>JASAUF010000648.1:8576048-9959731 GCA_030180095.1 Magnolia changhungtana
GATGAAATCGAAGCCCTAACAATCAAATGCCTCAATAATGAGAATGGGGTTTAAGGGCATCATATTTTGACAGGACAATGCTCCCAATTTTTGATAACGCTCACAAGCTTTGCAAAACTCATGAGTGTCCTTGAACATAGTGGGCCAGTAAAAGCCACACTGCAAAACTTGGCTGTGGTCTTTTTAGCAGAAAAGTAACCACCACAGGCCTGAGAGTGACAAAAGGAGATGACATTTTGGCGTTCATTGTCTGGCATGCATCTCCTTAAGATTTGGTCTGGGAAATATTTAAATAAATACGAATCATCCCAGAAGAACTTATGAACCTCGGCGAAGAATTTTTTCTTATCTTGCACAGTCTAATGTGTCGGTGTGAAACCTGTGGCAAGATAATTAGCAATATCAGCATACCAAGGTGAATGAGAGACTTTGAACAATTATTTGTCAGGAAAGATGTCATTTATATGTGTCGTCTCAAGGGAATCAAAGAGACTAAGGCGGGAAAGATGGTCAGCCACTGCGTTCTCTACTCCCTTTTTATCTTTTATTTCTAAATCAAATTCTCGAAGGAGGAGGATCCATCTTATCAGGCGGGACTTAGCATCATTCTTAGAAAGAAGATACTTGAGTGCCACATGATCTATGTAAATGATGATCTTGGATCCGATTAAGTAGGACTTAAATTTGTCCAAAGCGAACACTACGGATAAGAATTCCTTTTCGTAGTCGAGTAATTCACTTAGGCAGGATTTAGGGTTTTACTTGCATAGTGTATAACATATGGCTTCTTGTCTTTTCTCTTACCTATAACCGCCCCAAGAGCATAGTCAGATGCGTCACACATAAGTTCAAAAGGAAGGCTCTAATTGGGTGGCTGCATGATAGGTGCAGTGGTTAACATGCCCTTGAGCTTAGTAAAAGCTTCCTGGCATTGCTCAGTTCACTCGAATGGTGCATCCTTTTAAAGTAAATTACATAGAGGATGAGAGAGGTGACTAAAGTCCTTTATGAATCTTCTACAAAACCCAGCGTGTCCTAGGAAGGATTACACGTCTCGTATGATCTTGGGTGGAGGTAAGTTAGAGATAAGATCAATCTTAGCCTTATCAACCTCGATTCCTTTGGACGAGATGATATGTCCAAGGACAATTCCCTTACAAACCATGAAATGTCACTTCTCCCAATTGAGTACCAAATTCTTTTCTTCACATCTTTCTAACACATATTTAAGATTCTCTAAGCAATCGTTTAATGATGGACCAAAGACAGAGAAGTCGTCCATGAAGACCCCTAGATATTGCCCTACCATGTCAGAAAAAATACTCATCATGCATTGCTAAAAGGTGGCGAGGGAATTACACAGTCCGAATGGCATCCTTCAGTAAGCAAAGGTGCCAAAAGTACATGTGAACGTGCTCTTTTCCTGATCCTTAGAGGCGATCTCTATCTGGTTGTAGCCCGAATAACCATCGAGGAAACAATAGTATGAGTGACAAGCTAGCCTTTCCAAGATTTGATCAATGAAAGGCAAAGGGAAGTGGTCATTCCTTATGACGGTATTCAATTTCCTGTAGTTAATGCACATTCCACAACTAGTAGTAACTCTAGTTGACACGAGTTCATTGTTGGCATTGGCTACGATGGTGATTCTGGACTTCTTAGGAACCACCTGAGTTGGATTCACCCATTGACTATCAGATATTGGGTATATGATACCTACATCCAATAGTTTAAGAACCTCGACCTTAACCACTTCCTTCATGTTTAAATTTAGTCTATGTTGTGATTGCCTAGAGGTCTTCGCATTATCCTTATGATAAATACGGTGAGTACAAATCGAAGGGTCAATTCCCTTGAGGTCCGTAATCGACCATCCAAGGGCTCCCTTATGCTCAATGAGAGTAGAGATGAGCATACTCTCCTATTCTTTCTTAAGGTGGGAGAAATCACCACTGGGTATGTCTCATCTTGACCTAAATAAACATATTTTAAATCAAAGGGCAAAGGTTTTAGGTCAAGCTTCGGTGCCTTGAGGTTAGATGGCAGAGGCACTACATTAGATTGGGGCAACTCTTCAAATTGTGGCCTCCACCGGTTAACTTCAAGTACCGGCACAGTATCAAGCATGACACCCATCTCCCTAATCATATCATCATCTAAATCATAGGAGTGAGCCAAGCACGTCTCTAGAGGATTAGAGGATAAGGTCAGACGTGCTCTATCTTCCACGAGAGAATCAATCAGGTTAATATAGTGGGGATCGTCTTCATCCTTTGACTGTTTGCCTATGTTGAAAAAGATATTCAACTCCAATGTCATATTTTCAAAAGACAAACTCATGACTCCATTCCCGTAATTAATGATTGCATTTGATGTGGCAAGGAATGGGCAACTAAGAATGACAGGAATTTGAGTGCTCATGTCCATGATGGGTTGAGTGTCCAGGATGATAAAATCTACTTTGTAGTAGAATTTGTCAACTTGGACTAACACATCCTCGATTATCCCTCTCGGTACACGAATTGAGCGATCGACAAGTTGTAGTGTGGTCTAGGTGGGTTTTAATTCACCTAGACCTAATTGCTCATAGACTGAGTATGTGATTAGATTTATGCTTGTTCCTAAGTTAAGAAGTGCGTGTTCAATCCGATAGTTCCCAATTACACAAGTGACAGTTGGGCTACCGGGATCTTTGTATTTCTGTGGAACATCTTGCTTCAGGATGACACTCACTCTTTCAGTTAAAAAGATCTTCTTTTTGATACTTTGTCGCCTCTTAGTCATTCATAGGTCTTTCAGAAATTTGGCATATAAAGGTATTTGTTTTACAACATCAAGTAGAGAAATATTGACCTACACTTGTTTCAACACCTTTAGAATGTCCTGAGAATTAGAAAGAGGTTTTGGTGCAACCAACCGTTGGGGGAATGGGGGGATCGGCTTGCCTTGAAGTTCTGGTTCTAATTCTTGTGGAGCAGTGTTAGGTCTATCATTGTTGTCCTCTTCAATATCCTTAGGCTTTTTGAAAAGGCCGAGCTATACGTCCTGGGGGGGGGTGAACAGGACTATGCCAAATTAAAAAATAAATGCAGAATTTAAAGAATGATAGCACAATTAAATAAATAAGAAGCACAAGTAAATAGCAACCTCAAAAATACTAGTCTTGAGAGGTTAATATGAACTTAGTTCTAAGGACAACCTAACACCAAAAACTAAAGGCTTATGGTAGGACAACCTTACTAGAACGTTTGTATGTATCAAAAACCCAAACCAATAAAGAGGCAAAGCAAATTGCAAATAAAATAAACTAGGCTATTACAACATTCCCGCAAGTGCATTAAAATAAATTACACCATTCACCACAAGTGCTGAAAATAAATTACAACAATCACACACATAGGCACATTCAACCATCCACCATAACACCAAAAATTATAGTGGTTCGCTCGTATGTACACCAACTGTTAGAAAACAGCCACACAATTACTCCACTCTTAATATCCTCTCCCTCAGGATGTTAACGTTCACTACGAAAAAGGTTTTCCAAGGTTCACCTTAAAACCTTCACAATTGTATTTTTGATTGGGCTCACACACTTTGAGATTTCCTGAATCACCTCAGACAAACCAAATAGAGATTTTTCTAGCACAACCTCAAAAACCAAAAAGTAAGAATGTACAAAATGTAAATGTACTTATCTGAAAATTCTCTTTTGAAGTAGCCCGGTAGAACCGATCCGATGTAGACGACGATGTTCAATGTCTAGTCTCACAGATGAAAAGGTTCTAGTTCTAAATGATTTTTAAATTAAATCAACCTGGGCTAGTTTGATTTGATTTTGATCTCAAGAAAGGGGAAAACAAAAATCCCTTCTTAAAGTAAGATTGGAATAGAGATCTCAAAATCAAATAACAAAAGCTAATTAAAGAGAATATTAAAGGAGCACAATATAGCTTAAAAATATCACAAACTTATCTCTCAGAGTGGTGTCTTGATTTCACTTTAATGAATAAATAAACTCTGAAATTCATGCTCTATTTATAGGTGAAAATACTATTCTCTCGACTGGTCTAAGGGTCAGTTCGACTGGTCGAAGGACCAACAAAATTTTAAATTTTCTGGCGCAATAAGATAAGGAAGTTACTCGACTGGTCGAGTGAGACTAGAAATGCTTGCTAGACTTTGAGTCGAGCCTGCATGACCGGTCGATCATTGTTCACTCAACTGGTCGAGTAGTCTCCAGGACTGGCCAAGAGTCCAACATCGTTCGCTTCAAATTCTTAAATACTTGTGATACTTGAAGCTTCAGTTCGATGTCTTGAACTTGAGCTTAAGTCACACTTGACTTCTTGAGTCTTTAACATACGGTAGTTAGACTTCAAACTTGAACTTGAGTTCTTAAATATGATCTTGATAACCATGAACTTTAACATGCTTCACTTTAACTTAAAGATGTGGGCAAGTTTGATGAAGATCCAGAGAACTTTGAAATGTACGAACCTGATCACTTCAACTCAAAGCATGATACAAATACTATATGGTTTAGCACAAAAAAATTTGACAACATAATGGATGATGCTAGGTTTACACAATAGCATTTACAATCTCCCCCTTTGTCAAATTTGTGACAAAACCAAATAAATAAAATTAAGCATAATAAAGAATCATGCACCAGTTATATGCATAGTAAAGACTCATGCACCATACATGCATGATAAAGAATCATGCACCATTTGAGTAACAATTGATCAACAGACACATCTCCTCGCATTCCATTACTCCCCCTCAATTCAGGAGAGGTGATCTGACCTGTAAAAAATTACACTCCATATTCCACATGCCATGCCCATGCCACAATCACACATCTCAACAAATTCTCCCCCTTTTTGTCACAAAAAGACAAAGGAAAGAAAGATAAAGATAAGAGAAGTAAATGAAGTGAGATAGGAAATAGTATCACCATGATAATCATAATAACAACATAATGCACATATCATGTTTGCATACTAAAAAGTAAAATCATGTCCAAGAAATATCCCAACTCAAATCCAAGAGTAGAAAATATTAATACATGTCCAGAATGAAATAATCATCTAATCAAATCCAGATGAAGGAGCAGGAATAGAAGGATCTATCTGATGTAGTCCCTTGTTGATGTGCCTAAGATATTTACGCATATATTCAAATTGAGTTTCTTGGGACACATGCATACCCTCTACTTTCTCCTCAAGGGATCGCAAATGCTCATCAAAATCAGACGATTGATAGTCAAGATCAGCTACAAAGTCTGACTCAATCTCGTAAAAAATGTCATCCATATTGACATCATCTGGAGGCAAAGCATCCTCCACATTAGTTGCTTCAGCTGCTCCTCCAGCACCCACATCAACTTGGCCTGGAGCCAACCTCAGATTCATCTTATTTATATTCGAGTTGTTGAAGGGAAGATGGTTAATGGGAACTTCTCCAACAGGCATAGCCACAAGACTATGAGTGGCTAAGACAGTGTCACTATGACCTGGATGGAGACGGAATTGAATCATGATGTAACAGATAAGAGATGGAAGACACATAGAGACACTAGTAACAATAAAGTGAAGGATGCGAATCATGAAAGTAGTGAGCTCATGAGTCTTATTACCGGATTTAGGATAGACATTAGAGATAAAAATTTGATAGAGAACCCTATATCTAGGTAACATAAATTTAGAACTAAGCGCATTCCTGGAATTCCATTCTGCATTCATGTTACATAACACTCTAGTAAGCATTCTTTTCTCAGATTCAGACAGTTTTGCTACAAAAGTAGAAATAGGAATACCGTCATCATTAACTGGAAGATCCATCAATCCAGAAATTAAGTGATGGTCTACATCAATTGGACCTTCTCTAGTAGTAACAGTAAACGTCAGATTCTCAGAAGAGAAGTCAGTTATGCAAGCATACATGGCCTGCGCAATGGAACGGTATGCCGGACCACCCCAATTTAAAATGTTATCCCATCCTGCAGCTTAAAGGAGAGAAACAATGCTATATGGTTCCAAGTGATTAGAGTTGATCATCCATTCAACAATCACGCTGCGTAATTGAATATCCCACACATACTTGGGATCTTCTTCGGGTGACCGAAGATGGCACACCGTGAGTGGAGCGGAACGAGAAGAATGACTACGAGAACCTTTCTTCTTATTTCTACTTTCCATTGCAACAAGAAAGACAAGGAATACAGGCAATGCAAGAAAGGAAAGAAGGGTAAAGAAATCAGATTTTTAGCTAGAAAACCCAACAAACCACCATAAACCTTGAAATAAACAATAAAAATAAGGAAATGGAAGAGTAAAGAACTCAAATCTATAAGGAAATCGAAAAAGATGCATTAACCATGGAGGAATTGAAGGTGGGTTCGACCGGTCGTGGTAGGGTTAGTTGGGGAAGATGAAACAAATGAAGAAAAAAAAATACTTTTTAGGTAATAAAACCCTCCAAACTCGAGCGGGTCGACTGGTCGAGTACATGCTCGACCGGTCGTGCCACGACTGGTCGAGTGTGTACTCGACTGGTCGTGCACCACAAAAATTCAGCAATTTTACATATTTTTGAAATTTAAAAAATTTATAAAAATAAATAAAATAAAAACATGTAATATATTACAAATAAACATAAACATTTCAGTTCATATTGCACATACCCATATCCAATTTCAACTTAGCAAACCTGTCTCTGTCAGGCGGCTTTGTAAATATGTCAGTAAGTGGATTTTCAGTCTGAATATAATCCACTAAAATAATCTTATCTTCTACTAATTCACGAATATAATGATATCCAATGTCAATATGCTTAGTTCGTGAATGCTAAATTGGATTTTTAGAAATGTTAATTGCACTAGAATTGTCACAATACAAAACCATAGTATCTTGCGTAAATTCGTAATCACTCAACATTCTCTTCATCCACACAAGTTGGGTGCAAGCATTACCGACTGCAATATACTCAACCTCAGCTGTGGAAAGAGATATAGAACTCTATTTCTTACTATGCCACGAAACCAGACAGTTCCCGACATAAAAACATCCACCACTAGTAGACTTGTCATCAATATTACCAGCCCAATCAGCATCCGAATAACTGGCTAATTGAACATTAGTATCATGAGGATACCAAAGGCCAAGTTTGGCCGAACTTGCGATATATCTTAAAATGCGCTTTATAGCAATCAGGTGTGACTCTTTAGGGTCCGATTGATATCTAGCACAAAGTCCTACACTGGATGCAATATCAGGTTGGCTTGCAGTTAAATATAATAAACTACCTATCATGCTGCGATACAACTTAGGATTTACATTTTTACTTATTGAATCCTTAGAGAGTTTAAGTGTCGTACTCATAGGAGTATTGAAATTTTTTCCGCTCTCAAATCCAAATTTTTTAACCAAATTTAGAGCGTATTTGGTTTGAAAGATAAAGAACCCATTAGGAAGCTGTTTTACTTGCAAACCTAAGAAATAGTTCAGTTCTCCAACCATGCTCATTTCAAATTTCGACCTCATTAAATCTGCAAACTCAACAGTTATGTTAGAACAGGTAGATCCATAGATAATGTCATCAACATGTATTTGTACTATCAGTTTGTGATCATTGTGTTTCTTTACAAAAAGTGTCTTATCAACACTCCCCATTATAAAGTTATGACTTAGTAAAAACTTAGTCAATTTCTCATACCATGCCCTGGGAGCTTATTTCAATCCATAGGGTGCCTTTTTCAAGCGATAAACATGATGAGAATGTTTAGGATCTTCAAAACCAGTACGTTGTTCTACATATACTTCTTCATGTAGATCACTATTCAAGAAAGCACTCTTAACATCCATTTGGTAAATTTTGAACTTTTTGTAACAAGCAATGGATATAAACAGTCTGATAGATTCAAGACGAGCTACTAGGGCAAAGGTTTCATCATAATCTAAACAGTCTGATAGATTCAAGACGAGCTACTGGGGCAAAGGTTTCATCATAATTTGTGCCTTCTATTTGAGTGTACCCTTGTACAACCAGTCTAGCCTTGTTTCTTATAATGTTACCAAATTCATCAGACTTATTTTTAAAGATCCATTTAGTTCTAATAATGTGTTTATCATTAAGTCTAGGAACTAAATACCATGCATCATTCCTTACGAATTGGTTAAGTTCATCTTGCATGGTTACAATCCAGTTTTCATCAGCAAGAGCTTCTTTTACATTGGCCGGCTCAATCTGGGATGTGAAGCACACATAATTACGAATGTTTTCTAATTTTCTACAAGTGCGCACACCAGTGAGAGGATTCCTAAGAATTTGATCAGTTGGATGGTCTTTAACTGACCATAGTTCAGTGTCATTTTAACTGGATGAAGAGTCTGGTTTATCAAATAAAGAGACTTTATCATCTTCTGAACTTGAGACAGGTGTATTCTAGTGATCATCTATAACCACATTAATGGATTCTTGAATAACACCGGTCCTCTTGTTGAGAACACGATACGCTTGACTATTTAGCGTATATCATAGGAAAATACCCTCGTCACTTTTAGTGTCAAATTTTTTCAGATTTTTCCGGTCACCTAAAATATAGCACTTGCTGCCAAAAACTCGAAAGTATTTAATAGTAGGCTTCTTATTGAACCATAGTTCATATGCAGTCTTATTATTAGACTTTCTAGTATAAACATGGTTAGTGATATAACACGCCGTGTTCACAGCTTCAGCCCAAAGATTTTTAAGAAGTTTCATACTATTCAACATCACATTGGCCATTTCTTGAAGTACACGATTTTTCTTTTCGACTACCACATTTTGTTGAGGTGTCTTATGTGCATAATACTCATGTGATATTCCATGATCGCTACAGAACTTCTCAAAACTATTGTTATCAAATTGAGAACCATGATCACTACGGATTTTGGTGACATGTGATTCCTTCTCAGTTTGGATACGCTTGAGTACCCTTTTCACTTCATCGAGAGTCTTAGATTTCTCTCTCATGAAAACTACCCATGTATACCTGGTAAAATCATTTGCTATGACCAGTATATATTTCTTACCTCCTCGACTCTCCATTTTAGTCGGTCCAATGAGATCCATGTGGAGAAGTTCAAGGGGTTTGGATGTGGCATTGGAGTTCACTTTCTTATGAGCACTCCTAGTTTGTTTTCCAATCTGGCATTCGCCACAAACTTTATCCAATTTCTTAATCTTGGGTAGACCTCTTATTACTTCACCTTTGCTCAGTCTATAAAGATTACGGTAGTGTACATGTCCTAGGCGTTTATGTCATAGTTCGGTCTCATCGGTTTGGACCACGTAACACGATAACTTAGACGAGCTTGAATTATAGCAGTTCTCAGATGCTCAATGACCAGTTAATATCACAGAACCATTCTCATTAGAAATTTCACCCCTTGATTGGTGAATTTGACGCTATGTTTATTATCATAAATTTGAGAAATGCTTAAGTGATTATGCTTAAGGCCCTTTATAAATAACACATTCTCAAATGGAGGAAGATTAAAGAGTTGAACCGTACCTTGGCCAATAATTCTGCAATTGTTACCATCACCAAATGTGACTGAACCATCAGTCATATCTTTAAGATTGGTGAACAAATCTTTATCACCTGTCATGTGTCTAGAACAACCACTGTCTCGGTACCACTTTGATTGACACGAAGCCTTGAAAGTGGTGTGGGAAACCAGACAAGCAACCTTAGGAACCCATTTCATTACCGTTTAGGGTTTTGGAGCAAAATTGGTCTTTCTATGCTTGTAGTTGTTGTATATTCTACCATTCAAGTTAGATTTTAGAAGCTCCTTAAGTAGATCCACAATTTTCTTAGCTAAGGGGTTATGATTCTGATTTCTAAAATTGATATGGTTGTTTTTAGGTTTCATAGCCTGAAAAGTTTTAAAATTTTTAGAAGTATTTTGATTCAGACTTTTTCCTTTTGAGTTAGAGGACTCCCCTTTAACAAATTTCGGAGGAGTAGTCTTTTATTTAGGAGAGGTATTTTTATCGTAGCCTAAACCAAATCGTTCGCCACATTTCCTTAATTCGGTTAGGAGTCTTTCTAGTTTAGGATTATCCTGAGCATACCTCAAAGTATCCTTCATACTCAAGAGAAAAGAGACTTCTAGTTTTAGTTTTTCATTTTCAGATTTTAGGTTTTCAATTTGGGAAGTTTTGAAATCTAAATCACAATTAGCTTTTTCAAAACAATCTGAAAAATGTGATTTTTCTAAGACTAATTTTAAAAACTTTTCTTTTTGAAGTTTTAATTTTATAGCTATCTTACAAATTTGCCTATATAGGGCATCATTGGCATCTTGTAAATCTTCATCATTTTCAGGATCACTTCTTAGATTTTCTTCACTAGTTGAATTACAACTATCTGAGAAAGTGAATTTAGTAAGAGTCATTAAGGCTTTGACCTCATTAGTAGACTCAAGTTTAGAATCATCTCACTCAGAAGAGGCTTTAGAGCAAGATGATTCATCCCATGTGGCTAACATGCCTTTCTTTTTAGATTTGTCCCTCTTTGGACATTTGTTTGTCAGATGCCCATATTCATGGCAGTTAAAACTTTGGCTGTCTTTAATATATTTCCAATTTTTAGATCTAGTTCTTTTCTTTTTTGAAGGTTTTTGAAAATCTACCCTCTTTTTACTTTTGAAAATCTTATAAAATTTCTTGGCTAATAGTGCCATATCATCTTCTGAGTTTTCAAAATCAGAATTACTAACATTTTCATGAGAAGTATGTTTAGAAGACTTAAGGGTGATGGACTTACCTTCAGGAGCTTTAAAGTTTAACACGTAAGTTTGTAAAGAACCAACTAGTCTTCAACCCTCATATTATTCGTATCACGAAGTCCTGAATGGCAATGACTTTTGAATTGAACCTTTCAGGCAATGAGCATAGTATCTTTGCACAGACTTTGCTTTCTGGTATACTATCACCAAGACCCCACATAGAGTTGACTATGTCATTTAACTTAGTATAGAAGTCCATGAAAGTTTCACTTTCTTCCATACGTATTTCTTCAAACCGAGTGGTGAGGATTTGAAGTTTAGATTTCTTGACAATAGTCGTACCCTCTTGTGTCATTTCTAGAATGTCCCAAGCTTACTTTACAGAATCACAGGATATAATTCTTTTGAATTCATCTGGTGATAGTGCACAAGTTGCATTGGCACTACTCTCATTTTTTAGAAGTGTGGTCCAAGAAAAATATGGCGTAACCTTTATAGTTTTGGTTCCATCAGTGCCTAGAACTTCAGTGGTAGGAGGAGTCCATCTAGTCACTGTGGCTTACCACACGCTCTCATCTATAGACCTTAAAAAGATCCTCATTCTGGCTTTCCAATAGGCATAATTGGAGCCATCAAAAGGTGGAGGCCTAGTGATTGAGAGGCTATCAAAATTTGACATCTTAAAAGCTCAAATCGATTAGCTTATGAATTGAATCCAAATAAAAAGAAGCTATTAGGCTCTGATACCACTTGAAAAGGCCGAGCTGGGGGGTTTAAATAGGACTATGCCAAATTTAAAAAAAATTAATGTGGAATTTAAAGAATGATAACATAATTAATTAAATAAAGAAGCACAAGTAAATAGCAACCTCAAAAATACTAGTCTTGAGAGGTTGATACAAACTTAGTTTTAAGGACAACCTTATACCAAAAACCAAAGGCTTATGGCAGGACAACTTTACTAGAATGTTTGTAAGTATAAAAAACTCAAACCAATAAAGAGGGAAAGGGAATTGCAAATAAAATAAACTAAGCTATTACAACATTCCCACAAGTGCATAAAAATAAATTACACCATTCACCACAAGTGCTAAAAATAAATTACAACATTCACACACATAGGCACATTCAACCATCCACCACAACACTAAAAATTATAGTGGTTCGCTCGTGTGTACACCAACTGTTAGAAAACAGCCACACAACTACTCCACTCTTAATATCCTCACCCTTGGGATATTAGTGTTCACTATGAAAAAAGTTTTCTAAGGTTCACCTTAAAACCTTCACAATTGTGTCTTTAATTAGGCTTACACAATTCCAAAAACCCCACACTCTGAGATTTCCTGGATCACCTCAGACAAACCAAATAGAGATTTTTTTGGCACAACCTTAAAAACCAAAAAGAAAGAATATACAAAATGTAAATGTACTTATCTGGAAATTCACCTTCGAAGAAGCCTAGTAGAATCGATCCGATGTAGACGACGATGTTTAATGTCCAGTCTCACAGATGAAAAGGTTCTAGTTCTAAATTATTTTTAAATTAAATCAACTTGGGCTAGTTTGATTTGATTTTGATCTCAGGAAAGGGGAAAACACAAATCTCTTCTTAAAGTAAGATTGGAATAGAGATCTCAAAATCAAATAACAAAAGCTAATTAAAGAGAATATTAAATGAGCACACTATAGCTTAAAAATATCATAAACTTATCTCTCAAAGTGATGTCTTGATTTCGCTTTAATGAATGAATAAACTCTAAAATTCGTGCTTTATTTATAGGTGAAAATACTGTTCTCTCGACTGGTTAAAGGACCAACATAATTTCAAATTTTCTGGCACGATAAGGTCGTTACTCGACTGGTCGAGTGGCCTGCTCGACTAGTTGAGTGGGACCAGAAATGCTTGCTGGACTTTGAGTCAAGCCTGCACGACCGATCGAGCACTGTTCACTCAACTGCTCGAGCAGTCTCTAAGACTGGTCGAGAGTCCAATAGAAAATTCCAAAAATTAGCAACAAAACTTGGACTAGTCGAGAAACCTCTTAGACTGGTCGAGCCAGTACTTGAACTAGTCGAACAAGGTCTAAGACTAATCGAGAAAATGACCTATAAACAAAAGAAATGACCCACAAAGAATATGCAATGATTATGATGCAATCTAAGGTTAATCTAGGGTCATCCAAACCTGTTTGTGAGTAGGAACACTTGAAACATCATTCGCTTCAAATTCTTAAATACTTTTATACTTGAAGGTTGAGTTCGATGTCTTGAACTTGAGCTTGAGTCACGCTTGAGTTCTTGAGTCTTTAGCGTACGGTAGTTGGACTTCAAACTTGAACTTGAGTTCTTGAATATGATCTTGAAAACCATGAACTTCAACATGCTTCACTTCAACTTGAAGATGTGGGCAAGTTCGATGAAGATCCAGAGAACTTTGAAATGTATGAACCTGATCACTTCAACTCATAACATGATACAAATACTATATGGTTTGACACAACAAAATTTGACAACACAATGGGTGATGCTAGGTTTACACAATAGCATTTACACTTTTCAGCCCTTAGTGAAATAGATTTGTCAATTATCTTCCCACTCCTAAGAGTGGTGATAGACTTAGCTTTCTCCATTTGATTTGATGAGCTTAGATCACTTATTTCATAATACGGTTTTGGATTGGGGAGAGGTTGAGCAGGAAACATCTCCCTCTCTATAACTGTAACACGTGAATCCATCTTTTGCATATATTTTGTAAATTCTTGTATTGCTTGAGTAAGCTCTTAAGTTTGTGTAGAATTTTGAACCAGTTCTTCTTGAGGTTTCACTTGATTAGGAATTTGATTAAAGAAACCTTAAGGGGTAGCAGTTTGTCCATTCCTCCAACTGAAGTTTAGATGATTTCTCCAATTAGGATTGTACGTATTGGAGGTAGGTTCATTGAAAGTTCTTTGATACTTGTTCACGACATTCGATTGCTCATTTAACACCCCTTAAAAGGTAGGTATTTTTGGATAATTTTTAGTTGTGTGAATGTTGCACGCACAAATACCGCAAACGGTTTCCTTAACCTTATCCTTCTTTAGTTCCATGGCCTCGAATTTCCTTATGAGATTAGACATTTTAGCATTGATATAATCATCCTCTTTTAAAAGGTATAATCCACCCCTTTCTTTTGATTGAGTGGGCCTAGAAGTAGTGCTTGATTTTGGGTACGTATCCCATGATCGTGCATTTTTAGCAAGTCTGTCCAAGTAGTCCCATGCGTCATCGACATTTTTATTCATGAATTCCCCATTGCACATTGTCTCAACCAATTGGCGCATGGAAGATGTCAGTCCATCATAGAAAAAGTGTATAATGCGGCACGTTTCAAAACTGTGTTCTGGGCATGAACTGACAAGATCCTTGAACTGCTCCCAACATTGGAAGAATGTTTCATCCTCCTTTTGGGCAAAGTTCATGATTGACTTTCTAAGGGTGTTGGTTTTATGATGTGGAAATTTTTTTTTATGAACTCCCTTATCATGTCATTCCATGTGTCAATTGATCTAGGACATAGTGAATGCAACCATGTCTTAGCTTTCTCTTTCAAAGAAAAGGGAAAGAGTTTCAGTCTGATTGTGTCCTCAGACACGATAGGAAAATATAAAGTGGCTATGATCTCATTAAACTCTTTTAAGTGCAAATATGGACTTTCAGATTCAAGTCCATGGAATTTTGGAAGGAGTTGGATCACCCTTGGCTTAATATCCATGTGTCCCATATTTTTTAGAAAAACTATGCATGAGGGCATGCTCACCCCCACCGGTTGTAATTAATCTCACAAAGTATGAGGCAGGGGTGTTTGATGCACCTCATTCTCATCCTGGACTTCCTCAACCTTAGGTTGAGGTTGTCTTCCCAGTTGATTAACCGGTTGATTTGTAGCCATCACTTCAATTAACTCTGAGGATCTCAAGTGGTGTCTAATCCTGTGATGAATAGATAACCCCTCAACCAATCCTCCTTCACTCAAAAGACGTCGAGTGTTGTCACGGACCCACTTGGGTAATCTTTTAGAAATATGGCATTGGATCTCAACATCTTTTTCAACACAAACAAACAGCCAGAGGATGATGACGTTACCCACGACATTAACATGATCAATTCTTTTATGGAAGATAAAGCACTCCTGTCTCTATACTTTGACACTCTAGCTTGGCCTACTCCCCCTGATTTAAATAATGACATGATTAGGGAGATGGATGCCTTGCTTGATGATAAGTCGGTACTTGAAGTTAACCGGTGGAGGCCACAATTTAAAAAATTTCTCCAAATCAATGTAGTGCCTCTACCGTCTAACCTTAAAGCACCAAAGCTTAACCCAAAACCTTTGCCCGTCGATCTTAAATATATCTATTTAAGTCAAGATGAGACATACCCGGTAGTGATCTCTTCTCATCTTGAGAAAGAACAAGAGAGTGTGCTCATTTCCACTCTCATTGAGCATAAAGGAGCTCTTGGATGGTCGATTGCGAACATTAAGGGAATTGACCCTTTGATTTGTACTCACCGCATCCATCTTGAGGATAACATGAAAAACTCCCAACAACCGCAAAGTCGACTCAATCCAAATATGAAAGAAGTGGTTAAGGTCGCCAAAAACTTGTTCACTCCCCAAGTATAGGGTTGTGATGTAGTAATAACTCGGTAAGATCGAGGTCGAATCCCACGAGGACTGATCGTCACAATTCAAATCTGTGATCCTCCTTAACTAATTCAACAAATAATGGAGCAAATTACTAACACAAATTTATGGAAAATAACTATTGAGAATAGGGAAGAAAATTCAATAAGAGAAAGAGCACTAGGACTTTCGAATCCACCCCTAATTATCCCAACCCTTGTTTTGTCTGTTAATTCACTTTAATATAGATTGATCTAACTTATCTAGAGAAAGCACAATCTGTGTCCTTAATCGGCATACATGATTGTCTAATTCCTTCAAGCAATGCCCCATGAATAACATATCCCATGTCCAAATCGGGCATATGGAATATGCGATTCAATAAAGCACCCTGTTTCTTCCTCTACAGAACTGGATACAAGCATAGAATAAGCATCCAGACCACATCCATCCATAGACTACGATCAAGTTCATAGATGGAGAAGTATAGAATTTAAAGCAATCAAGCACACTAGGGAAAGAAACAAACCAATCTAATTAAAATAAAATCAACATAGAAAAAGAGGTGTTCAAATTAGGGTTTCATCTCACTAGGTGAGAGATTAGTTACCCATAAAATCCATTAAACATATGGATAAATAAAATTCAATAACAAACATCAAACCAATTTCTCTCTTTCTTCTTTCTTCTTTTTCTTCTCTCCTTTGCTCTAGATCTGGAATTCTCCACTTTTTCCAATTTACGAATCCCTTCCTCTTGTTTTGCAACTCTTTTTATAGGCGATGGAGTGGTGGAGTAGTGAAATTCGGATTTGGGAAGTCAAGCAAGTTTGCACGCTTTAAAGAAAATTCCTTTTCGCATGACCAAGTTCAGACCTCAAAACACCATACTTTCCTCGTTCAAATTCCAACAAACACCGTCCCTTAGGACTTTCTTGGGTCCTCTACATGATGACGGTTCGGATCGCCATATGATCAAAGATGGTGGCCCACAACCGCACGGAAAACCGGATTTCCAAATTTGTGCAAAATTTTCGCACCCTTTATTTGTCGTGATCGGCGGGCCTCATAGAAGTGTTTTAGGGGAAATCCACCCCGTCCACTGGATTCAGGACGAAATTTCGATCAAGAATAGGTAGTTTTGAACGTCCATTGATACGTCAGAGAGAGAAGAAAACACAAAAAGATCGATTTGGACGTTGCGGATGACCCTTTTGTGGCCTGCATCGCACACATGTGCACGCATGGGCGTAAAATAGAAACATGGTTTTGAAGTCCTCGAAGCCATCTACAAGATGGACGGATTGGATCGCCGAAGGGACACGTGTGGGGCCCACTAGCAACCGCAGAAAAATACCGGTCCGATTCTTCGTCAGAACCGGATTGCCGTTTCGAGAAGGTGACGCGGGCGCTCCTCTGCGCGTAAATGGTAGGGTCCACCATGATGCTTTGTTGAGAAATCGAGCATCGGTCCATCGGATAAAGGACGAAAATTCGGAGGAAAAATGTAATTTTTATCTTCACGATGAGGCCCACACGATATCTTCCTTCTGGATTGAACAGATTTTGAATGGTTAAAAACAATCTTTAGTGTCTTTATTCAGCGGTGATGAGAGGCCTCACGGGTTCGATGGACGGTAGGATTGGATCTCGACTCGTGATGATGGCCCACAACCGAAACCCATCGGTCGGCCGACCGGCCCAGCGAATTTTGAAATCGCGAGAGGTCGGTCGGCGCTGTGACGACCGACTCTGCTGCGTTCGATGCACACCGAGTGCATTGTGTATGGTGTACACTCACCATCATGTGTGGGGTCTATCTTGATAATTATGGCAAATCCGATCCGACCATCTGTTTTCTTACCTCATAAAACGGGATGAGACCGAATTTGAAGCATATCCAGATTATAGAGAATCGATGGTTTGTGGGATGATTTGTCTGTTGGAGCACTTCCATAGTGATCAGGGCCGAAATTTGAAATGTACGGTTAATTTATGTCCCTAATCTCATGTATGAAGTTTCGGACCAATTGGATGGCGGAAATCATGTGATCCGCATTTTTTGCCTCTATAAACGTGAAACTGATTTCCTCCGGTCCCAGGCATGTAAATTCTTCAATATTGGTCCTCTGGAGTCCATCCCGTGCTCTGGTAATTCCGGAGAGTCAAATCCATGCTTTTAACATAATTTTTCAATACACGCTCCTGATTTCATCCTGTAATAAAAACACAATTAAAATATGGCATTAAGCATTATCATGTACATAAAATTAGGTAATAGTTGGGGTCTAATATGCAATATTCGACCCTCATCAGTTGACGTAATTAATTTGTTGGATGTGAGTATCATATACCCTATATCTGATAGTAAATGGGTGAGTCCAACTCAGGTGGTTCCTAAGAAGTCCAGAATCACCATCATAGCCAATGTCAACAATGAACTCGTGCCAACTAGAGTTACCACTAGGTGGAGAATGTGCATTGACTACAGGAAGTGGAATACCATCATAAGGAAGGACCACTTTCCTTTACCATTCATTGATCAAATTTTGGAAAGGCTAGCTGTTCACTCTTACTATTGCTTCCTTGATGGATATTCGGGCTACAACCAGATAGAGATAGCCCTTGAAGATCAAGAAAAGATAATGTTCACATATCCATTTAGCACCTTTGCTTACCAAAGTATGTCATTCAGATTGTGTACTGCCCCCACCACTTTTCAGCAATGCATGTTGAGTATTTTTCTAACATGGTGGGGCAATATTTAAAGGTCTTCATGGATAATTTCTCTGTCTTTGGTCATCCTTCAGCAACTTTTAGGAAAATCTTAAATGTGTGTTAAAGCGATGTGAGGAAAAGAATTTGATTCTGAATTGGGAGAAATGTCATTTCATGGTTCCGAAGGGAATTGTGCTTGAAAACATAATTTTGTCCAAGGGAATTGAGGTAGATAAGGCAAAAATTGATCTTTTCTCTAACTTACCTCCACCTAAGAGCGTACGTGACATGCGATCCTTCCTAGGACACGTCAAATTCTATAGACGATTCGTAAAGGACTTTAGTCATCTCTCTCGTTCTTTATGTAATCTACTTCAAAGAGATACACCATTCGAGTGGAGTGAAGAATGCCAGAGAGCTTTTTCTAAGCTCAAGGGCATGTTGACTACCGCTCTTATCATGCAGCCACCCGACTGCAGTATACCTTTTGAGATTATGTGCGATGTGTCTGACTATGCTATTGGGGCGGTGTTAGGCCACAAAAAAGAAAAGAAGCCCTATTAAAACTCTAAATTCGGCCCAAGTGAACTACTCTACTCTGAAGAAGGAACTCTTAGCCATAGTGTTCACTTTGGATAAATTTAGGTCTTACGTGATCAAATCCAAAATCATCATTTACACTGATCATGTGGTGCTAAAATACTTTCTTTCTAAGAATGATGTCAAGCCCCACTTGATAAGATGGATCTTTCTACTCCAAGAGTTCGACATAGAAATACGAGATAAAAAAGGAGTAGAGAACATAGTGGTTGACCATCTCTCTAGGCTTGATCTTCCTTATTCCCTTGAACCGACACTGATATATGACATGTTCCCTGATGAACAATTGTATAAACTTTCCCAATTACCTTGGTTTACTGACATTACGAATTTTCTTGCCACAGGTTTAACACTGACATATTGGACTACGCATGATACTAAAGTTCTTCTGGGATGATCCTTATTTGTTTAAATATTGCCCAGTCCAAATTCTAAGGAGATGTGCGCCAGACAATGAACATCACAGTGTCATCTCCTTTTGTCATCTCACGGCTGTGGTGGTCACTTTTCTACTAAAAAGATCATGACCAAAATTCTGTAGTATGGCTTTTATTGGCCCACGATGTTTAAAGATACTCATGAGTTTTGCAAAGCTTGTGGTGTGGTCATAAATTAGGAGAGTTGTCCCATCGAAATATGATGCCTCTGAACCCCATTCTTATCATTGAAGCATTTGATTGCTGGGACATCGATTTCATGGGACCATTCCCCCAATTCTTTGGGAATATTTACATTTTATTAGTAATAGACCATGCCACTAAGTGGGTCGAAGCAATCCCGTGTTGGAATAATAATCATAAAACGGTCATTTGATTCTTAAAAGAAAATATCATTTCCCAGTTCGGAATGCCTCGGGCCATCATTAGTGATGGAGGTTCACACTTTTGTAATAGGCCGTTTGAGAACTTAATGAAGAAATATAGCATCTCTCATAAAGTGAGCAATACCACCCGCAGACAAGCAGGAAAATCGAGATTTTTAACAGAAAATCAAACAAATTATGGAAAAAATGGTTAATCATAACTGTAAGGATTGGTCAATCTGTTTGACCAATGCTTTATGGGCTTACCATACAACTTTTAAGACCACAATTAGAATGTCTCCCTTTAGACTCGTCTATGGGAAAGCCTGCCACTTGCCTCTGGAGCATAGAGCCTACTGGGCTATAAAAAATCTAAACTTTAACTTAGACAACGCTGCCTCATTGCGTAAGCTCCAACTAAATGAACTTGAGGAAATTCAGAACCACGCACATGAGAACTCGAGAATTTATAAGGACGGGATGAAGGTGTTCCATGACAAGAACATCCTTCGAAAATCATTCATAACTGGTCAAAAAGTCTTTCTGTATAATTCTCGGTTACATCTTTTTTGAAAAAACTTTGATCTCATTGGACCAACCCTTTCACTATTACTAATATTTATCCTCATAGGGCTGTCAAGATAAAGAATCTGACAAATGACAATGTTTCAAAGTGAATGGACATTGTCTCAAGCCATTCATTGAGAATTTTGATTTAGAGGACATGTCCATGCCTCTGACTGATCTTGTGTACTAGGATCAACCTCCTAGTCTGATGGAGGTGTAGTTAGGTTTATTAATTTCATAGGATTTAAGATTATGATAATTTGATTTCAATTTGTTTAGTCTTCATGCTAACCCATTTACATGTTAAGAACTTTTAAAAAGCTTCAATTCTCCTTCTTCAGGTATTATCTTCCCATCATTTTCCATTTATTTTCATTGTGTCATCTGCATTGCATGCTCATATCTTTTACATTAAGGACAATGTAGGTTTTTGGTTGGGGAGTGTGGATTAGGTAAACTAATTAGTGTTTTCTTAGTTTTGAGCAAAAATTGTGAAAATTTTCAAATTTTAAAGTTAAAAACATGTTTGGTAAATGATAATTTGCGGAATTAAGAATGCTTTAAGTATGGTGATAAGAAAAAGTATGATGATAAGATAGAGATTGAACTTTAAATTGTTGAAGTTTGATCAACCAAGTGGACTATCGTCTAAATTCTTGCATTTAATTGATAAAGAGGAAGTTTGAATATCATATTAAATCTAAGACACAAGCCACATTCAAATTGCTTTCTGTGGATTGTACTAGAATTTCTCATTGTTAGTATATGTATCATTGATAGATATTGAGAATTAAGTCTGGAGAATTTTATCCACCTTAAAAAGATTAAAAGAACCAATTAAAAAATAGAGAGATTGACAAAAAAGTCACGTATGATGAAAAGACTGTAAATGAATGAAAAATCTAAAAAGAATGAATAAATAAAGAAGACCGTCGATATAAAATCAAAACTGGAAAAAGAAGGAAAATGTGATAAGTTCGGAATCGGTACTTGATTATTCAATAAAACTTGAGGTGATGAGCATGGCTAACATTATGAAATAGTAGTATGTTATGAAAAGTAAATAGAATTCACTAAGCACATTGAAAAATTATGATATATGAACTTATGCTCTTAAATGATTGATAAAGAAACTTTTTGATTGATTGCTCGTGTGATTTGGCTCTAGAATTTCAAAATTGCACTCTCACTTCTTTTGATTATACTCATTCATACTTGATTGTACAAAAGATTGTCTTTCGAAAGTGATTTAAACAATGAAGATTGAATATCACTTCACGCATGTTTTACTCGAGACTAGCAAAATGCTGATTTTTTTTGGGGGGGGGGGGGGTCGAGTGTGAAATATTACATATTCTCCCTATTTATACCTTGGTTTTATAAACATGATAGTGCTTAATCGATTCAATTATGCATGTTTTCATGTGCGATGTGATTTCGAGGGCTTAAGGTGAAATTGATACCAAAAGGAAGATTTATGCTCAAAAGATTACTAAATGAAGATTTGAAAATTTGAAAGTCTTTAATGAAGAATTCACTTGCCAAAGATCTAAGAAAACCAAGTGAGGAATGAAGAGAATTAAAGATTTGAAGTGAAGAAAAGGAATCTTAAAATTGTCTTGAAAATAAACATATTCCTGAAATTGTCCTGAAAAAGCATATTTTGAAACTCTGAGTCTATTTTGAAAAACTGTATAGAGTGCGTAAATTTGAGGTGGCTTAAAATTCGAGTCTATTTTGGAAAACTGCGTAAAGCGCGTAAATTTGAGGCGATTTCTAGATTTTTCTAACTCGGTACAAAAGTTGGAATTCCACAACTATAAATAGGACTCCCTAGGATACTCTAAAGCATTTTCTAGGGTTTGGAAAGGTCTCAAGGAGCATACACAAGGGTGAAGCAGCCGCCAAAGAGTTTTTCTTCTTCCTTAGTTTATTTTTTATGCTTTGTTTATGAGATTTGGTTTTATTCATGTCTATGGTTGGCTAAACCTCTTAGCTAGGACTAAGAGGTGAAGCTTGTAACGTGTTTGGATGTTTATTTGGCTTTAATTCTTGTTCTTATTAAACTTCATTGATTTCTAGTTTGATATTAAGGGGATATTTTCAGTTTTCTATGATTTATTGTGACTCAAATTACAATAGATGCTGCAATTGCTTTGGATATCTTCTTTTCCTATTTAGGATAGTGAGATTGGTAAATCCCGCTATTCACCATCGTCTCCTGGGCATGGTAAGGTGATGGAATCCCTTCCAATCATCACAATTCTCCTCCATTGAGAATTAAGTCCATGAAAAGTTTAGATTTGATTTAAATTGCTTTATCTTCCAAATGGATAGGATAAGACTCTAATTCCAATTGTGTTCCTTAAATCAAGTAAGGTAACATCTTAATAGCTACAAGTGGATCCTTAGCACCCTAGTTCTCACCTTTAAATTCATAAATTTTAATTAAAATTATTCACCATTACTCTCAATTATTCAGATTTCAATTTAAATCTTTTTTCTAGTTCTAGTTATAGTTATTCCAGAGTATGTACAAGTTTAGTCCCTATGGATTTGACCTCGGTCTTACCAATTTATTACTACATAGTGACCCTGCACTTAGGGTTATGAATAATGAGCTTTTTATTAAACCATAAATCATAAGTTATTTTGTTTTTAGCTTTTCTAATATAAACACAATTTATTATATAGCATGCAGTACTAACAACTTCAACCTATAAATTTTTTGGTAGATTCATGGTATTTAGCATTACACTAGCCATCCCTTGTAGCATTCTATTTTTTCTTTCAACAATTCCATTTTGTTGAGAAGTTTTTGGAGCAAAGAATCCATGCGATATACCGTGATCATTGCAGTACTTCTCAAAATTGCTATGTTCAAATTCGGTACCATGATTACTTCTTATTTTGACCATAGATAACTCTTTTTCTGTCTGTATACGTTTTAAATTTTTTCTGACTTCATCAAAAGTATCTGATTTTTCTCTTCAAAAGGTTACCCATGTATATCTAGTGTAGTCATCAACTACAACCAGAAAATATTTCTTTCCACTTCTACTCTCCGTTCTAGTTGGTCTAACTAGGCCCATATAGAGAAGTTCAAGAGGTTTAGCCAAGCTTAAGGAGTTCACTTTCTTGTGACTACTCCTAATTTGCTTGCCTATTTGACATGCGCCACAAAATTTTTCTATCTTTTTAGTTTGGGCAGGTCACGTTAGTGATCTCTTTTGCTCAATTTATATAGATCTCTATAGTTTACATGTCCAAGACGTTTATACTATAGTTTAGTTTTGTCTGTTTAGATCATGTAACATGAATGATTTCTTGAGCAGGAGTGATCAATTATATAACAATTTTCATATGTTCTGCGACCATTTAATTATTTAATATTACACATCCTTTCTCATTTATAATCTCACATCTGTGATCTGAAAATTTTACACTATGCTTATTATCACAGATCTAAGATATGCTTAAAAAATTATGTTTTAATTCTTCAACATAAAGCACATTTTCGAAGAGAGGCAAGTTAGGAAGTTGTTCATTACCTTGGCCAATTATCTTGCATTTGCTTCCATCTCCGAATGTAACTGAGCTACCATTTATTTCGTTGATGTTTGAGAATATCACCTTATCACTTGTCATGTGTCTCTAACATCCACTATCTAAGTACTATCTTGAATGGCTAATAGCTTTGAAAGCTGTGTGGGCAATAAGACACTTAACCTTTGGAACCCATTTCATTATGGTTCTCGGTTTAGGAGGACTCTTGTTTTTTGTTGAATTTGGGAGTTAGGATTTTTTTTTCCCTTTTTCTATATACTCCTATCTTATCCGAGTTGGATTTCAATAGCTCTTTAAGCTAGTCCACAATTTTTTCAGCTAAGGGAGGTTTATTATACCTTTGATATTTATAGCTGATGACATTATTATTTATTTTAGAAGCTTGAAAAGTTTTTGAGTTTTTGAAATCATTCTTTTTACAATTTGAATCTCTTAGAGTCTTTCCTTTAGAGTTCAAGGATTCTCCTCTTATAAAGATAGGAGTAAAATCCTTGATTTTTAAAGAGTTGTTTTTAATATAAACCAGACCAGAGTTGTCACCACATCTCCTTGATGGGTTTAACAAATTTTCAAGTTTTTGGTCACCAAAGGCATATTTCCAAGCCTCCTTTAAACTTTGAAGGGAAGAAACTTCCACTTTTAGTTTTCTCATTTTTTGTTTTAAGTTTTTGTAATTCAGAAGATTTAAAACTTAAATCTAATTTGTTTTTGTCAAAATAATTTTTAAAAAATGAGATTTTTCTAAAATAACTTTTTCAAGTTTTACTTTTAGTTTAGCATAATTTTCTTTTTGAATTTTTTATTTGACAGTAATCTTACAACTCTCTTTCTATAGGGCATTATAATCATCTTGAAGATCATCTTCATTTTCAGGGTCACTTCTTAAAGTTTCATAATCAGACATATCACAGCTGTCTGAAGAAGTGACTCTTGCTATTGTCATTAAGGCTTTCAAATCGTTTGCATTTTCTTGGTCTGATTCATCAGATTCATAATTAGTTTCAGAATTTGATGATTCATCCCAAGTAGCTATCATGCCTTTTTTTTAGTCTTATACTTTTTAGGACATTTAGCAGCTAAGTGCCCATATTTATAACAATTGAAACATTGACTGTCTTTTTATTTAGATTTTTAAATTTTTGATTTTCCTTTTCTTTTATCAGATGGTTTTTGAAAATTTATTCTTTTCTTATTTTTAAAAATTCTATAAAATTTATTTGCTAACATTGCTATATCATCTTCATTTTCTTCAAAATCAGAATTAACATTAGTTTTATTTGAATTAGATTTAGAAGATTTTAGAGCAATGGACTTAACTTTAGGAGCTTTGAAATTCAGCTCATAAGTTTGAAGAGAACCAACTAACTCCTCAACTTTCATTACATCTATATCCCTTAACTCCTGTATAGCAGTAACTTTTGAATTAAACCAATCAGGTAGTGATTACAGTATTTTTATGCAAACCTTGCTTTCAGGGATTCTATCTCTAAGACCCCAGATGGAATTTACTATGTCATTTAGTTTCGTATAGAAGTCCATAAAAGACTCATTTTCTTCCATACGAATTTTCTCAAATTTGGTTTTAAGGATTTGAATTTTAGATTTTTTTTTTACTATAGTAGTTCCTTCATGTGTCATTTCAAGAATATCCCATGCTTGTTTAGCTGTATCATAAGAATTAAATCTTTCGAATTCATCAGGTGATAAAGCACGAGTTATAACATTTAAGGTTTTTGCATTTGCACTGCTTTCACCTTTTTGAACCGTAGTCCAAAAAACAAATGCGGTTTCTCTCATTGATATGGTTCCATCATCGACTACTACTTCCATCATAGGAGAGATCCACTAGATATAGTGGCTTGCTAGACACTTTCATCTAAGGATTTGAGAAAAATCATCATCCTGGCTTTCCAATATGAATAGTTGAGCCATCAAAAGGAGGTGGCCTAGTAATGGACAAGCTGTCGAAATTTGACATAATAAAGCTCTGGATTTAGCTCAAAGAGGTAAATCCAAAAGAAAAATAAAGCGACCCGCTCTGATACCACTCGAAAATGATAGCTTAAGATGTCCTAGAGAGTGGGTGAATAGGACAATGCCAAATAATCGAACTAAGTGTTGAATATGTAAATAAAGCAAAGATCTCAATTGCTTAAGTATTGAAATGTTGATTCCAAATAATTCATAGGACAACCTTATTTCACGAATTTCTTTAAAATTAAAACCTCAAACTTGCAAGAGTGAATTAAAATATTACAACATTTACCACTCAATTTGAAATTAAATACATTCATTCACCATAAATAAAATAAAGGAATTCACCACATAACACAAAAGATGATAGTGGTTCAGTGCTTTAAAAACAGCCACACCTACTCCACTCTCAAAATTATTTACCTCATAATTTTGGCTTTCACTATAAAAGGTTTTCCCAGGTTCACCTTGACAACCTTATACATTTCTTGTGATTTTCATAGGCTATCACAATCAAACCCACACTGAAATTTTTAGGTCATCTCAGACAAAACCTAAACTAAGATTTTAACAGGCTATCTTAGAAAAACATAAAAGAGTTTAGAAAGTATACTTATCTTCACCATAGAAAAGCGTATTAGAAGGTTTTAGCAGTAGAACCTCTTTCTTGAATGTAGATTGTTCCTTGTTCAGTCAGATAGAAAGGGTCTAGGGTTCTATTGATTTTAATTAAGTTACCCAATAAGTTACTTGAATCAATTCTCTTAAATCTCAAAAGAAGAGTATAGTTTACTCTCTTTAGAATCAAGTTTGAAAGTTCTGAGATTAAGAGAATTGAGAGAAAAAGCTATAAATTAAATTATAAATACCGTTCAATAGCTTGATAATAACTTAAGCTTCTCTCTCTCTCTCTCTCTCTCTCTCTCTCTCTCTCTCTTGCAGAAGGATTTTGATAATTAACTTGAGTAATTCAGAATGAGATAGGAACTTAAATTATAGGCAAACAAGTTGAATCTTCAGCTAGCCCGAGATTGTCTTCGACTAGCCCGAGCAGACTAGATTTAGTTCAACGGACTTCGGATCGCATGGAATAAGATTTATCCAAAATTCGGCTGGCCCGAGGTCAACTTCGGCTGGCCGAATAGCCCTGTTCGGTTGACCGAATTTGTCCAAATTCTAAAAGGTGTTGTTGTTGGAATTTGACCTAAACTTTCTCGGGCTAACCGAATTTCAAGCTTGGGCAGGCCAAACTAAAACTTTGGCTAGCCGAATTTGCAACAAAAATTAGTTATTGCTTCGGGCTTGAACTTGGGCTGGCTGAGAAAGCTTAGGCTAGTCGAACTAAAAGTTGCACTGGCAGAATTCCAAGCAAAATAAGCATAAAAATCCAAAATAACATAATCTTAAAAGCACCTAGTCCTAAGGTCTTTCTAAGGTTTTATACTACCTGAGATATATCAAATATCTAATCTTCTTTGACTTGAACCAAGTCTCGGACTTCATCTTGACTTTAAGCTTAATCTTTTCTTGAACATTAGTCAATCTTTAGCTTATTCTTCTCTTGATCTTAAGCTTGATCTTCTCTTAATTATGAACCGGTCTTGAAGATCTATTGTCAAGTTGTTTTGGCTTTACAAAATTTGACAACCAAAGTGTGCTTATCATTCTAGCACTTACAAATTTCAATAGCTCTTTAAGTAAGTCCACAATTTTTTCAGCTAAAGGAAGTTTATTATTCCTTTGATGTTTATAGCTGATAGTATTATAATTTATTTTAGAGACTTGAAAAGGTTTTGAGTTTTTGAAGTTATTCCTTTTATAGTTTGAATCTCTTAGAGTCTCAACTTTAGAGTTCGAGGATTCTCCTTTTTACAAAGGTAGGAGTAAAATTCTTAGATTTTAAAGAATTATTTTTAATATAATCCACACTAGACTTGTTACCACATTGCCTCGATGAGGTTAACAAATTTTCAAGTTTCTAGTCACCAAGGGCATATTTCCAAGTGTCCTTTGAACTCTGAAGGGAAGAAATTTCAAGTTTTACTTTCTCATTTTTAGTTTTAAGTTTTTGCAATTCAAAAGACTTAAAACTCAAATATAATTTTGTTTTTTTCAAAACAATCGAAAAAATGAGATTTTTCTAAAATAAATTTTCAAGTTCTAATTTTAGTTTATCATAATTTTCTTTTTGTTTTGTTAATTTGACAGCAATTTTACAACTTTCTCTGTATAGGGCATTGTAAGCATCTTGAAGATCATTTTCATTTTTAGGGTCACTTCTTAGAATTTCATAGTCAGACATATTACAACTATCTGAAGAAGTGACTCTAGCTATCGTCATAAAGGCTTTCAAATCATTTGCATTTTCCTGGTCTGATTCATCAGATTCAGAATTAGTTTCAAACTCTGATGATTCATCCCAAGTAGCTATCATGCCATTTCTTTTAGATTTATCCTTTTTAGAACATTTACAAGCTAAATTCCCATATTCATAACAGTTAAAACATTGACTGTCTTTTGTTTTAGATTTCCAAAATTTTGATTTTCCTTTTCTTTTATCAAATGGTTTTTAAAAATATGCTCTTTTCTTATTTTTGAAAATTTTATAAAATTTCTTTGTTAACATTGTCATATCATCTTCATTTTCTTCAAAACCAGAATTTGCATTAGTTTCCTTTGAAATAGATTTAGAAGATTTAAGAGCAATGGACTTGACTTTAGGAGCTTTGAAATTCAGTTCATAAGTTTGAAGAGAACCAACTAACTCTTCAACTTTCATAACATCTGTATCCCTTAATTCCTGTATAGCAGTAACATTTGAATTAAACCTATTAGGAAGTGATCGAAGTATTTTTTGCGCAAACCTTACTTTCAGGGATTCTATCTCCAAGACCCCACATGGAATTTACTATGTCATTTAATTTCATATAGAAGTCCATAAAAGACTCATTTTCTTCCATATGAATCCCCTCAAATTTGGTTATGAGGATTTGAATTTTAGATTTTTTTTACTATAGTAGTTCCTTCATGTGTCTTTTCAAGAATGTCCCATGCTTGTTTAGTTGTATCGCAAGAAATGATTCTTTGAATTCATCTAGCGATAGAGCGCAAGTTATTGCATTTAAGGCTTTCACATTTGCACTGCTTTCACTTTTCTAAACCGTAGTCTAAAAAGTATATGTGTTTTCTTTCATTGATATGGTTCCATAATTGGCTACTACTTCCATCATAGGAGGGATCCATTTAGATACTGTGTCTTGCCATTCACTTTCATCTATGGATTTGAGGAAAATCCTCATCCTGGCTTTCTAGTATCAATAATTAGAGCCATCAAAGGTAGGTGGCTTGATAATGGATAGGCTTTTGAAATTTGACATATTGAAGCTCTGGATCTAGCTCAAGGAGGTAAATCCAAAAAATAAAAAGAGCAACCCGCTTTGATACCACCTAAAATGGAGAGCTAACGATGTCCTAAAGGGTGTGAATAAGACATTGCTAAATAATTGAAACAAATGCTGAATATGTAAATAGTAATGATCTTAATTGCTTGAGTATTGAAACCTTTATTCCAAATAATTCGCAGGACAACCTTCACCTAAAATTTTATATAGGACAACCTTATTTCACGAATGTCTTTAAAATCAAAACTTCAAACTATTAAGAGTAAATTAAAGAATTACAACATTCACCACACAACTGCAATAATTAAATACATCCAATTCACCAAAAAATAAAAATAAGGCATTCACCACATGACACAAAGAATTATAATGGTTCAATGCTTTAAAAATAGTCACGCCTACTCCACACCTAAAATTACTTCTATCATGCCCCAAACTTGAAAAACGGGCTCACAAAATTCTCGGTCGCTGAATCCGGTGCCGACAGCCTCCGCAGTATCCCATTCTCGACTCTCAGCGCCCATACACCAGATTCCGATCCTAGGATCCTACAAGGAGGATTTTTCAACGTACATTTATCCCATAAGAAGCATAACCACAATTTACCCAAATCACAAAGGCAACATCATCATTACATATCCACTAATATAAATAGTTGAATATAGTGCTGAAAGGGAAAATATATATATCAATAATCAAAGCTCCAAAAGATAGTTGCACGCTCCAAGCTCAATGCTGCTGCAACCTAACGCCACGTGCACGCAACCATCGTGCATAAGCTTATAGAAAGTTTAGAGGGTGGTGTAACTGTGTGCACAAGGTAAGTGTCAAGTATGCAATATCAGAGCAATGTGAAAACATGCTAGTAAGTCCATAAATACCATCATCCTTATCTAGGCTATACGATGCAAAAACATAATAGGCCAATAACATATACTAAGGAAGCAATGTAGATCAGCTATGCAATGTAGAGACATAGTAAGCCAAACATCGTATACTGAGGATTCAATGCAATATGCAAATCTTGACGAGTCCACGAATACCGTCAGCTGTATCTAGGCCATATAAATGTAGAAACATAGTAACCTAAAATGTCATATGCCGCGGATGTAATGCAATATGTGGTGCGAATAAAATGACTAAGCTGGAGTGTGAAGTCAGGATGATAGTACGTAGTATCGCAAGCTACGGGGCCATCATAAGGGACTTCTATCTAAACCAGTCCATACTTAAATTTAGATAGTCAGACTCAATGTCATAAATTCCTGATCTCAGGTTAGTCGCGCGCCCCAATCAAAATCCTGGTCATTGCGAAGGTACATATAACAATTAGTTACGCACCACCAGTCCGAGTGGATAGTGAATGAATGAATGAATGAGTAAGATGTTGAGTATGCAACTCCTGCTCAATAAGTCCACATATTAGTACTATATATCTCTGGGATCATCACTGGGGTCTAGTACACTCCACACCGACTGCCACCTCCCTAGTCGCACAGCCCAGTGAGAAGAGACCACACTATCCTCCTACCAGCAGTATACCAATGCCTACCCGGCTCGTCGATAGTGGACCCATTTAGGAGCTGGTCAAACTCAGCCTAGTTTACAGCCCCCTCACTCGGGTGGATAAGGCCACACCCCTTTCCAACTGACCATGACACAGTAGGAGATGCCACCTACTGCTATTTGGCACCCAAGCGCTCATGTATCTACTCGGTCTAGACGTTAGAGTCTCCTCCGGTACCAGAGGATTCTGAGACTCTCACCCATGAACATTCTATGTGCCCACAGTGATAGAACCAAATATTTTCTATATCCCATCTAGCCATCCACGATGAACTTATGGAGGCACAACCTCGATATCGCTAAGGCGTACAGTAGTCATATCGTAAGATGCACGAGTCACACAGTCCAATTGTCACGCCCCAAACCTGAAAATCAGGCTCATAAAATTCTCAATTGTCGAATCCGGTGCCAACAGCCTCTGTAGTACCCCATTCTCGGCTCCCAGCACCCATACGCCAGATTCCGATCCTGAGATCCTACAAGGAGGATTTTCCAACATACATTTGTCTCATAAAAAGTATAACCACAAGTTTACCTAAATCACACAGGCTACATCATCATCACATATCCACTAATATAATCATTTGAATATAGTATTGAAAGGAAAATACATATATCAAAAATCAAGGCTCTAGAAGACAGCTCCACGCTCCAAGCTCAACTCTGTTACGACCTAACGCCACCTGCACACATCTATCGTGCATAAGCTTATAAAAAGTGTGTGTACAAGATAAGTGTCAAGTATTCAATACAATGTCATAATCATACAATGTCGAAAATACTGTCAAGATCATAAATCATACGATATTAGAGTAAGCGGAAACATACTGGTATGCCTACGAGTTATATAATATCAGAGTACAAAATACAAATTAACTATGTAAATGAGGAGTCATAAAGACCCAAATATCAAATGTCGAGGATACAATGCAATATACAATTCCTAATGAGTTCACGAATACTGTCAGCCATATCTAGGCCATATAAATACAGAACATAGTAACCCAAACTGTCATATGCTGCGGATGTAATGCAATATGTGGTGTGAATGGAATGACCATGCTGGAGTGTGAAGTCGGGATGATAGTACGCAGTATTGCAGGCTGTGGGGTCCATCACAAAGGACTTCTATCAAAACCAGTCACATATATAAATTTGGATAGTTAGACTCAATGTGGTAAACTACTGATCTCAGGTTAGTCGCATGCCCCAACCGAAATCCTGGCCATTGCGAAGGTACACATAACAAATAGTTGCGCACCACTAACCAAGTGGATAGTAAATGAATGAATGAATGAGTATGCAATTCCTGCTCAATAAGTCAATATATCAGTACCGTATATTTATGAGATCATCACCAAGGTCTATTACACTCTACGCCATCTTGCTGCCCCTATCCGAGCGCACAACTGGGTAAGTGAAAGAGACCTCACTATCCGTCTGCCAATATCAGCCCGACTAGTCGATAGCGGACCCATTCCTCAAGCCGGTCAAACTCAACCTAGATATTGCTCCCTCACTCAGGCTGGTAAGGTCACACCTCCTCCCAACTGATGTATCTGCTTTGTCCTCCAGCGTGGCCCACCCCACACGTGTGGGTGGGACCCACCTTGATGCACATGTTATGTATCCCCACCATCCAGGATGGTGCAGTGGATTCCAGCATGATGTATGTGCTTCAGATCCACACCATCCAGACCTCTGGACGATGGGTCTGGACCATGATGTATGGTTTGTATTCACACTATCCACACGTGTGGACCCTACCATGAGGTATGGATTACATCCAGACCATCCGTCCGGATGCTGGGATGTGATCATGTGGTATGTGTTAAACTTTAAACTGTCCATCTGTTTCATCCAACTGGGTCGTGGATGGATGATGTACATGTTTTATATGTATATATATAATATTATATAATATTATATAATATAAATATGAGAGAGAGGGCTGTAGTGGGTGTCCCACCACCTAGGACCCACACGTATGTGTTATATCCACACCGTCCAGATGGTTGGATGGTGGGACCCATGGCTAATGGATGTGTTTCATCCAAACCGTCCATACATTTGGCAAGCTGGTCTTAAGTTGGCCACGTACGTGGACCCCCACCCTGATGTATGTGAATCATCCAAACCGTCCATCCATTTGATCAGCTCATCCTAGAGCTTGGGATGAAAAATAAAATAGATCTAGTTCTCAAGTGGACCACACTGCTAAAAACAGTGGAGATTGGATGTCTACCATTGAAACCCTTTTAGGTCACAGAAGTTTTGGACCAATATGATATTTGTTTCTCAGGTTGGTTTAGGTCCTTGTGACTTATGAATAGACTAGATGAAAAATACATGTTATGATGGCCCCTGTGAAATTTTGTACAATGGAAATCACTGTCTCCACTACTATTTGTGATGTGGCCCAACTGACCTTTTGATCACTATCACCACTGTTATTTGCGGTATGGTGTAGATGATCTTTTGATACGATTCATTGTTTGGATAATGCTCTAAAATGATCTCTATAGATAGATGAATGGTGTAGTTGTTGTGGTACATTTGATACAGCCCGTTGAATGTATTTGGGGCCTATGGGTTGAGGCCCATTGTAATGTATTTGGGGCCCATGGGTTGAGGCCCATTGTGATATATTTGGGACCCATGGGTTGAGGCCCATTGTGATGTATTTGGATCCCATGGGTTGAGGCGCATTGTGATGTATTTGGAGCCCATGGGTAGAGTCCCATTGCGATATATTTAAGTGTAACACCCTGAAAATCGGGGGTCGAACATAAACTCAACTCCCGAGTTCCAGAACATCACTTATGCAACAAAATGAATGATGATTGAATGTTGACTGTATTCGTGCATTGAACATGAGTGAGATTAAGCCAAAACAGCATATCATACTCCAGAGACAGTTAAATTTGCAAGCGGAAGACTGTGATAGATAGATAAAATATATAACTTATGATGAGTCTCCGAGTGTGATAACATTACCAGTTAAATAAATACAAGTGCGGTTCTAAAATGTACCAAATGTGAGGAAGTGTAATGCCTCCTATCCCATGTACCATAGCCCCGTCAATACAATATCGGTCTTCATTGACCTACCAGAGAGATACGAGATAGGAGAACTCCTCCTATCATCACGAGTAGTAGTCCGGCTCTGCTTCACAAGCATCGCCATCACCGAAACTCAACAAACGGTTGGTGTTGCAAACACCGTCCCGTAACGTGGGAGTGAGTGATCAACTCGGTGGAACAAGACAGTCTGACATAGGTTAACATGTTATCAATTCAACCAAGCGGTAATGATAAAGCAAGACAAATCAAACATTTCTAACTACTCTTGTTAAGTGCGAAAATGAAATGACATGATGCTGTATGCCCTTGCCAAACCACCCTCAAGCGACATCATCTTACGTTCGCGAATGCTTACTCCCTCAGTGCGCCACATCTACAAAGCACATGCGGTGCGATGATGCTCATGATTACCAAGTTATTATTAGTCCATTTCAAACAGCAATATTGGGAAACTAAGGTACCTCCCTTGTATCATTCCCAAACATGATCCATTCTAGGGTCGTCAATCCTAGCTAATCTCATACGATATTATGGTTTGAGAAGCGTAGTGAAGGCATCGCAAAGGGCTCGTCACCCGTCAGCGCGGATACAGATCTCACCGTATGCGGCTCAATTGCTGGCCGTCAGCTCAAGTACATATCTCACCGTACCTGGCTCAATCACTAGCCGTCAGCTCGAGTACAGGTCTCACCGTACTCGGCTCAACTCATACTCTAGTTACTGTGAAAGACTCGTCGCCAATCACAGACACTTGGAGTATACTCGAAGATACTACGGAGGACTCGTCGCCGTCAAAGACGAGCATGGGTCTCACCGTACTCGGCTCTCGCCGTAAGTATCGACAGCTCGAATATAGTGTCCCATACCACCATAATCGGCTCACGAGTTTGGTTGCGCAATGGTCACTACGGGGAGGCACATGACCCCAGCGTAGGCCGACAGCTTGACCACGGTGTCCCATACCACCATGCCCGGCTCATGCGTCTTAGCGGATCGAGGTACCATGGTTAAAAGAGATTTCACTGGTAAGTTTGGTACCCTAGGTTCAGGCAGTAGCGACCAAACATGGTGAACATACATAAGACAGATCGGGTTACTTGACGAGCTCGGCTAGCTCGAGCGCACAATAAGTTGAACGACATGAAGTGCATAAGCACTTCGCGTGGCCAACCACTATCGCCAACCGAAGTACGACTCGGGTTCGTCGAACACATCCCACGTGGCAAAACGAATTCAATTCTGGTACCGATTGTCTGGACTATAATCATAGCCCCAAACATGATAACTTGCAGATAGATAAAGCAATAATGGATCAAGATTCAACTCATACAATCAAGGTATGGTATTATCCGTTTAGGGCTGCCAGGGCTGTTGCACGCACTCGTTGCTCCGCTCCCCCATCACCCATGACGGATCATACAACGTAAATAGAAATTTAAACATATGCATTACATAGTTATAATCATAAAGCAGTTGAGCATGTTATGAATCACAACACAAGCATGAGTTTATACATGTTCAATTCCTAATCACACAACAATCCAAGGAGATCATACACATAGTTAAAAGAGGTTGAGAATCATATCTCAACACCCTTATACATTACAATTTGCTAACTACTACTCATTCAGACATTTCAAGAAACACTAAAACAAACATGCATCAACATACATGACATATGTCGATCACATAGGCATTAGGCCAAATCCTTTCCCTAGGGAGTTGCCCCAATCATAACACGCGTACACCCACGACGGATAGTCATGGCAAGCGGGAATCCAAGTTCCATATTCATTCAGTCATTTCCACAAACACTTGGGCCACACATTTTAGCATATATGGTGTCTATTGGCCGTGGCGTGATTTAGGGCAAATCCTTTCGTCAAAAGGGTATCGCCAATACAACAATCATGAATCCATGACCATTAGTCATGGCGAGCACGAATGGGGATTCTATACCCATTCAGTCATTTTCACAAACACTTAGAATACACTAATACAACATACATAGTGTATGTTAGCAAAACATGTATTAGGGCTATCCTTTAGCCAAGTGATTGTTTTATCCATGTATACCATAATCATACCGCAAATAATCATCACAATTGCATTTCCAAAACTCACACATATACGGTATTTCTAGTATACACAATTTCAACATACGTAGTATTTACAAGGGAGCTTGTAATACGGCGATTCCTTTCGCCAAGCAATTAATTTATACGTACATAATATATTTATACAACAATTAATCATGACAAACACATCGCTAAAATATACATGTATACGGTACTTCTTACAATACTGTATTTCTACATACATGGTATATATTAGTAAACATGTATTTAGGCGAATCCTTTCGCCAAATAAGTATTTTATCCATACGTCATATATCCATACCACAAATAAACATGTCAACCACATTTCCATAAAAAATACGTATACGGTATTTTATACGAATACCTAGAGTATGTGAAATTCCAAATTCTACAATTTTAATCGAAACAGAAAACGGAAAGCACTTTGTACATGTGCAATTGCATGCAGATCATGAATCTACCATTATCTGACATTGAAAGCGTTGAAAACCATAACCTATACACCTAAAGTCCGCACCTTTTGTCGTAGAATCGCAACGGAAACAATAGGTTTGTCTAGCTTCCGTATACGGGAGTTTGGCAGCCTAAAGAACGAAACAGGTTAGTTATTTCATAACCTACAACTGTCTAATCCCCTAAACAGGTTAGGGTTAGGGTTTATTACCTTAAAACAGAGTCGGTATCGCCGGGAAAGCGGCAAGAAAGAGGCGGTGCAGCCCGTGGAGCGGCAGGGAAGTACGGCAGGGAGTTCCTCCCACATCTCCCACACTTTCTCTCTCTTTTCCCTCTCTCAAATCCAAATTCGTATGGCTAGAATGGGAGAGGGTTTAAGGTCCTTATATAGTCTCAAAACTCACCGAAATAGACTCCTGTTCAAGGGTTACTGCTAATATAGGTATTTCGGCACTTTTCCAGCTCAAAAGAGAGGTTCTGGTGGCCCTCCTTGAGCCAAACGTCAGACTTAAGCTTACCACACATGGATCAATGTGGGATTACGTTTTTGACTCGATCGGATTCCCAGATCGCACGTGGCGGACCACTTTCAGTTCAACGGTCAGTGGGCCACGATCCGAAATTCCAAGCACATGTAAATGTTCCTGAAATTTTTCCCGATCCGAGGGTGTAATTTGGTCCGATTCGACGGTCCGGTTACTTAATCTTGAGCGCAAGCGAAAGGTGCGATCACTATTCCGGATATTTATTTTGGAATGGGAATAGTGTTTTTCACACACCCTCGCTCAGGATCCAAACGAATGGCCGTGGGACATCATGGTGGACCGATTTTTGAGATGATAGTCAAGCCCAGCGAGGCGGTCCTAAGTCCTTAACCCGTATTGTTCGGACTCCCGATGTACGGTCCAGATCAGATACAAAATTTTAAGATGCTCCCGAGAGCAGCCGGGTAATGAGATTGATCCTAGATTTTAGGATAACCTAGCGTCAATGATTCTGCAAGTTTTGGGTCTTGCAGATCGTATTTAAAGCGATTCAAATGGATTTCATGGCTAATCTAGTTTAGCACCTAGTTCACTTTGTCAAATTTCTAAAGGATTTAGTCCTAAGTGATTTCTGGTCGAGGTGGTACTCAGGCCTTTGGAGTTTGTATATGAGGTGATCCAAGTTATGATACTTAACTAGTTTAAGATAGTGTCTAGGATAAAAGTTCTTAGAAAAATTGGAAGATCAAGGTGGTGAAGGGTGAGATTTGTGAAGGAAATGGGTTCAAAGGCGGCTTTAGACTTTGGGATTCAGTTCTGACAAATTAATGAAGTATTAGGATCGACCCATCGCCTAAGGACGTCTAATCCCAGGTTGGCAAAAATCCGGGGCGTTACATTAAGGCTCATGGGATGTGGGCTCTTTGTGATGTATATTAGGCCCATGTCAGAGGCTTATTGTGATGTATATGTGGCCCATATGATGTGGCCCACCTAATGTATGAGGGGCCCATGGATACAACCCATTGTGATGTGTATTAGGCCTTTGTGTGAGGCCATGGGCCCACTATATATTCGGCCCTATGTGGGCCACTCCTTGGGAGCAATGTTGGCTAAATGTCCACATTGATGGGTAATGATGGTTAAATGACCACGTTGTGACCTTTCCTTAGGCCCTTTGTTAGTCCGATCATCGAGGACGGATATTGGGGTCGATTTTGATCATTGAGGCTGATTCTGATTGTCGAGGCCGATCCTGATTTTCGGGGCCGATTCTGATTCTTGAGGTCAATTGTCGAGGCAGATTCTGATTGTCAAGGCCGATTATGAGTATGTGACATCATAGCATCATGATACATGCCTATACGCATCATCTGCATGTTTGTTATAAGATGTGGTTGACCATTGCATATGTCATTGGGTATGTTATTATGAGACTCCCTGATAGGCGGAGATTGTCTCATATGAGCACACGCTATGTGCAGGATTAATGCATGACTGGATTGTATGACTCATGCATCTTACATTGTGTGTTGTGATTACTGTATGCCGTAGTGACATCAGGGCTGTAGCCTCCACAGGCATATCGTGGATGGCCACATGGGACACCGAAAATCTGTTACTAGCATCGGACTGCCATAGATGGCCCTAGGTGAAAATCCCTAAACCCTCTTAGTACTAGAGGACGCCCCAACGTCTACACTGAGTGGATATATATGAGAGCATAAGGGCCATATACCAGTAGGCCACATCTCCCACTGTCTGATGGACGGTCCATATTTACTACATGCATAAGGTGGGTTCATACGCATGGGACCCACCAGCGGCTTGGGATAAGGCTAATATTTGTGGTTTCCCTTTCATCTGGCAGTCAGCAGCACAGATGGTCCTGCTGTTGCTTTGGTGCGGCCCACCAGAGCTCTAAATCAGCACCGTTACAGAGAGACAGAGTGGGTATAATACACCCATCAAGGTGAGCCCCACAGATGGCTATGGATGCACGCATTAGGTGGGCCATCAAACAGTCAAAGAAAGAGAGAGAGAGAGAGATCGAAGTAGCGGAGGGGACCCGCCACTATAGGTCCCTCTTTGATACAAATCGTACATCAAGATGGGTCCCACCATATGTGGGCCCTCAAATCACAAAATCAAGTGCTTATGAACACCCACCTTTGATATCCTCTTCCTTCTTCTGCCTATAGCCTCTAGAGCTCTAAGGCAACGATTCCGACGGTTGAGATGGACTTTGGATTGTGGAGATGGGAGCTAGGAAGGTGGGCCACATTAGGCTCTCATCTCCTTGGAAGCCATGGACGTCCACTTTCCCTTGGTTGCTTGGGAGATCGAGTTTGAAATGAGAGAGAGAGGATGGGATGTAAGAGACAGAGGGATGGCTGAGTCAGTGATGGGTGATGGGGAGAGTTGACTTTAGAGTACTTGTGTAAGAGAGAGGTAAGGGTTGCTTGTACTTGAGGATGGGATGTGGTCCTTGATATTTGATGTGATGTGATGGGATTAATTTGATTAGAGATTCTCTTGGGTTTTGTAATGTGCGGTGTTTTCCTAGAACTGAACGTGGGCCCACATCTCCTGGCCTTGGTATCACCTTGGCGTGTGAGATGCGGCGTCGGAACCGCAGCGACGGCGCGGTCACGAGAGTACAAGTTTCAAGTCGAGCCGACTCTGATATACGGGACATGACTCAGGATCATGCGTAAATGCCGATAATAGATCGATGGTCACAGGAATTTGACAGGGAGGACCGCAGAGGCCTACAGAATGGTATGGGCTAGGATGCGGGTCTTACACCAATCATGCATCAATCCTGCACATACCGTGCACTCATGTGGGACGACTCTGCCTATCAGGGGGTCCCATAAACAATCAGCCCAATGACACATGCAATGGTTAATCACATCTCATAACAAACATGTAGATGATGCTTATGGGCATATATCATGATGTTATGATGTCACATACTCATAATCGGTATCGATAACTGGTATCAATAATCAACATCGATAATCAGCTTAGATAATTGGCCTATATACAAGGCGGGGTCCATAAAGGAACAACCGATCTAAACCAAAATATAAAGATCGCCATTCGGCCGTGGATATGCCAAATCCGGCAGCACGGAACCATCCGTCTACGACGATGATGGACCATGCAACATCAATGGGGCCCAATGATTTGGGTTGACCCAGAATAATGAGAATGGGCCTAACAAAGGCCTAAGGGAAGGTCACAATGTGGACATTTAACTAACATTGCTCCCAAGGTGTGGCCCACATAGAGCCAAGTGTACAGTGGGCCCATGGCCTCACACAAGGGCCTAATATACATCGCTATGGGCCTCACTCAAGGGCCTAATACACATCACGATGGGCCTCATTCATGGGCTACATATACATCACATCGGACCTCATCAATGGGCTGCAAATACATCATTTTGGGCCTCAACATATGGGCCATATATCACATCAGGCCTCATCAAATGGGCCCCAAATGCATCATATTAGGCCTCGCCAAATAGGTCACAAATACATCACCTGGGCCTCATATACATCAAGTGAGCTGCATCACATGGGCCTTGTATACATCAAGTGGGCCACATCTCATGGTCCTCATACACATCACAATGGGCCCCATTACTCGAGCTTAATATACATCACGATGGACCACATTACTCGGGCCTAATATACATCACAATGGGCCCCATTACTAGGGCCTAATATACATCATAATGGGCCCCATTACTCGGGCCTAATATACATCATAATGGGCCACACAATAGGTGGGCCATGCATAACCAACAAGTGGCCTAATACATTCAGAAGGTGGGTCCTGCATACACCAGTAGGTGGGCCCTGCTTTCAGATGGACAGCGTGGATGTACAACACATACATCATGGGGGTCGCACGTCCCAGAAAATGGACGACGTGTGTGAAACAGATGGACTGCATGGGTGAAACAGATGGACAGCGGGGGGTAAAACACTTACATCAATGGGCTCCACCGTCCATGGCTGGATGGTGGACAGTGTGGATATGAAACATATACATCATGTGTGGGACCCACGTGTGTGAACAGTACACACATTAGGTGGGGTCCATGGTCAAATGGCCTGGATGAACACATACCTCATGGTGGTCCCCACCATCCAACGGTCTGGACGGACGGTGGAGATATACACATGCATTATGGTTGGCCCTACAACATCGTCCAAGGACAGACGGTGTGGATCATACGTCCATCCACGTGGATGGCGTGTATGAAACACATTCATAATAGGTGGGTCCCACCGTCCTGGACAGAAGGACGGTGCAGATATAAAACACTTACATCAAGGTAGGTCCCACCGTCTTGGACAGAAGGACGGTGAGGATATAAAACATTACATCAAGGTGGGTACCACCCCCATACGTGCCACACGTGCAGGGTGGGCCTACATATACAAACGGATGGACGATATGTATAAAATACATACATCAAGCTGACACCACAGCACCGTCCCAATGGATAGTGTGGATGCAAGAACAGATACATTAGGGTGGGGTCCCACCAGCCCACACGTGTCACACGAGTGGGGTGGGTCCCGTGTGTCCAAACGGACGGACGGTGGATATAACATGACCTCGTGATGGGACCCATTGCTGACGTTAGTTAGCAGTTGTGCTGGTATGAGGTACTCTAGCCAATCCGTTCCTCATCAAGGTAGGCCCTACGTGAGGGGTGGGTCCCAACGTCCATGTGGACGATGTGGATACATCCATCCAGGTGGGTCCCATGTCCAGTCTGGCTAGACGATGTGGATGGACCCAGACATCAAGCAGGTCCCACCGTCCAGCCTATTTAGACAGTGCAGACATCACATACATCACGGTGGGCTTCGCACCACGTACATCATGGTGGGCCCAGGGATGTGGATAAAACATATACATCATCATCATCATCACCATATAAAGGAAAAGAGAGAGAGAGAGAGAGAGAGAGAGAGAGAGAGAGACGGTGTAGTTGAGGGACCCGGCCACTATAGGCCCCTCTTAGATCACAACACATACATCAAAGTGGGTCCCATCATAAGTGGGCCTTAAATCAAAATCATGATCTAGAGCTACGAACACCCACAGATTTCCACTTCTTTTAGGCTCCATGGACTCCTTAGCTCATAGGCTTCAACTTTGATGGAAGATGATGGAGATTGAATGGCTAGGATGAGAGATGAGAGGGGTAGGAAGTGGGCCACACACAAAGCTCTTCTCTCCTTATGAAGCTTAGACTTTTCCCTCCTTTTGGGTTGCTTGGAAAGAGTGAGAAATGAGAAAGAGGAGTGATGGGTGATGGGTGTAAGGAAGGGATGAGTGGACAGAGAGGAGTTAACTTTGGGGATCGGTTGTGTACTTGGGGATGGGATAGAGTACTTGACTTGATGGGTTGTGTACTTTGATTGATTGATTGATGTTTGGTAGAGATTCTCTTAGGTTTTGCAAATGTGTGGTGTTTTCTCTGAAATAGACAGGCCCACATCTCCTGGCATGGGTATCGCATCGGCGTGCGAGATGCGGCGTTGGAACCGCGGTAACGGTGTGGTCGCAAGGGTACAAGTCTCGGTCGAGCCGACTTAGATCTATGGGATACGACTTAGGGTTGCGCATAAACGCCAAATAGGTCGCGGGTTACCGAAATTTGACAGGGAGGATTGTGGGAGTCTAAGGAACGGTACGAACTAGGATACGGGCCTCACAACTTTCCCCATAATTTTTGCTTTCACTATAAAAACGTTTTCACAGGGTTACCTTAATAACCTGATACAGTTCCTTGTGATTTTCACGGGCTATCAAAATAAAAACCCAAACTGAGATTTTCATAGGCTATCTTAGACAAAACTTTAACCGAGATTTTATAGGCTATCTCAGACAAAACCTTAACTGAGACTTTCACAGGAGATCTTAGAAAAATCTAAACAGAGTTTTAGAAGGTATACTTATCTTCAATCATAGAAGATGTAGCAGAAGGACCTCTTTCTTGAATGTAGATGGCACCATGTTCAATTAGATGGAAAGGGTCTAGGGTTCTATAGATTTTATTTTTGTTAAACCCAAAAGTTACTTAATTTAATCCTCTTAGATCTCAAAGAGGAGTATAATATACTATCTTAGATTAAAAAGATCTGAGACTAAAGGGAATTGAAAAGGCTATTTAAATAAATTATAAATACCAACCAATAGCTTACTAATAACTTGAGCTTCTTTCTCTCTTGTAGAAGAATTCTGATAATCAACTTGTGTAATTTGGAATGAGAGAAGAACTCAATTTATATGTAAAGAAGTTAGAACTTTAGCTAGTCCGAGATATGCTTCAACTAGCCTAAGTTCAGCGGATTCTTTTCAACGGATTTTAGATTATGCAGGATAAGAATTATCCAAAATTCAGCTGGCCCGAGGTGAAGTTCAGGTGGTTGAACAACACAATTAGGCTAGCCGAATTTGCCCTTCGGCTTGCCAAATTCCCCCGAATTCCAAAAGTTGATATTGCTGAAATTCGACCCGAACTTTCTCGGGCTGACCGAATTTCAAGCTTGAGCTAGTGGTTAGTCGAATTTGTAACAAAAGTTGTTATTTCCTTCGGGCTTGAAGTTGGGCTGGTCAAACCAGAAGTTGGGTTGGCCGAATTTCAGGCAAAAACAAATGTAAAAACCCATGCTTAAATGATTTTAAAAGCACCGAGTCTTAAGGTCTTTCTAGGGTCTATACCACCTGAGATATATCAAATCTCTGATTTAATTTGGCTTGAACTTTGTCTCAAAATTCATCTTAAATTTGGGCTTGACTTCATCTTGAATTTGAGATTGATCTTGAGCTGGATCTTTTCTTGAACATAGACCGATCTTGAGCTTGATATTCTCTTGAACATAAACTGATCTTGAGCTTGATCTTCTCTTAATAAAAAAGTAACAAAGTGGGTGATCAGTTTGAGTAAATAAGATTTTTAAAGTAAACCCATCAAAATGAAGTTTTAGATTTAAAGAAATTGCAAGATTCACAAATAAAGCACAACCAAGAACTTAAATCTAGAAGGAAATAACAAATAAACTACTTATAAGCAAGCTAGGGAGATGGGTTGGTCGAAGGAAGCACGGGCGAACCGAAGAAGATGAAGTGGAAATGAGCAATTTGAGGTTTTTCCCCCTTTTTTATTCAATCCGCACCCGATTCGGCTAGCCTGAGTGGGTGCTCGGCTGGCCAAACTGGTCGGTCAGCTATGGGTTGGCTGAAAAAATCCTCAAAAATTTTAATTTTATATTTTTCCTTTTTATGCAAATATATTTAAAAGAAAACAAAAAAATAAACAAACTGCAATAAAGGATGATTAATTAAGTAATACAATATAATCCAATATTATTTTTTAGATTGGAGAATGGGACACTGTCTAGCAGTTTTGTCAGAATGTTTGCAAGTTGTTTCTTGGTATTAATGTATTCTAGCATGACAGTCTTGTTTTCAACTAATTCTCGAATATAATGATATCGTATGTCGATGTGTTTTGTGCGAGAATGTTGATTAGTATTTTTGGATATGTTTATAGCACCGGTATTGTCACAGTATAAATTCATGGTATCTTGATCAATACCATAGTCTACTAACATACATTTCATCCACATCAATTGCGTGCATGCATTCCTTGCTGTAATATATTAAGCTTCTATGGTGTATAATAATACTGAGTTTTTCTTCTTGCTCATACAAGAAACAAGGCAATTTCTAATGTAAAATCATCCACCACTAGTTGATTTTCTGTCATTAACATTACCTGCCCAATCAACATCAGTATATCCAGCAATTTGTAATGATGAATCATGAGGATATCATAAACCTAAGTTAGTCGTGCTAGCAACATATCTGATTATTCTTTTAACTGCAGAAAATGAGATTCTTTAGGGTTAGAATGATATCTAGTACATATGCCTACACTTAAGGAAATATCAGGTCTGTTGGCAATTAAATACAACAGACTACCAATCATGCTACGGTAAAGATGAGGGTCAATACTTTTACCTGAATCATCTTTAGATAGTTTGAGTGTTGTACCCATGAGTGTTTGAAAGTTTTTAACATTCTCAAAACCAAATATTTTTACTATATTCATAGCATATTTGGTTTGAGAGATTGTTGGAGCATAAAAATAAAGGGTATAAATGATGGAAAAGATTAGAAGAAAAGAAGGAAGAATCATAAGAAATGAGAAGACGAAAGTAAGTATAGAAGGCAGTTGAGTTGCACGGGTCCGCGAAACTCATGTCAAGTTGCGCCGGACTGCGCAACTTGTTTTGAGAATGTAGAAATTACGCGCCACGCAACAGGAGCATTGAGCGAGGTGTGCCCCATGGCACAAGATTTGAGGACTTACATGTGTGGATGACTATAAATACCCCTCTACCTCTTTATTTTGGACACACATAAGATTAGAGCCTCTGATCTTTGAAGAAAAGATACCTCCTACAGGCATTAGAGGAGGATGAATAAGAAGAAGATATCTGGTGTTGCACTGGACCGCACAATAAGGAGTAGTTGCGTGGGTCCGTACAACTCATGTCAGTTGTGTGGAAATAATCTTTTACAACATATTTGCTACTGAACTTGTTACAGTCTTTTAGGGAATTCAAGCATTCCTTTGGAAAGTAGTTATTTGAACAGAGATAAGGATATTTAGATCCACACAACTCTTCTCTTACTGAGACAAAGGCACTGCAAGCCGAAATGTTGTTGGAATTGATATTCATACTTATTTGATTCTTCTACTTTCATTATATACATATATACCTTATCTTGGAATTAAGGGATAAATGAGGATGTAAATGAATTCACAATTAATAAAATATATTGTGATGATTGTTCTTTCTATCTTTTCTTTGTTATTATTGAATGAGAGAATCCCCAAATCAATTACATTCATTTCTTGTCGAAACAAAATGGTGACTCTGATGGGGACTTATTATCTTATTCGATATTAACTTAGAAACTATTTAGAGAACTTCGTCATTGTTTGGCGTCATACTAACGCCAAAATGATGAGTCTCAATAGGAACATCCTCCCCTTTATCTCCAAGATAAAGAATAAACTTATTCAAATACATACTAACAATGTCTTGCATTATTCTAATAGGAATTACATTCCATTCAAACTGCAATGATGACCTTAACAAGCAAGACAATCTTCTATTTCATACTAACCGGGTTTGTGGTGGAATATGTTCATAATCAGTCTCTAGGCCAAGATGTAAGACCCGTATCCTAGACCGTACCATTCCTTAGACTCCCGTGGTCCTCCCGATCGAATTTCGGCAACCCGCAATGCGTAGATAGCATTTGCGTACGACCCTGAGTTACATTATATCGATCTGAGTTGGCTCGGCCTAAGACTTATACCTTTACGACCCCGCCGACACCGCGGTTCCAAATCGCGACTTGCGCGCCGATGCGATACCTAGGCCAGGATATGTGGGCTGGCGTTTATCTCGAAGAAACATCGAGCATTTGCAATCCCGAGAAGAGAATCTCTACAACCTATCAAATCAATCCCATCAATCAACCAAGTACAACATCATATCTCTCTCACCCAAAAGTCAACACAACCATACCTTCTAAGTACACCTATCACTCACACCCATCACTCACCCATCACACTCATCCCTCTCCCTTACATCACTCATCTCTCTCTCTCTCTCTCTCTCATTTCTCACTCCATTCCATGCAATTCCCAAGAGAGAGAACTGTCCAAGCTCTAAGTAGAGCCTAGTGTGGCCCACTTCCTACCCCAAGATCTCCCATTCTAGCCCTTCAATCCTCATCATCTTCCATCAAATAGAGAGCCAAGGAGTTTGGCATTCCATCAGACCAAGAAGATCCAACAGTGGGTGTTTCATAGACTTAGATTTTATGTTTTGATGATGGGCCAAGTGGGGCCTACCGATTGATGGTATGGATCTTGCTCTGGACCCTAGGTGTGGCCGATGGCCCATTATGATTCATATACCCATCCCATGATGGGGCCATTCTCCATGGACCCCATCATGATGTTTATTTCCTTGTATGAAAATGGTCATCTAGACCTTGCATTTTGGTGGAGAAGGGATCTCCATCGTTGATTTTGATTGGTGGGCCCACATTTAATGGGACCTACTTGATGTATGTTGTATACATGGAAGGGAGGGCCCATAGTGCCAGGTTCCCTCCATCACAAGGTTCTCTTTCTCTCTCTCTCTCTCTCTCTCTCTCTCTCTCTCTCTTTTTCCCCTTTTCATACACCGTCTTGATGAATGGATTAGATCTACATTGTCCATCTATAGGCCATGTGTATGTGGGGCCACCTTAATGTATGTGACTAGTGAGCCACATGTACGTGGACCCCACCTTGATGGGTGTATTGCATCCCTACCGTCCCACCATGGGACGTCCAGTAGCTTCTGTTGCTGGACCATATGAAGGGAAATCACTAACATCGGTTAGTTTTAAAAAAATAATAAATAAATAAATAAAATAATATATATACATATATATAACATGTATATAGTGGGTGGACCAGACCATGTGGGAACCCACCATGATTTTTTGTATTTTATCCACATTGTCCAAATGGTGGGGGGGCCCCACGTAATGTGTGTGTAGCACCCACACCGTCCAGCTGTGGGGCCCGCTTGTGATGTATGTGGTGTATCGGTGGGACCCACTCCATGATGTATGTTTTAAACACCTACACCGTCCATTTATTTCGCGTCCAGACCGTCCGTCTGATGGACGGTGGGCCAGCGCACCCAACTATATAGCTGTTGTGCGATGGAGCAAGTTTTGTGGGTACATCATGAGGTATATGTTATCTTTATACCATCCATTGGGCAGTTGTGTGGGGCCCACCCCACACGTGTTGTACGTGTGGGATGGGACCCACCTTGATATATGTATTTTTTATTGCAGCCGCCCGTCTATTCTAGACAGGTAGGACCCACCTCGATGCATGGTGTATGTGTTTTATACACATCGTCCGTCCATTTATGCGGCCCGTCGTGATGCATGTATTGTATATCTATGCTGCCCATTCATGTGGTCCACTTAATATATATGAGGCCCATTGGCGCGACCCATTGATGCGACCCACTTGATGTATATGAGGCCCAATGGTGCGGCCCACTTGATATATATGAGGACCATTGGCACGGCCCATTGATGCAGCCCACTTGATGTATATGAGGCCCATTGATGCGGCCCACTTGATATATATGAGGCCCATTGGCGCGGCCCATTGATGCGGCCCACTTGATATATATGAGGCCCATTGGAGCGGCCCATTGATGCAGCTCACTTAATGTATATGAGGCCCATTGGAGTGGCCCATTGATGTGGCCCACTTGATGTATATGAGGTCCATTGGTACGGCCCATGTGATGTAGCCCACTTGGGCTGCACCAATGGGCCTCATATACATCAAGTGGACCACATCAATGAGTTGCACCAATGAGCCTCATATACATCAAGTGGGCCGCATCAATGGGCCGCACCAATGGGCCTCATATACATCAAGTGGGCTGCATCAATGGGTTGCACCAATGGGCCTCATATACATCAAGTGGGCCGCATCAATGGGTCGCACCAATGGGCCTCATATACATCAAGTGGGCCTCACACATTCCCAAAAACAAATGAATCATATTGAAAGATCATCTAGACCATACTACAACTAGCAGTGAAGGTAATGATTTTCACCATTAAACAATTTACAGGGCCCACCTTAATGTTTATTTTCCATCCACTCTGATCATACGGTCACAAGGACCTAAATTAAGTAGAAAAATAAATTTCATATTGATCCAGAACTTCTGTGACCCCAAATGGTTTCAACGGTAGACGTTCAATCCCTCACTGATTGTAGTGTGGTCCACCTGATAGACGTTCAATCCAGCAGTTATATTGCTGCTGGATGGATGGTCTGGATAACCATACCTCGTGATCAGAGCCTCTGATCTACTGGCGTGGTACCACCAGCAGATGGATTGTCATGCCTCAAACCCAGAAATCGGGTTCACAAAATTCCCGATCGCCAAATCCGGTGCTGACAGCCTCCGTAGTACCCCATTCTCAGCTCCTAGTGTCTATATGCCAGATTCCGATCCTGGGATCCTACAAGGAGGATTTTTCAATGTATATTTAACTTGTAATAAGCATAACCACAAGTTTACCCAAATCACAAAGGCAACATCATCATCACATATCCACTAATATAAACATTTGAATACAATGTTGAAAGGAAAATACATATGTCAAAATCATAGCTCTAGGAGACGCTGCATGCTCCAAGCTCCACTCTGCTGCAACCTAACGCCACATGTACACATTTATCATGCATAAACTTATAGAAAGCTTAGAGGGTGGTGAAAGTCTATGCACAAGATAAGTGTTAAGCACACAAATACAACGCCATAATCATACAATGTCAAAAATACTGGCAAGATCATGAATCATACGATATTAGAGAAGTATGCAATACAATGTCATAAATCATACAATATCGGAATAAGTGAAAATACTGACAAGATCATGAATTATCAGAGTAAGCAGAAATACTGACAAGATCATGAATCATACGATATCAGAGTAAGTGAAAATATACTGGTAATAAGATCATGAGTGCCGTTAGCCGTACCAAGCCTATGCAATGCAAGTCATGAATACTAATGGCCATATCAATGCAAAAACATGGCAACCCAAAATGCTAAATGTTGCGGATGTAATGCACTATGCAGTGCTAATGAAATGACTAAGCTGGAGTGAAGTCGGGATAATAGTACGTAGTACCACAGGCTATGGGGACCATCACAAGGGACTTCTATCCAAACCAGTCCCATACCTAAATTTGGATAGCCAAACTCAATGTAATAGACTCCTGATCTCAAGTTAGTCGCGTGCCCCAACTGAAATCCTTACCATTACGAAGGTACACAACAATTAGTTGTGCACTACCAGCCCGAGTAGATAGTGAATGAATGAATGAATGAGTATGCAATTCCTACTCAATAAGTCTACATATCAGTACCGTACATCTCTGGGATCATCACTCAGGTTTAGTACACTCTATGCCACCTGCCGCCCCATTAAGCGCACAACTGGGTAAGTGGAAGAGACCTCACTATCAACTTGCTAGCAGTATACCAATGCCTACCTGGCTCGTCGGTAGTGGACCCATTTAGGAGTTGGTGAGACTCAACCTAGCTATGTATAATCCCTTAGGAGGGTAAGGCCACACCCCCTTCTAACCGACCATGACACAGTGGGAGACGTGGCATACTGGTATTCGGCACTCGAGCGCTCATATATCCACTCGGTCTCAACGTTGGAGCGTCCTCTAATACCAAGAGGGTTTAGGGATTTTCACCCAGGGCCATCTATGGTGGCTCGATACTAGTAACAGATTTTTGGTGTCCCATCTTGCCATCCATGACATGCCTGTGGAGGCTACGACCTTGATGTCTGTAAGGTCATGTCCTAGCCTATACTGTTCCGTGGACTGGTTTGGATAGAAGTCCCTTGTAATGGATCTCATAGCCTGCAATACTACGTACTATCATCCCGACTTCACACTCCAGCATGGTCGTTCTATTCGCACTGCATATCACATTACATCCGCAGTATATGACATTTTGGGTTACTATGTTTTTGCATTTATACGACTTAGATATGACAGACGATATTCGTGGACTCACCGGGATTTGCATATTGCTTTACACCCTCAGTATATGATATTGGCTAGTTACGTTTTTGCATCGCATAGCCTTGATATGGCCGTTAGCATTCATGCCTTACATCACATAGCCCTGGATAAAGTTGATGGTATTCATGGGCCTATCAGCATATTTCTGCTTACTCTGATATTTGTTACTTGACACTTACCTTGTTCACACACTTTCACCACCCTTTAAGCTTTCTATAAGCTTATGCACGATAGATGAATGCAAGTGGCGTAAGGTTATAGCAGCGTTGAGCTTGGAGCATGCAGCCGTCTTCTGGAGCTTCGATTTCGATGTATATGTATTTCCCTTTCAGCATTATATTCAAAGTTTATATTAGTTGATATGTGATAATGATGTTGCTTTGTAATTTGGTTAAACTTATGGTTATGCTTCTTACGAGATAAATGTACGTTGGAAAATTCTCCTTGTAGGATCCCAGGATCGGAACCTGGCGTATGAGCGCTGGAAGCCGAGAATGGGGTATACGGAGGCTGTCGGCACCGGATTTGGTGATCGGGATTCCTGTGAATCTGATTTTCGGGTTTGGGGCATGACAATGTCGCTAGGGCGTACAGTAATCACAACACATAATGCAAGATGCATGAGTCATACAATCCAGTCATGCATCAATCTAGCACATACCATGCGCTCATGTGAGACGATCTCCGCCTATCAGGGAGTCTCATAACAATCTGCCTAATGACATATGCAATGGTCAACTACATCTCATAACAAACATACAGATGATGCGTATGGGTATGTATCATGATGCTATGCTATCACATACTCATTATCGGTATTGACAACTGGCACCAATAATCGACATTGATAATCGGCCTATACAATCGGAATCGGCCTCGACAATCAAAATTGGCCTCGATGATCGGCTGAACAAAGCTTAAGGGAAGGTCACAATGTGGACATTAAACCATCATTGTCCATCAATGTAGACATGTAACCAACATTGCTCCCAAGGAGTGGCCCACATTGAGCCAAACGTATAGTGGGCCCATGCCCTCACACAAGGGCCTAATATACTTCACAATGGGCCTCACACATGGGCCTAATATACATCACAATAAGCCACACCCCATGGGCCACACATACATCACATTAGGCCTCACACCTGGTCATATAAATATCACATTAGGCCTCACCCCATGAGCCATGAATACATCACTTTGGGCCTCATCAATGGGTCATAAATATACCACATTAGGCCCTATCATCTGGGCTGCAAATGTATCACAATGGGCATTACCAAATGGGTCATAAATACATTACAACTGGCCACATATGTAACGCCCCAGATTTCGAGGGTCGAGCAAAGCTCAACTCCTGAGATCCAACGCATCACTTATGCAACATAGATAATGATGTTTAAATGTTGCCCATATTAGTGCATTAAACATGAGAGGATTATACTAAATCAGCATATCATACTCCAGAGTTAATGTAATTAAGCAAGCAGAAGACTGAGATAGATATATAAAGTATATATGTGTTTCACAACCTCCGGAGTAGGAGTATATTACCGGGCTGAATATATACATGTTTTGTTTCAAAATATACAAAATCTTCAAAATGTAAATGTTTGGCTAATCCATACAACCCTGTCATCCAGTCGAATCAGTACAAGGTCTACAAAGACCCGCCTAATAACTGAACATAGGAGAATTCTTCCTCCTCGTCTATGAAGTCCAACTCCTTATGATATCCTTCTCTATCACCTGCATCTACAACAGAGTCTGGTTGGTATTTTAAAACACCATCCCAGAGTGGGAGTGAGTGATCAACTCAGTGATACTATAAGGCAAAGGTTAACATGTTATCAATTCAGTCAAGTAGTAATGATAAAGAGTACAACAATGATATCCTAAGTAGTCTTGTTAATGCAGGGATGGTGTGCTGTAATGATGCATGCCCTCACACGAAGCTCCCTCACAAGCCACTCCGTCAACCATTCGCGCATGACAAACTCTCAAAACATGCACTTCCATGCAAAAGCACATGCAATACGGTGCATGGTCATGTTAGCCAAGTACTTAATTAGGCTTATTCATATAGCAGATTCGGGAAAATAAGGTACCTTCCTTTACATCCTTAACCCTAACGGGGATCCATCTAGGGTCGTCATTCCTTATTAATCACATACGATAGGCAAGTTGTAGGGCATCACCCTTAATAAAGTAGTGGATAGGTAAATTCAGGAGTTTATACTCGAGGTCACTACGAGGAGGCTCGTCACATCAGTGTAAACCGACAGCTCGAATACGGTGTCCCAAACCACCGTATTCACCTCACGAGTTTTAGGTTGCTCACTGGTCACTACGGGGAGGTTTGTCACTCCAGCGTAGGCCTGCAGCTCAACCACGGTATCTCATACCACCATGCCCAGCTCATGAGTCTTAGCGAATCATGGTACCATGGTTGAAACGGGTCTTTATATTGGTAAGTGGTACCTTAGATTCAAGCAGTAGTATCCATACATGGTAAACACACAATAGGCTAATCGGTTTATTAGACAAGTTCGATTGGTACGAGCGCACGTTGAATTAATCGACATGGAGTCTATAAGCACTCCACATGGCCTAACCACTGTCAACAATCATCATACCACCCGGATTCACCAAACGTATCAAGTGTGGCGAGACTACTTCGGCCACCCAGATGGGAATTGTTACCGATTGCCTGGACTACGTTGTAGTCCTAATCTTACTCTGATGTAGCACGTGAATAATGTGATAATCATATAAGCATTTAATGAACAATCCAAATACATTACTCATTTGAGCATTTTATCAACACATTGAACATATCACCAAGCACTTGCATTTTATTCATAAATTACGTAGCAAGATTAAGAGTACGTGAAGGAAACTACAGATATGGATAAGGTAATTGACAATCCTATCTCAATACCCTTATTAAATACAATTCATTAATAACTTCTCATTCAGACATTTTATCAAACACTTAAACTACACCTTACTAAATACATAGACTAAATTAGTTATGACATATATTATAACAATTTATTACACAACATCGATTATAAAAGCATATAACATACATGAATCTTAGATTAGAAGCACAAATCACATCTCATATTCATTCAAACATTTCAACAAACACATGGAATGCATCATATATTCAACATAGTTCACACAGATATAATTTATCAAAAACGTCGTAACTAAGATCATATGGCAGCAATCAAGTCAGACATAAATCATTGCAGACATTGAAAGCCTTGAAAACCATAACCTAAATGTTTATAGTCCGCACCTTTCGTCGGAATACTCGGTTCGAATCCTACATTTCCGAATACAGAACAACGGGTACCTAAACATTGAAATAGGTTAGCTATTTCGTTGATTAGTCTATTTGGATTCCTAAATCAAGATTAGGTTAGGATTTCTTACCCAAATCGTAGTTGAAAAGGTTCACGTAGCGATGGTGGGGAGGTGAATCAGCACGTGGAGTAGTGAGAGTAAATCCCAGTAACGATCTCCCGAACTCTCTCTCTCTCTCTCTTCTCCTCACTCTTTTCTCCTCTCTTCTCTCTTCTCTCTCCTAGGGTTAGAGAAATTCGTATGGAATAGGAATGAGGTAGTTTAAGACCTTTAAATAGGCCCAGAATTGATGTCAATGGCCCCAGGGCCATGGTATACTTAGGTTATAACCAAAAGGTGTCTGTTTCAGGCAGACGAGGCTCATCTAGAGGTCCATTACTTACCTACGGCATGGAGCAAGTTCCCTGACCATGGATCTAAGCCAGGTTATGATTTCGGTATGATCAGATTAGCAGATTGACCGAGGAGGATCTGTGTCAGATCAACAGTCATTATCGCTTGATCAGGGCCACAAGTATACAGATATGTGCAGGGAAATTTCCCTGATCCATGGGTGCAGTTCAGTTAGAAACCGACAGTCTGAAATCTTCAATTTCGCCTGCAAGCCAATGGCCCATTTCACTTAGGTTTCAATGCACTTTCCAAAGGTATTCGCATTTCTCACACACTTTGCTCATTGCTCAAGTTGTGCGCTTCAAGATACTATCTAGGCTCGATTTCCGTGATGGTTGTCAAGCCCAATAAGATGGTCATAACCTTATAGTTTCGCGGCTACCGGACTTTCGACGTGCAGTCCAGGTCCGATACGGAGTTTCAATGTGCTCTTGAGAGCAACCGGCTTTTGGAATTCCTTTTAGGTTTTTAAGTAATGTTGAGTTAGTGATTTTGAGGGTTTTGGGTCTTACCATTTATATAGATAGTGGTTCGAGCCAAATCCATCGATTATTTAGTTTAGTACTTAACTAAATTCTCATCTAATTTCTATAGGGTATGGTCCTTAGGGATTTCTGGTTAAGGTGGTACTTGGGACTTTCGTCTCGAGACGTTACAATCTACCCCCCTTAAAGAAAAATTTCGTCCCCGAAATTAGTACCTTTTCATACTCCTCGAGGCTCTGAGGGTAGTTCTTACGAACCTCAGCTTCTATTTCCTAAGTAGCCTCTTCCTCAGTGTGGTGCATCCCAGTACCTTCACAAGCGGGATAACCTTACTGCGTAGCACTTGTTCCTTCCTATCAAGAATACATGTTGGTCGCAGTACATAGGTAGCATCTTCACTCAACTGTACTTGCTCTCATTTGATAATATGGTAAGGGTCAGGAACATATTTTTTTAAACATTGATACGTGAAATACGTTGTGCACCCCTACGAGTGGTGTGGGCAAAGCAAGGCAGTATGCTACCACACCCACTCGGTCTAGAATCTAGAACGAACCAATAAATCATGGCATGAGTTTCCCCTTCTTGCGAAAACGAAGTACTCCCTTCATTTGGAAAACCCTAAGGAATATGTGGTCTCCCACTTCGAATTCCAGCTATCGTCATCTGGTATCGGCGTAACTCTTTTATCTACTCTGTGCTGCAAGAAGTCGGTGTCTAATAATATCAATCTTCTCTGAAGTCGCCTTTACTAAATCTAGGCCAATGAAACTCTTCTTGCCAATTTCTGCCCAACAATATGGTGCTCGACATGGGCGCCCGTATAAGGCTTCGTAGGGAGCCATGCTCATGCTCGCTTGGAAGCTGTTGTTATAAGCAAACTCGGCATAAGGGAGACAGTCATCCCAACTGTCCTTGAAATCAAGCACACATGCTCGTAACATGTCTTTTAATTTCTGGTTTACCCGTTCCATCTGCCCATTAATCTGTGGGTGGAACGCAATACTAAACTTCAATTTTACTCCCATTGCTTCCTGGATTCGAGTACAGAAAATGGACGTGAATCACGTGTCTCGATCTGACACAATCTCCATAAGCACTACGTGCAGCCGTACAATCTCCTTGATGTACAACTTGGCTAAATCATCTGCGGAGTGAGAAATTCTGATCGGGAGAAAATGGGCTGATTTCGTCAATCGGTCCACAATCACTCAGATGGATTCGTGCTCCTTTCTCATCTTCGGTAACCCAAAAATGAAATCCATAGATATGAAATCTCACTTCCATTCAGCTATGGGCATGGGCTGAAGTAATCCAGGAGGTCGGCAATGTTCGGCCTTGACCTGCTAGCACGTGAGACAACGGGAGACATAATTTGCTATGTGAGCCTTCATGATGTCCCACCAGTACGAACACTTCATGTCTCGATACATCTTCATACTGCTAGGATGCATCGTCATCTTTGAATTGTGAGCGACTTCTAGGACTTCCCTTCTCAAGTCATAAAGATTTGGGACTCACAAGCTGCCACAATATCGTAAACTTCCGTCTGAGCCAACTCTCCATTCGGATTCTTCACTGTCACTTGCTCACTCTCTCATTTTCACCAGTAGTTCATCTTCTTTCTGAGCCACAATGATTCGATTATTAATAAGTTGCTATACATGGATATGTGCGACGCTCTCAAAAGGCTCCTTTACTATCAGCTTCTGTTCGAAATCCTACACAAATTCCACCATATTCCACTCCTCTATCATCAGTAGGGCTGCAAATTCTATTCTTTTCTTGCGGTTCAACGCATCAGCCATAAGGTTGGCCTTGCCAGGATGGTAGGAGACCTCAAACTTGAAGTCTTTCAAAGTCTCCATCCAACGACGTTGCCTTATATTCAGGTCCCTCTGCGTAAAGATGTACTTGAGGCTCTTGTGGTCGCAAAAGAGCTTGAACTCCTCTCTATAGAGGTAATGTCTCTAGAGATTTAATGCGAAAATGACTGCTGCCAATTCCAGGTCGTGCGTAGGGTAGTTTTCTTCGTATATCCTCAACTGTCGTGATGCATAGGCAATCACTTTATCCTTTTGTATAAGAACACAACCCAAACTAAAACGAGACGCATCGGTGTATATAGTATATATGACCCCTTGCTCTGACAATACTAGCACGGGTGTGGATGTCAGCTTGTCCTTTAATTCCTGAAAGGATGCTTCTGCTTTCTCGTTCCAAGCAAACTTAAGATCCTTCCGAGTGAGTTGAGACAATGACTTGGATATCTTGGAAGAATCTTTAATGAATCGGCGATAGTAGCCAGCAAGTCTAAGGAAACTCCTCACTTCTGTAACCGAACCTGGCTGCTCCCAGTCTTAAACCGCGGCCACCTTGGCAAGGTCCATGGCAAGTCCTTCCTTGGACACCACATGTCCCAGAAACTTGACTTCCTCTTTTTAGAAGTCGCATTTCCGGTATTGTGCAAACAACTGATTCTTCTTGAGAGTATCGAAGACTGCTCGCAGGTGTTCTTCGTGATCTTTCTGACTCTTGGAGTATATCAAAATGTCATCTATAAACACGATGACGAATCAGTATAGATATGACCGAAACACTTGGTTCATGTGGTCCATGAATACGGCTGGTGCATTTGTAAGTCCAAATGACATCATTAAGAATTCGTAGTGCCCAAAATTGGTTCCGAATGCTAATCTTCATCCCTGACAAGCACCTGGACTGCAAGTCAATCTTAGAGAAATATTGTGCCCCTTTCAATTGGTTAAACAAGTCATCTATCCTGGGCAGAGGATACTTGTTCTTGACCATGACGTGATTCAATCTGCGATAATCAATACACGATCGTAGCGATCCGTTCTTCTTTTTTTACGAACAATACAGGTGCTCCCCAAGGAGATACACTCGGTCGTATGAAACCTGAATTCAACATATCATCAATCTGTGTCCTCAACTCCTCCATTTCAAATGGAAGTATGAAATATGTCAATAAAGATATAGGTGTCACACTCGGCACTGGGTCTATGGTAAAATCGATCTCGTGCTAAGGAGGTAGCCCAGGGATCTTTCTGAACACGTCCGTGAAGTCTTGGACTATTGGCATGTTCCCAAGTGTCAGACCCCCAACATTTTCAATAAGGAAGTGTAACAACGGACGCGGCGGAAAGGGCAACTGACCTGAACTAGGAAAGTGAAGACCGTGCCCTCAGGCCCATGAGCTGTCACTAATCTAGTTTCACAATCAATCTCTGCCTTCATTTCAGTGAGCCAATCCATGCCGAGGATGACATCGTAATGGTATATCGTGGTGACAATCAGGTCAATGCACACCACCCTGCTTCCTAAGTCTATTAAGCAATTCTTACATAGCTTATTGGCATCAGTAAAAGTTCCTGCTGCTGTGATAACCCTCACTCCAACCATAGGGGTAGTATTCAACCCCAAACGCTTGACTGCAGAGTATGATATCATCGAAATAGTGGACCTATGTAACGCCCCGAATTTTTGCCAACCTGGGATTAGACGTCCTTAGGCAATGAGTCAATCCTAACACAGGTTTAACTTCTTAAACGCTCAATTAAAGTCTCAAATCATTCCTTAAATCATTTTCTTCACAAATCCCACCCTTCACTACCTTGTGCTTTCAATTTTTCAAAGCACCTTCGCCCTAGACACTATCTTAAACTAGCTAAGTAGTATAACTTGGATCACTTTATATACAAACTACAATGGACTAAGTTCCACCTCAGATGAAAATCACTTAGGATTAAATCCTTTAGAAATTTAACAAAGTTAACTAAGTACTAAACTCAATTAGCCATGAAATCCGTTAGGATCGCTTTAAATACGATCCGCAAGACCCAAAAATTACAGAATCATTGACGCTAGGTTACCCTAAAGTTTAGAACCAAACTCATTTCCGTCCGCTTCTGAATGAAACGAAACTTCAGATTAGGTCTAGATCGCACATCGGGAGTCCGAATAACCCAAAGCTAAGGAACTAGGACCGCCCACCGGGCTTAACAATCATCTCAAAATCGCTCCATCCGATGTTCCACGGCCATTCGTTTCGAATCGGAGCGAGGTAGTGTGAAAAACACTATTCATATGCCAAAATAAATATCCTCGGAATAGTGATCCGCATCGTTCGTTAACGCGTCAAGTATAAGCAACCTGACCGTCGAATCGACCAAATTACACCCTCGGATTAAGAAAAATTTCAGGAACATTTACATGTACTTGGAATTTCTGATCGTGGCCCACTGACCGTCGAACTGAAAGTGGTCCGCCACATGCGATCTGCGTATCCGAATGAGTCAAAAACGTAATCCCACGTAGATCCATTGATGGTGAGCTTAAGTCTGACGTTTGGTTCAAAGAGGGCTACCAGAACTCCCCTTTTGAGCTGGAAAAGCGGCGAATATCCTATATAAGCAGTACCCCATGAACCTAAGTCTATTTTTGTTATGTTTGTGGCTATAAAAGGGGCTTAGAACAGCCCCTCTCACAGCCATACGAATTTTGGAAGAAACCCTAGAGGAAGAGAGAGAAAAGAGAGAGAAGGACTTGGAGATTGTTGCCAATCTTCCTCCTCCTGCTTTAGCTTGCTACACGGCCTACACCGCTCTATTCTAGACGCTTTTGCCAATCTTCCTCCTCCTGCTTTAGCTTGCTACACGGCCTACACCGCTCTATTCTAGACGCTTTCCCGGCGTTTTCCACCTCATTTGAAGGTAAGAAACCCTAACCCTAGGTCTGATTTGAGTTGGAATCGAGGTAGGCTATGTAACAACTAACCGATTCCGCTCTTTAGGCTAGAAAACTCCCGTATACGGAAGTTCTACTGCCCTTGCTGATTCGTTGAGTTTCAAAAGGCAAAGGTGAGGACTTTAAGTGTATAAGTTGCGGTTTTCAACGCTTTCAATGTCAGATAATGGTAGATTCATGATCTGCATGCAATTGCACATGTACAAAGTGCTTTCCGTTTCCTGTTTCGATTAACGTTGTGAAATATGGAATTTCACATATTCTAGGTATACGTAGAAATACCGTATACGTATTTTTTTTGGATAAATGTTTGACATGTTTATTTAATGTATGATTATATAATATATGAATAAAATACTAGTTTGGCAAAAGGAATCGCCAAAATACATGTTCACTTGTAAATGCGACGTATGTTGAAATTGTGTATGTTAGAAATACCGTATACGTATTTCTTTTGGAATAATGTTTGACATACTTATTTAATATATGATTATGCAATATATGAATAAAATACTAGCTTGGCGAAAGGATTCGCCTAAATACATGTTTACTAACAAACACTATGTATGTAGAAATACGGTATTGTAATGCACCGTATACATGTATATTTTAGCGATGTGTTTGTCATGATTAATTGTCGTATAAATATATTATGTGCGTATAAAATATTTACTTGGCGAAGGGAATCGCCGTAATACATGTTTGCTTGTATACACTATGTATGTTGAAAATGCGTATTCTAGAAAATATTGTATACGTATAAATTTTGGAGATGCATTTATCATGATTATTTGTTGTAGTAATATATTATACATGAGTAAAATACTCACTTGGCTAAAGGATAGCCCTAATATATGTTTTGCTAACATACACCATGTATGTTGTAATAGTGTATTCTAAGTGTTTGTGAAAATGACTGAATGAGTATAGAATTCTCATTCGTGCTCGCTATGACTAATTGTCATGGATTCATGATTGTTGTATTGGCGATACCCTTTTGACGAAAGGATTTTTCCTAAATCACGCCACGGCCAATAGACACCATATATGCTAAAATGTGTGGCCCAAGTGTTTGTGGAAATGACTGAATGAATATGGAACTCGGATTCCTGCTTGCCATGACTATCCGTCGTGGGTGTATGCGTGTTATGATTGGGGCAACTCCCTAGTGAAAGGATTTGGCCTAATGCCTATGTGATCGACATATGTCATGTATGTCGATGTATGTTTGTTTAAGTGTTTCTTGAAATGTCTGAATGAGTAGTAGTTAGCAAAGTGTAATGTATAAGGGTGTTGAGATATGATTCTCAACCTCTTTTAATTATGTGTATGATCTCCTCGAATTGTTGTGTAATTAGGAATTGAACATGTATAAACTCATGCTTGTGTTGTGATTCATAACATGCTCAACTACTTTAGGATTTTAACTATGTAATGCATATGCTTAAATTTATATTTACGTTGTATGATCCGTCATGGGTGATGGGGGAGCGGAGCAACGAAAAGTGCGCTGTAACAACCACAGCGCCCTAAACGGAAAATACCATACCTTGATTGTATGAGTGGAAATCTTGATTCACTATTGCTTTATCTATCGCAATTGATTGTGTTTGGGGCTATGATTATAGTCCGGCAATCGGTAACGGGATTGAATTCGTGGTGCGAGATTCATTTGCCACGTGGGATGTGTTCGACGAACTTGTGTCGTGCTGTTGCTGTCGGCAGTGGCTAGGCCACACGAAGTTGTTTATGCACTTCATGTCGCGGTCAACTCAACGGGCGATCGTGCTAGTCGAGCTCGTCAAGTAACCCGATCTGTCTTATGTATGTTCACCATGTTTGGTCGCCTCGCTTGAACCTAGGGTACCAAACTTACAGTGAAATCCCTTTTAACCATGGTACCTCGATCCGTTAAGACGCATGAGCGGACATGGTGGTATGGGACACCGTGGTCGAGCCATTTGTCGGCCTACGCCGGGGTCATGTGCCTCCCGTAGTGACCATTGCGCAACCAAACTCGTGAGCCGATTATGGTGGTATGGGACACTATATTCGAGTCTGTCGATACTTACGGCGAGAGCCGAGTACGGTGAGACCGTGCTCGTGCCGACGGGCGACGAGTCCTCCGTAGTATCTTCGAGTATACTCCAAGTGTCCGTGATTGGCGACGAGTCTTTCACAGCAACTAGAGTATGAGTTGAGCCGAGTACGGTGAGACCTGTACTCGAGCTGACGGCTAGTGATTGGGCCAAGTACGGTGAGACCTGTACTTGAGCTGACGGCCAGTAATTGAGCCGCATACGGTGAGATCTGTATCCGCGCTGACGGGTGACGAGCCCTTTGCGATGCCTTCACTACGCTTCTCAAACCATAATATCGTATGAGATTAGCTAGGATTGACGACCCTAGAATGGATCATGTTTGGGAATGATACAAGGGAGGTACCTTAGTTTCCCAATATTGCTGTTTGAAATGGATTAATAAAAACTTTGTAATCATGAGCATCATCGCACCGCATGTGCTTTGTAGATGTGGCGCACTGAGGGAGTTAGCATTCGCGAACGTAAGATGATGTCGCTTGAGGGTGGTTTGGCAAGGGCATACAGCATCATGTCATTTCATTTCCGCACTTAACAAGAGTAGTTAGAAATGTTTGATTTGTACTGCTTTATCATTACTGCTTGATTGAATTGATAACATGTAACCTATGCTTTACTGTTCCACTGAGTTGATCACTCACTCCCACGTTATGGGACGGTGTTGTACACACCAACCAGATTTGTTGATTTCAGGTGGTGGCGATGCTTGTGAAGCAGAGCCGGACTACTTCTATGATGATAGGGGGAATTCTCCTATCTGTATCTCTCTAGCAGGTCAATGAAGACCTGATATTGTATTGACGGGACTATGGTACATGGGATAGGAGGCATTACACTTCCTCACATTTGGTACATTTTAGAACTACACTTGTATTTATTTAACCTGGTAATGTTATCACACTCTGGAGACTCATCATAAGTTATATATTTTATCTATTTATCACAGTCTTCCGCTTGCAAATTTAACTGTCTCTGGAGTATGATATGCTGTTTTGGCTTAATCTCACTCATGTTCAATGCACGAATACAGTCAACATTCAATTATCATTCATTTTGTTGCATAAGTGATGTTCTGGAACTCGGGAGTCGAGTTTATGTTCGACCCCCGATTTTCAGGGCGTTACAAGATGGTATCAAAGCATGATTTGGATTAAACCGGACCTGGGTTATGGTCACACGTCGTACACTGACGCACTCTGACTTAGGAGGGAGCGACGGAATGTAGAAACAGTCTTAGACATCCCTGTTCCGTCTAACGGCTAGTTCACTGAAAACGAACGCCGAAATCGAGTCTGTATTCAACCATGGTCGCACGGGTCGACCCTAAAATGTTCCTAGGCCGTCTATAGTGAATTCTAGATTACAACCGACCTCATCCCAACAGTTAAAAATTGGTAGAATAAGGGATGAACGTGATGAGGATAACTACTCCGAATCCCCGGAGCTTCTCTGGACTCCTCACAGAGACTTCTCGAATTCATGAGGAAAGAAAAGCAGAAAGTAGAAATAAATTCTAATAAATTCGAATTGATTAATGAATGATTACAAAAAAAAATTGAGTTCACAACCCTTTAAATGGGAATACCAAGTAATAGGAAGGAAATCAGAAACAAACTACAACTAAAACTCCTAGGTTGTGATGTCTACTAGTGCGCAAGGCTTTCAGCCAAAAATAGTAAGTGTCCTATTTGACTTCACCAAACCATTCTCCTAATTATTCTAAGCTCTTTACACGATGAGCGCAACTCCTAAAGCCCAACAGATGAAGAGTAATCAAACAAAAATTACTATTGTGGTAAAACAAAATTAAAACGGGAAAATGGCCGCCAATTGGAGGGTTTTTTTGCATTTTCGGGCTGCGCAACCCTGCATAGCTGGGTTGGTTGGCTTCATTAGCTCATTCTACCCCAAATTCATATATTTTACATCAAATAACTCATTCCGGATTGCAAGTTACGTCCGGTTTGACCCGAAACGACTCGAAACAGAGTCGGGGGCCACACGCGTCGATCCGGGGGTGAAACAAATGGATCCAGGGTACATTTGGCACCTTGGGACCATGGGGAACAAGTCCCCACTGCGGCGGCGCGGTTCCGGCCAAGCCCGACCGCGGCGCCACCGCGGCACCGGCGGCGGACCGCGGTCCGGTGGCTTTTCCGGTGGGACTCCAAGCATGGGGTTGGTCGGCCTGACCCCCTCTACCCCCTGGCACGTGCCATTTTGGCTGGGGTTTGAGATTTTTAGGGTTGGAGCCCCCCTCCCTCTCACATCTTCCCTTCCAAACGTCCATCCCCTCCATATCTGATTTTTCTCTCAACCCATTCCCCTAAATCACTCAATCCCCCATTTTCGTCCATAACTCACCCACTCCCATTGATCACAACAGCCCTAGCCACCTACCCTACCCTTTCCTTTCACGTTTGAGCTCTCATATCCCCCATTTGGAGATCAAATTCGTGCAACTTTCAAACCCATCCCGTTTCTCCCTTGTTCCTTCTTCATTTCTTGTCATTCGTGTCTCTTCAACTCCTGTTGGGACTGTTGTCCGTGGAGTATCAAAGAAGACAGCCCCCTTTCTCTCTCCTTCCTTCATTTCCATGGCCCTTTTCGAATTGGTTACGGCCATTTTCTCGATCTCATGGGATTTGGGTGCATCCCATGTTTTCCAATACCATATTTGGAGTGTAGGCAGTTAAACATAAATCCCGGAATTTTCTTTCAAATTACACTAAGAAATTCCTCATCGTGGGATATGGAAATCCCATCTCACACTTTCCAACACAATCCTCATTTTCCAAAGCCTATAAAGTAATTTTAATCCCCGCCCACCCTCCTGCCAAATATGCCATTCCCAATCCTGAAGTGGGATTAGCAATACAGTCCCATCTTAATACAACTTAAGACCATTGGCCAAGTAGTGATGCAGTGATAAAGTCCCTTGATACACATTAACCCACCACACTCTGATAGCTTAAACTTTTAGAGTAAATGGTTGTTTGACAAATAGACTCTTAGCGTTTTGGACCTAGAGCAGTGCTCCTAGATTTCGGACAGACCTGACCGTAGAGGAAATTCAACAAATTAATAATGTGAACCTTAGGATCCTCTTAGTGGTATGAGCATATGTGAGATGCTTGGGCGTAGTTAAATTTAACTACTGTGCAACTCGGGTCCAATTAGACAACTTTGACCCTAAGTGATAAAACCCTTCCCGGTATTAGAAATGAAGTGAAATCATCTAGCGTATAAGCATAGACTTTGGACTCACCTATGGATTTCCTCTACTCCTAAATTAAGACTAGACTACTGGTTAGGCTAAGGAAAGTAAAAGACTAATTAATTATGCTAGGTCAATTGAATAATAGACTTAGTTATTCGGCTTAACTAACTTAGACCCACTACACAATTTTCTTTCCATGTTGGCCAGACCATTTGCAACTAAAGGTTTATCCCTTTGCTTTTGAAAAGTATTAGGAGTATATAGCCGATAGTGACTTTGTCTTTTAGGCCTAAGGAATTACCCAAATGGGCAACTGACAATTAGGAATTAGGTCTCGAATCTCATGTCATTATAACATACACATTGTACATATGAACTTTAAAAAAAAAAAAAAATAGTCTGCCTATTGACCTATTCTTTCCAACTACCTTTGTACTAATAAGGTATAAAATTATCTTACAGTAATAAACTAGACATGACTTGGGAGGGTAAGTTGAGATCGTAATAAAAGTCCTTTGGTAGAATTAGGCATCTTGCCTCAAACTCACACCTGCCCGTGACCTCAACCACATTGCCCATCATTTTAGCTCCTCTCGATACCCATAGGTATCAATGTCATAGTATACATCGTCGATGAAAGGCAGACCAATGTAATTCCCATTTCATTTTAAGGATAGGTTATAAATTACACCTTGTTCCGACATACGGAGCAGGACATAAATCTTAAGCCTTGAGGGTGAAAATAAATTTTAAGGGGGGTAGAACATGACGAACCCGCTCTAGTTAGGTCACCTAATACACCTCTTTGACCTGGGTGGCGCAGCGGAAACATGGTGGACCCTATCCCACTGGCCCAGGATCGAAACGGTGCTCGATAAATACGAACATTATAGAAGCCCTAGTAAGTTCTACTATGAGAAACCGTTTCAAGATGATTTAGTAAGATTTGATTCACCCTTTCCTTAGACATAGATAATATCGAGGACTCTCTTAGACTAAGACCTAAAGGGCAGCCTTAGAATAAACAATTTGAGCCTTTCAATGATGGACATTCCCTACTCTTAGAGAGTGATCGAACTACGGAGTTACTGACATCTACAACTGCGAAGTTTTCGCGGCTTGACCCAATCCCAATCCTGGGTGACTACCGATGGACTCTCTGCTGACGAGCGGACGACCAGGATCCACCAGGATTCGGAAGGGATACGATGAGCTTCCTACCCCGGCCGGTAGATGATCGATGTATCAGATCGAGCCCACTATTACCGTCTCTCCGTGTTGGTCAAACAATGAAAACAACTATCTTACTCTAAATTGTGGGAATTGTCGTCGAGACTCCAAATAGGTAAAGAAATAAATGGTAGCAAACCATCAGGGTATGAGAAATGGATAAAGAATTTTGTTTTAAGGGGGGTAGACTAAAATGAACCAGCTGGTATATACCCTACCACGCGTAGAAACTTGGAATTAATAAGTCTTAGGCATATGAAATAATAGAAATCTTCCCTTATTACCCTTAGCCAATTTCGGGGACGAAATTTTATTTTAAGGGGGGTAGATTGTAATGCCCCAAATTTTTGCCAACCTGGGATTAGACGTCCTTAGGTAATGAGTCAATCCTAACACAGGTTTAACTTCTTAAACGCTCAATTAAAGTCTCAAATCGTTCCTTAAATCATTTTCTTCACAAATCCCACCCTTCACTACCTTGTGCTTTCAATTTTTCAAAGCACCTTCGCCCTAGACACTATCTTAAACTAGCTAAGTAGTATAACTTGGATCACTTTATATACAAACTACAATGGACTAAGTTCCACCTCAGATGAAAATCACTTAGGATTAAATCCTTTAGAAATTTAACAAAGTTAACTAAGTACTAAACTCAATTAGCCATGAAACCGTTAGGATCGCTTAAATACGATCGCAAGACCCAAAAATTACGTAATCATTGACGCTAGGTTACCCTAAAGTTTAGAACCAAACTCATTTCCCATCTGCTCTTCCTGAATGAAACGAAACTTCGTATTAGGTCTAGATCGCACATCGGGAGTCCGAATAACCCAAAGCTAAGGAACTAGGACCGCCCCACTGGGCTTAACAATCATCTCAAAAATCAGCTCCATCCGATGTTCCACGGCCATTCGTTTCGAATCGGAGCGAGGTAGTGTGAAAAACACTATTCATATGCCAAAATAAATATCCGGAATAGTGATCGGCATCGTTCGTTGACGCGACAAGATAAGCAACCTGACCGTCAGAATCAGACCAAATTACACCCTCGGATTAAGAAAAATTTCAGGAACATTTACATGTACTTGGAATTTCTGATCGTGGCCCACTGACCGTCGAACTGAAAGTGGTCCGCCACATATGATCTGCGTATCCGAATGAGTCAAAAACGTAATCCCACGTAGATCCATTGATGGTGAGCTTAAGTCTGACGTTTGGTTCAAAGAGGGCTACCAGAACTCCCCTTTTGAGCTGGAAAAGCGGCGAATATCCTATATAAGCAGTACCCCATGAACCTAAGTCTATTTTCGTTATGTTTGTGGCTATAAAAGGGGCTTAGAACAGCCCCTCTCACAGCCATACGAATTTTGGAAGAAACCCTAGAGGAAGAGAGAGAAAAGAGAGAGAAGGACTTGGAGATTGTTGCCAATCTTCCTCCTCCTGCTTTGGCTTGCTACACGGCCTACACCGCTCTATTCTAGACGCTTTCCCGGCGTTTTCCACCTCATTTGAAGGTAAGAAACCCTAACCCTAGGTCTGATTTGAGTTGGAATCGAGGTAGGCTATGTAACAACTAACCGATTCCGCTCTTTAGGCTAGAAAACTCCCGTATACGGAAGTTCTACTGCCCTTGCTGATTCGTTGAGTTTCAAAAGGCAAAGGTGAGGACTTTAAGTGTATAAGTTGCAGTTTTCAACGCTTTCAATGTCAGATAATGGTAGATTCATGATCTGCATGCAATTGCACATGTACAAAGTGCTTTCCGTTTCCTGTTTCGATTAACGTTGTGAAATATGGAATTTCACATATTCTAGGTATACGTAGAAATACCGTATACGTATTTTTTTGGATAAATGTTTGACATGTTTATTTAATGTATGATTATATAATATATGAATAAAATACTAGTTTGGCGAAAGGAATCGCCAAAATACATGTTCACTTGTAAATGCGACGTATGTTGAAATTGTGTATGTTAGAAATACTGTATACGTATTTCTTTTGGAATAATGTTTGACATACTTATTTAATATATGATTATGCAATATATGAATAAAATACTAGCTTGGCGAAAGGATTCGCCTAAATACATGTTTACTAACAAACACTATGTATGTAGAAATACGGATTGTACTGAAGTACCGTATACATGTATATTTTAGCGATGTGTTTGTCATGATTAATTGTCGTATAAATATATTATGTGCGTATAAAATATTTACTTGGCGAAGGAATCACCGTAATACATGTTTGCTTGTATACACTATGTATGTTGAAAATGCGTATTCTAGAAAATCGTATACGTATAAATTTTGGAGATGCATTTATCATGATTATTTGTTGTAGTAATATATTATACATGAGTAAAATACTCACTTGGCTAAAGGATAGCCCTAATATATGTTTTGCTAACATACACCATGTATGTTGTAATAGTGTATTCTAAGTGTTTGTGAAAATGACTGAATGAGTATAGAATTCTCATTCGTGCTCGCCATGACTAATTGTCATGGATTCATGATTGTTGTATTGGCGATACCCTTTTGACGAAAGGATTTTCCTAAATCACGCCACGGCCAATAGACACCATATATGCTAAAATGTGTGGCCCAAGTGTTTGTGGAAATGACCGAATGAATATGGAACTCTGATTCTCGCTTGCCATGACTATCCGTCGTGGGTGTACGCGTGTTATGATTGGGGCAACTCCCTAGTGAAAGGATTTGGCCTAATGCCTATGTGATCGACATATGTCATGTATGTCGATGTATGTTTGTTTAAGTGTTTCTTGAAATGTCTGAATGAGTAGTAGTTAGCAAAGTGTAATGTATAAGGGTGTTGAGATATGATTCTCAACCTCTTTTAATTATGTGTATGATCTCCTCGAATTGTTGTGTAATTAGGAATTGAACATGTATAAACTCATGCTTGTGTTGTGATTCATAACATGCTCAACTGCTTTATGATTTTAACTATGTAATGCATATGCTTAAATTTATATTTACGTTGTATGATCCGTCATGGGTGATGGGGGAGCGGAGCAACGAGTGCGTGCAACAGCCCTGGCAGCCCTAAACGGAAAATACCATACCTTGATTGTATGAGTGGAAATCTTGATTCACTATTGCTTTATCTATCTGCAATTGATTGTGTTTGGGGCTATGATTATAGTCCAGGCAATCGGTAACGGGATTGAATTCGTGGCTGAGATTCATTTACCACGTGGGATGTGTTCGACGAACTTGTGTCGTGCCTTGCCTGTCGGCAGTGGCTAGGCCACACGAAGTTGTTTATGCACTTCATGTCGTGCAGCTCAATGGGCGATCGTGCTAGTCGAGCTCGTCAAGTAACCCGATCTGTCTTATGTATGTTCACCATGTTTGGTCGCCTCTGCTTGAACCTAGGGTACCAAACTTACCAGTGAAATCCCTTTTAACCATGGTACCTCGATCCGCTAAGACGCATGAGCCGGACATGGTGGTATGGGACACCGTGGTTGAGCTGTCGGCCTACGCTGGGGTCATGTGCCTCCCCGTAGTGACCATTGCGCAACCAAACTCGTGAGCCGATTATGGTGGTATGGGACACTATATTTGAGCTGTCGATACTTACGGCGAGAGCCGAGTACGGTGAGACCTGTGCTCGTGCTGACGGGCGACGAGTCCTCCGTAGTATCTTCGAGTATACTCCAAGTGTCTGTGATTGGCGACGAGTCTTTCACAAACAACTAGAGTATGAGTTGAGCCGAGTACGGTGAGACCCGTACTCGAGCCGACGGCTAGTGATTGGGCCAAGTACGGTGAGACCGTACTTGAGCCGACGGCCAATAATTGAGCCGCATACGGTGAGATCAGATCCGCGCTGACGGTGACGAGCCCTTTGCGATGCCTTCACTACGCTTCTCAAACCATAATATCGTATGAGATTAGCTAGGATTGACGACCCTAGAATGGATCATGTTTGGGAATGATACAAGGGAGGTACCTTAGTTTCCCAATATTGCTGTTTGAAATGGATTAATAAAACTTTGTAATCATGAGCATCATCGCACCGCATGTGCTTTGTAGATGTGGCGCACTGAGGGAGTTAGCATTCGCGAACGTAAGATGATGTCGCTTGAGGGTGGTTTGGCAAGGGCATACAACATCATGTCATTTCATTTCGCACTTAACAAGAGTAGTTAGAAATGTTTGATTTGTACTGCTTTATCATTCGCTTGATTGAATTGATAACATGTAACCTATGCTTTTCTTGTTCCACCGAGTTGATCACTCACTCCCCCACGTTATGGGACGGTGTTGTACACACCAACCAGATTTGTTGATTTCTGTGTGGTGGCGATGCTTGTGAAGCAGAGCCGGACTACTTCTATGATGATAGGGGGAATTCTCCTATCTGTATCTCTCTAGCAGGTCAATGAAGACCTGATATTGTATTGACGGGACTATGGTACATGGGATAGGAGGCATTACACTTCCTCACATTTGGTACATTTTAGAACTGCACTTGTATTTATTTAACCTGGTAATGTTATCACACTCTGGAGACTCATCATAAGTTATATATTTTATCTATTTATCACAGTCTTCCGCTTGCAAATTTAACTGTCTCTGGAGTATGATATGCTGTTTTGGCTTAATCTCACTCATGTTCAATGCACGAATACAGTCAACATTCAATTATCATTCATTTTGTTGCATAAGTGATGTTCTGGAACTCGGGAGTCGAGTTTATGTTCGACCCCCGATTTTCAGGGCGTTACAACCTAGTGTCCACCAATAAAAATGCAGGTGTACCTTGAATGTGGGCAGTGACTTCAAAGGCTAAAGGCATGGCAGTTGCTGACTCAGATGCTTCAGCTGCAAGTGCATGTACACGTGCTTGTTGAGAACGATTGGGTTGCACTGCCATAGGTCATTGAGGCGGCCTATTTTGAGATATGGGAGGTCAGTTGTACGGCTATACTGGTAGCACAAATTGTAGAGGTGGAGCCAAAATAACTTGTGGCAGCTAGCGGTTGATCTTTTGAGGTGGCATAAAGCCGTTGTCCCTCATCTTAGTAAAGCAAAAGGGTTCGTTATGGCCCATCTTCTTACAGTAGGAGAAACAAAGGTCTAATCGCCTCTCTTGAGTCGGTGGAACCATAAAGCCATTTAAAGACTGCCTTCTTAAATGGCGATTTACATGAAGAAGTTTATGTAGAACAACCCTCAGGGTTTGAAGGCCCCAAGCTTTCTGATCATGTATTTCGTCTCAAAAAGGCTCTCTATGGTCTAAAACAAGCGCCCAGGGCATGGCATGAAAAATTGACTAAATTCTTACTTAGTCATAGTTTTCAAGTGGGAAGTGTCGATAAGACGCTATTTGTTAAGAAACATAATAATGAGACTTTAATGGTTCAGATCTATGTAGACGATATTATTTATGGATCAACTTGTTCTAACATGTCTATTGAGTTTGCAGAGTTAATGAAATCAAGATTCGAAATGAGCATGGTGGGTGAACTAAATTACTTCCTAGAGTTACAAGTAAAACAACAACCTGATGGAATCTTCATTTCTCAAACCAAGTATGCTACAAACTTGGTTAAAAGGTTTGGATTTGAAAATGGTAAAAATTTTGATACTCCTATGAGTACAACCTTCAGACTCTCAAAAGACTCTACATGTAAAGATGTAGATCCTAAGCTATATCGTAGTATGATTGGTAGTTTATTATATCTAACTGCTAGTAGACCTGATATCACTTTTAGCGTTGGTATTTGTGCGAGATATCAGTCTAATCCTTAAGATTCACATCTTACTTCTGTCAAACGGATTATTAGATATGTCGCAAGTACAACTAATTTGGGTCTTTGGTATCCTTTTTGATACTAATGTTAAATTAGCTGGGTATTCTGATGCTGATTGGGCTGGTAATATTGATGATAGAAAATCAACCAGTGGATGTTATTTTTACATTGGAAATTGTTTGGTTTCTTGGTTTAGCAAGAAGCAGAGTTCAATATCGCTTTCCACTGTGAGGCTAAGTATATCGCAGCAGGATATGCATGTACACAACTCGTATGGATGAAACGCATGTTAAGCGATTATGGAATCAATCAAGATTCAATGATCTTACATTGTGATAATTCCAGTGCTATCAATATTTCCAAAAATCCAATTCAGCATTCACGTACTAAGCATATTGACATTAGGTATCATTACATTCGTGAATTAGTTGAAGAAAAAGCTATCTCTTTGGAATATATTCCAACCAATGTCCAACTTGCTGATATATTTACTAAACTGCTCGACAAAAGCAGGTTTACTAAAATGAAATTTGATCTTGGTATGTGCATTTTAAATTGAATAATCTTGTCTGCATGTATCATAGTGTACTATATTTTAAATTTTTATGTGTATAAAATTCAATTTCTGTATAAAAATATTTATTTTTGTCGGTGCTCGACCGGCCCTTGCTATACACGATCGGTCCTGACTCGACCGGTCATGGACTGCACTTGACTGGTCGTAGAGATCATCAGCATCATATAATTTGGGGAAAATCACTTTATTCTTCATTTCCTCTTCTTCCTTCGACGAGTCGTGGCTCGACCAGTCTTAAGAGTTCGTGATTTTCTTCAAGATAAGTCGTTTTTCTTCATTTTTATTGAAGATTTATGCTTTCTATGCTTTGATTTGTAAATTCCATAAGCTAGATCTCGTCTTTTGTTGATTGTTTAGGGTTTCCTCTCTAAAAATTTGATCTAGAGAAACCCACCACTTCTAGTGTTCTTTGTGCTTGCTCCTTCTTTTTGAAAATGGATGTTAGAGGGAAAAAGAAAACATCCCATGGTCCATCTTCATCTAGATCTACATCTATAACACAACGGCACCTTTGGTCACCCGAAGATGATCCCAATGATGTACGGAATTTACATAACCGTAAAGTTATCGTTGAGCATCCTGTAAGTCTCAGTCACATTGAACAATTTGAGATTACCCCTCTCCTTGAATCTGTTGGCTGGACTAACATTTTGTTTTGGGGTGGGCCTGCATACCAGTCCATTGCACAATCTATGGTTGCATGTATCTCTGATTTTTCCCTTGATAATTTAACGTTCTCAATTGCTACTAGAGAAGGGAAATTTTTAATAGATCGACATTTGATATCAGGTATTATGGATATACCTGTCAAAGATGAAGGTATTCCGATTCATACATTATATGACAAACCATCAGAATCGGAAAAACAAATGTTGACAAGAGATTTATGCAATATGGAAGTGCATTGGACGCACAAAGGAAATGTGCTCCCCTCAAAATTTTTATTACCCAGATACAGAGTTTTGCACCGGATCTTCACTTCAAACGTGTATCCTCGGTCAGGCAATAAAACCGAGTTAACTGCCTTCATGGTTCGGGTATTGCACTCTGTTGTGTCCGGCATTGTTGTCTGTTTACCTTCTTTGATATGTCATTTTATCATTCAGTTTCGTCTTCATCCGGGTCATAGTGATATTCCATTTGGTTATCTTATGACTTGTTTAGCCACAAATATGCTCGTTGCTTTACCTGAGAATGAGGCACCAATTCATCATCTTTTATTCAATAATACTAATTTAAATAAGATGAAGTTGGATTTGCTTCCTGGTCAATTCTATGAAGGTGGTGCTGAAGCAGGAAATGAAGGGGAAGCTGCTGATCTTCCTCCACAGGCTGATATAAATATGGATGATATATTTGAAGACATTGAAACTGACTCCCAAAATGATTTTGATTACGATCCATCTTCTGGTTATGATGCATGTCTAAGTGCATTGGAGGAGAAGGTTGATAACCTAAGTTTAGCCCATGATATGCAATTTAAATATATGCGAAAATATCTTCATCGCATTAATAGGGGTTTATATCAGATTGATCTAACCATCCCTGCTCCTTCATCTGGATCTTATTAGGTGGATTATCCTTTTTATTTTTATGGATTCTGTATTATTATTACGATTGATGACTTTGGTTGTATGGTTTGGATTGATGACATTGAAGTGTTGAACTAATTTGATAATTAAATCTTGACTCTTCATATGGTGTTCTCTTCTCTCCTTTGGCCTTCCCTTGTCATTTTGTGACAAAAAGGGGGAGTAGTATGGAAAGGGGGAGAATGGGAGAATGGGAGAGAGTGAGTAATTGAATATGGTTGAATGTTTCTACTCACTTAGGGGGAGTAGAGTATTTGATAGCTCTGATGGCTCATGATTCTTTCTTCATTTTACTCTTATATTTATACATGTGTTTTGTCACAAATTTGACAAAGGGGGAGATTGTTAGTGCTATGATTTCATATCCTTTTGGTTGTAAAATTTTGTAGTGCCAAAACCTATATGTCTTGTACTTCTTGTGTTTCTTGTTTGTGACTACACACTGCTTCAAGACAAGATCATGAATGAAGAATGTTTTCAAGACAAGATCATAAATGGAGAATGTTTGCAAGACATGTCATGAATGAAGTCTACAAGAATAGAAGACTTCAAGTTTGCTTCTAACAAGTTCAAGATTAGAAGACTTCATCAAGACAAGTCAAGAATGTACCAAGCTCGAGAAAGACCATCAACTCGACTCAAGCTTCTACTTCAAGATCATCGAGAATCTGAGACCTTTAAGACTTCAATGTCCATCTCACTTCAAGGTTTGTTTGACCTTAGATTGACCTTAGGTTGGTCTGTATGATAGGTCATTCTGGATACATAATCTGAATATTTTAATTTACTTGGTGTGACTGTTCTAAGACCAGTCCTTGAAATCTTAAGACCGATCTAGCTTTGCTTCGACCTGGGTCTTAGGTTTCTCAGACCGATCCTAGGTTGTTCTGATTTTGAATTTTCCTGGTTGTCCTTTGACTAGTCCTGGACTTGCTTCGACCAGTCCTGGGAAATCCTACAACTCATCCTTCGACCGGTCGTAGTCCTACGACTCGAACTCCAGCGACCTATCTCGAGTCCCACGACCAGTCGTAGGTGTCTCACGACCAGTCGTAGGTGGTCCACGACCGGTCGTAGGCTACCTAAGACCAGTCGTGAGAACAGCTAATCTAATCCCGCGAAAATCTTTCAAAATCTTTGATGCTCGACCAGTCCTAGAATCCTAAGACCAGTCAAAGACGGGATTTTTCAGGCTCTAAATAATGCACGAATTTCAGAGTTTCTTCATTCTATTCCATTCAATTCAAGTGATTTAAGGCTATACTCTAAGATAAGTTGTGATTATTTTTTAAGCTATTGTGCATATTTAATATTCCTTTTGTTAGCATTTTTCTATTGTGATTTTGATCCATATTCCAATCTTATTTAAAAAAGAGGAATTTGTGATATTCCTTCTTCTGGGATCAAAATCAAATAGACCTTGCTCTTCTTGATTTAATCTAAAATCAATTAGACATAGAACCATTCTTTATGTGAGTATTGGACATTGAACGACATATCATTCATCTACTCCGATTGGTTCTACTGGGCTACTTCAAAAGGAGATCCAGGTATTTTACTTTGTAATTTACTTTCTCTGGTTTTGTTTGAGATTTGCCAGAAAAATCTCATTGTTTTGGTTATCTGAGGAGAGCCAGAAAACTTAGATTGTGGGGGTTTTTGGATTGTGTAAGCTTGAGATAAAAAGACACAATTGTGAAGGTTTTGGGTGAACCTGTGAAAACTTATTTTGATAGTGCATGCTAATATCCCCTGTGTGAGGATATTAGGAGTGGAGTAGCATTCTGTGTGGCTGTTGGCTAACAGTTGGTGAATACACAGGCGAACCACTATATATTGTTGTGTTGTGGATGTGCTTGATTTCTTTATTCATTTATTCCTTCAGTATTGTGAATTGCTTTTGTGGATGAATGTTGTAATATTTATTTCAAGCAAGTGTGGTTAAATGGTGTAATAATTTAGGATTTATTTCTTTAAGTTATTCTTGATTTATTTTCCATATCATTTGTGTTTTCTAGATCATTCTAGAAATAAGGTTGTCCTACCATAAGCCATTGGTTTTTGGTGTAAGGTTGTCTTTAGAACTGATTTAGTATCATTCTCATATTTCATGTGCTTTAAGGTTGTTATTATTTCAGCATTGCTATTTATATCTTTTATTATTCCGCTGTTTTAAGTTTTATTTGGCATTGCCCTATTCACCCCCCCTCTAAGGCATATAGCTAGGCCCTTTCAAGTGGTATCAGGGCCTAATAGCTTGTGCTTATTGATTATTTATTAGATTTATTTCCTGAGCTAACGATCTAAGCTATATTAAGATGTCAAATTTTGATAGCCTATCTGTCATTAGGCCACCACCCTTTAATGGCACAAACTATGCTTATTGGAAAGCAAGGATGATAATCTTTCTCAAATCCATGGATGAAAGTGTGTGGCTGGCCACAGTGAACGGATGGAAACTACCTATCACTGAAGTAACTGATGAAGATGGTTCAAAATCAATGAAAGTTATAACTTATGCCCTTTGGACCACACTTCAGAAAAGTGAGAGTAGTGCCAATGCAAAAGCACTAAATGCAATTACTTGTGCATTGTCACCAGATGAATTCAAAAGAATCATCTCATGTGAAAATGCTAAACAAGCTTGGGATCTCTTAGAAATGACACACGAGGGTACATCTATTGTCAAGAAATCTAAAGTCCAACTCCTCACAACTAAATTTGAAGAAATTCATATAGAGGAGAATGAAATGTTTATGGACTTCTACACTAGATTGAATGACATTGTAAACTCAATGTGGGGTCTTGGTGATAGAATCCCAGAAAGTAAAGTGTGTGCAAAGATACTACGCTCACTTCCTGAACGGTTCAATTCAAAAGTAACTGCGATTCAGGAACTTCGTGATACGGATAACATGAGGGTTGAGGAACTAGTTGGTTATTTATAGACCTACGAATTGAACTTTAAAGCTCCAAAAGGAAAATTAATTGCTCTCAAATCATCTAAAAATATTCCACAAGAGAGCACTTCAGACTTTGAAAATTCTGAAGATGATATGGCACTTTTTGTAAAAAGGTTTTATAAAATTTTGAAAAATAAGAAAAAAGGAGATTTTCAAAAATCAAACGATAAGAGACAATCTAAACCTAGAGCTCGAAAATCTTTGAAAGATAGTCAATGTTACAACTGTCAAGAGTATGGGCACTTGGCTAACAAATGTCCTAAAAAGGACAAATAAAAAAGGAAGAGTATGTTGGCTACTTGGGATGAATCATCTGATTCGGAATCCTCTTCGAAATCAGAAGATTCTGAAAACGAGTCGGGAGATGATGTTAAAGCCCTTATGACTCTAGCCAAAGTCACTTTTTCAGATTATGATGAAGTAACTAGCGAAGAGAATCTGAATAGTGATTGTGACAATGAAGATGATCTTGGGATGCATACAATGCCCTTTATAAGGAGAGTTGTAAAATTCTTTGTCAAGCTTAAATCACAAAAGGAAAAATTTTCTAAACTTAAAGAAGATTATGAGTCTCTTATCTTAGAAAAATCTCATATTTCTGATTTTTTTGAAAAGACCACATGTGATTTAAAAATCAAAACCTCCCAAGTTGATGATTTGAAAACCGAGAACGAGAAACTCAAAAATGAAGTAGCTTCTCTTTTGAGTTTAAAAGACACTTGGAGATATGCCCAAGGTGATCCTAAATTAGAAAAATTGTTATCCGGATCGAGAAAATGTGGCGATAGATCCGGGTTGGGCTATGATAAGAATACTTCTCCTAAACAAAAGAATACTGCTCCTAAGTTCGTGAAAGGAGAGTCTTCGAACTCAAAAGTAAAGTATACTTATCAAGGTTTTTCAAAAAATTCAAGGACCTTTCAAAAATCTAAAAATAGCCATGCCAACTTCAATCTTCAAAACCAAAATCCTTTGGTTGAAAAGATTATTGATCTTCTCAAGGAGCTATTAAAATTTAACTCTATAGGTCATTCATATAACAATAGACAAAAAAAGTCCAACTACACTCCTAAACCCAAAACAGTACTGAAATGGGTTCCTAAAGTTGACTGCTTGGTTGCCCACACTGCTTTCAAAGCTACAAGCCATTCAAAGTGGTACCTTGACAGTGGTTGCTCCAGACATATGACAGGCGACAAAGCTTTATTCACCGATCTTGAAGACAGGACTGATGGGTCAGTCACTTTTGGTGATGGAAGCAATTGCAAAATCATTGGCCAAGGTACGATTCAGCTTTATAACCTTCCCTTATTTAAAAATGTATTATATGTTGAGGGCTTAAAACACAACCCTCGAGTATATCTCAGATATGCGACAACAATCATAATGTAAAGTTTTCTAATCAAGGTTGTGAGATTGTTAATAAAGAGGGTTCTGTTATATTAACTGGTCGCAGAACATCTGAAAACTGCTACATCATTAGTAATGCAAGCTCATCTACTCAATCGTGTTACATGGTCCATACTGATGAGACTGAATTATGGCATAAATGCATTGGACATGTACACTACCGGAACTTATTTAGATTGAGTAAAAGAGAACTTATAAGAGGTCTACCCAAATTACAAAAAGTAGACAAAATATGTGGTGAATGTCAGTTGGGCAAACAGATTAGGAGCTCTCACAAGAAAGTGAACTCCAATACCACATCTAGACCTCTCGAGCTTCTCCACATGGATCTCATTGGACCAACCAGAACGGAGAATCGAGGTGGGAAAAAATACATCTTGGTTATCATAGATGACTTTATTAGATTCACTTGGGTATCGTTCTTAAAAGACAAATCTGAAACCCTAGATGAAGTAAAGAAGATCATCAAACGAATCCAAAATGAAAAGGTTCTCAAGTTTACAAGATCCGTAGTGATCATGGTTCTGAATTCAAAAATAGCAGTTTTGAGAAATTTTGTAGCGATCAGGGAATATCACATGAATTCTCTGTGCCCAAAACTCCTCAACAAAATGGTATAGTTGAGACAAAAAATAGAGTGCTTCAGGATATGGCTAATGTCATGTTAAATAGTATGAAGCTCTCCAAAAATCTTTGGGCCGAAGCAATTAATACTGCCTGCTACATTATTAATCGTGTTTATACTAGTAAATCTGAAAATAAGACTGCTTATGAGTTATGGTTCGAAAAGAAACCTCTTGTACAAATACTTTCGAATTTTTGGCAGTAAGTGTTACATTTTACGAGATCGTGAAAATTTGGAAAAATTTGATACGAAGAGTGATGAAGGTATTTTCCTTAGATATTCCTTAAACAGTCGAGCCTATAGGGTTCTAAATAAAAGAACAGGTGTGATTCAAGAGTCCATTAATGTGGTCATTGATGATCATTTGAATACACCTGCTCCGAGTTCAGATGATGATGAAATTCTTATAATCGAAAATCAAGATATCTCTTCATCTCAATCTGAACCTAGGACTGTCAAAGATCATCCAACTAATCAAATCCTTGGAAACCCTCTCACTGGAGTTCGTACACGCAAACAACTTGAAAACATATGCAATTATGTTTGTTTTACATCCCAAATAGAACTGGTCAATGTAAAAGAAGCTCTTTCTGACGAAAATTGGATAGTAGCTATGCAGGATGAACTTAATCAATTTGTTCGTAATGATGTCTGGTATCTTGTTCCTAGGCCTAAAGATAAACACATTATTGGAACAAAATGGATCTTTAAAAACAAGTCTCATGAACTTGGAAATATTATACGAAACAAGGCTAGACTGGTTGTACAAGGGTACACTCAGATTGAAGGCATCGATTACGATAAAACCTTTGCTCCAGTCGCTCGCCTTGAATCTATCAGACTTTTTATTTTCATCGCTTGCTTTAGAAAGTTTAAAATTTATCAGATGGATGTAAAGATTGCCTTCTTAAATGGCGATTTACATGAAGAAGTTTATGTAGAACAACCCTCAGGGTTTGAAGACCCCAAGCTTTCTGATTATGTATTTCGTCTCAAAAAGGCTCTCTATGGTCTGAAACAAGCGCCCAGGGCATGGTATGAAAAATTGACTAAATTCTTACTTAGTCATAGTTTTCAAGTGGGAAGTGCCGATAAGACGCTATTTGTTAAGAAACATAATAATGAGACTTTAATGGTTCAGATCTATGTAGACGATATTATTTATGGATCAACTTGTTCTAACATGTCTATTGAGTTTACAGAGTTGATGAAATCAAGATTCGAAATGAGCATGGTTGGTGAACTAAATTACTTCCTAGGGTTACAAGTAAAACAACAACCTGATGGAATCTTCATTTCTCAAACCAAGTATGCTACAAACTTGGTTAAAAGGTTTGGATTTGAAAATGGTAAAAAATTTGATACTCCTATGAGTACAACCTTCAGACTCTCAAAAGACTCTACATGTAAAGATGTAGATCCTAAGCTATATCGTAGTATGATTGGTAGTTTATTATATCTAACTGCTAGTAGACCTGATATCGCTTTTAGTGTTAGTACTTGTGCGAGATATCAGTCTAATCCTAAAGATTCACATCTTACTGCTGTCAAACGGATTATTAGATATGTTGCAAGTACAACTAATTTGGGTCTTTGGTATCCTTTTGATACTAATGTTAAATTAATTTGGGTATTCGATCTTGATTGAAATTGGGTGGTAATATTGATGATAGAAAATCAACCAGTGGATGTTGTTTTTACATTGGAAATTGTTTGGTTTCTTGGTTTAGCAAGAAGCAGAGTTCAATATCGCTTTCCACTGCTGAGGCTGAGTATATCGCAGCAGGATATGCATGTACACAACTCGTATGGATGAAATGCATGTTAAGCGATTATGGAATTAATCAAGATTCAATGATCTTACATTGTGATAATTCCAATGCTATCAATATTTCCAAAAATCCAATTCAGCATTCGCGTACTAAGCATATTGACATTAGGTATCATTACATTCGTGAATTAGTTGAAGAAAAAGCTATCTCTTTGGAATATATTCCAACCAATCTCCAACTTGCTGATATATTTACTAAACCACTCGACAAAAGCAGGTTTACTAAAATGAAATTTGATCTTGGTATGTGCATTTTAAATTGAATATACTTGTCTGCATGTATCATAGTGTACTATATTTTAAATTTTTATGTGTATAAAATTTAATTTCTGCATAAAAATATTTATTTTTGTCGATGCTCGACCGGCCCTTGTTATACACGACCGGTCCTGACTCGACCGGTCCTGGACTGTACTCGACCGGTCGTAGAGATCGTGAGCATCATATAATTTGGAAAAAATCACTTTGTTCTTCATTTCCTCTTCTTCCTTCGACGAGTCGTGGCTCGACCAGTCTTAAGAGTTCGTGATTTTCTTCAAGATAAGTCGTTTTTCTTCATTTTTATTGAAGATTTATGCTTTCTATGCTTTGATTTGTAAATTCCATAAGCTAGATCTCATCTTTTGTTGATTGTTTAGGGTTTCGTCTATAAAAATTTGATCTAGAGAAACCCACCACTTCTAGTGTTCTTTGTGCTTGCTCCTTCTTGTTGAAAATGGATGTTAGAGGGAAAAAGAAAACATCCCATGGTCCATCTTCATCTAGATCTACATCTATAACACAACGGCACCTTCGGTCACCCGAAGATGATCTCAATGATGTACGGAATTTACATAACCGTAAAGTTATCGTTGAGCGTCCTGTAAGTCTCAGTCACATTGAACAATTTGAGATTACCCCTCTCCTTGAATCTGTTGGCTGGACTAACATTTTGTTTTGGGGTGGGCCTGCATACCAGTCCATTGCACAATCTATGGTTGCATGTATCTCTGATTTTTTCCTTGATAATTTAACGTTCTCAATTGCTACTAGAGAAGGAAAATTTTTAATAGATCGACATTTGATATCAGGTATTATGGATATACCTGTCAAAGATGAAGGTATTCCGATTCATACATTATATGACAAACCATCAGAATCAGAAAAACAAATGTTGACAAGAGATTTATGCAATATGGAAGTGCATTGGACGCACAAAGGAAATGTGCTCCCCTCAAAATTTTTATTACCCAAATACAAAGTTTTGCACCTGATCTTCACTTCAAACATGTATCCTCGGTCAAGCAATAGAATCGAGTTAACTGCCTTCATGGTTTGGGTATTGCACTCTGTTGTGTCCGGCGTTGTTGTCTGTTTACCTTCTTTGATATGTCATTTTATCATTTAGTTTCGTCTTCATCCGGGTCATAGTGATATTCCATTTGGTTATCTTATGAATTGTTTAGCCACAAATATGCTCGTTGCTTTACCTGAGAATGAGGCACCAATTCATCATCTTTTATTCAATAATACTAATTTAAATAAGATGAAGTTGGATTTGCTTCCTGGTCAATTCTATGAAGGTGGTGGTGAAGGTGCTGAAGCAGGAAATGAAGGGGAAGCTGCTGATCTTCCTCCACAGGCTGATATAAATATGGATGATATATTTGAAGACATTGAAACTGACTCCCAAAATGATTTTGATTACGATCCATCTTCTGGTTATGATGCATGTCTAAGTGCATTGGAGGAGAAGGTTGATAACCTAAGTTTAGCCCATGATATGCAATTTAAATATATGCGAAAATATCTTCATCGCATTAATAGGGGTTTATATCAGATTGATCTAACCATCCCTGCTCCTTCATCTGGATCTTATTAGGTGGATTATCCTTTTTATTTTTATGGATTCTGTATTATTATTACGATTGATGACTTTGGTTGTATGGTTTGGATTGATGACATTGAAGTGTTGAACTAATTTGATAATTAAATCTTGACTCTTCATATGGTGTTCTCTTCTCTCCTTTGGCCTTCCCTTGTCATTTTGTGACAAAAGGGGGAGTAGTATGGAAAGGGGAGAATGGGAGAATGGGAGAGAGTGAGTAATTGAATATGGTTGAATGTTTCTACTCACTTAGGGGGAGTAGAGTATTTGATAGCTCTGATGGCTCATGATTCTTTCTTCATTTTACTCTTATATTTATACATGTGTTTTGTCACAAATTTGACAAAGGGGGAGATTGTTAGTGCTATGATTTCATATCCTTTTGGTTGTAAAATTTTGTAGTGCCAAAACCTATATGTCTTGTACTTCTTGTGTTTCTTGTTTGTGACTACACACTGCTTCAAGACAAGATCATGAATGAAGAATGTTTTCAAGACAAGATCATAAATGGAGAATGTTTGCAAGACATGTCATGAATGAAGTCTACAAGAATAGAAGACTTCAAGTTTGCTTCTAACAAGTTCAAGATTAGAAGACTTCATCAAGACAAGTCAAGAATGTACCAAGCTCGAGAAAGACCATCAACTCGACTCAAGCTTCTACTTCAAGATCATCTGAGAATACAGACCTTCAAGACTTCAATGTCCATCTCACTTCAAGGTTTATTTGACCTTAGATTGACCTTAGGTTGGTCTGTATGATAGGTCATTCTGGATACATAATCCGAATATTTTAATTTACTTGGTGTGACTGTTCTAAGACCAGTCCTTGAAATCTTAAGACCAGTCCTAGCTTTTCTTCGACTAGTCTTAGGTTTCTCAGGACCAGTCCTAGGTTGTTACAGATTTTCGGATTTTCCTGGTTGTCCTTCGACTAGTCTTGGACTTGCTTCGACCAGTCCTGGGAAATCCTACGACTCATCCTTCGACCGGTCGTAGTCCTATGACTCGAACTCCAGCGACCTATCTCGAGTCCCACGACCAGTCGTAGGTCTCTCATGACCAGTCGTAGGTGGTCCACGACCGGTTGTAGGCTACCTAAGACCAGTCGGGAGAACAACTAATCTAATCCCGCGGAAATCTTTCAAAATCTTTGATGCTCGAACAGTCCTAGAATCCTAAGACCAATCGAAGACGGGATTTTTCAGGCATAAATAATGCACGAATTTCAGAGTTTATTCATTCCATTCCATTCAATTCAAGCGATTTAAGGCTATACTCTGAGATAAGTTGTGATTATTTTTTAAGCTATTGTGCATATTTAATATTCCTTTTGTTAGCATTTTTCTATTGTGATTTTGTTCCATATTCCAATCTTATTTAGAAAAGAGGAATTTGTGATATTCCTTCTTTTGGGATCAAAATCAAATAGACCTTGCTCTTCTTGATTTAATCTAAAATCAATTAGACATAGAACCATTCTTTATGTGAGTATTGGACATTAAACGACATATCATTCATCTACTCCGATTAGTTCTACTGGGCTACTTCAAAAGGAGATCTAGGTATTTTACTTTGTAATTTACTTTCTCTGGTTTTGTTTGAGATTTGCCAGAAAAATCTCATTGTTTTGGTTATCTGAGGAGAGCCAGAAAACTCAGATTGTGGGGGTTTTTGGATTGTGTAAGCCCGAGATAAAAAGACCCAATTGTGAAGGTTTTGGGTGAACCTGTGAAAACCTATTTTGATAGTGCATGCTAATATCCCCTGTGTGAGGATATTAGAGTGGAGTAAGCATTCGTGTGGTGTTGGCTAATGATTGGTGAACACATAGGCGAACCACTATATGTCGTTGTGTTGTGGATGTGCTTGATTTCTTTATTCATTTATTCCTTGATTGTGAATTGCTTTTGTGGATGAATGTTGTAATTTTTATTTCAAGCAAGTGTGGTTGAATGGTGTAATAACTTAGGATTTATTTCTTTAAGTTATTCTTGATTTATTTTCCATATCATTTGTGTTTTCTAGATCGTTCTAGCAATAAGGTTGTCCTACCATAAGCCATTGGTTTTTGGTGTAAGGTTGTCCTTAGAACTGATTTAGTATCATTCTCATATTTCATGTGCTTTAAGGTTGTTATTATTTCAGCATTGTTATTTATATCTTTTATTATTCCGCTGTTTTAAGTTTTATTTGGCATTGCCCTATTCACCCCCCCTTTAGGGCATATAGCTAGGCCCTTTCAGATAAGCTCAAAGAGAGCCTTGGAAGTGGAAAGCTAGGAGAATGAAGTGAGTTTGGGAAGTTTGAGAGTTATGAGGCACAAAGACGTGGGTCTGTGTGCTCAAATGTGGGGAAATGAGGAAGATGGAGAGTTTTAAGAAATGGGTTTGAGAGAGTGGTGGAGGATGGGTGTGTAATGTAGAAGAAAAAGAAGCTTGAGTGTGTGGAATAGAGATTTGAGGGAGAAAATGGGGTTTTTTGGGGGTTTAGAGGGTTAGAAAACTTGGAATGGGAGGGAAACAGAGCAAAAGGGGGTGAAATGTAGTGGTCCCACATGTGGACGGGCCCCACATGAGTGGGTGGAGGGTGGTGGACCACCAGAACCGCGGGCCTGTCGTGGCCCACTGTGAAGCCGAGCGGTACGCCATCACCCGGGCAGTGTTGCCGCGTCTCCCTGGGTTGGTCAGCGATGGCTCCACCCTTGGGGGGTGGCCACCCCCTCCTGGGGTGTTGTATAGGTGCGGGGGACCCCCTGGGTCCCACAGGATTTTATGTTTTGGGCCTTTATACCCATATGAAATGTTTTCTCGGTCCAAGAGGCGTGTATTCATGCCCTTTGGCTCGTTTCAAGTTCGGGATTCATCGAATTATAGTTCAAACCCGTCGATTAATAGTATAAAAGGGGCTGAGATCATTTCACATGATCTCGGATGCATATGGGCTAGATTACAATGGTCAATCGCGCCCGTTGGCAAAATTTTGGGATCTTATGATCGTTTCTACATTCATCACCCCCTTCCTAAGTCAAAGTGCATCATGTTACCATAACCCAGGTCCAGTTTAATCCAAATCATGCTCTGATACCAACTTGTAATGCCCCAAATTTCGAGGGTTGAGCAAAGCTCAACTCCTGAGATCCAACGCATCACTTACGCAACATATATAATGATGTTTAAATGTTGTCCATATTAGTGCATTAAACATGAGAGGGATTATAAATCAGCATATCATACTCCAGAGTTAATGTAATTAATCAAGCGAAAGACTGATATATATATATATATATAAAGTATAAACGTGTTTCACAACCTCCAGAGTCTGAGTATATTACCGGGCTGAATATATACATGTTTTGTTTCAAAATATACAAAATGTCTAAAATGTAAATGTTTAACTAATCCATATAACCCTGTGATCCAGTCGAATCAGTACAAGGTCTACAAAGACCCGCCTGATAATTGAACGTAGGAGAATTCTTCCTCCTCATTTATAAAGTCCAACTCCTCAGGATATCCTTCTTTATCACCTGCATCTACAACAGATCTGGTTGGTGTTTTAAAACACCATCCCAGAGTGGGAGTGAGTGATCAACTCAGTGGTACTATAAGGGAAAGCTTAACATGTTATTAATTCAGTCAAGCAGTAATGATAAAGTAATACAACAATCATATCCTAAGTAGTCTTGTTAATGCAGGGATGGTATGCTGTAATGATGCATGCCCTCGCACGAAGCTCCTTCACAAGCGACTCCGTCAACCATTCGCGCATGACAAATCCCTAAATGTGTACTTCCATGCCAAAGCACATGCAATGTAGTGCATGGTCGTGTTAGCTAAGTACTTAATTAAGCTTATTCATACAGCAGATTCGGGAAGCTAAGGTACCTCCCTTTACATCATTAACCCAAACAGGGATCCATCTAGGGTCGTCAATCCTTGTTAATCACATACGATAGGCAAGTTATAGGGCATCACCCCTAAAGAAAGTAGTGGATAGGCAAATTCAAGAGTTTAAACTTGAGGTCACTACGGGGAGGCTCGTCATCTCAGCATAGGCCGATAGCTCGAATACAGTGTCACATACCACCATATTCGGCTCACGAGTTTTGGGCTGCTCACTGGTCACTACGGGGAGGCTCGTCACCCCAACGTAGGACAACAGCTCGACCACGGTGTCCCATACCACCATGCCTAGCTCATGAGTCTTAGCAGATCATGGTACCATGGTTAAAACGGGTCTTTACATTGGTAAGTGGTACATTAGATTCAAGCAGTAGTGTCTATACATGGTAAACACACAATAGGCCAATCGGTTTGTTAGACAAGTTTGATTGGTACGAACACATGATGAATTAATCGACATGGAGTGCATAAGCACTCCACGTGGCCTAACCACTGTCGACAATCATCGTACCACCCGGATTTACCGAACGTATCGAGTGTGGCGAGACTAATTGGGCCACCCAGATGGGAATTGTTACCGATTGCCTGGACTACGTTGTAGTCCCAATCTTACTCAGATGTAACACATGAATACATGTGATAATCATATAAGCATTTAACGAACAATCCAAATACATCACTCATTTGAGCATTTTATCAACACATTGAACATATCACCAAGCACTTGCATTTTATTCATAAATTGCGTAGCAAGATTAAGAGTACGTGAAGGAAACTACACATATGGATAAGGTAATTGAGAATCCTATATCAATACCCTTATTAAATATAATTCATCAATAACTTCTCATTCAGACATTTTATCAAACACTTAAACTACACCTTACTAAATACATAGACTAAATTAGTTACGACATCACTATAGCAATTCATTACACAACATTGGTTATAAAGCATATAACATACATGGATCTTAGATTAGAAATCATGACAAGCACAAATCACAATCTCATATTCATTCAAACATTTCAACAAACACATGGAATGCATCACATATTCAACATAGTTCACACATGTATAATTTATCAAAAACGTTGTAACTAAGATCATATGACAGTAATCAAGTCAGACATAAATCATTGCTAACATTGAAAGCCTTGAAAACCATAACTTAAACGTTAATAGTTCGCACTTTTCATCAAAATACTCGTTTCGAACTCGATTCGAATCCTACGTTCCCGAATACAGAACAACAGGTACTTAAACATTGAAATATGTTAGCTATTTCATCGATTACTCTATTTGGATTCCTAAATCAAGATTAGGGTTAGAATTTCTTACCCAAATCGTAGTTAAAACTGTTCGGGTAGCGATGGTGGGGAGGTGAATCAGTACGTGGAGGAGTGTATCCCAGCAACGATTTTTCGAACTCTCTCTCTTTTCCTCACTCTTTTCTCCTCTTTTCTCTCTTCTCTCTCCTAGGGTTAGAGAAATTCGTATGTAATAGGAATGGGGTGGTTTAAGACCTTTAAATAGGCCCAAAATTGATGTTAATGACCCCAAGGCCATGATATACTTAGGTTATAACCAAAGGGTGCCTGTTTCGAGCAGATGGGGCTCATCTAGAGGTCCATTACTCACCTACGGCATGGAGCTGAAATAGTGGTGAAGACCGCTTTAGTTGAAGTAAGAATATGCCAATATGTCCTAGAGGTGGGTGAATAGTATTTTTAAAATTTTTATGATTTATTTAAAATCCTATTACACTAATCCTAATCAGCAAGTAAATATCAGGATTACTCAAAAATAACTCTACTGGGTTCCAAGCCCGGTAGAGGATCCAATCACAAACTATTTAAGAAGTGAACAAAATGCAAACTAGTTTATGATGGATATGACTGTGTATGTGTGTGAGGTGTGATCTCAAATATTCAGATATGAAAGTATTAAAGTAAATCGCACAAATAAAAGAATGACAATCTCAAACACAGTCACTTTTATAGTGGTTCGACGATTAGTCTACTCCACTCCCAGCAGACGCACTCAACCTCTGAGTGTGCCGGATTTCACTAAGGAGGTTTCACAGTGGTTCACCTCAAACCTAAGGTTTTAAATCAGGTTCACCTTCAACCTTTACAACCTACATTGAGGCTGACTGTTTATGCTCTCACGAGCAAGGGTCAACATAACGCACCCACTTTTAGGCACACTGGCCAAGGATCTTTCATAAGACCCTATCGGAGGTTTTACGCAGTTTACCCTAAACCCGAGGTTTCACACAGTTCACCTCAAACCTATGGTTTTGATTGGTTCACCTTCAACCAGATGTTTATGCTCTCCACAGAACAAGGGTCCACACAATGCACCCACCAAGTACATTCCCGCCGAAGGCCTCCTACGAGGGCTTGAAGGGGTGAGAAAAACCTAAGACCCAATCCTAAAATGGAATGATCGCAAGTGTCCTCTGGACTCTAAATACTTACAGATAAGTGGATGAGTCCCATTAAGCACATTGACAAAGATTCTTCGACTTCCTTGATCCACAACACAAATGATGTACCAATGCGAGGCTTCGGGTTGGGTCAAGGTTAAGACGGCATCCAACTCTATGAAATGTTTTCCTATAAGGAAGATAGAGTGATTCCGATTATGCATTCAAGGAATCCCAGCTTAATGATTTTCCATTAAGGTAATAGCTAGAGGATCCTTGAATGTAGAAGTTCATTCCCCAATCCACTCTATTGAATGTCAATGGTGAGGGTGGATTGAAGGATGAACTTCCCTGAGAGAAAGGGCTTTAGGTATATGATCTAAGGTAAAACACACAAAAGCACTCTCTTCTTTCTCTACCAACTACACTAGACAAGTCCTCTTTATATAGGCAAAAGGTTCCAACGGATATAAAATGGTCACATTTATGACAGAGTTCGATATCATCGAGCGTATACTCTTGATAGCATCGATGGTCCACTCGATGACTCAAACTCAATGTCATACGCTTTTGAAACCTTTTGCCAGCTGGTCGATGAATCGAGACGATTGTCGATGTCATCGAATTTTGAACTTCGATTCCATCGATGAGTGGTTCGATTCATCGACACTTGAAAAATGAGAGAGACTTGACAAGAAATATTTCAGGTTTTCATGAATGATCGAGGGACCTTCGAGAACATCGGAATTTGAATGTCGATGATATCGATAGCTGTGTCGATGCATCAATAAATCAAAAGGATTTTTCATAAAGTGTAACGCCCTGAAAATCAGGGGTCGAGTAGCAACTTAACTCCCGAGTTCCAAAACATCACTTATGCAACATATATGCTTATGATTAAATGTTGTCTGTGTTAGTGCATTAATCATGAGTGGGATTATACCAAAACAGTAATTCATACTCCAGATCAATTTATACAATGCGAGCGGAAGACTAAAAGATGTATATAAACGTATATGAGCCCAAAATGATCGCTATCGGTCTCCAGAGTATGAACACATCACTGAGTTACTATATACATGTAATAGTTCAAGAGTTAAAATGTCAAAAATAGTTTAACTACAATGATAAGCCCTGTAGCCCTGTCGATCAGGACGGCCTAAGCGAAACCGCTGGAGAACTGCATATACGAGAACACATCTGATTGCCATCGGAATCAGGCTCCGCCTCCTGAGTCGCATCGTCATATGCAACTAAGACAGAGTCTGGTGGGTGTTCAGAACACCGTCCTAGAACGTGGGAGTGAGTGATCAACTCAGTGGAATCATAGAGCAAAGGTTAACATGTTATCAACACGGTCAAGCAGTAATGATAAAGCAAACATATCAGACATTTCTAGATACTCTTATTAATACAAGGATGAAATGTATTCATGATGCATGCCCTCGCCTACACTCTCTCGTGCGACACCATCTTACAGTTGTGGCATGCTTTCTTCCCTCTGTGCTCTTCAACCCGAGGCACATGCAGTGCGATGTTATGAGCGTGATTACCAAGCTCTTATTAGTCCTTTTCATATAGCAGGATTTGGGAAACTAAGGTACCTCCCTTATATCATTTATTAGACAATGATCAATTATAAGGTCGTCAGTCCCAGCAATTCTCATACAATGTTACGATTCTAGGTCACTACAAAGAGCTCGTCGCCTCGATGCAGTATAGCCCTAGTTTATACTCTAGTTGCCATGAAAAGGCTAGTCGCCTCAATGTAGGCTCAGAGTATGCTCGAGGTCACTACAAAGGGCTCGTCACCTTATCAGTGTAGGCCGATAGCTCGAACACAATGTCTCATACCACCGTATTCGGCTCACGAGGCGGTGTTGCTCACTGGTCACTACGGGTGGACTCGTCGCCCCGGTGTAGGCCGACAACTCGACCACAGTGTCCCATACCACCATGTCCGGCTCATGAGTCTTAATGGATCGAGGTACCAAGGTTAACAGGGTTTCCACTGGTGAGTTAAGTACCTTAGGTTCAAGTAAGAGCGTCCAAACATGGTCAACATACATCGAGTCAATCGGGTTATGTGACGAGCCCGACTAGTATGAGCGCACAACGAGTTGATCGACATGAAGTGCATAAGCACTCCGTGTGGCCTAACCACTGTTGACAACTTTAGTACAGTTCGGGTTCATCAAACTCGTCCTACATGGTGAATAAATCTCATCCACGAACTCTAAGCCTGTTACCGATTGCCTGGACTATAACATAGCCCCAATCACATTTAATCCTTAACTAGTAAGCATGTGGAGTAGTAAGAGCAGAATTAACCAAGTAGTTCAAACATGTTAACAAGCATGTTATAAAATACAACTTAAACAGGAAATCCAAACACATACATTTCATAAGTAAGCGATTAAACTAACTAAGGTAGTTGAGAATCCTATCTCACACCCACCCAAAGCACTATTTACTAAGTACTTACTTATACAAGCATTTTTTACAACCACTTAGACTACACGTATTAACATACATAACGTATGTTGGCTAAAACATGTATTAGGGCGAATCCTTTCACCGAGGAGTTGTTACACATATAACTAGCATATACACATAATAGTTAGTCATGGCAAACACACTTTCATATTTCATACATATACGGTATTTTCTACAAATACACAGAATATGCTAAACTCAACAAATTTTATATATAACTGAAACGCAAAACAAACATCGCATTTTGTATGTGAAATAACATCCACATTAGGAATCTATCATTATCAGACATTAAAAGCTTTGAAAACCATAACCTATATGTCTATAGTCCGCACCTTACGCCGATAAACGCATAACGGAGTCATTTTAGACGTTAAGTCTTTGTCAATGACAAATTTGCAACATATAGCATGAGTTAGGTTAGTCATTTCATAACTAGCACTATCAGAAACCCTAAGCCAAATTAGGGTTAGGTTTCCTTACCCAAGTGTAACGTTGAAATCACCGGAATAGCGATGCAGGCAGGGTAGTTAAATGCGTGAAACGATGGGATCGAATCCCAGGAAGAATCTTCACTTCTCTCTCTCTCTCTTTTCTTTCTTCTCTTTCTTAAGATTTAGAAAATTCGTATGAAGTGAGAGGGAGAGGGTTTAAGGTCCTTATATAGGCCCAGAACTGATGGGAATGACCCCAGGGCCAAGGTTTACTTAGGTTATATCCAAAGAGCGTCTGTTTCTGCTCAACGGAGCACTTCTGGAGCCCCCCTTAAGCCTAAGGTCGGACTTAAGCTCCCTTATGTTGGATCTATGTCAAGCTGAGTTTTTGGTCCGATCGGGTTAACAGATCGCCCGTGGCGGACCAGTTTCAATTCAACGGTCCACGATCACCGATCAGGGCCACAAGTACACTGACCTGTGTATGAAATTTTCTCTGATCCGAGGGTGTATTTGGGTCAGATTCTGACGGTCAGAATCCTTATATTTGGACCTGCAAGTGAATAACTCAGTTTACTTAAGTTTTCCTAAAGATATTCGCATTTCTCACACACTTCGCTCCGGGCTCAAGAAAATAGCTTCGGGATACTGTCTGGACTTAATTTTCGAGGTGGTTGTCAAGTCCAGCAAGGCAATATTAATTCTATAATTTCATAGTAATCAAACTTTCGACGTGCGGTCCAGGTCCGATACGAAGTTTTAATGTGCTCCCGTGACCAACTGGGTAATGAGATTGATCCTAGATTTCAGGGTAATGTAGCATCAATGATTCTACAAGTTTTGGGTCTTGCAGTTCGTATTTAAAGTGGATCAAGCGAATTTCGCAGCTAATCTAGTTTAGCACCTGGTTAAACTTGTCTAATTTCTTAAGGATTTGGTCCTGAGTGATTTCTGCCTTAGGCGGTACTTGGGTCTTTGTATGAAATTTTTCGAGTCGTTACAATCTTCCCCCTTAATGAAAAATTTCATCCTCAAAATTAATACCTTTTCGTACTCCTCGAGAAGCTGAGGGTAGTTCTTACGGACCTCGGCTTATGTCTCCCAAGTAGCCTCTTCCTCATTGTGATGCGTCCACAATACTTTCATAAGTGGGATTACCTTGCTACGCAACACCTGATCCTTTCTATCTAGAATACTCGTCGGTCACAGCACATATGTAGCGTCCTCACTCAACTGCACCTACTCCCATCTGATAATGTGGGAAGGATCAGGGACGTAATTTTTCTGCATGGAAACATGATATACATTGTGTACGCCAGCAAGTGGTGTGGTTAAAGCCAAGCGATAAGCTACCACACCCACTCGGTCTAATATCTAGAATGGGCCAATGAACCGCGGCGTAAGTTTCCCCTTCTTTCCAAACCGAAGGACTCCCTTCATAGGGAAAACTTTAAGAAACACATGATCTCCAACCTCGAACTCCAACGGTCGCCGCCTCGTATCGGCGTAGCTCTTCTGTCTTCTCTGTGCTGTAAGAAGTCGATGCCTGATAATGTCGATCTTCTCTGAGGTTGCCTATACTAGCTTTGGGCCAATCAAACTGCGCTCGCCAACCTCTGCCCAGCAATGCGGTGCTCGACAGGGGCGCCCATACAAGGCCTCATACGGAGCTATGCCAATACTCGCTTGAAAGCTGTTATTGTAAGCGAACTCTGCATAAGGAAGACAGTCATTCCAACTGTCCTTGATATCAAGCACACAAGCTTGCAATATGTCCTCCAACACCTGGTTTACCCGTAAAGTCTGCCCTTCAGTCTATGGGTGGAACGTGGTAATGAACTTCAACTTCACACCCATCACTTCCTGGATACGAGTCTAAAAGATAGATGTGAATCGCGTGTCTCGGTCTGACATGATCTCTATAGAAACTCCATGCAGATGTACAATCTCCCTGATATACAGCTTGGCCAACTCGTCTGCAGAATTTGTGACTTTAATCGTGAGGAAGTGAGCCGATTTCGTTAACTAATCCACGATCACCCAAATAGAGTCATAACCCTTCCTCATCTTCAATAGCCCCGAGATGAAATCCCACTTCCATTCAGCTATGGGCATGGGCTGAAGGAGTCCAAGAGGTCGGCGATGCTCGGCCTTGACCTGCTGGCACGTGAGACAACATGATACATACTCTGCTATATGGGCCTTCATATTGTCCCACCAATACGACCTCTTCATGTCTTGGTACATCCTCGTGCTACCTGGATGCATTGTCAACTTCGAATTGTGTGCTGCCTCAAGAACTTCCTGTCTCAAATTATGAATGTCTGGAATGCATAGGCGGCCAAGATAACGCAAGCCCCCATCCGTACCAACACTCCATTCCGCATCCTCGTCTCCACTAGCCTTTGTCCTCATCTTCTCTAACCATTTGTCTTCTCGCTGAGCCTCTCTGATTCGGTCATCAACCAGTGGCTGCACTCGAATATGCGCGATACTCTCAAATGATTCCTCTACCGTGAGCTTTTGCTCAAAGTCACCCATAAATTTCACCATGTGCCATTCCTCAACCATCAGCGGAGCCGCAAATGCTATCGCCTTCTTGCGGCTTAATGCGTCTGCCATAAGGTTAGCCTTTCCAGGATGGTAGGAAACCTCGAACTTGAAGTCTTTCAAGGTTTTCATCCATCGTCGTTGCCTGATGTTTAGGTCCCTCTGTGTGAATATGTACCTAAGGCTCTTGTGGTCACAAAAGAGCTTGAACTCCTCTCCGTAGAGGTAATGTCTCCAGAGCTTCAATGCAAAGATGACGGCCGCTAATTTCAGGTCATGCGTAGGGTAATTTTCCTCGTGTTCCTCAACTGTCTCTAGGCATAAGCAATCACCCTGTCCTTCTGCATAAGGACACATCCCAAACCAACATGAGACGCGTTGATATATATCACATATTTGACCCCTTGCTCTGGCAATACTAGCACAGGGGCAGACGTCAACCTGTTCTTCGTGAAATACTGTGCCCCTCTCAACTGATCAAACAAGTCATCTATTCTAGACAAAGGGTACTTGTTCTTTACCGTCACTTGGTTCAACCTGCTGTAATCAATACACAACAGCAGTGAACCGTCTTTCTTCTTTACGAACAACACAGGTGCTCCCCATGGAGAGACGCTAGGTCGTATAAAGCCTACATCTAATAGATCATCGATCTGTCTCCTCAGCTCCTCCATCTCACACGGAGGCATACGATACGTAAGGAGTGAAATGGGCGTCGCACCAGGCACTAGATCAATGGTGAAATCAATATCACGACGAGGAGGTAGTCCAGGTATCTTACTGAACACTTCCTCAAAATCCCGAACTACAGGCGTGTTTTTAAGTGTCGGGCCATCAACATTCCTCAATAAAAAAGCATAACAAAGAACTCGAAAAGGGCAACTGACCTCCACGAAAAATGTAAAGGGCGTGCCCTCATGCTCGTAAGCTGTCATTAGAAGGGTCTCGCAGTCAATCTCGGCCCTCACTTCAGTTAGCCAATCTATACCAAGGATGACGTCGAAATGGTATATTGTGGTGACAATCAGGTCAATACATATCGTCCTGATCCCTAGATCTATCAAGCAACCCTCACACATTTTGGTAGCATCTGTAAAGTCCCTGGTGTCGTGATGACTCATACCCCAACCATAGGGGTCGTATTCAACCCAAAGCGCTTGACTGCAGAACATGATATCATGGAAATAGTGGATCCCGTATCCACCAACAGAAATATAGGGGATACCTTCAATGTGGGCAGTGAGCTCGAAGGCTAAAGGTACCGTAGCTGTAAAATTAGGCGCTTCAGCTGTAAGTGCATGGACGCGCGCCTGCTAGATCGGTTAGGCTGAGGTGGCCTAAATCGAGGCACAGGTGACCGGAATGATGGATGAACTGGTGCAGTTCGTAAGGGTGGAGCCGATAGAACCTGAGGGTGAGGGCAGTCGATTCTCTGCAGTGGCAAAAACCCACTGTCTCTCATACGCGTAAAGCAACTCTTTGCAGCGTGACCTGGTCTCCCACAGTACGTACATGTCACACCAGGTCACCTCATCAGAACTAGTGGCGCCGTGATCCTAGGGGGAGAGTCGGTACGGGACCTCTTTTCAAGGAATGGCCTGCTTGGCATATCTGGTCATGGCCTAGAGATCATAAGCCCATGAGAACGTGTTAATCGATCCTCATCCTGCTCTGCTCGCATAGACATGTGTACTAGCTCAGCATAGGAAGGTATGCTAGCATAGCACATCTTCGAGCAGATGTCAGGTCGTAGGCCCTGAGAAAAACGTCGCATCCGCATCTGCATGTCAGCAAGTATAGTAGGAGCGTACCTACCCAGCTCTGTAAACTGGTGCTCGTACTCTACCACTGACATGCCTCCCTGCCTGAGGTGCAAGAACTCATTCTCCTTCTAGCGCCAGTACGTAAGGGGATAATACTTCTCATGGAAGCAGGTCTTAAATGCTGCCCAAGTCCATACATACTGAACTGCAACGGTCCGCAGGACACTATCCTACCACAAGCTGGCCTCCTTCTCAAACATAAAGGTGACCAACTCAACCTACTCCGGCTCTGTATAGTGTAGCATCCTCAACATCTTGGAGATGCGGTCAAGCCAATATTCGGCCTCCTTGGGTCTGTGAGAACCCGCAAAGGTAGGAGGCCACAAGCGCTGGAATCGCTCGAGGAGGCCACTAGTACCCAAGTTCCCCGTAGGGTATACAGCAGGTGTAGGTAAAGTCACACCCTCATCCTAAGCGGAAGGCCCTACATTCTCTGCAGGGTGCACAGATGGTGCAGGTGGAGTCGCATTCCCACCCTAAGTTAAGGCCCCTGCAATAGTGGCCAAGATCTGTTGCTGCTGCTGCTGCTGCATCTACTGCTGCTAGTTTTACACTACTACCGGTACATCATCATCAACAACTGCTCCAACCTATCCGTAGGTGAGGCTGACTGAGGCACATGCTGCGTCGAAGAAGATGCACGGTGTTGCTCACGAACCGGTGGTGTGTAAGGTGGTGGCCCAACTGTAGGACCAGTAGAAGACTAAGACTCAGGCATAGTCTCACGAACCGGGCCCGAACAAGGGTCCGTACGACCATCACTCTGGGGAGGTGCCTAGTCCATCAAATCAGTAAGTGTGAGGCGTGCCATGCTCCGCGTGACCACAGGTGGCATTCCCTATATGACATAGGGCACAACTTGTGTAAGATGTAGCATAGCAATACACAATCCTTTAAGCATTCCACATACTTCATAGCAAAAGAAACTACATGCATTTCATTTACCAAAATTTATCATAATACATGGAATACAGTTCTACATGAATCATGACAGGAACGCATGAGGCTATGAACTATTCAACCCAAACACACTTTCTACCTTCTACACTACTAAGCCACGAATCATTTAAACACAAACATCTTAAAGTAACAACAAACAAGCTACAAGACAATGGTACGGAAGACTAGGGATCCGAATCTGGTGACGAGGGAGGGGTACCCTTATCCTACAGACAGCACAGGATAGTCTTCAAGGTGCGAGTCACCTTCTAGAACTTATGCTTCATAAGGGCCCGGAGATCAACAATATCTTGTCGCAAGGTAGCCTGACCCTGCACAAGTCGAGCTAAGCGAGCTCGATCAGTACCATGCTCCAGTGCCGTAGGAGGGGAGCTCTCCTCCGTGTCCTGAGCCTCCACTTCCTCTTCCTGCTCCTCTATCTCTTCTCTACTTTCTTCCTCGCTCTCATACTCCTCGCTAGCCGTCTCATCCTCACCCTCATCAAGTTGGGCTTGTCACTGCCGAGGCCCGATTCCCATCTGATTAAGAGTAGTTTTGTTGATGAAATGTTGTGGCACTGGGAGTTCTGGGCCAAGTCTATAGCCGAACTCGCGTACAATCTTGCATATAAGCCGGCTGAAGGGGAGCGAATCAATCCTTCTATTGGAGTGTGAGGTAAGAACTATCTGTCGCAAAACATACGTAAGCATGCACAACTTCTCTCCCTGCCCCGCTTGGTAAAGAAAGTCTACCATTAGGCCCGTGCACTCACTGCGATTGCCCCACCTAGGGTACACGTTAAACATGCAGATATGGTGGAGTAGGCAAAATCATACGTCATGTTTGACGCTAGGAGGCTATTGTTTTGTTGCCATTGAATCACTCAACCATAAAGGAAACGCGTACGACGATCCCTTTTACGTGTACTCTTCATATTCTTCTCACTCGCATGGACTTGGCCAAGCGGTATTCCCATGAGTTGAGCTATCAAGCCAGCGTCAATTATGGCCTCCCGACCTCTTCCCGTGGGAATCTTGAATTGCAAGGGCTCTAGCGTAGGCTCTTGAATATGGGCATAAAATGCTCGGACAGTACCCACATTTGTACGATATTTTTCTTCAAACACAGGGTCCCACCCGGCTTCCTCCAGGGGTTCCATTAACAAATAATCCCTGAAGAGCTTCTCGTTAAAATGAGCTTCGAAAAGGACCCTACGGTCATGAAACCTACCATGAGACATTTCAGCCAGAAGAATCCTTTCAAGGGGAGCCTGGGGATCAAGCTCCCACTTAGTCTATATCTCACGTTTAACGACCGTACTTACGGTGACACCTCTCAGTCTCCTCGAACGAGTAGGGTGACTAGGCCCAACTTCTTCTACGGGAGCCCTCTTCTTTTCCATTAGAGAAAGAAGGGTGGAAATCGAGAAAATGGCCGTAATAAGCTCGAATAGAGCCATGAAAAAAGAAAGAAAATGGGGATATAGGAGGGATACTTAAGTTCCCACGAATTTAAGACACAAAGTAGGGCTTGAATGCTCAAATGAAAGGGGAATGAAGAAGGTAAACAACTATGGAGGGAGATTTCGAATGTGTGGTGAAGGTAGTGCACGAAAAGGGGAGAAGGAGCACTTGGAGGGGGGATTTGAGTGAGGATTTGGGTGTTTTCTTAAGAAAAGGAAAGCTTAGAGTATTTTGTGAAGGAGGGGCGACCTAGGAGGATTTTTAATCGAAAACCCGTGCACACATGGGCCACACAACGCCTAAAACTCGTCGGCCCGAGAAGGCCCGACCAGCCGAGCCCGTCTAGCGGCGAGGCCTCACCAAACCGGCGAGGTCCTCGTCGATCTCTGGACCTTCTGGCGAGGACTCACCCTTTGGGCGAGGTCCTCCTGTCCCCTGGATTTCAAATGTATGTGGGTCCCACCCTGGGTCCCCCTGGAAGAGTCCCGTTTGGCCCCCGACTCCGCTTTGAGTCATTTCGAGTCCTCATGGGTGTGTTTCTGATGTACAACTGCATCTATACAGTATTGAGGGCTGAGAATAGGTGATTTACTACCTAAACCCATCAATAGACGATCTAGGAAAGGTCCGGGGTCGCCTCAAGCGATCATGGAGGTGTACGAACTCGATCTTGGTGATCGATATCGATGAACTTCGCCAATTGGCGAAATCGGGGAAACCTAAGCTTGTTTCTACATTTTTCTCACACCCACCTATGTTAAAAAATGTCAGCATATGTCGTGTGACCATAACCCAGGTCCGGTTTAATCTAAATCATGCTCTGATACCAACTTGTAATGCCCTAAAAATTGGGGTCGAGTAGCGACTCAACTCCTAAGTTCCAAAACATCACTTATGCAACATATATGCTTATGATTAAATGTTGTTTGTGTTAGTGCATTAATCATGAGTGAGATTATACCAAAACAGTAATTCATACTCCAGATCAATTTATACAAAGCAAGCGGAAGACTGAAAGATGTATATAAACGTATATGAGCCCAAAAGGATCATTATCGGTCTTCAGAGTATGAACACATCACTGAGTCACCATATACATGTAATAGTTCAAGAGTCAAAATGTCAAAAATAGTTCAACTACAATGATAAACCCTATAGCCCCGTCGATCAGGACGGCCTAAGCGAAACCGCTGGAGAACTGCATATATGAGAACGCATCCTAATCGCCATTGAAATCAGGCTCCGCCTCCTGAGTCGCATCGTCATCTGCAACTAAGACAGAGTCTGGTGGGTGTTCAGAACAGCGTCCCAAAACGTGGGAGTGAGTGATCAACTCAGTGGAATCATAAAGTAAAGGTTAACATGTTATCAACTCAATCAAGCAGTAATGATAAAGCAGACATATCATGTAACATCCTGAAAATCGGGGGTCAAGCATAAACTCAACTCCCGAGTTCTAAAACATCACTTATGCAACAAAATGAATGATGATTGAATGTTGACTATATTCGTGCATTGAACATGAGTGAGATTAAGCCAAAACAGCATATCATACTCTAGAGACAATTAAATTGCAAGCGGAAGACTATGATAGACATATAAAATATAAAAAAAACTGTGGTGAGTCTCCAGAGTGTGATAAAGTTAACAGGTTGAATAATTATAAGTACAATTCTAAAATTTACCAAATGTGTGGAAGTATAATGTCTTTTATCCCAAGTACCATAGCCCCGTCAATACATTACCAGGTCTTCATAGACCTGTCAGAGGGTTATATGTAGGAGAACTCCTCCTCAACATCATAGTAGTAGTCCGGCTCTGCTTCATAAGCATCGCCATCATCTGAAACTCAACAAATCTGGTTGGTGTTGCAAACACCGTCCCGTAACGTCCGAGTGAGTGATCAACTCAGTGGAACAATAAAGCATAGGTTAACATGTTATCAATTCAGTCAAGCAGTAATGATAAAGCAGTAAAATCAAACACTCCTAACTACTCTTATTAATGCAAGTATGAATGCAGTCATGATGTATGCCCTCACCACACCCTCCCTCCTGCGACACCATCTTACGTTCGCAGCATGCTTTCATCCCTTAGTGCTCCACATCTTCCACGCACATGCAATGTGTGATGAGCATGATTACCGAGTATTTATTAGTCCATTTCAAACAGCAGGATTGGGAAACTAAGGTACCTCCCTTGTATCATTCCCAAACATGATCCATTCAAGGGTCATCAGTCCTAGTTAATCTCAGACAATGGTGTGTTTTCTAGGTCACTGCAAAGGCTGTCAGGGCTGTTACGCACAAAGGTTACACCACTCCCCCATCACCTCTTTAACGATTCATCATTATACAGAAACAGGCCTAGTTCATACTCTATACACTGCAGCAAAACTCTAAGGCTCACTGCAATTTCAGAGTATGCTCGAGGTCACTACAAAGGGCTGTCAGGGCTGTTACGCACAAAGGTTACACCGCTCCCCCATCACCTTATTAATGTAGGCCGACAACACGAATATAGTGTCCCATACCACCATAATCGGCTCACGAGTCTGGTTGCTCACTGGTCACTACGGGCCCCAGCGTAGGCCGACAGCTTGACCACAGTGTCCCATACCACCATGCCCGGCTCATAAGTCTTAGCGGATTGAGGTACCATGGTTAAAAGAAATTTCACTGGTAAGTTTGGTACCCTAGGTTCAAGCAGTAGCATCCAAACATGGTGAACATACATTAGATGGATCGGGTTACTTAACGAGCTTGGCTAGCTCGAGCGCACAACAAGTTGAATGACATGAAGTGCATAAGCACTTCGCGTGGCCAACCACTATCGCCAACCGAAGTACGACTCGAGTTCGTCGAACACATCTCACGTGGCAAATGAATCACAGCCATGAATTCAATTCTGGTACCGATTGTCTGGACTATAATCATAGCCCCAAACACAATCAATTGCAGATAGATAAAGTAGTAGTGGATCAAGATTCAAATCATCAATCAAAGTCTGGTATTATCCGTTTAGGGCTGCCAAGGCTGTTACACGCATTCGTTACACCACTCCCCCATAACCCATGATGAATCAAACAACATAAACATCAATTTAAACATACGCCTTACATAAATAAAATCATACAATCAGTTGAGCATGTTAACAAGCATATCATAAAGCATATTATGAAGCAGGTTATAAAGCATGTTATAAAGCACTATATAAACAGGAATACAAACACATATATTTCATAAATAAGTGGTTAAAGTGAACAACCCACATGGGGGAAATCATACATGTTTCTAAGGTAGTTGAGAATCCCATCTAAACACCTACCTAAGGCACCATCATCCACAAACTTACTCTTACAAGCATTTTCACAAACACTTAGAGTACACTCTTACAACATACATAGTGTATAATAGCAAAAAAATGTATTAGGGTGAGTCCTTTCGCCAAGCAAGTATTTTACGCATATATAATATATTCATACAGAAAATAATCATGGCAAACACATCTCCAAAATTTATACGTATACGGTACTTTCTAGAATACACTATTTCTACATACATAGTGTATATTAGCAAATCATGTATTACGGCGAGTCCTTTTGCCAACTAAGTATTTTATCCATATATATTATATTAATACAACAAATAATCATGGCAAACACATTTTCAAAATTTATACGTATACAGTACTTTCTACAAATACCTAAAGTATGTAAAATTCCATATTCTTCATCTTTAATCGAAACGGAAAACAGACAACACTTTGTACATGTGCAATTGCATGCAGATCATGAATCTATCATTATCTGACATTGAAAGCGTTGAAAACCCTAACCTATACACCTAAAGTCCGCACCTTTTATCGTAGAATCGTAACCAAGCCGATAGGTTTGCCAAGCTTCCGTATAAGGCAGTTTGGTAACCTATAGAATGAAATAAGTTAGCTATTTCATAACCTACAACCTTCATAACCCCAAATCAATTTAGGGTTAGGGTTTCTTACCTAGAAACGTCGCTGAAATCGCCGGGAAAGCGATAAGAATGAGGTGGTTAAGCACCTAAGGCAGCAAGGAAGAAAGGCAGGAAGGATCTCCCACAACTCTCTCACTTTCTCTCTCTTTTCTCTCTTCTCTCTCCTAAGTTTTCTCTCAAATTCGTATGGCTGAATGAGAGAGGGGTTTAAGGTCCTTATATAGGTTAGAACATAACCAAAATAGATCTCAAGTCAAGGTATACTTAGGTTATAACCAAAGTTAAGCTTTTCTGTCTCAACGGAGCATTTCTGGAGGCCCCCCTTGAGCCAAAGGTCGGACTTAAGCTCACAGACTATGGATCTAGGTTCCATTAAGTTTTCGTTCCAGTAGGGTTCTCATATCAGGCGTGGCGGACTAGTTTCAGTTCAACGGTCAACGGATCTCGATCGGAGATTCCGAGTACATGGATATGTGTATGAAATTTATTCTAATCTGAGGGTGTAATTTGGTCTAATTCTGACGGTCTGGTTGCTTAAAACTAATCCGCAAGCAAGAGGTGTCAGATTACTATTTGAGATATTTATTTGAAAAGAAATTCAAGTGTTTTCACACTGCTCGCTCCAGACTCAAGTGAATTACACTGGGACACTATATGGATTTGATTTCTGAGATGGTTGTCAAGCCCAGCGAGGCGGTCCTAAGTCCTTAACCTCGTATTATTCGGACTCCCAATGTGCGTTCCAGATCTGATACGGAGTTTAAACGTGCTCCCAAGAGCAGTCGGGTAATGAGATTGTTCCTATATTTTAGGGTAACCTAGCGCCAATGATTCTACAAGTTTTGGGTCTTGCAGATTGTATTTAAAGCGATTCAAACGGATTTCGTAGCTAATCTAGTTTAGCACTTAGTTACTTTGTCTCATTTCTAAAAGATTTAATCCTAAGTGATTTCTGGTCGAGGTGGTACTCAAGCCTTTGTAGTTTGTATATAAGGTGATCCAAGTTATAATACTTAACTACTTTAAGATAGTGTCTAGGGTGAAAGTACTTAGGAAAATTGAAAGAACAAGGTGGTGAAGGGTTGGATTTGTGAAGGAAATGGGTTCAGAAGTGATTTTAGACTATGGGATTCAGTTCTGACAAGTTAATAAGGTGTTAGGAGTGGCCCATTGCCTAAGGACGTCTAATTCCAGGTTGGCAAAAATCCGAGATGTTACAATCTACCCCCCTTAAAACAAAATTTTATCCCCGAAATTGCCTAAGGGTAATAAGGAAAGATTTCTATTATTTCATTTGCCTAAGACTTATTGATTTCGAGTTCCTATGCGTGGTAGGGTATATACTAGCTTGGTTCATTTTAGTCTACCCCCCTTAAAACTTATTTCTTTATCCATTTCTCAAACCCTGATGGTTTGCTACAATTTATTTCTTTACCTATTTGGAGCCTTGATGACAGTTCCCAATTATTTAGAGTAAGATAGCTATTTTCATTGTTTAACCAATACAGAGAGATTGTTATAGTGGGCTTGATCCTGATACATCGATCATCTACCTGACTAGGGTAGAAGGCTCGTCATATCCCCTCCTAGTCCTGGTGAATCCTGGTCTTCTGCTCAGTCAAAGCAATGAGTTCATTGTCGCCCAGGATTGAGAATTGGGTCAAGCCGTGAATGCTTCGCAGTTGTATATTTCAATAACTCCGTAGTCCGATCACTCTAAAAACTTAGGAATTGTCCATCAATGAAAGGTTCAAATTTCCTAGACATAAGGTTGCCTGTTGGGTCTTGGTCTAGGAGAGTCCTCATCTTAAATCATGTCTAGGGTAGTAGTTAAACTCGTACTCATTATTAGGCCCTTTCTTTGATACGGATTAGTTTAATACTTGAAACCTAATTGCTTTACATTCTAAAGAAGATTCAGGTCCTAGTTAGTGACCTATCTTTGCGTACAGTCTGGATCAATTCCATTCTATCCTGGGCCAGTGGAGTAAGGGTCCATCGCGTTTCCGCTGCGCCACCCAGGTGAATAGTTTCTACGTTAAACAAGCTTCCTGAGAGTTACTAAAGAAGCTTATAAGTATTAAGGGGATTCAACAAAAGGACGGGGTCTTGCTCCAACCTAATCAAGCCAACTAACAGAATTTATTTATTTATTTATTATTATTTTTTTCAATTATCTTAGCATAATGAATCTTTTACATTCCTTAGTCTAACCAGTAGCCTAGTCGCAACGTATAAGTAGCGGTAATTCCACTACTTGTGATCCAAAGTTTATGCTTCTACACTAGATGATTTCACATCATTCCTAATACAGGAAGGGTTTTATCACTTAGGGTCGAAGTTGTCTAATTGGAACTGAGTTGTCTGTACTTAACGCTCGAGCATTCCACATGTGTTCATCCCAACTAAGAGGGTCCTAAGGTTTACATTATAAATTTGTTGGATTTCCTACACAGGCAGGCCTGTCGAAATTTAGGAGCACCTCTCTAGGTCCAAAACTCTAAGGGCCCATTTGTCAAACCACCATTTACTCTAAAAGCTTAAGCTGTCAGAGTGTGGTGGGTTAAAGTATATCAAGGGACTTTATCACTTCAACACTATTTGGCCAGTGGTCTTAAGTTGTAGTAAATGGGACTGCATTACTAATCCCACCTCGGGATTAGGAGTGGCATGGTTGGTAAGAGGGTGGGTGGGGATTAATTTTATAAGCCTTGGAAAATGAGTATGGTGTTGGAAAAGTGTGAGATGGGATTTCTAAACCCCATGATGATGAATTTCTAAGTGTAATAGGAAAACCCGGGATATACTTTTCATTGCATACATTCCAAACATGGCATTAGAAAACATGGGATACACCCAATCTAGGGACCATATCTTACACATACATTTATTATTACTTTTACAATTCCATCCACCAAATCTCACTTAATGTAGTTGATCGAACGGGCCCCAAATGTCCCATCATTTGGAGGTTGTGAAGGCTATGGGAAAGTGAAGAAAAGGAGAGAATAAGGGCTTATTTCTCTGGTTCCCCACGGACTTGAGCCTTAACAGAGATTGCAAAGGCCTCAACTGACAGGGATTGAAGGAGGAAATGAATAGATGGGATGGGTTGAGAGCTTACCCGAATTTAAGCTCCAAATGGGGCATGTAAGTGATCAAAGGAGAGAGAATGGAGAGGGTAGGGGGTAGGTTATGTTGTAAACGTTGGAGGAGGATGAGTTGGGCAGGAAATGATGAAATGAGTGATTAGAGGGAAGGTTTGAGAGAGAAAACAGCAACCAAAAAGAGAAAAGGGGGTTTGAAGGGGCGTTAGAGAGAGAGGAGGTAAAATGACATGAAATAAGGGTCCCCCCGTGAAATCACACGCACCACACATATGTAGAGGTCGGGCCGACCATGACCAGGCCCAGCCCAACTTGAGTGGGCCCACCTAACCGCGGTCAACCGCGGTGACCGCGGTTCCACCACAGTCCACCTTACGTGGCGCCATGCCACCACAGCTGGGTGGTGTTCTCCACCCTCCCAAGGTGCCAAATGCACCCTGAGTCCACTTGGTTCCCCCCCTGGATTGACGCGTGTGGCCCCCGACTCTGTTTCGAGTTGTTCTAGGTCAAATCAGACGTATCTTGCAATCTGGAATGAGTTATCTGACGTAAAATATATGATTTTAGGGTAGAACGAGCTAACGAAGTCAACCAATGCTGGGTTGCGCAGCTCGGAATTGCGAAAAACCTTAGATCGATGGTCGTTTCCCTGTTTCAATTTCATCTTTACTATAACTAGTAGGTTTAGTTTGATTACTCTTCATCCATTGGGCTTTAGGAGTTGCGCCCAACGAGAAAAGAGCTTAGAATAATTAGGAGAACGGTTTGGTGAAGCCAAATAGGACACTTACTATTTTTTGGCTGAAAACCTTGCGCACTAGTAGACATCACGACCTTATAGTAAGTCGCGAATTCTAGGAGTTTTAGTTGTAGTTTTGTTTCTGATTTCTTTCCCATTACTTGGTATCCCTATTTAAAGAGTTGTGAACTCATTTTTCTTTTGTCATTCATTAATCAATTTCGAATTTATTAGAATCTATTTCTACTTCCTGCTTTCTTTTCTCGTAGATTCGAGAAGTCTCTGTGAGGAGTCCAGAGAAGCTCCGAGGATTCGGAGTAGTTATCATCATCACACTTATCCCGTATTCTACCGATTTTCAATGGTTGGGGTGATGTGAAATGTAATCTAGAATCATTAATAGATGGCCTATGAATGTTTCAAAGTCGACCCGTGCGACCATGGTTGAATACAGACTCGATTTCGGCGTTCGTTTTCAGTGAACTTCGCCAATTGGTGAAATCGGGATACCTATGACTGTTTCTACGTTCCGTCGCTCCCTCCTAACTCAGAGTGCGTCGGAGTGCATCGTGTGACCATAACCCAGGTCTGGTTTAATCCAATTCATGCTCTAATACCAACTGTAACATCCCAAAAATTGGGGGTCGAGCATAAACTCAACTCCCGAGTTCCAGAACATCACTTATGCAACAAAATGAATGATGATTGAATGTTGACTATATTTGTGCATTGAACATGAGTGAGATTAAGCCAAAACAGCATATCATACTCCAAAGACAGTTAAATTGCAAGCGGAAGACTGTGATAGGCATATAATATATAAAAAAACTGTGGTGAGTCTTCAGAGTGTGATAAAGTTATCAGGTTAAATAATTACAAGTACAATTCTAAAATTTACCAAATGTGTGGAAGTGTAATGTCTTCTATCCTAAGTACCATAGCCCCGTCAATACATTACCAGGTCTTCATAGACCTGTTAGAGGGTTATATGTAGGAGAACTCCTCCTCAACATCATAGTAGTAGTCCGGCTCTGCTTCATAAGCATCGTCATCATCTGAAACTCAACAAATCTGGTTGGTGTTGCAAACACCATCCCATAACGTGGGAGTGAGTGATCAACTCAGTGGAACAATAAAGCATAGGTTAACATGTTATCAATTCAGTCAAGCAGTAATGATAAAGCAGTAAAATCAAACACTCCTAACTACTCTTATTAATGCAAGTATGAATGCAGTCATGATGTATACCCTCACCACACCCTCCCTCATGCGACACCATCTTACGTTCGCAGCATGCTTTCATCCCTCAGTGCTCCACATCTTCTAGGCACATGCAATGTATGATGAGCATGATTACCGAGTATTTATTAGTCCATTTCAAACAGCAGGATTGGGAAACTAAGGTACCTCTCTTGTATCATTCCCAAACATGATCCATTCTAGGGTCGTCAGTCCTAGTTAATCTCAGACGATGGTGTGTTTTCTAGGTCACTGCAAAGGCTACCAGGGCTGTTACACATAAAGGTTACACCACTCCCCCATCACCTCTTTAACGATTCATCACGATACAGAAACAGGCCTAGTTCATACTCTATATACCGCGGCAAAACTCTAAGGTTCACTGCAATTTCAGAGTATACTCAAGGTCACTACAAAGGGCTGTCAGGGCTGTTACACACAAATGTTACACCGCTCCCCCATCACCTTATGAATGTAGGCCGACAATACGAATATAGTGTCCCATACCACCATAATCGGCTCATGAGTCTGGTTGCTCACTGGTCACTATGGGGAGGCACGTGGCCCTAGCGTAGGCCGACAGCTTGACCACAGTGTCCCATACCGCCATGCCCGACTCATGAGTCTTAGCGGATCGAGGTACCATGGTTAAAAGGGATTTCACTGGTAAGTTTGGTACCCTAGGTTCAAGCAGTAGCGTCCAAACATGATGAACATACATTAGACAGATCGGGTTACTTGACGATCTCAACTAGCTCGAGCACACAACAAGTTGAACGACATGAAGTACGACTCGAGTTCGTCAAACACATCTCACGTGGCAAATGAATCACAGCCATGAATTCAATTCTGGTACCGATTATGTAACGCCATGAAAATCGGGGGTCGAGCATAAACTCAACTCCCGAGTTCCAGAACATCACTTATGCAACAAAATGAATGATGATTGAATGTTGACTGTATTTGTGCATTGAACATGAGTGAGATTAAGCCAAAACAATGTATCATACTCCAAAGACAGTTAAATTTGCAAGCGGAAGACTGTGATAGATAGATAAAATATATAAACTGTGGTGAGTCTCCAGAGTGTGATAAAGTTACCAGGTTAAATAATTACAAGTAAATTATACCAAGTTATGTGGTATGATCTAGTCAACATCCCTGTAGCCCCGACAATTAAGGTACGGCTCTCACGAAGCCGCCAGAAAATAGCATATACGAGAAAGCATTCCCGTCGTCATAGAAGTTCGGCTCCGCCTTAGAAGTAGCGTCGCCATCTGCAATCAGACAAAGTCTGGTGGGTGTTCGGAACACCGTCCCGTATCGTGGGAGTGAGTGATCAACTCAGTGGACAAATAAAGCATAGGTTAACATGTTATCAATTCAGTTAAGCAGTAATGATAAAGCAGTACAAATCAAACAATTTTAACTACTCTTATTAAGTGCGAGAATGAAATGACATGATGCTGTATGCCCTTGCCAAACCACCCTCATGCGACATCATCTTACGTTCGCGAATGCTTAACTCCCTCAGTGCGCCACATCTACTAAGCACATGCGGTGCGATGATGATCATGATTACCGAGTTATTATTAGTCCATTTCAAACAGCAGTATTGGGAAACTAAGGTACCTCCCTTGTATCATTCCCAAACATGATCCATTCTAGGGTCGTCAATCCTAGTTAATCTCATACGATATTATGGTTCGAGAAGCATAGCGAAGGCATCGCAAAGGGCTCGTCACCCGTCAGCGCGGATACAGATCTCACCGTATGCGGCTCAATTGCTGGCCGTCAGCTCGAGTACAGGTCTCACCGTACTCGGCTCAATCACTAGCCGTCAGCTCGAGTACAGGTCTCACCGTACTCGGCTCAACTCATACTCTAGTTGCTGTGAAAGACTCGCCGCCAATCACAGACCCTTGGAGTATACTCGAAGATACTATGGAGGACTCGTCGTCCGTCAGCACGAGTACAGGTCTCACCGTACTCGGCTCTCGCCGTAAGTATCGACAGCTCGAATATAGTGTCCCATACCACCATAATCGGCTCACGAGTCTGGTTGCTCACTGGTCACTATGGGGAGGCACGTGGCCCCAGCGTAGGCCGACAGATCGACCACGGTGTCCCATACCACCATGCCCGGCTCATGAGTCTTAGCGGATCGAGGTACCATGGTTAAAAGGGATTTCACTGGTAAGTTTGGTACCTAGGTTCAAGCAGTAGCGTCCAAACATGGTGAACATACATTAGACAGATCGGGTTACTTGACGAGCTCGGCTAGCTCGAGCGCACAACAAGTTGAACGACATGAAATGCATAAGCACTTCGCGTGGCCAACCACTATCGCCAACCGAAGTACGACTCGGGTTCGTCGAACACATCTCACGTGGCAAATGAATCACAGCCACGAATTCAATTCTGGTACCGATTGTCTGGACTACAATTATAGCCCCAAACATGATAACTTGCAGATAGATAAAGCAGTAATGGATCAAGATCAACTCATACTATCAAGGTATGGTATTATCCGTTTAGGGCTGCTAGGGTTGTTGCACGCATTCGTTGCTCCACTCCCCCATCACCCATGACGGATCATATAATGTAAATATAAATTTAAACATATGCATTACATAGTTAAAATCATAAAGCAGTTGAGCATGTTATGAAGCACAATACGAGCATGAATTTGTACATGTTCAATTCCTAATCACACAACTATCCAAGGAGATCATACACATAGTTAGAAGAGGTTGAGAATCATATCTCAACACCCTTATACATTACAATTTGCTAACTACTACTCATTCAAACATTTCAAGAAACACTTAAACAAACATACATCAACATACATGACATATGTCGATCACATAGGCATTAGGCCAAATCCTTTCACTAGGAAGTTGCCCCAATCATAACACGCGTACACCCACGACGGATAGTCATGGCAAGCAGGAATCCAAGTTCCATATTCATTCAGTCATTTCCGCAAACACTTGGGCTACACATTTTAGCATATATAGTGTATATTGGCCGTGGCGTGATTTAGGGAAAATCATTTTGTCAAAAGCGTATCGCCAATACAACAATCATGAATCCATGACAATTAGTCATGGCGAGCACGAATGAGGATTCTATACTCATTCAGTCATTTTCACAAACACTTAGAATACACTATTACAACATACATGGTGTATGTTAGCAAAACATGTATTAGGGCTATCCTTTAACCAAGTGAGTATTTTATCCATGTATAATATATTACTACAGCAAATAATCATGATAAATGCATCTCCAAAATTTATACGTATACAGTATTTTCTAGAATACGCATTTTCAACATACATAATGTATACAAGCAAACATGTATTACGGCGATTCCCTTTGCCAAGCAAATATTTTATACGCACATAATATATTTATACGACAATTAATCATGACAAACACATCGCTAAAATATACATGTATACGGTACTTCTTACAATACCGTATTTCTACATACATAGTGTTTATTAGTAAACATGTATTTAGGCGAATCCTTTCGCCAAATAAGTATTTTATCCATAGGGCATATATCCATACGACAAATAAACATGTCAAACACATTTCCATAAAAAATACGTATACGGTATTTTATACGAATATCTAGAGTATGTGAAATTCCAAATTCTACAATTCTAATCGAAACTGAAAACGGAAAGCACTTTGTACATGTGCAATTGCATGCAGATCATGAATCTATCATTATCTGACATTAAAAGCGTTGAAAACCATAACCTATACACCTAAAGTCCGCACCTTTTGTCGTAGAATCGTAACGGAGTCGATAGGTTCGCTAAGCTTCCGTATACAGGAGTTTGGCAACCTAGAGAATGAAATAGGTTAGCTATTTCCTAACCTACAAGCTGTCTAATCCCCAAACAGGTTAGGGTTAGGGTTTATTACCTATAAATGACAGGAATGCGCCAGAAAGCGGCAAGAATGAGGTGGTTAAGCACCGATAGTAGCAGGGTAGAGCGGCGAGGAGATCTTCCCACAACTCCCACACTTTCTCTTTCTTTTTCCTCTCTCAAATCTCAAATTCGTATGGCTGTCATGAGAGAGGGTTTAAGGTCCTTATATAGTCTCGAGAATTCCCCAAAACAGACTCGGGTCAAAGTATACTTATGTTATAACCAAAGCGGACTGTTTTACTCAACGGAGGACTTCTGGCGGGCCTCCTTGAGCCAAAGGTTGGACTTAAGCTCACTAACGCTGGATCTACGTTCTATTAAGTTTTCATTTCGGTCGGGATTCCAGATCACGCGTGGCGGACCAGTTTCAGTTCAACGGTCAGCGGATCTCGATCGGAGATTCCGAGTACATGTAAATGTGTATGAAATTTTTCCTGATCCGAGGGTGTAATTTGGTCGATTCGACGACGATGCAGTTGCTTAATCGATCCGCAAACAAATGATGCCAGATCACTATTCAAGATATTTATTTTGTAAAGGAAATGGTGGTTTTCACACTCCCTCGCTCCGGACACGATCGAATGGCCATGGGACATTGTCTGGACTTGATTTCCGAGATGGTTGTCGAGCCCAGTGAGGCGGTCCTAATTCCTTAACTTCGAGTTATTCGGACTTCCGACGTGCGGTCCAGATCTGATACGGAGTTTCGATGTGCTCCCGGCAGCCGGGTAATGAGATTGATCCTAGATTTTAGGGTAACCTAGCGTCAATGATTCTACAAGTTTTGGGTCTTGCAGATCGTATTTAAAGCGATTCAAACGGATTTCGTAGCTAATCTGGTTTCACACCTAGTTACTTTGTCTCATTTCTAAAGGATTTAGTCCTAAGTGATTTCTGGTCGAGGTGGTACTCAGGCCTTTGTAGTTTGTATATAAAGTGATCCAAGTTATACTACTTAGCTAGTTTAAGATAGTGTCTACGGTGAAAGTTCTTAGAAAAATTGGAAGATCAAGGTGATGAATGGTGAGATTTGTGAAGGAAATGAGTTCAAAGGTGGCTTTAGACTTTGGGATTCAGTTCTGACAAGTTAATGAGGTATTAGGATCGACCCATTGCCTAAGGACGTCTAATCCCAGGTTGGCAAAAATCCAGGGCGTTACAATCTACCCCCCTTAAAACAAAATTTCGTCCCCGAAATTGCCTAAGGGTAATAAGGAAAGATTTCTATTATTTCATTTGCCTAAGACTTATTGATTTCGAGTTCCTACGCGTGGTAGGGTATATACTAGCCTGGTTCATTTTAGTCTACCCCCCTTAAAATTTTATTTTCACCCTCAAGGCTCAAGGTTTATGTCCTGCTCCGTACATCGGAACAAGGTGTAATTTAGGACCTATCCTTGACATGAAATGGGATGCGATCTCCCACTACGTTGGTCTTCTTTTCATCAATGATGTGTATTATGGCATTGATACCTATGGTCATAGAAAGGAGCTAAAGATGAAGGGTATTGTGGTTGATTCGGGGTCAGGTGTGAGTTTGTGGCGAGATGCCTAATTCTACCAAGGAATTTTATCGCGGTCCAGACTTCTCCTATTTAATCATGTCTAGCTTAATAGGCAGGCTATCTTTTTACGTTCATAAGCACAATACGTATGCCGACATGGCATGCGATTTGGGACCTAATTCCTAACTGTCTGTTGCCCATTTGGGTAATTCCTTAGGCCTAAAAGACATAGTCTCTACCAGCTATATACTCCTAACACTTTTCAAGGACAAAATTATAAACTTTTAGTTATAAATGGTTGGGCCAACACGGAAAGAAAATTGTGTAGTGGGTGTGAGCTAGGATACATAGACCTTCTGCCTCGCGAAGACAGAAAATCGTCGTATCAGTCCTTAATCCTAGCTGATCCTGACCTTCTGCTTGATCAGAGCATAGGGTTCATTGGTCACTACCAGGATTGAGAATTCGGTCCAAATCGCGAATACCTCGTTAATGTGTAGTTTCTCTGCCCCGTGTTCCCGATTGTACTAAGTCCTTGAGAAGGCAATTCTGAGGGTGTATTGATTTGATCTAACATTAAATCCAATGGATATATAAGTTTTCTATGAGCATGAATAGTTTCTATGTCATACAACCTTCCTATGAGTTATTAAAGGAGCCTATGAGTATCAAGAGGGTTTCAACAAAGGAACGGGGTCTCGCTCCTACCTAATCAAACCGACTCACTAAGTATATCACTCAATTATCTTAGCATTTTTTTGTCGTTTACATTTCTTAGCCTAATCAGATGCCTAGGCTCAACTGATGAGTATTTGTAATCCACCGGTTTGTAATCTAAAGTCTATGCTTAGACACCAGATGATTTTATGTCATTTCTAAGAAAGAAAATTGTTTATTCGTTTGGAATTGAGTTGCCCGGACATGAATGTAGCTACGCTTGAGCACTTCACATATGCTCAATCCAACTAAGGGGGTTCTAGAGTTCACGTTCTCATTTGGTTGGATTTCCTATATTGTCAGGTCTGTCAAGCACTGCTCTAGGTCCAAACTCTATGGGCCTATCTATCAAACAACCATTTACTCCAAAAGCTTAAGCTATCAGAGTGTGGTGGGTTAATGTATATCAAGGGACTTTATCATTTCAACACTATTTGGCCAGTGGCCTTAAGTTGTATTAAATGGGACCGCATTACTAATCCTACCTTGGGATTGGGTGTGACATGGTTGGTAGGAGGGTGGGAGGGGATTAATTTTATAAGCCTTGGAAAATGAGCCTGGTGTTGGAAAAACGTGAGATGGGATTTTCCATATCCCACGATGGGGAAATTTCTAAGTGTTATTGGAAAGGAATTCTCGGAATTTACTCTTAATTGCGTACATTCTAAACATGGTGTCGGAAGACATAGGATACACCCAATCTAGGGGCCATACCCTACATACACATTTATTATTACTTTTACAATTCTATCCACTGTAAACTTACCTAATGTAATTTGGCCGAACGGACCCTAAACGTTCTCAAATACCTAAAACATTCTACTAACTACTACACCTATCAACAGGAAAACATAACCACCCTAAGATAGTAGCCCATGCAAACTACAAGACAACATATGGATGAGCTCGGATAGAGCCATGGAAAATGAGGATAAGGAAATGGAAATTTGGAGTTTTTGGTTCTCCATGGACTTGAGCCTCAACAGGGATTGTAAAGGCCAAAAAGGTAGGGAATGAAGAAGGTAAAAGGGAGAAATGAGATAGGTTAGAAGGCTACACAATTTTGAGTCACAAATGGGGCATGTAAAAGCCCAAATGAGAGAGAACGGAGAGGGTAGAGGGGTAGGGATTGTTGTAACTGATGGAGATGGATGGATTATGGTCGGAAATGATGAAATGAGTGATTAGAGGGAAGGGTTGAGAGGGAAAACAGCAAGTCGAAAGAGGAAGGTGGGCTTGGAGGGGCGTTAGAGAGAGAGGGGGGGCAAAACGACGCAAAATAGGGGTCCCCCAGCAATTTCGCATGCACCACACGTGCCAGGGGGTCAGGCCAACCATGACCAGACCCGGCCCGACCAGCCCGGACCAACCCGACCGCGGTGCGCCGCAGTGACCGGGGTTCCACCGCGGTCCGCCCTGCCCGGCGCCGTGCCGCCGCAGTGGGGTTGTGTCCCCCACCATCCTAAGGTGCCAAATGCACCCTGGGTCCACTTGGTTTGCCTCCGGATTGACGCGTGTGGCCCCCCGACTCCGTTTCGAGTCGTTTTGGGTAAACCGAAAATATCTTGCAATCCAGAATGAGTTATCTGACGTAAAATATATGAATTTGGGGTAGAACGAGCTAATGAAGCCAACCAACCCTGCTAAGCCAGGTTGCAAAGCCCGGAATTGCGAAAAAAGCCTCCGATTGACAGTCATTTCCTTGTTTTAATTTCATTTTACTAAAATAGTAATTTTTGTTTGATTACTCTTCATCTGTTGGGCTTTAGGAGTTGTGCTCATCGCGTAAAGAGCTTAGAATAATTAGGAGAATGGTTTGGTGAAGTCAAATAGGACACTTACTATTTTTGGCTGAAAGCCTTGCGCACTAGTAGACATCACAACCTAGGGGTTTTAGTTGTAGTTTGTTTCTGATTTCCTTCCCATTACTTGGTATTCCCATTTAAAGGGTTGTGAACTCATTTTTTTTCCATTCATTAATCAATTTTGGATTTATTAGTATTTATTTCTAGTTTCTGCTTTCTTTCCTCATGGATTCGAGAAGTCTCTGCGAGGAGTCCAGAGAAGTTTCGAGGATTTGGAGTAGCTATCCTCATCACGCCTATCCTATATTCTACCGATTGTCAACGGTTGGGGTGAGGTGGATGGTAACCTAGAATTATCTATAGACGGCCTAGGAACATTTTAAGGTCGACCCGTGCGACCAAGGGTTAATACGGACTCGATTTCGGCATTTATTTTCAGTGAACTAGCCGTTAGACGGAACAGGAATGTCTAAGACTGTTTCTACATTCCGTCGCTCCCTCCTAAGTCAGAGTGCATCAGTGTGCGTCGTGTGACCATAACCCAGGTCCGGTTTAATCAAAATCATGCTCTGATACCAACTTGTAACGCCCTAAAAATCGGGGGTCGAGCATAAACTCAACTCCCGAGTTCCAGAACATCACTTATGCAACAAAATGAATGATGATTGAATGTTGACTGTATTTGTGCATTGAACATGAGTGAGATTAAGCCAAAACAACGTATCATACTCCAGAGACAGTTAAATTTGCAAGCGGAAGACTGTGATAGATAGATAAAATATATAAACTGTGGTGAGTCTCCAGAGTGTGATAAAGTTACCAGGTTAAATAATTACAAGTAAATTATACCAAGTTGTGTAGTATGATCTAGTCAACATCCCTGTAGCCCCGACAATCAAGGTACAACTCTCACGAAGCCGCCAGAAAACAGCATATACGAGAAAGCATTCCCGTCGTCATAGAAGTCTGGCTCCACCTCAGAAGTAGCGTCGCCATCTGCAATCAGACAAAGTCTGGTGGGTGTTCGGAACATCGTCCCGTATCGTGGGAGTGATCAACTCAGTGGAACAATAAAGCATAGGTTAACATGTTATCAATTCAGTCAAGCAGTAATGATAAAGCAGTACAAATCAAACAATTCTAACTACTCTTATTAAGTGCGAGAATGAAATGACATGATGCTGTATGCCCTTGCCAAACCACCCTCATGCGACATCATCTTACGTTCGCGAATGCTTAACTCCCTCAGTGCGCCACATCTACTAAGCACATGCGGTGCGATGATGATCATGATTACCGAGTTATTATTAGTCCATTTCAAACAAAGAGTATTGGGAAACTAAGGTACCTCCCTTGTATCATTCCCAAACATGATCCATTCTAGGGTCGTCAATCCTAGTTAATCTCATACGATATTATGGTTCGAGAAGCATAGCGAAGGCATCGCAAAGGGCTCGTCACCCGTCAGCGCGGATACAGATCTCACCGTATGCGGCTTAATTGCTGGCCGTCAGCTCGAGTACAGGTCTCACCGTACTCGGCTCAATCACTAGCCGTCAGCTCGAGTACAGGTCTCACCGTACTCGGCTCAACTCATACTCTAGTTGCTGTGAAAGACTCGCCGCCAATCACAGACCCTTGGAGTATACTCGAAGATACTACGGAGGACTCGTCGCCCGTCAGCACGAGTACAGGTCTCACCGTACTCGGCTCTCACCGTAAGTATCGACAGCTCGAATATAGTGTCTCATACCACCATAATAGGCTCACGAGTCTGGTTGCTCACTGGTCACTACGGGGAGGCACGTGGTGGGCGTAGGCGAGGCCGGCTCGACCACGGTGTCCCATACCACCATGCCCGGCTCATGAGTCTTAGTGGATCGAGGTACCATGGTTAAAAGGGATTTCACTGGTAAGTTTGGTACCCTAGGTTCAAGCAGTAGCGTCCAAACATGGTGAACATACATTAGACAAATCGGGTTACTTGACGAGCTCGGCTAGCTCGAGCGCACAACAAGTTGAACGACATGAAATGCATAAGCACTTCGCGTGGCCAACCACTATCGCCAACCGAAGTACGACTCGGGTTCGTCGAACACATCTCACGTGGCAAATGAATCACAGCCACAAATTCAATTCTGGTACCGATTGTCTGGACTACAATTATAGCCCCAAACATGATAACTTGCAGATAGATAAAGCAGTAATGGATCAAGATTCAACTCATACTATCAAGGTATGGTATTATCCGTTTAGGGCTGCCAGGGCTGTTGCATGCATTCGTTGCTCCACTCCCCCATCACCCATGACGGATCATATAATGTAAATATAAATTTAAACATATGCATTACATAGTTAAAATCATAAAGCAGTTGAGCATGTTATGAAGCACAATACGAGCATGAATTTGTGCATGTTCAATTCCTAATCACACAACTATCCAAGGAGATCATACACATAGTTAGAAGAGGTTGAGAATCATATCTCAACACCCTTATACATTACAATTTGCTAACTACTACTCATTCAGACATTTCAAGAAACACTTAAACAAACATACATCAACATACATGACATATGTCGATCACATAGGCATTAGGCCAAATCCTTTCACTAGGGAGTTGCCCCAATCATAACACGCGTACACCCACGACGGATAGTCATGGCAAGCAGGAATCCAAGTTCCATATTCATTCAGTTATTTCCGCAAACACTTGGGCCACACATTTTAGCATATATAGTGTATATTGGCCGTGGCGTGATTTAGGGAAAATCCTTTCGTCAAAAGCGTATCGCCAATACAACAATCATGAATCCATGACAATTAGTCATGGCGAGCACGAATGAGGATTCTATACTCATTCAGTCATTTTCACAAACACTTAGAATACACTATTACAACATACATGGTGTATGTTAGCAAAACATGTATTAGGGCTATCCTTTAACCAAGTGAGTATTTTATCCATGTATAATATATTACTATAGCAAATAATCATGATAAATGCATCTCCAAAATTTATACGTATACAGTATTTTCTAGAATACGCATTTTCAACATACATAATGTATACAAGCAAACATGTATTACGGCGATTCCCTTCACCAAGCAAATATTTTATACGCACATAATATATTTATACGACAATTAATCATGACAAACACATCGCTAAAATATACATGTATACGGTACTTCTTACAATACCGTATTTCTACATACATAGTGTTTATTAGTAAACATGTATTTAGGCGAATCCTTTCGCCAAATAAGTATTTTATCCATAGGGCATATATCCATACGACAAATAAACATGTCAAACACATTTCCATAAAAAATACGTATACGGTATTTTATAGGAATATCTAGAGTATGTGAAATTCCAAATTCTACAATTCTAATCGAAACTGAAAACGAAAAGCACTTTGTACATGTGCAATTGCATGCAGATCATGAATCTATCATTATCTGACATTGAAAGCGTTGAAAACCATAACCTATACACCTAAAGTCCGCACCTTTTGTCGTAGAATCGTAACGGAGTCGATAGGTTCGCTAAGCTTCCGTATACGGGAGTTTGGCAACCTAGAGAATGAAATAGGTTAGCTATTTCCTAACCTACAACTGTCTAATCCCCCAAACAGGTTAGGGTTAGGGTTTATTACCTAGAAATGACGCCAGAATCGCCGGGAAAGCGGCAAGAATGAGGTGGTTAAGCACCGATAGTAGCAGGGTAGAACGGCGATGAGATCTTCCCACAACTCCCACACTTTCTCTTTCTTTTCCCTCTCTCAAATCTTAAATTCGTATGGCTGCCATGAGAGAGGGTTTAAGGTCCTTATATAGTCTCAGAATTCCCCAAAACAGACTCCAGGTCAAAGTATACTTATGTTATAACCAAAGCGGACCTGTTTCAGCTCAACGGAGGACTTCTGGCGGGCCTCCTTGAGCCAAAGGTTGGACTTAAGCTCACTAATGCTGGATCTACGTTCTATTAAGTTTTCATTTCGGTCGGGATTCCAGATCACGCGTGGCGGACCAGTTTCAGTTCAACGGTCAGCGGATCTCGATCGGAGATTCCGAGTACATGTAAATGTGTATGAAATTTTTCCTGATCCGAGGGTGTAATTTGGTCAGATTCTGACGGTCTGGTTGCTTAATACTGATCCGCAAACAAATGATGCCAGATCACTATTCAAGATATTTATTTTGTAAAGGAAATGGTGGTTTTCACACTCCCTCGCTCCGGACACGATCGAATGGCCATGGGACATTATCTGGACTTGATTTCCGAAATGGTTGTCGAGCCCAGTGAGGTGGTCCTAATTCCTTAACTTCGAGATATTCGTACTTCCGACGTGCGGTCCAGATCTGATACGGAGTTTCGATGTGCTCCCGAAAGCAGCCGGGTAATGAGATTGAACCTAGATTTTAGGGTAACCTAGCGTCAATGATTCTACAAGTTTTGGGTCTTGCAGATCGTATTTAAAGCGATTCAAACGGATTTCGTAGCTAATCTGGTTTCACACCTAGTTACTTTGTCTCATTTCTAAAGGATTTAGTCCTAAGTGATTTCTGGTCGAGGTGGTACTCAGGCCTTTGTAGTTTATATATAAAGTGATCCAAGTTATACTACTTAGCTAGTTTAAGATAGTGTCTACGGTGAAAGTTCTTAGAAAAATTGGAAGATCAAGGTGATGAATGGTGAGATTTGTGAAGGAAATGAGTTCAAAGGCGGCTTTAGACTTTGGGATTCAGTTCTGACAAGTTAATGAGGTATTAGGATCGACCCATTGCCTAAGGACGTCTAATCTCAGGTTGACAAAAATCCAGGGCGTTACAGATTATCTGGACTATAATCATAGCCCCAAACACAATCAATTGCAGATAGATAAAGTAGTAGTGGATCAAGATTCAAATCATACAATCAAAGTCTGGTATTATCCGTTTAGGGCTGTCAGGGCTGTTACACGCATTCGTTACACCACTCCCCCATCACTCATGATGGATCATATAACATAAACATGAATTTAAACATACGCCTTACATAAATAAAATCATACAATCAATTGAGCATGTTAACAAGCATATCATAAAGCATATTATGAAGCAGGTTATAAAGCATGTTATGAAGCACTATATAAGCAGGAACACAAACACATATATTTCATAAATAAGTGGTTAAAGTGAACAACTCACATGGGGGAAATCATACATGTTTCTAAGGTAGTTGAGAATCCCATCTCAACACCTACCTAAGGCATCATCATCCACACACTTACTCTCACAAGCATTTTCACAAACACTTAAGTACACTATTACAACATACATAGTGTATAATAGCAAAACATGTATTAGGGCGAGTCCTTTCGCCAAGCAAGTATTTTATGCATATATAATATATTCATACAGCAAATAATCATGGCAAACACATCTCCAAAATTTATACGTATACGGTACTTTCTAGAATACACTATTTCTACACACAGTGTATATTAGCAAATCATGTATTACGGCGAGTCCTTTTGCCAACTAAGTATTTTATCCATATATATTATATTAATACAACAAATAATCATGGCAAACACATTTCCAAAATTTATACGTATATGGTACTTTCTACAAATACCTAGAGTATGTAAAATTCCATATTCTTCATCTTTAATCGAAACGGAAAACAGATAGCACTTTGTACATGTGCAATTGCATGCAGATCATGAATCTATCATTATCTGACATTGAAAGCATTGAAAACCATAACCTATACACCTAAAGTCTGCACCTTTTATCATAGAATCGTAACGAAGCCAATAGGTTTGCCAAGCTTCTGTATATGGCAGTTTGGTAACCTATAGAATGAAATAGGTTAGCTATTTCATAACTTACAACCTACATAACTCCAAATTAATTTAGGGTTAGGGTTTTTTACCTAGAAACGTCGCTGAAATCGCCGGGAAAGCGATAAGAATGAGGTGGTTAAGAACCTAAGGCAGCAAGGAAGAAAGGCAGGAAGGATCTCCCACAACTCTCTCACTTTCTCTCTCTTTTCTCTCTTCTCTCTCCTGAGTTTTCTCTCAAATTCGTATGGCTGAATGAGAGAGGGGTTTAAGGTCCTTATATAGGTTAGAACATAACCAAAATAGACCTCAAGTCAAGGTATACTTAGGTTATAACCAAAGTTAAGCTTTTCTGTCTCAACGGAGCATTTCTGGAGGCCCCCCTTGAGCCAAAGGTCGGACTTAAGCTCACAAACTATGGATTTAGGTTCCATTAAGTTTTCGTTCCAGTAGGGTTCTCAGATATGGCGTGGCAGACCAGTTTCAGTTCAACGGTCAGCGGATCTCGATCGGAGATTCCGAGTACATGGATATGTGTATGAAATTTCTCCTAATCCGAGGGTGTAATTTGGTCTAATTCTGACGGTCTGGTTACTTAAAACTAATCCGCAAGCAAGAGGTGCCAGATTACTATTTGAGATATTTATTTGAAAAGAAATTCAAGTGTTTTTACACTCCTCACTCCGGACTCAAGCGAATTACACTGGGACACTATCTGGATTTGATTTCCGAGATGGTTGTCAAGCCTAGCGAGGCGGTCCTAAGTCCTTAACCTCATATTATTCAGACTCCCGATGTGTGGTCCAGATCTGATACGGAGTTTAAACGTGCTCCCGAGAGCAGTCAGGTAATAAGATTGATCCTAGATTTTAGGGTAAATTAGCATCAATGATTCTACAAGTTTTGGGTCTTGCAGATCGTATTTAAAGTGATTCAAATGGATTTCGTAGCTAATCTAGTTTAGCACTTAGTTACTTTGTCTCATTTCTAAAGGATTTAATCCTAAGTGATTTCTGGTCGAGGTGGTACTCAGGCCTTTGTAGTTTGTATATAAGGTGATCCAAGTTATAATACTTAACTACTTTAAGATAGTGTCTAGGGTGAAAGTACTTAGGAAAATTGAAAGAACAAGGTGGTGAAGGGTTGGATTTGTGAAGGAAATGGGTTCAGAAGCGATTTTAGACTGTGGGATTCAATTCTGACAAGTTAATAAGGTGTTAGGAGCGGCCCATTGCCTAAGGACGTCTAATTCCAGGTTGGCAAAAATCCGGGATGTTACATATCAGACATTCCTAGATACTCTTATTAATGCAAGAATGAAATATATTCATGATGCATGCCCTCACCTACACTCCCTCGTTCGACACCATCTTACAGTCGCGGCATGCTTTCTTTCCTCTATGCTCTTCAACCCGGGGCACATGCAGTGCGATGTTATGAGCGTGATTACTAAGTTCTTATTAGTCCTTTTCATACAGCAGGATTTGGGAAACTAAGGTACCTCCCTTATATCATTTCCCAAACATTGATCCATACAAGCATTTTTTATAACCACTTAGACTACACGTATTAACATACATAACGTATGTTGGCCAAAACATGTATTAGGGCGAATCCTTTCACCGAGGAGTTGTTACACATATAACTAGCATATACACACAGTAGTTAGTCATGGCAAACACACTTTCATATTTCGTACGTATACGGTATTTTCTACAAATACATAGAATACGCTAAACTCTACAAATTTCATATATAACTGAAATGCAAAATAAACATCGCATTTTGCATGTGAAATAACATCCACATTAGGAATCTATCATTATTTGACATTGAAAGCTTTAAAAACCATAACCTATACGTCTATAGTCCGCACCTTACGCCTTTAAACAATAACAGAGTCGTTTTAGACGTTAAGTCTTCGTCAACGGTGAATTTGCAACCTATAGCATGAGTTAGGTTAGCCATTTCATAACTAGCACTATTAAAAATCCTAAACCAAATTAGGGTTAGATTTCCTTACCCAAGTGTAACGTCGAAATCGCGGGAATAGCGATGCAGGTAGGGTAGCTAAGTGCGTGAAATGACGGGAACGAATCTTAGGAAGAATCCCCATTTCTCTCTCTCTCTTTTCTTTCTTCCCTTTCTTAGGGTTTAGAAAATTCGTATAAACTGAGAGAGAGAGGGTTTAAGGTCCTTATATAGGCCCGGAACTGATGGGAATGACCCCAGGGCCAAGGTATGTTATGTCCAAAGAGTGTCTGTTTCAGTTCAACGGAGCACTTCTGGAGCCCCCCTTAAGCCTAAGGTCGGACTTAAGCTCTATTATGTTAGATCTATGTCAAGATGAGTTTTCAGTTCAATCAGATTTACAGATCGCCCGTGGCGGACCAGTTTCAGTTCAACGGTCCACGATCACCGATCAGGGTCACAAGTACACTGACCTGTGTATAAAATTTCCCCTGATCCAAAGGTGTATTTGGGTCAGATTCTGACGGTCAGAATCCTTATATTTGGACCTGCAAGTGAACAACTCAGTTTACTTAAGTTTGGGTTTATTTCCTAAAGATATTCACGTTTCTCACACACTTCGCTCTGTGCTCGAGCGAATAGCTTCGGGATACTTTCTGGACTTGATTTCTGAGGTGGTTGTCAAGTCCAGCAAGGCGGTCTTAATTATATAATTTCGTAGTAATCGGACTTTCAACATGCGGTCCAGGTCCGATACGAAGTTTCCATGTGTCCTGTGAGCAATTAGGTAATGAGATTGATCCTAGATTTCAGGGTAATGTAGCATCAATGATTCTACAAGTTTTGCGTCTTGTAGTTCGTATTTAAAGTGGATCAAGCGGATTTCGCAGCTAATCTAGTTTAGCACCTGGTTAAACTTGTCTACTTTCTAAAGGATTTGGTCCTAAGTGATTTCTGCCTGAGGTGGTATTTGGGTCTTTGTACGGAATTTTTCAAGTCGTTACATAAAGGTTGCTGGACAGTTTATGTCCATGCTCGATGCAATCGATACAGCATCGATGTCATCGATATTTGAATAACGATTCTATCGAGTGACCCTCGATTATAGATAAACCACCCTGAAATATTTTGCTGAAGAACTTGACGCCCAAGACCGATATTATCGAAAGCCTTCCGATATCATCGAGGTTTGAATTTCGATGGTATTGAGGAGGCTTCGATATATTGATGCTCATATGATATTTTTAAGAAAAAACAAGGGTGCCGGAAATCTGTCTGTCGATATTATCGAGTCAACTTTAATAGACTCGAGATTTGCATAGCGATGATATCGATAGGTGTATCGATACATCAATAATTTCATCCAGATGTGTATAAGGTTGCTGGACATATTTGGTCCTCTTTTCGATGGTATCGATGGAGCATCGAGGACTCGATAGTGCAGGTCAATCATATCGAGATGTGTATCGATAAAATCGACAGGGTAAGAAAACTTAGAGATTTTTCTGATTTACACGTTTTCTTATCCTAAAAACCCAAAGATGTTTTAGTTTATTTTTAAGGGTTTTAGTATACCTGGTGATTTGGGATAAGGGATGTGAGGCTTAGATTTACCTGTGGCGAGCTTGTACACATCCGGTTGAGGCAGACACTTGAATTGATCTTCTTATCAGGCTCTGTAGTCTATCTGACTCAATACTCACACAATTGACAAACTAAGGCATTTTCAGGAGCAAGTTCCCTGACCATGGATCTAAGCTAGGTTATGATTTTGGTACGATCGGATTAGCAAATCGACCAAGGAGGACCCGTGTCAGATCAACAGTCATTTTCGCTTGATCAGGGCCATAAGTATACAGATATGTGCAAGGAAATTTCCCTGATCCATGGGTGCAGTTCAATCAGAAACTGACGGTCTGAAATCTTCAATGTTGCCTGCAAGCCAATGGCCTAATTCACTTAAGTTTCAATGCACTTTCCAAAGGTATTCGCATTTCTCACACACTTTGCTCAGGGCTCAAGTTGTGCGCTTCAGGATACTATTTGGGTTCCATTCCCGTGATAGTTGTCAAGCCCAATAAGACGGTCATAACCCTATAGTTTCGCGGTTGTAGGACTTTCGACATGTGGTCCAGGTCCGATACGAAGTTTTAATGTACTCCCGAGAGTAACCCACTTTTGAGATTCCTCCTAGGTTTTTAAGTAGTGTTGTAACGCCCTGAAAATCGGGGGTCGAGTGTAACTCAACTCCCGAGTTCCAACGCATCACTTATGCAACATGTTTAATGATGTTTGAATGTTGTCTGTGTTAGAGCAGTAAACATGAATGAGATTATACCAAAGCAGTAATTCATACTCCAGATCAATTGTATAAAAGCAAGCGGAAAGAAGCGAATCGTATATATAAGTATGTAAAGAAACAAAATAAACGATTCATTCTCCAGAGTATGAATCCAACTGAGTCCATATACATTTCTGTTTGTAATCAAAAAGTCAAAAATAACTAGGTACAATCCCTGTGGAACCCATCGATCCTGGCAACCTAGTCGAAGCCGCCAGAGAACTGCATATACGAGAACTCCTCCTGGTCCTCGTCGTAATCGAGCTCGCCTCCCGGCGTAGTCGGGTCGCCTAAACACGAGACAGTACGGTTGGTGTGCGCAACACCGTCCCGTAACGTGGGAGTGAGTAGCTAACTCAGTGGAACGATAAGGCATAAGTTATCATGTTATCAATACAGTCAAGCAGTAATGATAAAGCAGTAAATCAAACACTCCTAGTTACTCTGATTAATGCAAGTATGAATGCGGGTATGATGGATGCCCTCGCCAACATACTCCCTCATGCGACACCATCTCACGTTCGTGCATGCTTACATCCCACAGTGCTCCACATCTTCCAGGCACATGCGATGCATGATGAGCATGATTACCGAGTTTTTAATTAGTTCGTTTCAAACAAACAGGATTGGGAAACTAAGGTACCTCCCTTGTATCATTTCCAAACATGATCCAATCTAGGGTCGTCAGTCCTAGTTAATATCAGACGATGGTGTGTTTTCTAGGTCACCTGCAGAGAGGTCGCTGTGGAACATTACGCACAAAGGTTGCACCACTCCCCCATCACCCCTTAAACGATTCATCACTATACAGAAACAGGCCTAGTTCATACTCTATATATCGCGGCGAACCCTAAGGCGCACTGCAACTTCAGAATATGCTCGCGGTCACTACAAAGGGCTGCCAGGGCTGTTACGCACAAAGGTTGCACCACTCCCCCATCACCTTATCAATGTAGGCCGACAGCGCGAATATAGTGTCCCATACCACCATAATCGGCTCACGAGTTAAGTTGCTCACTGGTCACTACGGGGAGGCACGTAGCCCCAGCGTAGGCCGACAGCTCGACCACGGTGTCCCATACCACCATGCCCGGCTCATGAGTCTTAGCGGATCGAGGTACCATGGTTAACGGGATTTTCACTGGTAAGTTTGGTACCCTAGGTTCAAGCATTAGCGACCAAACATGGTGAACATACATAAGACACACGGTTTACTTGACGTGTTCGGCTGGCTCGAGCGCACAACAAGTTGGGCGATATGAAGCGCAGAAGCACCTCGTGTGGCCAACCACTATCGCCAACCGAAGTACGACACGGGTTCGCCAACACATCATGCGTGGCGGAACGAATCCCAACCACATCTTCAAGTCGATCTGGGATGCCTGGACTATGAACATAGTCCCAAGCTCAGTCAATTCCTAACCATAGCATGTGAAATACGGCATGATAACATGGTAATTCAAGAACACTAGCAATCATATTATAAAGCATAACATGAAGCATGTTAATAAACAAGTCACAAAGCATGTTCAAAAGCATGTTATAAAGCATTATGTAAATAGGGATACAAATACTTATATTTCGTAGGCGAGTGGTTAGAGTGAACAACCACATGGAGAGTGTCATATGGGACTCTAAGGTAGCTGAGAATCCCATCTCAGCACCTACCTAAGATTCTAACACTTAAGCACTTACACTCACAAGTGATTTCACCAACACTTGGAATGCAATATTTCAACATAAATGACGTATGCTAGAGAAATGTGTACTAGGATTGTCCCTTCACCAAACTAGTATTTTATACATATACATCATATTCATACATCAATTAAACATGGCAATCACATCAGCAAATTTTATACGTATAGGGTACTTCCTCGTATACCCGATTTCGACATACATAGTGTTTACAAAGGAACATAGATTGCGGCGATTCCTTTCGCCGAGCTAGTATTTTAATCATGTATTGTATAATCATACATTAAATAAATATGTCAAACATTATTCCAAAAGAAATACGTATACGGTATTTCTAAAATACGTAATTTCAACATACGGCGCATTTACAAGTGAACATATATTTTGGCGATTCCTTTTGCCAAACTAGTAATTTATTCATGTATTATATAATCATACATTAAATAAACATGTCAAACATTTATCCGAAAAAAATACGTATACGGTATTTCTACGTATACCTAGAATATGTGAAATTCCATATTTCACAACGTTAATCGAAACAGGAAACGGAAAGCACTTTGTACATGTGCAATTGCAAGCAGATCATGAATCTACCATTATCTGACATTGAAAGCGTTGAAAACCGTAACTTATACACTTAAAGTCCTCACCTTTGCCTTTGGAAACGAAACGAAACAGCAAGGGTAGTAGAACTTCCGTCTACGGGAGATTTCTAGCCTAAAGAGCGGAATCGGTTAGTCGGTACACATCCTGCATCGATCCCATCTCAAATCAGACCTAGGGTTAGGGTTTCTTACCTTCAAATGAGACGGAAAACGCCGGGAAAATGCCTAGAATAAGGCGGTGTAGGCCGTGTAACAAGCCAAAGCAGGAGGAGGGAGATCGGCAACAATCTCCAAGTCTTTCTCTCTCTTTTCTCTCTCTCCCTCTAGGGTTTTCTCCAAAATTCGTATGGCTGTGAGAGGGGCTGTTCTAAGCTCCTTTTATAGCCACAAACATTACGAAATTAGACTCAGGTTCAAGGGGTACTGCTAATATAGGATTTTCGTCGCTTTTCCGGCCTCAAAGGGAAGTTCTGGTGGCCCTCCTTGAACCAAACGTCAGACTTAAGCTCACCATCGATGGATCTACGTGGGATTACGTTTTTGACTCGATCGGACACCCAGATCGCACGTGGCGGACCACTTTCAGTTCGACGGTCAGTGGGCCACGATCAGAAATTCCAAGTACATGTAAATGTTCCTGAAATTTTTCTTAATCCGAGGGTGTAATTTGGTCGATTCTGACGGTCGGGTTGCTTAATCTTGACACGTCAACAAATGATGCCAGATCACTATTCCAGATATTTATTTTTGGATGGAAATAGTGTTTTTCACACTCCCTCGCTCCGAATCGAAACGAATGACCGTGGGCATCGGATAGAGCTGATTTTTGAGATGATTGTTAAGCCTAGTGGGGCGGTCCTAGTTCCTTAGCTTCGGGTTAATCGGACTCCCGATGTGCGATCTAGACTAATATGAAGTTTCGTTTCATTCCGAGAGCAGACGGGAAATGAGTTTGGTTCTAAACTTTAGGGTAACCTAGCGTCAATGATTCTGCAACTTTTGGGTCTTGCAGATCGTATTTAAAGCGATCCTAACGGATTTCATGGCTAATTGAGTTTAGTACTTAGTTAACTTTGTTAAATTTCTAAAGGATTTAATCCTACGTGATTTCTGGTCGAGGTGGTACTCGACCCAATGTACGGAAATTTTCAGGTCGTTACAAGTGTTGAGCTAGTGATTTTGATGGTTTTGGGTCTTGCCATTTATATAGATAGTGGTTCGAGCCAAATCCATCAATTATTTAGTTTTGTACTTAACTAAATTTTCGTCTAATTTCTACAGGGTATGGTCCTTAGGGATTTCTAGTTGAGGTGGTACTCGGGTCTTTGTATGGATTTTTCTGATACGTTATAACATACCTGGGCTGGAAATACATCACAATGAGCCTTACCATATGGGCCAAAAATATATCACAATGGGCCTTACCAAATCAGCTGGAAATATATCAATATGGGCCTTACCAAATGGGCTAGAAATACATCACAATGGGCCACAACATATGGGCCGAAAATACATCTCAATGGGCCACAACCCATGAGCCTTAGTACATCATAATGGGCCGCAACCCATAGGCCTCAAATATAATAAGTTGGCCCATCAATGGAATACAACAAGTGGGCCCATCAATGGACCGCACCAATGGGCCTCATATACATCAAGTTGACCGCATCAATGGGCCTCATATACACAACAAGTAGGCCCTGCTCATGGGCCTTAAATACATAACATGTGGGCCCTACACATGGGTCTCATATGCATCAAATGGGCCACGTATCTGGGCCTCGAATACATTAAAAGGGCCACACGTCATGGGCCTAATACATATCATAATGGGCCTTGCCCATAGGCCACGAATACATCACAATGGGCCTTGCCCATAGGCCTTAGATTCAAGCAGGTGGGCCCCATCATATGGGCCTTGAATACAATGTAGGTGGGCCCTATTACATGGGCCTCAAATACAAGGCAGATGGGCCCTATGGATGGGCTGCACCAATGGGCCTCAAGTGGGCTTGGACCACACCAAAAATCATTTCAATAGTTATAAGTGTAACATGTGTATCACTGTACACTATCATTCTATAGGACACATGGCCCACTAATGATGATCAGCACTGTCTAAACATTGTCCAAGTAAATCAGCACCATCTAAACATTTCCCATGTAAATCAGTACCATCCAAATATTGCCTATATAAATTAGCACCGTCCAACCATTGTCCATGTGAATCAGCATCATCCAAACACTGTCAAGCACCGTCCAGATATGTGGACGGTGTGGATGAAATGCATACAACATGGTGGGGTCCCATAGAACCATCCAGGCACGGACGACCTGGAATACAAAACATACATCACGGTAGGGCCGTTCATGGCACCGTCCAGATGGATGGTGCTGATGAAACACATGCATCACGGTGACCTGGCACCGTCCAGCTATTCTAGCACCATCTAGATGGTCTGGACGGTGTGGATGAAACAAATACATCATAGTCATCCTATGTACAATAACATTGTGAGATTCGACCCGAGTTTACATATGTGCATGTGTGTGTGTGTGCGCATCTCGTTCATTTTGGTCCTGCGGTCCTACCAGTCAAATTTTGGTAACCCGCGACCTTCGGGTGGTGTTTATGGTCATCCTTGAGTTTGGTCATGTAGGCCCTACTCGGATCGACCTGAGACCTATGCCATCTTGTTCGCATCGTCGTTGCGGTTCCAACAATGCATCTTGTGCGTCCATCCGATATGTAGATCAAAAGTTGTGTACATTTCATCATGTGGCCCACTTTGGTGGAATGTATGTGGACCACCACCACCCTTGGCACAAGTTCCAAGATACACTACCCACACATTACACAAAGATCTATAACTAACACCACTAACCACAAACACTACCAAGTGACCTAGTCTAACCTATAACTTTGTAAACTCCTCCCTATGGCAATGATTATTTTTTTTACAAACCCATCATTACATCCCACAACTCCTCCTCTCTCTCTCTCTCTCTCTCTCTCTCTCTCTCTCTCTCTCTCTCTTCTTTCTCATTTTCTCTTCTTTTCTCTCCTATTTTGTAAAAAATGTCCAGTCCCCTCTCCCCATTCCAGCACCTTTCTTCCTCCTTCCTCCTCCATCAAGCCATCAAAACCCCATCTATACCCTTGAATCATCTTCCTCTTGAAGCCTAGTACCTAGATCTTGGAGTTTGAAGACATCTTTAGAAGTGGGTGTTCCTCTAATATGAAAATCTGATTTTCATGGCTTAGATGTTTTCTTTCTTACATAAGGGAAGTGTGGGACCCACCAATCTATGGTGGAGATCTCACACAATCCCATGGTTGTGGCCTAATAGCCCACCTTATGCATGCATGTCCCATGCATGGGGCTTTCCTTTTTGGACCCCATCATGGCGAATCCTTTGATTTTATTACATGATGAGGTCATCTAGATCTTACAATCATTGTGGTAATGGTATTCCCACCATCCATTTTAATTTTTAGCCATGCATGTGTGAGATTCGTATTGTAGATGTATATCAATGTATGATGTGTGGTTGGATTGTTCTTGGGAGGACTCAATAGTGGCGGAGCCCTTTCCCTATGGCCAAATTATACTTCTTTCTTTCCTTTCCCTTAGCTATATTTCCTGATCATGGTGTGTGGCCCACCTTATGGGCTAACAAAAATCCAGCCACCCAAAAGAGGGAGGATGCCCATGACATTCTACCCTATGACATGTGGTCCTAAAATCCAACCAAGAGGGGCACATGCAAAGGTGTTTTGGATGGTGGGATGGTCTGGATAATTGTGGGGCCCACTAGGGTGGTCCATCCTTTACTTTCATGGGATTAAATCCCATGTTAATTATTGTTTAAAATTATTTTATTACAAGCTATTGTTGTTGTCCAGAAACTGTCTGGACAGATTTTTCGGCCACCTTGGGGCTTGATTTCTAGTTATTTGGTGGGAAGATTGATACTAATTAATATGTGATTCTTGTAGCTGCATAACCCACCTACAATCATACCAAATTTCAGCCCCAACAGACCCCATTTGGGCATTCAAAAGGGTGGGCCAACATAGTGGACTGGCAGAAATTTCTGTTGTGCAGTCCAGCAGCATAGTCCCTCAAAAACTAAAATTTAAAAATACTTTCTCAGATGGTGGGCCATCTTTCTGGGTTCCACCTTGTTATAGGCTTGATGAGGGACCCTAGGTCCAAATTTCAGGAATTTTGGAGGCCTATAACCCACCCATTTGGATGGCCCAAATTTAGTATAGCAACATGTATGTTGCTGATTTTTACTTTAACCTTCCTGTCTTCTTTGCAACTATGAATTTATTGGGCCCAGCCCATTGGAGCCTTCTACATGTCTATGGAGCCCATCTTATGATGTTATAGAGGCCCTTGGGGCCATGATTGTGGGCCCATGTGGCTGGACCAGCGGTCCATGATGGACGTCCAGCTGGTGGACGCCCACCATGGGCTGGCCGTCCTTGGCCAGGCCCACCATGATGTATGTTTTTCCTCCATGCCATCCTTCCATTTTATGGGGCCCACGAGTGTGTGTGGTCCACCCTAGATGGATGTCCCATGTGTGGGGCCCACTTGGGATGTGAGGAGCCCACCTTAGTGTAAAGGCCAGGCCGCCATGGCCTTGGGCCGTCCAACCCTTGGGACGTCCCTACCTTAGGTTGTTGTGGGCCTGCTTTCCAGCGGTGTGGCTCTCCTTGAAATATGTGTTGAACTTCCCCCTTTCATCTGGTGGGATCCACAGTGATGTGTGGGCCATCAGGAATTAAATACAATATAAAATAAATTATTTACTGAAATCCAACAAACCCAGAAAGTGGGTGGGTTGGAAATTCAACAATAGGTCCAATGTTGCTGCCCATAAATGTTTGTTTTGGGGCAGCATGGCCCACCAGATTTGAGGATGATTTAATCAGTTATCTTGTCATTTTCTTTCAGTATGGTTTACTTAGTACTCACTGAGGCCCACCCAAGTTGGGTTTTTATTGTGAAAAGGCCAAGCTATATGTCCTAGAGGGGGGGTGAATAGGACTATGCCAAATTAAAAATAAAATCAGCGGAATAAAATTAATTAATAGCCTTACAATTATAAGTCAATTATCAATGCTGAAATCAAATCACCTTAATACATAAGTATTAAGATATTGAAACAAATTCAGTTCTAAGGACAACCTTACACCATAATAAACAAGGGCTTATGGTAGGACAACCTTATTTCTAGAACTTCTTTTAGATCAAGAACTCAATTTTAATAGAGATAAATGAATAGCAGAGAATTGAAATTAAATGCAGAAATGTAGATCTAATTTATTACAACAATCTCCGCACTTGCTTGAAATGTAAATTGTTACAACATTCACATCCATATGTACATTCCACACAATTGAATGATAAAAGATATGAGAATTAAGCAAGCATTCAATCCACAAGACAGAGTTGTAGTGGTTCACCTGTGTATACACCAACTGTTCTTCAACAGCCACACAGAATGCTACTCCACTCCTAATATCCTCACACAGGGGATATTAATGTTCACTATCAAAAAGGTTTTCACAGGTTCACCCAAAACCTTTACAATCGTGTCTTTTTAACTTGGGCTTACACAATTCAAAAACCCACACTTCTGAGTTTTTTGGCTCTCCTCAGATAACCACACAATTTGAGATTTTTCTGGCGAATCCCAAACAAAAACCAAAAAGGAATGGAATTTACAGAATTGTAAAATACCTAGATTTCTCCTCTTGTAGCTGCCCGGAAGAACCAATTGGAGTAGACGTTCGAATATAGAAGTTTAATGTCCACAACTCACTTTAATATGGTTCTAAGTTCTAATTGATTTTAGATTTAAACCAGTTGGGCGTAGCTATATTTGATTTTGATTCCAAGAAGAAGGAATAAGTCAATTCCTCTTTCAAATTAGATTGGAATACAGAAACAAAATCAAATTAAATATGCTATGAAAAAGAGAAAGAAATTATGCACAAAATAGCTTAAAAATAAACACAAATTTATCTCAGAGTGGATCCTTGAATTCACTTAATTATTCAATGAAAAACTCTGAAATTCGTGTGCTATTTATAGCAGAAGAAATTCATCTTCGACTGGTCCTAGGGTCACCACGACTGGTCTTGAAATAAACTGATTTTTGAATTTTTGAGCGCGATCGCATCAGACCGTTTTACGACTGGTCGTAGGTAGTCCACGACTGGTCAAAGGCAGTCCACGACCGGTCGAGACCCCTCTACAACTAGTCCTGTGATACTTGATTTAGTCGCTGGAGTTTGAATCGTAGATCGAAGGTCGAGTCGAGACCATCTCACGACCGGTCGAGCAGACTCCAGGACTGGTCGTAGGCGAACCAAAAAATCCAATAAATTATAACCATTTTAGGACTGGTCTTGGAACTTCTTAGACTGGTCGAGACAGTACTAGGACTGGTCAAACAGGGTCTAGGACTGGTCTTAGAGTAGATCAAAATCATGTAATAATATTCATTTGGATTATGTATCCAAAGTGACCTACCCTAAGGTCAATCTAACGGTCTATCAAACCTGGAACATGAAGTATGGACATTGAACACTTCATTTGCTTAAACTTTGATCTTTACGAAGCTTGATTTCTTCTCGATGTAGTTTAACTACTTCAGAAGCTTCAATGTAACTTTAAGTTGTACTTGAGTCCCGCATTTAGATTTGAATATTGAACTTGTACTTGAGTTTATGTCTTGACCCGGAGTTCTCTCTTAATATTGTAGCTTGAACTATCATGAAGCTTGAAGAATTCTTTGAGCTAGACTTCAAGTGTTGACAAGGTGTCTCGAACAAATTTATCAAGATATAAACACACAACATACGGAGACGTTTTGACACACAAAATTTGACAATAAAAAATGAATCAAATCATAGCACTTACATATTGGAACATTATATGTAGTTAATTGACTAGTTCCTTAGGCCTTTTAAACTAGAACCTTTTAAGTAGGCCCATTAACCTTTGGGCCTATACTCTCCTACCAATTGTGATGGGTTTGTGGGCCATAATATACAAGTAGTTGGGCCCTTGGCTGCCCACCAAACTAACCCTGAACTTGGGCTAAGATGTGAGGCCCAACTCACTTATATTAAGTGTGAAATTGCGCACATAGTTGAACTACTGGGCTGCCCATGAGGCCCACCATAATATATGGGTTTATGACCTTTATGGTTGGGCCCAAACCTTACTTGAGGGCCCACCATATTGCCTATGAGTTGGGCTTTGTTTATGAAAAGGCTCAGCTATATGTCCTAGAGGGGGGGTGAATAGGACTATGCCAAATTAAAAACATAAAGTGGAATTTAAATAAATTAAATACAGATAGCAATAGACAATCCCACAATGCTAAATTTAAAGACAACCTCAAATGAATGAGTATTGAGAGGTTGATACAGATGTTGTTCTAAGGACAACCGTACACCATAAAAACCAAGGGTTTGTGGCAGGACAACCTTACTAGAACGGTTTGTGTATCAAAAACTCAAACTGATATAAAGGAATAAAGAAATAAATAGTAAGGAAACAAATCTATGCTATTACAACATTCTCCACACTTACATAAAAGAAATTACAATCATCCACAAAAAGAAATAAACAATTAATCTATAAGGCCAGAAATTATAGTGGTTCGCTTGTGTGTACACCAACTGTTTAGAAAAATAGCCACACAACTACTCCACTCTTAATATCCTCACATAGTGGATATTAGCGTTCACTATGAAAATAAGTTTTTCCAGGTTCACCTAAAACCCTCATAATTGTATCTTTCAAGTGGGCTTACACAATTCAAAAACCCCACACTCTGAGTTTTCTGGATCACCTCAGACAAACCAAAACAGAGAGATTTTTCTGGCACAATCTTAATGAAACCAAAATACATAAATTTACAATAATGTAAAATACCTAGATATTCTCTTTTTGATGAAGCTCGGAAGAATTAAATCGGAGTAGAAGTTCAATGTCCAAACTCACTTATGAAATGGTTCTAGGTTCTAAATTGATTTTAGATTTAAAGCATCTTGGGCTAGCTCGATTTGATTTTAATTCCAAGAAATGGGAATACTTCAATCCCTCTTTCAAATAAAATTAGAATGCAGAAATTCAAAATTAAATTCAAAGAAAGCTAACAAAAGAGAATATTAAATGAGCACAATATAGCTTAAAAAGATCACTAACTTATCTCTTAGAGTGGCGTATTGATTTAGCTTGAATTGAATGAAAAACTCTTAAATTCGTGCTCTATTTATAAGTGAAGAAATCGCGTTCATGACTGGTCCTAAGGACACCACGACTGATCGTAGGACCAACAAATTTTTAAAATTTGGGCGCGATAAGAGAAAGTCGTTCCACGACTGGTCATAGACCATGCACGACCGGTCGAGGGACCTCCACGATTGGTCGTGACCTGTCCACGACTGGTCTTGTGGAACCAGATTTAGTTGCTAGACTTTGAGACGAGGCTGTAGGACTGGTCGAGAACGAGTCGAGCACTGTTCACACGACCGGTTAAGAAGTCTCCAGGACTGGTCGAAGCTTAACAAAAAATTTTAAAAATCTGTAACAAATATAGGACTGGTCGAGGAATTTCTTGGACTGGTCGAGCGAGAGCTAGGACTAGTCGAACAAAGTCCAAGACTAGTTGAGAAACAGTCTATTCACTTATAAAATGATCTAATTGAATTATGTATTTAAAATGACCTACCCTATGGTCAATTTAGGGTCATTCATACCTTATACATGATGTATGAACATTAAAACTTCTTTTTCTTCAGTTGATAGTCGTTCTTTGAAATTCGCGAAGCTTGAGATCTTGTCATAGGATGAAGCTTGAACTTGAGTCTCTTAAAGCTTAAAATTGACTAACGTTGAAGCTTGAACTTGAGTATCAAAATCTAGGAACGTTGTCCTTATAGGTGGTTGAAGGCCCACCTTGGACCTGGCTAGGACCGTGGCCTTCTCCATAGAGTACCTGTCTATGTACCTAGACCTTAACCCTCCTTGGGACGGAAGATTATATATTCTGCGGGTGATGCACTTACATTAATGTGACCCATATGCATCATCTGTGTGTATTGATTACATTATGTGTTGGTCATAGAGGGATAAAGTTTCTCCCCTTCTACACATTGAGTGCCTAAAGCTGGTGCATGATCTGTATGTGTGACTCATGCATTGGCATCACATTTCATGATGATACTATCCTTACTTCATCAGGACCTTGCCTCCACGGGGATATTCGTGGATGGCTATATGTGTGGACACCGGAAATGATACTTAAGCATACCGGGTGCATAGGATGCCCATGGATGAAAATTTTTAAAACTTCCATGGTGCCAAAGATATGCTCCAACGCTGTGACCAGGTAGAATATATGAGCGCACGAGGGCCATATAATGTTAGGCTGCGACTCCCACTGTTGTGTAGTCGGTTGGATAGGGGTGTGGCCTTACTCACCTGATGTAAGAAGACATTGCTAGGCTCAGTCTAACCAGCTCGTAAATGGGTCTGCTACCGTCAGGCCTTGCTGGTGATTGGTTGTCCATAGGCAGGTAGTGAGGTCTCTTATACTCATTTGACTATACGGGGTCTGTAGAGCGGCAGTCATTTAGCAGTGTAATGGACCCCGGTGATTTCCTTATGATTGGAAATGTACTTGATATGTGGATTAGATACGAGCACTGGCATCACTCTGCATCACATTCGCATCGGTTGTATAAGCCCCTTCATGCATTGCCATGGTATGACGCCCAGTACTCATTGCATCGTATTCATGATAAGCCTTGGTAAGGCTAGTGATATTATCATTGAGCATGTCCCTCTTCCTGTACTTCCTATTCTTCTGTGCACCATTATCACACACTTTCACCACCCTCTAAGCTTCTTTAAGCTTATGCACGATTGATGCTTGCAAGAGATCCTAGACGGGCGTCATAGCGGCAGAGCATAGAGTAGAGTTGAGTTTGAGGACCCCAGTGTTGCAGACTTTCCTTTACTTCTTCTGTTATCTTATGTATGTCCTTTTGGACCTTATGGATACTTGTAAAAGTTCAAATTCGTAGTGGATTTTGTGATGTGTGCCTTGGTTATTCTTAGATATACTTGCCGTGATCTTGGGTATGTTCGTATTGGAAATGATTATGTTGTTATGAAAATCCTCCTTGTAGGATCCTAAGATCAGAACCTGCCTCAGGAGCCAAGAATGGGGTACTACGGAGGCTGTTGCTGCCAAAACTGGCCATCGGGTTCCTTGTGAGTCTGGTTACCGAGTTTGGGGTGTGACAACCGTCCAGCAATGGATGGTGCAGATAATACATACATCACAGAGGGGTCTGCATGGCACCATGCATATGGACGATGCAGATGACACATACATCACGGAGGGGGGTTCCACATGGCAGGTGGGTCCACACTTGTGGGACCCACCAGCAAAATGGATGGACGATCGCAGATAAAACACGTACATCAAGGTGGTTTTCACCTGAAATTTGAATCTGTTTCATTGGATGGACAGTCTGGAGACACATGTCCATCAAGTGGGTCCACGTCTGATTACAGACATCATGGATACACATATACATCATGTTGTGGTCCACCGTCCAACCATCAGGACGGTGGGGATGCAAAACAGGTGGACAGGGTGGGTGTAAAACGGATGGACAACGTTGATAAAATACATGTACCACGTGGTTCCCACGTGCGTGTGGGTCCCACGGCTATTGTGCAGCATTGATAAAATACATATATCACGGTGTGGCCCACAGATGCACGGTGTGGACATAACACCTACCACATGATCAGATCCACAGAACTGCGAGTCAATACAACATCTATATAACTGGAGTGAGGTACACTAGCCTTCCGATCCCCACCATCCAAGGTCTGGATGGTGTGGACGAAATACATACATCATGCGTGGGCCATACTCATACACACACTCCAGGTGGGCCACACACCTCATCATCAACACATAAATAAATGAAAAAGAGAGAGAGAGAGAAGGAGAGAGGAAGAAACGTGTGAAGGGGAGGGACCCCGCCACTATGTGCCCTCCCTATATAATGCATACATCAAGATGGTTCCCACCATATGTGGGCCCTTAAATCATAAAATCAAATAATAAAATCACCCACCTTTGATCATGGACTTCTGCTTCTATCAACGCATTCTAGAGCACCAATGGATGAGATTCAACGGTCGAGATTGGTTTTGGAGGGTGGGATTGGGTGGTAGGGAGTGGGCCACACCAAGCTTCTCTCCCATGGACATCTGAAAGTACCCTGGTTTGTCAATTAGTGTGAGTGTTGAGTCAGCTAGACTGTAGAGCCTCATAGGAAGATCAATTCAAAGTGTCTGTCTCAACTAGATGTGTGCAAGCTCGCCATAGGTAAATTTAAGCCTCACATCCCATGTCCTAAAACACCAGGTATATAAAACCCTTAAAATAAACTAGAACATCTTAGGGTTTTTAAGTTAAGAAAACCTTTTTCAAAATAGGAAAATTCTCTAAGTTTTCTTGCTTTGTTGATTTTATCGATACACATCTCGATATGATCGACCTACGTTGTCGATGTCCTCGATACCTAAACGATATCATCGATATAAGGACAAAATTTATCCAGCGACCACATACTAATCCAGACGAAATTATCGATGCATCGATATACTATCGATATCATCGATATTCAAATCTCGAGTCCATCGAAAGTGACTCGATAATATCAACAAGTAGATATCCGGTGCCCCTGTTTTAACTTAAGAATATCATATGTGCATTGATATATTGAAGCCCCCTAGATACCATCGAAATTCAAATCTCGATGATATCGGAAGGCTCTCGATGATATCGGTCATGGGCACCAAGTTTTTCTGTAAAATATTTCAGGATTATTTATCTATGATCGAGGGTCACTCGATAGAATCGATATTCAAATATCAACAATATCGGTACTGTTTCGATTGCACCGAATAAGGACATAAACTGTCCAGCAAGCTTAATGAGAAATTCGTTGGATTTATCGATGCCTCAACATAGTTATCGATATCATCGACATTCAAATTCCGATGATCTCGAAGGTCCCTCGATCATTCTTGTAAACCTAAAATATTTCAAGTCAAGTCTCTCTCATTTTCAAATATCGATGAATTGACACTAGTATCGATTTGTAACACCCTGAAAATCGGGGGTTGAGCAGGAGCTCAACTCCTGATTTCCAATGCATCACTTATGCAACATAGATAATGATGATTAAATGTTGTCCGTGTTAGTGCATTAAACACGAATGAGATTAAGCTAAATCAGCATATCATACTCCAGAGATGATTAGATTATGCAAGCGAAAGACTGTGATATGTATATAAAGCATATAAGCGATTGTAAGTCCCCAGAGTACGAACGTCACCAGGTTAAACAGTTACATGTATAATTCCAAAATATGCAAAATGGTGAAGTGTAATGTCATCTATCCATATCCCTGTAGCCCCGATACACAAATCCAGGTTTACATAGACCCACTAGAGAGTTGCATGTAGGAGAACTCTTCTTCGTCATCATAGAAGACAGGCTCCATCTCGTAAGCCTCGTCATCACCCGAAACTACAAAAGAGTCTGGTAGGTATTTTAAAACACCATCCCAGAACGTGGGATTGAGTGATCAACTCAGTGGAGCTATAAGACAAAGGTTAACATGTTATCAATTCAATCAAATAGTAATGATAAAGCAATACAATCAAACATCCCTAAGTACTCTGGTTAATGTAAACATGATATGTATTAATGATGCATGCCCTCGCCTGTACTCCCTCTGCGATCTTCCTCTTACGATCGTGGCATGCACCCCTTCCTCTGTGCTCAACACCAACGCCTAAGGCACATGCAATGCAGTGCATGAGCGTGATTACCTAGTTCTTATTAGACCTTTTCATACAGCAGGATTGGGAAGGTAAGGTTCCTCCATTTATATCATTGACCCAAACAATGATCCATCTAGGGTTGTCAATCCTAGTTCATCACATACGATAGGCAAGTTCGTGAGTTTACACCATGGGTTGTTGCGAGAGGCTCGTCATCGTCAGCATAGACTTAAATCACACTCGAGGTCACTACCACCAACGCCCTACTAACTGGCAGTCTATTTTTGAAGGCTCATCAACAACCTCACTGGGGACCACAGCCAGGCTACGTCGGGGTAGGCCTATTTCATACTCGAGGTCACTCCACCAACGCCCTACCAACTGGCAGTCTATTTTCGAAGTCTCGTCACCGACCCAACTAGGGACCACAACCAAGTTGTGCCAGTGTAGGCTGACAGCTCGAATATAGTATCCCATACCACCGTATTCGGCTCACGAGTTTGGATTGCTCACTGGTCACTACGGGGAGGCTCGTCGCCCCATCGTAGGCCGATAGATCGACCATGGTGTCCCATACCACCATGCTCAGCTCATGAGTCTTAGCAGATCGTGGTACCATGGTTAAACGGGTTTTTCACTGGTAAGTTGGTACCTTAGATACAAGCAAGAGCATCCATACATGGTAAACATACAATAGGCCAATCGATTTATTAGACAAGTTCGACTGGTACGAGCATACGCTGAATTAGTTGATAAGGTACCACTGTCGACGATCGTCGTATGACTCGGATTCACCGAATACATTAAATGTGGTGAGACTAGCTCGGCCACTCAAACTAAAATTGTTACCGATTGCCTGGAATACATCGTAGCCCCAATCACACTTCAAATGATAGCATTCACAAGTGATAATCAATGACAGCATGTGACAACCAAATCTAAATATAAATCTTAATTGTGTATTTTAACAAACACATAAAACACATATTATCTTACATAGGCATTTCATCCATACGACACATAGTAGTAAGATAGGTTACATAAAGGGAACTGTAATTATAGAGAAGGAGATTGAGAATTTTATCTCAACACCCTCATTAAATACATTTCAATAAGCATTTCCTCATTTAGGCATTTTATCAAACACTTAGACTACACATTTCAACATACATGTATTAGACTAGTTATAACATATATTCTGGCAAGCCCTTTTACAAAGGAGTTGCCACATATACAACAAGCATATATTCATAGTTAATAATTATGGCAAGCATAGATCCAAATTCCATATTCATTCAGACATTTTTACAAGCACTTAGACTACACACTTCAACATACGTGACGTATGTTGGTTATAATAGGTGTTAGGGCAAATCCTTTCACCAAGGAGTTATCACACGTATGACAACCATATATTCATGACGAATAATTATGGCAAGCACGAATCCAAATTCCATACTCATTAATCATATCAACAAACACATGGAATACACTATATTCAACATAGTTCATATATATGTGTAAAGCGCGGGAAACATCGTATCTAAGCATGTGGTAGCGATCAAGTCAGTCATAAATCATTAACTGACATTGAAAGCCTTGAAAACCATAACCTAAACATTTATAGTCGGCACCTTTTGCCGGTAGACCTGTAATGAACTCAATTTAAACACTAGGTCCTCGCATATGGCACAACGACAACCTATAGCATGACATAGGTTATCTATTTCATTATTTACTCTATTTGAATTCCTATAACATATTAGGGTTAGGATTTCTTACCCAAAAATGGAATCAGAATCACCAGTATAACGATACAGTAGCAATGGTTAAGCACGTGGAGGGGTGGGATGAAATCCCAGGAACAAACTCTCACTCACTCTCTTCTCCTCACTTTCTTCTTCTCTTTTCTCTCTCTCTTCTCTCTCATAGGGTTTGAAATTCGTATGGAATGGGAGAGAGAGGGTTTTAGGTCCTTATATAGGCCCAAAATTGATGGGAATGGCCCTAGGCCCGTGGCATACTTAGGTTATAGCTAAAACTCGTCTGTTTCAGCCCAACAGAGCATATCTGGGAGCCCCTTTTCTTCGTATAGTCAGACTTAAGCTTCCTAACATTGGATCTAGGTCAGGTTAAGATCTCGGCCCGATCGGATCAGTGGATCGGCCGTGGGGGATCAGTTTCAGTTCAATGGTCATCAGCACTCGATCAGGGCCATGAGTACACTGACCCGTGTAGGGAATTTTCCTTTATCCAAGGGTGTAATTGGGTCAGATTCTGATGGTCTGAATCCTTAGATTTGGCCGGCAAGCGAACAACTCAATTCACTTAAGTCTAAGTTCATTTTCTAAAGATATTCACGTTTCTCACACACTTCGCTCTGAGCTCAAGTTGTGCATTTTGGGATATTATCTGGACTTGATTTTCGAAGTGGTTGTCAAGTCCAGTGAGGTGGTCATAACAGTATAGTTTCATAGTTATCAGATTTTCGACGCGCGGTCTAGGTCCGATATGGAGTTTCAATACGCTCCCCAGAGCAACTGGGTTTTGAGATTGATCCTAAGTTTCAAGGTAACGTAGCGTCAGCGATCCTACTGATTTTGGGTCTTGCAGTTCATATTGAAAGCTGTCCAAGCTAATTCGACAGGTGATTTAGTTAAGCACCTAATTAATCTTCGTCTAATTTCTAAAGGATTTGGTCCATAGTGATTTCTGCCTGAGGTGGTACTTGGGTCTTTGTATGGATTTTTCGGGACGTTACACGATTGAATCGGAGTTCGAAATCCGATGACATCAACACCTGTTTCGATTCCATCGACCAACTAGCAAGAGGTTTCAAAAGCGTATGACATTTGAGTTTGTGTCATCGAGCAGACCATCGATGTCATCGAGAGTATACGCTCGATGATATCGAACCTGCTCGATGATATCGAACTCTATCATAAATGTGACTGTTTTATATTCATTGGAACCTTTTGCCTATATAAAGAGGACTTGTCTATTGTTGCTGGTAGAGAAAGAAGAGAGTGCTTTTGAGTGTTTTACCTTAGATCATATACCCAAAGCTCTTTCTCTCAAGGAAGTTCATCCTCTAATCCACCCTCATCATTGATATTCATTAGAGTAGATTGGGGAATGAACTTCCGCATTCAAGGATCCTCCAGCTACCACCTTATTGGCAAATCATTAAGCTGAGATGCTTTGAATACATAATTGGAATCACTCTATCTTCCTTATAAGAAAACATTTTATAGAGTAGGATTCCGACTTAACCTTGACCCAACCCGAAGCCTTGTATTGGTACATCATCTGTGTTGCAGATCAAGGAAGCTAAAGATTCTTCCTCAACAAGGAGGAGATCTTCGTCATTGTGCTGAATGGGACTCACGCACTTATTTGTAAGTTATTAGAGTCCAAAGGACACTTGTGATCATTCCTTTATAGGATTGGGATTTAGGTGTTTCTCACTCTTGTAAGCCCTCGTAGGAGGCCTCCGGCGGGAGTGTACGTGGTGGGTACGTAGTGTTGACCCTTGTTCTTTGGAGAGCATAAACTTCCGGTTGAAGGTGAACCTGTCTAAAACCTTAAGTTCGAGGTGAACCGTGTGAAACCTCAGTTAGGGTCTTATAGAAAATCCTTGGCCAGTGTGCCTAAAAGTGAGTGCATTGTATTGACCCTTACTTGTGAGAGTATAAATAGTCAGCCTTAGTGTAGGTTATATAGGTTGAAGGTGAACCTAATTTAAAACCTTAGGTTTGAGGTGAACCGCTGTGAAACTTCCTTAGTGAAATCCGGTACACTCAAGGGTTGAGTGTGGTTACCGGGAGTGGAGTAGACAAGTAGTCGCACCACTATAAAAATGACTATGTTTGAGATTGCTATTTTTCTGATTATGTGATTTACTTTAATATTTTCATATATGAATATCTGAGCTCACACCTCACACACATACACAGTGATATCCATCATAAACTTATTTGCATATTGTTCACCTCTTAAATAGTTTGTGATTGGATCCTCTACTGGGCTTGGAAGCCAGTAGAGTTACTTTTGAGTAATCCTAATATGAGCATGTTGTTAGGATTAGTGCAATAGGATTTTAAAATAAATCATAAAAACTTTAAAAAGTCCTATTCACCCCCCTCTAGGACATATTGGCATATTCCTACTTCAACTAAAGCGGTCTTCACCGCCTAGAGAGTGGTTTTGACTGAAGTTGGAAATATTGCCAAAGGAGAGGGTTCATCGGTCACTAGGCCTCCAGTATTTGATGGATCAAATTATGCATACTGGAAGGCTAGGATGCACTACTTTTTAAGATCTTTGGATCATGATGTTTGAGATATAGTTGAAAGTGGATATGTGCCACCATCTGAACAAATTGTACTTGATAATGGCACAACCATTACAAAACCCAAACCCAAAGAGAAGTGGACGACGTTCGATAAAGAAAAATAAACTGCTGAAGCTAAAGCTATAAACGCCATCTACTGTGCCATGTCCCAAGATATATTCAATTAAATAAGTATGTATGGGACATCCAAAGAAGCATGGGATCTATTGGAAACAACCCATGAAGGCACAAGCACTATGAAGAGGTCCAAACTACAACTACTGACCTCACAGTTCGAAAGTCTTTGAATGGAAGAGCATGAGACCTTCATGGAGTTCTTCACAAAGTTGAATATCATTTACAACTCCATGGGTGGATTGGGAGAAAAGGTTCCGGTTCCTAAAATCCATAGGAAAATACTGAGATCACTACCGGAACGGTTTAATCCCAAAGTTACAACCATTGAAGAGTGTAGGAATATTGATGAGATGAAAGTAGAAGAACTGGTAGGTTCCCTACAAACTTTTGAACTACACTTCAAACAAACCCAAAAATCCAAAACTACTGTTTTAAAAACTTTAAAGAAAACAACAAATGAGGATAGTGGAAGTGGAAAAGATGATGAAGATGAGGAAGTGGCTTTGCTGGCACAAAGATTCAAAAAATTCTTTCAAAAGAATCGTGGCTGTCCTTCCAGAGGAAGATGGGTGGACAGTAAACCTTCTGCAGGCAAATTTGGTAGAAAGACCAAAAAACCACAATGTTATGCCTGTCAGAAGTGTGGATACCTATCTACTGAATGCCCAAATAGAAAAACTAAGGGCAAGGCTATGACTGCCACATGGGATGATACAGAAGAGTCAAACTCAGAATTTAGTGACTCAGAGAGTGATGGAGACCAGAAATCCTAGAAAATTCTTATGGTCTCCACTACTCCAATCATTCCTAGTAAATTTGAGAACGAGAAAGAACAACAAGCCACTGAATCATTTTCATCAGATAATGAGGAAACTGAAAAGGAAGAAGAAGAACAACAAAACAAGCTACAAGATGCTTACAATCAACTTTATATCCATAGCATCAAAGTGGTTAAAAGACTTGGAATATCTGAGAACAAAAAGGAATTGCTGCAAAAAGATTTGGATAAAACTCTAGAAATTAATACGCGTCTAATCAATGATTTACAACAATATCACTCAGATAATGATGACTCAAGAGAATTAACTCCTTCCTTAAATCCGAGTCCGAAAAACTAAACAAACAGGTTGAGCGATTAAAAGATAAAAATATGCTCCTTCAAAATGAAAATCATACACTCTTGTTTGATCTAGAAGAGTCCAGAAGAATTGCCAAGCTAAATCGTAAGTTTTCCCAAAATGGTGAGAAGTTAGAAAAACTTTTAGGTATGAGAAAATCTGAAAAGGACAAACATGGCTTAGGATATGAACAAGTTAAAGCAAAAACTGGATATGGAGCACAAATAGAAAAATCTGGTGCTTCCAAAAGAAATACAAGAACTAACAGGATGAAGGAACCATTAAATCAAGTGGGTGAATCAAATGAGAAAGCTAAAACTACCACAACAAAAAATTCTGTTACAAAATGGGTAATTAAAGAAAAGAAAAATTGCCTTGCTACTCACACAAATCTTTTGACAGGCAAAAATACTAAGTGGTGCTTAAACAGTGGTTGCTCAAGACATGTCACAGGTGACAAATCCCTTCTTTCAAACTATATAAATCTTTAGAATGGGATAGTCACCTACGGAGACGAAACCATCGCCAAAGTAATTAGACAAGGAATCATAAGAGGAATTAATTCGCTCAAAAATGAGAATGCTTTCTGCATAAAAGGATTGACACATAATCTACTACGCATATCTCAAATTTGTGATAATAAGCACGTGGTTACATTCAACAAAGACGAATGTGAAATCTTAGACCTATCAGGAAAAATAGTTATGAAGGGTTGTCGCACAACTAACCACTGCTATGTCATCAAAGGTAAAGATAGGGCTGATTCTTATGCCTAGCAATGTCGAGCATGAAAAGACATGTCCCAGGTCTTGCATCGAGATCTTGATATTTGCTGAAATGATGTAATTTTGCTGAGCTCTCAATATTATATCTGAGGTTCCTCACCTTAATCTTTTTGTGTATAAACATTATAATGTTTATAAGTGTTGGGTTGTACAAAACTTGTACAAAATTTTGCTATGTATACTAATAAACTCAAAGATATAATTCATTACACATGAAAGTTTGTTGAAATGAGGAAAAACTGAAAAATATATAAACCTTTGATATGTCCATCGATAGGTCACATGGATTCTCAATTAAATCGATAAAGGTTGATACCATTGACATCTCTTCGGAAGTTGAAAAGTCATGAAGTTGAAAATGTTATCGAAGTCAACTTCGATAAAATCGAATAGGGAATCTCGATAAACATCGAAACACTGGTCGACGACATCAAAGATCACCGCCCAATAAAAGGCTGATGAGCGGGAAAAATTACTTTTTACGGCTACTGGCCCTGTTTTGTTTTCCTGCTCATTTTCTTAGGTCTACCTGCTTGAAGCCTCATCAGGAAGATCCCAAACACCAAACGGAGCAAGGAAGTTGGTTAAAGGGAAATGTAAGGATCTCTCTTCCAAGGCTAAGAAAGGGAAAATTGTTAGATCACCTCAAAACAAATCCAATTAGGAACAAGTTACAATCGTCAATCGTATTGTTCTCAATAGTGCTGTTGAGCCCTATGGGGTAGATCTCTTGTTAGAGACTATTGGCTGGCAGAATATGCTTAACATGGGCGGTCCATACCAGTTTGAAATGATTCAGTAGTTCTTCAACAGTTGCCACGTTGTTCGGGATTATCCACCATGTATTCATTTGGAATTCATGCAACACACCAAGCAAATTACTCCAACAATCCTTGGTCGTGTTCTAAACATTGGTGTGACTCAGATCCCAGTCACTGATAGAAGTCTAAACGAATTAGGAAGGTGGGGGGAAATCACTCAAGCACTGTGCCAGGGTGCAACAATTCCTAGAAATGATGACAATGTCCTTTCAGTAAAACATGTAGGAATCTTGTTCAAAATCCTCCACACTATCTTCAGTACAAATGTATACCCATGTGACGCCAACGACACTGACCTGAGTCCCTTTGTACTCAATGTCTTATATGATGTATATCAAGAGGTCCCTGTGTGTCTGCCAACTCTTATTCTAGATCAACTGATTAGGGTAGTCAATGAAAACCATCTTGAAATACTTCTATTTCCATTTATCTCCAAGCTCGCACACTGGGTAGGACTGCCGGAAACATTAGACAAGGTATATCCTAAAGAATGGTTGTACCATGATGCAGTTCAAAAAAAGTATGCCTCAGTCTCATCTCATACTAAGAATCCTCCACTGGTTGGAGAGAGTAGTCAACAGCCTAATGAAGAAACACCCCTCTGTAGTTCTGGTTCTGTCACTAATCATCGATGTCATATACTTGAACGTCAACTGCTAAACAGTCTCGCTGGAATTGACAAGCAGCTTCATAACTGCGAACGACGATTGTCAGGGATAGAGGACAAGATGGAAGCTCTCCAACCCTCGGTGCAACAGATTCTGGAGATACTAACGACTGGCGGATCTACTATGCTTTAAAAGATGATAGCTTTGGAGGATAAGTGTGTCCGGTCATGAACATTGTGATTGCTTTTTGAAAAGATCTCCCTATTCCTTAACTGGCACACTCTAGCATCTGATTGTTCCTATTTTTTTGGAATGCCCATGCATGGGCCTAGTTGTTTTCTTTGAAATACCTTTTGCCTTACTGCCAAACCTTAGGAAGTATTTTTTTGGACATTTTGACAATGGATGGTAACCATGTATATCTCTTTACTGCCATATTTATATGATTTTTGTTGTTTTGTTGGTTTGTGCTTATATTGCAAATGGTATGACATGTCTTTTGGTATTTTGTTTATCTGTTATCTTCTCACCACCTTACTTGATATCTCCTGCATACATAGGATTCACACATGAGATGTTGTAGATCACTGGTTTGATTCTTATCCATCTATCTTCACTCTATGTATGCTTACTGAATGTGGTTCTCCCACGTTGCTTAAATTTCAGTCAATCTCAACTACTATATCTTTGTTAATGACTGACAAAAAGGGGAAGAAGAGTTCAAAAACAACCCCGAACAGAAAATTGTATATCTGCTTGAATGGTGTTGCAAGTGTTAGGGGGAGCTGCTGCACCAAGATAAGGGGAGTTCACAGTTAGGGGGAGCAGATACTAGGTTGTGTACATGGTTTCACTAGAAATTATAAATTTGTGTAAGATGCATGTGCACACAATTTAGGATGTGTTTGTCTAGATACTATTCTAGGGTGTTTTGGTATTTTGTCACGTAATTGACAAAGGGGTAGATTAAAAGTACCCTGGTTTGTTAATTAGCGTGAGTGTTGAGTTAGCTAGACTGTAGAGCCTCATAGGAAGATTAATTCAAAGCGTCTGCCTCAACCGAATGTGTGCAAGCTCGCCACAGGTAAATCTAAGCCTCACATCCCATGTCCCAAAACACCAGGTATATAAAACCCTTAAAACAAACTAGAACATCTTAGGGTTTTTAAGTTAAGAAAACTTTTTTCAAAATAGGAAAATTCTCTAAGTTTTCTTGCTTTGTCAATTTTATCAATACACATCTCGATATGATCGACCTGTGTTGTCAATGTCCTCGATACCTAAACGATATCATCGATATGATGACAAAATTCATCCAGCAACCACATACTCATCCAGACGAAATTATCGATGCATCGATATACTATTGATATCATCGATATTCAAATCTCGAGTCCATCGAAGGTGACTTGATAATATCGACAGGCAGATCTCCAGTGCCCCTGTTTTAACTTAAGAATATCATATGTAAGACCCGTATCCTAGTCTTACTATTCTGTTGACTCCTGTGATCCTTCCCGTCCAATTCCAGCAATCCGTGACGTATAATCGACATTTGCGCATGACCTTAAGTCGTATCCCGTAGATCTGAGTTGACTTAATCCAAGACTTGTACCATTGCGACCGCACCCTCGCCGCGGTTCCGATGCTGCGTCTTATGCACCAATCCGATACCTTGGCTAAGAGATATGGGTCAGCATTTATTTCGAAGAAAACACTGCGCATTTGCAATCCCAAGAGAATCTCTATAATATGTCCCATCAATCAATCACTCAAATCAATCAATCAATCACCTCATGTCAAGTACAAGAGCAACCCATGCTTTCTTTCTCCACAAGTCAAGCAAACCCCAAAAGTCAACAAGTCTCTCACCTCACATCCATCACACATCACTCCCTCTCTTACAACCATCCCTTCTCTCTCTCTCTCTCTCTCTCTCTCTCTCTCTCTCTCTTTCCATTCACATTTTCCAAGCAAGTGGTGGACGTCCATAGTTTTCCAAGAGAGAAAGTGCATGTGTGTGGCCCACTTTCCCATTCCAAATCTTTCATCCTAGTCATTCAAACCTCATCACCTTCCATCAAAGTAAAGCTCAAGGAGATCGGCATTCCATCGAACCAAGAAGATCGAATGGTGGGTGCTTCTATAGGCTAGTTTCCATGTTTTTATGATGGGCCAAGTGAGGCCTATTGATCATTGGTATGGATCTCACTTTGGACCCTAAGATGTGGCCGATGGCCCACCTTGATACTCATGATTATTCCATAATGGGGCCATTCTCCATGGACCCCATCATGATGTTTATTTTCCTTGCATGGATAGGGTCATCTAGACCCTCCATTTCAGTGGAGAAAGGATCTCCACCGTTGATTTTGATCGGTGGGCCCATATGAAATGGGACCCACTTGATGTATGTTTTAAATCATGCAAGGGAGAGCCCATAATGTCGGGGTCCCTCCATCACACGTGCCCCTTCCTCTCTCTCTCCCTCTCTTTTTCATTTGTTTTGTGTGTGAAGATGTGATTGTGTGGCCCACTTAATGAGTTATGAGATGTCCAAACCATTCATCAAATGGACCTCACTTTGATGTGTGTATTACCCACACCATTCAACCATTTGGGTGGCCCACCTGGATAACATGTCCGTAGGTGAGGCCCACCTTAAAGATATATTTAAGCAACTGTCCAGCATCCAGGGACGTCGGACGTTGCAACTGTGAAGGGTGTGCTGACAGTGGGGTGTTCTAATGTAAAAAAAAAGAAAAAAAAAAGAAGGAAGTGTGGTTTTTGGGTGGGCCACTTGTTCAGGCCCCACCTTGATGTATGTTGTTAATCCAAGCCATCCATTCCCTTTCCTACCTCATTTTAGGTGTCGAGCAGAAAAATGAAGTTGATCTGAATTTCTTATGGGCCATAGCATAGCAAAATGTGATTTTTACCATTGAAAAATTACCTAATGATTTTATATGCCAAAACACCTCGAATATTGGGCTTGTTTGGCTTGTTTTAAGCCATGAGAGCTAATTGACGGGATGGATTCTTCCGATGCAGGCCCCACGCATGAAAAACCTCAGGAAAACTGTTTTCAAAAAAATAATAATAATAGGCAGCTGACACTGCAGCAGCGTCCTGCTGCGTGGTGAGTGAGAGAGGCCAGGGCCGTGGGCCTCACTACTGGCCGCACAGTGATGTGCGTTGAACATCAGCCCCATGCATTTGATGGCCCCTTGGGTCAGTAGGCCCCCCACCAAAAATCAGCCGCATACATGGCTCAGGTGGCCGACACAGTGTGATTTAACGCCTACCATTGAAACCCTTTTCTGGGTCACAAAAGTTTTGAAACATTATGAAATTTGTTTTTCCTATTCAACTGGGTCCGTATGATCTTATTAACGGATTGGATGGAAAGTAAATGTTATGGTGGGCCCCATGTGGGACCCACCTGCATTTATTGTTAAAGCACTAGCGCCATTGCCGCCACTGCTACTTTACACTTGCAGGAAGAATCCTCCACGGTGTAAACGCACACCGTCCATTACATGGTGGGCCACGTGTGCGGACCCTACCATGATTCATGTGTTGTATCCATACTTTCCAATCATTTTGAGAGATCATTTTTATGGTATAAGAAAAGAATGGGACAGATCTAAGTTTAAGTAGACCCCACCCTTGAAAATAGTGTGGACAATGACATTCACCATTCAAAACTTTTAAGGGCCACAGTAGTTTCCCGTAAGCTGATAATTATTGTCACTTCATCTATCAATATGTTAACTTATGAATGGGTTGGATTTGTGAACCACAGCATGGTGGGCCCAACTGATGCTTGTGAATGTTTTAATGGAGGCTAAACCTCTTAACTGTGTACCTAGTGTGGCCCACACAAGTCACGGATTGACTTGATTTTTAATTCTTAGGCCCCACCATGATGTGTGTATTATACCCACACTTTTCAGCTATTTTATTGGGTCGTGGGCCCCATTGTGTTGTATGGCACACCATGTTGTACATGTTTCATCTATGTCATCCACTTATGCGGCCCACCTAGGTGTGTGTATAGCAAGCACATTGTCCATCCGATGGGGCTCATTTGGAATGTTCAGGGCCCACCTTCATGAGTTGTACATGTGGCCCATTTGATGAGGCCCGATGCGATGTAATTGGCACCCAGGCATAAGGCCCATTTGATGTATTCGAGGCCCAGATGTGTGGCCCATTTGATGCATATGAGGCCCATGTGTAGGGCCACTTGTAATGTATAAAGGCCCATGTGTAGGGCCCACCTGTTACGTATTCATGACCCATTTGGTAGGGCCCATTGTGATGTATTAGGGCCCATGGGTTAAGGCCCATTGTGATGTATTTGGAGCCCATGGGTAGAGACCATTGTAATATATTTCCAGCCCATTTGGTAGGGCCCATTGTGATGTATTAGGGCCCATGGGTTGAGGCCCATTGTGATATATTTGGGGTCCATGGGTTGAGGCCCATTGTGATATATTTGGGGTCCATGGGTTGAGGCCCATTGTGATGCATAAGGCCTATTTGAGGAGGCCCACCTTGATGTATTTGTGGCCCGTTGTTGAGGCCCACCTTGATATTTATAAGGCTCATTTGAGAAAGCCCATCTTGATGTAGTTATGGCCCATCCATTGAGGCCCACCATGATCTATATGAGACCCATTTGATGTATTGGAGGCCCATGGGTCGAGGCCCAATGGGATGTACGTAAGGCCCATTAATCTGATCCCACCATGGTTTATGTAATGACATTTATGGTGGGCCATGCCTTGGGAGCAATGTTGGTTTGACGTCCACATTGTAAGAATAATGTTGGTTAAATGTCCGCATTATAACTCTCCCTAGGGCCCATTGATAGGTCCATACTTGTTGTGTGTAGGCCATCAAGGCCCATCTTCGTTGTGAAGATAGTTCATCACTATATAACATGCTTAGTATAACTCCATGATTCATGCCCATACGCATCATATGTATGCCTGATATAATGAAGGCTTGATCATAGCATATGCCATTGGGCAGACCATTTACGGGACTCCTTATGAGACGGAGTGCCACATTATCGCGCCGTACGCGCAGGATTGCTACATGATTGGATAGTGTGATTCATGCCTCTCGCATATATGTGAATTGACCATTGTACGCCTTAGCGACATCAGGGCCGTGACCTCCACAGACATATCGTGGTTAGCTAAATGGGACACCGAAAATACTTAGTTCTAGCACTGTGGGCACTTAGGATGTCCTTAGGTGAAAATCCTAAAATCTCCGAGGCTAGGAGTACCTCAACGTCTAGACCGAGTGGAACATGAGCTCCCAAGTGCCGAATACCAGTAGGCCGCATCTCCTACCATGTCATGGTCGGTTGGGAGGGGGTGTGGCCTTATTAGCCCGAGTGAGGGGGCTATAAGCTAGGCTGAGTATGACCAACTCGTAAATAGGTCCGCTATCGATGTGCCGAGTAGGTATTGGCAGACTACTGGCTAGGAGATAGTGAGGTCTCTTCAACTCGTTGGGCTGTGCAGCTAGGGAGGAGACAGTCGGTGTCGAGTGTAATAAACCCCAGTGATTTCCCCCAGAGAGCAACCGTACTGATATGTGGACTTATTGAGCAGGAATTGCATATCCATTCATTCATTCACTATCCACTCGGCCTGGTGGTGCATAACTATTTGTTACGTGCACCTTTGCATGGCCAGGATTTCGGTTGGACGCGCGACTAACTTGAGATCAGGAGTTTACCACATTGAGTCGGACTATCCAAATTTAGGTATGGGACTGGTTTAGATAGAAGTTCCTTGTGGTGGACCCCGTAGCCTGCGATACTACATACTATCATCCCGACTTCACGTTCTTGCATGGTCATTTCATTTACACCGCATATTACATTGCGTCCGCAGTACTTAGCTTTTCGAGTTACTATGTTTTTACACTTATATAGCCTAGATGAGGTTGATGGTATTCGTGGCTCATCAGGATTTGCATATTGCATTGCATGCTCAGCATCTGTTATTGTCTTATTATGTTTTACATCGCATAGCATTGGTACAGCTGATAGCACTCATGGACTTCAGTATATTTTTGCTTACTCTAATATCGTATGATTTATGATCTTGTCAGTATTTACGCTTATTCCGATGGTGTATGATTTATGGACTTTATGGTATACTTGACACTTATCTTGTGCACACACTTTCACCACCCTTTAAGCTTTTATAAGCTTATGCACGAAAGATACGTGCAGGTGATGTTAGGATGCAGCCGATCTGAGGGAGGAGCGTGCGATGGAGCTTTTGGAGTTTTCTTTGATATCTTTATATTGCATTTCCATTTTATCATTGTACTCGAATGATTATATTAGTGGATATGTGGTGATGTTGTTTTGTGACTTGGTTATGCTCCATTACATTATAAAAAAATTATACTGAAAATTCTCATTGTAAGATCCCAGGATTGGAATCTGGCGTATGGGCGCTGGGAGCCGAGAATGGGGTACTACAGAGGCTGTCGGCACTGGATTCGGTGATCAGAAATTTTGCGAGCCTGTTTTCCAAGTTTGGGGCATGACATCATATGTGCATCGATATATCAAAGCCCCCTCGATACCATCGCAATTCAAATCTCGATGATATCAGAAGGCTCTCGATGATATCGGTCATGGGCACCAAGTTTTCTAGTAAAATATTTTAGGATTGTTTATCTATGATCAAGGGTCACTCGATAGAATCGATATTCAAATATCGATGATATCGGTACTATTTCGATTACATCGAACAAGGACATAAACTGTCCAGCAAGCTTAATGAGAAATTCGTTGGATTTATCGATGCCTCGACATAGTTATCAATATCATCGACATTCAAATTCCGATGATCTCGAAGGTCCCTCAATAATTCTTGTAAACTTGAAATATTTCAAGTCTCTCTCATTTTCAAATGTCGATGAATCGACACTAGTATCGATTGAATCGAAGTTCGAAATTTGATGACATCGACACCTGTTTTGATTCCATCGACCAGTTGTCAAGAGGTTTCAAAAGCATATGACATTTGAGTTTGTGTCATCGAGCGGATCATCGATGCCATCGAGAGTATACGCTCTATGATATCGAACTTGCTTGATGATATCAAACTCTGTCATAAATGTGACCATTTTATATCTGTTGGAACCTTTTGCCTCTATAAAGAGGACTTGTCTATTGTTGCTGGTAGAGAACGAAGAGAGTGCTTTTGAGTGTTTTACCTTAGATCATACACCCAAAGCCCTTCTCTCAGTGTAACGCCCTGAAAATCGGGGGTTGAGTGTAACTCAACTCCCGAGTTCCAACGCATCACTTATGCAACATATTTAATGATGTTTGAATGTTGTCTGTCTTAGAGCAATAAACATGAATGAGATTATACCAAAACAGTAATTCATACTCCAGATCAATTGTATAAAAGCAAGCGGAAGACTGAACTGTATATATATATATATGTAAAGAAACAAAATAAACGTTTCATTCTCCAGAGTATGAATCCATCTGAGTCTCCATATACATGTCTGTTTATAATCAAAATGTCAAAAATAAACTAGGTACAATCCCTGTAAAACCCGTCGGTCCTGGCAACCTAGTCGAAGCCGCCAGAGAACTGCATATACGAGAACTCCTCCTGGTCCTCGTCATAATCAGGCTCCGCCTCCAGAGTCGTCGGCTCGCCTAAACCTGAGACAGAGTTTGGTTGGTGTGCGCAACACCGTCCCGTAACGTGGGAGTAAGTAGCTAACTCAGTGGAACCATAAAGCATAGGTTAACATGTTCATCAATGCAGTCAAGCAGTAATGATAAAGCAGTAAATCAAACACTCCTAGTTACTTTGATTAATGCAAGCATGAATGCAGGTATGATGGATGCCCTCACCGACATACTCCCTCATGCGACACTATCTCATGTTCGCGGCATGCTTACATCCCACAGTGCTCCACATCTTCCATGCACATGCGATGCATGATGAGCATGATTACCGAGTTTTTAATTAATCCATTTCAAACAGTAGGGTTGGGAAACTAAGGTACCCCCCTTGTATCATTCCCAAACATGAACTATTCTAGGGTCGTCAGTACTAGTTAATATCAGACGATGGTATATTTTCTAGGTCACTGCAGAGGCTGCCAGGGCTGTTACGCACAAAGGTTGCACCACTCCCCCATCACCCCTTAAACGATTCATCACTATACAGAAACATGCCTAGTTCATACTCTATATATTGCGGCGAACCCTAAGGCGCACTGCGACTTCAGAATATGCTCGCGGTCACTACAAAGGGCTGAGGTTGCACCACTCCCCCATCACCTTATCAATATAGGCCGACAGCGCGAATATAGTGTCCCATACCACCATAATCGACTCACGAGTTAAGTTGCTCACTGGTCACTACGGGGAGGCACGTAGCCCCAGCGTAGGCCGACAGCTCGACCACGGTGTCCCATACCACCATGCCCGGCTCATGAGTCTTAGCGGATCGAGGTACCATGGTTAACGGGATTTTCACTGGTAAGTTTGGTACCCTAGGTTCAAGCATTAGCGACCAAACATGGTGAACATACATAAGACACATGGGTTACTTGACGTGTTCGGCTGGCTCGAGCGCACAACAAGTTGGGCGATATGAAGCGCAGAAGCACCTCGTGTGGCCAACCACTATCGCCAACCGAGGTACGACACGGGTTCGCCAACACATCATGTGTGGCGAAACGAATCTCAATCACAATTCCAAGTCTGATACCGGATGTCTAGACTATGGGCATAGTCTCAAGCCCAATCAATTCCCAACCATGGCATGTGAAGTAAAGCATGATACACACGATAGTTCAAGAACACCAGCAATCATGTTATAAAGCATATCGTAAAGCATGTTATGTAACAAGTTACAAAGCATGTTAAATAGCATGTTATAAAGCACTATATAAATAGGGATACAAATACATATATTTCATAGGTGAGTGGTTAGAGTAAATAACCACATGGAGGGTATCATATGTGACTCTAAGGTAGTTGAGAATCCCATCTCAGCACCTACCTAAGGTTCTAACACTTAAGCACTTACATTCACAAACAATTTTTACAAACACTTGGATGCACTTTTTCAACATACATGAAGTATGTTAGAGGAAAGTGCACTAGGGCTGTCCCTTTACCAAACTAGTATTTTATATGTATACATCATATTCATACAACAAATAATCATGACAATTACATCAGCAAATTTTATACGTATAGGGTATTTTCTAGGATACCCAATTTCAACATACATAGTGTTTACAAGGAAACTTGTAATACGGCGATTCTTTTCGCCAAGCAATTAATTTATACACACATAATATATTTATATAACAATTAATCATAATAAACACATCACTAAAATATACACGTATACGGTACTTCTTACAATACCGTATTTCTACATACATGGTGTATATTAGTAAACATGTATTTAGGCGAACCCTTTCACCAAATGAGTATTTTATCCATACGTCATATATCCATATGACAATTAAACATGTCAAACACATTTCCATAAAAAATACATATACAGTATTTTATACGAATACCTAGAGTATGTGAAATTCCAAATTCTACAATTCTAATCGAAACAGAAAACGGAAAGCACTTTTTACATGTGCAATTGAATGCAGATCATGAATCTACCATTATTTGACATTGAAAGCGTTGAAAACTGCAACCTATACACCTAAAGTCCTCACCTTTGCCCTTGGAATCACAACGGATTTGTAAGGTTTGGTGAGCTTCCGTATTCGGGAGTTTTCTTGCCTAAAGAGCGGAATCGGTTAGCCTTTTCACAACTTCTAGCCTATCTACTTCAAATCAGACCTAGGGTTAGGGTTTCTCACCTTCAAACGGAGTGGATACCGCCGGGAAAGCGCCTGGAAAGAGGCGATGTAGGCCGTGCAGTAATCGAAAGCAGCAGGAGGAAGTTCTCCCACAAATCCCAAGCTCTTCTCTCTCTTTTCTCTCTCTCTAGGGTTTTATCCCAAATTCGTATGGCTGTGAGAGGGGCTGTTCTAAGCCTCTTTTATAGCCAAAACCTCCCAAAATAGACTCAGGTTCAAGGGTTACTGCTAATATAGGTATTTCGTCACTTTTCCAGCTCAAAAGAGAGGTTCTGGTGGCCCTCTTTAAGCCAAACGTCAGACTTAAGCTCACCACACATGGATCTACGTGGGATTACGTTTTTGACTCGATCGGATTCCCAGATCGCACGTGGCGGACCACTTTCAGTTCAACGGTCAGTGGGCCACGATCCGAAATTCCAAGCACATGTAAATGTTCCTGAAATTTTTCTTAATCCGAGGGTGTAATTTAGTCTGATTCTGACGGTCTGGTTGCTTAATACTGATGCGCAAGTGAATGGTGCCAGATCACTATTCCAGATATTTATTTTGTAAAGGGAATAATGTTTTTCACACTCCCTCGCTCCGGATCCAAACTAATGGCCGTGAGACATCGGCTGGACCTGATTTTTGAGATGATAGTCAAGCCCAACGAGGCGGTCCTAAGTCCTTAACTTTGCGTTAATCGGATTTCCGATGTGCGGTCTAGACCTAATACAAAGTTTCAAGTCATTCCTGAGAATAGCCGGGTAATGAGTTTGATCCTAATCTTTAGGGTAACTTAGCGTCAATGATTTTACAAGTTTTGGGTCTTGCAGATCGTATTTAAAGCGATCCCAACGGATTTCGTGGCTAATCGAGTTTTGCACTTAGTTAACTTTGTTAAATTTCTAAAGGATTTAATCCTAATTGATTTGGTCGAGATGGTACTCGAGCCAAAGTACGAAAATTTACTGTGTCGTTACAACCCCCCTTAAACAAAAAATTTCGTCCTCGAAATTTATACCTTTTCGTATTCCTCGAGAATCTGAGGGTAGTTCTTCCTGACCTCGGCCTCAGTCTCTCAAGTAGCTTCCTCCTCGGAATGATGTGTCCATAGCACCTTCACAAGTGGAATGACCTTGCTACGTAGTACCTGCTCCTTCCTGTCAAGGATACGTGTCGGGCGCAACTCATACGTAGCATCCTCGCTCAGCTGTACCTGCTCCCATCTGATGATATGCGAAGGATCGGGAACGTACTTCTTCAGCATAGACACATGAAATACGTTGTGTACCGATGCAAGTGGTGTGGGCAGAGTGAGACGATACGCCACATCACCCACTAGATCCAGTATCTGAAAGGGACTGATAAACCTCGGTGTGAGCTTCCCCTTCTTCCCAAACCGAAGGACTCCCTTCATAGGGGAAACTCGAAGGAACACATGATCCCCGACCTCGAACTCCAGCGGTCGCCGCCTTGTATCGGCGTAACTCTTCGCACTGCTCTCGGCTGTAAGTAATCGACACCTGATAATGTCGACCTTCTCTGTAGTTGCCTGTACCAACTCTGGGCCAATCAGACTACGCTCGCCAACCTCGGCCCAACAATGCGGTGCTCTATAAGGACGACCATATAGAGCCTCATATGGCGCCATGCCAATAGTCGCCTGGAAGCTGTTGTTGTAGGCGAACTCTGCGTACGGAAGACAGTCATCCCAGCTGTCCTTGAAGTCCAACACACATGCTCGCAACATATCCTCCAAAATCTGATTCACCCGCTCTGTCTGCCCATCAGTCTGAGGATGAAACGCCGTACTGAACTTCAACTTCACACCCATCGCCTCCTGGATATGAGTCCAGAAGATGGATGTGAACCGCGTGTCTCTGTCCGACACGATCTCTAAAGGAACCCCGTGCAGACGGACGATCTCTCTGATGTACAATCTAGTCAGCTCGTCTGTAGAGTTCGTAACTCTGATAGGGAGGAAATGGGCCGATTTGGTCAACCAGTCCACAATCACCCAAATGGAATCGTGTCCCTTCCTTATCTTCGGCAGCCCGGATATGAAATCCATGGAGATGAAGTCCCACTTCCACTCTGCTATGGGCATGGGCTGAAGCAGTCCAGGAGGTCGGCGATGTTCTGCCTTGACCTACAGGCACGTCAAACATCGCGACACATACTCAGCGATGTGGGCCTTCATGTTATCCCACCAATACATCCGTCTCATATCCTGGTACATCTTCGTGCTACCAGGATGCATCGCAAGCTTCGAGTTATGGGCAGACTCGGGAAGCTCGCGTCTCAAGTCAGGCACATCAGGAACGCATAGGCGGCCACGGAATCGTAGACCCCCATCAGAACCAACTCTCCACTCGGAGTCCTCGGCGTCGCTAGCCTGCTCTCGAAGCTCAGACAGCCGTATATCGCCCTCCTGAGCCTCAACAATCCTGTCGTCAATAAGTGGCCGCACCCGAACGTGCGCAACACACTCATATGGCTCCTCGACAGTGAGTCTCTGCTCGAAGTCCCATACGAACTCCATCATGTCCCACTCAGCTATCATCAGTGGTGCCACAAATGCAATCGCCTTCTTGCGGCTCAACGCGTCTGCCACAAGGTTCGCCTTGCCAGGATGGTAGGAAACCTCGAACTTGAAGTCTTTCAAGGTCTCCATCCATCGACGTTGTCTCATATTCAAGTCTCGCTGTGTGAATATGTACTTAAGGCTCTTGTGGTCACAGAAAAGCTCGAACTCCTCTCTGTAGAGGTAATGTCTCCAGAGCTTCAATGCAAAGATGATGTTGCCAACCTGTGTCGTGTGTAGGGTAATTCTCCTCGTGCTTCCTTAATTATCTCGAGGCATACGAAATCACCCTGTCCTTCTGCATCAAGACACAACCTAAACCAACGCGAGACGCGTCAGTATATATCGTGTATTTCTCCCCTTGCTCTGGCAATACTAGCACAGGGGCGGACGTCAACTTGTCCTTCAGCTCCTTGAAAGCTGCTTCCGCCTTCTCATTCCAGGCGAACTTCAGGTCCTTCCGAGTCAACTGAGACAATGGCCTGGCGATCTTCGAGAAATCCCGAATGAAGCATCTGTAATACCCAGCCAGACCAAGGAAACTCCTCACCTCAGTAACCGATTCAGCCGCCGCTAATCCTGAACCGCAGCTACCTTAGCAAGGTCCACTGCTATCCCATCCTTGGACACTACATGTCCGAGGAACTTGACCTCCTCCTGCCAGAAGTCGCACTTCTTGTACTGTGCGAACAACTGGTTCTTCTCTAGTGTACCCAACACCGCTCTCAAGTGCTCCTCGTGCTCCTCCCGACTCGTAGAGTATATCAAGATGTCATCAATAAAGACGATGACGAATCGGTACATGAAAGGCCGAAATACCCGGTTCATCAGATCCATGAACACGGCTGGTGCGTTCGTAAGGCCGAACGACATCACCAGGAACTCATAATGCCCAAAGCACGTCCTGAAGGCTGTCTTCTGCACGTCCTCATCTCTCACACGCAACTGGTGGTACCCCGACTGTAGATCAATCTTCGAAAAATACTTCGCCCCCCTCAACTGATCAAACAGATCATCTATCCTGGGCAAAGGATACTTGTTCTTCACTGTGACCTGGTTCAACCTACGGTAGTCAATACATAACCGTAGCGACCCGTCCTTCTTCTTCACAAATAGCACAGGTGCTCCCCAAGGAGACACACTAGGTCGTATAAAACCCTTGTCTACCAGCTCGTCAATCTGTTTCCGCAGCTCCTCCATCTCACATGGAGGCATACGATAAGTCGGCAATGAGATGGGTGTCGCACCAGGCATAAGATCAATTGTAAAATCGATCTCGCGCCGAGGAGGTAAACCAGGAATAGTCTCAAACACGCCTACAAATTCTCGAACCACCGGCGTATTTCTCAACGTCGGACCATCAATCGGCGCTAATAAAGCAGTATAACAGTCAACACGGCAATGCCAACTGACCTGTACTGGAAACGTGAAAGCTGCGCCGCCGAGTCATAGGCCGTCACGACTCGAGTATCGCAATCTATCTCTGCTCTCATCTTCGAGAGCCAGTCCATACCGAGAATAACATCGTAGTGCCACAGCGGAGCAACGATGAGGTCGACGAGCACGGTGCGGCTACCCAAATCCACAGAGCAACCCTCACATACCCGTGCGATATCAGAAAAAGTACCAGTGGCCGTAATAAGTCTTAGTCCCTTAGTAGGAATAGTACGCAAAGATAGACGTTTAACTGTCCCACAAGAAATAATAGAAGTAGTGGACCCAGTGTCCACCAACAAGGAAACAGAAGTACCGAGAATGTGAGCTGTACCCTCAAAAGCTGTCGGGGCCGCAAGTGACGTCTCAGGTGCCTCAGCCACAAGCATATGAACACGCGCCTGCTGCTGACGGTTCGGCTGAGGGGCCAAGGGTCGTTGCGGCGGCCTGAACCGTGATGCAGGAGGTCAGAAGGAAGGATGTGCAGGTACAGTCTGTAAAGGTGTAGTCGATAAGGCCTGCGGGCGAGAACGACCCAACATCTGTGGCGGAGAAAAACAACTATCCTTCATCCGCGCGAAACAACTCCCAATAAGATGACCCTGCTTCCCGCAGTACGTGCAGGTCACAATAAGGCGCCTCACCGGAGCCACTGGCGCTGCGATCCTGGGAGGCGAGTCAGCACGAGGCCTCTTACCTAGGATAGGCCTACTCTGTATTTCCTGTCGTGGCCTCGCAACCATAGCACCATGAGATCGGGCCAACCGGTCCACATCCTGCTCTGCCGTCATAACATGTGAACCAGTGCTGCATAGGTAGGTATACTAAGGCAGCATATCTTCGACCGTATCTCCGGTCGCAAACCCAAGGAAAAATGACGCATCCGCATCTGCTCATCCACTAGTATAGTCGGGACAAAGCGGCCCAACTCTGTGAAGCGGTGCTCGTACTCCGTAATCGTCATGCCTCCCTGCCTGAGGCATAGGAACTCATCCTCCCGCTCATGTCGATAAGTCTGCGGGTAGTATTTCTCGTGGAACCGGAACTCGAAAGCCTCCCAAGTCCACACGTGATCTGCTGCGACAGACCGCAGCACGCTATCCCACCATAAACTGGCCTCCCTCTCAAACATGAAAGCGGCCAGCTCAACCTGCTCTGCCTCTGAACAATGCAGCATCCGAAGCATCTTAGAGATGCGGTCAAGCCAAAACTCTGCCTCCTCGGGTCTATGAGTGCCCATGAATGAAGGAGGTCTCAAGCGCTGAAATCGCTCGAGTAAACCGCGGGTACTGACATCTCCAGTAGGAGGCGCAACGGGTGAGGGCAGAGGCACATCCTCACACTGAGCAGGAGGCTCCGAGTGCTCAGCAGGACAAGCAGATGTCGTAGGTGGAGTCGCACTACCACCATGGGACAAGGCCTCAGCGATAGTGGCCATAAGCTTCTGTGGCCTGCTCGTCGTCATCTGCTGCTTCGCTCTTTGCATCTGCTGCTGATGCATCATCAACCTCAGCTGCTCAAACCTATCAGTCGGCGGAGCAGCCTGGGAGTCATGCTGCGCAGAAGAAGACGGCCGATACTGCTCACGGACCGGGGCGTGTAAGGTGGCAATCCACCGGCAGGACCAGCAGGAGGCTGATCAGAACCTAACCCACGGTCCGCAGGACCGCCACTACCAGAAGAAGTCTGGTCCATAGAGCCAGTCAGACGGAGATGTGCCGTGCTCCGTGTGTACTGTCGCGGCATGCCCTATACAACATAGGGTAGAACATTTGTGAGATAAAGCACAACACACTTCATAAAACACTTTAAGCATTCCACACATCATCAAAACAAAAGAGGCTACATGCCTTTCATTTACCCAAAATTGTCATAATACATGGAATACAGAGTTACATGAATCATGACAGAAATCACATGATAGTCAATACATCCACAACATCAAACACTTAGAACACGCTACTATCTATTACATCAACTACATGAAAACATAAACCGCCTATCGCGGTAACCAAAACAAACAACCACACACAACAACGTGGATGCCTAGGCATCCGAGTCAGGCGATGGAGGAGGAGCGTTCTTGTCCTGCACACAGCACAGAATGGCCTTCAATGTACGAGACACCTTCTTAAAGCTCCTCTTCATGTAAGCTTCGGTCTCTTCAAGCTTGGCTCGGGTCTCACCAAGCTCAGCCCGAACTTGTCCAATCTCTTGCCGCAGGGCGGCCTGGTTCTCCTCAATGCGATCCATACGAGCCTCTCGCCGCCCTGAGCAGCGTCCGACTCAGGTGCACCAGGAGGAGAGCTCTCCTCAGTATCCTGAGCCTCCTCCTCCTCTTCTTGTATGTCATCACCGCCCTCCTCATCACTTTCTGCCTCAAGGTCAACACTCTCCTCACCGGCACTATCCGACTCATCGCCAGACTCGTCGAGCCGGCCTTGCCGCTGGCGAGGGCTGATCTTCAAATTCTTAAGTGTCGCCTCGCTTATGACTCGGATTGGTGCAAGGTCTTCCATGTTGAGCCTATAGCCGACATCACGAGCCATCCTACATATCAGGCGGCCAAATGGGAGCGAAAGGTCGTTCCTGGTAGATCGAACAACCTGAACTATCTGAAATAGGATGAATGTGGGCAGGCATATGTTGTCCCCGCGTCCCATCTTGTACAGAAAGTCCACCATCAACCGAGTACACTCCGTGCGGTTACCCCACCGTGGGTATACATTGTATGTGAAAATGTGATGGAGTAAACGGAAGTCTTCGGCCATCTTTGTCGCCGCAATACAATTTCCTCGCGTCCAAGTAACTCGGCGACCACAAAGGTATCGCGTGCGGCGATCCCTTTCTCGCGCACTCCTGGAGAAGTCGTCACTAGGAAGCACTTGACCACGCGAGATGTTCAGGAGCCGCGCCACCTCAGCCACAGTAATCGTACGCCTTATGCCTCTTACAGAGACCGTGAATTGGAGCGGCTCCAACGATGGGTCTATGATATGAGCGTAGAAGGCGCGAACCGTGTTCTCACATGCGGGAGACTCGCCTTCAAATATAGGACCCCATCCGACAACATCCACCAAATGGTCCATCATCGGGTGTGTTCCAAACATCCCTTCATCCACGTGAGTTTCAAACATGACCTTATGGTTGGCAAAACGACCGTATTCGAAACCGATCGGTAGTGCTTCCCTGAGCGGCAGTCGGGGATCCAGGTCTCGCTTCGACCTATACTCCCGAACGGTGCTAGTGCCGGCCCCAACGTCAGATCTTCTTCAGGAATGGGCTGGCCTACTTGGGCCGGCGTCATCAGCCGCGGTCTTCCTCTTTCCCATGAGAGATAGGATGGAGGAAATGGAGAAAATAGTCGCCACCACACTAAAGAACGCCATGGAAAAATGCCAAAATGGGGGAAAAGGGGCTGATCTCTTTGATCCTCCATAAGCAACAATCCAATAGGTGTGGAAGGGGCACTAGAGGTAGGAAATGAAGGAGGAAACAAAAAGAAAATGGAATGGGTTAGGAGATTACCCGATTTTGAGCTCCAAATGAGGGGTATGAGAGCTCCAACATGAGAAAATGGGAAAAAGAGGAGGCTAGGGTTGTTGTGGAAGGTTGGAGTGTGTGGGTTATGGAAGAAAATGGAGGATTGCAAGGTTTGGAGGGATGAGTTGAGAGGAAAAATGAAAATGGGGGTTTGGAGGTGCTTGGAAGGGATGAAATGGGAGAGTGGGGTGCTCCAGCCCCTTAAAACCTAATCATTTGACAAAATGGCACGTGCCAGGGGGTAGGGGAGGTCAGGCCGACCAACCCCAGCCCTGGCCCCACTCCAGATGGCCCACCAGACCGCGGTCCGTCGCCGGAACTGCGGCTCCGCCGCAGCTAGCCTTAGCCGGAACCGCGCCGCCGCGGTGGGGCCCTGTTTGCCACGTGCCCAGGGTGCCAAATGCACCCTGGTTCGATCTTGAGGCTTAATGGGTTTAAGTGGGGAGGCCCCCGACTCAGTTCAGCTCCAGAACGGGTGGTCCTGAAAAATTTCTGAACTAAACTGATTTTTTTCCTGATTTTAACGACTGATTTTGGGTGGATGGTGATCTAGACACGTCGATAGACGGTCTAGGAGTGATTTGGAATCCATATGTGCGGTCAGGATCGAGTACAGACTCGATCAACATGTCCGTTTTTAAAGAACTTCGCCGAACGGCGAAGTCGGGAGACCCTAAGACTGTTTCTATATTTTTGCGCACCCTCCTAGGTTGTAACGCGTCAGCGTACGTAGTGGGGACATAACTCAGGTCCGGTTTAATCAAAATCATGCTCTGATACCAACTTGTAACGCCCTGAAAATCGGGGGTCGAGTGTAACTCAACTCCCGAGTTCCAACGCATCACTTATGCAACATATTTAATGATGTTTGAATGTTGTCTGTGTTAGAGCAATAAACATGAATGAGATTATACCAAAACAGTAATTCATACTCCAAATCAATTGTATAAAAGCAAGCGGAAGACTGAACTGTATATATATATATATGTAAAGAAACAAAATAAACGTTTCATTCTCCAGAGTATGAATCCATCTGAGTCTCCATATACATGTCTGTTTATAATCAAAATGTCAAAAATAAACTAGGTACAATCCCTGTAAAACCCGTCGGTCCTAGCAACCTAGTCGAAGCCGCCAGAGAACTGCATATACGAGAACTCCTCCTGGTCCTCGTCATAATCAGGCTCCGCCTCCAGAGTCGTCGGCTCGCCTAAACCTAAGACAGAGTCTGGTTGGTGTGCGCAACACCGTCCCGTAACGTGGGAGTGAGTAGCTAACTCAGTGGAACCATAAAGCATAGGTTAACATGTTCATCAATGCAACCAAGCAGTAATGATAAAGCAGTAAATCAAACACTCCTAGTTACTCTGATTAATGCAAGCATGAATACAGGTATGATGGATGCCCTCACCGACATACTCCCTCATGCGACACCATCTCACGTTCGCGGCATGCTTACATCCCACAGTACTCCACATCTTCCAGGCACATGCGATGCATGATGAGCATGATTACCGAGTTTTTAATTAATCCATTTCAAACAGCAGGGTTGGGAAACTAAGGTACCCCCCTTATATCATTCCCAAACATGATCCATTCTAGAGTCGTCAGTCCTAGTTAATATCAGACGATGGTGTATTTTCTAGGTCACTGCAGAGGCTACCAGGGCTGTTACGCACAAAGGTTGCACCACTCCCCCATCACCCCTTAAACGATTTATCACTATACAGAAACAGGCCTAGTTCATACTCTATATATCGCGGTGAACCCTAAGGCGCACTGCGACTTCAGAATATGCTCGCGGTCACTACAAAGGGCTGTCAGGGCTGTTACGCACAAAGGTTGCACCACTCCCCCATCACCTTATCAATGTAGGCCGACAGCGCGAATATAGTGTCCCATACCACCATAATCGACTCACGAGTTAAGTTGCTCACTGGTCACTACGGGAGGCACGTAGCCCCGGCCAGGCCGACAGCTCGACCACGGTGTCCCATACCACCATGCCCGGCTCATGAGTCTTAGCGGATTGAGGTACCATGGTTAACGGGATTTTCACTGGTAAGTTTGGTACCCTAGGTTCAAGCATTAGCGACCAAACTTGGTGAACATACATAAGACACACGGGTTACTTGACGTGTTCGGCTGGCTCGAGCGCACAACAAGTTGGGCGATATGAAGCGCAGAAGCACCTCGTGTGGCCAACCACTATCGCCAACCGAGGTACGACACGGGTTCGCCAACACATCATGTGTGGCGAAACGAATCTCAACCACAATTCCAAGTCTGATACCGGATGTCTGGACTATGGGCATAGTCCCAAGCCCAATCAATTCCCAACCATGGCATGTGAAGTAAAGCATGATACACACGATAGTTCAAGAACACCAGCAATCATGTTATAAAGCATATCGTAAAGCATGTTATGTAACAAGTTACAAAGCATGTTAAATAGCATGTTATAAAGCACTATATAAATAGGGATACAAATACATATATTTCATAGGTGAGTGGTTAGAGTAAATAACCACATGGAGGGTATCATATGTGACTCTAAGGTAGTTGAGAATCCCATCTCAAGACCTACCTAAGGTTCTAACACTTAAGCACTTACATTCACAAACAATTTTTACAAACACTTGGAATGCACTTTTTCAACATACATGACGTATGTTAGAGGAAAGTGCACTAGGGCTGTCCCTTTACCAAACTAGTATTTTATATGTATACATCATATTCATACAACAAATAATCATGACAATTACATCAGCAAATTTTATACATATAGGGTATTTTCTAGGATACCCAATTTCAACATACATAGTGTTTACAAGGAAACTTGTAATACGGCGATTCTTTTCGCCAAGCAATTAATTTATACACACATAATATATTTATACAACAATTAATCATAACAAACACATCACTAAAATATACACGTATACGGTACTTCTTACAATACCGTATTTCTACATACATGGTGTATATTAGTAAACATGTATTTAGGCGAACCCTTTCGCCAAATGAGTATTTTATCCATACGTCATATATCCATACGATAATTAAATATGTCAAACACATTTCCATAAAAAATACGTATACAGTATTTTATACGAATACCTAGAGTATGTGAAATTCCAAATTCTACAATTCTAATCGAAACAGAAAACGGAAAGCACTTTGTACATGTGTAATTGCATGCAGATCATGAATCTACCATTATCTGACATTGAAAGCGTTGAAAACCGCAACCTATACACCTAAAGTCCTCACCTTTGCCCTTGGAATCACAACGAATTTGTAAGGTTTGGTGAGCTTCCGTATTCGGGAGTTTTCTTGCCTAAAGAGCGGAATCGGTTAGCCTTTTCACAACCTCTAGCCTATCTACTTCAAATCAGACCTAGGGTTAGGGTTTCTCACCTTCAAACGGAGTGGATACCGCCAGGAAAGCGCTTAGAAAGAGGCGGTGTAGGCCGTGCGGTAATCGAAAGCAGCAGGAGGAAGTTCTCCCACAAATCCCAAGCTCTTCTCTCTCTTTTCTCTCTCTCTCTCTAGGGTTTTATCCCAAATTCGTATGGCTGTGAGAGGGGCTGTTCTAAGCCTCTTTTATAGCTAAAAACCTTCCCAAAATAGACTCAGGTTCAAGGGTTACTGCTAATATAGGTATTTCGTCACTTTTCCAGCTCAAAAGAGAGGTTCTGGTGGCCCTCTTTGAGCCAAACGTCAGACTTAAGCTCAACACACATGGATCTACGTGGGATTACGTTTTCGACTCGATCAGATTCCCAGATCACACGTGGCGGACCACTTTCAACGTTCTGGGCCACGGAAATTCACATGTAAATGCCCCGAAATTTTTCTTAATCCGAGGGTGTAATTTAGTCCGATTCGACGGTCTGGTTGCTTATCCGATGCGCAAGCGAATGGTGCCGATCACTATTCCAGATATTTATTTTGTAAAGGGAATAGTGTTTTTCACACTCCCTCGCTCCGGATCCAAACGAATGGCCGTGGGACATCGGCTGGACCTGATTTTTGAGATGATAGTCAAGCCCAGCGAGGCGGTCCTAAGTCCTTAACTTTGCGTTAATCGGATTTCCGATGTGCGGTCTAGACCTAATACAAAGTTTCAAGTCATTCCCGAGAATAGCCGGGTAATGAGTTTGATCCTAATCTTTAGGGTAACCTAGCGTCAATGATTCTACAAGTTTTGGGTCTTGCAGATCGTATTTAAAGCGATCCCAACGGATTTCGTGGCTAATCGAGTTTTGCACTTAGTTAACTTTGTTAAATTTCTAAAGGATTTAATCCTAATTGATTTCTGGTCGAGATGGTACTCGAGCCAAAGTACGGAAATTTACAGGTCGTTACACTCAAGGAAGTTCATCCTCTAATCCACCCTCATCATTGATATTCAATAGAGTGGATTGGGGATGAACTTCCACATTCAAGGATCCTCCAGCTACTACCTTATTGGCAAATCATTAAGCTGGGATCGAAATCACTCTATCTTCCTTATAGGAAATCATTTTATAGAGTAAGATTCTAACTTAACCTTGACCCAACTCGAAGCCTCGTATTGGTACATCATTTGTGTTGTGGATCAAGGAAGCCGAAGATTCTTCATCAACAAGGAGGAGATCTTCGTCAATTTGCTGAATGGGACTCATCCACTTATTTGTAGGTTATTAGAGTCTAGAGAAAACTTGTGATCATTCCTTTTTAGGATTGGGTCTTAGGTGTTTCTCACCCTTGCAAGCCCTTGTAGAAGACCTCCGGTGGGAGTGTATGTGGTGGGTACGTAGTATTGACCCTTGCTTTGTGGAGAGCATAAACTTCTGGTTGAAGGTGAACCTATCTAAAACCTTAGGTTCGAGGTGAACCGTGTGAAACCTTAGTTAGGGTCTTATAGAAGATCCTTAGCCAGTGTGCCTAAAAGTGGGTGCGTTGTGTTGACCCTTGCTCATGAGAGTATAAACAGTTAACCTCAGTGTAGGTTGTAAAGGTTGAAGATGAACCTGATTTAAAACCTTAGGTTTGAGGTGAACCGCTATGAAACCTCCTTAGTGAAATCCGGTAAACTCGAGGGTTGAGTGCGGTTACCGGGAGTGGAGTATACAAGTAGTCGAACCACTATAAAAATGATTGTGTTTGAGATTGTTATTCTTCTGATTGTGTGATTTACTTTAATATTTTCATATCTGAATATCTGAGCTCACACCTCACACACATACACAGTTATATCCATCATAAACTTATTTGCATATTGTTCACCTCTTAAATAGTTTGTGATTGGATCCTCTACCGGGCTTGGAAGCCAATAGAGTTACTTTTGAGTAATCCTAATATGAGCATGTTGTTAGGATTAGTGCAATAGGATTTTAAAATAAATCATAAAAACTTTAAAAAGTCCTATTCACCCCCCTCTAGGACATATTGGCATATTCCTACTTCAACTAAAGCAGTCTTCACCACTATTTCAACATCCACCTCTCTCATGGTTGCTTGAGAGATGGAGTTTGAAATGAGAGAGAGAGAGAGAGGTGATGTAAGAGGGTGATGGGTGAAAAGGTGAGTGATGGATGGGTGTACTTGATGGGTGGAGAGAGAGAGTTGACTTTAGGGGTTAATTGGGGATGGGTGTTGTACTTGACATGATGAGATGGAGTACTTGACATTTGATGTGATTGATGGGACATTCTCTTGGGATTACAATACGTGGCATTTTTCCTTGAACTAAATGCGGGCCCACATCTCCTGGCCTAGGTATCGTCTCAACGCGCGAGACACGGCGACGATGCAGTCGTAAGGGTACAAGTATCGAGTCGAGCCAACTCTGAAATACGGGATGTGACTCAAGGTCGCGCGCAACTACTATTTACGCATCGCATGTAGCTAGAATTTAACCGAGAGGACTGCAGAAGCCTACGGAATGGTACGAGCTAGGATACAGGTCTCACATGGATAGTCAGATATAACACAAACCTCATGTGGTGCCCACGTGTGGATAGAACACATCAGGTGAGTTTCCACCTGTCCACAGATGGATGGTGGAAAAACAGATGCATCAAGGCAAGTCCCACAGCTGCTGGAGGTTAGTCTAGCAGCGTCCAAACAGATGGACGGGGGAGTATAACACATATACATCGGTGGGTCCCACGTGGTGGCCCACCAGCTGGAGGGATCCAGTTGATATTAGTGTTTTCTCTTCGTCCAGATGGATGACATTGATGAAACACATGCAACACGGTGGATCTCCACTGTCCCAATCAAGTGGACGGTGTGGATGAAACACATACATCGACAGTGGGTCCCACGCGGCACACCGTCCAAATGGAAGGTGTCGATAACAAATACGTCATGGGTGGGTCCCATCGTCCAGAGTGCTGGACGGTATGGATAAGACCCATACATCATGGTGGCCCTACATGACACCATCCAGCAATGGACTGTGTTGATGAGCAACATGGGTAAAATACATATATCATGTGTGGGCCCCATAGAATATGCTGACGTCAATACACCAGCTATAAAGCTGGTGTAATCGTACACCAGCCATTCCTCTTCGGTATATATAATAATAATAATAATAATAATAATATTATTATTATTATTATTATTATTATTATGATTATTATTATTATATATTTTTAAATAGTGTCCAGGGAGCTAGACGTCCTGGACGGGACACCATTAAGGTGGGGTCCATGCACTGGACAACCCAGATGAGAGGCACACATCAGGTGGGTCCACACGTGTGGGGCCCACCAGCATTGGATTTAAGCTGTTATTTATATTTTTCCTTCTTCCAGTGCCTGGAAATGGGCAGTAAGTGGGTTCCATTGTTGGACGTCCAAAAAATCTGGACGGTCTAGATTTGATCACATCAGGTGGGCCACACACACATATATATCATCATCATCATCAAAAGAAAGGGAAAGAGAGAAAGAGAGAAAGAGCAGTGAGATGGAGGGACCCCAGCACTATGGGCCCTCCCTTTCATGCATTACAACATACATCAAGTGGGTCCCATTACATGTGGACCCACCAATCAAAATCAATGGTGGAGATCCCTTCTCCACCAAGATGTATGGTCTAGATGACCCTTTTCATACAAGGAAATTAAACATCATGATGGGATCCATGGAGAATGGCCCCATCATGGGATGGATATATGAATCATGGTGGGCCATCAGCCACACCTAGGGTCCAAAGTGAGATCCATACCATCAATTGGTAGACCCCACTTGGCCCATCATCAAACATAAAATATAAGCCTACAAAACACCCACCATTGGATCTTCTTGGTCCGATGGAATGTCAAACTCCTTGGCTCTCTCTTTGATGGAGGTTGATGAAGGTTGGAGGGTTGAGATGGGAGATGAGAGGGGTAGGAAGTGGGCTACACATAAAGCTCTCTCACTCCTTAGAAGTGCTTGGACGATTGCTTCTCCTGCTTGGGAGAATGGGTGGAGAATCAGAGAGAGAGAGAGAGAGGTTGTAAGAGAGGTGATGGGTGTGAGTGATAGATGTACTTGACTTAAGAGTTGACTTAGGGTAGGTTACTTGTCTTGGGGAATAAGAAAGCATGGGTTGGAGATGTGATGTGTACTTGATTAATTTGATTGATTAATGTGATGGGTTGTAGAAATTCTCTCAGAATTCGCAACGCACAACGTTTTCCTCGAAATGGACCCGAGCCCACAACTCCTGGCTTGGGTATCGCATCGGTGCGCAAGATGTGACGTTAGAACCGCGATGATGGTGCGGTCGTGATGGTACAAGTTTCGAGTTGAGCCAACTCAGATCTACATGATGCGACTCAAGGTCGCGTGCAAATACCGATTACAAGTCGCGGGTTACCGAAATTTAATAGGGAGGATCGCGGGAGTCTATGGAACGGTACGAACTAGGATACGGGTCTTACACCTACATTGAGATCATGAGGTTGCACAGTATTCCAGCCTCAATCATTTCTGACCGAGATCTGAGGATAGTGAGATCATCATAGTGTTGATGAGGTGTCTTGGGAGCAAGAGGCTGAGATTCATTAGCCCTATCCCCATCTCTTAAGTGTTTGATTATGTTGGTATGTTGTGTTCTGATTATATTTATAGTGATAGGATTTTCCTCCCTTATAAGCTCATATTGGTTGTGTTGTGGTTTATATTTCGAGGATAAAATTTTTATTATGAGGGGAGAGTTGTAAGACCTGTATCCTAGATCATACTATTTCGTAGACTCCCGCGGTCCTCCCGGTCAAATTCCATCGACCTGCGACGAGTAGATAACATTTGCGCGTGACCCTAAGTCGCATCCTGTCGATCTGAGTCAGTTCGGCCTGAGACTTGACCCTTGCGACCGATGCCACGACTCGCATGCCGATACGATACTCAGGCCAGGAGATGTGGGCCTGCGTTTATCTCAAAGAAACGCCGTGCATTTGTAATCTCAAGAAGAGAATCTCTACAACCCATGAAATCAATCCCATCAATCAATCAAGTACAACACCATATCTCTCTCACCCAAAAGTCAACACAACCATACCTCCCAAGTACAACCATCACTCACCCATCATACCCATCCCTCTCCCTTATATCACTCCTCTCTCTCTCTCTCATTTCTCACTCCATTCCATGTAATTCCTAAGAAAGCGAACCGTCGAAGCTCTAAGGAGAGCCTAGTGTGGCCCACTTCCTACCCCAAGATCTCCCATCCTAACCCTTCAATCCTCATCATCTTCCATTAAATAGAGAGCCAAGGAGTTTGACATGTCATCAGACCAAGAAGATCCAACGGTGGGTGTTTCATAGGCTTAGATTTTATGTTTTGATTATGAGCCAAATGGGGCCTACTGATTGATGGTATGGATCTCACTTTGGACCCTAGGTGTGGCCGATGGCCCACTATGATTCATATACCCATCCCATGATGGGGCCATTCTCCATGGACCCCATCATGATGTTTATTTCCTTGTATGAAATGGTCATCTAGACCTTGCATTTTGGTGGAGAAGGGATCTCCACCATTGATTTTGATTGGTGGGCCCACATGTAATGGACCCACTTGATGTATGTTGTATGCATGGAAGGGAGGGCCCATAGTGTCGGGGTTCCTATATCACACGGTCCTCTCTCTCTCTCTCTTTCCCCTTTTCGCAGCCCGCCTTGATGAATGGATTAGATCTACATCGTACATCAGTGGGCCACGCGTATGTGGGGCCACCTTCATGTATGTGACTGGTGAGCCACGAGTATGTGGACCCCACCTTAATGAATGTATTGCATCTCTATTGTCCTACCATGGGACGTCCAGTAGCTTCTACTGCTGGACCATATGAAGGGAAATCACTAACATCAGTTAGTGAAAATAATAATAAAAAATAATATATATACATGTATACAGTGGGTGGGCCACACCACGTGGGAACCCACCATGATTTTTGTATTTTATCCACACCGTCCAAACGGTGGGGGAAGGGGGGCACGTGATTTCCTTGTAGCACCCACACAATCCAGTTGTGGAGCCCACTCGTGATGTATGTGGTGTATCCGCACCATCCAATCCCTGGACGGTGGGACCCACTCCATGATGTATGTCTTATACCCCCACACCGTCCATCTATTTCACATCCAGACCGTCCATCTGATGGACGGTGGGCCAGCGGTCCCTACTATATAGCTATTATGCAACGCAGCAAGTTCTGTGGGTACATCACGAGGTATGTATTATCTTCATACTGTCAGTGGGCAGCCATGTGGGGCCCACCCCACATGTGCTGTACGTGTGGGATGGGATGCACCTTGATATATGTATTCTATATCCCAGCCTCCATACATGTATGTGTGGGCCGATCGTAGTGTATGTGTTTTATACACAGTCTGTCCATTTATGCGGTCTGCCGTGATGCATGTATTGTATATCTATGCCACCCATTGATGCGGCCCACTTGATATATATGAGGCCCATTGGCGAGACCCATTGATGCGACCCACTTGATGTATATGAGGCCCATTGGCGCCGCCCATTGATGCGGCCCACTTGATATATATGAGGCCTATTGGCACGACCCATTGATGTGGCCCACTTGATGTATATGAGGCTCATTGGTGCGACCCATTGATGTGGCCCACTTGATATATATGAGGCCCATTGGCGCGGTCCACTGATGCGGCCTACTTGATATATATGAGGCACATTGGCGCGACCCATTGATTGTGCCCACTTGACGTATATGAAGCCCATTGGCCGGCCCATTGATGCGACCCACTTGATATATATGAGGTCCATTAGCGCAGTTCATTGATGCTGCCCACTTAATGTATATGAGGCCCATTGGCGCGATCCATTGATGAGGCCCACTTGATATATATGAGGCCCATTGGCACGACCCATTGATGTGGCCCACTTGATATATATGAGGCCCATTGTTGCAGCCCATTGATGTAGCCCACTTGATATTTATGAGGCCCATTGGCGCGACCCATTGATGCGGTCCACTTGATGTATATGAAGCTCATTGGCGTGGCCCATTGGTGTGGCCCACTTGATGTATATGAGGCCCATTGGCGCGGCCCACTTGATGTATATGAGGCCCATTATGATGTATATGTGGCCCATAAGTGAGGCCCGATGTGTTGTATATGAGGCCCATGCGATGCGGCCCACTTGATGCAATGAAGCCCGCATATGAGGCCCATTGTGATGTGTTTGTGGCCTTGGATGAGACCCGATGTGATGAATGAGAGGACTATGTGATGTGGCCCACTTAATGTACAAGACCCCATGTAGGGCCCATTGAGATTGTATGTCGTCCATTATGTTGTGTATGAGGCCCTTGTGAGAGGCCATGGGCCCACTATATGTTTGGCCCTATGAAGGCAACTCCTTGGGAGCAATGTTGGTTGAATGTCCACATTGATGGGCGATGATGGTTAAATGTCCACATTGTGACCTTCCCTTAGGCCTCGTTAGGCTGATTGTCATGTCGATTATGAGTATGTGATATCATAACATCATGATACATGCCTATACGCATCATCCATATGTTTGTTATGAGATGTGATTGACCATTGCATATGTCATAAGGCAGGTTGTTTATGCGACTCCCTGATAGGTGGAGTCACCCCACATGAGCGCACTGTATGCACATGATTGATGCATGATTAGACTGTATGATACATACATCTCGAATTTGTGTAACATGATCACTTGACACCCTAGCGATATTAGGGCTGTGGCCTCTATAGGTTCTTCGTGGATGGACAGATGGGATAAAAGAATTATTTGGTTCTAGCACTGTGGGCACATAGGATGTCTTTGGGTGAGAGTCCCAGAATCCTCTGGTACCAGAGGAGACTCCAACGTCTAGACCGAGTGGATACATGAGTGCCTGGGTGCCAAATACCAGTAGACGGTGTCTCGAAGGGGACGTGGCCTTATCAGCGTGATTGAGAGGGTTGTAAGTTAGGATGATTTTGACCAGCTCCCAAATGGGTCCACTATCGACGAGCCGGGTAGGTATTGGCAGACTACTTACTAGGTGGATAGTGAAGTCTTTTCCACTCGTTGGTTGTGCAGCTAGGGAGGCGGCAACCATTGTAGAGTGTACTAGACCCCGGTGATATCCCAGAGATGAGCTATACTGATATATGAACTTATTGACCAGGAGTTGCATACTCAGTATTTTACTCATTCATTCATTCATTCATTATCCACTCGGGCTGGTGGTGCATAACTAATTGTTATGTGTACCTTCGCAATGGCCAGGATTTCGGTTGGGGTGCGCAACTAACCTAAGATCAGGAGTTTACCACATTAAATCTGACTATCCAAATTTAGGTATGGGACTAGTTCGGATAGAAGTCCCTTGTGATGAACCCCGTAGCCTGCGATACTACATATTATCATCTCGACTTCACACTCCAGCTTGGTCATTTTATTCGCATCGCATATTGTATTACATCCTCAATACATAATATTTGGTTTACTATGCTTCTGTATTGCATAACCTGATTAAGGTTGACAATATTCATGGACTCGATATCTGATATTTAGCTTACTATGTCTCCGCATTGCATAGTTGATCTACATTGCTTCCTCAGTATATGATATTGGTTTATTATGCTTTTATATCGCATAGCCTGGATAAGGCTAATGATATTTATGAACTTGCCAGCATGTTTCCACAGTACTTTGATATTACATTCTGAGCATGCTTACCTTGCACACACACTTACACCACCCTCTAAGCTTTCTATAAGCTTATGCATGATAGATGCATGCAGGTGGCATTAGGTCGTAGCAGCGTTGAGCTCGGAGCGTACAACTATCTTCTGGAGCTTTGATTTTTGATATATATATTTTCCTTTCAGCACTGTATTCTAATGTTTATATTAGTAGACATGTGATGATGTTGCTGCCTTTGTGATTTGGGTAAACTTGTGGTTATGCTTCTTACAAGATAAACGTACGTTAGAAAATCCTCCTTGTAGGATTCCAAGATCGGAACCTGGTGTATGGGAATTGGCAGCCGAGAATGGGGTACTACGGAGGCTGTCGACACCGGATTCGGCAATTGAGAATTTTGTGAGCCCGGTTTTCGAGTTGGGGCGTGACATAAGAGATCCAATCGACTCCAGCTAAAAGGGATATGTCATAAGCTAATGCAGGGGTAATATCCATATCGCCGTTAGCGCAAGATAACAACAATGAATGGGTCATCGTGTCCCGCCGAAGGTTAAGAACCTAAACTCGCGTAAATATCAAATCAACTTCATCACAAATGATCAGGGAATCGATAACGCAAAATGTTGCGAGAAGAAATCCTGCGCTCACTCCACCGACATGGTATCCTGAAAAGTCCTCTTGTCCTTTGACGTCACAAGACTTCCCACCCTACCTATTATAAACGTCCAATGGACTAGAAAAGAAAAGGGCAAGTTGCCTGTAGAAGATATATCACCCTTTGAAGAATTCGACGTATCTCCACAAGAAATGCTCCTACAAACTCTATTGAGATCGGCTGAATCTGGTGTAAGTATTAAAGAATTTAACGAGAGTCCTCTCTCGTCGAGCGCCCCTGTGCCAAAGATACTCTCATTCTACTCTAGCAATAACTCTGTCAAGAAGTGGAGAAGATGCTGTATATATGGCGGGAACAGGTCCGAACCTGCTACCAACAGTGGACGAGCGTATAGATGAAATGGGGCAAGCATAGAGAATTCTGATGAAAGAATGCCGAAGCCTCCGAGAGGCATTAGCTACCATCGCTCACAACATGTTTCAAATCATGGCCCCTCCCATGATGGCCACTATGAATGGACATGAACAGCAACCCGAAGGCTCGCAACCACCAAGGGCAGGGTCACACGGTTCAACTCCCGCAGTAAGAATAATCATGCGGGATGAAATGCGGCAAGTAATAACAGAAGTCATCAGAACTGAGAAAGAACGTGAACATCCGAGAAGATTTCGATATAGAACTCCATACCTCAGAGAAGTAGAATATGTACCATTCCCCACCAACTTCAGCACCCAGACTTCCAAAAGTTCAAAGAAGATGGATCTCTAGAAGAACACCTCATGCACTTCATTACGACTATGGGTATTGTAAGTGCTATGATATATAAAGCACATTTATTTGTCAAATTTCGATGGACAAAACAACTTGCGATGTGGTGACTCAAATGATGGAAAGTTCACCTTAAAGTGAATCAAGATGGAAAGTTCACCTTCAAGTTCAAGACATGAAGTTAGAAGTGCAAGTTCAAGACATGAAGATGGTTACTTTAAAGTCCAAAGTACTCAAGCTCTACTTCTCTTCTAGTTCAAAATCAAGCTACATTTATAAGATTACTTCAAGTAAAAGATCGAACGAACGCAATCGAAGATTCAAGTACAAGCTACAAGGTATACACTTCAATGTTCAATGTGTTCAGGTATATTTGACCCTATAAAGACCTTAGACTTAGGTTCTTTCGAATGTCAAACATAATTGGGTTTCTATACTTTAATTAGGCTTAAGTTTGACTAGTCCAAGCCTTAGTTCGACTAGTCTAGGCTTTGATTCAACCAGTCTAGGAAAAACTTTGACCAATCTAAGTTTTCAACTGAAAATCAGATAAAATCTGTTGGTTCCTTAACCAATCAAGAAAAGTGCTCGACTGGTTGAAGGCACAGCCTCGACCAGTCGAAGGGGGCTTGACTCGAAGTCCAACAATGGATTTTGGGCATCCTTGACCAATTGAAGGCTATGCTCGACCGATCAAACAGGGCCCTTGACTAGTCAAGCAGGGCCTTCGACCAGTCTAAGGATGGTTTGATCCGATCGCGCCTGAAATTTGAAATTTGGTTGTTTCTTACACTAGTCAAAGGAGACCTTAGACCAGTCGAAGAAATAACTTTTCAACCTATAAATAGAGGTCCTTTCTCACTCCAAAATAGATCATTCAAACCACAAAAGCCTTCACTTTGAGAGAGAAAAGTCCCAATCTTCTCCAAGCTATAGAACGGTATTTTAAATTCTTTTAAATAGCTTATTATTTTGTAATTTCCAGATCTCTTTCTATGAATCATATGTTTTAAAGGGAGTTCTTATTCTTCCTTTTGAGATCTAAGAAATTCAAATAAGTAGCCTAGGTTTGAATTAAGTTAAAATCTATTAAGAACCTAAAGCCCTTCATTTTGGTCATTGGATATTGAACATTGAACATTCGTCATCAACCGAAGTGGTTCTACGGGCTACATCATTTAGCATCTTCTGAAGAAGATAAGTATTTACTTTTTATTTTTGGTTTATTTGAGATAGCCAGAAAATCTCAGTGTGTGGGGTTTTGATTGTGATAGCCCTTCTAAAATCACAACTGTTTAGGTTTTAAGGTGAACCTGAGAAAACTTTGATTTTTAGTGAATGCCAATATCACGTGGGTTGTGAATATTGGGAGTGGAGTAAGTGTGGCTGTTTGAGGACAGATGGCGTACACACTGAACCACTATAATTCCTGGTGTTTATGTGGTGAATGATTTTTGAGATGTACATGTGGTGAATGTTTGTAAATATTTATGTTCATGTGGTGAATGCTTGTAATAGATAGTTGCATTTCTTTTTCCTCTTGTTTTAGTTTGTAATCTTGATCCTTACTAGTTCATGAAATCAGGTTGTCCTACCTAAAACCTTAGTTTTTTGTGTAAGTTTGTCCTATGAACACGGTTTGAATCAATTTCTCAATATTATTACAATTGAGATCTCTGATTAAGTTCTAATTTATCTATTCTTGTAGTAGTTTAATTTTTTATTTGGCATAGTCCTATTCACCAACCCCCCCCCCCCCCCCCCCTCTCTAGGACTATAAGCTCACCTCTTTCAAGTGGTATCAGAACCAAGTGGCTCATTTATTTAGATTAATTTCCTAGAGTTTAAAGATCCATAGCTTCTAATATGTTAAGTTTTGATAGCCCATCTATTACCAGGCCACCACCATTTGATGGCTCAAATTATGCCTATTGGAAAGGCAGAATGCGGATTTTCTTAAAATCCATAGATGAAAGTTTGTGGCAAGCCACGGTGACGAAATGGAAATCACCAGTGTCTGAGGTTCTAGGCAGTGATGGAATCCCAGAAAGTAAAGTTTGCACTAAGATACTGCGATCACTTCATGAGAGGTTTAATTCCAAAGTAACTGTCATTCAGGAACTTAGAGACACTGATCAAATGAAGGTTGAGGAGTTAGTCGGTTCACTCAAAACATACGAGTTAAGTTTCAAAGCTCCTAAAGGTAAGTCCATAGCCCTTAAGTCATCCAAGTCTATTTTAAAAGAAAACAATGCTAATTCTAATTTAGAAGATACTGAGGATGATATGGTTTTACTTGATAAAAAGTTTTACAGAATTTTCAAAAATATGAAACGATCTGATTTTCAAAAACCTTCTGATAAAAAAAAGGTCAATCAAAAACTTGAAAATATGTAAAAGATAGCCAATGTTTCAACTACCATGAATATGGGCATTTGGCGAATAAATGTCCCAAAAGTGATAAATAAAAAAGAAAGGGCATGATCGCAACATGGGATGAATCATCCAGCTCTGAAAGTTCTTCTGAGTCAGATGAATTAGAACAAGAAACTTCAAATGACGTGAAAGCCCTAATGACTATAGCCAGAGTCACCTCCTCAAATAGTTGTAACTTATCTGATTATGAGAATCTCAGGAGTGACCCAGAAAATGAGAATAAAGATGATCTTCAAGATGCCTATAATGCCCTATATAGGGAGAGTTGTAAAATAGCTGTCAAGTTAAAGATTCAAAAAGAAAATTTTCTTAAACTAAAAGAAGAATTTGAAAATATTATTTTGGAAAAGTCTCATTTTTCTAATTACTATGAAAAAACAAAACTTGATTTAAGTTTTAAAACTTCTAAATTTGAAAAACTCAGAATAGAAAATGAGAAGTTAAAACTCGAAGTCTCTTCTCTATTGAGTTCTAAGGTCACTTGGAGATACACCCATGGAGATCCTAAGCTGAAAAATTACTAACCGCATCTAGAAAATGTGGCGATAGATCGGGTCTAGGCTATATTAAAAATGCTCCACTAAAAAATAAGAATGCATCTCCTATTTTTATAAAAGGAGAGTCCTCGAACTCAAAAGGTAAGAACTTGATATATAACCAAAACAATTTCAAAAATTCAAAACCTTTTGAAGCTTTTAAAGTTAAGCCTAATAACATCAGCTTTAGAAATCAAAGTCATAACCCCTTAGCTAAAAAAAATAGTGGACTTACTCAAAGAGCTTTTCAAATCTAACTCGAATGTTATTGGAGTTGACAAACAGAGATATTTCAACTCTTACAAATTGAGAAAAACCAATGGTACTCCTAAACCCAGGACTACAATGAAGTGGGTTCCTAAAGTTACTTGTCTAGTTGCCCAAACCGCCTTCAAAGCTTCTAGCCATTCAAAATGGTACCTGGACAGTGGATGTTCAAGACATATGACAGGTGACAAGGAGATATTCACCAACTACAAAGAAATGAATGATGGTTCAGTTACTTTTGGTGATGGAAGTAACTGTAAGATGATAGGCCAAGGTACTATACAACTCTCTAACCTTCCTCCTTTTAAAAATGTTTTATATGTTGAAGGTCTTAAACACAATCTTCTAAGTATATCTCAAATCTGCGATAACAAACATAGTGTGAAATTCACTAATCAAAGATGTGAGATTTTAAATGAGAAAGGTTGTGTGATTCTAAATGGTTGTAGGACTTCTGAAAATTGCTATATTATCAATGAGACATGCTCTTCTAAACTTTCTTATTACATGGTCCAAACAGACGAATTAGAATTGTGGCATAAATGTCTTGGACATGTTAACTACCGAAACCTCTATAGACTGAGTAAAGTTGATCTTATTCGAGGTCTACCCAAATTGAAAAAGGTTGATAAAATATGTGGCGCATGCCAAATTGGCAAGTAAATAGGAGTAGTCATAAGAAGGTGAACTCCTTAGCAACAACCAAACCCCTTGAACTTCTCCATATGGACTTAGTTGGACCGACAAGAACGGAGAGTCAAGGCAATAAAAAGTACTTTCTAGTTATCATCGATGACTTTACCAGATTTATTTGGGTAGCTTTCATGAGAAATAAATCAAAAACTCTCAATGAAGTTAAAAAGATATTAAAATGAATTCAGACCGAAAAAGAAATGAATGTTATTAAGATCAGAAGTGATCATAGTACTGAATTCCAAAATAACAATTTTGAGAAATATTGTACCGATCATGGCATATCGCATGAGTTTTCTGCTCCTAAGACACCTCAACAAAATGGGCTTGTTGAAAGGAAAAATAGAGTACTACAAGAGATAGCCAATGTTATGCTGAATAACATGAATCTACCTAAAAACTTGTGGGCTAAAGCTATAATATTGCATGCTATATTATAAATCATGTTTATGTAAGAAAATCTTAAGATAAAACAACTTATGAATTATGGTTCAATAAGAAACCAACTATTAAGTACTTTCAAATTTTTAGAAGTGCTTCATTTTGCGTGATCGTGAAAACTTAGGGAAGTTTGAAGCCAAGAGTGATGAAGGGATTTTCTTAGGATATGCTTTGAATAGTCGAGCGTATCATGTTCTAAATAAAAGAACAGGAGTGATTTGGGAATCCATTAATGTCGTAATCGATGATACCTAATCACACCCACACTTAGTCAAGAAGATGATGAAGTCAATTAAATTGAGAAACCTGACTCTTCATCTAGTCCAGTTAATACTGAACTAAGATTATTGAAGGATCATCCTACTGATCTAATCTTAGGAAATCCTCTCACTGGTGTGCGAACAAGAAAACAACTAGAGACTATTTGCAATTATGTTTGCTTTACTTCTCAAGTTGAACCGGCCAAAGTAAAAGAGGCACTTACTGATGAAAATTGGATTGTTGCCATGCAAGAAGAATTGAATCAATTTATAAGAAATGATGTCTCATATTTGGTTCCAAGACCAACTAATAAACATATAATTGGAACCAAATGGATTTTCAAAAATAAATCTGATGAATTGGGTAATATAATTAGAAACAAGGCTAAACTGGTTGTACAAGGGTACACTTAAATAGAATGAATAGATTATGATGAAACCTTTGTGCCAATAGCTCGTCTTGAATCCATCAGATTGTTTATATCCATTTCTTGCTTTAAAAAATTTAAAACATATCAAATGGATGTCAAAAGTGTTTTCTTAAATGAGGATTTACATGAAGAGGTGTATGTTGAACAACCTAAGGGTTTTGAGGACCCTAAACACTTAAATCATGTATATTGCCTTAAAAGGGCACTTTATGGTTTAAAACAAGCTCCTATGGCATGGTATGAAAAGCTGACTAAGTTCTTACTCAGTCACAATTTATCATGAGAAGTGTTGATAAAACTTTATTTGTTAAAAAATATAATGAACACATACTGATTGTACAGATATATGTTGATGATATCATATATGGTTCTACAGGTACTAACCTGTCCGTTGAGTTTGCAGAACTTATGAAATCCAAATTTGAAATGAGTATGGTTGGAAAACTGAATTAGTTTCTAGGCTTACAAGTTAAACAACAAAAAGAGGGTATCTTCATTTCTCAAACCAAATACGCCTTAAATTTGGTTAAGAAATTTAGATTCGAGAATGGTAAGAAATTCGATACTCCTATGAGTACGACTTTCAAACTCTCAAAGGATGAAACAGGTAAGAGTATAGACTCTCGCTTATATCATAGCATAATTGGTAGTGTATTAGACTTAACTGCTAGTAGACCAGATATTTCCTTTAGTGTTGGAATCTGTGCAAGATATCAATCTGATCCAAAAGAATCACATCATATTGTTGTTAAGCGAATAATTAGATATCACAAGTATTGCTAATTACGGTCTTTGGTATCCATATGATACAAATGTACAATTAGCTGGATATATAAATGCTAACTGGGCTGGGAACATCTATGATAGAAAGTCTACCAGTGGTGGATGTTTTTATATTGGAAATTGTTTGGTTTCCTGGCACAGTAAAAAACAAAGTTTGGTATCCTTATCCACAGTTGAGGTTGAATACATCGCAGCTGGTAATGCATGTACCCAGCTGGTTTGGATGAAAAGAATGTTAATCGATTATGGAATTGCGTAAGATACAATGATCTTATATTGAGATAACTCTAGCGTAATTAATATTTCTAAAAATATCATTCAAACATTCTCTTACGAAGCACATAGGCATTCGTTACCATTATATTCGAGAATTGGTTGAAGATAAGAGCATCTCTTTAGAATACATACAAACTAAAAATCAGCTTACCGACATCATGCTGAAAATGCTTGACAGGAATAGGTTTTCTAAATTGAAACATGATATTGGTATGTGTATTTCAAATTAATTATGTCAAGTTAATTTTTATTTTAAAAAAAATTTATGCAAAAAATTTAAAAATTAAAAATATATATATTTGAATTTTTTAGTCTACATGACCAATCGAGCATGTCCTCGACCAGTCGAGCCTCGACGGGTCGAGCACGTACTCGACTGGTCGAGGAGTGCGGGTTACTTCCTAAAAAGGGGGAAAATCACTTTTTCTTCTCATTTTCTTCTTCTTCCTCAACAACTTCTTGCTCGAGTCGCTGAACCGATCTCCATAGAGTCATTGTAAGTGCATCATTTTCAATTTCCTTCTAGATATGGGTACTTCTATGCATTTTAAGCTTTGTTGTGTTGTTGACTTGTGATTTTCACTCTTTTCTACAAGGTTTTTTTGGTAAAAATCTGACATTAGCCAAACCCAAATATTATACTCTCTTGTGCATACTTTATTTGGAGCTTCGCTCTAAGAGGAAGGTCACATGCAAGGCCCCTAGTGGCTCCTCCTCCCGGACGACTCCAATTAGGGTGAGAACCCTGAGAGCACCCGAAGAAGATTCGGAGCATGTAAGGGATTTCCGCATTCGAGATATAATAATAAAAAAGATGATAAATCTTGATCATGTTGCTCACTTCAAGTTGTTGTCCATTCTCTCAGCCATTGGTTGGGAAAAAAATTTTGGTTGGAGCGGACCGGCTTACCGTTCCATTGCACAAGGCACGTTTGCATCTATCAGGGAGTTGTCCCTTAAAAATCTTACATTTTCCATTAATTTTAGAGAAGGGACAGTGCCAATAGATAGGCACCTAATTTCAGGTCTACTTGATATAAATGTTAATGATGAAGGTATCTGTAAGGCTCACCCCCACAGCACATGATATTGTCCGCTTTGCCAAAGCTCATGGTTTTAAAACGCATCATGTCTGTTAAGGGAGGAACCCAACTTATAGCCACCACAACTTCGGACAACTCTTTCGATGTGGGACAAAGTTTCACCTTCACTGTGGATACAATAGCCTACTAGCATAGTAGCCTGCCAACCACTGGTAGCTCACCCAGGTCCGCCAGGCCCTGCCCACATCAGTGTCCGCCCACGTGTGCCTGCCCACATGTGACCATACAATTGACAGGGCGTCACAATATCCCTCACTAAGGGTAGAGCCATCCTCGGTTCTGATACCACTTGTAAGGCTCACTTCCACAGCACATGATATTATCTGCTTTACCGAAGCTCACGGCTTTAAAACGTGTCATGTCTGTTAAGGGAGGAACCCAACTTATAGCCACCACAACTTCGGACAACTCTTCCGATGTGGGACAAAATTTCACTTCATTGTGGGTACAGTAGCCTGCCAACCACTAATAGCTCGCCCAGGCCCTGCCCACATCAGCATCCGCCCACGTGTGCCTGCTCACATGTGACCACACAGTGACAGGGCGTCACAATCCTGATTCATCCTCTTTCTAATAAGATGTTTGAATCTGAGTGAAGGGATATTACCCATAAATTATGCCAATTTAATGCTGAGTGGAGTGGCGGTAATGCACTACGTGCCACCCAGATGATTCCCTGTTTCCGTGTTCTTCACCGCATTTTTACTTCGAATGTCTATTCACAGTTTGGAAACAAATCTGAGCTCACTCCATTCATGGCTCATATTCTCCATGTTGTCACATTGGATATACCAATTTGCCTTCCTTCCTTTATCTGCTATTTGATCATCCAGTTTCGCATTCATCCTGGTCATGGTTCTATTCCATTCGCTTATCTTATGACGACACTTGCCCTTCATTGCAATGTTGTCATTCCGTCCTCTGAGGCCCCTGAGGCAATTCTTCCATTTGACAATTCGAACATTAATAAAATAAAATTAAATTACCTCCCCGGTCAGCAAGATGAGGATGAGGTCGAGGAAGAGGAAGCACCGTTACCAGCAGATACATCGATGGATGATATCTTTGCTAAGTTAGAGTTTGATGATGAGGCAGTCCTGACTTTTAACTGTCTCAATTCGATGATTGCCTTCGCTCTCTAGAGGACAAGATGGATGCTTTACAAGTATCTCAGGACAATCTGGCTGAAAGCCATTGCTCTTCAATGAAATATATGGGAAAATATCTTCATCGCATAACGAAGGGCCTTCACCAAATTAACCCATCTATTCCACCGCCTTCTTCCTCTGATTCAAACTAGTTTTTCTTTGTTTTGATTTTGGGGTTGTATAACTTTAAACTTATGCTTAAGTTGGTTGTATAACTTGGATGATATTTTTAGATATTATTATTCTCTCTTAATGTTTACTCATATTTTCCTCTTAGTCATGATGCTTATCTTGCCATTCTATTATTCATTTATCTCATATTCCTACTTTCCTTTGTCAACTTGTGATAAAAGGGGGAGAGTTTGTATGGATATGATTGGTATGACGATTGGAATTGATTGAATATATATTATTAGAATGGATATGTATGTTAATATAGGTATTCTACAAAAGGTTAAAGTGAAGCATTGATTGAGGGGAGTAAATTTAATTTAAAAAAAAATTGCACTCATATTAAGGGAGACTATGATTTCAAGCAAAGTAGATATGTTGAACTTGTATGTATGTTTTGTTATGTTTTGTCACGAATTTGACAATGGGAGAGATTGTAAGTGTTGTGATATATAAAGCACATTTATTTATCAAATTTCGATGGACAAAACAAGTTGTGATGTGGTGACTCAAATGATGGAAAGTTCACCTTCAAGTTCAAGACATGAAGTTGGAAGTGAAAGTTCAAGACATGAAGATGGTTACTTCAAAGTCCAAAGTACTCAAGCTCTACTTCTCTTCTAATTCAAAATCAAGCTATATTTACAAGATTACTTCAATGAATGCAACTGAAGATTCAAGTACATGCTACAAGGTATACACTTCAATGTTCAATGTGTTTAGGTATATTTGACCCTAGAAAGACATTAGACTTAGGTTCTTTCAAATGCCAAACATAATTGGGTTTCTATATTTTAATTAGGCTTAAGTTCGACTAGTCTAAGCTTTGATTCGTCCAGTTTAGGAAAAATTTTGACCAGTCTAAGTTTTCAACTGAAAATTGGATAAAATCTGTTGGTTCCTCGACCAATCGAGAAAAGTGCTCGACCAGTTGAAGGGGGCTCAACTCGAAGTCCAGCAATGGATTTTGGGCATCCTTGACTAGTCAAAGGCTATGCTTGACCGGTCGAACAGGCCCCTTGACCAGTCAAGCAGGGCCTTCGACCAGTCGAAGGACGGCTTGATCTGATCGCTCCTGAAATTTGAAATTTGGTTGTTTTTTATACCAGTCGAAGGAGACCTTAGGCTAGTCGAAGCAACAACTTTTCAGCCTATAAATAAAGGTTTTTCTCACTCCGAAATAGATCATTCAAGCCACAAAAAGCCTTCACTTTGAGAGAGAAAAGTCCCAATCTTCTTCAAGCTATAGAAAAGTATTTTAAATTCTTTTTAATAGCTTATTGTTTTGTAATTTCTAAATCTCTCTCTATGAATCATATATTTTAAAGGGAGTTCTTATTCTTCCTTTTGAGATCTAAGAAATTCAAACAAGTAGCCCAGGTTTGAATTAAGTTAAAATCTATTAAGAACTTAGAACCCTTCATTTTGGTCATTAGACATTGAACATTGAACATTCGTCATCAACTGAAGTGGTTCTACAGGCTACATCATTCAGCGTCTTCTGAAGAAGATAAGTATTTACTTTTTATTTTTGGTTTATTTAAGAAATCCAGGAAAATCTCATGTATTGGTTTTGACTGAGATAGCCAGAAAATCTCAGTGTGTGGGGTTTTGATTGTGGTAGCCCTTCTAAAATCACAACTGTCTAGGTTTTAAGGTGAACCTGAGAAAACCTTAATTTTTAGTAAACGCCAATATCACGTGGGTTGTGATTTTGGGGAGTGGATTAGGTGTGGCTATTTGAGGACAGTTGGTGTACACACTAAACCACTATAATTCCTGGTGTTTTTATGGCAAATGATTTTTGAGATGTACATGTGGTGAATGTTTGTAAATCTTTATGTACATGTGGTGAATGCTTGTAATAGATAGTTGCATTTCTTTTTCCTTTTGTTTTAGTTAGCGATCTTAATCCTTACTAGTTCATGAAATCAGGTTATCCTACCTAAAACCTTGGTCTTTGGTGTAAGGTTGTCCTATGAACACGGTTTGAATCAACTTCTCAATACTATTACAATTAAGTTCTCTGATTAAGTTCTGATTTATCTATTCTTTCAGTACTTTAATTTTTTATTTGGCATAGTCCTATTCACCCCCTCCCCTCTAGGACTGTAAGCTCACCTCTTTCAGGTAACTTCTCTACAGTCCCCCAGTATTTCTTACGAATGTTCATCTTGTCTTTAATAGGGAAAGCGTTCTGGTGGTAATCGAGTTTAGCCCCCGAATTCGTATAAAACTCGAAACAGATGCAAGATGCATTTATGGCCAATTTGTTCTCATCTGATCGGGATGTTAGTATCACTAAGTTGGCTTCCGTACAGAAGAGAGAGAATGAGCCTATAGAAAAATTCATCTACCGATAGAAAACCTTGGCGGCATTGTGCAGGAAGCTGCGAGAAGAAAAAGAGCAAGCGAAGATGTGCCTCAATTCAATGGAAACGAGGATTGCATTTGGTCTCACAAGTGCAGATATAAGGACCTTTCGCGATCTTACCACAAAAGCACATACACTCGAATTAATGACAAAGAAAATGCCATCATTTCAGAATGAGATGGGTAGACGAGGATAAAACAGATTAATAGCGAATGTCGTTGATCGAGAGAATAAGAATGACGTTCCTTGTGACAAATGGAGAACGGAAAGGAGAGAAGAAACGAACCGCTACAAAGGAAGTGTCAGTGATAAAAGTTCCAGACCGCCTGATTCTCATGAAGGGTATGCATTCGAAAGGGAAGATGTCGTTCCCATGATGAATCAACTGCTAGACATCGGAACAATAGAACTGTGTCCATCCAAGCGTCCTGAAGAATTAAGAAAACAAAAGAGAAGAATTATTGTCATTATCATCGCTTTTCGAGTCATCCTACAGAGGATTGGTTTATACTAAAGAATATACTACAGAAAATGATAAAACAGGGTGAGATAGTGATAAAAGGGGTGAAGAAAGAGACTGGAAGATGACCATAAACATGGTATCTATAAGAGATGTGGATTGTCAATATCCAATTCATTATAATCGAGGCATGATCACTGTTAATCCATTGTCGAGGTTAGTAGAATCCCTGTTAAAAAGTGAACATAAGAGAAGAAAGGTAACCGTTCCTTTACAAAAACAAGACCTTGCAAAAACACGAGTAAGAATATCAAGAATGTTACAAGGAGAAAATTCTTCATGTGATGAAGAAAGTTGAAATGAAAAACAAAGATCGATTATTTCAATAAAGACACCTATCATGAATTCATCAAGGATCTAGGAAGATAAAGGGAAAAATGTCATAATAAGAGAATTGCCGCAAGAAATCAGTCTAAATGACTTAGCTTCTATGTGCCAACAAGAAAATGAACCAATTAGAGAATTCATAAATCGATGGAGAACCCTAGGGTAATCATGTCCACAACTTATAGAAGAAGAAGAACAGGTTAGGCTATGTGTGAAATGCATGAAACCAAAGGTCTCGTTTGGCCTTATTGGTCCAAATATACAAACTTTTCAAGACTTGGTCACAAAGGCATGCAACCTAGAAAGGATTAGCACAAAAGTATTCGATTCCCATATAAGGCCATTATTTTAAAAATCTAAAGGAACACCAACCAATGCTATCAAGAAGGAAAAGAAAATGAAGAGTTATCAGGACGGACAAAAAACTTATAGTAGAGATAACAGAAATGATTCCACGACTAAGAAAGTAAGGAAAGGGCTTGAATGATTCAAAGATTGTGAAAAATACACGTTTGAAGAAGACGATATACTTACCATGATGAATCGACTGTTAGCAGCAGAAAAAATCAAATTGACATGGTCAAAATATCCAAGAGAAATGAGGAGAATAAGGGAAAATGAATACCATCATTATCATCATTTTCATGGGCATTGAACCGAGAATTTCCTCATTCTCAAAAATCTCTTGTAGAAAATGATGGACAGTGGTGAAATCGTTATAAGAAAAACGTTTGACATAAAAGAAAATGTGACTGTGTGCGATCTTGATTAAAAATGTCTCATGACCCTCGGAAGAAAAGGCAGAATTCCGGTGTTGATATGATTCCTCATGTTCCTATACATGATTCACCAAGAAACACTACCCTTGAAAGACAAAAAGGTTTTAATCATGAAGATTGTTAGAGAAATCTTCCCAATTAAAAGGGAGCAAGACAAGTACAACTCCACAATTACAAAAAGATCTTTGGAGATCACATGTCTCCTATACACTATCTCAAATAAAGAATAAATCTTTGAGCCACAATCGAAAAGATCTTTGATGATGATGAAGATACAATCAAAAGGATCTTCAATAATGATGGCAAAAAAAAAAAAAGAAGAATGAATGATGAAATGTCAAAAAATCGCCAATTATCGCCTAGCACTGAGTATTCGACCATTATTGCCAAATTGATATTATCGCCGATTACCACCAAACATACTTACTATCACCAAGTGCCCATTATTATCGCCAACGACTATTACAATTGCCGATTATTCACTACCAAATTGATACTATCGCTAATCGCTGACTATTATCACAAAAGTCATTATCACCAAATCGATATTATCGCCAAACCAATATATTATACGGCAACGACGCCTATATGACCAACCACGTGTAAGCCCTATATTATCAACGATAACAATAAATCATATATGGTAGTGGAGTGCGCCTATATAGCCAACCACGCATAAGACCTATCATATTGGCGGTTCATCAAAATTATGCGGGCAATAGTGAAAAGCCAATAGCCCTAAAAAGCCTGTGAAGGCAATCACATACTTAGACCCATGGGGCAGCGGAATGCGCCTATGCGGCTAACCACACATGAGATCGATGCCGTCTGTATAGCTTCTAACAGTGACATGGGAGATGGTAAGAGAAAATGCCCTCTCATGAATGGGTTAGACCTTGCAGGCGAACAAAAAGTGGGCTGCAGTGTGCGCTCTTTGGCTTGTCCATAGATAGGCCAACCACGCATAAGACCTCCTAAATTCATGACTTAATTTCAGTAGAAACTCATGGGGATGGGCCTCTAAATGAGTTACCCCTTCATCGATGGACTGATGGCCTTGGATTTTGTACCATTTAAGGTGCCTTATAAACCTTGTGAACTCTAGAGAGTTACTGCGCCCAACCCTGTGCATAAAACCTACTAAGTTCATTATTTCGGTAGCTTCACTGGGCCCCTCTGATGGATTGCGGTTTGTGAACTCCCCGGCTGCGATGGTTCAGAGAACTCATAAGAGTTACATAGGCCATTCGCGTAAGACCCCCAACTTCAACTACTTAAAAGTCTAAAAAACTGTGATTTCTCCAACTACTTAAGAGCTTAAACTGTATATGGAGCCTTTAAAACTAACTAAACTATAAATTAGCTTCATTCATCAAAATGAAATATGACATAGGTGACACTAACAATAAGATGTGTTACTATCTCATTAAATTATGAATTGCATAATGTGAAATCTCACATACGAATGTGCTCATCCACTATATTTCTGAAGCATGATCAACAGGTGATATGTTATATTTGCTAAATACCTGTTATGACAAAATGAATCATGAAAATCCTAAATAAGCATGCGAGAAATTTTAGTATGTATAGATACAACAACAACATGCAAAAAATTTTGCCACTGTAAATCACAGCAAAAGGATGTTAAGAAATATAACATATCGAGATATGATGAATTGTAAGGCCCACCCCCATAGTACATAATATTGTCCGCTTTATCGAAACTCATGGCTTAAAACGCGTCATTTCTATTAAGGGAGAAACCCAACATATAACCACCACAACTCCAAACAACTCTTCCGATGTGGGACAAGGTTCCGCCTTTACTATGGGTACAATAGTCTGCCAGCACAGTAGCCTGCCAACCACTGGTAGCTCGCCCAGGCCCTTTAGGCCCCGTCCACATTAGCATCCGCCCACGTGTGCCCGCCCACATGTGACCACATAGTGATGGGGCGTCACATGAATTATAAGATATGGTATTTCCCCTTGAATGTTCAAAAATATATGTGTTGTCACAGTATTTGTTTGAATTGAGTCCAAATTATTGCAATATCAGACTTATGATCAAGAATGCTTGCTGCTCCTTACTCAAAAGAAGGGAAAATGGAATACTTATCCTCTTCAAGAGTTAATCTTTTAAGATCAATCACGGTTCTTTAATTATAACTTATTTACCCTTCTAAAGAGGATGATAACTTCTTTCTATCAGTTGCTCTACCGATGATGAAAGAAGATTATCCCGTAAAACCCATAAGGGTAAAGGAGGGTAAAATTATAAAGAATTATCATTCTCTTTCGAACGATCCGATGTTCCATATGTAAGGCTCGTATCCTACTTCGTACCATTCCTTAGACTCCCACGATCCTCCCTGTTGAATTCCGGTGACCCGTGACGCGTAGATAACATTTGCACAAACCCTAAGTTGCATCCTATATATCTGAATCGACTTGACCCGAGACTTGTACCCTAGTGACTGCGCCGTCGTCGCAGTTCCAACATTGCGCCTCACGCATCGATGCAATACCCAGGCCAGGAGATGTGGGCCTACATTTATCTCAAAGAAACGCTGCACATTGTAAATCCCAAGAAGAGAATCTCTACAATCTATCAAATCAATCTCATCAATCAATCAAGTACAACACCTATCCCTCTCTCACCCAAAAGTCAACACAACCCATACCTATCAAGTCAAGTACACCCATCACTCACCCATCACACCCATCTCTCTCCCATCCATCACTCTCTCTCTCTTTCTATCATTTCTCTCTTCACTCCCAAGCAACCCAAGGAGAGGAAAAATGTCCAAGCTTCCAAGAGAGCCAAGTGTGGCCCACTTCCTACCCCTCACATCTCTCATCCTAGCCATTCATACTTCATCAACCTCCATCAAAGGGAAAGCCTAGGAGCTAAGGAGTCCAAGGAGCTTAGAAGAAGTAGAATCGGTGGGTGCTCTTTAGGTAGATTCTTTCATTTTCTTGCATAGGGCAAGTGGAACCCACCAATCAATCGTGAGGATCCCATCTTAGTCCCTAGGTGTGGCCAATGGCCCACCTTGATGGCATGCATGTGATGTAATGGAAGAGGGGCCCCTTTCACAACCGTTCTCTCTCTCTCTCTCTCTCTCTCTCTCTCTCTCTCCTCCCTTTTCTCCTTTTATGATGTTGTGTGGCCCACCTGATGATGAATGTAGTATCTAGACCATCTGTCCAGTGGGACGTCCCCGCTTTCCAACTGGGCCCACCTTGCTGTCCATTCGGACAGGCCCTGGACGAAGGGAAAACACACATATCACCTTGATTTGGGGAGTGGGGGTGCCCACTGACGTGGACCCATCCTGATGTACGTGCGGCATCTACGTTGTCCGTTCAGTGAACAGGGTCCACTTGGCTATTCGTTTTGGACAAGCTATGGACGAAGGAAATCACAAATATCAATTGGATTCCTAGCTTGGCGAGCCTCACTAGCGTGTGGGAAATCCACACTGTCCATCCGTTTTGAGTGCCAAAGGAGCCCTGACCGTTGAAACTTACGGCCCACCTTGATGAATGTATTCGATATCCTCACTGTCCACTTAATTGGGATGGTGGGATGCCATCGTGATGCATGTATATCCACGCTGTCGATCCGTTATCTGGACGGGTGGGGCCCACCTTGAGGTAAGTGTTTCATCAACGCCGTCCATCTGTTGGACGAGCAGCCTATGGCTGCTGGACTTACGTTAGCAAGTTTTGGGGTTGCGCATGATACATGTATTCTAAATCCATACCGTCCGTCCATTTTGTTGGTGGGCCACATGTGTGGACCCCACCATGAGGTATGGGATTTATCCAAGCCGTCCCATTGCAGGACTCCACCGTGATGTACCTGTTGTATCCAAACCGTCCATCTGTGGACTGATCACGAGGTATGTGTAATATCCCACCATCCATCTATGTGGACCCAACATCACAGCTGCTGTAATGCCGTTAGCAAATTCCGTGGGTCTGATCACAGGTATGTGTTATATCCAAACTATCCACCCACCGTCCAGATTCGTGAACGGTGGGGCTTGCCCTGATACATGGGACCCACCTCTTTGTATGTGTTTCATACATGTCGTCCGTCCGTAGAGTCCATCCACGTGGCCCACCTTACATGTGTTTGATCGAGGCCATTCAATAGTTCCCATCAGGTCCAACACTCTGCTGGGCTGACCACCTACTAGACGGCCCGCTGACATATGTGTTGTAAGGCCATGCTGCCTACCGAAAGTGGGGCCCACTCATGATGTATGGGCCCCTATACGCATGATGTATGTGTTATTCAGGCCGTCCAACTATTTGAAATGCCAACAGGGCCCACCTGCTGTGCATGTGCCGAGCTCATCTACTGGACGTGGACCCACTCCACACGTGCTGCACATGTGAGGGTGGGGCCCACCTTATGGTATGTGATGTATTCACACTGTCCATCAGGTTGGACGTGTGGCCCACCTTGAGGAATGTGTTTTATATCCAGGTCATCCACAGGCCACAGTGATGTATGTATTGTACTCACATGTGTGGGACCCACACGTGATATATGTGTCCCATCCACGCTGGCCATTTGATGGTGGGGGCCTACTGTGATGTGTGTGCAGTCCACACCGTCCAATGAGGAACGGTGCTAGGCCCACATGATGTAAGTGTTTCGTCCACCCCATCCTGGTGGGCTGGACATGGGTCCCACCACATGATGCATGTGTTTTTCACCCACGTCGTCCGATTACTGGACGGGTGGGGTCCACCTTGATTTATGTATTTTATATACACGTTGTCTGTCCGCGGCCCATTTAATGTATATGAGGCCCATGTATTGCGGCCCATTCGATGTATATGAGGCTCATATATTACGGCCCATTTGATGTATATGAGGTCCATATATTGTGGCCCATTTGATGTATATGAGGTCCATGTATTGCAGCCCATTGTAATGTATATGAGGCCCATATGAGTGAGGCTCATTATGATGTATATGTGGCCCATTCAGCAAGGCCCAGTATGATTAATATGAGGCCTATGAGTGAGGCCAAATGTGATGAATATGTGGCCCATGAGTGAGGCCCATCGTGTGAAAGTACCCTGGTTTGTCAATTAGCGTGAGTGTTGAGTCAGTTAGACTACAGAGCCTGATAGAAAGATCGATTCAAGCGTCTGCCTCAACCGGATGTGTGCAAGTTCACCACAGGTAAATCTGAGCCTCACATCCCTTGTCCAAAATCACCAGGTATACTAAAACCCTTAAAAAATGTTAGAATATTATAGGGTTATTAGGGTAAGAAAATATTTTCAAAATAAGAAAATTCTCTAAGTTTTCTTGCCTTGTCGATTTTATCGATACACATCTCGATATGATTGACCTACGCTGTTGTAACCCCCTGAAAATCGGGGGTCGAGCAAAGCTCAGCTTCCGAGTTCCAACGCATCACTTATGCAACATAGATAATGATGATTATGATGAGAACATTGAAACATGAATGAGATTATACCAAAACAGCATATCATACTCCAGACAGTTAAATTGCAAGAGAAAGATTGTGATAGATGTATAGAAGATATATACTATGGTAAGTCTCCAAAGTGTGATAATGTTGCCAGGTTAATGAATTACAAGTACAATTTCAAAATATACCAAAGGTGTAGTGTCATCTAGTCAACATCCCTGTAACCCCGTTAATCAAGGCACAACTCACATAAAGCCGCCAGAAAACAGCATATACGAGAAAGCATCCTCATCGTCACAAAGTCCGGCTCCACCTCAGGAGTAGCGTCGCCATCTACAATCAGACAAAGTTTGGTGAGTGTCCGGAACACCGTCCCGTAACGTGAGAGTAAGCGATCAACTCAGTGGAACAATAAAGCATAAGTTAACATGTTATCAAAATTGTCAAGCAGTAATGATAAAGCAGTACAATCAACAATTCTAAATACTCTTATTAATGTAAGTATGAAATGTTGTCATGATGCATGCCCTTGCCAACATACTCCCTCATGCGACACCATCTTATGTCCGCGGCATGCTTTCATCCCTTAGTGCTCCACATCTTATAGGCACATGCAGTGCTATATGAACATGATTACCGAGTTGTTATTAGTCCTTTTCATACAGCAGGATTGGGAAACTAAGGTACATCCCTTATATCATTCCCAAACAATGATCCATTCTAGGATTGTCAGTCCTAGATAATCTCATACGATGATACGGTTCTAGTCGCCATTTGTAAAAATTTGTTGTGGTCTGTTACACGCACTCGTTACACCGCTCCCCCATCACCTTATCAATACAGGCCTAGTTTATACTCTATTTACTATGGGAAGGCTCGTCGCCTCGCTGTAGATTTAGAGTATGCTCACGGTCACTACAACAGGTACGGTTAGGGCTGTCAAGGCTATTACACAGAATCGTTACACCACTCCCCCATCACCCATCAAAACAGTGTAGGCCGATAGCTCGAATACAGTGTCCCATACCACCATATTCGGCTTACGAGTCTGATTGCTCACTGGTCACTACAGGGAGGCACATGACCCCAGTGTAAGCCTATGGCTCAACCACGGTGTCCCATACCACCATGCACGGCTCATGAGTCTTAGCGGATCGAGGTACCAAGGTTAACGGGGTTGCACTGGTAAGTTCGGTACCTTAAGTTCAAGCAGTAGCGTCCAAACATGGTGAACATACGTTAGACAGATCGGGTTACTTGACGAGCTCGGCTAGCTCGAGCACACGATAAGTTAAACAACATGAAGTGCATAAGCACTTCGCGTGGCCAACCACTATCGCCAACCAAAGTACGACTCGGGTTCGTCGAACACATCTCACGTGGCGAATGAATCTCAGCCACGAATTCAATCCTATTACCGATTGCCTGGACTATACAATAGCCCCAATCACATTCAATTACGGAATAGTTAAAGCAGTAATGGATCAAGATTTCAAATCATACAATCAAATATCAAATATTGTCCGCTTAAGGCTGTCAGGGCTGTTACACGGAATCGTTACACCACTCCCCCATCACCCTTCACAGATTTTATGGAATACAACTTAAACATGTGAAGTAGTTAGAGCAGAATTAATTAAACAAGTAATTCAAATATATTAACAAGCATGTTATAAAACACAATGCAAATAGGAAATCCAAACACATACGTTTCATAAACCAGTAAGTGATTAAACTAACCAACTTACATGAAGGAAATCATACACATCACTAAGGTAGTTGAGAATCCTATCTCAACACCTACTTAAGGCACTACTAGATTAAGTACATAACTATACAAGTATTTTCACAAACACTTACACTACACATTCCAACATACCTATAATATACTAGTTAGAACACAAGTCGTAGCGAATCTTTTCTCAAAGGATTGCCAAATGAACCACGATCATGCATTCACGACCAATAGTCATGGCAAGCATAAATCATAGTTCCATATTCATTTGAACATTTCTGCAAACACTTAGACTACAACTAGTACGTACACGACATATATTAATATAACAGGTTAGGCTAATCCGTTCATCCGGAAGTTGATACACATGTATCTAGCATACCTAAACAACAATTAATCATGGCAAGCATAAATCCGTATTTCATATGTATACGGTATTTTCTACAAATACGAGGAATACAGTATATTCAACATAGTTAACGTATAACCGAAAAACAAAACAGACAGAGCACTTTGTACATGTGTAATAGCATCCAGATCATGAATCTATCATATCTAACATTGAAAGCGTTGAAAACCATAACCTATACGTATAAAGTCCGCACCTTTTGTCGGTAAATTTGAACCGAAACCAGTTTGAACCTAACGTCTTTGTCTGCGGCACAACGACAACCAGAATCATGAAACAGGTCAGCTATTCCATCACCTACACTCTTGGAAACTCTAAAACAGCCTAGGGTTAGGTTTTCTTACCTACGAACGAAGCCGGAATTGCCGAAAAAGTGATTAGATCGTGATGACTAATCACGTAGGATAGCAGGGTAGAGCATCAGGAAGAATCTTTGAAAGGGCCAAGCTATATGCCCTAGAGGGGGGTGAATAGGGCAATGCCAAATAAAACTTAAAACAGCGGAATAATAAAAGATATAAATAACAATGCTGAAATAATAACAATCTCAAAGCATATGAAATATGAGAATGATGCTAAATCAGTTCTAAGGACAACCTTACACCAAAAACCAATGGCTTATGGTAGGACAACCTTATTTCTAGAACGATCTAGAAAACACAAATGATATGGAAAATAAATCAAGAATAACTTAAAGAAATAAATCCTAAGTTATTACACCATTCAACCACACTTGCTTGAAATGAAAATTACAACATTCATCCACAAAAGCAATCCACAATAATAAAGGAATAAATGAATAAAGAAATCAAGCGCATCCACAACACAACGATATATAGTGGTTCGCTGTGTGTTCACCAATCTGTTAGCCAACAATGACCACACAGAATCGTTACTCTACTCCTAATATCCTCACACGGGGATATTAGCATGCACTATCAAAATAGGTTTTCACAGTACACCCAAAACCTTCACAATTGTGTCTTTTATCTCAAGGCTTACACAATCCAAAAACCCCCACAATCCGAGTTTTTCGCTCTCCTCAGATAACAAAACAATGAGATTTTTCTGGCAAATCTCAAATAAAACCAGAGAAAGTAAATTACAAAGTAAAATACCTGGATCTCCTTTTGAAGTAGCCCAGTAGAACCAATCGGAGTAGATAAATGATACGTCGTTCAATGTCCAATACTCACATAAAGAATGGTTCTAAGTCTAATTGATTTTAGATTAAATCAAGAAGAGCAAGGTCTATTTGATTTTGATCCTAGAAGAAGGAATATCACAAATTCCTCTTTTCTAAATAAGATTGGAATATGGATCAAAATCACAATAGAAAAATGCTAACAAAAGGAATATTAAATATGCACAATAGCTTAAAAAAATAATCACTACTTATCTCAGAGTATAGCCTTAAATCGCTTGAATGGAATGGAATTGAATGAATAAACTCTGAAATTCGTACACTGTTTATAGCCTTAAAAATCCCATCTTCGACTGGTCTTAAAATCCTAGGACTGGTCGTAGCGTCAAAGATTTTGAAAGATTTCTGCGGGATTAAATTTGCTATACTCACGACTGGTCTTAGGTAGTCTACGACCGGTCGTGGACCACCTACGACTGGTCGTGAGACACCTACGACCGGTCGAGATACTCGAGATAAGTCGCTGGAGTTCGAGTCGTAGAACTACGACTGGTCGAAGGATGAGTCGTAGGACTTCTCAGGACTGGTCGAAGCAAGTCCAGGACTAGTCGAAGGACAACCAGGAAAATCCAAAAATCTGTAACAATCTAGGACTGGTCCTGAGAAACCTAAAACTGGTCGAAGCAAAGCTAGGACTGGTCTTAGAACAGTCACATCAAGTAAATTAAAATATTCGGATTATGTATCCAGAATGACCTATCATACAGACCAACCTAAGGTCAATCTAAGGTCAAACAAACCTTGAGTGAGATGGACATTGAAGTCTTGAAGGTCTGTATTCTCAGATGATCTTGAAGTAGAAGCTTGAGTCGAGTTGATGGTCTTTCTCGAGCTTGGTACATTCTTGACTTGTCTTGATGAAGTCTTCTAATCTTGAACTTGATAGAGGCAAACTTGGAGTCTTCTATTCTTGTAGACTTCATTCATGACATGTCTTGCAAGCATTCTTCATTTATGATCTTGTCTTGAAAACATTCTTCATTCATGATCTTGTCTTGAAGCAGTGTGTAGTCTTGAAGCAGTGTGTAGTCACAAACAAGAAACACAAGAAGTACAAGACATATAGGTTTTGGCACTACAAAATTTGACAACCAAAGGGATATGAAATCATAGCACTAACAATCTCTCACTTCTCTCACACTTTCTCTCTCTTTTCTCTCTTCTCCTCCTAGGTTTTTCTCAAATTCGTATGGGATGAGAGAGTGAGGGTTTAAGGTCCTTATATAGGCCCAAAACTCACCAAATTAGACCCAGGGCCAAGGTATACTTAGGTTATGTCCAAATACGGACAGTTTCGTCTCAACGGAGCACTTCTAGAACCCCCCCCTTGAGCCAAAGGTCGAACTTAAGCTCACCAACCTTGGATCTAGGTCGAGTTAAGTCTTCGTTCCCGTCGGGTTCCCAGATCACACGTGGCGGACCAGTTTCAGTTCAACAGTCACCGGAACTCGATCAGGGCCACAAGTACACTGACTTGTGTATGAAATTTTCCCTGATCCGAGGATGTATTTGGGTCAGATTCTGATGATCTGATTGCTTATATCAAGCTCGCAAGTGACAAGTCTCAGATCACTTAAATTAGATTACATTTCTAAAGAAATCTTCGTTTTCTCACACTCTTCACTCCGGGCTCAAGCGAATAGCCCCAGGACACTATCTGAATTTGATTTTCGAGATGGTTGTCAAGCCCAGCAAGGCGGTCCTAATTCTATAACTTCGTATTATTCGGACTTTCGACGTGTGGTCCAGATCTGATACAGAGTTTCAATGTGCTCTCGAGAGCAGCTGGGTAATGAGATTGATCCTAGGTTTTAAGGTAACCCAGCGTCAATGATTCTACAAGTTTTGGGTCTTGCAGATCGTATTTAAAGTGATTAGTGTGGATTTCGTAGCTAATCCAGTTTAGCACTTAGTTGACTTTGTCTAATTCTTAAAGGATTTGAGGTTTGAGAGGTTCATAAGGGATTGGGATCTACCCCTTGCCTAAGGACATCTGATTCCAGGCTGGCAAAAATCTGGGATGTTACAATCTACCCCCCTAAAAAAAATAATTTGTCCCCGAAATTGGCTAAAGGCAATAAGTAAGGATGTTGTTATTTCATTTGCCTAAGACTTATTGATTTTAAGTCTCTACGTGTGGTAGGGTGTATCTTGTGCATACTAGTCTAGTACATTTTAGGCTACCCCCCTAAAAAATTTATTTCTTTATCCCTTGCTTTTATCCTGATGGTTTGCTACAATAGATTTCTTTCCCTATTTGGAGTCTTGACTTCGATTCCCATCTGTTGAGAGTAAGATAGTTGTTTTCAATGTTTGACCAACAAGGAGAGACGGTTATAGTGGGCTTGATCCCGATACATCGATCATCTACCTAGCCAGGATAGAAAGCTCATCGTATCCCTTCCTAGTCCTGGTAGATCCTGGTCTTCTGCTCGGCCAAGCAGTGAGTCCATTGGTAGTCGCCCAGGATTGAGAATTGGGTCAAGCCGCGAATACTTCGCAGTTGTATATGTCAGTAACTCCATAGTCCGATCACTCTAAAAACGTAGAGAATGTCCATCATTGAAAGGCTCAAATTTTCTATTTATAAAGTTGCCTGTTGGGTCTTGGTCTAGGAGAGTCCTCGATATCTATGTCCAAGGAAACGGTGAGTCAAATCTTACTAGATCATCCTAAAACGGTTTCTCATAGTAGAACTTACAAGGGCTTCTATTATGTTCGTATTCAACGAGCACAGTTGTAGATGCGTTGACCTTGGCTATTGTAACTTAGTTCGCACCCTGCCTATTCTGTACTATGAATTTGTTTAATACTTGAACCCTAATTGATTTCCTTCCATGACTTCATTATTGGCATTCTAAGGAAGATTTAGATCCTATTTAATGACCTAACCTTGCGAATAACTGGGAGTAATTTCTTCCGATCCTGGGCCAGTGGGGCAAGGGCTAACCATGCTTTCGCTGCGCCTATGAGAAGGTAGACGTTGCCTACTTAACTCAGCTAGGTTCATAACTTGTCTACCCCCCTTAAAATTGTTTCTATTCTCAGGGTTCAAGAATTTGTACATCGATCTGTATGTCAGAACGAGTTGAAATTTGAAACCTATCTTTGGTATGACATGGGAAGCGATCTAGCAATACATTGATTTCTTTTCATCGATGATGCGTATTATGGCATTGGTACCTATGATTATAGAACGGAGCTAAAGATGATGGGTATTGTGGTTGATTTCAGGGGCAGGTGTGAGTTTGAGGCAAAATGCCTAATTCTACCAAGGAGTTTTGTCACGGTCCAGACTTATCCTATTTAATCATGTCTAGCTTAACAGGCAGGCTATCTTTCTACGTTCATATGCACAATATGTATGCTGACATGGCATGTGACTTGGGACTTAATTCCTAACTATCTGTTGCCCATTTGGGAAATTTCTTTAGGTCTAAAAAGAAAAAGTCTCTAGTGGCTATATATTCCTAACACTTCTCAAAGAAGACGTTATAAACTTTTGGTTATAAGTGATTGGGCCAACACAGAAGGAAAGTTTTGTAGTAGGTCTGAGTCAGATACATGGACCTTCTGCCTAGCTAGGATAGAAAATTGTCATATCAGTTCTTAATCCTAGTTGATCCCGACCTTCTGCTTGATCAGAGCATAGGGTTCATTAGTCACTACCAGGATTAAGAATTTGATTCAAATAGCGATTACCTCACTTATATACAGTTTCTCTACTCCGTGTTCCTGATTGTACTAAGTCCTTGAGAAGGCAATTCTAAGGGGTGTATTGATTTGACCTAACATTAAATCCAAGGGATATATAAGTTTTCCCTCTACGTGATTAGTTTCAAATCAAAACAACCTTCCTAAGAGTTATTAAAGAAGTCTATGAGTACCGAGGGGATTTAACAAAGGAACGGGGTCTCGCTCCAACCTAATCAAGCCAACTAATAAAATTTATCTTTCAATTATCTTAGCATAATGAATCTTTTACATTCCTTAGTCTAACCAGTAGCCTAGTCGCAACGTATGAGTAGCGGTAATCCACTAGTTGTGATCCAAAGTCTATGCTTCTACACTAGATGATTTTTTACCATTTTTAATATAGGAAATTGTTTTATCACTTAGGGTCGAACGTTATCTGATTGGAATTGAGTTGCCCGAACTTGAATTTAACTACGCTCGAGCACTACACACATGCCCATACTAGCTAAGGTCCTAGGGTTCACATTATCAATCTAGGGTTCACGTTATCAATTTATTGGATTTTCCATACTGTTAGGTCGTTTGAATCTAGGAACACCACTTAGGTCCAAAGCTCCAAGGGCCTATTTGGCCAGTGGTCTTAAGTTGTATTAAATGGACTTGTATTGCTAATACCACTTCGGGATTTGGAGTGGCATGTTTGGTAGGAGGGTAGGTTGGGTTTAAAATTAATTTTATAGGCCTTGGAAAATGAGCCTTGTGTTGGAAAGTGTGAGATGGGATGTCCAAATCCCATGATGAGGAATTTTCAAGTGTAATTTGAAAGGAAATCCCGGGATATACTTTTCATTGCATACATTCCAAACATGGTGTTAAAAACCATGAGATACACCCAATCTAGGGACCATACCTTACACATACATTTATTATTACTTTTACAATTCCATCCACCTAATCTCACTTAATGTAGTTGGCCGAACGGGCCCTAAACATCCTCAAACATCTAAAACATTCTACCAACTACTACACCCATCAACATGAAAACATAAACATCCAAAGATGGTTACCCATGCAAACTACAAGACAACAGTATGGATGACTAAACATTCGAGAAAATGACCATACTAAGCTCGGATAGAGCCATGGAAAAGTGAAGAAAAGGGAGGAAAGGGATAAGATCTTTAGGTCTCCACGGATTTGAGCCTCAACAGGGATTGTAAAGGCCCAAATGACAGGGTTTGAAGAAGGAAAGTGAAGAAAATGGATGGGTTAGTGAGCTTACACGATTTTGAGCTTCAAAGGGGGGTGTAGGAGCTCAAATGAAAGGGAATGGAGAGGGTAGAGGGTAGGTGTTACTGCAAACGATGGAGGGGTGTGGATTTTAACAGAAAATGGCAAAATAGGCAATTGGAGGGGAGGGTTGAGAGAGAAAATCAAATTTTTGAAGAAAAGGGAGAGCTTAGAGGGGGGTTTTATGAAGGAGGTATGCATTTGGGGTAGTTTTAAACCACGGCCCATGTACCAGGGGGTCACCCTAGCCCCCAAACAGCATCGGCCCGGCCGGGCTCAAAAACCGGCAAGGCCTCGCCGACCTGGCGAGGGCCTCACCACTCTCTGGAGTGGTTGGCAATGCCTCGCCATTTGGGCAAGGTCCTCGTGACCCCTAAGTCCCAAAAAGATGTGGGGCCCACCCTGAGTTCCCCCACAAGTGCTCCGTTTAGCCCCCAACTCCATTTGATGTTTTTTCGGGGCCAATTTGTAAACCAGAATGAGTTTATTTGACGTGTAGCATATGATTTTGGGATAAGAGGCGCTAATCTATCCAACTAACCCATTTATTTGGTTAGATTCTAAAAGGTTAAGGGTCAAAACCCATTTTATCTATTTATTTCTTATTTCTGGTAAGTTTTAGTTTCGATATTATTCTATGTCATTTATACCTTAGGATTAGTATGTATTATGAATGTGGTTAAAAGAAATGAAGAATATAGTGGTGGAGGGTGAGATTTTGAAGGAATTGGATAAAAAGGGATTTTAGGCTTTGAGATTAAGTGTAAGGTGTTGTGGTTGACCCACAACCTAAGGACATTCTTTTCTAGGGAACGACTCAAACCCATTGACTGACGGCCTAGAGGCGACTTAGGTCGTCTCACGCGACCAAAGATACGTTATGGATTAAATTACCGTATAGTCTCACCTGTCGGTGAAACTTGGGATCGAATATGGTTTCTATTTTTATCGCTCTCTTCCTAATTCAGAGTGCGTCAGAGTACGTCGTGTTACCATAACCTAAGCCTGGTTTAATCCAAATCATGCTCTGATACCATCTTGTAACGCCTTGAAAATCGGGGGTCGAACAAAGCTCAGCTCCCGAGTTCCAACGCATCACTTATGCAACATAGATAATGATGATTATGATGAGAGCATTGAAACTTGAATGGGATTATACCAAAACAGCATATTATACTCCAGAGACAGTTAAATTGCAAGCGGAAGACTGTGATAGATGTATAGAAGATATATACTATAGTAAGTCTCCAGAGTGTGATAATGTTGCCAGGTTAATGAATTACAAGTACAATTTCAAAATATACCAAAGGTGTAGTATCATCTAGTCAACATCCCTGTAACCCCGCCGATCAAGGCACGGCTCACATGAAGCCGCCAGAAAACAGCATATACGAGAAAGCATCCTCGTCGTCACAAAATCCGGCTCTGCCTCAGGAGTAGCGTCGCCATCTGCAATCAAACAAAATCTAGTGGGTGTCCGGAACACCGTCCCATAACATGAGAGTGAGTGATCAACTCAGTGGAATAATAAAGTATAGGTTAACATGTTATCAAAACAGTCAAGTAGTAATGATAAAGCAGTACAATCAACAATCCTAAATACTCTTGTTAATGCAAGTATGAAATGCTGTCATGATGCATGCCCTCGCCAACATACTCCCTCATGCGACACCATCTTACGTCCTTGGCATGCTTTCATCTTTTAGTGCTCCACATCTTCCAGGCGCATGCAGTGCGATATGAACATGATTACCGAGTTGTTATTAGTCCTTTTCATATAGCAGGATTGGGAAACTAAGGTACCTCCCTTATATCATTCCCAAATAATGATCCATTCTAAGGTCGTCAGTCCTAGATAATCTCATATGATGATGTGGTTCTAGGTCACTGTAAAGGGCTGCCAGGGCTGTTACACGCACTCGTTGCACCGCTCCCCCATCACCTTATGTAACGCCCTGAAAATCAGGGGTAGAGCATAAACTCAACTCCCGAGTTCCAACGCATCACTTATGCAACATAATGAATGATGATTGAATGTTGTCTGTATTAGTGCATTGAACATAAGTAAGATTAAGCCAAAATAGCATATCATACTCTAGAGACAAGTGAGATAGTAACCGGAAGACTGTGATAGATATATAAACTATATAAAGTGTAGTGAGTCTCCAGAGTGTGATAATGTTACCAGGTTAACTATTTACAAGTACCATTCTAAAATATACTAAAGGTGTAGTGTCATCTAGTCAACATCCCTGTAATCCCATCGATCAAGACACGACTCACATGAAGTCGCCAAAATACAGCATATATAAGAAGGCATCCTCGTCGTTGCAAAAGTTTGGCTCCGTATCATAAGCATCACCATCACCTGCAACTACAACAGGGTCTGGTTGGTGTGTACAATACCATCCCATAATGTGGGAGTAAGTGATCAACTCAGTGGAACAATAAAGTATAGGTTAACATGTTATCAAAACAGTCAAGCAGTAATGATAAGCAGTACAATCAACAATCCTAGGTACTCTTGTTAATGCAAGTATGAAATGCAGTTATGATGTATGCTCTCACTGACATACTCCCTCATGCGACACCATCTTACGTCCGTGACATGCGTTCATTCCTCAGTGCTCCACATCTTCCAGGCTCATGCAGTGCGATGATGAGCATGATTACCAAATTATTATTAGTCCATTTCAAACAGTAGGATTGGGAAACTAAGGTACCTCCCTTGTATCATTCTCAAACATGATCCATTCTAGGGTCGTCAAACCTAGATAATCTCATACGATAGTGTGGTTCTAAGGCACTACAAAGGCTGTCAGGGCTGTTACACGCAATCGTTACACCACTCCCCCATCACCTTTTTAGCTGTTCATCACTAAATTGATACAGGCCTAGTTCATACTCTATTCAGCGCAGTAAAACTCGTCGCCTCACCGCAAATTCAGAGTATGCTCGAGGTCATTACAAAGGGCTCGTCACCAATCAGTGTAGGCCAACAGCTCGAATATAGTGTCTCATACCACCATAATCGGCTCACGAGTCTGGTTGCTCAATGAACACTATGGGGAGGCACGTGGCCCAGCGTAGGCCAACAGCTTGACCACGGCGTCCCATACCACCATGCCCAGCTCATGAGTCTTAGCTGATCGAGGTACCAAGGTTAATGTAATGGCCTGAAAATCGGGGGGTCAAGCATAAACTCAACTCTCGAGTTACAGAACATCACTTATGCAACATAGATAATGATGATTAAATATTGTCTGTGTTAGTACAATAAACATGAGTGAAATTCTACCAAAACAGTAATTCATACTCCAGATCCATGTATAAAATGTAAGCAGAATACTGAAAGGTGTATATAGATATATATATATATATATATATATAACAAAACATTCTCGATCTCCAGAGTATGAATACTAACTGAGTCACCGTATATATACATGTTGGTTCTGAATCAAAATGTCAAAATAGTACAACTGAAACTATCAACCGTATAATCCCGTAGCATTGGACAGCCTATGCGAAGCCTACAGTGAACTGCATGTAGGAGAACTCCTCCTGATCGTCATAGAAGTCGAGCTCAGTCCCCTATGCTCCAGTGATACTTGCATCTGATACAGGGTCTGGTGGGTGTTTTAAAACACTATCCCGTAACGTGGGAATGAGTGGCCAACTCAGTGGAACAATAAAGTATAGGTTAACATGTTATCAATTCAGTCAAGCAGTAATGATAAAGCAGTACAATCAAACAATTCTAACTACTCTTATTTAATGCAAGTATGAAATGACATGATGTATGCCCTTGCCAAACCACCCTCATGCAACACCATCTTACGTTCGCGGCATGCATTCATTCCTTAGTGCTCCACATCTTTTAGGCACATGCAGTGCGATGATGAGCATGATTACCGAGTTATTATTAGTCCATTTCAGGCAGCAGGATTGGAAAACTAAGGTACCTCCCTTGTATCATTCCCAAACATGATCCATTTTAGGGTCGTCAAACTTAAATAATCTCATACGATATTATGGTTCGAGAGGCATCGCGAAGGCATCATAAAGGGCTCGTCACCCGTCAGCACGGATACAGATCTCACCATATGCGACTCAATTGCTGGCCATTAGCCTAAATACAGGTCTCACCATGCTCGGCTCAATCACTGGCCGTCAGCTCGAATACAGGTCTCACCGTACTCGGCTCAACTCAGACTCTAGTTACTGCGAAGGGCTCATTGCCAATCACAGATTTTAGAGTATGCTCGAGGTCACTCCACTAACGTCCTACCAACTGGCAGTCTATTTTCGAAGCCCGACCAGTCCACTTATTGACAATGGGACTCGGATGCAACCCGACTGAGGACCACAGCCAGGCTATGCCAGTGTAGGCCGACAGCTCGAATATAGTATCCCATACCACCATAATTGGCTCATGAGTCTAGTTGCTCAATGGTCACTACGGGGAGGCATATGGCCCCAACGTAGGCCGACAGCTCAACTATGGTGTCCCATACCACTATGCCCGGCTCATGAGTCTTAGCGGATCAAGGTACTAAGGTTAACGGAATTCCACTGGTAAGTTTGGTACCCTAGTTTGAAGCAGAGGCGTCCAAACATGGTGAACATACATTAGACAGATCGGGTTACTTGACGAGCTCGACTTGCACGAGCGCCCGTTGAGTTGTACGTCATGAAGTGCATAAGCACTTCGTGTGGCCTAACCACTGCCGACAAGCAATGCACGACTCGGGTTCGTCAAACATGTCTTGCATGGCGAATAGAAGCTAACCACGAGCTCAAATATGTTACCGATTGCCTGGACTATACAATAGCCCCAATCACATTCAATTGCAGATAGTTAAAGTAGTAATGGATCAAGATTCAAATCATACAATCAAAGTCTGATACGGTCTGCTTAGGGCTGCCAGGGCTGTTGCTCGCACTCGTTACACCACTCCCCCATTACCCTTCATGGCCTTAACATGAATTTAAACATATGTATAACATAGATAAAATCATAGGTCAGTTGAGCATGTTATGAAGTACAACATAAGCATGAGTTTATACATATTCAATTTCTAATCACACAGATATCTAAAGAAATCATACACATAGTTAAAGGGATTGAGAATCATATCTTAACTCCCTTATACATTACAATTTACTAACCACTACTCATTCAGACATTTCAACAAACACTTTAAACTACATGCATCAACATACATCACATATGTTGATCACATAGGTATTAGGCCAAATCCTTTCACTAGGGAGTTGCCCCATTTATAACACGCGTGCACCCACGATGGATAGTCATGGCAGGTACGAATCCAAGTTCCATAATCATTCAGTCATTTCCACAAACACTTGGACTACACATTTTAACGTATGTAGCTTACAGTGGTCGTGGCGTGATTTAGGGCAAATTCTTTCGTCAAAGGGAGATCGCCAATACAACAATCATATATCCATAACAATTAGTCATGGCGAGCACGAATGAGAATTCTATACTCATTCAGTCATTTTCACAAACACTTAGAATACACTATTTTAACATATATAGTGTATATTAGCAAAAGCATGTATTAGGGCAAATCCTTTCGCCAAACAAGTATTTTATCCATATATAATATATCAATACAGCAAATAATCATGGCAAACACATTTCCAAAATTTATACATATGCGGTACTTTCTACAAATACCTAGAGTATGTAAAATTTCATATTCTTCATCTTTAATCGAAATGGAAAACAAACAGCACTTTGTACATGTGCAATTGCATGCAAATCATGAATCTATCATTTTCTGACATTGAAAGTGTTGAAAACCATAACCTATACACCTAAAGTCCGCACCTTTTGTCGTAGAATCGGAAAGAATTTGATAGGTTCGCTAAGTCTTCGTCTACGGCAGTTTGACAACCTATAGAGCGAAATAGGTTAGCTATTTCATAACCTACAACTATCAAAACCCCAAAACAGATTAGGGTTAGGGTTTCTTACCTAGAAATGATGCCGGAATCACCGAAAAAGCGATTAGAATGGAGCAGTTGAGCTTGGATACGGCAGGGAAGAATCTCCCACATCTCTCACATTTTCTCTCTCTTTTCCTAGGGTTTTTCTCAAATTCGGATGGCTGAAATGAGAGAGGGTTTAAGGTCCTTATATAGCCTAAACACTCACTAAAATAGACTCCAGGTCAAAGTATATTTAGGTTATAACCAAAATACTCCTTTTCTAGCTCACGGAGGACTTCTAGCAGGCCTCCTTGAGCCAAAAGTCGGACTTAAGCTCACAGACACCGGATCAAGGTGCAGTTAAGTTTTCGTTTCGGTCGGATTCCCAGATCACATGTGGCAGACCAGTTTCAGTTCAACGGTCAGTGGGTCTCGATCTGAAATTCGAAGTTCATGGATATGTTTATGAAATTTTTCAACGGTCAATGGTCAGCGGTTCTCGATCTACCCCCCTTAAAATAAAATTTCATCCCCGAAATTGGCTAAGGGTAATAAAGAAAGATTTAATTATTTCTTTTGCCTAAGTTTTATTGATTTCGAGTTTCTACGCGTGGTAGGGCATATACTAGTCTGGTTCATTTTAGTCTACTCCCCTTAAAACTTATTTCTTTATCCATTTCTCATACCCCGATGGTTTGTTATAATTTATTTCTTTACCTATTTGGAGTCTTGACGATAATTCCCACTTATTTAGAGTAAGATAGTTGTTTTCATTTTTTGACCAGCACGGAGAGACGATTGTAGTGGTCTTGATCCCGATACATTGATCATCTACCTTGCCAGGGTAGAAGGCTCATCGTATCCCTTCCTAATCATGATGGATCCTGGTCTTCTACTCGGTTAAGCAATGAGTCCGTTGGCAGTCGCCTAGGATTGAGAATTAGGTCAAGTCGCGAATGCTTCGCAATTGTATATTTCAGTAACTCCGTAGTCTGATCACTCTAAAAGCTTAGGGAATGGCCATCGCTGAAAGGTTCAAATATCCTCTTTCTAAGGTTGCCCTGTAGGTCTTGGTTTAAGAGAGTCCTTATTATAATCTATATTCAAGGACAAGGTAAATCCATGTCTTAATAGATCATTCGAAAGAGGTTTCCAAGAGTATAGAATTGGCTAAGGTTTCTATTAACATTTGTGAATACACTAACTCTATTTATTGTGACCTAACTCGTAACTATTGATAAGTCTAATAGTACGAATTAATGTAATACTTGAACCCTAATTGTCTTTATTCTAGTAATTTCAACGTTAACGATCTAAGGAAGGTTTAACCCCTAGCTAGTGACCATCTAGTGACCTACCCTATTGGCAACACGAAGTTGTAGAAATTTTTCATTTCAACCCTCCTATTATTTATAACATCAGTGTCACCTCTAGTTACCGTATTACTTTTGTAGTAATCCAGTGTTAGGTCTTTTTCTTTCATATGAATTGGTTTAATAGACTCAATGTTTACCATTAGGAAAAACAGGTGTACCTTGAATGTGGGCAGTGACCTCAAAGGCCAAAGGCGCTGTAGCTTCGGACTCAGGTGTCTCAGCGGCAAGTGTGTGCACACGGGCTCCTTGAGGATGATTTGGTTGCACTGCCATAGTTCGTTGAGGTGGCCTACTCTGAGGTACAGACGAGCGGTAAAATGGCTGCACTGGTGGTGTAAGTCGTAAGGGTGGAGCTGATGTATCACGTGGCGGCAGACGGTCGGTCTTCTGAGGTGGCGTAATCCCGTTGTCTTTCATCTTAGTAAAACAAAAGGGGTCAGTGTGTCCCCCTCTGTTGCAATACGTACACCGACGATTCGCTCGCCTTTGCTGGGTCAGCAGAGCCTCAAGCCTGGGAGGCGAATCTTTAGGTGGCCTCTTACCGAGGATAGGCCTGCTCTGCGTCTCGGTAGGATGTACAGGTGGTAAAGGTGGAGTCACACTGCCACGCTGAGATAGGACTGCCAAAAGCTGCTGGTGCTGGTGCTGCATGAGCATCATCATCTGCTCAAACCTGTCAGTAGGTGGAGCAGCCTGTGGCTCATACGGTGTCAAAGAGGATGCCCAGTTTTGCTTGCGAACCGGTGGTGTATAAGGGGGTAGTCCAACTGTAGGACCAGTGGGAGGCAGAGACCCAGGTATAGTCCTGCGATCAGGGCCCAAACTAGGGTCTCTGCGACCATCACCCTGAGAAGGAGCCTGGTCTATCGTATTAGTGAGTAGGAGGTGTGCTGTGCTCCACATATATTTCCACGGCAGGCCCTATACAACACAGGGTGCAACGCATGTGAGATGAAGCAAATCAACCCAATACACAAGCACTTAAGCATTCTACACACTCCATAGCAAAAGAAGTTGCATGCTTTTCATTTACCCAAAATTGTCACAATACATGGATAACAAAGTTACATGAATCATGACTGAAGATGCATGTGAGCTAATTATAACTAAGCTTGAAACACTTAAAACATACTATCAACTACTAGTACATCCATCAACAAGGAAACATAAGCCGCCTAATGCAGTAACTGTATATGGGGTAGAGGTTGTATGTGAAGATGTGATGTAGTAGACGAAATTTGTCTGCCATATGGGACGCTAGCAGACTCTTGTTTGGCTGCCACGGAACCAGCTGGAAACAAAGGAACCGAGTGCAGCGATCCCTTTCATGAGCAGTCCCCAGATTCTGTTCGCTAGCATGTACGTGTAACATCCTGAAAAATAGAGGGTCGAGTAATAACTCAACTCTCGAGTTCCAGAACATCACTTATGCAACAAAATGAATGATGATTGAATGTTGTCTGAAGTAGTGTATTGAACGTGAGTGAGATTAAGCCAAAACAACATATCATACTCCAGAGACAGTTAAATTGCAAGTTTTAAGAGGCGTGATAGATAAATAACATATATAAACTATGGTCAGTCTCCAGAGTGTGATAATGTTACCAGGTTAAAAAATTACAAGTACAATTCTAAAATATACCAAATGTGAGGAAGTGTAATGTCTTCTATCCCAAGTGTCATAGCCTCGTCAATACAATACCAAGTCTTCATAGACCTGTCAGAGAGTTACATGTAGGAGAACTCATCAACATCATAGTAGTAGTCCGGCTCTGCTTCATAAGCATTGCCATCACCTGAAACTCAACAAATCTGGTTGGTGTGTACAACACCGTCCCGTAACATGGGAGTGAGTAGCTAACTCGGTGGAACAATAAAGCATAGGTTAACATGTTATCAATTCAGTCAAGTAGTAACGATAAAGCAGTACAATCAAACACTCCTAACTACTCTTATTAATGCAAGTATGGATGCAGTCATGATGTATGCCCTCACCACACCCACCCTCGTGCGACACCATCTCACGTTCGCGGCATGCTTTCATCCCTCAGTTCTCCATATCTTCCAGGTACATGCAATGCATGATGAGCATGATTACCGAGTTTTTATTAGTCCATTTCAAACAGCAGGATTGAGAAACTAAGGTACCTCCCTTGTATCATTCCCAAACATGATCCATTCTAAGGTCGTCAGTCCTAGTTAATCTCAGACGATGGTGTGTTTTCTAGGTCACTGCAAAGGTTGCCAGGGCTATTACACACAAAGGTTACACCACTCCCCCATCACCTCTTTAACAATTCATCACTATACAGAAACATGCCTAGTCCATACTCCATGCACCGCGGTAAAACTTTAAGGCTCACCGCGATTTCAGAATATGCTTGAGGTCACTACAAAGGGCTGTCAGGGCTGTTGCTCGCATTCGCTGCACCACTCCCCCATCACCTTATCAATGTAGGCCGACAACACGAATATAGTGTCTTATACCACCATAATTGGCTCACGAGTCTGGTTGCTCACTGGTCACTATGGGGAGGCACGTGGCCCCAGCATAGGCCGACAGCTCGACCACGGTGTCCCATAACACCATGCCCGGCTTATGAGTCTTAGTGGATCGAGGTACCAAGGTTAAAAGGGATTTCACTGGTAAGTTTGGTACCCTAGGTTCAAGCAGTAGCGTCCAAACATGGTGAACATACATTAGACAGATCGGGTTACTTGACGAGCTCGGCTAGCTCGAGCGCACAACAAGTTGAACGACATGAAATGCATAAGCACTTCGCATGGCCAACCACTATCGCCAGCTGAAGTACGACTCGAGTTCGTCGAGCACATCTCCCGTGGCAAATGAATTACAGCCACGAATTCAATTCTGGTACCGATAGTCTGGATATAATCATAGCCCCAAACACAATCAATTGTAGATAGATAAAGCAGTAGTGGATCAAAATTTAAATCATACAATCAAAGTCTGGTATTATCCGTTTAGGGCTGCCAGGGCTGTTACACGCATTCTTTACACCACTCCCCCATCACCCATGACGGATCATATAATATAAACATGAATTTAAACATACGCCTTACATAAATAAAATCATATAATCAGTTGAGCATGTTAACAAGCATATCATAAAGCATATTATAAAGCATGTTATAAAGCACATTATGAAGCACTATATAAACAGGAATACAAACACATATATTTCATAAATAAGTGGTTAAAGTGAACAACCCACATGGGGGAAATCATACATATTTCTAAGGTAGTTTAGAATCCCATCTTAACACCTACCTAAGGCACCATCATCCACACACTTACTCTCACAAGCATTTTCACAAACACTTAGAGTACACTATTACAACATACATAGTGTATAATAGCAAAACATGTAATAGGGCGAGTCCTTTCGCCAAGCAAGTATTTTATGCATATATAATATATTCATACAGCAAATAATCATGTCAAACACATTTCCAAAATATATATGTATACAGTATTTTCTACAATACACTATTTCTACATACATAGTGTATATTAGCAAAACATGTATTTGGGCGAATCCTTTCGCCAAATAAGTATTTATCCACACATCATATATGCATACAACAAATAATCATGTCAAACGCACTTCCAAAATATATACGTATACGGTATTTTCTATGAATACCTAGAATAAGTAAAATTTCATATTCTACGTCTTTAATCGAAACAGAAAACGGAAAGCATTTTGTACATGTGTAATTGCATGCAGATCATGAATCTATCATTATCTGACATTGAAAGCGTTGAAAACCGTAACCTATACACCTAAAGTCCGCACCTTTTGTCGTAGAATCGTAACGGAGTCGATAGGTTTGTTAAGCTTCCGTATACGGCAGTTTGGCAACCTATAGAATGAAATAGGTTAACTATTTCATAACCTACAACCTATACAACCCCAAAACAGATTAGGGTTAGGGTTTCTTACCTAGAAACGGAGCTGGAATCGCCGGGAAAACTATAAGAAGGAGTGGTTGAACATGTATAGCAGCGGCAGGGAGATGCTCCCACATCTCCCACACACTCTCTCTTTTCTCTCTCTCTCTCTAGGGTTTCTCTCACATTCGTATGGCTGTGAGAGAGAGGTTTCTAAGGTCCTTATATAGCTTAAAATCTCACTAAAATAGACTTAAAGTCAAGGTATACTTAGGTTTTGTCCAAAGGGCATCTGTTTCAGCTCAACGGAGCATTTTCGGATCCCCCCTTGAGCCAAAGGTCAGACTTAAGCTCACCGACAGTAGATCTATGTTTAGTTAAGTTTTCATTTCAGTCAGATTTCCAGATCACGCGTGGCGGAGCAGTTTCAGTTCGACGGTCAGTGGGTCTCGATCGGAGATTTCGAGTACATGTAAATATTTATGAAATTTTTCCTGATCCGAGAGTGTATTTGGGTCAGATTCTGACGGTCTGGTTGCTTAATACTGATCCGCAAGAGACGAGTCTCAGATTACTATTCAAGATATTTATTTTGTAAAGAAACAAGTGTTTTCACACTCTCTCGCTCCGGACTTAAGCGAACAGCCCTGGGACACTATTTGGATTTGATTTCTGAGATGATTGTCAAGCCCAGTGAGGTGGTCCTAAGTCCTTAACTTCGTATTAATCGGACTCCCGATGTGCGGTCCAGACCTGATACGGAGTTTCAAAGTGCTCCCGAGAGCAGTCGGGTAATGAGTTTGATCCTAGGTTTTAGGGTAACCTAGCGTCAATGATTCTACAAGTTTTGGGTCTTGCAGATCGTATTTAAAGCAATTCAAACGGATTTCGTAGTTAATCTAGTTTAGCACTTAGTTACTTTGTCTCATTTCTAAAGGATTTAATCCTAAGTGATTTTTGGTCAAGGTGGTACTCAGGCCTTTGTAGTTTGTATATAGAGTGATCCAAGTTGTACTACTTAGCTAGTGTCTAGGGTGAAAGTACTTAGGAAAAATTGAAAGATCAAGGTGGTGAAGGGTGGGATTTGTGAAGGAAATGGTTTTGAAAAGGGATTTAAGGATTTAATTGAGTGTTTGAGAAGTTAAACCGGTGTTAGGATTGACCCATCGCCTAAGGACGTCTAATTCCAGGTTGAAAAAAATTCGGGCTGTTACAGTACGTCACCAAGGGGCATATTCATAAGCCGCGCAATCACCCTCACATCAATAGTGGCAAACAGATCCACCCCAACTAAGAGCCAGAACTGCACCGGTTCCAGTGTAGGCTCATGATTGTTGGCGTAGAAGGCTCGGACAGTACCAACATTAGCGCGACCTCTGGCCTCAAACAACGGACCCCGATGGGCCGCCTCCAATTGCTCGAGCAAGAAGTATTCGCCGAAGAGTCACCCATCTACCTCAGCTTCAAACAACACTCTTCGATCCTCATACACTCCACGAGGTAGTGCCACCAACTGAGCTCTCACAGCAGGATTTCGTGGATCGAGATCCCGCTTCGTCTGCAACCCCTGCTCAATGTGCAGGTTCGCCGGGGCGCCTCTAGGTCGCCTTGAACGTGTAGGGCGATTAGGCCCAGCCTCATCAGTGGCGCTCTTTCTCTTTGCCATGAGAGAAAAGATAGAGGATATGGAGAAAATGGCCGTAATGACTTCAAAAAGGGCCATGGGAAGCAAAGAACAGAGAGAGAAGGGGCTGATTTCTTTGGTTTCCCATGAACTACAGTCCCAACAGGCGTTAGAGAGGTCCAAATGACAGGGAATGAAGAAGGTAAAAGGGAGAAATGGGATAGGTTAGAAGGCTACACGATTTTTGAGGCAAAAGAAGAGGATTTAAGAGCTTAAATGAGAGAGAATGGAGAGTATAGGCAGCAAGGGAGATGGGTTTCGAATGAGTAGGGACGATGGTGCACGAAAATGAAAGAGGAAGTGATTGGAGGGGTGGTTTTGTGAAAATTTTGAAATTTTTGTGAAGAAAGGAAAGCTTAGAGGGTCATTTTGTGAAGGAAGTAGGGTTTTGGGAGGGTAGAAATGGACGGGAGGCATACCAGGGGGTTTATAAAACCCCCAAAGAGGATCGGCCTGAGCCGCGGGCCCGGCCCAGCCCAAAATCCAACAAGACCTCGCCGACCGGGCGAGGGCCTCACCGAACACTGGTCTAATTTTCGAGGGCCCGCCCCATGGGCGAGACCCTCCTGCCCCCTAGGCCCCAAAAACCCTGGGTCCCACCCTGGGTCTCCCCAGATTAGCGTGGGTAGGCCCACGACTCCGTTTGAGCGTTTTTGAGTCCAATTTGCAAACTGAAATGATTTTATTGAACGTGTAATATATGATTTTGGGGTAGGAGATACTATTCTATCCAACTAACCCATTTATTTTACGAGATTCCATAATTTGAATGGTCAAAAGTCCAATTTCTACATAAATTTACTATTTATAGAAAATTTTGTTTGAGTATTATTTTTCATTATTTATACGTTAGTTTTCATGTCTAGTATGAAAGGACTTAGAAAAAGTTGAAGAATGAGGTGGTGAAAGGAGAGAATTTGAAGGAATTGGGTAAAAGGGGTTTTAGGCTTTGAGATGAAGTGAAGTGTAAGGTGTTGTGGTTGACCCACAACCTAAGGGCATTCCTTTCTAGGGAACGACTCAAACCTGTCAACTGACGGCCTAGAAGTGATTCGGGATCGTTTCGCGTGATCATGGGTGTGTACGGGCCCAATCTTAACGGTCGATTTCGGTCGGTTTTGCCGTTTGGCGAAATTGAAAAATCCCAAGTTGGTTTCTACGTTCCGTCGCTCCCTCCTAAGTCAGAGTGTGTCAGAGTGCGTCGTGGGAACATAACCCAGGTCCGGTTTAATCAAAATCATGCTCTGATACCAACTGTAACGGCCTGAAAATTGAGGGGTCGAGCATAAACTCAACTCTCGAGTTATAGAACATCACTTATGCAACATAGATAATGATGATTAAATGTTGTCTGTGTTAGTACAATAAACATGAGTAAAATTCTACCAAAACAGTAATTCATACTCCAGATCCATGTATAAAACATAAGCAGAATACTGAAAGGTGTATATCGATATATATAAAACAAAACATTCTCGATCTCCAAAGTATGAACACTAACTGAGTCACCGTATATATACATGTTGGTTCTGAATCAAAATGTCAAAATAGTATAACTGAAATTATCAACCTTGTAGCCCTGTAGCACTGGACAGCCTATGCGAAGCCTCTAGCGAACTGCATGTAGGAGAACTCCTGATCGTCATAGAAGTCGGGGCTCAGTCCCCTGTGCTCCAGTGATACCTGCATCTGATACAAGGTCTAGTGGGTGTAAAACACCGTCCCGTAATGTGGGAATGAGTGGCCAACTTAGTGGAACAATAAAGCATAGGTTAACATGTTATCAATTCAGTCAAGCAGTAATGATAAAGCAGTACAATCAAACAATTCTAACTACTCTTATTTAATGCAAGTATGAAATGACATGATGTATGCCCTTGCCAAACCACCCTCATGCGACACCATCTTACATTCGCGGCATGCGTTCATCCCTCAGTGCTCCACATCTTCCAGGCACATGCAATACTATGATGAGCATGATTACCGAGTTATTATTAGTCCATTTCAAACAGCAGGATTGGGAAACTAAGGTACCTCCCTTGTATCATTCCCAAACATGATCCATTTTAGAGTCGTCAAACCTAGATAATCTCATACGATATTATGGTTCGAGAGGCATCGCAAAGGGCTCATCACCCGTCAGCATGGATACTGATCTCACCGTATGCGGCTCAATTGCTGGCCGTCAGCTCGAATATAAGTCTCACCGTACTCGGCTCAATCGCTGGCCGTCAGCTCGAATATAGGTCTCACCGTACTCGGCTCAATCGCTGGCCGTCAGCTCGAATCAGGTCTCACCGTACTCGGCTCAACTCAGACTCTAGTTACTACGAAGGGCTCATTGTCAATCACAGATTTTAGAGTATGCTCGAGGTCACTCCACTAATGTCCTACCAACTGGCAGTCTATTTTCGAAGCCCGACCAGTCCACTTATTGACAATGGGACTCGGATGCAACCCAACTGAGGACCACAACCAGGCTATGCCAGTGTAGGCCGACAGCTCGAATATAGTATCCAATACCACCATAATCGGCTCACGAGTCTGGTTGCTCAATGGTTACTACGGGGAGGCACATGGCCCCAGCGTAGGCTGACAGCTCGACCATGGTGTCCCATACGACCATGCCTAGCTCATGAGTCTTAGTGGATCAAGGTACCAAGGTTAACGAAATTTCACTGGTAAGTTTGGTACCCTAGGTTCAAGCAGAGGTGTCTAAACATGGTGAACATACATTAGACAGATCGGGTTACTTGACGAGCTCGACTTGCACGAGTGCCCATTGAGTTGTATGTCATGAAGTGCATAAGCACTTCATGTGGTCTAACCACTGCCGACAAGCAACGCACGACTCGGGTTCGTCAAACACGTCTTGCGTGGCGAATAGAAGCCAACCACGAGCTCAAATCTGTTACCGATTGCCTGGACTATACAATAGCCCCAATCACATTCAATTGCAGATAGTTAAAGGAGTAATGGATTAAGATTCAAATCATATAATCAAAGTCTGATACGGTCTGCTTAGGGCTGCCAGGGCTGTTGCTCGCACTCGTTACACCACTCCCCCATCACCCGTCACGGCCTTAACATGAATTTAAATATATGTATAACATAGATAAAATCATAGGTCAGTTGAGCATGTTATGAAGTACAACATAAGCATGAGTTTATACATATTCAATTCTAATCACATAGATATCTAAAGAAATCATACACATAGTTAAAGGGATTGAGAATCATATCTCAACTCCGTTATACATTACAATTTACTAACCACTACTCATTTAGACATTTCAACAAACACTTTAAACTACATGCATCAACATACATCACATATGTTGATCACATAGGTATTAGGCCAAATCCTTTCACTAGGGAGTTGCCCAATTTATAACACGCGTGCACCCACGATGGATACTCATGGCAGGCAGGAATCCAAGTTCCATAATCATTCAGTCATTTCCACAAACACTTGGACTACACATTTTAACGTATGTAGCTTATAGTGGCCGTGGCGTGATTTAGGGCAAATTCTTTCGTCAAAGGGAGATCGCCAATACAACAATCATATATCCATGACAATTAGTCATGGCGAGCACGAATGAGAATTCTATACTCATTCAGTCATTTTCACAAACACTTAGAATACACTTTTTTAACATATATAGTGTATATTAGGGCGAATCCTTTCGCCAAACAAGTATTTTACCCATATATAATATATCAATACAGCAAATAATCATGGCAAATACATTTCCAATATTTATATGTATATGGTACTTTCTACAAATACCTACAGTATGTAAAATTCCATATTCTTCATCTTTAATCGAAACGGAAAATAGACAGCACTTTGTACATGTGCAATTGCATGCAGATCATGAATCTATCATTATCTGACATTGAAAGCATTGAAAACCATAACCTATACACCTAAAGTCCGCACCTTTTGTCGTAGAATCGGAAAGAATTTGATAGATTCGTTAAGTCTTCGTCTACAGCAGTTTGGCAACCTATAGAGTGAAATAGGTTAGCTATTTCATAACCTACAACTATCAAAACCCCAAAATAGATTAGGGTTAGGGTTTCTTACCTAGAAATGATACCGTAATCGCCGGAAAAGTGATTAGAATGGAGCAGTTGAGCTTGGATACGGCAGGGAAGAATCTCCCACATCTCTCACACTTTCTCTCTCTTTTTCTAGGGTTTTTCTCAAATTCGGATGGCTGAAATGAGAGAGGGTTTAAGGTCCTTATATAGCCTAAAAACTCACCGAAATAGACTCCAGGTTAAAGTATACTTAGGCTATAACCAAAGCGCTCCTTTTCCAGCTCAACGGAGAACTTCTGGTGGGCCTCCTTGAGCCAAAAGTCGGACTTAAGCTCACAGACACCGGATCAAGGTGGAGTTAAGTTTTTGTTTCGGTCGAATTCCCAGATCACGTGTGGCAGACCAGTTTCAGTTCAACGGTCAGCGGGTCTCGTTCTGAAATTCCAAGTTCATGGATATGTTTATGAAATTTTTCCTGATCCGAGGGTGTATTTGGGTCAGATTCTGATGGTCCGGTTGCTTACAAAATGTCCGTAAGTAACAATCTCAGATTACTATTTGAGATATTTATTTTTAAAGAAAATCAAGTGTTTTCACACTCCTCGTTCCAGACTCAAGCGAACAGCCGTGGGACACTGTCTGAATTTGATTTCCGAGATGGTTGTCAAGCTCAGCGAGGCGGTCCTAATTCCTTAACTTCGTGTTATTGGGACTTCCGACGTGCGGTCCCGATTTGATACAGAGTTTCGAGATGCTCCCGAGAGCAACTGGGTAATGAGATTGATCTGAGATTTTTTGGTAACCTAGCATCAATGATTCTATAAGTTTTGGGTCCTGCAGATCATATTTAAAGTGATTGAAATGGATTCCATGGATAATCTAGTTTAACACGTAGTTAACTTTGTCAAATTTCTAAAGGATTTAGTCCTGAGTGATTTCGGTCTGAGGTGGTACTTAGACCTTTGTAACAATGTTTAATTTAAGTATTGTTCTTCATCACCTAGACTTTAAGATAGTGTCTAGTGTGAAAGTACTAAGAAGGATTTAAAGAACGAGGTAGTGAAAGGTGAGATTTGTGAAGAAAATGGTTTGAAAAGGGATTTGAGGCTTTAATTGAGTGTTTGAGAAGTTAAACCGATGTTAGGATTGATCCATCGCCTAAGGACGTCTAATTCCAGGTTGGGAAAAATCTGAGCTATTACAGTTAACGGGATTCCACTGGTAAGTTTGGTACCCTAGGTTCAAGCAGTGGCATCCAAACATGGTGAACATACATAAGACAGATCGGGTCGCTTGACGAGCCAGACTAGCACAAGCGCACAACCAACTGAGCGACATGAAATGCATAAGCACTTCGCGTGGCCTAACCACTGTCGCCAACCGAAGTACAACTCGGGTTCGTCAGACACATCTCTCGTGGCGAATGAATCTCAGCCACGAATTCAATCCTATTACCGATTTCCTGGACTATACAATAGCCCCAATCACATTCAATTACGGAACAGTTAAAGTAGTAATGGATCAAGATTTCAAATCGTACAATCAAATATCCAATATTGTCCGCTTAGGGCTATCTGGGCTATTACATGGAATTGTTACACCACTCTCCCATCACCCTTCATGGATTTATGGAATACAACTTAAGCATGTGAAGTAGTCAGAGCAGAGGTAAATAAATAAGTAATTCAAACATATTAACAAGCATGTTATAAAACACAATGCAAACAAGAAATCCAAACACATACGTTTCATAAACTAGTAAATGATTAAACTAAATAACTTACATGAAGGAAATCATACACATCACTAAGGTAGTTGAGAATCCTATCTCAACACCCTTATACATTACAATTTACTAACTACTACTCAATCAAACTTTTCAATAAACACTTTAGACTACATACATCAACATACATGACGTATGTTGATCACATAGGTATTAGGTCGAATCCTTTCACTAGGGAGCTGCCCCATGGATAACACGCGTGCACCCACGATGGATAATCATGGCAAGCATGAATCTAAGTTTCATACTCATTTGAACATTTTCACAAACACTTGGGATACACAATTTAACATATATAATGTATATTGGCCGTGACGTGATTTATGGCAAATCCTTTCGTCAAAGGGGTATCGCCTATACAACAATCATATATCCATGACAATTAGCCATGGCGAGCACGAATGCGAATTCTTTACTCATTCGGTCATTTTCACAAACACTTAGAATATACCCTTTTAACATACATAGCGTATACTAACAAAAACATGTATTAGGGCGAATCCTTTTGCCGAGTGAGTATTATATATATATATATATATATAGCATGTTCATATAGTAATTAGTCATGGCTAACATACTTTCAAAATTTGTACGTATATGGTATTTTCTACAAATACGAGGAATACAGTATATTCAACATAGTTAACGTATAACTGAAAAATGAAACTGACAGCACTTTGTACATGTGCAATTGCATGCAGATCATGAATCTATCATTATCTGACATTGAAAGCGTTGAAAACCATAACCTATACGTCTAAAGTCCGCACCTTTTGTCGTAGAATCGTAATGGAGTCAATAGATTCGCTAAGCTTTAGTATACAGCAGTTTGGCAACCTATAGAATGAAATAGATTAGTTATTTCATCATTTGCAATGTTCATAACCCTAGATCAGATTAGGGTTAGGGTTTCTTACCTAGAAATGAAATCGGAATCGCTAGGAAAGCGCTTAGATCAGGATGGTTAAGCTTCGATACGGCAGGGTAGAGCATCAGGGAGATCCACTTCTCTCACACTTTCTCTCTCTTTTCTCTCCTAGGGTTTTTCTCAAATTCGTATGGCTAAATGAGAGTGGGTTTTAAGGTCCTTATAAGGCCTAAAACTACACCAAAATAGACCTAAGGTCAAGGTATACTTAGGTTACAACCAAAGTGGGTCAGTTTTAACTCAACGGAGGACTTCTGGCGGCCCCCCTTGAGCCAAAGGTCGGACTTAAGCTCATTGACCTTGGATCTAGGTCGAGTTACGTTTTCGGTTCGATCGAATTTACAGATCGCTTGTGGCGGACCAGTTTCAGTTCAACAGTCTCGGAAACTCGATCAGAGATTTCAAGTACATGGACATGTGCATGAAATTTTCCCTGATCCGAGGGTGTATTTGGGTCAGATTCTGACGGTCTGGTTGCTTATATATTGTCTGCAAGCGACACATGCCAGATTTCATAAATTTATATTTTATTTTTACTTAATTTCACATTTCTCACACTCTTCACTCCGGGCTCAAGCGAATAACACTGGGACATTATTTGGATTTGATTTCTGAGATGGTTGTCAAGCCCAGCAAGGCGGTCCTAACCGTTTAACTTCGCGTTAATCGGACTTCCGACGTGCGGTCTAGATCTGATACGAAGTTTTGTGATGCTCCCGAGAGCAGCCGGGTAATAAGATTGATCTGAGATTTTAGGGTAACCTAGCGTCAATGATTCTACAAGTTTTGGGTCTTGCAGATCGTATTTAAAGTGATTGGTGCTAATTTCACAGGTACTCTAGTTTAACACTAGCTAATTCTCGCCTAATTTCTAAAGGATTTAGTCCTGAGTGATTTCTGCCTGAGGTGATACTCGGGCCTTTGGTAGTTTGTATAGAAGGAGATTCAAGTTATTAATACTCAACTGAATCGCGCCCTAATTACAACAGGAGAAAGTCCTAGGGCAGGAAAGGCTAATGTTCCAAATAGCTTTCGTTTGGTGGGGTTCCATAAGGGTAATGGTTAAAAGCCCATTTTATTTCTGTATTTACTAATTACAGCAATTTATAGTTTAAGTGTTGTTCTTCATCACCTAAACCTTAAGATTAGTGTCTAATGTAAAAGTACTTAGAAACATTTAAAGAACAAGGTAGTGAAAGGTGAGATTTGTGAAGGAAATTGGTTAAGAAGTGATTTTGACTGTGGGACTCAGTTCTGACAAGTTAATAAGGTGTTAGGAGCGAACCATTGCCTAAGGACGTCTAATTCCAGGTTGGCAAAAATCTGGGATGTTACACCTTATCAATACAGGCCTAGTTTATACTCTATTTACTACGGGAAGGCTCGTCGCCTCGCTATAGATTCAGAGTATGCTGGCGGTCACTACACCGGGTACGGTCAGGGCTGCTAGGGCTGTGACACTGAATCGTTACACTACTCCCCCATCACCCATCAAACAGTGTAGGCCGACAGCTCGAATACAGTATCCCATACCACCATATTCGGCTCACGAGTCTGGTTGCTCACTGGTCACTATGGGGAGGTACATGGCCCCAGTGTAGGTCGACAGCTCGACCACGATGTCCCATACCACCATGCCCGGCTCATGAGTCTTAGCAGATCGAGGTACCAAGGTTAATGGGGTTGCACTGGTAAGTTCAGTACCTTAGGTTCAAGCAGTAGCATCCAAACATGGTGAACATACGTTAGACAGATCGGGTTACTTGACGAGCTCGGCTAGCTCGAGTGCACGACAAGTTGAACGACGTAAAGTGCATAAGCACTTCGCGTGGCTAACCACTATCGCCAACCGAAGTACGACTCGGGTTCGTCGAACACATCTCATATGGCGAATGAATCTCAGCCACGAATTCAATCCCCTTACCGATTGCCTGGACTATATAATAGCCCCAATCATATTTAATTACAGAATAGTTAAAGCAGTAATGGATCAAGATTTCAAATCATACAATTAAATATCCAATATTGTCCACTTAGGGCTGTCAGGGCTGTTACACACAATCGTTACACCACTCCCCCATCACCCTTTACGAATTTTATGGAATACAACTTAAACATGTGAAGTAGTCAGAGCAAAATTAATTAAACAAGTAATTCAAATATATTAACAAGCATGTTATAAAACATAATGCAAACAGGAAATCCAAACACATACGTTTCATAAACCAGTAAGTGATTAAACTAACCAACTTACATGAAGGAAATCATACACATCACTAAGGTAGTTGAGAATCCTATCTCAACACCTACTCAAGGCACTACTAGATTAAGTACATAACTATACAAGCATTTTCACAAACACTTAGACTACACATTCCAACATACCTATAATATACGAGTTAGAAGACAAGTCGTAGCGAATCCTTTCTCAAAGGATTACCACATGAACCACGATCATGCATTCACGACCAATAGTCATGGCAAGCATAAATATAGTTCCATATTCATTCGAACATTTCTGCAAACACTTAGACTACAACTAGTACGTACACGACATATGTTAATATAACAGGTGGTAGGCTAATCCGTTCACCTAGAAGTTGATACACATGTATCTAGCATACCTAGACAACAATTAATCATGGCAAGCACAAATCCGTATTTCATACGTGTACGGTATTTTCTACAAATACGATGAATACAGTATATTCAACATAGTTAATGTATAACTGAAAAATGAAACGGACAGCACTTTGTACATGTGCAATAGCACCCAGATCATGAATCTATCATTATCTAACATTGAAAGCGTTGAAAACCATAACCTATACGTCTAAAGTCCGCACCTTTTGTCTGTAAACTTGAACCGAAGTTAGTTTGAACCCAACGCCTTTGTCTACGGCACAACGACAACCAGAATCATGAAACAGGTCAGCTATTCCATCACCTACACTCTTGAAAACTCTAAAACAGCTTAGGGTTAGGTTTTCTTACCTACGAACGAAGCCGAAATTGCCGGAAAAGCGATTAGATCGTGATGATTAGCCACGTAGGATAGCAGGGTAGAGCATCAGGAAGAATCTCTCACTCTCTCACACTTTCTCTCTTTTCTCTCTTCTCTCCTAGGTTTTTCTCAAATTCGTATAGGATGAGAGAGTGAGGGTTTAAGGTCCTTATATAGGCCCAAAACTCACCAAATTAGACCCAGGGCCAAGGTATACTTAGGTTATGTCCAAATACGGACAGTTCCGTCTCAACAGAGCACTTCTGGAACCCCCCCTTGAGCCAAAGGTCGGACTTAAGCTCACCAACCTTAGATCTAGGTCGAGTTAAGTCTTCGTTCTCGTCGGGTTCCCAGATCACACGTGGCGGACCAATTTCAGTTCAATGGTCACCGGAACTCGATCAGGGCCATAAGTACACTGACCTATGTATGAAATTTCCCCTGATCCGAGGGTGTATTTGGGTCAGATTCTAACGGTCTGATTGCCTATATCAAGCCCGTAAGTGACAAGTCTCAGATCACTTAAATTAGATTACATTTCTAAAGAAATCTTTGTTTTCTCACACTCTTCACTCCGGGCTCAGGCGAATAGCCCCAGGACACTATCTGGATTTGATTTCCGAGATGGTTGTCAAGCCCAACAAGGCAGTCCTAATTCTATAACTTCGTATTATTCGAACTTTCAACGTGCGGTCCAGATCTGATACGGAGTTTCAATGTGCTCCCAAGAGCAGCTGGGTAATGAGATTGATCTTAGATTTTAGGGTAACCTAGTGTCAATGATTCTACAAGTTTTGGATCTTGCAGATCGTATTTAAAGTGATTAGTGCATATTTCGTAGCTAATCCAGTTTAGCACTTAGTTGACTTTGTCTAATTCCTAAAGGATTTGAGGTTTGAGAGGTTCATAAGGGGTTGGGATCTACCCCTTGCCTAGGGACATCTGATTCCAGGTTGGCAAAAATTTGGGATGTTACAGCTGTCGAGTCCTCAATGCTCCATCGATATCATCAAAAAGAGGACCAAATATGTCCAACAGCCTTATACACATCTGGACGAAATTATCAATGTATCGATACACCTATCGATATCATCGATATTCAAATCTCGAGTCTATCGAAGTTGACTCGATAATATCAACAGACAAATTTTTGGTGCCCCTATTTTTTCTTAAGAATATCATATAAGCATCGATATATCGAAGCCTCCTCGATACCATCGAAATTCAAACCTCGATGATATTGGAATGCCTTCGATGATATCGGTCTTGGGCGCTATGTTCTCCAGCAAAATATTTTAGGGTGGTTTATCTATGATTGGCGGTCACTCGATAGAATCGATATTCAAATATCGATGATATCGATGCCATATCAATTACATCAAGCATGGGCATAAATTGTCTAGCAAGCTTTATGGAAAATCCTTTTAATTTATCGATGCATCGACATAGCTATCGATATCATCAACATTCAAATTCCGATGATCTCGAAGGTCCCTCGATCATTCATGAAAACCTAAAATGTTTCAAGACAAGTCTCTCTCATTTTTCAAGTGTCGATGAATCGAACCTCTCATCGATAGAATCGGAGTTTGAAATCCGATGACATCAACAATCATTTCGATTCATCGACCAGATGTCAAAAGGTTTCAAAAGTGTATGACATTGAGTTCGAGTCATCGAGCGGACCATCGATGCTATCGAGAGTATACACTTGATGATATCGAACCTGCTCGATGATATTGAACTCCGTCATAAATGTGACCGTTTTATATCCGTTGAAACCTTTCGCCTATATAAAGAGGACTTGTCTAGTGTTGCTGAGAGACAAAGAAGAGAGAGCTTTTGAGTTTTTAACCTTAGATCTTATACCCAAAGCCCTTTCTCTTGAGGCAGTTCATCCTCCAATCCACCCTCACCATTGATATTCAATAGAGTGGATTTGGGAATGAACTTCCACATTCAAGGATCCTTCAGCTACTACCTTAATGGTAAATCATGAAGTTGGGATGCCTTGAATGTATAGATGATTGAAATCACTCTATCTTATAGGAAAATTTTTTGAGAGTAGGATTTCATCATAACCTTGACCCAACCTATCGCCATGCATTGGTACATCTTTTGAGTTGTGGATTAAGGAGACCGAAGACTCTTCATCAACAAAGGAGGAGATCTTCGTCAACGTGCTTAATGGGACTCATCCACTCATCTGTAAGTATCTAGAGTCCAAAGGACACTTGTGATAATTCCTTTTAGGATTGGGTCTTAGGTATTTTTAACCCCTTCAAGCCCTCGTAGGAGGCCTCTAGCGGGAGTGTACATGGTGGGTGCCACTATGCCAAACTGGCCAATTTACGACGTATTTTTGCGACGGACTTCCTCCGTCGCTAAAATCTCTTGGTTTAACCACGGATTTAATCCATCGCTAATGGAAAAGTCCGTCACTAATCCCGTTTGTCGAAAATCTGTAGTCTGAACGTCGCTAAATTTAGCGACGGACAGAAATTCGTCGCTAAAATCTGATTTACGATGTATTTACGACGAATTTTGGTCCGTCGTTAATAGGCGACGGATGAAATCCGTCGCAAAATTTGATTTACTGACAGCTCTAAATTCCCGCCCAAAACACCAAATGGCGCGCTTTTCAGTTGCTTTTGCGAGGGATCATGGTCCGTCGTAAAAGGACTTTTGCGACGGACCATGGTCCGTCATAAAAGGACTTTTGCCTTGGCATTAATTTTTTTCATTTTTAAAAAAATTTGGTGGAGTCTAATAGTTGTTTTTTAATAGAATTTCGGTGGTTTAATTATACATATTTGTATATAAGATTATTTTTTAATAATTGATTGAATGCAAAAAGAAAATTTATTTTATTTTTGCATCAAATGAGTGGAATTTTTATTTTTTAATTTAAAATTAATATTTAAATAATTTGTAATATCACATGAAAAAGAATATTAAGAAGTTAAAAAAATTTAACAATGTTTGAGAAAAATAATTAGATTTTGAAAAAATAAAAATCGTAATTTAATAAAAATCTATTTTTTGGGAACAAAAAAGAATTTTGAATAAAGTTGATAAATTTGAAAAAAAAAAAAAAAAAGCATTTGATTTTGAGAAAAAAATAATATCCTGAAAAGGAAAATTAAAAATATTTTAAAAAATGTGAAAATTTTCACAATGTTGAAAAATGAAAATATTTTAAAAAAGAAAATGAGAGTTTGAAATTTGAAAAATAAAATAAAATTTCATATTTTAAAAAAATGTGAAATTTTATTTTATTTTCACTCAAAATAAAATTTGAGTGAAAAATAAAATAAAACGATATTAAAAAATTGATACTTTATAAAAAAAAAACCAAACAGTTTGAAATGAAAAATAAATAAGTTAAATAATTTTATGATTTTAAAAAATAATTAAAAATGTTCAAAATTTGAAATTAAAAGAAAAAGTTATTTATAAAAACACTAAGATTTGGAAAAAAAATATATATAATTTTTTAAAAAAATTGGAAAGTTGAAAACAACATGATGCTTTTGAAAAAAAAAAAAAAAAAATCGGCATTTTGGAATTTTTGGGAAAAAAAATTAAAATTTGTGAAAATTTTAGATATTTTGAAAATAAAAATTCAGAATTTATATTTTAATTTATTTTTTAAAATATTTTATAATAAAAATGATTTTTGTTAAAAGTTTTCAAAGAAAAATTAAGAGTAAAAAAATATACATTTTGAAAAAAAAATGTTATTTTTAAATGGAAATTGAAATTTATTTGTAAAAAAAATAAAATTTAATAAATTATTAGGCACATCCACTAATTGAACATTTAACCGTTTTTAGACAATCAAATTAGTCCAGATTGAAGAGTAAATAACTTCATATGTTTAAATCAAATTTCACTCAAATTGTTGATCAATCTTGTATGCCCAATATCTTTCTCATATGTAGTTAGCCTGATTGGGGTGAGTGACTAGTTAAATTGAGGGTATTGATCAGTAAAATAGAGTGAATGAGCTAGACATATAAAACGGGCTAAATATTGTTGTCAAAATTGTGACTGAACTTATTGACCTTGCGAGAACCTAAGAATTGATGTTAATAAGTTTTGTGGGCCCCATCATGATGTGTGTCGAACATCAACACCGTGCATTTAATGTATCCCTTTTAGGTTATGAGATATCTCAAAAATCATCCGTAAACGAAGCTCAGATGGGCCATACCATCTAAAACCATGTCAAGACATCTTTAAAAATATAAAAGCGCTTGGTGGGGCCCACATGAGTTTTAGATGCGGCTAAAACTTGGTCTGACCCCTCATCCAAGTGGGACACACATAATGAGTGGATTGGATATGTGAATCACATTCAGGCAAGCCCAATATATGATTATGAATGTTTTAAGGAAACCCCTCTACATTTAGGTGAGTTAGTCATTACCTTTACCAAAGTAAACTTTGTGGGGTCCACCGTTATTTATTTATTTTATCCATTCCGTTTATCCACGTTAACAGATAATTTGAGGTCTAAAGAATAAAAAGGAAGCATATCCAAAGCTCAAGTGGACCACACCACAGGAAATAGTGTGATTGAACCTCTACAATTGAAAAATTCTTGGAGGCCATGGAAGTTTTGGATCAAGCTGATGTTTGTGTTTTCTCTTCATTCACACATATATTTGATATTATGAATAGGTTGGATGGCAAATAAACGTTATTGTGGGCCCAAGGAAGGTATCAATGGAGGAAATCATTATTCCACATTGTTTCATGTGGCATGGTCCACTTGAGTTTTGGGGTCCACTTGAGTTTTGGATTTACCGAAAATTTGGGATCAACCCACACCGTTCATCCATTTTTTGAGATCATTTCAGAGAATTATTTAAAAAATGAATCATATTCAAAGAATAAATGGACTGCACCACAAATACTGGCATGGATGGGAACAGATTGGCTACTCCCTTGCCACCGGCTCGTTGGCTAGTATTCGGTGCTATGTGGTCCCCACCATGATGTATGTATTTCATCCATTATGTTCATCCATTTTTACCGATCATTTTAGGGCTTGATTAAAAAAATGATAGGGATATAAACCTAAGGTGGACCACATCATTGGAAAACAATATTAATTGGATATCCACCATTAAAATCCTCTTCTACGGGTGGGCCCCACTATGATGTACATGATTCATCTATTCCGTTCATCCATTTTTCAGATTATTTTATAGTTTTATACCAAAAATTAGTGGGACATAAATCTCAGGTGTACCACACCACATGAAAACAATGGTGATTGGATATCCACCATTAAAATCCATCTTAAGGCCCACTGTACTGTTTATTTGACATCCAATCTGTTGATTAGGTCATACAGGGCTAGATGAAGGGAAAAAGCAAAGATCAGCTTGATCCAAAACTTTTATGGCCCCCAAAAGGTTTTTAATGGTCCACGCTCATTCAACACTGTTTCCTGTAATGTGGTCCATTTGAGATTGGGATATACCTCATTTTTGGTCTTATATCATAAAATTTTCTGGAAAAATAGATGGATGGCGTGGATGAAACACGTACGTCATGTTGGGGCCCACAAAGCACCGACCACCAGCCAATGGCTAGTGTCAGCGGGAGTAGCCAATCCGTTCCCCCCTAAAACGAGACATCTTTTCACTCTCCCTCTCATCCACTTTCCGTCTGTCCCTCTCCCAGTGCCAGCCCTAGAGATCTCTCCCACCTCTCTCTTCCTGTCGATCTTTCCCTCAATCACTATTGTTTTCATGTGGTGTGGTCCACCTGATATTTGAATATGATTCATTTTTGGGCTGCTATGCTATAATGAGTTGGCAAAACAAATGGATCATATGGATATACAATATATAAATCAAAGTGGGCCCACATCTACCCCATCAGTCAGATGCACCATTCCATGGTAGGCCTAGGGCTTAAAAAATAAAGTCAATCCGTGACTTTTTTGGGCCACACCACGTATAAAAGTTGAGAGGGGTTACCCTCCATTAAAATATTCATAATCATTTGTTAGGCCCACCGACATGGGGTTCACAAATCTAGCCCATCCATCATGTGTGTCCCACTTGGATGAGGAGTCAGACCAAGTTTCATATGCATAAAAATTTCAGGTGGGCCCCACCAAGTGCTTTTTATATGTTTTAGGCATTTCTTCACATGATTTTAGATGGTATGGCCCACCCAAGTTCCATATACGGCTGATTTTTGGGATATCCCATAATTTAAAGGGGGCCCATCAAATGCACGATGTTAATGTTTGAAACATGTCATGGTGGGGCCCACACAGCTTGACCTCATGGGGACGACATGGATTAAACACAAAGGTCAAGCTGTGTGAGCCCCACCATGACATGTGCCAAACATCAACACCATGCATTTGATGGGTCCCCTTTAAATTATGGGATATCCAAAAATCAGCCGTATACGGAACTCTAGTGGGCCATTCCATCTAAAATCATGTGAAGACATGCCTAAAACATATAAAAGCACTTGGTGGGCACCACCTGAAATTTGGATGCATCTGAAACTTGGTATGACCCCTCATCCAAGTGGCACACACATAATGGATGAGCTAGATTTGTGGACCACATCTCAGTGGGCCCAAAAAATAATTATGAATGTTTTAATGGAGGGTAACCCCTCTCAACTTTTGTATGTGGTGTGGCTCACACAAGTTATAGATTGATTTGATTTTTAATACCTGAGCCCACCATGGGAGGGTGCATCTGACTGATGGGGTAGATGTTTAACATGCATCATGGTGGGGCCCACAGAGTCATACCAGACCCCGGCCTAAATTTGGGCGCATGCTAAAAAACAGAGCCGCGCCTAAAAAAAACCTAAATCCCAAATCTGCACTCTCGCTCTCGCTCTCTCTCTCTCTCTCTCTCTCTCTCTCTCTCTCTCTCTCTCTCCGTTCCCTAACCCAGATCTGGTCGGTCTTCTCCTCCTCTCAGCAACTGTTAGAATCCCAGACCGAGCACGGCATTGACCCCACTGGACGCTACCAGGGCGACTCGGATCTGCACCTCGAGCGCGTCAATGTCTACTACAATGAGGCTAGTTGCGGCCGCTTCGTCCCGCGCGCCATTCTCATGGATCTGGAACTCGGTACAATGGACACCGAAGGTGCCGAACTAATCAATTTGATTCTTGATGTGGTGAGGAAAGAGGCCGAGAACTGCGATTGCTTGCAAGGTGATTTTTCCTTTTTTTGTTACGAATTTTGGTTTTAGATCTGGTGGCGTTCATTTTATTGTATTTCCCTCAATTTTAGGGATTTTTTTTACATTTTTCTTTTGTGATTTATTGCTGATATTTACTGATTTTTTTCCTGGATGATGGTTGTGATTATTTGATTTCAGATCTTGTGTTCTTTGTAATTTGTGTTTTTCAATCGTATTTCAAAGATAGTTCTGGGATTTTCTGTATGGTGGTTTTGTTGTTTCTTGTTGAGCAACATTGAAAAAATCAAAGAAAATACATGCATAAATATATTCGAGTTTTTTTTTCTCTGTTTTTTTTGGCAATATGAAACGTTGGTTTTGGTTATTTTTCAAAGCAATGGTACACACCAGTTGTTTGATCGAGTGCTTCATAGAGTTTTGGAAGTTGGGTTTTTTCCTAATGTCGGGTTTTTGTCTTGATGTCGGGATTTGATAGTTTGATGAAAAAAATTGGCATTTTGAAATTATTGAGAAGTTGGAAGTGTGTTGTTCAGTCAAATAGGAAATGTCAAAAACTAATAATTTTTAGTAGTGTTTGTAATGAGGAAGAAGCCCTTCAACTCTAATTGAAGTGGAAGTATGGAGTGACCCTTCTGGACAGATTGGATACCTTTTATACATAATGGTGGTATCCACATGTGAGAAAAAACCGAACTTTCATCTTCTCCACTTGAAACAATGGTCGTAATTCAATTCACTTGTGCTTCTAAAAACTGCCTAATTAATGGTTTTGGAATTTGTTTTTGGGCATCTGAGTTTCTTCCATGAAAGTGTTGCTTCTACAAATCTAATCACTCAAAGAATGTTGCACACTCAGTTTTCCTCATGATATGAGTGTTACACAATTATCTCCAAGAAAATGAGGTTGTTTTGTTCCCTGTTGTACTGATTTCACCTTCCTTGGATGATGATAGGTTTTCTATATGCACCAGCATCAGCATAAAAATAATATATGTTTCAACGCTATCACATAGTCATATATAGCACCATGTCGGATTTTCCAACAGTGATAAGTTTAATTGTCTGGTACAGTCACATGTTTTTGTGCCTATGTTACTTTGAAGATTACTCCTTTCTAGTATTATCTTAAATGAACCCATTCTTTTTCATTACAAGTATATATAAATACTTCTAACATTGATGACTATCTTGCGGAATCAATAATTAGACTAGCCACAGATGGGCTCAACATCTATATTTCCTCTTGCAGTTGTACTTTTTTGTCTTATTTTACTATTCACAGATGGTGAATCCATTCATCCTCTAATGTTTTGCTTATTTTTGCTATTCAGATGCTGCAAAAATTTGTATTGTCCTTATTCTGATGTATCTTTCCTATTGATTATTTTTAGAAAATGGTATTTGTTGGTTACTTATATATGAGTTAAGTAACCAACAATCTGGATCTTTTATGATGAGCTATCTAAAGTGGTACATGACCTGAACTGTTTGATTGACTCAATCCATTCCACATGCACATTTTTAAAGTGATTGAGTATTGGCATCACAGTTTGCCAGAGTACCAACACTCCCCTTTTAAAACTGCCTCTACATCTGCCTCCCATGTCTTGCAAACCACTCATCTCTCTCCACATGTATTGCACATGCCATCTCAGCTTTTTAATTTGACACCCACATTGCCTGCTTTAAAAGTGCCTCTACTGATCAGGCAGTGATCTGCTCAGGAAATGAAATCAATTTACACTTCAGGTAAGTTACTATTTCATGGAATTTCAGCTTGCTTAAGATAGTTTTGGATATGCCAATTCCCCAAAAAAAAAATGATTTATAAAGCAAAAATAAAATAGGCAACAAGGATATAAAATGGTGGGATGTGGTGGTTGCTCTGACAAAGCTGCTGGACGATCCCTTTTCCATTGATATGTCAGTTCAACTAACCCTTGCTAGAAGTTGATTGGAGAATGGTAGGCAAAACCTCTCATCCAAATGTGTTATTCAGTGATGGAAGGAGGAACAATATGTTCCTGAGCTAATGGATTTCATCAGTTACGTTCCAGGCTGAGCAAAATCAAAATTGCGTATGTGGATACAAGTAATCAAAATTATTGATCCCAATATATGTATTTTGAACAAAAAAATAAAATATATGCTTAAATTGTACTTAATTGATTATCTAACTATTGGATAAGTGGACATATATTGTGAAGTTAAAATTGAAAACTAGCAGATAATCCTGTTTTAACAAACAAGTATCCACAAATCAGAGATTGGGATTGTTCAACAATCTTATTTTGGGGCTCCGTGACTTCAAGACCAAGGTCCGACAATTTTGTTAGTTTAATTTGAGTTAATGGATGCTTTATGCATTTATTTATTTTTAATTGCTTGGTATGGTTGTGTAAAAAAAATATTATCTATTAATATTTCAAATAAATTCTCATCTTTCAACTGAGGGGCCTTATGTGAGGGAATGTTTTTCAAATTTTGATTACTTGAAGACATGGGAGTTCTATATGGGTTTTCTATTATTAAAAGGACATCTAATGTGAATACTTCTCCTTTTGTCTGTTTTTGTAGTTTGTGTGATTATGCAGTGAGAATCAATGATAGATTATGATGATGTGTACTTGTTTTCAAGTGTTTTTTGGACAAAAACCTAATGGAATTTATTGGTTTTTCTTCTCAGCAGATTTTTACTTTACTGGGACATTAGTTTCATCAGCAGATTTTTACTTTATTGGGACATTATATTTGACAGAGCAAGCATTGAGCCAAATTACAATTGCAGATGATAATCAAGACGATGAATATGGTGGACCTTTGGATGTTGATGGTATATCAGTAGATGGATTAATGGACTGATTGGTGTGATTTAATAAAGTGTATATTGAAGCAGAGATTTGAATACATCAACCTCTCCATGGAGATTGGGGTGGATGGTTCAAGATTCAAGGGTGATATGTAGGGCTCAATACTAAATTCGAGTTAGCTAAAACACTGATAATGCTATGGTGCACAATGATATAGGCCCTGATGAAGATTGTAACAATTCAATTGGTGGCCCTACATAATGAGCTTCAACAAAAACGAAAATGAACCATCACAAAGGCACGCTGTGGTAGCTCCCTTGTTTGTAGATGTGCTCATGTCAGTGGAGACTTCAATATTGTAGGTTGATCAAACAAAAGTAATTGTTGATAAACTTTATGCCAACCTATGTTTCAATGAGTTTGGACCTGCTTTATAGTTTCCTTCCATACACTTGTTTATGCTTGTTTGTTATTTCTGTTGGATTGTGAGGTTATTTCAGAAAATGATTCCAGATTTATGTTGTATTCTTATGATATCTTGATTGTGTATGCAGACTAAAGAAGCAAAACATCACAACAGAGAGCATAATTTTTCAGAGCGACGTTGGGAGTTGCACGTTTACTGTCACAGTAGAAATGATTCATTGCTCTCTTAGTTGTAGTTGTGCACTGACTGTATCTACCCTTGTGGAATGAAGGCAAATGCTATTTAGAGATTCCCATCTACAAAATTATGTTGTTGCAATCTTCCTACTCTTTTCATTGATCTCGATTCTCGATCACTCCCACTTTCATTTGTTGAGAAGTTCTCGCACCTGTTTAAGGGTTTCCCAAAACACCTACATGCAATTTTGGCACCCTAATCACTTGATCACTTGTGATTGCTACAGTTGCCCAAATGGGACATGTTATGGAGCATTTGACTTGCTATGCACATATGGAATAAAGCAACATTCAGTTTTCTATGATAATTCATTTAATTAAGTGGAGTTTGGGTATTCCCGCATCCCACAATGGATGGATGCACTCCATCCAAACTGATTTTGGATGGGAAAAGCTGATTTTGCTCAAATTTAGCTATTCATGATTTGGCCGTTCTTCCAGATGAGGCCCAAATATTCCTTTAGGCCCAAAATTTACCGTGTCAGATAGCAGCCACCATATAATTAAAACCTCTTTACCATTTTTTGTCCAAGATAGCAGGATCCATTTAGCCCATTTGATCATCATCATCATCATCATCTAAGCCTTATCCCAACAAATTGTTCGTGGAAGGAGAGACCATGCATGTCCATATATATTAACCATTTGATCATTGGCCCTAAATACGGTCAAGATTGTTTATATAAAAATAGGTCTAAAGAAGAACATATAGATTTATTAGGGAACATCTTAATAAGTAGAAACTAAGATAAGCTACTTGTGGAATAAGTAGCTTATCTTAAGCAACTTACAATCCAAATGGTCGCTTAACTCCTGCCTTGGTATTAATCCCTTCCTGCTGTGGTGTCAATTAAGTGAGGCAATATGTGCATCAATTTCAGAAATGGGGTTTCTTCTTCATCTTATTCTTGCCAAAGCATCGGGTTATTTTCTTCACATTCATCTCCTTCTTGCCAAATAAATGGGGAAGGAGAGAAGCGCCATTGCACACTAGGGGGAGGGGGAGGGGGAGGCATTGTTCAAGTTATATGTTATCAACTCTTGGAAACCTAATTCTTGTAAAGATTCTTTGAGATATTTTGATCTCTTGACATTTATTTAATATATCTTGATTTACCTAGAGGCTCCACTCAAGCACATTGCAATTGTCTTCAAGGCCTATGAAGCGAGGCCAGGCTTGATTTGCAGTGTACACGACCCATTCCCACCATTGGTCTCTGCATGCGTGTATTCCTGGTTGGATGTTTACACGAATTGTCCTGTCATTTGGTGAGCCCCACCATACATTGTGGCCCAAAAGCCAGGCCAATTGGGTGTTTGCATGTTCTTCTCTCTTGCATGTCATGAAAAAGGGAAAGATAGGAACCAAGGGTATATGTGTGATACACTCACCCCCACATGTGCAGACGTTACTCGTCACAACCTATTTGTTCCATACTTAAGAAATACACCACTCTAACAAAACATGTGAGATTTCACCACAATGGGTACTCGTGTTGAAACTCCGGTGAGTCTACCACTAAGGCATGAGTAAGAACATGATGTTAAAGAGGTTAAAAATAAATTGATATTTTTGTTTTATTTCATCTAGGTCCACATGACCTTATAAGTTGGATGGCAAATAAACATTATGATAGGCCTTACAAAAGTTTCAATGGTGATATTTTTGTTTTTCTTTCATTTACAAAAACCTTATAAAGAGGTTGGATGGAAAATAAACATCGATGGGCCTTAGGAAAGTTTTAACAATGTACCTGCTTGGGCCTTGAACTTGCCCCTTTTGGGCTTATATCTTAACATGATATGGAAAAATGGATGGACGGTGTGGATAAGCCTATACACGGTGATGGTCTCTTCAGAGCTCTGGCCTGTGCCGTGCTTAGGACAAGCAAGGGCAATACCCAAGCACCCAAATTCTAATATTTTATTTTGTTAATTGGTTTCAGTTGATTAGACTGTTTACTTTTCATGGATTTGAGCTGGTTATTTGTAATATATGAGGGTTGACTAAACTAGTCTTTTCTTGGATTGAATCTGGTTGTTTGTAATATATGCAGGAAGGGCGCAAAAGAAGGTTGAACAAGATAAGATACTAAGTAGCCAATTAAAGGCAAGGCATAACTAACGGTTGAAGTTCCGGGTAATTTCTTTTGTATGGGTCCTAGTTTAGGGGGGGAAGTGTTTAGTTAGAAGGGTTAGTCAATATTTGGAGTGGGCCACTTGGGTCATTTCCTCTTTTATTGAATTGAGTTGTTACCAATTTTGTGAATAGGATTCTTATCAAACAATAGTGTGAATTATTTTTGAATGACTATCAGGTGCAAGATTTTAAAAAATAATAATAATAAATTATTAATAAATTTTTTTTTACAGATATTTTAGCGACGGACCAAATCCGTCACTAATTTTTGAACATTGACAATCAACGACGAATTCGAGGTCCGTTGCTTACTCATATTAGCAACGGACCTTATCCGTCGCTAATGTTTTTAGTGACGACTAATTTTTTGAATATTACCGACGGATTTTTTATTTTTTACAACGAATTTTATCCGTCGCTATGATGCGACGGACTTTATTCGTTGCAGATTAAACGACGGATATAATCCGTCGTAAAACCAAAAATGACCCAGTAAACAGTGACGGACCAACCGACGGACGAAGTCCGTCGTTTATTTGGTTTTATGACGGATTTCGTCCGTCACAAAACAACGATTTTGGCGTTGTGTGCGTTGTGTGGACTCTCGCTCTGTGGAGAGCATAAACATCTGGTTGAAGGTGAACCAGTCAAAACCTTAGGTTTGAGGTGAACCGTGTGAAACCTTGGGTTTGGGGTAAACCACGTAAAACCTCCGGTAGGGTCTTATGGAAGATCCTTGGCCAGTGTGCCTAAAAGTGGGTGCGTTATGTTGACCCTTACTCATGAGAGCATAAACAGTCAGCCTCAGTGTTGGTTGTAAAGGTTGAAGGTGAACCTGATTTAAAACCTTAGGTTTGAGGTGAACCGCTGTAAAACCTCCTTAGTGAAATCCGACACACTCAAGGGTTGAGTGCGTCTGCCGGGAGTGGAGTAGACTAATCGTCGAACCACTATAAAAATGACTATGTTTGAGATAGTCATTCTTCTGCTTGTGTGATTTACTTTAATACTTCCATATCTGAATATCTGAGATCATACCTCACACACATACACAGTCATATCCATCATAAACTAGTGTGCATATTGTTCACTTCTTAAATAATTTGTGATTGGATCCTCTACCAGGCTTAAAAGCCAGTAGAGTTATTTTTTAGTAATCCTAATATGTGCTTGCTGATTAGGATTAGTGTAATAGGATTTTAAATAAACCATAAAAAGTCCAAAAGTCCCATTCACCCCCCTCTAGGACATATTGGCATATTCTTACTTCAACTAAAGCGGTCTTCACCGCTATTTCAATTGGTATCAGAGCGGGTCTCTCTTTAAGGGCTTCACTGCCTAAAGAGTGATCTTGACTGAAGTTGGGAATATGGCCAAAGGAGAGGGCTCATCGGTCAATAGACCTCCAGTATTTGATGGCTCAAATTATGCATACTGGAAGGCTAGGATGCACTACTTTCTGAGATCTTTGGATCATGATGTTTGGGATGTAGTTGAAAGTGGATACGTGTCACCAATTGAACAAATTGTATTTGACAGTGGCACAACCATCACAAAACCCAAACCCAAAGAAAAGTGGACAGCATTCGATAAAGAAAAACCGACTGCTGAAGCAAAAGTTATGTACGCCATCTACTGTGCCGTGTCCCAAGACATCTTCAATCAAATAAGCATGTGTGGGACATCCAAGGAAGCATGGGATCTATTGAAAACAACCCATGAAGGCACAAGCACTGTGAAGAGATCTAAACTTCAACTCCTAATTTCACAGTTCGAAAGTCTTAGAATGGAAGAGCATGAGACCTTTATGGAGTTCTTCATAAAATTAAATATCATTTGTAACTCCATGGGTGGATTGGGAGAAAAAATTTCGGTACCAAAAATTTGTAGAAAAACCCTAAGATCCCTACCTGAACGATTTAATCCCAAAGTAACAACAATTGAAGAGTGTAGGAACATAGGTGAAATGAAAGTAGAGGAACTGGTAGGTTCCCTACAAAATTTTGAACTACACTTCAAACAAACCCAAAAATCCAAAACGACTGTCCTAAAAACTTCTAAGAAAATAATACATGAGGTCAGTGAGAGCGAAAAGGAAGATGAAGATGAGGAAGTGGCTTTGTTGGCACAACGATTCAGGAAATTCTTTCTGAAGAATCATGGTCAGCCTTCCACAGGAAGAAAGGTGAATAACAAAACCTCCACAGGCAAATTTGATAAAAGGACCAAGGAACCACAATGTTATGCCTGTCAGGAGTATGGACACCTGTCAACTGAATACCCAAACAGAAAAACTAAGGGCAAGGAAATGGTTGCCACATGAGATGATACAAAAGAGTCAAACTCAGAATCTAGTGACTCATAAAGTGATGGAGACCAAAAATCCTTGAAAATTCTTATGGTCTCCACTACTCCAATCATTCCTAGAAAATTTGAGAACGAGAAAGAACAGCAAGCCACTGAATCATTTCCATCTGACAATGAGGAAACTGAAGAAGAAAATGATAAACTACAAGATGCTTATAATCAACTCTACATTCATAGCATAAATATCCTTAAAAGACTTGGTATATTTGAGAACAAAAGTAAGTTGCTACAAAAAGAGTTAGATAAAATATTGGAAATCAACACACAATTAATAAATGATCTTCAGTAATACCATACGGATAATGATAGACTTGAATGAATTAATACCTTTCTTGAAACAAGTCTGAGAAATTGAACAAATAGGTCGGGATCTTAAAAGACAAAATTGTGCTCCTTCAAAATGAAAATTATACAATCCTATTTGACTTAGAAGAATCTCGAAAGATCGCCAAGATAAATTATAAGTTTTCCTAGAGTGGTGAAAAATTAGAAAAACTCTTAGGGATGGGAAGACCTGGAAAGGACAAGAGCAGTTTAGGATATGAAAATTTTAAATCAAAATCTGGAAATACGGCACCAATAACTGAAGGATCTACTGCCTCAGGAAGCAAAACTAAAAACTCTGCAATGAAATAGGTAAGGAAGAATTAGTTTAGATCATGCATCAGGATCTGGAAACTCGTTGAAATGACGCAATTTTGCTGAGCTTCAAATAAGATATCTGAGGTTCTTCACCTTCATCTTTTGTATATAAACATTCAAATGTTTATAATTTTGATGTGTGCATTGATTGTACAAAATTTTGCTATGTATACTATTGATAAATTTACATACTAAAAGTATACATGAACAGTTGTTTGAATACTGAAAATTGGAAAACATTTAAGTCTGATATGTCTGGCGATTTGTCATGAGCATTTTCGATCAAATCGATAAAGAGTCGATATTATTGACATCTCTTCAGAATTTGAAAAGTCACTTGATCGAGACTATTATCGAAGCAATAACATCGAGTGAGAATAGTCGATATAATCGAAATCAAGTTCGATAAAATCGAAGTCTATCGCCCGATAAAAGGCAGTCGAGTAAGAAATTTTCATTTTGTTCTGAAAAAGGTTTTTCGGTTTTTTTGGCTCAAACTCTCTTGTTGCTCGTCCCTACCCTTTACCTATCTCTTTAAAAAAAAAGATCATGAACAAAGGGAAAGGTAAGTCTCCTTCTCAATCTTCAAAAGGAAAAGCCAACCAACCCAGTATGCATCAACTCATTCCATTGGCAAGACATCCAGCCACTGTTGTTGAACGTTTGGTTCTTAACAGTGCCAATGAGCCTTTTGATGTGGATCTCCTTCTAGAAGTAATAGGATGGCAAAATATTCTAAATCTTGGGAGTACTTATCAAATCAGGGTGGTCCATGACTTTCTCAGTAAATGTCATGTTGTTCGTGACGATCCACCATGCATTCAAATTGAATTCCTGCATTACTCCAAGCACATTTGTCATGCCCCAAACCTAGAAATCGGATTCACAGGAATCCCGATCATCGAATCCGGTGCCGACAGCCTCTATAGTACCCCATTCTCGGCTCCTAGCGTCCATACGCCAGATTTTGATCCTGAGATTCTACAAGGAGGATTTTTTTTTTACAATGTACATTTAACTCGTAATAAGCATAACCACCAAATTACCCAATTCACAAAGGCAACATCATCATCACATATCCACTAATATAATCATTTGAGTACAATGCTGAAAGGAAAATACATAAATCGAAAATCAAGCTCAAGAAGACCACCGCATGCTCCAAGCTCAACACTGCTGCAACTTAACATTACCTACACGCATCTATCATGCATAAGCTTATAGAAAGCTTAGAGGGTGGTGTAAGTGTGTGCACAAGGTAAGTGTCAAGTATTCAATACAATGCCATCATCATGTAATATCGAAAATACTGGTAATCTATAAATTGTACAAAATTGGAATAAGCAGAAATACTGACAAGATTATGAATTATCAGACTAAACAGAATTACTGACAAGATCATGAATTATCAGACTAAACAGAATTACTGACAAGATCATAAATCATACGATAACAGATTAAGTGGAAATACTGATAGGTCCATGAGTCATATGCCTGCAGATGCAATATGCAATGCGAATGAAATGACTAAGTAGAAGTGTGAGGTCGGGATGGTGGTACGTAGTATCGCAGATTGCGGGGTCCATCACAAGACTTCTATCCAAACTAGTCTCATACCTAAATTTAGATAGTCAGACTCAATGTGGTGAACTCCTAATCTCAGGTTAGTCGAGCGCCCAACGGAAATCCTGGCCATTGCGAAGGTACACATAACAAATCATTGCGCACCACCAGCTCAAATGGATAGTGAATGAATGAGTATGCAACTTCTGCTCAATAAGTCCACATATCAGTACGGTTCCTCTCTAGGGTCATCACTAGGGTCTAATACACTCCACGTCACCTGCCACCCCATCAAGCGCACAATTGGGTAAGTAGAAGAGACCTCACTATCCGCTTGGCTAGTAGTCTACCAATACCTACCCAACTCGTCAATAGCGGACCCATTCCTCGAGCTGGTCAAAGTTGGCCTAGCTATGCCTACTCCCTCGGGCGGGTAAGGCCACACCCCCTCCCAACTGACCACGACACAGTGGGAGACGCGGCCTCCTAGTATTTGGCACTCGGGCGCTCATGTATTCACTCGGTCTCGACATTGGGGCATCCTCTGGTACTAAGAGAGTTTTAGGGATTTTCACCAAAGGCCATTTATGGCAGCCCGATGCTCGAACCAAACATTTTCGGTGTCCCATCTGGCCATCCATGATATGCCTGTGGAGGCTACGGCCCTGATGTCGCTAAGGCGTACAATAATCACAACACACAATATAAGATGCATGAGTCATACAATCCAGTCATGCATTAATCTTGTGCATACCATGCGCTCATGTGAGATAACCTCCGCCTATTAGGGAGTCTCATAACAACTTGCCCAATGACATATGCAATGGTCAGCCACATCTCATAACAAACATGCAGATGATGCGTATGGGCATGTATCATGATGCTATGCTGTCACATACTCATAATCGGTATCAATAACCGGCATCAACAATCAACCTCGACAATGTGGACATTTAACTAACATTGCTCCTAAGGAATGACCCATATAGAGCTTAACATACAGTGGACTCATGGCCTCCCACAAGGGCCAAATATACAATACCATCGGCCTCACTCAAGAGCTTAATACACATCACAATGGGCCTCACTCATGGGCAACATATACATCAAGTTGGTTGCATCTCATGGGTCTAATATAAATCGCAATGGTTCACTCACACGGGCCTAATATACCTCAAGTCGGGCCTCATCATATGGGTCGAAAATATATCACAATGGGCCACATCCCATGGGCCTCGAATACATCATAATAGGCCTCGGCAATCGGAATCGGCCTCAATAATTGGCCTTGACAATCGGCACCGATAATCAGCATCGATAATCGGCACCGACGATCAGCATATAAATAAGGCAGGGTCCATAGATGGACAACTGATCAACCATAATATAAAGATCGACCCAGACCATGGTTATGTCAAATTTGATGGCACGGAGCCATCCGTCTATGGCGAATGGGGCCCACTTATTTGGGTTAACCCACTTAAAGAATGGTGCAAATGGGCCTAACAAAGCCGACGGGAAGGTCACAATGAGGACATTTAACCATCATTGCACATCAATGTGGACATCTAACCAACATTGCTCCCAAGGAGTGTCCTACATAAGGGATTCATACACAACGTAACGGCCACACATATATCACATTGGGCCTCATTCATGGGCCCCTCATATATCACGTTGGGCTTCCTACAAGGGCCTCAAACATATCACAATGGGCCTCTTATGTCAAGCAGGCCACATCACATAGGCCGCATTATATGGGCTGTACCAACGAGCTTCATGTATATCAAATAGGTCGCACCGATGGGCCTCATGTATATCAAGTTGGGCCGCACCAATGGGCCTTATGTATATCAAATCGGGCCCACCCTTATGTATTTTTTAGATCCGACCTATTCATAAGTTAACATAGAGATAGATGAAATGGATACAAATATTAACTTAATTAGAAACTAATGTGACCCTTAGGAGTTTGAACGGTGGATGTCACGGTCCACTATTTAAATGGTGGGGGGGGGGGGTCCCACTTGAACTTTAGATCTGACCCATCCTTTTTTGCTCCTGCCATAAAATGATATCGCAATATGGTTGGGCAGGTTGGATACAACGTATGCATCATGGTGGGTCCCACCGTCCAAGGGCTGGACGGTGTGGATATAAGGCTCATACATCATGATTCAGACCCACATACTTGCTGCGTCATTACAGCAGCTATATATAACTGGTGTATGGCACCCAGCCAAACCACTTTCCCACTGCTGGTGGGTCCCACCATCCTAACATAATGGATGGTGGATGCAACACAGGCATCAGGTGTGGCCTATCCAAATGGATGGAAGACGTGGATGAGGCCCCACAGACCCTGCTGATGTCAATACGACAACTATATAGCTTCCTGCTTCAACAGAGTAGGTGGGTCCCTCATAGGGCCCACCACCATATACATGAATATAATATATATATATATATAAAATATTAAATTAATATAATGTTAATGTTTAAGCCCTATATGATCTAGATGGTTAGGATATAACACATATCATGGTGGAGTCCCCACCGTCCCAACCTGATGGACAGTGTGGATTAAATCAAACATCAAGGTGGACCATGTGTATAGGGTCCATGTTGAACACATGGACGGGACAGCGTGGATGAAATACTTACATCATGGTCGTGTCTCACATACAGATGGATGGAGGGGCTAGAATACATACATCAGGGCCCCTGCTGGACAGACAGTGTGAATATATAACATATGCATTATGATGGGCCCACTGTCCATGCTAGACTGAATGGTGTGGATCAAAACCGATGCATCACCATAGTGTCCCACCATTTAGAACGGATGGGCAGTTAGGATAAAACACTCGCATCTCACGTGGGTTCCTCAGCAGGGATAAAACACATACATTGAGGTGGCCCCACACCACCTATCCAGGTGGACGGTGTGGATACAACACACCTTCAAGGTAGGGTCACCATAACGTTATTTGCTATCCAACCTGTTCATACAAACACAAAGACCTGAATCCAGGGGAAAAACAAATACTATATTGATCCAGAACTTCGGTACTCTCAAAGAATGTTCAATCTCTACTGTTCTTGGCAGTGTGGTCCACTTAATAACTAGATCTGTCTTATTTTTAGTCTCAAGCCTCAAGGCAATCTCACCAGATGGTTGGACGGTTAGGATCTAATACTTACATCGCGAGAGGGCCCACGCAGTACCATCCAAATCCACGGTGTGCATATACAGTACATACATCTTGGAGGGCCTTTCAACAGAAGGACGACAGAATATAAAACATGCCACAGGATGTGTCCCACACAACACACTTACACGACGGCAGGGGGGTCCCACTATCCCCAACAAATGAATGAGTAAAATGTAGGGCACGTACATCACGATGGGTCCCATCCCACACGTACAGTACGTGTGGGGTGGGCTCCACTTAATCTGAAAACAGATGGACAGTGTGTGTGAAACACATACGTCACCATGGGATCCACTGTCCTGGACAAAGACGGAGTGGATATGCAACAAATACATCATGGTGGGTCCCACGTTGCTGGGTAACATCAGTACAATAGCTAATCTGTTTCCTCATAGGTGGGTTCCACGTAGGGCCCACCATATAGTGTTATATGTATTAATATATATATATATATATATATATATATATATATATTTGAAATGGGAGAGAGAGATCCAGCGTCAGATGGGCGACTGGATAGAATACATCGGCCAGTGGCCCACCGTCCCAGCAGATCTGGACAGACAGCTGGGATGGAAGGTGGGTCCCACCGTCAGGACAAATGGATGGCTTTAAATACGACACATACCTCATGTGGGATCCACACCTATGGACCCAAAGCTTTTGGAAAACCTGATATTTATGTTTACCAATGTCCAGCAGCAACAGCTGCTGGACGGTGTGCATTCAACACATGTAGATGGAGGGGTCCATATCGATGGACGGCCGGGATACCACACCCCGCATGATGGGGCCCACCACATTGATGATGTCAACTCAACAGTCAACGCCGCTGGCTGTCCAGCAAATGGACAGCCCACAACCACTCAAATACAAAGGAGGGTCCCACAGTCCAGGGGTGTGGACGGTGTGAATAAAACACATACACCATTGTAGGTCCCACGTGGGGCCCACCATAACGTTCATCTGCCATCTAATCTATTGATAAGGTCACGTAGACCCAAATGAGGAGGGAAAACAAATTTCACAATGATCCAAAAATCCTATGACACTCAAAAGAGTTTTAATGGTAGACGTTCAATCCAACTATTTCCTGTGATGTGGGCCACTTGAGTTGCAAATATGGCTGATTTTTGGGGGCCCCACTATCCTAAAGGGGACCGAACAAATTCATGGTGTTGATGAACAGCATACATCACGGTGGGGCTTACAAGTGGGACCCATGCCCCTGACATTCACGCCCAATGCAGGAGCGCAACAGGACGTTGTGCAGCGTCCTTTGGCGTTAGCAGCAGCACCTGTTGCCTCTTACTCATTTTTTTTTAAAATAGACTTTTTCTGAGGTTTTTCCCATGTGGGGCCCACATCAGGTGAATCCACTCCATCCATTAGATTTCATGGCTCGATACCGTCCAAAAGAGCCCAATATCCAGTATGTTTTGGTGAGTAACACATTAAGGTGGGTTTTCAATAGTAACAATACCATTTTCTATGGTATGGCCCACCAGGAAATCAGATTGGGCTCATATTTTGACTCAACTCCTAAAATGAGCTGGGGAATGGAATGGATGGTGTGGATTACACCCATACTTCATGGTGGGCCCTGCATGAGCAGCCCACCCAAAAGCTTCAAACCAAGCTGATATTTTTATTTTCACATGGCACGTCCAGACGTGCATCCCACTGTCGGGTCACCCCTCACTACACGTCCAGCATCCAAGGACACTGGACGGTGTGAATAAAACTCATTCTAGGTGGGTCCCACATGGACAACATGGATCACCATCAAGATGGGCCACACCTCATCAGCAACATCAAAAATAAAAATAATAAAATTAAAGAAAGAAAGAGAAAGAGAAGCACCCACCTTCCTTATTCCTCCCTAATGCTCTAAAGCTCCATTGGGGCTCCTTCAACGGTGGAGATGAGTTTTTGATGGCAGGATATGGGGCATCTAAGGTAAGAAAGGGCTAGGAATCTTGGAGAGCTTGGCACGTCCAAGGTCTTGCTACAATGGTGGAAATGGAGAATGAAAAAGGGAAGAGAGAGATGAAGGAGAGAGAGTAATGATGATAGCTCTCTCTCTCTCTTAGCTAGGTAATAAGTATTTTGGGGAAGAGGGAGTAATTATGGGTTAGGGTCATTATTGCTTTGACTAGTAATTATGGATGGCTTAGGGTGATGTCACCTTAGCCTTGGAAAAAGTGTCATTGTGATAGGTGGGTCCCACCAAAACACAATCAATGATCCAAATAGAGTGCGACCTATATCCTTTGATGTACAACTTGGATTGCCACATGAGACGCGGCGTTGGAACCGCAGCGATGATGCAGTCACAATGACATAGGTCTTAGGTCAAGCTGACTTGAAATTACAGGATGACACTCAAGGTCACGTGCAAATGCTATTTACGCATTGCAGGTGGCCGAAATTCGACCGGGAGGACCCGGGAGCCTATGGAATGGTACGGGCTAGGATACGGGTCTCACAACATCACTCCCATCACTTTAAGTAATCTTCTAGATCTCAAGGTCACTTGCATTCCCGTTACCACTTGAAATCTAAATGGTCTAGGCGTCTGGGGAGAGGTAACTCACACACTATATCAGGGAACTACTATTTCTCAGAATGATAATAATTCCCTTCATATTAATAATCTTGGACCCACTTTTAAAATCATCCATAGCATTTTTGGGTCCAATGTCTATCCTTATGATGTGAATGGTAATCATCTTTCTCCCTTTGTGCTGAATATGTTGTATGACGTGTATCAAGAAGTTTAGGTGTGCCTTCCAACGCTTCTTCTTAAGTAACCAATTCGTATCATTCAAGGCGACCATCAGGATGCACTAGCTTTTCCTATACTCATCTGTAAACTAACTCATCATGTTGGTATTTCTGCCACATCTGATACAGTCTATCCAGGGACATGGTTTGATAGTGATGCGGCTCAGGTGGCTCAACAGCTGTGTCTTACTTCAGCTCTACCTGAGATTAGTGCTCCCCTGTAGTCTGCTGCTCCATATGCTCATCCATCATATCCACGGGTATCCAATCGAATGTCACTGCTAAGTCTAGAGTCTATCACAAATTGTCAAATTCATCACCTCGAATGTCACTTGCTGAATGGTATGGCAAGTATGGAAGAGCGACTTTACAACTGTGAAAGACGTCTCATCGTGATTGAAGAAAAAGTTGATGCTCTCCAGCAAACAAATCAGCAAGTGGTAGATTTGCTCACACATGGTGATTCTCGGAGTCGGTAGGAGCCGAGTGTGCAAATTCTATCACTACATTTTTTTTGGTACCCGTGCATGGGCTTGGTATTTTTTTTTGGGATGACTGTTAAGTTACTGCCAATCTTGGGCAGTATAGATATGTTTTTGGATAATTTTGTTTATGGCTGAGTATAATTCATATTTTTACTGCCATCCTTATGTTTTACGATCCCCTGGCTTATCTAGTTTCTGATATAGAATGCATGTGATGCTTTTAATGAATATTCTAACTGCTATATCACTGCTCTATCTGATCTGCTATGCATATATACTCACTGCAAATGATTTTTGATTAAGCAACTATTTGACTACTATACATCTATCTGTTATATGCATATTCCTACTGGATGAGTGGTTCTCCCAAATACTTCAAGCTTCAGTCAATATCAACTGTTATATATTTGTCAATGACTGACAAAAAGGGGGAGAACAGTTCAAACACCCCGATCGGAAAATTATATATCTGCTTGGATGATGTTGCAGGTGTTAGGGGGAGCAGCTGCATCAAGCGAGGGGGAGTTTACAGTTAAGGGGAGCAGATATTGGGCTGTGTACATGGGTTCAATAGAAATTGTAAAATTGTGTAAAAATGCATGTACACACAATTTAGGATGTGTTTGTCCAGTACTCTAGGGTGTTGTGGGATTTTATCACGTAATTGACAAAGGGGGAGATTAAAAGTGCCCTGGTTAGTCAATTAGCATGAGTGTTAAGTCAGTTAGACTATAGAGCCTGATAGGAAGATCAATTTAAGCGTCTGCCTCAACTGGATGTGCGCAAGCTCACCACAGGTAAATCTGAGCCTCACATCCCTTGTCCCAAATCACTAGGTATACTAAAGCCATTAAAAATGTTAGAATATCATAGGTTTTTTAGGGTAAGAAAATATTTTCAACATAAAAAAATTCTCTAAGTTTTCTTGCCTTGTCGATTTTATCGATACACATCTCGATATGATTGACCTGCGCTGTCGAGTCCTCGATGTTTCATCGATACCATCGAAAAGAGGACCAAATATGTCCAACAACCTTATACACATCTGGACGGAATTATCGATGTATCGATACACCTATCGATATCATCGATATTCAAATCTCGAGTTTATCGAAGTTGACTTGATAATATCGACAGGCAGATTTCCGGCGCCCCTATTTTTTATTAAGAATATCATATAAGCATCAATATATCGAAGCCTCCTTGATACCATCAAAATTCAAACCTCGATGATATTGGAAGGCCTTCGATGATATCGATCTTGGGCGCCATGTTCTCTAGCAAAATATTTCAGGGTGGTTTATCTATGATCGGGGGTCACTCGATAGAATTGATATTCAAATATCGATGATATCGATGCCGTATCGATTGCATCGAGCATGGACATCAACTATCTAGTAAGCTTTATGGAAAATCCTTTTGATTTATCGATGCATCAACACAGCTATCGATATCATCGACATTCAAATTCTGATGATCTCGAAGGTCCCTCGATTATTCATGAAAACCTGAAATATTTTAAGTCAAGTCTCTCTCATTTTTCAAGTGTCGATGAATCGAACCTCTCATCGATGGAATCGGAGTTTGAAATTCGATGACATCGACAATCATTTTGATTCATCGACCTACGGTAAAAGGTTTCAAAAGTGTATGACATTGAGTTCGAGTCATCAAGCGGACCATCGATGCTATCAAGAGCATACGCTTGATGATATTAAACCTGCTCGATGATATCTAACTCTGTCATAAATGTGACCATTTTATATCCGTTAGAACTTTTTACCTATATAAAGAGGACTTGTCTAGAGTTGCTGAGAGAGAAAGAAGAGAGAGCTTTCGAGTTTTTAACCTTAGATCTTATACCCAAGGGATTGATTGACGAGACATGTTGTAGAGATTCTCTTAGGATTGTAAACACGTGGTATTTCCTTGAACTGAATGCGGGCCACATCTCCTAGCCTGGGTATCGCCTCGTCACAAGAGACGCAGCATCGAAACCGCGGTGATGGAGCGGTTGCTAGGGTACAAGTTTGGGTCAAGCCCACTCTGGAATATGGGACACAACTCAGGGTTACACGTAAATGCTGATAACAGATCACGGGTGGCCGAAATTCAATCGGGAGGACTGCGAAAGCTTATGGAACGGTACGGGCTAGGATACGAGCCTCACAGCTCTCCTCTCCTAATAAAAATTTCATCCTCAAAATTTACAGAACAGACAAGGGAAGGGGAATCATTCCACAGTGAGAGTCAAGATGATGACACTAAGTATATTAAGTGGGCTTTCTCACCCACTCTATCATATGATAAGTTGGGCTTTCTATAGGACCCGATACAAACAAGGTGAGTCTACAAGTTATGTGATTCCTACAAGGGTGGTGGAGAGTACTAGCATGAATGGGGGCCCAATGGTTTGGGTAAGCCCTTTACGGTAAGACAGGTAACACTTATGGGGGCCTAATATTTGGGATATCCCAATAAGGTAAGATGGTCATGGGATTAATAATGGGCCCTAGGAAGATGTACGACGGGGACATTTAACTACCGTTTACAATGGGGACATTTAACCACCATTGCCCCCAAGGTGTGGCCCATCAGAATCTATCTTATAATGGGGTTCGTGGTCCTAATACTTGCTAGGAATGGATGATCATCATAAATGTTATCACCTACATCATGGTGGAATCACACATCACAGTTAGGCCTCATCACATAGGCCTTATATGCACCACAATGGGCCTCGCACAAGGGCCTCATGTATATCACATTGGGCCTCACCCAAGGGCCACATATATACATCATATCGGGCCTCACCACGTGGGCCTCATATACATCACAATGGGCCTCATCATAAGGGCCTCATATACGTCTCATTGGGCCTCAAATAAGGCCTCACATGCACCACATTGGGCCTCATACAAGGGCTTTACATATACATCACATTGGGCCTCAATACATCACAATGGGCCTCATACAAGGGTGTAATATACATCACTCTGGGCCTCATTATATGGGCCATATATACATTACATCGGGCCTCACCAGATCGGCCACAAATACATCACATTGGGCCTCATTCAAAGGCCCCATATACATACTTTGGGCCTCATCATATGGGCCATATATACATCACATTGGGCCTCATCATATGGACCATATATACATCACATTGGGCCTCGCACACGAGCCACATATACATCACATCGGGCCTCATCATATGAGCCTCATATACATCACATCAGGTCTCATCATATGGGCCTCATATACATCACATCGGGCCTTATCATATGGGCCTCAAATACATCATATTAAGGTGGGCCCTACAATTCCAAATGGGCCCCACTAGATGGACAGCTTGGATTAAACACGTACATCAGTTGGGAGCCACGTGGATGGATGATGTGAATATACAACACATCACAAGGTGGACCCCACTCGTCCAGTAAACGGACAGTGGATATACATCATATACCTCAAGGTGGGCCCCACCCATCCTACATCAGGTGGTGTCCCACACAAATGGATGGTTGGATATACAATACATATATGAGGTAGGTCCCACCGTCCCATCTACTGGACGGTGTGGACTTCACAAGTGCCAGGTGGGTCCTACCGTCCAAACAGTGGACTGTGTGGCTGATAAAACCCATACATTGTGGTGGGATACACACGTCCCACGTGGACAGACGGTTTGAATAAAACACATACCTCATGGTCAGACCCACATAACTTGCTAACGTCAATACAGCAGCTATGTTGTTGCTGTAAGGTACTCCAGCCAATCTGCTTCCACAGCAGGTGGGTCCCATGTGGGGCCTAACACATAATATTATATATATATATATATATATATATTATTTTAATCGCCTAGCCCCTGGACGTCCATTGACGGATGGTCTGGATGTAACATGAACACCATGTGGGACCCACCGTCCTTGCTGCTGGACGGTGGAGTCACACATGGGAAATCAAGTGGGTCCACACATGTAGCCCACAGCTCTGGATACAAGTTGATATTTAAGTATTCACTCATCTAAGGTATACCCAAAAATGGGCAGCAGCAAAGTGGGCCTCACGATCAGACGGTGTGGATCTAATCCATTTATCAAGGTGGGCCGCAATAGGGAAAAGAGAGAGAGAGAGAGAGAGAGAGAGAGAGATAAAGGGAGGGGCTCCGCCACTATGAGTCCTCCCTAGGTGAGCCATGTAAATACAATACATACATCAAAATGGGTCCCAAATCATGTGGGCCCTAAATCATAAAAATCAACGGTGGAGATCCCTTTCCCACCAAAAATGCAGGGTCTAGATGACCTATTCATAATGGAAAAGTAAACATCATGATGGGGTCCATGGAGGATGGCCCCATCATGAGATGATAGTATGAATCATGGTGGGCCATCGGCCACACCTAGGGTCCAAATGAGATCCATACCATCAATCGGTAGGCCCCACTTGGCCCATCATCAGAAACACAATCTAACCTACAAATCACCCAACGATTGCTAATCTTTTAGGCTCTTTGGAATCTTAAGCTCCTTGGCTTTAACTTTGATGGAGGATAGTGGAGATTGAAGGGCTAGGATGAGAGATGAGGGGAGCAGGAAGTGAGCTACACTTGGTTCTCTTAGAAGAGCTTAGACGTCCACTCCTTAGGTTGCTTGGAAAATGGGTAGAGAATGAGAGATAGAGGGTGGTTGTAAGAGAGAAGTGATGGGTGTGAGTAACATGAGAGTTGACTTAGGGGGTAGGTTGCTTATCTTGGGGAGAAAGAAAGCATGGGCTATTGATGGAATGTGTACTTGATTGATTGATGTGAAAGGTGGGTAAAGATTCTTTGGAATCTCTCAAAATTCGTAATGTGACATTTCCTCGAGATATACGTGGGCTCACAACTCCTAGCCTGGGTATCACATCGGTGTGCAAGTCATGCCATTGGAACCGCGGTGACGGCGCATCGCTAGGGTACAAGTCTTAGGTCGAGTCGACTCAGATCTACGGGATGCGACTTAGAGTTGCGTGCAAACACCGTTTACAGGTCGCAGGTTGCAGGAATTCAATGGGGTGGATCACGGGAGTTTAAGGAATGGTACAGACTAGGATACGGGCCTTACAGTATTACTAAACGGTTTTGAAATAATGGGTAGGATAAAGTGTTGAGGATCATAACATGGGCGTAAGAATCACATCTTATGGACTCTACCAACTTTCTGGCGAGGTCTATTCTTTGCAAGAGGGCCTTCTAAAATCTGCGAGTCTATTGAAATCCAATGATTTGTAGAGACAAGTCTAGCCTGGGGTCATGTGATCAGCTGGTTCACTATGAAGAATTGACCAGTAGTATAGTAAGTTTATAGGGATATTGATTATTTCGTTCTTAAATGGATGACGAAAGTCGAGAACCTTTTACTGAATCTCTATGAAATTCCAAGTGTTTTAGGGTATATATTTGACATCTATGTCGGACTTACTACTTCTGGATGGAGTCTTCGTTTGTTTCATAGATCAATATGTTACTTGAGGACCATCAAGTTCAGTTTTCTTCTTGTCTCTAGTCATTGTGAGAAGATAAAGTAAAAAATTGAAGAAAGAAGAATTCAGCAGAGTTTCAAGACTTAGATAAAATTACTGGAAGTCCAAGCAATTGTGTGACCAGGATGAGTTGCACAGCAACAGTAAGTTGTGTGGGAAAGGATCAGTCGTGCAATGAGACTAATTGCACGGTAATGGTCTTTCTCTAAAGAAGTTTTTGGGTGAGAAAAAAATTTGAGTCCGAATATTTATAGCCAAAGTGGACCTGAAAGAGAGTTGTGCGTGACCCAATTAAGAGTTGCGTTGGTCCGTGCAACACGCCGAGGTGATTGAGAAAGAAGAAGTTGATCCTCTATTTGCTCTGATAATTGAGCAAACATAATATGAAGGGGGCATCTGTCGGAGCATAAAAATAAAGGGTATAAATGATAGAAAAGATTACAAGAAAAGAAGGAAGAATCAGAAGAAATGAGAAGATGAAAGTAAGTATAGAAGGCGCGCAGTTGAGTTGCGTGGGTCCGCGCAACTCATGTCAAGTTACGCTAGACTGTACAACTTATTTTGAGAATGCAGAAGTTGCACATTGCGCAATAGGAGCACTGAGCGAGGTGTGCCCCATGACACAAGATTCAAGGACTTACACATGTGGAGGCCTATAAATACCCCTCTACCTCTTCATTATGGACACATAAGATTAGAGCCTCTGATCTCTGAAGAAAGGACACCTCCAACAGGTATGTAACGCCCTGAAAATTGGGGGTCGAGCATAAACTCAACTCCCGAGTTCCAGAACATCACTTATGCAACAAAATGAATGATGATTGAACGTTGACTGTATTTGTGCATTGAACATGAGTGAGATTAAGCCAAAACAGAATATCATACTCCAGAGACGGTAAATTAGCAAGCGGAAGACTGTGATAGATATATAAAATATATAAAATCTGTGGTGAGTCTCCAGAGTGTGATAAAGTTACCAGGTTAAATAATTACAAGTAAATTATACCAAGTTGTGTAGTATGATCTAGTCAACATCCCTGTAGCCCCGACAATCAAGGTACGGCTCTCACGAAGCCGCCAGATACAGCATATACGAGAAAGCGTTCTTGTCGTCATAGAAGTCCGGCTCCGCCTCAGAAGTAGCGTCGCCATCTGCAATCAGACAAAGTCTGGTGGGTGTTCGAAACACCGTCCCGTATCGTGGGAGTGAGTGATCAACTCAGTGGAACAATAAAGCATAGGTTAACATGTTATCAATTCAGTCAAGCAGTACAAATCAAACAATTCTAACTACTCTTATTAAGTGCGAGAATGAAATGACATGATGCTGTATGCCCTTGCCAAACCACCCTCAAGCGACATCATCTTACGTTCGCGAATGCTTACTCCCTCAGTGCGCCACATCTACAAAGCACATGCGGTGCGATGATGCTCATGATTACCAAGTTATTATTAGTCCATTTCAAACAGCAATATTGGGAAACTAAGGTACCTCCCTTGTATCATTCCCAAACATGATCCATTCTAGGGTCGTCAATCCTAGTTAATCTCATACGATATTATGGTTTGAGAAGCATAGTGAAGGCATCGCAAAGGGCTCGTCACCGTCAGCGCGGATACGGATCTCACCGTATGCGGCTCAGTTATCGTCGGCTCGAGTACGGGTCTCACCGTACTCGGCACAATCACTAGCCGTCGGCCGAGTACAGGTCTCACCGTACTCGGCTCGACTCATACTCTAGTTCTTTGTGAAAGACTCGTCGCCAATCACAGACCCTTGGAGTATACTCGAAGATACTACGGAGGACTCGTCGCCCGTCAGCACGAGCACAGGTCTCACCGTACTCGGCTCTCGCCGTAAGTATCGACAGCTCGAATACAGTGTCCCATACCACCGTATTTGGCTCACGAGTTTGGTTGCGCAATGGTCACTACGGGGAGGCACATGGCCCCCCGGCGAGGCCGACACTCGACCACGGTGTCCCATACCACCATGCCCGGCTCATGCGTCTTAGCGGATCAAGGTACCATGGTTAAAAGGGTTTTCACGGTAAGTTTGGTACCCCAGGTTCAAGCAAGTGCGACCAAACATGGTGAACATACATTAGACAAATCGGGTTACATGACGAGCTCTGGCTCGAGCGCACAACAAGTTGAACGACATGAAGTGCATAAGCACTTCGCGTGGCCAACCACTATCGCCAACCGAAGTACGACTCGAGTTCGTCGAACACATCTCACGTGGCGGCATGAAACTCAACCACGGTCTCCAATCTAGTACCGATTGTCTGGACTATAATCATAGCCCCAAGCACAATCAATCGTCATCCATAGCATGTGGAGTAAAGCATGATAGACAAAGTAACTCAAGCATGATAAATAAAGTAATTCAAACATACTAGTAGGCATGTTATAAGCATATTATAAAGCATGATATAAAGCATGTTGTAAAGCACTACGTCAATAGAATACAAACACATATATTGTAAGTAAGTGGTTTAAGTGATCAACCTCATGGAGGTAATCATACACATCGCTAGGGTAGTTGAGAATCCAATCTCAACACCCTCCTAAGGCATCAACATTCAAACATTTGCTCACACAAGCATTTTCACAAACACTTAAGTACACTAGTGCAACATACATGGTGTATGTTAGCAAAACATGTATTAGGGCTATCCTTTAGCCAAGTGAGTATTTTATCCATGTATAATATATTACTACAACAAATAATCATGATAAATACATCTCCAAAATTTATACGTATACAGTATTTTCTAGAATACGCATTTTCAACATACATAGTGTATACAAGCAAACATGTAACACGGCGATTCCCTTCGCCAAGAAAATATTTTATACGCACATAATATATTTAAAGGACAATTAATCATGACAAACACATCGCTAAAATATACATGTATACGGTACTTCTTACAATACCGTATTTCTACATACATAGTGTTTATTAGTAAACATGTATTTAGGCGAATCATTTCGCCAAATAAGTACTTTATCCATACGTCATATATTCATACGACAAATAAACATGTCAAACACATTTCCATAAAAAATACGTATACGGCATTTTATACGAATACCTAGAGTATGTGAAATTCCAAATTCTACAATTCTAATCGAAACAGAAAACGGAAAGCACTTTGTACATGTGCAATTGCATGCAGATCATGAATCTACCATTATCTGACATTGAAAGCGTTGAAAACTGCAACCTATACACCTAAAGTCCGCACCTTTAGTCGTAGAATCGTAACGGAGTTGATAGGTTTGCTACTCTTCCGTATTCGGCAGTTTGACAACCTATAGAACGAAATAGGTTAGCTATTTCATAACCTACAACCACCCAAGCCCCAAATCAGATTAGGGTTAGGGTTTCCTACCTTAAAACGGAGTTGATATCGGGAAAGCGCTGGAAAGAGGCGGTGCAGCTCGTGGGGTGATTTGCAACGATAGGAGGAAGATCCTCCCACTTTTCCCTCACTTTCTCTCTCTTTCCTCTCTCCCAAAACTCAAATTCGTATGGCTGTGAGAGAGGGTGCTCTAAGGCCCTTATATAGCCTAAAACATTCCCAAAATAGACTCAGGTTCAAGGGTTACTGCTAATATAGGATATTCGTCACTTTTCCAGCTCAAAAGAGAGGTTCTGGTAGCCCTCCTTGAGCCAAACGTCAAACTTAAGCTCACCACCTATGGATCTATGTGGGATTACGTTCTCGACTCGATCGGATTCCCAGATCGCACGTGGCGGACCACTTTCGTTCAACGGTCAGTGGGCCACGATCGAAATTCTAAGTACATGTAAATGTTCTGAAATTTTTCTTAATCCGAGGGTGTAATTTGGTCGGATTCTGACGGTCAGTTGCTTAATACTGACACGCAAGCGAAAGGTGCCAGATCACTATTCCTGATATTTATTTTGGAATAGGAATAGTGTTTTTCACACACCCTCGCTCCGAATCGAAACGAATGGCCGTGGGACATCGGATGGACCGATTTTTGAGATGATGGTCAAGCCCAACGAGGCGGTTCTAATTCCTTAACTTCGAGTTATTCGGACTTTCGACGTGCGGTCCAGATCTGATACGAAGTTTCGACGTGCTCTCGAGAGCAGCAGGGTAATGAGATTGATCCTAGATTTTAGGGTAACCTAGCGTCCATGATTCTACGAGTTTTGGATCTTGCAGATCATATTTAAAGCGATTCAAACGGATTTCGTAGCTAAACTGGTCTCGCACTTAGTTACTTTGTCTCATTTCTAAAGGATTTAGTCCTAAGTGATTTGCATGCGGGGTGGTACTTAGTCCTTTGTAGTTTGTATCTAAAGTGATCCAAGTTATACTACTTAGCTAGTTTAGATAGTGTCTAGGGTGAAAGTCCTTAGAAAAATTGGAAGATCAAGGTGATGAAGGGTGAGATTTGTGAAGAAAATGGTTTGAAAAGAGATTTGAGGCTTTAATTGAGTGTTTAAGAAGTTAAACCTGTATTAGGTTGGATCCATTGCTTAAGGACGTCTAATCCCAGGTTGGCAAAAATCCGGGATGTTACAATCTACCCCCCTTAAAATAAAATTTCGTCCCCGAAATTGCCTAAGGGTAATAGGGAAAGATTTCTATTATTTCATTTGCCTAAGACTTCTTGATTTCGAGTTCTTACGCGTGGTATGGTATATACTAGCCTGGTTCATTTTAGTCTACCCCCCTTAAAACTTATTTCTTTACCCATTTCTCATACCCTAATGGTTTGCTACAATTTATTTCTTTACCTATTTAGAGTCTCGACGACAATTCCCACAATTTAGAGTAAAATAGCTGTTTTCAATGTTTGATCAATACGGAGAGACAATTTTGGTGGGCTCGATCCCGATACATCGATCATCTACCGAGCTAAGGTAGAAAGCTCATTGTATCCCTTCCGAATCCTAGTGGATCCGAGTCTTCTGCTCGTCAGCAGTGAGTCTGTTGGTAGTCGCACAGGATTAAGAATTGGGTCAAGCCGCGAATGTTTCGCAGTTGTATATTTCAGTAACTCCGTAGTACGATCACTCTAGAAACGTAGGGAATGTTCATCATTGAAAGGCTCAAATTGTCTATTCTAAGGTTGCCCTTTAGGTCTCGGTCTAAGAGAGTCCTCGTTATTATCTATATCAAAGGAAATGGGGAATCAGGTCTTACTAGATCATCCTAAAACATTTTCTCATATTAGGGCAGGCTAGGGCTTCTATAATGTTCGTATTCGACGAGCACCGTTTCGATCCTGGGCCAGTGGGGTAGGGTCCACCGCGTTTCCGCTGTGCCGCCCAGATCAAAGAGATGCAATAGGTGACCTAACTAGATTGGGACCATAATGTTCTACCCCCCTTAAAATTTTATTTTCACCCTCAAGGCTTAAGATTTATGTCCTGCTTCGTACATTGGAACAAGGTGTAATTTATACCCTATCCTTGACACGAAATGAGATGCGGTCTCCCACTACATCAGTTTTGGTACCTAGGATTATAGAAAGGGGCTATCACGAATGGGTGTGAGTTTGAGGCAAGATGCCTAATTCTACCAAGGAATTTTTTTGTCGCGGTCCAGACTTATCCTATTTAATCATGTCTAGCTTAATAGGCAGGCTATCTTTCTACGTTCATAAGCACAATACGTATGCCGACATGGCATGCGACTTGGGACCTAATTCCTAACTGTCTGTTGCCCATTTGGGCAATTCCTTAGGCCTAAAAGACAAAGTCTCTATCAGCTATATACTCCTATCACTTTTCAGGGACAAAATTATAAACTTTTAGTTGCAAGTGGTTGGGCCAACACAGAAGGAATGTTGTGTAGTGGGTCTGAGTCGGTTAAGCCGAATAACTAATTCTATTATTCAATTGGCTTAGCATAATTAATTAGTCTTTTACTTTCCTTCGCCTAACCAGTAGTCTAGTCTTAATCTAGGAGGAGCGGGAATCCATAGGTGAGTCCAAAATCTATGCTTATACACTAGACGACTTCACATCATTTTCAAGACAAGGAAGGGTTTCATTACTTAGGGTTAAAGTTGTCTAATTGGAATTGAGTTACCTAAAGTTGAATTTAACTACGCCCGAGCATGTCACACCTGCTCAAACCAACCGCAAAAGGGGTTCTAGATTTCACGTTCTTAATTGGTTGGATTTCTCATATTGTCAAGTCTGTCGAAGCACTGCTCTAGGTCCAAACTCTATGGGTCTATCTATCAAACAACCATTTACTCCAAAAGCTTAAGCTATCAGAGTGTGGTGGGTTAATGTATATCAAGGGACTTTATCACTTCAACACAATTTGGCCAGTGGCCTTAAGTTGTATTAAATGGGACCGCATTACTAATCCTACCTTGGGATTGGGTGTGACATGGTTGGTAGGAGGGTGGGAGAGGATTAATTTTATAGGCCTTGGAAAATGAGCCTGGTGTTGGAAAAAAACGTGAGATGGGATTTCCATAACTCACGATGGGGAATTTCTAAGTGTTATTGGAAAGGAATTCTCGGAATTTACCCTTAATCGCGTACATTCTAAACATGGTGTCGGAAGACATAGGATACACCCAATCTAGGGGCCATACCCTACATATACATTTATTATTACTTTTACAATTCTATCCACCGTAAACTTACCTAATGTAATTTGGCCGAACGGACCCTAAACGTTCTCAAATACCTTGAACATTCTACCAACTACTACACCTATCAACAGGAAAACAGAACCACCCTAAGATAGTAGCCCACGCAAACTACAAGGCAACATATGGATGAGCTCGGATAGAGCCATAGAAAATGAGGATAAGGGAAATGGGGGGCTGGAGTTTTGGTTCTCCATGGACTTGAGCCTCAACAGGGATTGTAAAGGCCAAAAAGGTAGGGATGAAGAAGGTAAAAGGGAGAAATGAGATAGGTTTAAAGGTTGCACGATTTGAGCTCCAAGTGAGGGGGTATGAGAGCTCCAACTTGAGAAAATGGGGAAAAGGGGAGGCTAGGGTGTTGTGGAAGGTTGGGGTGTGTGGGTTATGGAAGAAAATGGAAGATTGCAAGGTTTGGAGGGATGGGTTTAGAGAAAATTGAAAATGGGGTGTGGAAGTGCTTGAAAAGGAAGAAATGAGAGAGTGGGGTGCTCCAGCCCTTAAATCCTAATCCATTGCCAAAATGGCACGTGCCAGGGGGTAGAGGAGGTCAGGCTGACCAACCCTAGCCCTGGCCCCACCCCAGAAAATCGACCGGACCGCGGTCCGCCGCCCGAGCCGCGGCGCCGCCGCGGTCGGACTTGGCCGGAACCGTGCCGCCGCGGTGGGGACTTGTTCCCCATGGTCCCAGGTGCCAAATGCACCCTGGACCCACTTGTTTCACCCCCGGATTGACGCGTGTGGCCCCCGACTCCGTTTCGAGTCGTTTCGGGTCAAACCGGACGTATCTTACAATCCGGAATGAGTTATCTGATGTAAAATATATGAATTTGGGGTAGAACGAGCTAATGAAGCCAACCAACCCAGCTATGCAGGGTTGCGCAGCCCGAAATTGCAAAAAAAGCCTCCGATTGACAGTCATTTCCCCGTTTTAATTTCGTTTGACTAAAATAGTAATTTTAGTTTGATTTCTCTTCATCCGTTGGGCTTTAGGAGTTGTACCCAATGAGAAAAGAGTTTAGAATAATTAGGAGAACGGTTGGGTGAAGTCGTTTAGGACACTTACTATTTTATTTTATTTTTTGACCGAAAACTTTACCCACTAGTAGACATCACGACCCATATATAGTAAGTCGCGAATTCTAGAAGTTTTAGTTGTAGTTTGTTCCTGATTTCTTTCTCATTACCTGGTATCCTTATTTAAAGGGTTGTGAACTCATTTTTTTTTTGTCATTCATTAATCAGTTTTGAATTTATTAGAATTTATTTCTATTTTCTGCTTTCTCCTCTTGTAGATTCGAGAAGTCTCTGGTAGGAGTCCAGAGAAGCTCCAAGGATTCGGAGTAGTTATCCTCATCACGTTTATTGCACACATTCTACTGATTCTCAATGATTGGGATGAGATGGTTGGTGATCTAGACCCTTCACTAGACAACCTAGAAATGTTTTAAGGTCGACCCGTGCGACCATGGTTGAATACATACTCGATTTCGGCGTTCATTTTCAGTGAACTAGCCGTTGGACGGAACAGGGATGCCTAAGACTGTTTCTACATTCCGTCGCTCCCTCCTAAGTCAGAGTGCGTCAGTGTGCATCGTGTGACCATAACCCAGGTCCGGTTTAATCCAAATCATGCTCTGATACCATCTTGTAACGCCCTGAAAATCGGGGGTCGAGCATAAACTCAACTCTCGAGTTCCAGAACATCACTTATGCAACAAAATGAATGATGATTGAATGTTGACTGTATTTGTGCATTGAACATGAGTGAGATTAAGCCAAAACAGAATATCATACTCCAGAGACGGTAAATTAGCAAGCGGAAGACTGTGATAGATATATAAAATATATAAAATCTGTGGTGAGTCTCCAGAGTGTGATAAAGTTACCAGGTTAAATAATTACAAGTAAATTATACCAAGTTGTGTAGTATGATCTAGTCAACATCCCTGTAGCCCCGACAATCAAGGTACGGCTCTCACGAAGCCGCCAGATACAGCATATACGAGAAAGCGTTCTTGTCGTCATAGAAGTCCGGCTCCGCCTCAGAAGTAGCGTCGCCATCTGCAATCAGACAAAGTCTGGTGGGTGTTCGAAACACCGTCCCGTATCGTGGGAGTGAGTGATCAACTCAGTGGAACAATAAAGCATAGGTTAACATGTTATCAATTCAGTCAAGCAGTACAAATCAAACAATTCTAACTACTCTTATTAAGTGCGAGAATGAAATGACATGATCTTTGTATGCCCTTGCCAAACCACCCTCAGCGACATCATCTTACGTTCGCGAATGCTTACTCCCTCAGTGCGCCACATCTACAAAGCACATGCGGTGCGATGATGCTCATGATTACCAAGTTATTATTAGTCCATTTCAAACAGCAATATTGGGAAACTAAGGTACCTCCCTTGTATCATTCCCAAACATGATCCATTCTAGGGTCGTCAATCCTAGTTAATCTCATACGATATTATGGTTTGAGAAGCATAGTGAAGGCATCGCAAAGGGCTCGTCACCCGTCAGCGCGGATACAGATCTCACCGTATGCGGCTCAATTGCGGCCGTCAGCTCGAGTACAGGTCTCACCGTACTCGGACAATCACTAGCCGTCACTCGAGTACTGGGTCTCACCGGTACTCGGCTCGACTCATACTCTAGTTCTTTGTGAAAGACTCGTCGCCAATCACGGACCCTTGGAGTATACTCGAAGATACTACGGAGGACTCGTCGCGCCGTCAAGACGAGCTGGTCTCACCATACTCGGCTCTCGCCGTAAGTATCGACAGCTCGAATACAGTGTCCCATACCACCGTATTCGGCTCACGAGTTTGGTTGCGCAATGGTCACTACGGGGAGGCACATGGCCCCGGCGAGGCCGACAAACTCGACCACGGTGTCCCATACCACCATGCCGGCTCATGCGTCTTAGCGGATCAAGGTACCATGGTTAAAAGGGTTTTCACTGGTAAGTTTGGTACCCTAGGTTCAAGCAGTAGCGACCAAACATGGTGAACATACATTAGACAAATCGGGTTACATGACGAGCTCGGCTGGCTCGAGCGCACAACAAGTTGAACGACATGAAGTGCATAAGCACTTCGCGTGGCCAACCACTATCGCCAACCGAAGTACGACTCGAGTTCGTCGAACACATCTCACGTGGCGGCATGAAACTCAACCACGGTCTCCAATCTAGTACCGATTGTCTGGACTATAATCATAGCCCCAAGCACAATCAATCGTCATCCATAGCATGTGGAGTAAAGCATGATAGACAAAGTAACTCAAGCATGATAAATAAAGTAATTCAAACATACTAGTAGGCATGTTATAAGCATATTATAAAGCATGATATAAAGCATGTTGTAAAGCACTACGTCAATAGGAATACAAACACATATATTGTAAGTAAGTGGTTTAAGTGATCAACCTCATGGAGGTAATCATACACATCGCTAGGGTAGTTGAGAATCCAATCTCAACACCCTCCTAAGGCATCAACATTCAAACATTTGCTCACACAAGCATTTTCACAAACACTTAAGTACACTAGTGCAACATACATGGTGTATGTTAGCAAAACATGTATTAGGGCTATCCTTTAGCCAAGTGAGTATTTTATCCATGTATAATATATTACTACAACAAATAATCATGATAAATACATCTCCAAAATTTATACGTATACAGTATTTTCTCGAATACGCATTTTCAACATACATAGTGTATACAAGCAAACATGTAACACGGCGATTCCCTTCGCCAAGAAAATATTTTATACGCACATAATATATTTATACGACAATTAATCATGACAAACACATCGCTAAAATATACATGTATACGGTACTTCTTACAATATCGTATTTCTACATACATAGTGTTTATTAGTAAACATGTATTTAGGCGAATCATTTCGCCAAATAAGTACTTTATCCATACGTCATATATTCATACGACAAATAAACATGTCAAACACATTTCCATAAAAAATATGTATACGGCATTTTATACGAATACCTAGAGTATGTGAAATTCCAAATTCTACAATTCTAATCGAAACAGAAAACGGAAAGCACTTTGTACATGTGCAATTGCATGCAGATCATGAATCTACCATTATCTGACATTGAAAGCGTTGAAAACTGCAACCTATACACCTAAAGTCCGCACCTTTAGTCGTAGAATCGTAACAGAGTTGATAGGTTTGCTACTCTTCCGTATTCGGCAGTTTGACAACCTATAAAACGAAATAGGTTAGCTATTTCATAACCTACAACCACCCAAGCCCCAAATCAGATTAGGGTTAGGTTTCCTACCTTAAAACGGAGTTGATATCGGCGGGAAAGCGCCGGAAAGAGGCGGTGCGGCCGTGGGGTGATTTTGCTTGATAGGAGGAAGATCCTCCCACTTCTCCCTCACTTTCTCTCTCTTTCCTCTCTCCCAAAACTCAAATTCGTATGGCTGTGAGAGAGGGTGCTCTAAGGCCCTTATATAGCCTAAAACATTCCCAAAATAGACTCAGGTTCAAGGGTTACTGCTAATATAGGATATTCGTCACTTTTTCACTCAAAAGAGAGGTTCTGGTAGCCCTCCTTGAGCCAAACGTCAAACTTAAGCTCACCACCTATGGATCTATGTGGGATTACGTTCTCGACTCGATCGAATTCCCAGATCGCACGTGGCGGACCACTTTCAGTTCAACGGTCAGTGGGCCACGATCAGAAATTCTAAGTACATGTAAATGTTCCTGAAATTTTTCTTAATCCGAGGGTGTAATTTGGTCGGATTCTGACGGTCAGGTTGCTTAATACTGACACGCAAGCGAAAGGTGCCAGATCACTATTCCTGATATTTATTTTGGAATAGGAATAGTGTTTTTCACACACCCTCGCTCCGAATCGAAACGAATGGCCGTGGGACATCGGATGGACCTGATTTTTGAGATGATGGTCAAGCCCAACGAGGCGGTTCTAATTCCTTAACTTCGAGTTATTCGGACTTTCGACGTGCGGTCCAGATCTGATAGTTTCGACGTGCTCCCGAGAGCAGCCGGGTAATGAGATTGATCCTAGATTTTAGGGTAACCTAGCGTCCATGATTCTACGAGTTTTGGATCTTGCAGATCATATTTAAAGCGATTCAAACGGATTTCGTAGCTAAACTGGTCTCGCACTTAGTTACTTTGTCTCATTTCTAAAGGATTTAGTCCTAAGTGATTTCTGTCTGGGGTGGTACTTAGTCCTTTGTAGTTTGTATCTAAAGTGATCCAAGTTATACTACTTAGCTAGTTTAGATAGTGTCTAGGGTGAAAGTCCTTAGAAAAATTGGAAGATCAAGGTGATGAAGGGTGAGATTTGTGAAGAAAATGGTTTGAAAAGAGATTTGAGGCTTTAATTGAGCGTTTAAGAAGTTAAACCTGTATTAGGTTGGATCCATTGCTTAAGGACGTCTAATCCCAGGTTGGCAAAAATCCGGGATGTTACAAGGTATTAGAGGAGGAAGAAGAAGAAGAAGATATCTGGTGTTGCACTGAACTGCGCAAAAATGAGTAGTTGCGCAAGTTCGTGCAACTGATGGACCACGTAACTCATGTCAGTTGTGCGGAAATAATCTTGTACAACTTATATGTTGCCGAACTTGTTACAGTCTTTTAGGGAATTCAAGTATTCCTTTGAAAAGTCATAATTAATAAAATGAGGATAATCAGATTTGCACAACTCTTCATTATTGAGACAAAAACACTGCAAGACGAAATGCTGTCGAATTGATTTTCAAACTTCTTTGATTATTGTACTTTCATTATATATATATATATATACACACACACACACACACACACACACACACATTATCTTGGAATCAAGGGATAAATGAGGATGTAAATGAATTCATAATTAATAAAATGCATTATGATGATTGTTCTTTCTATCTTTTCTTTGTTATTATTGAATGAGATAATTTCCAAATCAAATACATATGTTTCTTGTCGAAACATAGATAAATATCTCATCTTTGAGTTGTTTCACTTGAAGACCAAAGAAATAATTTAGCTCACCAACCATACTCATTTCAAATTCTGATTTCATTAATTATACAAACTTAAAGGAGAGGTTAGTACAAGTTGATCCATAAATAATATCATCTACATATATATGAACACTCAACGAGTCTTTATTACATTTTTTGATAAATAGAGTTTTATTGACACTCCCCATTTTAAAATTTTGACTAAGTAGTAATTTAGTTAATTTTTCATACCATGCTCTTAGGGCTTGTTTTAAACCATATAAAGCCTTTTAAAGACAGTATACATTATTATGAAGTTTGGAATCTTCAAAGCTCTTGGGTTGTTCAACATAAACTTCCTCATTAAAGTCACCATTTAAGAAGGCACTTTTAACATCCATTTAGTATATTTTGAAATTTTGAGGGCATGCAATGGAAACAAATAATCTGATAGACTCAAGGCGAGCAACTGGAGCAAAGGTCTCATTGTAGTCAATTTCTTCAATTTGTGTGTAACCTTACACAACCAATTGTGCCTTATTTCATTTAATATTTCCCAGTTCATTAGTTTTATTTTTAAAAATCCATTTAGTTCCAATAACATGTTTGTTGGAAGGTCTGGGAACCAGATACGACACATTGTTTCTAACAAATTGATTTAATTAATCTTGCATGACTAAAATCTAACTTTCATTTGATAAGGCTTCATTTACATTAGTCGGTTCTATCTGGGAAGCAAAGTAAACATAATTACATATGTTTTCCAACTATCTTCTGGTTTGAACACCAGTGTGAGGGTTACCAAGTATTTGATTAGTTAAATGTTTCTTGACTAATCTTAGCTCAGTTGAATCTGATTTCGATGATGATTCAGATTGATTGACTATAGTAACTTCATCATCTTGATCAAGTTTGGGTGTGATAGTTTGATCATCGATAACAATATTTATGGATTCTTGTGAAAGTGCCTTTATTTGTTAATTACCATGACGGTTGAGTCAGTAAGTCGAGTGAGCCCCCATCGAGCGTGGGTCAATGACATCGAACATGGCTCAATGACATCGAAAAGTGACCCTCATATGTCCATCAACCACATATATATTTGGACTAAAAATTTGATTCATCGAACATACCTTCGATGACATCGAACATGTGTATTCGATGACATCGATGGTGATTTGATGACTTGAAGAACTTAGAGTTTTTATCCAGCAAGTTTCAAAGGAAAGTCTTCTGGAAATTTTGAGGAATCGAACTAGATTCGATGTCATCAAGATTCAAACTTCGATGACATCGAAAAAGGACAAGAAAATGTCCAGCGTGCTTCAAAGGTAAATCTTCTATAAAGATCGAGGAATCGAACTAAATTCGATGACATTGAGATTCAAACCTCGATGACATCGAATTAGGACACAAAATCGTCGAGCAACTTTGAAGAAAAATTATGCATAAATTCGAGGAATCGAACTAGATTCGATGACATCGAAATTCAAATTTTGATGACATCAAATCAAGTTCGATGACATCAAACGCAGTCACATTCTGACAATTATATTACCATTGGACATTTTGCCTTTATAAACAGAAGCTCGGTTCTTGTGTTTGTATTGAGAAAGAGAGAGAGTTCCAAAAGGGTAACTTCTTACCTACCACCATTAATCCTCTTTCTCATGGAAGTTCATTCCCCAACCCTTTCTTAATCATTGAATACTCAATAGATTAGATTGGAGAATGAACTTCACCATTCAAGGATTTTTTAGCAACTTCTTAATGGTGAATCATTAGGCTGAAATCTATTGAATGCACAAACCCTGGAATTACTCTATCTCTTAAAAGATCCATAGTTAATAGAGTAGATTCCACCAAACACCTTGACCCAAACCCGGCTACTATTAAAGCATTTATAAGTGTTATGGTTCAAGGGAGCTGAAGAATCTCCGTCATCAAGGGAGATCTTCTTCATTGTGTGCTAAACGGGGCTCACCTACTTACAGGTAAGTGTTTAAGAGTCCACTGAATCTGGGGATCCTTTCTCGTGTAGGATTGTCTTCAGGTTGTGTTGTCACAAACTCACTAAGACCTTTTACAAGCCTTTAACGGGAGAATACGTATAGTGCCTTTATGTTAGACCAATTGTGCCTTGTGTAGGCATTGGTTGTATGCCATGTGTAGGCATGTCTGATTGCCTTGTGTAGGCATGATTAGTTGTCTTGTTTAGACACTCTTGGTTGTCTTGTGTAGACACATTTGAGTGCCTTGTGTAGGCATGTGTGGTTGTCTTGTGTAGCTTCCTTAAGAACCTTGTATAGGTCCTAGTGTCAACCTTGTGTGAGTTGTAGCGGTTTGAGGTGAACCTAATTTAAAACCACCGTTAGTGAAATCCGGTACACTCAAGGGTTGAGTGCATCCATCGGGAGTGGAGTAGGCACATAGCCGAACCACTATATATGACTATGTTTGGGATTGCTATTTGCATATTCATTTGATCATACTTATCTTGATGTAACGCCCTGAAAATCGGGGGTCGAGTGTAACTCAACTCCCGAGTTCCAACGCATCACTTATGCAACATGTTTAATGATATTTGAATGTTGTCTGTGTTAGAGCAGTAAACATGAATGAGATTATACCAAAGCAGTAATTCATACTCCAGATCAGTTGTATAAAAGCAAGCGGAAGACTGAACTGTATATATATGTATGTAAAGAAACAAAATAAACGATTCATTATCCAGAGTATGAATCCTTCTGAGTCACAATATACATGTCTGTTTATATAAACAAAATGTCAAAATGAACTAGGTACAATCCTCAGAATCCCATCATCCGGCAGACCTAGTCGGCCGCCAAATGGAATCGCATATACGAGAACTCCTCCTAGTCCTCGTCATAATCGGGCTCCGCCTCCAGCGTAGTCGGATCGCCTAAACCTGAGACAGAGTCTGGTTGGTGTGCGCAACACCGTCCCGTAACGTGGGAGTGAGTAGCTAACTCAGTGGAACGATAAGACATAAGTTATCATGTTATCAATACAGTCAAGCAGTAATGATAAAGCAGTAAATCAAACACTCCTAGTTACTCTGATTAATGCAAGTATGAATGCAGGTATGATGGATGCCCTCTCCGACATACTCCCTCAAGCGACACCATCTCACGTTCGCACATGCTTACATCCCACAGTGCTCCACATCTTCCAGGCACATGCGATGCATGATGAGCATGATTACCGAGTTTTTAATTAGTTCATTTCAAACAGCAGGATTGGGAAACTAAGGTACCTCCCTTGTATCATATCCAAACATGATCCAATCTAGGGTCGTCAGTCCTAGTTAATATCAGACGATGGTGTGTTTTCTAGGTCACTGCAGAGGCTGCCAGGGCTGTTACGCACAAAGGTTGCACCACTCCCCCATCACCCCTTAAACGATTCATCACGATACAACTATACGTAAATGGCCTAGTTCATACTCTATATATCGCGGCGAACCCTAAGGCACGCTGTAACTTCAGAGTATGCTCGCGGTCACTACAAAGGGCTGCCAGGGCTGTTACGCACAAAGGTTACACCACTCCCCCATCACCTTATCAATGTAGGCCGACAGCGCGAATATAGTGTCCCATACCACCATAATCGGGTCACGAGTTGAGTTGCTCACTGGTCACTACGGGGAGGCACGTAGCCCCAGCGTAGGCCGACAGCTCGACCACGGTGTCCCATACCACCATGCCCGGCTCATGAGTCTTAGCGGATCGAGGTACCATGGTTAACAGGATTTTCACTGGTAAGTTTGGTACCCTAGGTTCAAGCATTAGCGACCAAACATGGTGAACATACATAAGGCATACGGTTTACTTGACATGTTCGGCTAGCTCGAGCGCACAACAAGTTGGGCGATATGAGGCGCAGAAGCACCTCGTGTGGCCAACCACTATCGCCAACCGAAGTACGACACGGGTTCACCAACACATCGTGCGTGGCGGAACGAATCCCAACCACATCTTCAAGTCTGATACCGGATGCCTGGACTACGAACATAGTCCCAAGCTCAGTCAAATCCTAACCATAGCATGTGAAATATGGCATGATAACATGGTAATTCAAGAACACTAGTAAGCATAATATAAAGCATAACATGAAGCATGTTAATAACAAGTCACAAAGCATGTTCAAAAGCATGTTATAAAGCATTATGTAAATAAGTATACAAATACTTATATTTCGTAGGCGAGTGGTTAGAGTGAACAACCACATGGAGAGTGTCATATGCGACTCTAAGGTAGCCGAGAATCCCATCTCAGCACCTACCTAAGATTCTAACACTTAAGCACTTACACTCACAAGTGATTTCACCAACACTTGGAATGCAATATTTCGACATACATGACGTATGCTAGGGAAGTGTGTACTAGGGTTGTCCCTTTACCAAACTAGTATTTTATACATATACATCATATTCATACAGCAATTAAACATGTCAATCACATCAGCAACTTTTATACGTATAGTGTACTTCCACGTATACCCAATTTCGACATACATAGTGTTTACAAAGGAACATAGACTTCGGCGATTCCTTTCGCCAAGCTAGTATTTTAATCATGTATTGTATAATCATACATTAAATACATATGTCAAATATTATTCCAAAAGAAATACGTATACGGTATTTCTACAATACGTAATTTCAACATACGGCGCATTTACAAGTAAACATATATTTTGGCGATTCCTTTCGCCAAACTAGTATTTTATTCATATGTTATATAATTATACATTAAATAAACATGTCAAGCATTTATCCAAAAATATACGTATATACGGTATTTCTACGTATACCAGATATGTGAAATTCCATATTTCACACCGTTAATCAAAACAGGAAACGGAAAGCACTTTGTACATGTGCAATTGCAAGCAGATCATGAATCTACCATTATCTGACATTGAAAGCGTTGAAAACCGTAACTTATACACTTAAAGTCCTCACCTTTGCCTTTGGAAACGGAACGAATCAGCAAGGGTAATGGAACTTCCGTCTACGGGCGATTTCTAGCCTAAAGAGCGGAATCGGTTAGTCGGTACACATCCTACATCGATTCCACCTCAAATCAGACCTAGGGTTAGATTTTCTTACCTTCAAATGAGATGGATACCGCCGGAAAAGCTCCTAGAATAGGGCGGTGTAGGCCGTGTAGCAAGCCAAAGCAGGAGGAGGAAGATCGGCAACGATCTCCAAGTCTTTCTCTCTCTTTTCTCTCTCTCCCTCTAGGGTTTCCTCCAAAATTCGTATGGCTGTGAGAGGGGCTGCTCTAAGCTCCTTTTATAGCCTCAAACATTACGAATTTAGACTCAGGTTCAAGGGGTACTGCCAATATAGGATTTTCACCGCTTTTCCAGCTCAAAAGGGAAGTTGGTGGCCTCCTTGAACCAAACGTAGACTTAAGCTCACCATCGATGGATCTACGTGGGATTACGTTTTTGACTCGATCGGATTCCCAGATCACACGTGGCGGACCACTTTCAGTTCGACGGTCAGTGGGCCACGATCAGAAATTCCAAGTACATGTAAATGTTCCTGAAATTTTTCTTAATCCGAGGGTGTAATTTGGTCTGATTCTGACGGTCAGGTTGCTTAATACTGACGCGTCAACGAAGGATGCCAGATCACTATTCCAGATATTTATTTTTGGATATGAATAGTGTTTTTCACACTACCTCGCTCCGATTCGAAACGAATGACCGTGGGACATCGGATAAGGCTGATTTTTGAGATGATTGTTAAGTCCAGTGGGGCGGTCCTAGTTCCTTAGCTTCGGGTTAATCGGACTCCCGATGTGCAATCTAGACCTAATACGATGTTTCGTTTCATTCCCGAGAGCAGACGGGAAATGAGTTTGGTTCTAAACTTTAGGGTAACCTAGCGTCACTTGTTCTGCAAGTTTTGGGTCTTGCAGATCGTATTTAAAGCGATCCTAACGGATTTCACGACAAATCGAGTTTAGTACTTAGTCAACTTTGTTAAATTTCTAAAGGATTTAATCCTACGCGATTTCTGGTCGAGGTGGTACTCGACTCAATGTACGGAAATTTTCAGGTCGTTACACTTGAATGTTTAAAATGACGCATGTGAATGATTAGAACTAGTTGAAATCACATCCCACACACTCATACATTCTACATAGACTAAATGCTTAAATTGTTCATCCTAAATAGTATATTGTTTGGATCCTCTACTTGGCTTGGAAGCCTGTAGAGTTAAGGTTGCTACATCTTGATTAATTGCATATTAGTTCAAGATCAGGAATTAGGATTTTAAATTGATAAAAATTTTATGAAGTCCTATTCACCCCCCTCTAGGACACTTTGACCTATTCCATACTTCTACTATAGCGGTCTAAACCGCAATTTTATCTTGTATCTCCCCAGTTCTTTTATTTTGGATACGATATGCTCGACTCTTTAGAGCGAATCCTAAAAATATTCGGCCCACTTATAGTTTCCATCCTACCCCTCTTCTTCTTCTTCCTCGTCCTGTTCTTCTTCTTATTCGCCTGCAAATGTCTTGTAATAAAAGGGCTCTAAATTTTATAACTAATGGACCCTTATTTAGGGCTTTATTTGAATAAAAAATCTATTTATTTTACTGAATTGGTTCAGCTTAATTCTTAATAAATTCCCATAGTGAAGGAAAACATTATTTTAAAAAATGACCATTTATAGGAGCCTTGCGATATTACCGTTCAAGTCGTTTAGAACATAAGCTCCTCCCTTAAGAACCTGCTCAACAACATATGGGCCATCCCAAGTGGGTGACCACTTGCCTAACGGTCGATCTTTTTGGCCGATGGGCAAAACCATCTTCCAGACCATGTCCCCTTCTCCGAAGGAGTTTCCTTTAGCCCTTTTGTTATACGCTCATGCCACGACCACTTTGTTGGCCATAATCGAATTCAGTGCCCTAATACGAGCCTCATCCAATTCTTCGAGCTCGGCCAACATTGCTTCTGTGAACTCTGGAGGAGTCAGATGGGATTGATGCGTGACTCATAATGACAGGACCATGATTTCCAAAGGCAATACTGCCTTGTGTCCATAAGTTAATGCAAACAAACTGACCCCTATACTTGTGTGAGGAGACACTCTGTAGGCCCACAGAGCTTCATATAAATTAAGACGCCACTCCCGTGGATTTCCTCGTATCATCTTTCTTAAAATATTTTTGATCACCTTATTGTTAGCCTCAGCCTTACCATTGGCCTGGGCATAATATGGAGTCAAATGTAGGACTTTATGCCATATCGATCGGCCATGGCATGCATTTCCTTGGCTGAGAAGGTAGCACCTTGGTCCATAATAATGGATTCTGGTACTCTAAAACAGTGGATGATGTTGGTTTTAATGAAGCTGATAATCTCTTCATAACCAACCTTCCCTATGGGTTTTGCCTTAACCCATTTAGTGAAGTAATCGGTCGCTATTATGATGAAAGTGTTTAGCGGGGTCGAAGATGGGTGGTTCTGCCCGATTAAGTCAATCGCCCATTATTGGAATGGCCATGGCTTTATAATGGGATGTAATTTGGCCACAGGCACACATGGACTGGCCCATTTCTTTGGCAAGCTTCACAACCTTTAGCGTATTGGATGTAATCGACCATCGTTTCTAGCCAGAAGTACCCATAGCATCTAAGCATAAGTCTCATCTTCCTTCCTGCCTGGTGAGCCCCACAAATCCCTTCATTAACTCCTTCCATGACTAACATAGCTTCCTTCTTATACAAGCATCGGAGTAAAACTCCATCGGCCCCTTTTCGGTACAGTTCGTTATTAACCATTACATAATTTGTGGCCGATCGCCATATGCTATTACTAGTCTTGGTACGTGGACTTTGTAGATAGCCCATGAGAGGACCTCTCCAATCATCCTCTTCCACCTCTATTAGACATATTTCTATTATGCCCTCCCTCTGGAATACAGAAGGTAAAGACCTTTTCTAGACAGTGATCGACCGACTGGCCAATCCTTTCCAGGCTTCCAGACCTACGACTAACTACACCATTCCGTTGGCGTCTGTATTATATTCCCTGGTGATGTGCATCAACTCAACCTCCTCAAATTGTTCGAGTAGTTGGATAGTAACAACGTAATATGGTAATAAAGATGGACTAGTGCACTTAAACGATACTACCATCTGATTTATCACCAGTTGTGAATCTCTGATAATCCTCACATTTTTTGCTCACAATTCCAACAATAATTCAAGGCCGATTATAAGAGCTTCATTTTTGGCTTGATTATAAGTATAATCGAATTCCATCTATAATGTGAATTCTTGCCAATTCCCATTGGGAGCGATTAATATGATCTCGGGCTCGGACATCTCATGTGTCCTTGACCCATTGAAGATTAATTTCCAAGGTGTGAGTTGCACATAGTATAGATCTAGTATATTTGGAGGAATTTGTTCCTCAAGGTTCGAAGGGTAATCAGCGAGAAAATCTGCTATAGCCCGACCTTTTACTGCTTTCTATGGCATGTAATGCAAATCAAACTCAAAAAAGGCCAACACCCATTTACCAATTCGGTTGCTTAAAATTGGCTAGTTTAGCATATATTTCACTAGATATGTCACAACTATTACATTCACCCTCTTAGCCAACAAGTAATGCCTCAACTTAGTGGTTGCGAAGTACAATGACAAGTGCAATTTTTCTATGGCCAACTACTGCCTCTCTGCATCAAGAAATGTTTGGTTCAAGTAATAGACCACCCTTTCCTTCCGCATGTCATCGTCCTATGCTAGAAGAGCTCCGACCGACTTTGTTGAAGCTACGACATATAACTTGAGTGGCCAATTTTTTGTGGGGGGCATCAACATGGGCGGCTTCATAAGATACTCCCTAATTCTATCAAAAACCAGCCCATGCCCTGTTTCCCCACAAATTTGGCCCCCTCTTTCAATTTCAACAATGAAGAGAAAACGTTAATTTTACCTACCCAGTTAGATATGAAATGCCACAAAAAATGAAGATGGCCTAGGAATTTCTACTGCTTAACTTTATTTTCTGGCGGTTGTGCATTGATCACAGCCTGAGCCTTGTTCTGATCGACTTCGATTCCTCTTTAATGTACCAAGAATCCCAAGAAATTACCGGCCAAAACCCTAAAAGCACATTTCAAAGGGTTCATTTTCAATTTATGGAGCCTCATCCGTTCAAAGGACTTATGTAAGTGGACCAGATGCTCATTTGCATTAGTTAACTTTTCCACCACATTGTTCATGTATAACTCCATAAAATGGGCAATCATATCATGAAAAATTGCATTCACTGTTCTTTGGTATGTGGCCCCTACATTTTTTAAACCAAAGGGCATCACGACCCATCAATATGTCCCTAGAGGTTCTAGACACTTGATTGTAAATCTGATTATATCCAGAATGGTTGTCCAAAAATGACTTCCATGTCCAACGGACCGATCAATTAGTTGATCGGCCATAGGCATGGGATATTCATCTTTCAATGTAGCTAAATTCAAATTTCTAAAATTGATACACACTCTCAACTTACCGCTTTTCTTCATCACTAGGACCACATTTGACATCCACTCTGTATACTTAAGCAGTTGGATGAAACCAGCGTTTAGGAGCTGCTTAATCTCTTCTTTGATTTTAAGAGTAACCTCGGCTGTCATCCGCCTTGGTGGCTACTTGTAAGGTCGATATCCTTCCTTCGTGGGCAATCTATGTTCGACTAGGGGCCTGTAGAGCCCCAACATATCATGCTAATCCCATGCAAAATATTCTGCGAACTTCAGAAGCAGACTTGTTAACTCCTCTCTCTCGGGTGGTCGTAACAAATTTCTTATAAATGTGGGTCTCAGATTCTGATTCGTTCCCTAGTTAATTTTGACCATTTGGTCTTGAACCTTCGGTCGACCATCTTTTATTTCTCCTTAAAGGTCTTCCATTTTAAAGTCATCTTCCTCAGTGGGTTCATCAAATTCAGCCAAGTTGACAAAATTGCCTTCGTTAGTTTCCTTCAAGCTTTCTTCAAGCCTCTTTATTCTGGCCATGAAGTCGGTCTTATACGCTCTATTCTTTTTCGTTGTGATCATGTCATCTCTTCGATGATGCAGTGAACAGTCGGCCAATAAAGGACAATGTCCTTCGGCTGAGTCTCATTCGCCTGGGTCACTTCTGGCATAGCTTGCACGATACTATCTGGGTTTCTCTTCACTATAATTCCAGTAGGGCCGCCGAGTTTATTCCTCCTGGTAAATCTAATGTGCACCACCTTTTTGCTGTGATAATAAGCCTCATTGGTGTTTGATGTAGTTGTTCGTACCATATCCAGCCGATTTCTGCTTCAGCCACTTAGGAGCGATTACGTGTAATTCAAATGGAACGCTTGTAATAGTGGCAGGATTTTCTAAAAATATGTCCGCTCATGTCTCAAAAAGTAGAGTCATAACATATCAAACGAATCATTCTAGCCTATATCGACTGAGTTTGGATGACTAAGTAATGGATGGTTAACGGTCAAGATTATACAGATGATCATTAAGTGACAAATGAACGATTCAGAGGAGCGAGAACGTGGAAAGTATTCAAAATGAGTTAGTGGAGAAACGGTTGCAATAACCGTCAGAATGTGGGAAAGATCTATAACGAAGGAATCAAAGCTCATAAATAGAGAAACAGAGCAAGTAGAAAAGTGTTTCACACTAACCCAAATAAACCAATAAATCAATTATCTTTCAATTATCTTGTCAACTTTACATTTCACAGTGTAACTGCTATAGTTATCAAGTAAATTCTTCTCCTTAGCGTAATTATTTTACTTTCCATATTTGTTGTTTACATTTCTTAGCTCAATTCATAACATAATTATAATAACTAATAATTGTAGTCGTAGCTAGAACTCTTTGTAGCGGTTGTTCTTAATTCTTCTCTTTTATTCCATTTCATCTGCATTAAGAAAGTCCTTTCGTATAGAAGGCAAGAAGAAACCCATCATTAAAGGATGAACCCCACCCTCTGACTATCACCTGATCCATTTACACTTTGAGCGAGTAACTGAATAGGTGACTGATCTCCTCAGACCTCGGTCATACTCAATGTCTGCCTACTTCAACATTAAGGGTCATTACTATTTAATTTGAATTAAAACCGTAATCCCAATTCTAGAATGCCTGCGAGCCACCGATGCTGGAGAAAAGGATCATGAAAACTACGATGAACAATGTTTTGGCACGCCTGGTGGGACACTTACTTTAGGCTAGTAGTTTAACTGTTGCCAGAATGCAGAGAAGAAGTGGTAGGATTGCCGGAAATGAACCCGCAACACCAACCGCACCTCTCCCAGGGGATGATGTGCAGGTTCAGGTACCTCTAAGAGAAATCAATTTGAATATTAATCCAACCGGAAACCAAGCAGGTTCATTGATGGCTCGTCCTATCTTCTAGAAGAGGTATTGATGGTACTAAGGGATGTCCTTATGAGCATCCAAATGGTATAGGAGCACAAGAGAGTTCATGCAAAGCAGTTCCGTCAGCAGGATGAAAGTACTAATTGTTACATGGCCAGTCAAACTAAGGCTATGCAGCGACTGTTAGCCATTATGACAGAACGAACACAACTAACACAACAACATAATGGTAGTTCAGTGAGTAATGCTGCCTCATTCCCACTAGTACCACCGTTGCAGCGTAACTCACCACCTATTCCTCCCCCAAAGGTTAGAAATGTGCCACCTCCTACCGAGATCAGGCAACCTAAATAGGAGGCTAGAAATTATGAGAATAGAAATCAAGGACCACTAGTGGGGTTCTACCCACTGCAAGGTCCTAGGTTTCCAGATAATTTTAATCGATTTGGTCCAGATCATCCGCCAACCATGGAACAGGATCGATCGCGCGACCGAATACTACAACTCGTGCAATAAGTTGTTGGCCTAGTGTTGGGTCATAATGTTATTCCTACGTATCATAAACCATACACTGAATGGGTGGATCGACAACACCTATTGCCCTAAAAATTATCGACCAGATTTGACCTTATTTTCAGGAGAACATGGTCAATCAACTATCGAACATGTCGGCCGATTTACCATACAATGTGGTTAACTAGCCAATAATGATTATTATAAATCACAGTTATTTGGCCACTCGTTGACTGTTGCGACCTTCATGTGGTATTCCAATATGTTGTCAGATTCAATACATAACTGGCAGGAATTGGAGGAAAAATTTTATGCTCAAATTTTCTCCAAAAACAGGGATATAACCATGGCTGATCTCGAACAGTTTCGGTAGTTACTAGGGGAATCTTATGAGAGTTATATTATGCGGTTTAAGCAGGCAAAAATTTATTGTAAGGTGGTCATGACTGAAGATGAATTTATGCAACTTGCATAAGACGGTTTAAAGTATAAACTCCATAAAAAGTTCCTAAGCACGGAGTTTACCAATTCATATGACCTCACTAAGAAGGACTCTCAATACGAAGAATTGCTTCAGGAAGGGGCTAAACAAGCAAATTCCTTAATAGGAACGTATTATAACTATCCTAATTATTAAATTCCGATTGCCGAAGTAGTGGCTAAGAAGCGATTAGTTTGCTCGGTATTGGTCAAAACGGAATTGACTGCCCAACGACCTAGAAGGCCCATAAAGTATATACCTTTGATATTACTTGGGCCGAAGAAATTTTTGACTTCACGTTGGAGGAAAAGTTTTTTAAGGTCCCTTTTAATTATACGGTACCTTTACCCAAGGAATTAAAGAAGGTCGAATATTGCAAATGGCATGGATCTCATTCCCATTCCACTAACAAATGCATTATTTTCAGGAATCTCATTCGAGATCATATTAACCATGGATTACTAAAATTTTTGGAAAAGGAAAAGAAAGCCATGCTGATTGATACAGATCCGTTTTTAGCCTGCATGAAGATAAACATGGTCATGGCTGATTTGAGAGATAGACCTCGACCGAAGGTCCAACTCGGTCTAGAAAATTTATGTGGAACGAGCGGTCAATACACTCCAAGACAACGATGGGCATCCCCGTATCAAGACGTACATGGGCAAATGAATCATTAGTTATGTAACTGCTGCGCCCAAGAGATCCCTTTGCAACCCAGAGGCACCAGTACTTGATTATCCAATAAAATCAATAACTAGAAAAGGAAGGAAAATGTGATAAGATGGCTAACATAATGAAATAGTATATGTTATGGAAAGTAAATAGAATTCACTAGGCACATTGACAATTTTTTATATATGAACTTATGCTGTTAAATGATTGAGAAAGAAACTTTTTAATTGATTGCTCGTGTGATTCGGCTCTAGGTTTTCAAAATTGCACTCTCGCTTCTTTAGACTGTACTCATTCATACTTGATTGACAAAAGATTATTTTCTAAAAGTGATTTGAACATTGAAGATTGAAGATCACTTCACGCATGTTTTACTCGGGACTAAATGCTAGTTAGGGGGTGTGTTGAGTGTGAAATATTACATAGTTTCCCTATTTATACCTTGGTTTTATATACACGATAGTACTTAAATGATTTAATTCCGCATGTTTTCATGTGCGAGGTGATTTCGAAAGCTTAAAGGTGAAATTGATGCCAAAAGGAAAATTTATTCTCAAAAGATTACTAAATAAAGATTTGGAGATTTAAAAGTCATTAATGAAGAATTCACATACCAAAGATCCAAGAAAACCAAGTGAGGAATGAAAAAAATCAAAGATTTGAAGTGAAGAAAAAGAATCCTGAAATTGTTCTGAAAACAAACATATTTCTGAAATTGTCCTAAAAAAACATATTCTGAAACTCCAAGTCTATTTTTGAAACTACATAGAGTTCATAAGTTTGAGGCGGTTTAAACTCCGAGCATATTTGGGAAACTGTACAGAGTGTGTAAATTTGAGACGGTTTCTAGATTTTTCTAACTTGGTGCGAAAGTTAGAGTTCCACAACTATAAATAGGACTCCCTACGATGCTCCAAAGCATCTTGTAGGGTTTGGAAAGGTCTCAAGGAGCATAACACATGGTTGGAGCAGCTGCCAAAGAGTTTTTCTTCTTCCCTAGTTTATTTTTCATACTTTGTTTAAGAGATTTGGTTTCAATCATGTATATGGTTGGCTAAACCTCTTAGCTAAGGCTAAGAGGTGAAGCTTGTAGCGTGTTAGGATGATTATCTTACTTTGATTCTTGTTCTTATTGAACCTCATTGATTTCTGGTTTGATATTAAAGGAATATTTTCAGTTTTCTATGTTTTATTGTTTTATTGTGACTAAAATTACAATAGATGTTGTGATAGCTTTGGATATTTTCTTTTACTATTTTGAAATTGTGAGATTGATAAATCCTGTTGTTCACCATCGTCTCCTGGGCATGGTAGGGGGATGGAATCTCTTCCAATCTTCACAATTCTCCTCTATTGAGAATTAGGTCAATGAAAAGTTCAGATTTGATTTAAATTGCTCTATCTTCCAATTGGATAGGTTAGGACTCCAATTCTGATTGTGTTCTTTAAATCAAGTAAGGTAGCATCTTGATAGATACAAGTGGATCCTTGACACCCTAGTTCCCACCTTTAATTGATAGTTTAAAAATTATTCACAATTACTCTCTTCTATTCTAAGATTCAAATATAGATCTTCTTCTAGTTCTAGTTCTAGTTCTTTTTAGAATACGTACAAGTTTAGTCCCTATGGATTCAACCTCATTCTCACAAGTTATTACTATGTCGCGACCCTACACTTGGGGTTGTGAATAAGTTTTTGGCACCATTGTCGAGGACTACGACTACGTTTTTCTGGAATTAATTGGTATTAGAATTAGGTTAAGATTAAGGTTAACTTTTTACTTTTTTTTAGGTTATGATTTTTTATGATATTGTTTTTAAAAACTAACATTGTTTTCTATTTTGTAGGATCTTAATATAGCAACTCCAATCCGGTAACATCTTTCCAATTCTCTCTTTCTTTTCTAGATTTCTTATTTGCTTTAGTTTTCTTCCTTCTAGGTTTTAGTTGTTTGGTGCTTGAGGGTTGTGCGTCTTTCATGCCTAAGTGGGTTCGTGAAAACACTCAATGTCTCTTGAGTGAAGGACGATTAGTGGAAAGGTTGCCTATCCATCAAAGGATTAGACACCACTTGAGATCCTCTCAGTTAATTGAAGTAATGGCTGCAAATCAACCTCAACCACCACTTGAGGAAGTTCAAGATGAAAACTAGGTGCATAATACACTCCCGCCTCGTACTCTACGAGATTATTTACAACCGGCGAGGGTGAGTATACCTTCCTGTATGCTATTTCCATTGAATGCAAGAACTATGGATATTAAATCAAGGGTAATTCAACTCCTCCCTAAGTTTCATGGACTAGAATCTGAAAGTCCATACTTGCATATGAAAGAGTTCAATGAAATCATATTTACATTACACTTCCCAAACATGTCTGAGGACACTATTAGACTAAAATTATTTCCTTTCTCTTTGAAAGAAAAGGCTAAGCTGTGGCTACATTCCTTAAGACTAAGGTCCATTGGCACGCGGGCTAAGATGACAAGGGAGTTCCTTAAAAAGTTCTTTCCCTATCATAAAACAAATACCTTAAGGAAAGCAATCATGAATTTTGCACAAAAAGAGGATGAAACCTTTTTCCAATGATGAGAGTGATTTAAGGATCTCATAAATTCATGTCCACAACATGGTTACGAAACATGGCGTATAACTAGCTTTTTCTATGAGGGATTGACCTCACCCATGTGCCAATTTGTGGAGATGTTCTGTAATGGGGAATTCATGAATAGGAAGCCGATGATGCGTAGGATTATTTTGATAAACTTGCTGGAAATGCGCAATCATGGGATACCTCTTCAAGAATTACTGCTTTTAATCCTACTCAATCAAAGGAAAGGGGAGGAATTTATGTTCTAAAAGAGGAAGATGATATAAATGCAAGAGTAGCCAAACTCACAAGAAAAGTCAAGGCCATAGAACTTAAGAAGGTAGAACCCGAAAAGACCGCGAAAATTGTTTGTGGTATTTGTGCTTGTAACATACATACAACTGAGAATTGCCCAACAATTCCTGCTTTTCAAGAGATATTGAATGAGAAATCAAATGCCATAAACAACTATAAAAAACCTTTTAGTCGACCCTCCTCAAATACATATAATTCAAACTGGAGAAACCATCCAAACTTTAGTTGGAGGAACGGACAAACGACTACTCCTTAAAGGATCCTTAACCAATTTCTGAATCAAAGGAAACCTCAAGAGGATTCGATCTTTAAATATATACAAAACCAAGAGCTTTTAATCAGGGTATGCCGCAAGCCTTTCAAGACCTTACAAAGGCTATAGAGGGGCTTGAAACAAAAAAAAATTGATTGGGGAGAAAGGTTTTCTTCCAGCTCAGCCTCTCCCGAACCCAAAACAACAATATGAAATCAGTGACCCAAGCTCTTCAAAATAGATGAAGTAGGTTAAGTCTATCGCCACTCTTAGGAGTGTGAAGACAATTGACAAATCTATTCCAGTGACAGCTGAAAAGCCTAAGGACTCGGAAATAGATGAGAATGATAGACCTAGTAATGCTCCACATGGGTTAGAACTGGAACCTCGAAGTAAGCCGATTGTGTCATTCCCTCAACGGTTGATTGCACCGAAACCTCTCTCTAACTCTTAGGATAGTCTAGAGGTGCTTAAGCAAGTGAAGGTCAACATCTCTCTACTGGATGTCATTAAACAAATACCTTCATATGCCAAATTTCTTAAAGATTTATGTACGATCAAAAGATGACAAAATATATACAAGAAAATCTTTTTGAGTGAAAAAGTGAGTGCCATCCTCAAGCAAGATGTGCCACAAAAATACAAAGATCTCGGTAGCCTAACCATCACTTGTGTAATTAGGAATCACCGGATTAAGCATGCACTTCTCGACTTGGGGGTGAGCCTAAATCTGATCCCTTACTTGGTTTATGAACAATTGGGTCTGGGTGAATTAAAACCCACCCTGACTACATTACAACTTACCGATCGCTCAGTTTGTATACCGAGAAGGATGATCGAGAATATGTTGGTCCAAGTTGATAAATTCTACTATCCAGTAGATTTTATTGTCCTGGATACTCAACCCATCATAGATATGAGCACTCAAATACTCATCATTCTTGGTCACCCATTCCTTACTACATCAAATGTTATCATTAATTGCAGAAATGGAATTATGAATTTATCTTTTAGAAATATGACATTGGAGCTCAACATCTTTTTCAATATGAACAAATAGTTAGAATGTGATGACGAAACCCATGACATTAACATGATCGATTCTTTTATGGAAGAAAGAGCAATTTTGACTCTATACTCTGACACTTTAGAGACGTACTTGGCCAACTCCCCTGATTTAGATGATGATATGATTAGGGAGATGGATGCCTTGCTTAATGCAATGCCAATACTTGAAGTTAACCGGTGGAGGCCATAATTTGAGAAATTGCCTCAAACCAATGTAGTGCCTCTACCGTCTAGCCTCAAAGTACCGAAGCTTAACCTAAAACCTTTGCCCGTTGATTTAAATATGTCTACTTAAGTTAAGATGAGACATACTCGGTGGTGATTTCTTCCCACCTTGAGAAAGAACAAGAGAGTGTGCTCATTTCCACTCATTGAGCATAAAGGAGCTCTTGAATGGTTGATTATGGACCTCAAGGGAATTGACCATTTGATTTGTACTCACCGTATCCATCTTGAGGATAATGCGAAAACCTCCCAGCAACAATAATGTCGACTCAATCCAAATATTAAAAAAAAAAGTGGTTAAGGTTGAGGTAATTAAGTTATTGGATGTGGGTATCATATTCTTTATATCCGACAGTCAATGGGTGAGTCCAACTCAGGTAGTTCCTAAGAAGTCCGGAATCACCATCGTAGCCAATGTCGACAATAAACTCGTGCCAACTAGAGTTACTACTATTTGGAGAATGTGCATTAACTATAGGAAGTTGAATACGGTCACAAGGAAGGACCACTTTCCTTTTCCCTTCATTGATCAAATTTTAGAAGGGCTAGCCGGTCACTCTTACTATTGCTTCCTTGATGGATATTCAGGCTACAATCAGATAGAGATATCCCTTGAAGATCAAGATAAGACAACATTCACATGTCCCTTTGACACATTTACTTACCGAAGGATGCCATTCGGACTATGTAATGCTGTCGCCACTTTTTAGCGATGCATGTTGAGTATTTTTTTTGACATGGTGGGGCAATATTTAGAGGTCTTCATGGATGACTTCTCTGTCTTTGGTCCATCCTTTAGCAAGTATTTGAAAAATCTTAAATGTTTGCTGAAGTGATGAGAGGAAAAGAATTTAGTTCTGAATTCAGAGAAATGTCATTTCATAGTTCCTAAGGGAATTGTTCTTAGACACATAATTTCATCTAAGAGAATTGAAGTAGACAAGGTAAAAAATGATCTTATCTCTAACCTACCTCCACCGAAGAGTGTACATAATGTGTGATCCTTCCTAGGCACGTCGGATTCTATAGACGATTCATAAAGGACTTTAGTCATCTTTCTCCTCCTTTATTCAATTTACTTCAAAAGGTTGTACCATACGAGTGGACTGAATAATTCCAAGAAGTTTTCACTATGCTTAAGGGCATGTTAGCTACCACACCTATCATGCAGCCACCCAATTGAAGCATCCCTTTTGAGATTATGTGCGATGCATCTACCTATACTATTGGGGCGCTATTAGGCTAGAGAAAAGAAAATAAGCCTAACATTATTCACTATGTAAGTAGAACTCTAAATTCTGCCCAAGTGAACTACTCTACTACTGAGAAGGAACTCTTAGCCGTAGTGTTCGCTTTGGACAAATTTAGGTCCTACCTGATTTGATCTAAGATCATCATCTACACGGACCATGTGGCGCTAAAGTATCTTCTTTTTAAGACGGATGCCAAGCCCCAACTGAAAAGATGGATCCTCTTACTCCAAGAATTTGATAATGAAATACGAGACGAAAAGGGAGTAAAAAACGTAGTGGCCGACCACCTTTCTCGACTTGATCTCCCTGATTCTCTTGAGCCAACACTGATAACCGATATGTTCCCTTACGAACAATTGTTCAAATTCTTCCAACTACCTTGGTTTGTTGACATTGCAAATTATCTTACTACAGGTTTCACGATAGGATTGACCTCCTAGTCTGATGGAGGTGTAGTTAAGTTTATTGCTTTCATAGAATTTAAGATTAGGATAGTTTGATTTCAGTTTGTTTAGTTTTTATGTTAACCCATTTATATGTTAAGAACTTTGGAAAAGCTTCAATTCTCCTTCTTCGGATATTATCTTCCCATTACTTCCCATTTCTTTTCATTGTCTCATATGTATTGCATGCTCATATCTTTTACATTGAGGACAATGTAGGTTTTAGGTTGGGAGTGTGGATTCAATAAATCAATCAATGTTTTCTTAGTTTTGAGCAAAACTTGTGAAAATTTTCAATTTTTCAAGTTAAAAACCGCTTGGGAAATGATAATTTGTGGAATTAAGAATGCTTTGAGTATGGTGATAAGATGGAGATTGAACTTTGAATTGTTGAAGTTTGATCAACCGAGTAGACTATTGTCTAAATTCTTGCATTTAATTAATTAAGAGAAAGTTTGAATATCATGTTAATCTAAGTCACAAGACACGTTCAATTTTCTTTCTGTGAATAGTACTAGAATTTTTTTATTGTTAGTATGTATATCATTGAAAGATATTAAGAATTAAGTCTGGAGAATTTTATCCACTTTAAAAAGATGAAAAGAACCAGTTAAAAAACAGAGAGGTTAACAAAAAGGTCATGTATGATGAAAAGATTAGAAAGGAATGAAAAGTCTGAAAAGAATGAATAAATAAAAGGGACTGTTGATATAAAATCAAAAACTAGAAAAATAAGGAAAAGGTGATAAGTTCGGAATCAGTACTTGATTATTTAATAAAACTCGAGGTGATAAGCATGACTAACATTAAGAAATAGTAGTATGTTATGGAAAGTAAATAGAATTCATTAAGAACATTGAAAATTTTTGATATATAAACTTGCTCTTAATTGCACTCTCACTTCTTTAGACTATACTCATTCATACTTGATTGCATAAAAGATTATTTTCTGAAAGTGATTTGAACATTGAAGATTGAAGATCACTTCACGTATGTTTTGCTCAAAACTAGAAAAATACTGGTTGGTGGTGTGTTGAGTGTGAAATATTGCATATGTTCCCCTATTTATACCTTGGTTTTATAAACATGATAGTGCTTAATCAATTTAATTATTCATGTTTTCATGTTTGAGGTGATTTCGAGAGTTTAAAGGTGAAATTGATGTCAAAAGGAAGATTTATGCTCAAAAGATTACTAAATGAAAATTTGAAAATTTGGAAGTCATTAATGAAGAATTCACATGCCAAAGATCCAAGAAAACCAAGTGAGGAATGAAGAGAATCAAATATTTGAAGTAAAAAAAAAAAGAATCCTAAAATTATCCTTAAAACAAACATATTCCTAAAACTGTCCTGAAAAGGTATATTCTGAAACTCCAAGTCTATTTTTGGAAACTGCGCAGGTGTGTAAATTTAAGATGGTTTAAACTTTGAGCATATTTTGGGAAACTACACAGTGCGTAAATTTGAGGTGGTTTATAGATTTATCCAACTTGGTGCAAAAGTTGGAGTTCCACAACTATAAATAGGATTCCCTAGGATGCTCTAAAGCATCTTCTAAGGTTTGGAAAGGTCTCAAGGAGCATAACACAAGGGTGGAGCAGCCGCCAAAGAGTTTTTCTTCTTCCCTAGTTTATTTTTCATGTTTTGTTTAAGAGATTCGGTTTCAATCATGTATATGGTTGGCTAAACCTCTTAGCTAGGGCTAAGAGGTGAAGCTTGTAGCGTGTTTAGATGATTATCTTGCTTTGATTCTTGATCTTATTGAACCTCATTGATTTTTAGTTTGATATTAAAGGAATATTTTCAATTTTTTATGATTTATTGTGACTCAAATTACAATAGATGATGTGATAACTTTGGATATCTTCTTTTCCTGTCTTCAGATTTTGAGATTGGTAAATCCTGTTGTTCACCGCCATCTCCTAGGCATGGTAAGATGATGGAATTCCTTCCAATCTTCACAATTCTCCTCCATTGAGAATTAGGTCAATGAAAAGTTTAGATTTGATTTAAATTGCTTTATCTTCCAATTGGATAGGATAGGACTCCAGTTCCAATTGTGTTCCTTCAATTAAGGTAGCATCTTGATGGCTGCAAGCGGATCCTTGGCACCCTAGTTCCCACCTTTAATTGATAGTTTAAACATTATTCACAGTTACTCTCTTTTATTATAAAATTCATATGTAGATCTTCTTCTAATTCTAGTTCTAGTTCTTTTTAGAATACGTACAAGTTTAGTCCCTGTGGATTCGACCTCGTTCTCATGAGTTATTATTACATCACGACTCTACACTTGGGGTTGTGAACAACTTAGAAGACCAAGAAAGTATATACCTTTGATATTACTCGGGCCGAAGAAATTTTTGACTTCATGTTGGAGGAAAAGCTTTTCAAGGTCCGTATTAATCATAAGGTACCTTCACCTGAGGAACTAAAGAAGGTCGAATACTGCAAATGGCACGAATCTCATTCCCATTCCACTAACAAATGCATTATTTTTAGGAATCTCATTCAAGATCATATTGACCACGGATTATTGAAATTTTCAGAAAAGGAAAAGGAAAAGGAAAAGGAAAGGGAAGTCATGCTGATTGATACCGATCTATTCCCAATTGGCATGAAGATAAACCCGGTCACGACTGATTTGAGAGATCGACCTCGACCGAAGTTCAAACTCGGTCTAGAAAATCTGCGTGGAATAAGTGGTTGATACACTCCAAGACAACGATGGGCATCCCAGTATCAAGATGTACGTGGGCAAATGAATTATCAGTTATGTAACTGCTGTGCCCGAGAGATCCCTTTGTAACCCAGTGGCCATCTAGGGCCGAGGAACTACAACCCCGGCTACATTCAAGATCATCATCGGTTGAAGCAGTCAACGACTTACCACCAATCACGTTGGGAGCCGCCTTCGACTAGGATGGTCAAACCCCCTAGTACGCGAGAGGGGGTATGGAAGCGACTCACGCATCCAAAGGTCCCAGCAGCACCCAAGAATCTGACCAGAACTCCGAAACGTCGTTGACAGAGACATGGGGCTGCACCAAGAAAAGAAAGAGGAGGGAGTGAAATTCCTTCTCGACTGGAACCCAAGCTACCACATCCATTCTGGAAAGTTCCCTCTCCTGAGGAATAAGTAGTAGTAAACGCAGTTGAAGCTATGATGCTACCTATTGATCGAGAAAGCAAAGTTCCTCTTGAAAACATTGAAACGCTAGGGGGTCTTAAAAAGAAGACAATACTGGCAATTTTTTAGATTATTTCAGTGAAGATTGCTTTCCTACAGTGGAATGGTTTCCTGACGAACTCACATCCACTGTAGACACATCAAGAGATACAACAACCGATTCACCGATCAACCCCACAACAAACGTGACCCCTAGCCATACTAATGATATCGAGTTTGATACACTAGGGGGCAAGGTTTGGGTAGTAGCATTATGTTTGATTCATTGCCACCTACGGTATTCCATTACAATATGGTACTTACTTTGCCGTCTGACTTTTGGGTAAGGGCAACTCAGCCAAACACAATGCCTGGGGATGTAGAAGAACACACTTACTTGATTATTATTCAACATGCTTCTTCCCCTGACACGATCACTATAGCGACCGATGGTACCACCGATAAAGTAATTATAGATATATCAACTTTTGACATGACGCAACACCTCAAACCGTTATACATATCAGACCACTTGGATGGGTGTCCTGTTATTAATATTCTGGTAGACAATGGAGCCATGATAAATTTGTTACCAAAAAGAATGATGGCCAAATTAGGGAAAACTGTGGCCGATTTGATTTCGTCTGAAGTGACTATCAATAATTCTGTTGGCCATGTTACCAACACACTCGGCATTCTGTTGGTTGACCTTACTATGGGCGTCAAATCTATCTTAGCGCCGTTCTTTGTAGTTGACACTTCGTCAAGCTACAATGCTCGATTGGGGAGACATTGGATTCATTTTTTGTATGCATCCCATCTTCTCTTCACCAGTTTGTCAATTTTTTGGAATCGGAACAGGGTTAAGCTTGTCCTGGCTGATAATAAGCCTTTTCTAGCCACGTCCAATGCTAATGAAGCTTATTATTATGACGAGGAAATATGGCCCATCAGGTTCACCGGAAGGAATAGGCATAGATGACCGACCGGTATTCCAGTAAAGAAGAATTCAAATAGCATATTTGAAGCTATACCGACCTAGGAAAATGAGGCCCAACTGAAGGACTTAGTTATCTGTCGGCCATTAGCAAGCTGTGTTATTGATGAAATATAATGATCATGACAGCTGAAGGTGTAACACCCCGGTTCTCGAAGCCCAAGTATACTACTTATTTTCTAAAAACTCGAGTGTTATCCATTAAGGTAACCCAAATTCCACATATTTTTTTACTTTTCTTTATCAGAGTTAGCAGTTTAGGGAATAGAAACAAATCAAGTATAAAGGGAGTGAAAGGACGAGTTATAGATGTCCTAGAGGAGGGGGGGAGGGGGTTGAATAGGACAATGCTAAATATTTTGATACAATGTGGAATAATAAAACAACTATACTCAATTGCTTAGTGTATTTGAATTCCTGATATTAAATAGTTCATAGGACAACCTTGTAAGGCTGGTATCCTAGTCCGTACCGTTCCTTAGACTTTCGTGATCCTCCCCGTCAAATTTCAGCAACCTGTGACCTATAATCGGCGTTTGCATGTGATCTGAAGTTCCATCCCATATATCTGAGTCGACTCAACCTGAGACTTGTACCCTAGCGACCGTGCCGTCGCCGCTATTCCAATGTCATGACTTGCGCGCCGATGTGATATCCAGGCCAGGAGTTGTGGGCCCGCATTTATTTAGAGGAAAACACCGCGCGTTGCGAATCTCAAGAAAATCTCTACCCAAACATCACATCAATTAATCAAGTACAAGTCAAGTACACATCCCATCACACCCATCTCTCGCTCACCCAAAAGTCAACACAACCCATGCCTCTCATGTCACTCTCTTATACAATCCATACCACCCATAACTCCATCCCATCTCCCTTACAACAACCCATCCTCCCTCTCATCCTCTCTACCCATCCTAAGCAACCTAAAGGGAGGAATCGTCCAAGCATTCCAAGGGAGAAGGAGAGCCAAGTGTGTGGCCCACTTCCTACCCCAACATCTCATCATCCAACCCTTTAACCTTCATCATCCTCCATTAAAGAGGAAGCTTAGGAGCTTAAAATATCAAGGAGCCAAGAAGAAGTGAAATTGGTGGGTGTTCATAGTATTAGATCTTGATTTTTTTATTTAGGGCCCACATGATTTGGGACCCATCTTAATTATTCATTGTATTAAAGAAGGGAGCTCATAGTGGCGAAGCTCCCTCCATCACCGCTCCTCTCTCTCTCTCTCTCTCTCTCTCTCTCTCTCTCTCTCTCTCTCTCCCTCTCTCTCTTTTCCCCCTGTTGTGGACCACCATGATTTATGTGATTCTGGCAGTCTAGGCTGTCCAAGGCTAGCAGGCACACCATAAGGGATTTTATCCAGACCGTCCGTCAAATGAACGTCCAGTTGGGTTGGATGGTAGAAAACACAAATATCAGCTTGATCCCAAACACTGGTGGGCCACGCTAACGTGGACCCCACTGTGATGTACAGATTTTATTTGCACCATCCGTCCAGCTGGCCCGATCCAATAGGTCCAGGTGGGTCAGGGGCTGCTGGATGGCCTACTATCTAAACCGTCCAGCAGGCCTGTACCTTAGACACTGGAGATTTTAAAATATTATATATATATATTATGTGGTGGGCCCCACGTGGGACCCACCTGATGTGGGGATCGGATTGGCTGGAGTACCTCACACCAACTAGGTAGCTGTTGTATTGATGTCAGCAAGTTATGTGGTCTTATCATGAGGTATGTATTATATCCCAACCGTTCGTCCATTTTTTGCTAGACGTGGGCCCACCCCATGTGCTGCACGTGTGGGGGTAGGGTCCACCTTGATATATGTATTCTGCGTCTGCACCGTCCATCTCTGACGGTGCTGCGTGAAGCCTAACCGTGATGTATCTGTCATCCAGGCCATCCGTCTAGGGCATGGACATGAGGCCATGTGATTTATGTATTTTCTCCACAGGTGTGGACCCACCTAAGATCCTGCTTCATCCACACATGTGGACCCCACGTGATTGTATGGGTTTTATCCTCACCGTCCATCCCTGGACATGGGACGGTGAGACCTACCTCTCTGTATGTATTCTATAGCCACGCCGTCCATTTTCTGGATGTGGGACCCACCCCACACGTGCTACACATATGAGGGTGAGGCCCACCTTGAGGTATGTGTTTTATCTACACTGTCCACCTAGCCCATTCGATCCACTCGATGCATGTGTTGTACATCCATGCGGTTTTTCTAGTGGGGCCCATTTGGGAGGTGCAGGCCCACCTGCTATTTATGTAGGGCCCACCTACTGTATACAGGGCCCACTTGATGTATTTGAGACCCAGATATGAGGCCCATTGTGATGTATTTGAGGCCCAGATATGAGGCCCAGTGTGATGTATTTGAGGCCCAAGTATGTGGCCCATTGAGATGTATATAGGCCCATGAGATGCGACCCAAAGTGATGTGTATGAGGCCCATGAGTGAGGCCCATTGTGATATATATATATATATGCAGCCCATGAAGGGGGCCCATTATGATGTATGTGCGGCCCATGTATGGGGCCCATTGTGTTGAATGTTTGGCCCGTGTATGGGGCCCATTATGATGTATATACAGCCCAGATATGAGGCCCATTCTGATGTATATGCGTCCCAAATATGAGGCCCATTGTGAAATATATTAGGCCCATGTGAGAGGCCCATAGTGAAGTATATGTGGCCCTTGTGTGAGGTGCGATGTGATGTATACAAGGCCCTTATATGAAGTCTAATTGTGATGAGTGATTCCACCATGATGTCTGTGTTATATTCACACCATTCATCCATTTCTCTAAGGTCATAAGCCTCATTGCCTTGAGAGGCCCACCCTGATTTATGGGTTATATGCCCACCACGGGGCTGCCGTATGAGGCCCATCATGATGTATGTGTTACATACACGATGTCCATCCATTTCCCCGATTTGTATAAGGGTTGTGGGCCCCGTAGAGAGTTAGACTCAAATCCCAAGTGGACCATTCACTAGGAGACAATAGTGGTTAAATGTACACAGTTGAAATCCTCCCTAGGGCCCGTTGTTAAGCCCATTACCTTGGGAGTAATGATGGTTAAATGTCCATGTTGTGATCTCCCTAAGGCCCATTGTTAGGCCCATTCTCATCTCCTCTTATTGGGCTTACCCCAAACCGTTGGGCCCCCATCGATGATTATATTACCCACCTTTCCTTATTAGGCTATCCCAAACCTTTGGGTGCCCATTGATAATACCCATCTCACCCCACCAGGCAAACCCAAACCTTTGGGCCCCCATTGATGCTAGTGATACCCACATTTCCCTTGATTAGGCTATCCCAATCCGTTGGGCTCCCATTTGATGATGGTGCTTTCCACCATACCTTGTAGGATTATCTAAACCTTGAAGCCCACCTTATGTTCACACCAGGCCTTCCATAGAAAGTGTGGCCCATTTAGATACTTTTGCTTGCCCAAGTTTAGTGACTATACCCAAGGTCCACTTAGGTGTTGGGAGAGCTACCCAATCTGCTTAGAAGGACACATAGTCCTAAATGTATGGACCCCACCAAGCCACCTTGTGTACGTATTAGGCTCCCCATAGGAAAGCCTAACTTATTACATGATAGAGAGGGTGAGGAAGCCCACTTGTTGTACATAGATTCACCCTCTTAACTCACCTTGTGGTACACCCACCTGACTCGCCCCATGAGACATATCTTATCCTTATATCCAGTTGCTAGGACCTCGATGTCACGTATATATCATCCACACCGTCCATTTACTTATTTGGGATAAGTGTGAGGCCTATCCTTGACGTTAATACACCATCACCTCTTGTCGGAGATGAAAGAATACGTGGTACCAGATTTAGTATATCCACTATGTAGAGCCTATCTCGATGTATGGGTTAGATCCGCCGTCCTTCAAGTGGACCCTATCTTGAGATATATGATATATTAGTATCTGTGAGGCTAATGTTAGTCTAACATAAGACATACCACATGGACTCCTATAGTTGTGGAAGGGGCATGTTGTTTAGCCCCTACTCTTGTAAGTGGCATACCGGCTAAGACCGATCATCGCCTGTTATATCTGATAATCATGGTAGTGTACTTAGTCTAGTAGGATACACTGAGAACATGCTTAGTATTACCTCATGACATATGTCCATACGCATCATTTATATGCCTGTTGTGAGGAATGGTTGATCATAGCATTGGCGTTGAGCTGATTTATTTAGGGGAGTCCTTAAGAGACAGAGTTGTCTCACACAATCATGTGGCATACGCAGGTTTGATGCATGAGTGGGATGATATGACTCATGCATCTCATATTTGTGTAACAGGATCACTTGGCACCCTAGCGATATCAGGGCTGTGGCTTCCACAGATACATCATGGATGGCCAGATGGGATACTGAAAATATTTGGTTCTAGTAGTGTGGTCACATAGGATGTCCTTGGGTGAGAGTCCCAGAATCCCCTCGGTACGGGAGGATACTCCAACGTCTAGACCGAGTGGATACATGGGCGTCCGAGTACCGAATACTAGTAGGCGGCGTCTCCCATTGTGTCGTGGTAGGTTGGAAGGGGTGTGGCCTTATCCGCTTGAGTGAGGGGTTGTAAGCTAGGCTGAGTATGACCAGCTAGTAAATGGGTCTGCTATCGATGAGTCGGGTAGGTATTGGCAGACTACTAACTAGGCGGATAATGAGGTCTTTTCCACTAACTGGTTGTGCGGTAACCATTGTGGAGTGTACTAGACCCTGGTGATTTCCTAGAGATGAGCTATACTGATATGTGAACTTATTAAGTAGGAATTACGTACTCAGCATTTGACTTATTCATTTATTCATTCACTATCCACTCGAGCTGGTGGTGCGCAATCAAGTCATCGTGTGTACCTTCATAGTGGCCAGGATTTCAGTTGGGGCATGCGACCAACTTGAGATCAGGAGTTTACCAATTGAGTCTAGCTATCCAAATTTAGGTATAGGAATGGTTTGGATAGAAGTCCCTTGTGATGGACCCCACAGCCTGTGATACTACATGTTATCATCCTGACTTCACATTCTATCTTGGTCATTTCATTCACACTACATGTTGCATTGCATCCTCAGCCCATAGCATTTGGTTTACTATGCTTCTGTATTGCATATCCTGAATAAGGTTGATAGTATTATGGACTCACCAGGATCTGCATATTGCATCACATCCATGGCATATGACATTGGGTTGCTATGTTTTTGCATTTATATGGCCTAGATAAGGCTGATGGTAATCGTGGTTCGTCAGAAATTGTATATTGCATTACATCCTTTACATCTGATATTTAGTTCACCATGACTCCGCATTTGCATAACCGATCTGCATTACATACTCTGATATTGTATAACTTATGAATTTGCCAGTATTTCTGCTTACTTTGATATTTGTGTGCTTAACACTTATCTTGCGCACACGCTTACACCACCCTCTAAGCTTTCTAAAAGCTTATGCACGACTGTTGTGTGCAGGTGACGTTAAGTTGCAGCAACATTGAGGCAGGAGCTTGTGGCAAATTACTTTGGAGATTTTGTTATTTACGTATTCCCTTTCAACAATGTACTCAAATGTTTATATTAGTGAATATGTGGTGTTGATGTTGTCGTTTGTGACTTGGTTATGCTTATAGTTATGCTCCTTTACAAAAAAAAATTTTCACACTGAAAATCCTCCTTGTAGGATCCCAGGATCGGAATCTGGTGTATGGGCACTGGAAGCCAAGAATAGGGTACTACGGAGGCTGTCAGCGCCAAATTTGGTGATCGAGAATTCTGTGAGCCCGGTTTCCAAGTTTGGGGCATGACAAACCTTCACCTAAAAGATTTAGGCAGGACAACCTTATTTCACGACGTTTTTAAAATCAAAATATTAAAGTTAGCAAGAGCTAATTGATCACAACCCAAGTGTAGGGTCGCGATATAGTAATAATCTCAATGAGACCGAGGTCGAATCCTTAGGGACTAATCTTGCACGTATTCTGAATTAACTAGAACTAGAAGAAGATTTAAATATAAATCTGAATAATTGGAAAGAGTAATTATGATTAAAACTTATGAATTTAAAGGTGGGAACTAGGGTGCCAAGGATCCACTTGTAGTAATTAAGATGCTACCTTACTTTATTCAAGTAACACAATTGGAATTGGAGTCCTATCCTATCCAATTGGAAAATATAGCAATTTAATCAAATTTAAACTTTCATTGACCCAATTCTCAATGGATGAGGATTGTGAGGATTAGAAGGGATTTCATCACCCTACCATGCCTAAGAGACGATGGTGCACAAAAGGATTTACCAATCCCACAATCTAAAATTGGAAAAGAAGATATTTAAAACTATTGTAGCGTCATTGTAATTGAAGTCACAACAAACCATAGAAAACTAAAAATATTCCTTAAAATCAAACTAGAAATCAATGAAGTTCAACATAAATAAGAATTAAAGAAAAGTAAACATCTTAATCACGCTATAAGCTTCACCTCTTAACCCTTGCTAAGATATTTAGTTAACCATATGCATTGTTAAACAAAAATCTCTTAAGGAAAGCATAAAAATAAACTAAGGAAGAAGAAGAAATCTCTTGGCGGCATCTCTCCACCATTTTTCTCCAATCCTTAAACCCTAAAAGATGCTTTAGAGCATCTTAGGAACTCCTATTTTAGTTGGGGAACTCCAACTTTCACACCGAATTGGAAAAGTCTGGAAACTGCCTCAAATTTACATAGTTCATGCAAAATCTATGTAACCTTTGACTACTCGAGAGCAATCTTCGACTGGTCGAGAGTCATCTTTGACTAGTTGAGGGAAATCTTCGACTGGTCAAGAGTTGCACGAATTTAAAAGATAATGTAGCTGGAGTTTGAGCCGAAGTTTCTTAGGATAGTCGAACCAAAACTTGGGTTAGTCGAATTTCACGTGTATTCCTTTTCTTCACTTCAACTCTTCGATTCTCTTCATTCCTCACTTGGTTTCCTTAGATCTTTGGCATGTGAATTCTTCAATCTTGGTCTTGTCAGATCCATTGCTTGCCTTGGTGATTTTAAAGCATCAAACCCATGCTTTTAACATTCTTTTTAATCCAAGCTCTTATATTCACCTTGTAATACAAATATGTATAAAAATACCCATTAAGCATTATCATGTTCATAAAATTAAGATATAAATAAGGAGAAATATGTAATATTTGACACTCAACACTAATTAATCACAAGATAGGCATACAAATAATAAAAATAATTACCACAATGCACAAAGGAATTATAATAGTTTTGTAACGCCCTAAAAATCAGGGGTCAAGCAGGAGCTCAACTCCCAAGTTCCAACGCATCACTTATGCAACATAGATAATGATGATTAAATGTTGTCCATGTTAGTGCATTAAATATGAATGGGATTAAGCTAAATCAGCATATCATACTCTAGAGACAAGTGAATTACGCAAGCGGAAGACTGTAATAGATGTATAAGATATATGAACTGTAGTAAGTCTCCAAAGTGTGATCATGTTACCAGGTTAAATATATACATGTATACTCCCAAAATGTACAAAATGAATATACATGTGTGCTCCAAAATACAATCATATCAAGTTTAATGATATCTAGTCAACATCCCTATAAGCCCCGTCGATCAGAACACGGTTTACATAGACCCGCCTGATAACTGCATGTAGGAGAATTCCTCTTCGTCATCATAAAAGTCCGGCTCTGCCTCATGAACATCATCATCACCTGCAGCTAAGGCAGAGTCTAGTTGGTGTTTAAAACACCGTCCCAGAACTTGGGAGTGAGTGCAATACAATCAAACATCCCTAAGTAATCTGGTTAATGCAAACATGATATGTATTAATGATGTATGCCCTCACCTGCACTCCCACTGTGATCTTCCTTTACGGTCACGACATGCACCCCTTCCTTTGTGCTCAACACCAACGCCAAAGGCACATGCAATACGGTGCTTGAGCGTGATTACCGAGTTCTTATTAGACCTTTTCATACAGCAGGATTGGGAAGCTAAGGTACCCCCCTTTATATCATTGACCTAAACAATGATTCATCTAGGGTCGTCAATCCTAGTTCATCACATATAATAGGCAAGTTCGTGAGTTTACACCATGGGTTGCTACGAGAGGCTCGTCACCATTAGCATAGGCTTAATTCACACTCAAGGTCACCCCACTAATGCCCTACTAACTAGCAATCTATTTTTGAAGGCTCGTCACCAACCCGACTGGGGACCACAGCCAAGCTGCGCCGGGGTAGGCCTATTTCATACTCGAGGTCACTCCACCAACGCCCTACCAACTAGCAGTCTATTTTTGAAGGCTCGTCACTGACCCAACTGGGGACCACAGCCAGGCTAGGCCAGTGTAGGTCGATAGCTCAAATACAGTGTCTCATACCACTGAATTCAGCTCACGAGTTTGGGTTGCTCACTGGTCACTACGGAGAGGCTCGTCGCCCCAGTGTAGGCCAACAGCTCGACCACGGTGTCCCATACCACCATGCTCAGCTCATGAGTCTTAGCGGATCGTGGTACCAAGGTTTAATGGGCTTTACATTGGTAAGTGGTACCTTAGATTCAAGCATTAGCATCAATATATGGTAAACACACAATATGCCAATCGGTTTATTATACAAGTTCGACTGTTACGAGTGTACGTCGAATTAATCGACATGGTACCACTGTCGACAATCATTGTACACCTCGGATTCATCGAATATGTCATGTGTGGTGAAATGACCTTAGCCATTACTCGAGAATCATTACCGATTACCTGGACTACATCGTAACCCCAATCACACTTCAAACGATAGCATTCACAAGTGATAATCAATGACAACATGTGACAACCAAATCTAAATATAAATCTTAGTTGAACATTTCAACAAACACATAAAACACATGTTATCTTACATAGGCATTTCATCTGTACAACACATAATAGTAAGATAGGTTTGAAATGGCGGTGAAGACCGCTTGAGTTGAAGAAGGAATATGCCAATATGTCCTAGAGGGGGGTGAATAGGATCTGTTTAAAATTTTTATGACTGATAAATAAAACCTACTTCACTAATCCTATGATCATGTAATTCTCAGGATTACTCAAATGTAACTCTACTGGCTTCCAAGCCTGGTAGAGGATCCAATCACAAACTGCTTAAAGAGTAAACAATATAAAGTGTAGTTCATGATGGATATGACTGTGTAGGTATGTGAGAAGTGATCAGATATATAGATATGAAAATATTAACACAAATCACTCAATCAAAATAACAATCTCAAACACAATCATTTTATAGTGGTTCGACGATAAGTCTACTACACTCCCGGTTGCCGCACTCAACCCTTGAGTGTACCAAATTTCACTAAGGAGGTTTCCCAGGGTTTACCTCAAACCTAATGTTTTAAATCAGGTTCACCTTCAATCTTTACATAGAGGTTTCTACTCGGTTCACCTCTAACCCTGGAGTTTTACTGGTTCACTCCTAACCAGATGTTTATACTCTCTATAGAGCAAGGGTCCACACAACGCACCTAAATGTTTATGCTCTCCACAGAGCAAGGGTCCACACAATGCACCCACTACGTACACTCCCGCCGGAGGCCTCCTTGAGGACTTCAAAGGGTGAGAGCCACTTAAGACCCATTCCTAGAAAGGAATGATCACAAGTGTCCTCTTGGACTTTAGATACTTACAGATAAGTTGATGAGTCCCATTCAGCGCAATGACGAAGATCTCCTCCTTGTTGTTGAAGAGTCTTTGGCTTCCTTGATCCGCAACACAAAAGATGTACCAGTACTAGGCTTTGGGTTGGGTCAAGGTTATGATGGAATCCTACTCTCTAAAGATTTTCCTATAGGGAAGATAGAGTAGTTCCAATCATCAAGGCATTCAAGGCATCCCAGCTTAATGATTTGCCATTAAGGTAGTAGTTGGAGGATCCTTGAATGCGGAAGTTCATTCCCCAATCCACTCTATTGAATATCAATGGTGAGGGTGGATTGGAGGATGAACTCCCTTGAGAGAAAGGGCTTTAGATATATGATGTAAGTTGAAACACTTAAAAGCTCTCTCTTCTTTCTCTCACAGTAACAAAAGACAAGTCCTCTATATATAGGCAAAAAGTTCCAACGGATATAAAACGGTTATATTTATGACAGAGTTCGATATCATCGAGCAGGTTCGATACCATCGAGCATATACTCTCGATAGCATCGATGGTCTGCTCGATGACTCGGACTCAATGTCATACGCCTTTAAAACTCTTTGCCAATTGGTCGATGAATCGAGACTATTGTCGATATCATTAGATTTCGAACTCCGATTCCATCGATGGCAGGATCGATCCATCAGTACTTGAAAAATGAGAGAGACTTGACTTTGAAATATTTCAGGTTTTTATGAGTGATCTGGGAACCGTTGAGATCTTCAGAATTTGAATGTCGATGATATCGAGATCAGAGTTGATGCATCGATAAATCCAGCGGATTTAACTTTAAGCTTGCTGGACGATTCATGTCTTTATTCGATGCAATCGACCTGGTGCCAATATCATCGATATTTGAAATATCGATTCTATCAAAGGGCCCCCAATCATAGTTAAAAATGCCCTGAAATATCTGCTGTGAGAAATGCACGCCCTTGATCAATATCATCGATGGACCTCCGATCTTATCGATATTTGAATTCAGATCATATTGGATGGTCATCGATATATCGAAGGAATTTGAAATTTCATTAAAAAATAGGGGCACCAGAAATCTTCCTATCGATCTTATCGAGCCACTCTCAATGGACTCGAGATTTGAATCTCGATGATATCTGTATGTGTATCGATACATCGATAATTCATCCAGATATGCTGTGAAGTTGCTGGACATATTTAGTGCTTATATCGATGATATCGATAGATGTATAGATACATCGATAAATCCGTCCAGATAAACATTTAGTTGCTGGACACTTTTGGTCCTCACATCGATAATATTGTTAAGGTATCGAGGACATCAATAGAGCAGGTCGATGATATCGAGGGTGCTTTGATAAAATCGACAAGGCGAGAAAAACTTAGAGAATTTCTATTTTGTAAAAAGTTTTCTCACCCTAAAACCCTATAATTTCTAACTTATTTTTAAGAGTTTTTCTTTACCTGGTGTTTTAGGTCATGGGATGTGAGGCTTTGATTTACCTATGGCGAGCTTCCACATATCCGGTTGAGGCAGACGCTTAAATTGATCTTCCTATCGAGCTTTGTAGACAGTCTGACGTACCACTCACGTAACTTGACAAACCAGGGCATTTTCAATCTCCCCCTTTGTCAATTACATGACAAAATCCCCAAAACACCTTAGAACACTTCTAGACAAACACACCCTAAATTGTGTGTACATGTTTTTACACAATTTTACAAAATATAATGAACCATGTACACAACCCAGTATTTGCTCCCCCTTACTTGATGCAATTGCTTCCCCTAACACCTACAACACATAGATAGATACACAATTTTCCATTCGGGGTGTTTGCAAATGTTCTCCCCATTTTTGTCAGTCATTGACAAAGATATCGCAGTTGATATTGACTGAAGAGTGAATTGCATGGGAGAACCAATCAGGGAGAATCAAATCATTGATGTATAAAAGTTGTAACTTAATTTAATCAATTTCAGAATTCATGAATGCATATTAGATAAGATAGAGCAATTGTATAGCAGATTGTAATCATATGCAATCCATAATTTGATAAACCAGGGGAACGAAACACAAATAAGGTAGGAAAAAGATTGAGCATTATATTCAACCATAAAGGAACCAAAACTGCCCCAGACGGCACTAAATCCCAAGCAAAAAAAAAAAATTGTTTAGTCCAAAATATACTGCTCCACACAGCAGTGATCAAAACAGAATATCAAGCCCATATATGGGCACCCAACAACATTCTCTAGCATTAGCCCAGTAGTAGGCATATACAACCCAAAAAAAAAAACTGTGCACATCTAGAAGGCTGTCATACACACCAATGATGGCGAGGAACATCCAAAAAAAATACTGATGTTCAATCGCGAGTTAAGAGTAAAGTGTGTATGATAGCATGCATGAACCAGCCTCACGGGGCAGAATGAGATGGCATCATGTCATCCTGTCGACATGTCATCAAATCCACCAAATGTTAAACCGTGTTCTGTACTCCTTAAACCATTCTTTTCAGAACTGTGAGCCTTTCTTTTACTGAGTGCATGTCCTTCTGAATCGCTCCAATCCTATCCAGTTTGAACCTTTTTCTATACCCAGCTGACGATGTGGGCGGAGCTAGATTAGGTCCGGGAGGTGCATCTTCAGCCATTGCAGCCTCTTCCATGGGATCACCACCTTCTCCTTCAGCTTCTTCCGCCAGGATTTCTTCCTCAGGGTTCTCCTTGTACTCGTGAAACTCCAAATCCATTTTCCAGATATTTCTTTTATTGAAAACTTGGAGTGGAAATACCGGATCAGTAGTCAATGGGAACCCAATTTTGTTGCATATCATATTGATAATCCGGGGGTACGACAGATGGAGGTCCCTAGATGTGTGGATGGCGTTTACCAACTGAGAAACAATTAGAGGTGGAAGGCAGATCTTTGTCTCTCTGGCAACAGAGTATACGATCATGGTTATAAGGCCGGTGAGATCAGACATATTGGTACTTCTGGGGTAGATGTTGGTAGCAAAGATACCATGCAAGATCCAAAATCTGGGATCCATATATCTTGCTTTTAATGCATTCCCTTGATGCCAGGGGATGTCCCTACCATTGCAAAGATACATAGTAACCCTAGATCAAACCTCCATGTTATCAAGATCCATCTCTAGGATACCTTTTGGGACCATGTTGAGTTCGATAGTTTTAGCTATTGTTGCTGGCGTGATAAATACATCATCACCACCCAAAGATACCATGAACGAAGGAGGGTCAGCCACCAGTGAATGACATACAGCAAGGAAGTTGTTTGTTCTCTCAAGTTGGCATGGCCCACCAAAGTTCAGAACAGGCAACCAATCTATTGTAGCAAACATGAGTTCCAATTTGTATAGTTTGAGGCATTCCCTGTCTACCCTTCTTTCATAAATAAGCTTCCTGCCCATATATTTGGGTGGTCGTGAACTTGCTCCAGTTGGAGGAGGTGGTGCTGGAGATTCGGTTTGGGACCCACGTGATCTTTGCTGAGTGGGGATCCCACTTTTCGGGGCCCTCGCTCTTTCTCTAAAGGCGAGGACTTTTTGTCGGGTAGCTCTTGAAGACTCCCCATGACCGGATGCTACTCCTTTATCCTTTCTCATGTGACAGATACGATTTGAGAAAGATGACAAAAAAAACTGACAAAATGACAAATACCCAAAAGAGAATGGACTCTTGACGAGTTAAAAGGGTATTACCCGATTTGTGGAATGATTTGAGCAGTCCGACGTGGCTTCAACTGATTTGGTCGAGAGAATCGAGCAAAGAGAGTGACAGAGAAACCCTTTGAGAAAATAGCCCCCTTTTTCATTTTGCTGGCTTTTATCGGGCGACATCTGTCGATATGATCGACCATTGTTTTGATAATATTAAGGGGTTACTTATCGATTCTATCGAGTCTGTTTTTTATATCATTCTTGGCCGCCCGACTTTTCATATCCTAAAGAGGCATCGATAATATCAACCTTTTATCGATAAATCGAGAATGTCATTCGACAGTCATATCGAAGATGAGAATTTTTAGTTTTCTGCATTCAGACAGATCTTCAAATATACTTTTCATATTTCTATCAACAGTATACTTCAACAAAAATTATCTATATACACTGTAGACAGCAAAATTATAAACATTTGATTGTTTATACAAAAAGAGGAGGTGAAGCACCTCAAATATATCATTTGACGTTCAGTAAAAATGTTTCCTCATTTTAGCACAGGTTCAGATTCTGATACATGATCTGAGCTAATTCTTTCTTACCCATTTCATTTTGTTGATTAATTTGAGTGGTGGTGCAGGGGCATTGCTTCTATCCATATCATTAAGAGAACTTTTGAAGTTTTGTATTTCTCTGGTTGATAATTCATTAACATGATTCGGACTAGAGTCAGGTTTAGTCCTCCTAGGTATTATGCATTCATCTTTATAATGACCTGAGTCACCACATGTAACGACTCGTAAATTTCCGTATAATGGCTCGAGTACCACCTCGACCAGAAATCACTTAGCATTAAATCCTTTAGAAATTTGACAAAGTTAACTAAGTGCTAAACTAGATTAGCCATGAAATCCGCTAGAATCGCTTTAAATACGATCTGCAAGACCCAAACCTTGTATAATTATTTACACTAGGTTACCCTAAAATCTCGGATCAAACTCATTAACCGACTGCTCTCGGGAGCACGTTGAAACTCCGTATCAGATCTGGACCGCACATCGGGTGTCTGAATAACACGAGGTTAAGGAATTAGGACTGCCTCAGTGGGCTTGACAACCATCTCGAGAAATTAGACCCAGACAGTGTCCCACGACTGTTCACTGGAGTCCGGAGCGAAGGAGTGTGAAAACTCATGTTTCCTTTATAAAATAAGTATCTGGAATAGTGATTTGAGACTTGATACTTGCGGTCAATTTGTAAGCGACCAGACCGTCAGAATCTGACCCAAATACACCCTCGGATCAGGAAAAATTTCAGGAACATTTACATGCACTTGGAATTTCAGATCGAGGCCCACTAACTGTTGAACTGAAACTGGTCCGCCACACGTGATTTGGGAATCCGACTGAGACGAAAACTTAACTCTATGTAGATCCAAGGTTAGTGAGCTTAAGTCTGACTTTTGGCTCAAGAAGGCCCGCCAGAAATCCTCCGTTGAGCTGAAATAACGCCGCTTTGGTTATAACCCAAGTATACCTTGACCTTAAGTCTACTTTGGAGACTTTTTAGGCTATATAAGGACCTTAGAACACCCTCTCTTACAGCCATACGAATTTGAGGAAAACCCTAAGTGAGAAGAGAGAAAAAGAGAGAGAAAGCTAGAGAGTTGTGGGAGATCTTTCCTACTACCATCCCCTGCCACCACACAAGCTGCACCACTTGTTTCTCATCGCTTTGCCGGCGATACCGACTCCGTTTCTAGGTAAGAAACCCTAACCCTAACCGGTTTTGGTGATGTGAAGGGTGTAGGTTATGAAATAGCTAACCTATTTCATTCTTTAGGCTACAAAACTACCGAATACGGAGGCTTGGAAAACCTAGCTGATCTGTTGCGATTCCACGGTGTAAGGTGAGGACTTTAGGTATATAGGTTATGGTTTTCAACGCTTTCAATGTCAGATAATGATAGATTCATGATCTGCATGTAAATACATACAAAGTGTTTTTTTGTTTTCTGTTTCGATTAAAGATGTAGATTATGGAATTTTACATATTCTAGGTATTCGTAGAAAATACTGTATACGTATAAATTTTGGGAATGTGTTTGACATGATTATTTGTTGTATGAATATATGATATATGGATAAAATACTTATTTGGTGAAAGGATTCGCCCAAATACATGTTTTACTAATATACACTATGTATGTAGAAATACTGTATTGCAGAAAGTACCATATACATATATATTTTAGAGATGTGTTTGCCATAATTATTTGTTGTATAAATATATTATGTACGCGTAAAATACTTGCTTGGTGAAAGGACTTACCCTAATACATGTTTGTTAACATACACTAAGTATGTTGAAATAGTGTATGTTAAGTGTTTGTGAAAATGCTTGTATGAGTAAGTGTTTGGATGTTGATACCTTAGGAGGGTGTTGAGATGGGATTCTCAACTACCTTAGAGACATGTATGATTTCCTCCATGAGGTTGTTTACTTAAACCGCTTACTTGTACAACATATGTGTTGGTATTCCTATTTAAGTAGTGCTTTATAACATGCTTTATAACATGCCTTATAACATGCTTGCTTACATGCTTGAATTACTTTGTTTATCATGCTTTACTCTACATGCTACGAATAAGGTTTGATTAAGTTTGGGACTATGTCTATAGTCCAGACATTCGGTACCAGATTTGAGATCGTGGCTGAGATTCATGTCGCCACGTAAGATGTGTTTTACGAACCCGAATCGTACGTCAGTTGACGATAGTGGTTAGGCCACGCGAAGTGCTTATGCACTTCATGTCGTTCAACTGATTGTGTGCTCGAGCTGGTCAAGCTCGTCAAGTAACCTGATATGTCTAATGTGTGTTCACTATGTTTGGTCGCTACTGCTTGAACCTAGGGTACCAAAATTACCAGTGGAAATCTCGTTAACCATGGTACCTCGATCCGCTAATACTCATGAGCCGGACATGGTGGTATGGGACACTGTGGCCGAGCTGCCGGCCTACGCTGGGGCGACGTGCCTCCCCGTAGTAACTATTGAGCAACCAAACTCGTGAGCCGAATACGGTGGTATGGGACACTGTATTCGAGCTGTCGACACCTACGGCGAGAGCCGAGTACGGTGAGACCTGTATTCGTGCTGACAGGCGACGAGTCTTCCGTAGTGTCTTCGAGTATACTCTAAGGTCTGTGACTGGCGACGAGCCCTTCGCAGCAGCTAGAGTATGAGTTGAGCCGAGTACAGTGAGACCTGTATTCGAGCTGACGACCAGCGATTGAACCGAGAACGGTGAGACCTGTACTCGAGCTGACGGTCAGCAATTGAGCCACATACAGTGAGATTTATATCCGTGCTGACGGGTGACGAGCCCTTTGCGAGGCCTTCGCGATGCCTCTCAAACCATAATATCGTATGAGATTAACTAGGATTGACGACCCTAGAATGGATCATGTTTGGGAGTGATACAAGGGAAGTACCTTAGTTTTCCAATACTGCTGTTTGAAATGGACTAATAACTACTCGGTAATCATGCTCATCATCACACCGCATGTGCCTGGTAGATGTGGAATACTGAGGGAGGTATGCATCCGTGAACGTAAGATGATGTCGCATGAGGGTGGTTTGGCAAGGGCATTCATCATGTCATTTCATACTTGGATTTAATAAGAGTAGATAGGATTGTTTGATTGTACTGCTTTATCATTACTGCTTAACTGATTTGATAACATGTTAACCTATGCTTTATTATTCCACTGAGTTAGCTACTCACTCCCATGTTACAGGACGGTGTTCTACACACCAACCAGACTTTGTTGCAGGTATAGAGGATGCGTCGATTCAGGAGGCAGAGCCAGAATACAATGAGGACCAGGACGAGTTCTCATACATACAGTACTCTGATGGCTATGCTTAGGCCGACTGGATCGTGGGGATTTCAGGATTTAACTTTAGTAGTATTTTGACCATTTTATTCAAAAACAATACATGTATATGGATACTCAGTTAGTGTTCATACTCTAGAGATCAAGATGGTTTTGTTCCTTTACATACTTTATATATACAGTTTCAGTCTTTCGCTTGCCTTTATACAATTGATCTGAAGTATGAATTATTGTTTTGGTATAATCTCACTCATGTTTATTGCTCTAACATAGACAACATTTAATTATCATTATTTATGTTGTATAAGTGATGCATTGGAACTCGGGAGTTGAGTTATACTCAACCCCCGATTTTCAGGGTGTTACACCATACAAATGACACACTAGAGTTGTTCTGGTTTTACTCCTAGAAGTAGCAGATTTTTCAGTTCTGAGAGCTGCATTCCCAGTCTTTGATTAATGTTTTTCACATCCAAGACCGCTTTTATCCTTTCCAAGTCTTCTCATTCCTAACAGTTTTTCTAGCTTTTCACCACTCTGGGAAAACTTGTAATTTATCTTAGCTATCTTCTTGGATTCTTCCAGATCAAACATGAGTGTATGATTTTCATTTTGAAGAAGCATATTTTTGTCTTTTAATTGCTCAACCTATTTGTTCAATTTTTCAGACTCGTTTTTAAGATGAGTATTGACTTGTTCAAGTCTATCATTATCCATATGATATTGCTGCAGATCATTTATCAATTGTGTATTGATTTTCAATGCTTTATCCAAATCTTTCTGCAGCACCTTACCTTTATTTTCTGATATTCCAAGTCTCTTAAGGATATTGATGCTATGAATATAGAGTTGATTATACGCATATTGTAGTTTATCCTTTTTAATTTCTTCTTCTTCTTTTCTATTGTCGGATGAAGATGATTCTGTGGCTAGCTGTTCTTTCTCGTTCTCTAATCCAGTGAGAGTGATTGAAGCAGTGGAGACCATGAGTATTTTCAATGATTTCTGATCTTCATTACTTTCTGAGTCACTAGATTCTGAATTTGACTCATATGTATCATCCCACGTGGCGGCCATTACCTTGCCCTTAGTTTTTCTGTTTGGGCATTCGGTTGATAGGTGTCCATACTCCTGATAGACATAACATTGTGGTTCTTTGGTTCTTCTACCAAATTTGCCTGCAGGAGGTTTATTGTTCACCTTTCTCCCTCTAGAGGGACGGCCGCGATTCTTTTGAAAGAACCTTCTAAATTTTTGTGCTAACAGAGCCACTTCATCATCTTCATCTTCCTTTCACTTTCACTGTCCTCATGAATTGTTTTCTTTGAGATTTTTAGGACAGTGTTTTTGGATTTTTGGGGTTGTGTGAAGTGTAGTTCAAAAGTTTGTAAGGAACCTACCAGTTCTTCTACTTTCATTTCATCTATGTTCCTACACTCCTCAATTGTTGTAAACTTGGGATTAAATCGTTCCGGTAGGGATCTTAGAATTTTCCTACAAATTTTTGGTACCGAAACTTTCTCTCCCAATCCACCCATGGAGTTGCAAATTATATTTAACTTTGTAAAAAACTCCATAAATGTCTCATGCTCTTCCATTCTGAGACTTTCGAACTATGAAATCCAGAGTTGAAGTTTGGATCGCTTCACAGTGCTTGTGCCTTCATGGGTTGTTTCCAATAAATCCCATGCTTCCTTTGATGCCCACACATACTTATCTGATTGAATATATCCTGGGACACGGCACAGTAGATAACATTCATAGCCTTGGCTTTAGATGTTTCCCTTTCTTTGTCGAATACTGTCCACTTTTCTTTGTGTTTGGGCTTTGTAATTGTTGTGTTACTATTAAGTACAATTTGTTCAGTAGGTGGCACATATCCACTTTCAACTATATCCCAAAGGTTATGATCCAAAGATCTCAAAAAGTAGTGCATCCTAGCCTTCCAGTATGCATAGTTTGAGCCATCAAATACTAGAGGTCTAGTGACTGATGAGCCCTCTCCTTTGGCCATATTCCCAACTTCAGTCAAGATCACTCTCTAGGTAGTGAAGCCCTTAAAGAGAGACCCGCTCTGATACCAACTGAAATGGTGGTGAAGACCGCTTGAGTTAAAGAAGGAATATGCCAATATGTCCTAGAGGGGGTGAATAGGATCTTTTTAAAAATTTTATGATTTATAAACAAAACCTACTTCACTAATCCTATGATCATGCAATTCTCAGGATTACTCAAATGTAACTCTACTGGATTCCAAGCCTAGTAGAGGATCCAATCACAAACTGCTTACAGAGTAAACAATATAAAGTGTAGTTCATGACGGATATGACTGTGTAGGTGTGTGAGAAGTGATCAGATATTCAGATATGGAAATATTAACGCAAATCACTCAATCAAAATAACAATCTCAAACACAGTCATTTTATAGTGGTTCAACGATAAGTCTACTCCACTCCCGGTTGCCACACTCAACCCTTGAGTGTACCAGATTTCACTAAGGAGGTTTCCCAGGGTTCACCTCAAACCTAAGGTTTTAAATCAGGTTCACCTCAAACCTTTACATAGAGGTTTCTACTCGGTTCACCTCTAACCCTGGAGTTTTACTGGTTCACTCCTAACCAGATGTTTATGCTCTCCATAGAGCAAGGGTCCACACAATGTACCCAGATGTTTATGCTCTCCATAGAGCAAGGGTCCATACAACGCACCCACTACGTATACTCTCGTCGGAGGCCTCCTTGAGGACTTCAAAGGGTGAGAACCACTTAAGACCCAATCTTAGAAAGGAATGATCACAAGTGTCCTCTTAGACTCTGGATACTTACAGATAAGTTGATGAGTCTCATTCAGCGCAATGACGAAGATCTCCTCCTTATTGTTGAAGAGTCTTCGGCTTCCTTGATCCGCAACACAAAAGGTGTACCAGTACTAGGCTTTGGGTTAGGTCAAGGTTATGATGGAATCCTACTCTCTAAAGATTTTCCTATAGGGAAGATAGAGTAGTTCTAATCATCAAGGCATTTAAGGCATCCCAGCTTAATGATTTGCCATTAAGGTAGTAGCTGGAGGATCCTTGAATGTAGAAGTTCATTCCCTAATCCACTCTATTGAATATCAATGGTGAGGGTGGATTGGAGGATGAACTCCCTTGAGAGAAAGGGCTTTAGATATAAGATGTAAGTTGAAACACTCAAAAGCTCTCTCTTCTTTCTCTCACAGCAACAAAAGACAAGTCTTCTATATATAGGCAAAAAGTTCCAACAGACATAAAACGGTTACATTTATGATAGAGTTCGATATCATTGAGCAGGTTCGATAGCATCGATGGTCTGCTCGATGACTCGGACTCAATGTCATACGCTTTTGAAACTCTTTGCCAATTGGTCGATGAATCGAGACTATTGTCAATATCATCGGATTTCGAACTCCGATTCCATCGATGGCAGGTTCGATCCATCAACACTTGAAAAATGAGAGAGACTTGACTTTGAAATATTTCAGGTTTTTATGAGTGATCGGAGAACCGTCGAGATCATCAGAATTTGAATGTCGATGATATCGAGATCAGAGTTGATGCATCGATAAATCTAGTGGATTTAACTTTAAGCTTGCTGGACGATTCATGTCTTTGTTCGATGCAATCGACCTGGTGCCGATATCATCGATATTTAAAATATCGATTCTATCGAAGGGCCCCCGATCATAGTTAAAAACGCCCTGAAATATCTGTTGTGAGAAATGCTTGCCCTCGATCGATATCATCGATGAACCTCCGATCTTATTGATATTTGAATTCAGATCATATCGGACAGTCATCGATATATCGAAGGAATTTGAGATTTTCATTAAAAAACAGGGGCGCCGAAAAAATTCCTGTCAATCTTATCGAGCCACTCTCGATGGACTCGAGATTTGAATATCGATGATATCGGTATGTGTATCGATACTTCGATAATTCGTCCAGATATGTTGTAAAGTTGCTGGATATATTTAGTGCTTATATCGATGATATCGATAGATGTATCGATACATCGATAAATCTGTCCAGATGAATATTTAGTTGCTAGACACTTTTGGTCCTCACATAGATAATATCGTTAAGGTATCGAGGACATCGATAGAGCAGGTCAATCATATCGAGGGTGCTTTGATAAAATTGATAAGGCGAGAAAAACTTAGAGATTTTCTATTTTGCAAAAAGTTTTCTCACCCTAAAACCCTATGATTTCTAACTTATTTTTAAGGGTTTGTCTTTACCTGGTATTTTAGGTCATGGGATGTGAGGCTTTGATTTACCTATGGCGAGATTCCACACATCCGGTTGAGGCAAACGCTTGAATTGATCTTCCTATCGACCTCTGTAGACATTCTGACCTAACACTCACGTAACTTGACAAACCAGGGCACTTTCAAGGTTACATAAAGGGAACTCTAATTATAGAGAAGGGGATTGAGAATTTTATCTCAACACCCTCATTAAATACATTCCAACAACCATTTCCTCATTCAGGCATTTTATCAAACACTTAGACAACACATTTTAACATACATGTATTAGACTAGTTATAACATATATCCTAGCAAGCCCTTTTACAAAGGAGTTGCCATATACACAACAAGCATATATTCATAGTTAATAATCATAGCAACCACAGATCTAAATTCCGTATTCATTAAGACATTTTTATAAGCACTTCGACTACACACTTCAACATACGTGACGTATGTTGGTTATAACAGGTGTTAGGACAAATCCTTTCTCCAAGGAGTTGTCACACATATAACAACCATATATTCACGACGAATAATCATGGCAAGTACAAATCCAAATTTCATACTCATTCAATCATATCAATAAACACATTGAATACACTATATTCAACATAGTTCATCTATATGTGTAAAGCGGGGGAAACATCGTATCTAAGTATGTAATAGCAATCAAGTCAGTCATAAATCATTAACTAATATTGAAAGCCTTGAAAACCATAACCTAAACGTTTATAGTCCACGCCTTTCCCCGGTAGACCCGTAACGAACTCAATTTAAATACTAAGTTCTCGCCTACAGTACAATAACAACCTATAGCATGAAATAAGTTAGCTATTTCACTATTTACTCTATTTGAATCCCTAAAACAGATTAGGGTTAGGATTTCTTACCCGAAAATGGAATCAGAATCACCAGTATAGCGATACAGTAGTGATGGTTAAGCATGTGGAGGGGTGGGATCGAATCCCATGAACAAATTCTCAGTCATTCTCTCTCTCTCTCTCTTCTCCTCACTTTCTTCTTCTCTTTTCTCTCTCTTCTCTCCCCTAAGGTTTGAAATTCGTATAGAATGGGAGAGAGAGGGTTTTATGTCCTTATATAGGCCCAAAACTGACCTCAATGGCCCCAGGGCCATGGTATACTTAAGTTATAGCCAAAAGGGATCTGTTTCGGTCCAATGGACCACATCTGGAGGCCCCCTTTTGGCGTACGGTCCAGGGGAAGTTCCCTGATAATGGATCTGCGTCAGGTTAAGGTTTTGGTCCGATCAGATTTACAGATCGACCGTAGAGGACCAATTTCAGTTCAACGGTCGTCGTCACTCGATCAGGGCCACAAGTACGCTGACCTGTGTAGGAAAATTTCCCTGATCCGAGGGTGTATTTGGGTCAGATTTTGACAGTCTGAAACCTTAAATTTGGCCTACAAGCGAATGGCCCAATTCACTTAAATCTGAGTTCATTTTCTAAAGATATTCGCGTTTCTAACACACTTTGCTCCGGACTCAAGTTGTGCATTTCTGGATACTATCTAGATTTGATTTCTCAGATGGGGCAATCATAACCGTATAGTTTCATAGTGATCGGACTTTCGACGCTCGGTCCAGGTCTGATACGGAGTCTCAATGCACTCTCGAGAGCAACTGGGTTTAGAGATTGATCCTAGGTTTTAGTGTAGCATAGCGTCAGCGATCCTACTGATTTTGGGTCTTGCAGTTCGTATTGAAAGTTGTCCAAGTTAATTCGATATGTGATTTAGTTAAGCACTTAATCTTCAGCTAATTTCTAAAGGATTTGGTCCATAGTGATTTCTGCCTGAGGTGGTACTCAGGTCTTTGTACAGATTTTTCCAAGACGTTACAATATACCCCCCTTAAAGAACAGTTTCGTCCCCAAAATTGCCTAAGGGTAATACGTAAAGGTTTACATACGTGTTAGGGTATATAATAACTACATCAGCCTAGCTCATATTGGTCTACCCCCCTTAAAAGTTTTTACCTTTGAGGTTTGAAGATAAATGTCTAAATCATTATTATCATGCTAAGTATTTGATGTTAAAGTTTACCTAAGGGTGATATAACCTACTGTTTATGATCGGGCTAATACGAAAAGACAGTTATGATGGGCTCAAATCTGATATGTCGATTGCCTGCCTGACCAAGGCAGACAACTTATTATATCCCTTCCTAATCCTGATGGATCCTGGTCTTCTTCTCGGTCAAAGCAGTGAGTCCTTTCGTAATCACCCAGGATTAAGCATTGAGTTAAGCCGCGAATGTCTCGTAGGGATATGGTTCTGAAATTCAGAAACCTGATCATCCTAAGTATTTAAGGAGTATTATAATTCATTAGGAGGTTCAAGCCTCATGTCTATAAGGTTGTCCTTTGGGTCTCGTTCAATGAGAGTTCTTGTTTAACCTATGTTTAACTTGGTGGATAATAAGTTCTTCCATGATGCTCATAGTCAAAAAACTATACTAGAATGGTTTTTAATCTCCTAAAATTATATTTGTATGTCATCATTTCGATCATATGCTAGGGGTTTATGGGTAGATTGCACTTTGGTTTCATTAACCTCAGGAGGGAAGGAGGAGTCGAGAGTCCTAAAATATTTCAGAGGTTTGGAATGCTAGCAACATAAGGCCATAAGAAAGGAAAGAAGAGGGACATCTCCTCGATGCGGTATGAACCTTGAGTTTACAAAGGAAATAAGAAACTTATAACATTTTACTGTAGTCCGCCTCTAACATAAGCTTACGGAGTATTAAACTATGAAACTCAATCCTACCTGAGGGTTCTAATTTAATTGTACAAAAATAACTAAAAATATATATCTTTATGTATAATCAAATTTAATCATAGGATAATTCCTAGTATGATTAGAAATAATTCCTAAATAGACACCACATATAAAACTTTAATATGAAAAGATATGACCAGCCTATTGGCAACTTGAAGTTGTAGAAATTTTCCATTTCGACCCTTCTATTATTTACGGCATATTTGCCACCTCTAGTTACCATATTATTATTTTATAGTTATTATATTAATCCATTGTTAGGCCTATTCTTTCATATGAATTGGTTTAATAGACCCAGTGTCTACCAATAGGAATACAGGTGTACCTTAAATGTGAGCAGTAATCTCAAAGGTCAAAGGCACTGCAGTTGTTGACTCAGGAGCTTCAGCTGTAAGTGCATGCACATGGGCTTGTTGAGGATGGTTTGGTTGCACTGCCATAGGTCATTGAGGCGACCTATTCCGGGGTACAGGTGGTCGGTAAAGTGGCTGCACTGGTGGTGTAGATTGTAGAGGTGGTGTCGCTATATCATGTGGTGGCTGACGGTCGATCTTCTGAGGTTGCGTGATACCATTGTCTTTCATCTTGGTAACACAGAAGGGGTTAGTGTGTCCCTCTTTGTTATAGTATGTACACCAATGGTTCGTTCGTCTCTACCGGGTCGGCGGAGCCATGGGCTTGGGAGGCAAGTCTACATGTAGCCTCTTACCTAGGACTGGCCGATGTTGTAATTCGGGCTGAGGCCTCGGGCCCATTGATATACATGTATGAGAAACTTTGTCTCCTTCTCGTTCAGCTCGTAGAGACATGTTGACTAGCTCAGCGTAATTGGGAATGTTAGCACAACACATCTTAGTACGGATATCGGGCCACAGCCTATCTAAAAAACACCGCATTTTCATCGGTTCATCTGCCAGTATCAAAGGAGCGTATTTGGCTAGCTTTGTAAATTTGTTCTCATATTCTGACACTGTCATCCCTCTCTGACGGAGGCGAAGGAATTCACCCTCCCTCTCATTACGATATGTGAGGGGGAAGTACTTCTCATAGAAGTGGGTCTCAAAGGCGTTCCAAGTCCACATGTGTCCTTCAGGAATTGTCCGTAAGATGCTGTCCTACTAGAGACTGGCTTCCTTCTCAAACATATATGTAACCAGCTCAACCTGCTCAGCCTTAGTGCACTGCAGCGGCTTCAGCATCTTAGAGATGCAATCTAGCTAATACTCGGCCTCCTCGGGCCTGTGAGTACCCGCAAAAGTAGAAGGTCGGAAGCGCTGGAATCGCTCAAATAGGCCGCTAGTACCCACGTTTCCAACAGGGTGCACAGGTGGTGCAGGTGGGGCCGTGTGCATATTCTGGGCAAAAACCCCTGTGATGGTGGCCAAGAACTGCTGCTGCTGGGGTTGCATCTGCTGCTGCTGCATCAACAACATCATCTGCTCCAGCCCATCAGGAGGAGGAGCCGATTGAGGTATGTGTGGCGTCGATGTGGACGCACGGTTCTGTTGGGGAACTGGTGGTGCATAAGGTGTTGGCCCATTGGTGGGGCTAGTGGCCGGTTGTGAATCCGGCATAGTCTTAAAGTTCGGGCCCAAGCTAGTATCCGTATGGCTACCGTTCAGGGGAGATGCCCCGTCAATCAATCCGTCAAGTGCAAGATGAGTCGCACTCCAAGGAATTTTCAGAGGCATTCCCTATATACAACATAGGGTGCAATATGTGTAAGATTTTGCATAGCATTACTCAACTTGTTAAGCATTCTACACATTCTATAACAAAAGGAGCTTCATGCATTTCATTTAACCGAAATTGTCATGATATATATGATGTGGCATTACCGAAATCATGACAGAAGATGCATGTGAGCTAATTTAGTAAAAGTTTTAACACAAACTATTCTAACACCTAACTAAACCAACAAGGGCTGTTACCTAGAAAAAGCAAGAAACAAAACAAGACAACAGGTAACTTCTACCTACGACTAATCCGCTGACTTTGGTAGGGCGGAGGCGCCCCCTATCCCGCATACAACACAAGACCGCCTCCAAGGTGCGAGACGTCTTCTTAAATGGGTGCTTCACGAAGGCCCGGGTCTCACCGACCTCTTGTCGCAGGGCGGCCTGGCCCTCCTTAAGTCGAGCCAAGCAGACTTCTAAAGTAGCCCGATCACTGCCATGCTCGTGTAGCAGGAGGAGATGCCACATCAGGGCCTTGGGCCTCCACTTCTTCCTCTTTTTGCCCTTCCTCCTTGCCACCGCTGTCATCCCTATTACCATCCTCACTACTCCTTACTTCTTCATTGCCACTTTCTTCCTCACCCTCGCTCTCCTCGATATTATCACTTTCCCCTTCGACATCAACACTCTCCTCTTCTGTATCGTCACGCTGCTCCCCAAGGTAGGCTCGGCGTTGCCTTTCACCAATCCCTATATTGTCAAGTGTGCTTGCATTGATAATATGTATAGGGGTGTCGTCATCCATATAGAGTCAGAAGCTGTAGTGGTGGGCGATCTTGCAAATCAGTCGGCCGAATGGCAGCGTGGTGCTTTCCCTATTGGACCTCGCTGCTTTGATTATCTGCGTCAGGATGAGAATGGGCAAACATACTTTGTCTCATTTCCCAACTCGAAACAAGAAGTCCACCATGAACCTCGTGCACTCGGTGCGGTTACTCGATCGGGGATACATTTTATACGTGTATATGTTGTGGAGCAGACGTAAGTCATTTGTCATCTTGGTTGAAGCGAGGCCAGTACCCCACCTCCACTACTCAAGCTGGCCACAGAGGAACCGTGTGCGGAGTCTCTTCTCTCGCTTACTAGCACAATTTCTCTCGTTAGCATGCACCAATCCCTTCTCAACACCCATGTTAAGAGCAATATCATCCACACCAAGAGTAATCTCCTGCCTACCCAGAGGAATGGTAAACTGGAGGGGCTTATATATCGGATTCCAAATAAGGGCATAAAAAAGTGTGCATAGTGTTTGCGCTTGCAGGCTCCTTTCCCTCAATTATGGGCCCCCACCCATTTTCCAGAAGGAAGTCAATCACTGGATACGTCCCAAACATCTTCTCATCGACGTGTGCTTCAAATACAACCTCGTGGTTGCGGAACTTACTGAGACCGATGTTCGGTAGTAGGGATCTCTCCAATGGAATCCGAGGATCGAGGTCTCGCTTGGACCTCCGTTCTTGCTTGGCGATAGTACTTGCTCCGGCATCCGTCCTCCTCGTAGGATGATGTGGTCGGCTTGGCCCGGCCTCATCCGGGGCCACTCTTTTCCTCGTCATGAGAGACAAGAGCATAGAGATGGAGAAGATGGTGGTGACCACTTCAAAGAAAGCCATTGAGAATAGGATGGGTTGGTGAGCCTTGGAGTTTTAAGACACACAAGTGGGTTTGTGTACTCAAATGGGAAGAAAAGAGGGAGATGGTGTGAAAAATGAAGGAAAAGGTGGTGTCTGGAAGATATGGAAGAAGATTTGAGAGGGATTGAAAAAGTTAATGGGGTTTGAGCCACTTGGAAAGGGAGATAGAAAGGTAGTGATGATGAAGAAAGTAAATTTGAAGCTTTGAAGAAGGATTTGTGCAATGGGTTAGAGAGGAAGAGAGATTTAGGAGAGAAATTGGAGTAGAAGGGGGTTGGGATTTTACAAAAATACTCTAAAATGGGTTTTTAGAGGGAGGACCCCACAGTCGATCGGTTGGAGGGTTCCCGTCGGGCGGGCGGAGGCTCCGCTCGGGGGCTGTCTGGCTGGGTGGGGCCCCGCCGATCTAGCGGAGGCTTCGCCCGGGGTCTGTCTGCCCAGCGGTGGCTCTGCACGAGGGTGGTGTCCACCCCCGGGATGCAAAAAATGTGTGGGACCCACCTCGGATCCCATCAAAAGTTGGTGCATGCCCCCCCTGCACACTCATTCGAGACATGTATGAGACTTATCTTACGAGTATTCACACTTTTTGGAGTATTTTGAGCATGGGATTCATCAAATTATCATCCAAACCCGTCAATTGACGATCTAGGAAGGGGTTGGGATCAAGTTTACATGGTCTTATACGCCTACGGGGTGAAATTTAATGGTCAGTTTCGCTCCAACGGTTATATGATCACCGACGGGCGAAACTTGGGATCCTAGGATCATTTCTACATTTTATCACTCCCTTCTAGATCAAAGTACGTCAGTGTGCATCGTGTTGCCATAACTCAGGTCCAGTTTAATCCAAATCATACTCTGATACCAACTTGTAAAGCCCTGAAAATTGGGGGTCGAGTAGGAGTTCAACTCCCGAGTTCCAACGCATCACTTATGCAACATAAATAATGATGATTAAATGTTGTCCATGTTAGTGTATTAAACATGAATGGGATTAAGCTAAATCAGCATATCATACTCCAGAGACAAGTGAATTACGCAAGCGAAAGACTGTAATAGATGTATAAGATATATGAACTGTAGTAAGTCTCCGAAGTGTGATCATGTTACCAGGTTAAATATATACATGTATACTCCCAAAATGTATAAAACGAATATACATGTGCGCTCCAAAATACAATCATATCGAGTGTAATGATATCTAGTCAACATCCCTGTAAGCCCCGTCGATCAGAACATGATCTACATAGACCCGCCTGATAATTGCATGTAGGAGAATTCCTCCTTGTCATCATAAAAGTCTGGCTCTGCCTCATGAACATCGCCATCACCTGCAGCTAAGACAGAGTCTGGTTGGTTTTTAAAATACAGTCCCAGAACATGGGAGTGAGTGATCAACTTAGTGGAGCTATAAGGCAAAGGTTAACATGTTATCAATTCAATCAAGCAGTAATGATAAAGCAATACAATCAAACATCCATAAGTAATCTGGTTAATGCAAAGATGATATGTATTAATGATGCATGCCCTCGCCTGCACTCCCTATGTGATCTTCCTCTTACGGTTCTGGCATGCACCCCTTCCTCTATGCTCAACACCAACTCCAAAGGCACATGCATTGCGGTGCATGAGCGTGATTACCGAGTTCTTATTAGACCTTTTCATACAGCAAAATTAGGAAGTTAAGGTACCCACCTTTATATCATTGACCCAAACAATGATCCATCTAGGGTCGTCAATCCTAGTTCATCACATACAATAGGCAACTTCGCGAGTTCACACCATGGGTTGCTACGAGAGGCTCGTCATCGTCAGCGTAGGCTTAATTCACACTCGAGGTCACCCCACCAACGCCTTACTAACTGGCAGTCTATTTTCGAAGGCTCGTCACCAACCCGACTGGGGACCACAGCCAGGCTGCGCCGGGGTAAGCCTATTTCATACTCAAGGTCACTCCACCAATGCCCTACCAACTGGTAGTCTATTTTTGAAGGCTCGTCCCTGACCTGACTGGGGACCACAACCAGGCTGCGCTAGTGTAGGCCGACAGCTTGAATACAGTGTCCCATACCACCGTATTTGGCTCACGAGTTTGGGTTGCTCACTGGTCACTACGGGGAGGTTCGTCGCCCTAGCGTAGGCCAACAACTAGACCACGGTGTCCCATACCACCATGCCCGGCTCATGAGTCTTAGCGGATCGTAGTACCAAGGTTTAACAGGCTTTACATTGGTAAGTGGTACCTTAGATTCAAGCAGTAGCATCCATACATGGTAAACAAACAATAGGCCAATCAGTTTATTAGACAAGTTCGACTGGTACGAGTGTACGCTGAATTAATCGACATGGTACCACTATCGACAATCATCGTACACCTCGGATTCATCGAACATGCCTTGTGTAGCAAAATGACCTCAGCCATTACTCGAGAATCATTACTAATTGCCTGGACTACATCGTAGTCCTAATCACACTTCAAACGATAGCATTCACAAGTGATAATCAATGATAGCATATGACAACCAAATTTAAATATAAATCTTAGTTGAGCATTTCAACAAACACATAAAACACATGTTCTCTTACATAGGCATTTCATCCGTACAACACATAGTAGTAAGATAGGTTATATAAAGGGAACTCTAATTATAGAGAAGGGGATTGAGAATTCTATCTCAACACCCTCATTAAATACATTCCAACAAGCATTTCCTCATTCAGGCATTTTATCAAACACTTAGACTACACATTTCAACATACATATATTAGACTAGTTATAACATATATCCTGGCAAGCCCTTTTACAAAGGACTTGCCACATACACAACAAGCATATATTCATAGTTAATAATCATGGCAAGCACAGATCCAAATTCCATATTCATTCAGACATTTTTACAAGCACTTAGACTACACACTTCAATATATGTGACGTATGTTAGTTATAACAGGTGTTAGACAAATCATATAAAAATCATATATTCATGACGAATAATCATGGCAAGTACAAATCTAAATTCCATACTCATTCAATCATATCAACAAACACATGAAATACACTATATTCAATATGGTTCATCTATATGTGTAAAGCGTGGGAAACATCGTATCTAAGCATGTAATAGCAATCAAGTCAGTCATAAATCATTAACTGACATTGAAAGCCTTGAAAACCATAATCTAAACATTTATAGTCCGTACCTTTCCCCGATAGACCCGTAACAAACTCAGTTTAAACACTAAGTCCTTGCCTATGGCACAACGGCAACCTATAGCACGAAATAGGTTAGCTATTTCACTATTTACTCTATTTGAATCCCTAAAACAGATTAGGTTTAGGATTTCTTAATCAGAATCATCGGTATAGCGATACAGTAGCAATGGTTAAGCACGTGGAGGGGTGGGATCGAATCCTATGAACAAACTCTCACTCACTCTCTATCTCTCTCTTCTCCTCACTTTCTTCTTCTCTTTTCTCTCTCTTCTCTCCCCTAGGGTTTGAAATTCATATGGAATGGGAGAGAGGGTTTTATGTCCTTATATAGGCCTAGAACTAACCTCAATGGCCCCAGGGCCATGATATACTTAAGTTATAGCCAAAAGGGATCTGTTTCGGTCCAACGGACCACATTTGGAGGCCCCCTTTTGGCGTATGGTCCAGGGGAAGTTCCTTGATGATATATTTACATCAGGTTAAGGTTTCAGTCCCATCAGATTTACGAATCGACCACGGAGGACCAGTTTCAATTCAACAGTCGTCATCACTCGATCAGGGCCACAAGTACACTGACCTGTGTAGGAAAATTTCCCTGATCCAAGGGTGTATTTGGGTCAGATTCTAAAGTCTGAACCTTAAATTTGGCCTACAAGTGAACGACCCAATTCACTTAAATCTGAGTTCATTTTCTAAAGATATTCGCGTTTCTCACATACTTCACTCCGGGCTCAAGTTGTGTGTTTCTGGATACTATCTGGATTTGATTTCTGAGATGGTTGTCAAGTCCAGTAAGGCGGTCATAACCGTATAGTTTCACAATTATCGGACTTTTGACACGCGGTCCAGGTCTGATACGGACTTTCAATGTGCTCCCGAGAGCAACTGGGCTTAGAGATTGATCTTAGGATTCAGGGTAACATAGCGTCAGCAATCCTACTGATTTTGGGTCTTGCAGTTCGTTTTGAAAGTTGTCCAAATTAATTTGACAGGTGATTTAGTTAAGCGCTTAATTAATCTTCATCTAATTTCTAAAGGATTTGGTCCTTAATGATTTCTACCTGAGGTAGTACTCGGGTCTTTGTACGGATTTTTCTGAGACGTTGCAAGTTTGGTGCTTAAACCCACACTTACTCCACTCTCAAAATTACTACTCTCGTAATTTTAACTTTCACTATTTCAAGCTTTTCATGGGGTCACCTTAATAACCTTATACAGTTCTTGTAATTTTCAAAGGCTATCACAATAACACCCACTTTATGATTTTCATGGGATCACCACAAAACAACCCGCTAAGATTTTCAGGCTATCTCAGAAAAACCCAAAATGAAATGAATATAAATACAGTACTAATCTTCAAATGGTGAGCGACGACATTACTGCAACCTGATTGCAATGATCTTCCTTCTTGGGATATTGGTAAAGCCGTGTATGAGTTCAACCAAAAAAAAAAATATAAGGATCTAATGTGTTTTTAATAAATAAAAACCCTAATAGCTGCAAATTTTATTCTCTGAATCTCAAGTAGAGTATTGATTACTCCATTAAAAAAACAATTAAAATTATCTTGAGAAGGAGAATAAAATAAGCTAAACAAATGTTAGAATTACCACACTAATAGCTTAAGAAGAACCTAACTTTCTCTCTTGATTTGAAGAATTTTCTCACTGATTTTCATGTGTTGAATGAATGAGAGAATACCTCTTTTTATAGCCAAAGGAATCAAAAATTTGGCTGGCCTAAGTGTGGGCTCGACTAGTCATATTCTAAAGATTTCGTTCCAACGACACTCAGATTTTGTGGGATAAGATCTTTCAAAATTTTGGTTGGCCCAGGCTAGGATTCGGCTGGCCGAATGCATGGTTCGACTGGCCCAATCTTTTTAAAATCTGAAGAAATGCATTGCTAGAAACTTGACCAAACATACTTCGGGCTGGCCGACCAGTCATGTTTGACTGGCCGAACCGAAGGTTGGGTTGGTTGAACTTGCCGCAAAAAATATATGATAATCTGTAAACTTGCCCGAATTATGTTGGGTTGGTCGAATTTGCCGTAAAAAATATATGACAATCTGTAAACTTGCCCAAATTATGTTGGGTTAGCCGAGGATAGTTACGCTGTAACATCCCAAATTTTCGCGGCCAGAGTTTATGTTTATTCCCAAGAAAATCGGGTGTTAATAATATATAAATTAGATGCTTTAAAAATCACACCTCATTTCTTTTTCATTTAAATCACATCCAGATACATTTATGAAGGTAACCTTCATGAGAATAAAATTGACTGTATTGATCATTTCATCAAAGTAAAAGAATTCAGTAAATAATCAAATGCCCTCTCAATGGGAGCTTATTATATTTATCGAGTTCGTAGCGGAAGTATAAAACTAATTCATAAAACTATCTTCTTATTCCTTTAGTATATTCTTTCATAGGGAAGTAGTCCTCTAAGTCTTCAATCTGTATGTCACCTGCATCATCTGTACGGTTGGAGAGGATCAACGCCCTACTCATAGTGATGGTTATCCTTTAAGATTAACAATGATTCAAGAGATTCATAAAAGTAATGTAAGGGTTCTGATACATCACGTACTCCACCACTACGAGAGATATCAGTATGCACAAACAATCTGCATGAATGCATGCCTAGCAAAGTGTGTGCGGCTCATCACACTAGTGATCACAATCACAATGTAGAAAATAGTTCATAATATCCGACTCGACCCGCATTCTCACACTACGGATATTCACAAGCGCGTCCAACATTAAGGTAGATTCATGCGAGCATCTCAAGGCGACACAACAACGCAATCAGGAGATTTACGTAACACAATGTGTTCATGGAGTGAATATTTGCGACATTCAATCCCGAGAAGTGATGTAACATGCACGGCGATTTACTTACATCGATCGCGTACCACGCCAACCAACCCACGAAATTACGTGCCGACCAAGAGGGCCGCTACCTGTAACGCATTAAGTCCATGATAAAATATTTGATTCAATAGTTGTGATACCTTTAACTCATCACTTGTAGTGATAGGGAATGTAAACTGAATCATGATTCCCAAAAGGGTAAATAAGTGTTGATGGTGGATTAAACAGTGTCATGAAAGCTTATAAATGGCAGGATAATAATATTTTAAATTAAGTATCCTTAAAGAAATAAAACCCTCACCTTGGTTGTTTGATTGTCCTTTAAGGATGTAGCTTAGGACTAATCTTTATTCAAATATACCTATTTTAAATTTGACTAGGGTAAGAATTAGAGGTTCTAAGTTATGAATTGTGGGGTTCATGTTATGCATTGTATTGTTTAAAGACCCGGGATGAACTTCTACTGAGTTAGATAGATTTTGACATGGGGACTTCTCTATTACCTTTGATTAGGAGAAAATCACAAAATTAAGGAGGAAGGAGGAAGAGTTTACGCTGATCTAAGTCTTCTGCTGGATTTTCTTTCTCCTCCTCCTCCTCCTCCTCTCTCTCTCTCTCTCTCTCTCTCTCTCTCTCTCTCTCTCTCTCTCTTTTCTTTTCTTTTTCTTTTTCTTTTTTCTTTTCTTTTCTCTCTTCCCTCCTTGCCGCAGCTGGGTGGCTGGCCAGTGCCAACTCCGTCTCTAGTCGAATCTTTGTGTTGAGTGTGAAATATTCCATATTTCCCCCTATTTGTACCTTAATTTTATAAACATGATAATACTTAATTGATTTAATTATTCATGTTTTCATGTGCGATGTGATTTCAAGAGCTTAAGGTGAAATCGATGTCAAAAGGAAGATTTATGCTCAAAAGATTATTAAATGAAGATTTGGAAGTCATTAATGAAGTATTCACATGCTAAAGATCCAAGAAAACCAAGTGAGGAATGAAGAGAATCAAAGATTTGAAGTGAAGAAAATTAATCCTAAAATTGTCATGAAAAAACATATTCTGAAACTTCGAGTCCATTTTGGGAAACCGCATAGAGTGAAGTCTATTTTTGAAAAATTACGCAGAGTGAAGATATTTTGGGAAATTGCACGGAGTGCATAAAATTGAGGCGGTTTCTAGATTTTTCCAACTCGGCGCGAAAGTTGGAGTTCCACAACTATAAATAGGACTCTCTAGGATGCTCCAAAGCATCTTCCAGGGTTTGGAAAGGTCTCAATGAGTATAGCACAAGGGTGGAGTAGCCGCTAAAGAGTTTTTCTTCTTCCCTAGGTTATTTTTCATGCTTTGTTTAAGAGATTTGGTTTCAATCATGTCTATGGTTGGCTAAACCTCTTAGGTAGGGCTAAGAGGTGAAGCTTATAGTGTGTTGGGATGTTTATTTTTCTTTGATTCTTGTTCTTATTGAACTTCATTGATTTCTAGTTTGATATTAAGAGAATATTTTTAGTTTTCTATGATTTATTGTGACTCAAATTACAGTAGATGTTGTGATAGCTTTGGATATCTTCTTTTCCTATTTTTAGATAGAAAGATTGGTAAATCCTGTTGTTCACCATCGTCTCTTGGGCTTGGTAAGGTGATGGAATCCCTTCCAATCTTCACAATTCTCCTCTATTGAGAATTAGGTCAATGAAAAGTTAAGATTTGATTTAAATTGCTTTATCTTCCAATTGGATAGGATAAGACTCCAATTCCAATTGTTTTTATTGAATCAAGCAAGGTAGCATCTTGATATTTACAAGTGGATCCATGGCACCCTAGTTCCCACCTTTAAATTCATAAGTTTTAATCAACATTATTCACCATTACTCTCAATTATTCAGATTTCAATTTAGATCTTTTTCTAGTTCTAGTTATTTTTAAAATACGTACAAGTTTAGTCCCTGTGGATTCGACCTCGGTCTTACCGAGTTATTACTACATCGCGACCCGACACTTGGGGTCGAGGGAGGTGTTTTATAATGCATAAGGGTTCTAAACGTTTCCTACGTAAGTCCTACGCAGCTCCGTTTGCACAGTAAAGAAAGACAAGATGGGCCAAGTTTCTTCTTTCGGATCTTCCTTCTTTCCTTCACGGATTAAGTCAGATCTGGATGGTCACCAGGTCATCCTTAGAAGTCCCACAGATGGAAGGTAATGGTCAGGTTCTTGAGTGCAAGAATGCCCATCCAACTGATTAGACGGTGGCCCTGTTTCGACACAGTTTTCAGAGATTTTACAAATTAGATTCCTGAGAGCATGTTTAGCAAGAGAAAGTCATCAAAATTGCGCTCTATTTTTTTTCCATTTTCGCTTTGGTCGGCTAGGGTGGGATCGGAATCCCCAACCCTTGGTTTTGGACAGTCATGATCATTCCACATGGGTCCCCTTTAGATTTCTTACGTAGGACTTTGGAACCCAATCAGTTTCTTCGTGTTCTTTGGGTAAGGCTTTCGAATAGAGATTGATCACGGGGTTCGGTCGGGTTTGGTGTGAAAAGTGGTTTGCTCTTAATCGAAATTGGGAGTTGTACATGATGGACAGTCCGGATTTCACATCATCATTATGATGGTGGGCCACAAGCGTACTCAAATGGACTCCATCCATTAACGTAGCAGTGTTGAGGTTTTTCTGTTGCTGGGAATCGTGTTCCCACATGTGCTTAGTCTCACGTAAGGATAGTGTAATGCCCTGAAAATCGGGGGTCGAGCAGGAGCCCAACTCCCGAGTTCCAACACATCACTTATGCAACATAGATAATGATGATTAAATGTTGTCTGTATTAGTGCCTTAAACATGAATGGGATTATACCAAATGACATATCATACTCTAGAGACAGTTAAATTATGCAAGCGGAAGACTGTGATAGATATATAAAATATATAAATTGTCGTACGTCTCCAGAGTGTGAACATGTCACCAAGTTAAATATATACATGTATACTCCAAAACTTAGCAAAATGAATATACATGGGTATTTCAAAAGTGCAAAATGACAAGTGTAATGGCGTCTAATCAACATTCCTGTAACCCTGTCGATCAGAACACGATCTACATAGACCCACCTGAGAGCTGCATATAGGAGAACTCATCATCATAAAAGTCCGGCTCTACTACGTAAGCATAGCCATTGCCTGCAGCTACAACAGGGTCTGGTTGCTGTTTAAAGCACCATCCCAGAACGTGGGAGTGAGTGATCAACTCAGTGGAGCTATAAAGTAAAGGTTAACATGTTATCAACTCATTCAAGCAGTACAATACTCATGTCCTAAATACTCTTGTTAATGCAAGGATGATATGTGAAAATGATGTATGCCCTCGCCTGCACTCCCTCTGCGACATCATCTTACGATTGCGGCATGCAACACTCCCGGTGTGCTCAACTCTAACGCCAAAGGCACATGCAATGCACTGCATATGCGTGATTAGCCAAGTTCTTAATTAGGCGTATTCATACAACAGGATTGGGAAGTTAAGATACCTCCCTTATTTCATTTTCCAAACAATGATTCATCTAGGGTCATCAATCCTAGTTAATCACATACGATAGGCAAGTTCTAGGTCGTTACAAGGAGGCTCGTCACCATCAACGCAGGCCTAGCTTATACTCGAAGCAATAAAGGAAAGGCTCGTTGCCTTAGCGTAGTTCTAGCATATACTCGAGGTCACTACGGGCTCATCACCTAATCGTAGGCCGACAGCTCGAATACAGTGTCCCATACCATTGTATTCGGCTCACGAATTCAGATTGCTCACTGAACACTACGGGGAGGCTCGTCGCCCCAGCGTATGCCGACAGCTCGAACACGGTGTCCCATACCACCATATCCGGCCAATGAGTCTTAGCGGATCGAGGTACCAAGGTTAAACCGGCTTTTTACTGGTAAGTTGGTACCTTAGATTCAAGTAGTAGCGTTCATACATGGTGAATAGACATTAGGCTAATCAGGTTACTTGACAAGCTCGACTGGTATGAGCGCACGATGAATTGATCGACATAGATCACATAAGCACTCCTCATGGCCTAACCACTGTTAACAATCATCGTACGACTCAAATTCATCGAACGTATCTGTTGTGGCGAAACTACTCAGCCACTCGGTCATAAAGCATTACTGACTGCCTGGAGTACATCGTAGCCCGATCACACTCCAAACAACAGCATTTACATGTTATAGTCAAAGACAACATGTGACAACTAATCGAAATACAAATCTCATTTAAGCATTTCAACAAACACATAATACACATGTTGTCATGCATAGGCATTTCATACATAAAGCACATAGTAGTAAGTTAGGTTACATGAAGGAAATTACAACTATAGGTAAGGGGATTGAGAGTCACCTCTCAACGCCCTCATTAAATTCTTTTTAACAAGCATTCTCTCATCCAAGCATTTTATCAAACAGTTAGACTACACATATCATATACATGTAATATAGTAGTTATAACAGGTATTTTAGCAAATCCGTTCACAAGGATGTTGCCGCACGTACAACAATCATGTATCCTCAAACATAAATCGTGGCAAGTACAAGTCAAAATTCCATATTCATACAAACATTTCAACAAACACATGGAATGCATCTATTTCAACATAGTTCATATATATGTGTAATACACAAAAGACATCGTATCTAAGCATATGTGATAGCAATCAAGTCAGACATAAATCATTGCTGATATTGAGAGCCTTGAAAACTATAACCTAAGCGTTTATAGTCTGCACCTTTTGCCGGTAAACTCGTAACAAATTCAGTTTAAACACTAAGTCCTTGCCTACGGCACAACGACAACCTATAACATGAAATAGGTTAGTTATTTCGCCATTTATGATATTTTGATACTTAAAACAGATTAGGGTTAGGATTTCTAACCCAATAACAGGATCAGAATCGCCGATATGGCGACACAAAAGTAGTGGTTGAGCACATGGAGTGGTAGGATCGAATCCCAGGAACAATCTCTCACTCTCTCTCTCTCTCGCTCTTCTCCTCTCTCTTTTCTTCTCTTTCTTATCTCTTCTCTCTCCTAGAGTTAAAATTCGTATGGAATGAGAGAGGGGTGGGTTTAGGTCTTTATATAGGCCCAGAACTAACCTCAATGGCCCAAGGGCCATGGTATACTTAAGTTATAGCCAGAAGGCATCCATTTTGGTCCAACGGAGCACATCTAGAGGCCCCTTTTCTATATACGGTCTAGAGAAAGTTCCCTGACATTAGATCTATGTCAGGTTAAGTTTTCAGTCTGATTGAATTTGTGGATCGACCGTGGTAGACCAGCTTCAGTTCAATGATTGTCGTCACTCGATCACGGCCACAAGTACACTAACCTGTGCAGGAAAATTTTCCTGATCTGAGGGTGTAATTGGGTCAAATTCTGATGGTCTGAAACCTTAAATTTGGCCAGCAAGTGAAAGGCCCAAATCACTTAAATTTGAGTTCATTTTCTAAAGATATTCGTGTTTCTCACACACTTCGCTCCGAGCTCAAGTTGTGCATTTCTGGATATTATCTGGATTTGATTTCTGAGATGGTTGTCAAGCCCAGTAAGGCGATAATCAATAGTTTCATGGTAATCGGACTTTCGACGTGCGGTCTAGGTCCGATACAGAGTTTTAATGTGCTCTAGAGAGCAACTGGGTTTAAAGATTGATCCTAGGTTTTTAGAAAATATTAAGTTAGTGATTTTAATGGTTTTAGGTCTTGCAGTTCATATATAAAGTGGTTCAATCTAATTCCACTGATTGTTTAGTTTAGTACTTAACTAAATTATGCCCTAATAACGATAGAATATGGTCCTAGGGCAGTTCTACGCCCGTTTCTGGAACTTTTTGTTAGTATATTATTTTAATTATTTTTCTAATAGTTCATCATCAAGTTTACTTCATCTCTATCAAATTTTATTAGATTTCCTGTTATAGAAAAATTCTAACAATTTTAGAAGCAGTGGTTGTCCAAACTAATGATTTTCGAACAGTTGTCACAACGACCTATATTTAACTATATTAAAATTAAAATTTTTATTATATTTTTTACTTATTTTTATATAAAACTAGTCTTATTGAGCTTCAATCTGGCTTTTGAATCACCTAAATTAAAGTTATATTGAGGGAGATATGACTTTTTGAAGTCGGGCTGAAAATTATAGAAAATGGGGTAGAAAACGGGCCGCCCGGCCCACTGGACGGCGATGCCATTGCTGACTCGCTGGACCCTGGGGCGATGGCTCGCCCTAGGAGTGATGCCTCACGCTCACCAGGTGGTGGTTCTGTCACTCGTTTTCTTAAAACGGGTGTATCTTCCAATCCGTAATGAGTTACGCGACGTGCCATATATGAATTTGAGATAGGAGAAGCTGATCTATCCAAATAACTTATTTATTTCATGAGATTCCAAAATTTTAATGGTTAAAACCCATTTTATTAATTTATTTACTATTTATAGAAAATTTTAGTTTAAGTTTTGTTCTTCATCACTTAAACTTTAGGATTTGTGTCTAATATGAAAGCACTTAGAAAAATCTGAAGAATAAGGTGGTGAAAGGTGAGATTTTGAAGGAAATGGGTTAAAAATGGATTTTTAGACTTTGAGATTGAGTTCTAAGAAGTTAATAAGGTATTATGATCGACCCATTGCCTAAGGACGTCTAATTCCAAGTTGGAAAAAATCCGGGATGTTATAATCTACCCCCCTTAAAAATAATTTTGTCCCCGAAATTGACTAAGGGTAATAAGTAAGATTTTATTATTTCTTTTGCCTAAGTTTTATTGATTTCAAGTTTATATGTATGGTAGGGTGTATACTATTTATGTTAGTCCAGCTCAATTTAGTATACCCTACTTAAAACTTTTTCACCTTGAAATTGGCTAAGGTTCCTATTAAGTTAGTATTCAACGAGTACACTCGTGGATATATTGACCTCGGCTATTATAATTCAGCTTATACCCATTGTTACGCCTATTCTTTAATATGAATTAGTTTAATACTGGAACCCTAATTGTTTTCCTTCAATGACTTCATTATTGACATTCTAGGGAAGATTCAGATCCTATTTAGTGACTTATCCCTACGCACAGCCTGGATCAATTCCCATCGATCCTAGGCGAGTGGGGCAGGGGCCCACCACGCTTCCGTTGCGCCACTTTGATCAAACGGATGCATTAGCCGACCTAACTAGATTGGGCTCATCATGTTCTACCCCCCTTAAAAATTATTTTCACTCTCAAGGCTCAAGGATCTGTGTCCTGATCCGTATATCGGAACAAGGTGTAATTTAGGACCTATCCTTGACATGAAATGGGATACGATCTCCCAATACATTAGTCTTCCTTCCATTGATGATGTGTTCTATGGCATTGGTACCTATGGTGATAGAAAGGAGCAAAAAATGATGGCTGTTGTGGTTGATTCCAAGGACGGGTGTGAGTTTGTGGCAAGATGCCTAATTCTACCAAAGGTCTTTTACTACGGTCCCGACTTACCCTTTTTAATCATGTCTAATTTAATACCGTAATATAATCTATATATTATTAGTACATATGAAATTTGGACAAAATAGGTTAACGGGCAGACTAACTTTCTAAGTTCATACGCACAATATGGAAACTAGAATGATCTATTACTGGGGACCCTATTCCTAACTGTCTGTTGCCCATTTGAGAAATTCCTTGGGCCAAAAAAAGAAAATCTCTATTGGCTATATATTCTTAACACTTCTCAAAGACAAAGTAATAAATTTTTGAGTTGCAAGTGGTCGGGCCAATGCGGAAGGAAAGTTGTGTAGTGGGTCTGAGCCGGATACATAGACCTTCTGCCTAGTCCATGATAGAAAATTTGTCATATCAGTTCTTAATTCTAGTTGATCCCAATCTTCTACTTGATTAGAGCATTGAGTCCATTGGTAACTACCAGGATTGAGAATTCGATTCAAATCGTGAATACTTTGCTTATATATAATTTCTTTACTTCGTGTTCCCGATTATAATAAGTCCTTAAGAAAACAATTCTAGGGGGTGTGTTCAGTTGACCTAACGTTCAATCTAAAGGATATATAAGTTTTCTCTGAATGTGAATTATTTTTAAGTTAGACAAGCTTCCTAAGAGTTACTACAGAAGCCTATAAGTATTAAGGGGATTCAACGAAAGAATGAGGTCTCACTCCAACCTAATCAAGCCGACTAACTAAGTCTATAACATAATCAGATTTTTACATTCCTTAGTATAACCAATAGCCTAGTCTTAATTTAGGAGTAGCGGTAATCTAATAGTTGTAATCCAAAGTCTACGCTCATGCGCTAGATGATTTCATACCATTTCTAATACAAGAAATTGTTTTATCGCTTAGGGTCAAAAGTTGTCTGATTGGAATTGAGTTGCCCGAACTTAAATGTAATTGTACTCGAGCACTTCACATATGCCCATACTAGCTAAGGAGGTCCTAGGGTTCACGTTATTAATTTATTAGGTTTTCTATACTTTCAGATTTTTTGAAATCTAGGAGTACCACCTCTAGGTCTAAAACTCTAAATGTCCCAACATCTGATGGTCATTGCGGTTTATATAATCCCCATTCCCAAGGTCCTAGTTATCTCATTACCTCGCTCTGAAACTCTTGGTTTGGGTCGATTTCAGGTTTGGAATTCATCAACTAATGACTCAAACCCATCGACTGACGGCCTAGAGGCGACCTAGGTCGATTCACGTGATCAAAGCTATGTTGTAGACTAAATTACAGTATTCGGTCTCGCCTGTCAGTGAAACCTTGGTATCCTAATATCATCACTAAATTCCATCGCCCCCTTCCTAAATCAGAGTGTGTCAGAGTGCGTTGTGTTACCATAACCTGAGTCCAGTTTAATCTAAATCATGCTCTGATACTATCTTGTAACGCCCTGAAAATCAAGGGTCGAGCAGGAGCCCAACTACCGAGTTCCAACACATCACTTATGCAACATAGATAATGATGATTAAATGTTGTCTATATTAGTGTCTTAAACTTGAATGGGATTATACCAAACGGCATATCATACTCCAGAGACAGTTAAATTACGCAAGCAGAAGACTGTGATAGATATATAAAATATATAAACTGTCGTACATCTCCAGAGTGTGAACATGTCACTAGGTTAAATATATACATGTATACTCCAAAACTTAACAAAATGAATATACATGGGTGTTCTAAAAGTTCAAAATGACAAGTGTAATGGTGTCTAATCAGCATCCTTGTAACCCCGTCGATCAAAACATAGTCTACATAGACCCGCCTGAGAGCTGCATATTGAAAGTGCACCAACTTGTGCCCAGGTTTGTCTAGTTACGTGAATGGTAAGTCAGACTGGCTACAGAACTTGATAGGAAGATTATTTCAAGCGTCTGCCTCAACCGGATGTGTGGAAGCTCGTAATAGGTAAATCATAGCCTCACATCCCATATCCCAAAATACCAGGTGATTAAAACCCTTAAAACAAGATAGACATCTTAGGGTTTTTGAGGAGAGAATTTTTTTTCAAAATAGGAAAATCTCTATGTTTTTCTCGCCTTGTCGATCCTATCGAAACACCCTCGATATGATCGACCTGTTCTGTCGATGTCCTCGATACCTTAACGATATTATCGATGAGAGGACCAAAAGTGTCCAGCAACTAAATATTCATCTGGACAGATTTATCGATGTATCGACACACATATCGATATCATCGATATAAGTACAAATATGTCCAGCAACTTCATAACATATCTGGATGAATTATCGATGTATCGATACACCTATCGATATCATCGATATTCAAATCTAGAGTCCATCAAGAGTGGCTCGATAAGATCGACAGATAGTTTTTCGGTGCCCCTGTTTTTTAAGGAAATCTCAAAAGTCTTCGATAGCATCGATGCTCTTCCGATATGATCTGAATTCAAATGTCGATAACATCGGAAGTCCATCGATGATATCAATCGTGGGCACACATATCTTACAGTAGATATTTCAAGTTGTTCTTAACTATGATCGGGGGCCCTTCGATAGAATCGATATTCAAATATCGATGATATCGATACCAGATCTATTGCCTCGAACAAAGCCATAATTAGTCCAACAAGCTCAAGATAAATCAGTTGGAATTATCGATGTCTCAACTCTGATCTCGATATGATCGACATTCAAATTCCGATGATCTCGATGGTTCCCCGATCAATCTTGAAATCCTGAAATATTACTAAGTCAATTCTCTCTCATTTTTCAAATGCCAATGGATCGATCTTGTCCTCGATAGAATTGGAGTTCGAAATCCGATGACATCGACTATGGTCTCGATTCATCGACCAATTGGCAAGAAGTTTCAAAAGTGTATGACATCGAGTCCGAGTCATCGAGCAGACCATCGATGCTATCGAGAGTATACGCTCGATGATATCGAACTCTGTCATAAATGTGACAGTTTTATATCCGTTGGAGCTTTTTTCCTATATATAGAGGACTTATCTTTTGTTGCTGTAAGAGAGAAAGAAGAGAGAGCTTTTGAGTGTTTCAACTTATATCCTATATCTAAAGCCCTTTCTCTCAAGGGAGTTCATCCTCCAATCAACCCTCATCATTGATATTCAATAAAGTGGATTGGGGAATGAACTTCCGCATTTAAGGATCCTTCAGCTACTACCTTAATGGCAAATCATTGAGCTGGGATGCCTTTAATGCATAAGAGTGGAACTACTTTACCTTCCTTATAGGAAAACCTTTAGAGAGTAGGATTCCATCTCAACCTTGACCCAACCTTAAACCTAGTCTTAGTATATCTTTTGCGTTGCGGATCAAGGGAGTAGAAGACTCTTCGTCAACAAGGAGGAGGAGATCTTCGGCGTTGTGCTTAACGGAACTCATCAACTTATCTGTAAGTATCTAGAGTCCAAGAGGACACTTACGATCATTCCTTTCTAGGATTAGGTCTTAAGTGGTTCTCACCCTTTGAAGTCCTCAAGGAGGCCTCTGACGGGAGTGTACGTGGTGGATGCGTTGTGTGGACCCTTGCTCTGTGGAGAGCATAAACATCTGGTTAGGAGTGAACCAGTAAAACTCCAGGGTTAGAGGTGAACCGAGTTGAAATGTCCGTGTAAAGGTTGTAGGTGAACCTGATTTAAAACCTTAGGTTTGAGGTGAACCCTGAGAAACCTCCTTAGTGAAATCCGGTACACTCAAGGGTTAAGTGCAGCAGCTGAGAGTGGAGTAAACTTATCGTCGAACCACTATAAAATGACTGTATTTGTAATTGCTTTTCTATATGTGTGATTCATGACAATGCATTCATATTCATATATCTAATCACATCTCACACACATACAGAGTCACATCTAACATAGACTAAGTTGCATATTGCTATAGCTTGATTAGTTTGTGATTGGATCCTCTACCTGGCTTGGAAGCTAGTAGAGTTACATTTGAGTAATCCTGATAATTGTATATTTAAAAGGATTAGTGAAATAGGATTTTAAATAAATCATAAAAACTTTTAAAAGTCCTATTCACCCCCCTCTAGGACATATTGGCATATTCCCTCTTCAACTCAAGCGGTCTTCACCGCTATTTCAATTGGTATCAAAGCGGGTCTCTCTTTAAGGGATTCACCGCCTAGAGAGTGATCTTGACTGAAGTTGGGAATATGGCTAAAGGAGAGGGCTCATCAGTCACTAGACCTCCAGTATTTAACAGCTCAAATTATGCATTCGGAAGGCTAGGATGCACTACTTTCTGAGCTCTTTGGATCATGACGTTTGGGATATAGTTGAAAGTGGATATGTGCCACCTACTGAACAAACTGTACTTGATAGTGGCACAACAATCACAAAGCCTAAATCCAAAGAAATATGGACAGCATTCGACAAAGAAAGGCAAACATCTGAAGCCAAGGCTATGAATACTATCTACTGTGCCGTGTCCCAGGATAATTAAATCAGATAAGTATGCGTGGGACATCAAAAGAAGCATGGGATTTACTGGAAATAACCCATGAAGGCACAAGCACTGTGAAGAGGTCCAAACTACAACTCTTGACTTTACAGTTTGAAAGTCTCAGAATAGAAGAGCATGAGACATTTATGGAGTTTTTCACAAGGCTAATTATAATTTGCAACTCCTTGGGTGGATTGCGAGAGAAAGTTCTAGTACCAAAAATTTGAAGGAAAATTCTAAGATCCCTACCGGAACGATTTAATCCCAAGGTTACAACAATTTAAGAGTGTAGAAACATAGATGAAATGAAAGTAGAAGAACTCGTAGGTTCCCTACAAACTTTTGAACTACACTTCACTCGAACTCCTAAATGCAAAACAACTGTCCTGAAAACTTCAAATAAAACAATACATATGGATAGTGGGAGTGAAAAGGAAGATGAAGATGAAGAAGTGGCTTTGCTGGCACAAAAATTCAGAAGATTCTTTCATAAGAATCGCGACCGTCCTTTTAGAGGGAGGAAGGTGAACAACAAACTCCCTGCAGGAAAATATGGTAAAACCAAAGAACCTCAATGTTATGCCTGTCGAGAGTATGGACACCTTTCAACTGAATGCCCAAATAGAAAAACTAAGGGCAAGGCAATGGCCATCATGTGAGATGATACAAATGAGTCAAATTCAGAATCTAGTGACTCAGAAAGCAATGAAGACCAGAAATCATTGAAAATTCTCATGGTCTCCACTGCTTCGATCATTCCCACTAAATCTAAGAACGAGAAAGAACAGCAAGCCACATAATCATTTCCATCTGACAATGAGGAATCTGATGAAGAAAAAGAAGAAGAAGAAAATGATGAGCTACAAGATGCTTACAATTAGCTTTATATCCATAGCATCAAAGTGGCTAAAAGACTGGGAATATCTGAAAGTAAAAACCAATTGTTGCAACAAGATTTGGACAAAACTGTAAAAACTAATACACATCTGATCAATGATTTATAGCAACATCACTCAGAAAATGATAGACTTGAGAGAATTAATACTTTTCTTAAAACTGAGACTGAAAAACTAAGCAAATAGGTTGAACAATTAAAAGACAAGAATTTTCTCCTTCAAAATGAAAATCACACACTCCTGTTTAATCTAGAAGAGTCCAAAAAAAATGCCAAGAAAAATTGTATGCTTTCCTAGAGTGGTGAGAAGTTAGAAAAACATTTAGGCATGGGAAAATGTGGAGAGGACAAAAAGGGATTAGGTTATGGAAAAGCTAAAACAAAAACTAAATATAATGCACAACCTTTTGGAAAATTTGTTGCCTCTAATAGTAACATTAGACCTATCCCAGCTCGTCACAAAAATGGTAAGACAATTTATGAACTAAACAAAAGAAATATGCAATCATCACCACTTGTGCTAGTTGACAGGATGAAGGAGTCATTAAGTCATGTGGATAAATCGGATAAGATGAACAAATCTACCATAAGTAAAACTCCTGTCACAAAGTGGATGATTAAGGAAAAGCCAAATTGCCTTGTTACACATTCAGATCGTCTACCAGGCAATGAGGTCAAATGGTACCTTGACAGTGGTTGCTCAAGACATGTTACAGGTGACAAATCCCTTCTCTCCAACTATAAAAATCTTCATAAAGGGATAGTCACCTACGGAGATGGAGCCACTGCCAATGTAATTGGACAAGGAATGATAAGAGGAATTGATTTGCTAAAAAATGAGAATGCTTTTTGCATAAAAGGACTAGCACATAATCTGTTAAGCATCTCTCAAATCTGTGATAATAGACATGTGGTCAAATTCAACAAAGAAGAATGTGATATCCTAGATCAATCAGGAAAATCAGTAATTAAGGGTCATCGCACAAACAACCACTGTTACATCATTGGAGGCATAGAAAGGACTGATGCCTAGAAATACTGAGCAGAGAAAAACAAGTCCTGATCATACATCTAGATCTTGATATTTGCTGAAATGATGCAATTTTGTTGAGCATAAAATAATATATCTGAGGTTTCTCACCTCAATCTTTTGTAAATAAACATGCAAATGTTTATAATTTTTGATGTACAGTAATTGTACATAATTTTGCTGAGTATGTTATTGATATACTTGAAGGGTTGAAAAAGAAAAATATTCCTCTTCATTCCTATCGATCTGTCATTTCCGATTAAACGATCATGGGTCGATATCATCGACGTCTCTTCAGAATGTGGAAAGTCACAGATCGGGACTACTATCGAAGCAATTGCCAATAACTTCGGATGTGGATCATCAATATAATCGAAACTAAGTTCGATAAAATCGAAGACTCCTGGCCGATAAAAGGCGATCGAGTGAAAGAATTTTATTTCTCTAAAAAATTTTTTGTTTTGCTCTCTGCTCAAATCCTCGGCCAGAAGATCATCAACGGGTCCCGAAAGCGTCAAAAGAAACGGGTATTATCCTTCCATCCCTTCCACTCCAGAGTCTAATCTCATATTTGGTTGGGTACTTTCCATTCTCTTGGTTGACCTTCCTTACCTTTACTCGCCTCTTACACTGAAAAATCATGAGCAAAGGGAAAGGTAAGTCCCTTTCTCAGTCTTCAAAAGGGAAAGCAAAACAACCCAGTATGCATCAACTCACTTCATCAGTGAGACATCCAGACACTGTCGTTGAACATTTGGTTCTCAATAGCACCATCGAGTCTTTTGGTGTCGATCTGCTTTTAGAAGTCATTAGATGGCAAAATATTTTGAATCTTGGTGGTACTTATCAAATTAGAGTAATTCATGACTTCCTCAGCAAATGTCATGTTATTTGTGATGATCCACCTTGCATTCAAGTAAAATTGTTGCATTACTCCAATCACATCACTCCCATCACCTTGAGCAACCTCTTAGATCTCCAAGTCACTCGCATTCCTATTACGAATCGGAATCTAAATGGTCTTGGTGTCTGGGGCGAGATAACTCATGCACTATGTCAGGGAACTATTATTTCTCAGAACGATGATAATTCCCTTCATATTAATCATCTTGGACCACCTTTAAAATCCTTCATGACATTTTTGGATCCAATGTCTATCCTTGCGATGTAAATGGTAATCATCTATCTCCCTTTATGTTAAATGTACTGTATGATATATAATAGGAAGTTCAGGTGTGCCTTCCAACACTACTTCTTAAACAGCTAATTCGGGTCATTCAAGGAAATCATCAGGATACACTAGCTTTTCCTGTACTCATCTATAAATTAGCTCATCATGTTGGTATTCCTACCTCATCTGATAGAGTCTATCCAGAGAAGTGGTTTGACAGTGATTCGGCTCAGTTGACACAATAGCTCTGTCTTCCTTCAGTTCTTCCTGAGAACAGTGCTCCCCTGCAATCGGCTGCTCCATATGCTCCTCCATCATATCCATGGGGATCTAACTGAACGCCATTGCTGAGTCCGGAGTCGATCACAAACCGCCAAACTCATCATCTTGAACGTCACCGACTGAACGGTATGGCGAGCATGGAGGAGCAACTTCACAATTGTGAGAGATGTCTCACCGTGATTGAAGAAAAAGTCGATTCTCTCCAACAAACAAATCAGCAAGTTATTAATTTACTCACACGTGGTGACTCGAGAAGTGGTAGAAGCTGGTCGCGTTAATCAAATGCCATTTTTTTTGGGGCTTGGTATTTTTACTGGGATAACTGTTAATATGCTGCCAATCTTGGGCAGTCTATTTTGGATAATCGGATAACTTTAGTCTTATTTTGTATATGGCTGAACAGGATTTATATTATTAATGCCATATTTCTGTTTTGAGCTCCCCAGGCTTACCAAGTTATGGATTGCATGTGCTGCTTCTTAATGACTATTCTAAACTGCTATATCACTGCTCTACTTTCTGCATCCATAGGTTATGAAAATTATGTTTGTTTTAAAATGATTTCATCTGTATACATCTATCCGATTGGTTCTCCCAAGTACTTCTTTGAACTTCAGTCAATATCCTTTGCTATACCTTTGCCAATGACTGACAAAAAGGGGGAGAATAGTTCAAACACCCTGAGTGAAAAATTGTATATCTAATGTTGTTGCAGGTGTGAGGGGGAGCAGCTACACCAAGAAAGGGAGATTTTTGAAGTAAGGGGGAGCAGATACTTCTAGAATGTGTACATGAGGTAGAAAAATTGTAAAATTATGTAAATGCATGTACACACAATTTAGGGTGTGTCTAGAAGTGTTCTAGGGTGTTTTGGGTATTTTGTCACGTAATTGACAAAGGGGGAGATTGAAAGTCCACCTACTTGTGCCCTGGTTTGTCAAGTTACATGAATGGTAAGTCAGACTGACTATAGAACTTGATAGGAAGATTATTTCAAGCGTCTGCGTCAACCGGATGTGTGGAAGCTCACAATAGGTAAATCATAGCCTCACATCCCATGTCCCAAAACGCCAGGTGATTAAAACCCTTAAAATTAGATGGACATCTTAGGGTTTTTAAGGTGAGAAAACTTTTTCAAAATAGGAAAATCTCTATGTTTTTCTCGCCTTGTCGATCTTATCGAAACACCCTCGATATGATCGAACTGTTCTGTCAATGTCCTCAATACCTTAACAATATTATCGATGAGAGGACCAAAAGTGTCTAGCAACTAAATATTCATCTGGATGAATTTATCAATGTATCGATACACATATCGATATCATCGATATAAGTACAAATATGTCCAGCAACTTCATAACATATCTGGAGGAATTATCGATGTATCGATACACCTATCGATATCATCGATATTCAAATCTTGAGTCCATCAAGAGTGGCTCGATAAGATCGACAAACAGTTTTTCGGTGCCCCTGTTTTTTAAAGAAAACCTCAAAAGTCTTCGATAGCATTGATGCTCTTCTGATATGATCTGAATTCAAATGTTAATAACATCGGAAGTCCATCGATGATATCAATCATGGGTACGCATATCTTACAGCAGATATTTCGGGTTATTCTTAACTACGATCGGAGGCCCTTCGATAGAATCGATATTCAAATATCGATGATATCGACACCAGATCGATTGCATCGAACAAAGCCATAATTAGTCCAACAAGCTCAAGATAAATCAGCTAGAATTATCGATGCCTCGACTCTGATCTCGATATGATTGACATTCAAATTCCGATGATCTCGATGGTTCCCCGATCAATCTTGAAATTCTGAAATATTTCTAAGTCAAGTCTCTCTCATTTTTCAAATGCCGATGGATCGATCCTGTCCTTGATAGAATCAGAGTTCGAAATTTGATGACATCGACCATGGTCTCGATTCATCGACCAATTGGCAAGAAGTTTCAAAAGCGTATGACATCGAGTTTGAGTCATCGAGCAGACCATCGATGCTATCGAGAGTATACGCTCGATGATATCGAACTCTGTCATAAATGTGACCGTTTTATATCCGTTGGAGCTTTTTACCTATATATAGAGGACTTGTCTTTTGTTGCTATAAGAGAGAAAAAAGAGAGAGCTTTTGAGTGTTTCAACTTATATCCTATATCTAAAGCCCTTTCTCTCAAGAGAGTTCATCCTCCAATCCACCCTCATCATTGATATTCAATAAAGTGGATTGGGGAATGAACTTCCGCATTCAAGGATCCTTCAGCTACTACCTTAATGGTAAATCATTGAGCTGGGATGCCTTGAATGTATAAGAGTGGAACTACTTTACCTTCCTTATAGGAAAACCTTTAGAGAGTAGGATTCCATCTCAGCCTTGACCCAACCTTAAGCCTAGTCTTGGTATATCTTTTGCATTGCAGATTAAGGGAGCAGAAGACCCTTCGTCAACAAGGAGGAGATCTTCGGCATTGTACTTAACGGGACTCATCAACTTATCTATAAGTATCTAGAGTCCAAGAGGACACTTGCGATCATTCCTTTCTAGGATTGGGTCTTAAGTGGTTCTCACCCTTTGAAGTCCTCAAGGAGGCCTCTGGCGGGAGTGTACGTGGTGGGTGCGTTGTGTGGACCCTTGCTCTGTGGAGAGCATAAACATCTGGTTAGGAGTGAACCAGTAAAACTTTCAGGTGCGTTGTGTGGACCCTTGCTCTATGTAGAGCATAAACATCTGGTTAGGAGTGAACCAGTAAAACTCCAGGGTTAGGTGAACCGAGTAGAAACCTCCGTGTAAAGGTTGAAGGTGAACCTGATTTAAAACCTTAGGTTTGAGGTGAACCCTGGGAAACCTCCTTAGTGAAATCTGGCACACTCAAGGGTTGAGTGCGACAGCCGGGAGTGGAGTAGACTTATCATCGAACCACTATAAAATGACTATTTTTGTGATTACTTTTCTATGTGTGATTCATGACAATGCATTCATATTCATATATCTAATCACATCTCACACACATACACAGTCACATCCAACATAGACTAAGTTGCATATTGCTATATCTTGATTAGTTTGTGATTGGATCCTTGAAAAGGCCAAGCTATATGTCCTAGAGGGGGGGGGGTGAATAGGACTATGCCAAATTTAAAAATAAATCAGCGGAACAAAAGTAAATCAATACTCTTACAATAATGAATCAATTCACAATGCTAAATATAAATCACCTTGATAAATAATTATTGAGAGATTGATACAAATTCAGTTCTAAGGACAACCTTACACCATAATAAACAAGGGCTTATGGTAGGACAACCTTATTTCTAGAACCTCTTTTGAATCAAGAACTCAATGTTAATATAAGTAAATGAAATAGCAAGGAATTGAAAATAAATGCAGAAGTAAAGATCTAAATTATTACAACAATCCCCACACTTGCTTGAAAATGTAAATAGTTACAATATTCACATCCACTTGTACATTCCACACAATCAAATGATAAAAGATATGAAAATTAATCAAGCATTCAATCCACAAGACAAAGAGTTATAGTGGTTCTCTGTGTGTACACCAACCTGTTTTACAATGACCACACTGAGAATGCGTTACTCCACTCCTAATATCCTCACACAGGGGATATTAGCGTTCACTATCAAATAGGTTTTCACAGGTTCACCAAAAACCTTTACAATTATGTCTTTTTCACTTGGGCTTACACAATTCAAAAACCCCTCTTTTCTGAGTTTTCTGGTTTTCCTCAGACAACCAATACAATGAGATTTTTCTGGCTCAACCTCAAACAAAACCAGTACAATGAGATTTTTCTGGCTTAACCTCAAACAAAACCAAAAATAAATGAATTTTACAGAATTGTAAAATACCTAGATTTTTCCTTTAGCAGCCCGGTAGAACCAATCGGAGTAGATGATTGAATATCAATGTTCAATTTCCAATACTCACATTCATAGGGTTCTAACTTCTAATAGATTTTAGATTTTAACTTGTTGGGCGTAGCTATATTTGATTTTGATTCCAAGAAGAAGGAATAATATAATTCCTCTTTTCAAATAAGATTGGAATAGAGAAACAAAATCAAATTAAATAAGCTAGCAAAAAGGAATATTAAATAAGCACAATTTAGCTTAAAATAAACACAGACTTATCTCAGAGTGATTACTTGAAAATTCTTGAAAGGAATGGAGTTCGAATGTAAAAACTCGAATTTCGTGTTCAATTTATAGAAGAAAAAATCGTTCCTACGTGGTCTTAGAAACCTAGGGACCTGGTCGTAGCTCTAACAGATTTTTGAAAATTTGAGCGCGATCTTTGAAAACCGTTCTACGACTGGTCGTGTGTACCCTACGACTGGTCGTGGGACACCTACGACTGGTCGTGGGACACCTACGACTGGTCGTAGGACCATGAAATAGGTTGCTGGACTTTCAGTCGTAGCTCCACGACTGATCGTGGACGAGTCGAAGCCAACCTACGACCGGTCGAAGGACCTCCAGGACTGGTCGTGGGCGTTCCAAAAAATCCGAAAAATCTTCAACAAATTAGGACTGGTCGTGGAATTTCTTGGACTAGTCGAACCAATGCTAGGACTGGTCGAACAAGAGCTAGGACAGGTCTTGGAACAGACTAAGCTTATGTAGAATAAACATTTGTTTTATGTATCCAAAATGACCTACTTAAAGGGTCAACCTAAGGTCATTCAAACCTGAAATATGACGTATGGACATTGAACTTCAACCATTCAATGAATGTAGATTGTTTGAAACAATATCTGGCTTGAAGTCTTGAACAATATCAGGCTTGAAGTCTTGAGATCTTCATCAACATTTGAACCTTGAGAACTTTAACATCTTGAGCTTCATCTTGTAGCTTTTTGAACTTTAACATCTTGTGCTTCAACTTGTAGCTTTTTGAACTTTAACATCTTGTGCTTCAACTTGTAGCATCTTGAAGTATAAAATCATCATACCAGCACAAGACACAGATAGATGTTTTGACACATCAAAATTTGACAACCAAAGGAGTATGAGACCATAGCCCTTACAATCTCCCCCTTTGTCAAATTTGTGACAAAACAGCACACCAAGTATATAATTCTTCCAATAGACATAAGAGAAGTACAAAGCAAGCACAGATGAACAAGCACAGATGAACAGATGATAAGCAATGTATAGACATGATAAGCAATAATCATATTCCCACAACTCATGAGAAATTTAACTCCCCCTGAGTAATAGCACAACAAAATTTAACTCCCCCTGAGTAATAGCTAGCACAACAACAAAACAAAATTTGTAACATTCACCAAACTTCTCCCCTTTTTGACACAAAATGACAAAGGAAGAAAAGCAGTTAATGTGCATACCCAATTTGGAGTTAAAGCAAAAAAAATAGTCCATAACCAACAAAAAGATTAGAGATGCAAGCTAATATCAGTAAATATTACAGACCAAAGAAAAATTCAGTCAGAACCAGAAGAAGGTGCAGGATTAGATGGATCAATTTTGTGTAATCCCTTAGCAATTCGCCTCATATATTTACGCATATAAGAAAATTGTGTGTCTTGAGTAACACGAATTTGAGCCACCTGCTCTTGAATAGAATTCAACCTTTCATCAAAATCAAAAGGCTGAAAATCAGGATCATCAGCCGAGTCTGACTCAAGTTCTTCAAATAAGTCATCCATATTCACGTCCTCAGGAAGATTACTAGCTTCAGCATTACCTGCTTCACCACCACTGCTACCAGCATCCACTTGGCCTCTAGCCAAATCTAAAGTCATCTTATTAAGATTGGAGTTATTAAAAGGAAGATGGTGGATGGGTTTTTCCCTAGTAGGCATGGCTATGAGCATATGATTTGCTAACCTAGTCAGTAAATAACCAAAGGGTATATCACTATATCCAGGATGGTGACGTGACAGAATAATGGAATGACAGATTAAAGAAGGGAGGCATATATTAACACCAGAGACAACAGAATGCAAAACACGAACCATAAAAGAAGTGAGTTCGGTTTTGTTACCAGAACGTGGATAAAGATTCGAAATGAATATCTTATGAAGTACTCTGTGTCTGGGTAACAAATACCTTGAGGGAAGTACATGACCTTTATGAGTCCAATGAACATCCATATTACATAAGTCTCTAGTAAGCATTCGTCGTTCAGATTCTGAGAGACTATCATGTAAAATATTAATTGGAATGCTTTCATCATTGATAGGTATTTCCATAATATCTGCAATCAAATGTCGATCTACAACAAACAAACCTTCTTGAGTATCAACTTTAAATGTTAAATTCTCAAGAGAAAAATCGCAGATACATGCAAACATGGATTGGGCAATGGACTGGTATGCAGCTCCACCCCAATGTAGGATGTTATCCCATCCCACAGATTCCAACAAAGAAGGAATACCAAAAGAAGCAATGTGATTGACATTAACAATTACATTACGCATACGCAAATCTCGAGCATCAGTAGAATCATTTTCAGGAGAACGAAGATGACGTTGAACAATGGAAGTTGATCTAGAAGAAGATGGACCTCGAGTAGTTTTCTTTTTACCTCTAGGATCCATTTTCAAAGAAAGATTTCAAGGAAACAACAAAATGCAAGATAGAAGGAATGAGATTTAGATAGAACAGATTTTTTAAGAGAAAAACCCCAAATCCTGCAATCAATGATCAAATAGATTCCACAAACATGAGTTTTGAAGCACTAATAGTAAGAATCTACAAGAAAAATGTAAAAGAATCACTAACCTTGAAAAACAATGAAGATGGGTTGGGGCAGCCGTAGCTAGGACGGTTGGAAAGAAATGAAGAAATGAAGAAGAAGACTAAAATCCCCAATTTTAAGTGAAATCCGTGCTTTCTACGACCGGTCGTGGTATGCGTGTTCGACCGTCAGAAGTACCCACGGTCGTGTATTCTCACGACAGGTCGAGTATGACAAAAAATTTGCAATTTTTTTTTTATATTTTTTTTAAATAATTTCAAGTTTTAGCGAATAAAACATCAAACTTATGATACACAAAATCATGCAAACTCAATTTAAATTGCACATACCGAGATCAATTTTTAATTTATTAAACCGGCTTTTGTCGAAGCGGTTTAGTGAAAATGTCCGCAAGTTGAATCTCGGTTGGAATGTAATCCAAATTTATTAATTTTTCTTCCACTAATTCACGAATGTAATGAAATCTAATGTCAATATGCTTAGTACGTGAATCTTTGAATGGATTTTTAGAGATATTTATTACCGAATTATCACAAAATAAAATCATAGAATCTTGAGTAATTCCATAATCGCTTAACATTCGTTTCATCCAAACAAGTTGAGTACATGCATTTCAAAGAAGAATGTATTCAAATTTCAAATGATTGATAGCGATATAGAACTTTGCTTCTTGCTAAACCAAGAAACAAGACAATTTCCAATGTAGAAACAACCACCCTTTGGTTGATTTCCTATCATCAATGTTTCCAAATTTTACCAAGTCGACATCTGCGTGCAGGCTAATTGAACATTAGTCTCATGTGGATACCAGAGACCCAATTTAGTAGAACTTGCGACATAACGCATAATCCGCTTAACAGCAGTTAAGTGAGATTCTTTAGGATTTGATTGATAACGAGCACAAATACCAACACTCAAAGCAATATCAGGTCTACTAGCAGTTAGATAAAGTAAACTACCAATTAAACTACGATATAATTTAGGATCTACATCATTACCTGTAGAGTCTTTTGAGAGTCTTACAGTTGTACTCATTGGAGTATCAAAATTTTTACCTTTCTCAAATCCAAATTTTTTAATTAAACTCTGAGCATATTTGGTTTGTGAAATAAATATTCCATCAGGTTGTTGTTTTACTTGCAATCCTAGGAAATAGTTTAATTCTCCAACCATGCTCATTTCAATTTAGACTTCATCAAATCTGCAAACTCAACGGTAATATGTTAGTACAAGGTTGATCCATAAATAATATCGTCAACATATATTTGAACCATTAGAATATCATCGTTATATTTCTTAACAAAGAGTGTCTTATCAACACACCCCATCTGAAAGTTATGACTTAGTAAAAACTTAGTCAATTTTTCGTACCATGCTCTGGGAGCTTGTTTCAGACCATAGAGAGCTTTCTTAAGACGATACACATGATCAGTAAATTTAGGATCTTCAAACCACTGTAGGTTGTTCAACATATACCTCTTCATGTAAATCACCATTGAGAAAGGCACTCTTAACATCCATTTGATAAATTTTAATTTTCTTAAAACATGCTATGGAGATAAAAAGTCGATCGATTCAAGACGAGCTACGAGGGCAAATGTTTCATTATAGTCAATACCTTCGATTTGTGTATATCCTGTACAACTAGTCTTGCTTTATTTCAATAATATTTCCAAGCTCATCAGATTTGTTTTTGAAAATCCATTTTGTTCCAATAATATGTTTATCTTTAGGTCTAGGAACAAGTTGCCAGACATCATTTCGACAAACCGATTAAGTTCTTCTTGCATCGCAAGAATCCAATTTTCATCGAAAGTGCTTCTTTTACGTTACTCGGTTCAATCTGGGAGGTAAAGCATACGTAGTTACATATGTCCTCTAATTGTCTACGAGTGCGCACACCGATGAGAGGGTTTCCAAGTATTTGAGAGGTTGGATGATCTTTATGATCCTTAATTCAGATTAGTTTCACTTGATGAAGTTTCTTGTTTTTCAAGTATAAGAACTTCATCATTATCTAAACTAGGGACAGTGTCTTCAAAAGATCGTCAATCATAACATTTATTGACTCTTGAATCACACCGGTCCTGTTGTTTCAGAACACGATAAGCACGACTGTTTAAAGAATAACCTAAAAAGATCCCTTCATCACTTTTAGTGTCGAATTTTCCCAAATTTTCACGGTCCACGCAAAATATAGCACTAACGCCAAAAATTCGAAAATATTTGATGAAGGCTTTTTCTCAAACCACATTTCATAAGCCGTTTTATTATTAGATTTACAAATATAAACACGGTTAATAATGTAACAAGTGTATTCATTGCTTCAGCCGAGAGATTCTAGGTAGCTTCATGCTATTTAACATAACATTTCCCATTTCTTGAAGTACTCTATTCTTCCTCTCGACAATTCCATTTTGTTGAGGAGTTTTAGGTGCGAGAGAATTCATGCGATATTCCACGATCGCTACAAAATTTCTCAAAACCGCTATTTTCAAATTCGGATCCATGATCACTACGGATCTTGTTGACTTGAGAACATTTTTCGGTTTGAATCCGTTTTATAATCTTTTTCACTTCATCAAGGGTTTCGATTTATCTTTCAAGAATGAAACCCAAGTGTATCTTGTATAATCATCTACAATAACTAAGATGTACTTTTTGCCACCTCGACTTTCCGTTCTTGTTGGTCCTATAAGATCCATATGGAGAAGCTCGAGTGGTCTTGTGGTGATATTGGAGTTCACCTTTTGTGAGAGCTCCTAGTTTGTTTACCATAATTGGCATTCACCAGATCTTGTCTATTTTTTTCATTTTTGGTAGACCTTTTATTAGTTCACTTTTGCTCAATCTGTATAAATTTCTGTAGTGTACATGTCCAAGGCGTTTATGCCATAAATCTGTCTCATCGGTATGGACCATGTAGCACGTTTGATTAGATGAGCTACCATTGCTTACTATATAGCAGTTTTCAGAAGTTTTGCGACCAATTAATATTACGAACCCTTTTCATTTGAAATTTCACAACCTTGATTAGTAAATTTAACATTATGGTTGTTATCGCATATTTGAGATATGCTCAACAAGTTGTGTTTTAAACCTTCAACATATAACACATTTTTAAATAAGGGAAGGTTATAGAGTTGGACCGTACCTTTGCCAATTATCTTGCAGTTGCTACCATCACCAAATGTGACTGTCCCATCAGTCATATCATTAAGATCGGTGAATAGAGCTTTTGTCGCTGTCATATGTCTGGAGCATCCACTGTCTAGGTACCATTTTGAATGGCTTGTAGCTTTGAAAGCAAAGTGTGAGCAACCAAACAAGTAACCTTGGGAACCCATTTCAAGATCTTGTTTTGGGTTTAGGAGAATAATTGGTCTTGTTTTGTTTATAGTTATAAGAGTGACCCTCTTGAGTTAGATTTTAACAGCTCCTTAAGTAAATCAATAATTTTTTCAGCTAGCGGGTTTTGAATCTGATTTTTGAAATTTATATAGCTGCTTTTGTGTTTTTGAAAGGTTTTTGTATTTTTAGAAAAAACTTGATTAGTACCTTTTCCTTTTGAGTTAGAAGTCTCTCCTTTCACAAAGATGGAAGGAGCATTCTTCTGTTTAGGAGATGTGTTTTTGTCAAAGCCCAACCCGGATCGATCACCACATTTTCTTGATCCGGATAATAATTTTTCTAATTTTGGATCACCTTGGGCATATCTCCATGTGTCCTTCAAACTCAGAAGAGAGGATACTTCATTTTTAAGTTTATCATTTTCAGATTTTAAATTTTCAATTAGGGAGGTTTTGAATTCTAAATCACACTTTGATTTTTCAAAACAATCTGAAATTTGAGATTTTTCTAAAACAAGGGTTTCAAAACATTCTTTTAGTTTAAAGAACTTTTCTTTTTGAAGTTTAAGTTTGACAGCAATTTTACAACTTTCTTTATATAAGGCATTGTAAGCATCTTGTAGATCTTCATCATTTTCATGATCACTATCCAAATTTTCTTCACTTGTTGAATCATCGTGATCTGAAAAGGTAAACTTGGCTAGAGTCATAAGGGCCTTAAGTTCACTGCCTGACTCGGTTTCTGAATTTTCTGATTCAGAAGAGGCTTCAGAATCAGACGATTCATCCCAAGTAGCCAACATACCCTTCCTTTTGGATCTGTCCTTTTTAGGACATTTGTTTGCTAAATGCCCATATTCTTGACAGTTGTAACATTGACTATCTTTCAATGATTTCCAAGTTTTAGACTTAGGTTTAGAACGTTTCTTTTCATTTGCCTTTTGAAAGTCGACTCTTTTCTTACTTTTGAAAATCTTATAAAACTTTTTTGCTAAAAGGGCCATATCATCTTCAGACTTTTCTGAATCTGAATTTTCTTGAGTAATACTTTTAGATGACTTCAAAGCAATAGACTTACCTTTAGGAGCTTTAAAACTTAATTCATAGGTTTGCAAAGAACCAACTAATTCTTCTACCTTCATATTGTCCGTATCACGAAGTTCTGGATTGCGGTTACCTTTGAATTGAACCGTTCGGGAAGAGAGCGTAGTATTTTTGCACACACTTTACTTTCTCGAGATCTTTTCACCAAGACCCCACATAGAGTTTACAATGTCATTCAATCTAGTGTAAAAGTCCATAAACATTTCATTTTCCTCCATATGAATTTCTTCAAATTTAGTTGTGAGGAGTTGGACTTTAGATTTCTTGACAATTGTAGTACCTTTCGTGTGTCATTTCTAAAATATCCCAGGCTTGCTTTCAAAGATATCACAGGATATGATTCTTTTGAATTCATCCGATGATAGTGTAAGTGATTGCATTTAGTGCTTTAGCATTAGCACTACTCTCATTTTTCTGAAGTGTGGTCCATTGAAAAAATGGTGTAATTTTCATAGATTTTGAACCATCAACACCAGTTACTTCCATGGTAGGAGGATTCCATTCAGTCACTGTGGCTAGCCACACACTTTCATCCATTGATCTGAGAAAGATTCTCATTCTGGCTTTCCAATAGGCATAGTTGGAGCCATCAAAAGGTGGAGGCCTAGTAACTGAAAGGCTATCAAAATTTGACATCTTTTTATATAGCTTAGATCGTTAGCTCAGGAAATAAATCCAAATAAAAAGCAACAAAAATGAGCTATTAGGCTTTGATACCACTTGAAAAGGCCAAGCTATATGTCCTAGAGGGGGGGGTGAATAGGACTATGCCAAATTTAAAAATAAATCATTGAACAAAAGTAAATCAATACTCTTACAATAATGAATCAATTCACAATGCTAAATATAAATCACCTTGATAAATAATTATTGAGAGATTGATACAAATTCAGTTCTAAGGACAACCTTACACCATAATAAACAAGGGCTTATGGTAGGACAACCTTATTTCTAGAACCTCTTTTGAATCAAGAACTCAATGTTAATATAAGTAAATGAAATAGCAAGGAATTGAAAATAAATGCGTAGTAAAGATCTAAATTATTACAACAATCCCCACACTTGCTTGAAAATGTAAATAGTTACAACATTCACATCCACTTGTACATTTCACACAATCAAATGATAAAAGATATGAAAATTAATCAAGCATTCAATCCACAAGACAAAGAGTTATAGTGGTTCGCCTGTGTGTACACCAACTGCTTTTTACAACAAACCACACATGAATGCTACTCCACTCCTAATATCCTCACACAAGGGATATTAGCGTTCACTATCAAATAGGTTTTCACAGGTTCACCAAAAACCTTTACAATTGTGTCTTTTTCACTTGGGCTTACACAATTCAAAAACCCCTTTTTCTGAGTTTTCTGGTTTTCCTCAGACAACCAATACAATGAGATTTTTCTAGCTCAATCTCAAACAAAACCAGTACAATGAGATTTTTCTGGCTTAACCTCAAACAAAACCAAAAATAAATGAATTTTACAGAATTGTAAAATACCTGGATTTTTCCTTTAGCAGCCCGGTAGAACCAATCGGAGTAGATGATTGAATATCAATGTTCAATTTCCAATACTCACATTCATAGGGTTCTAACTTCTAATAGATTTTAGATTTTAACTTGTTGGGCGTAGCTATATTTGATTTTGATTCCAAGAAGAAGGAATAATATAATTCCTCTTTTCAAATAAGATTAGAATAGAGAAACAAAATCAAATTAAATAAGCTAGCAAAAAGGAATATTAAATAAGCACAATTTAGCTTAAAATAAACACAGACTTATCTCAGAGTGATTACTTGAAAATTCTTGAAAGGAATGGAGTTCTGAATGTAAAAACTCTGAATTTCGTGTTCAATTTATAGAAGAAAAAATCGTTCCTACGACTGGTCTTAGAAACCTAGGACTGGTCGTAGCTCTAACAGATTTTTGAAAATTTGAGCGCGATCTTTGAAAACCGTTCTACGACTGGTCGTGTGTACCCTACGACTGGTCGTGGGACACCTACGACTGGTCGTGGGACACCTACGACTGGTCGTAGGACCATGAAATAGGTTGCTGGACTTTCAGTCGTAGCTCCACGACTGATCGTGGACGAGTCGAAGCCAACCTACGACCGGTCGAAGGACCTCCGGGGATTGGTCGTGGGCGTTCCAAAAAATCCGAAAAATCTTCAACAAATTAGGGACTGGTCGTGGAATTTCTTGGACTAGTCGAACCAATGCTAGGGATCTGGTCGAACAAGAGCTAGGACAGGTCTTGGAACAGACTAAGCTTATGTAGAATAAACATTTGTTTTATGTATCCAAAATGACCTACTTAAAGGGTCAACCTAAGGTCATTCAAACCTGAAATATGACGTATGGACATTGAACTTCAACCATTCAACGAATGTAGATTGTTTGAAACAATATCTGGCTTGAAGTCTTGAACAATATCAGGCTTGAAGTCTTGAGATCTTCATCAACATTTGAACCTTGAGAACTTCAACATCTTGAGCTTCATCTTGTAGCTTTTTGAACTTTAACATCTTGTGCTTCAACTTGTAGCTTTTTGAACTTTAACATCTTGTGCTTCAACTTGTAGCATCTTGAAGTATAAAATCATCATACCAGCATAAGACACAGATAGATGTTTTGACACATCAAAATTTGACAACCAAAGGAGTATGAGACCATAACCCTTACAATCCTGTACCTGGCTTGGAAGCTAGTAGAGTTACATTTGAGTGATCCTGATAATTATATATTTAAAAGGATTAGTGAAATAGGATTTTAATCAATCATAAAAACTTTTAAAAGTCCTATTCACCCCCCTCTAGGACATATTGGCATATTCCCTCTTCAACTCAAGCAGTCTTCAGCGCTATTTCACATATAGGAGAACTCCTCATCATCATCATAAAAGTCTGACTCCACTAAGTAAGCATCGCCATCATCTGCAGGTACAATAGGATCTGGTTGGTGTTTAAAGTACTGTCCTAGAACGTGGGAGTGAGTGATCAACTCAGTGGAGCTATAAAGCAAAGGTTAATATGTTATCAACTCAGTCAAGTAGTAATGATAAAGCAGTGTACAACACTCATGTCCTAAATACTCTTGTTAATGCAAAGATGATATATGAAAATGATGTATGCCCTCGCCTACACTCCCTCTGCAACATCATCTCATGATCACGGCATACAACACTCCCGGTGTACTTAACTCCAACGCCAAAGGCACATGCAATGCACTGCATGTGCATGATTAGCCAAGTTCTTAAATAGGTATACTCATACAGCTTGATTGGGAAGCTAAGGTACCTCTCTTATATCATTTCCCAAACAATGATCCATCTAGGGTCGTCAATCCTAGTTAATCACATACGATAGGCAAGTTCTAGGTCGCCACGGGGAGGTTCATCACCATCAGCGCAAGCCTAGCTTATACTCGAAGCAACTACGGAAAGGCTCGTCGCCTTAGCGTAGTCCTAACGTATACTCGAGGTCACTACGGGCTCGTCACCTGATCGTAGGTAGACATCTCCAATACAGTGTCTCATACTACCGTATTTGGCTCACGAGTTTGGGTTGCTCATTGGACACTACGGGGAGTCTCGTCTCCCCAGCGTAGGCCGACAGCTCGAACACGGTGTCCCATACCACATGCCCGGCTCATGAGTCTTAGCGGATCGAGGTACCAGGGTTAAACGGGCTTTTTACTAGTAAGTTGTTACCTTAGATTCAAGTAGAAGCGTCCATACATGGTGAACATACATTAGGCCAATTGGGTTACTTGACAAGCTCAACTGATACAAGCGCACGCTGAATTGATCGACATGGAGCGCATAAGCACTCCTCGTGGCCTAACCACTATCGACAATCATCGTACGACTCAAATTCATCGAACATATCTGTTGTGGTGAAACTACTCAGCCACTCGGTCATATACCATTACCGACTGCCTGGACTACATCGTAGTCCAATCACACTCCAAACAACAGCATTTACATGTTATAGTTAAAGACAGCATGTGACAACCAATCGATATACAAATCTCATTTGAGCATTTCAACAAATACATAATACACATGTTGTCATACATAGGCATTTCATACATAAAGCACATAATAGTAAGTTAGGTTACATGAAGGAAATTGTAACTATAGGTAAGAGGATTGAGAGTCACCTCTCAACGCCCTCATCAAATTCTTTTTAACAAGCATTCTCTCATCCAGGCATTTTATCAAATAGTTAGACTACACATATCACATACATGTAATATAGTAGTTATAACAGGTATTTTAATAAATCCTTTCACAAGGATGTTGCCACATGTACAACAATCATATATCCTCAAACATAAATCATGGCAAGCACAAGTCAAAATTTCATATTCATGCAAACATTTCAACAAACACATGAAATGCATCTATTTCAACATAATTCATATATATGTGTAATACGTGGAAGACATCGCATCTAAGCATATGTGATAGAAATCAAGTCAGACATAAATCATTGCTAACTTTAAAAGCCTTGAAAACCATAACCTAAACGTTTATAGTCCGCACCTTTCACCGGTAAACTTGTAACAAACTCAGTTTAAACACTAAGTCCTCGCCTATGGCATAACAGCAACCTATAATATGAAATAGGTTAGCTATTTCACCATTTATATTATTTGGATACCTAAAACAGATTAGGGTTAGGATTTCTTACCTAATAACAGGATCAGAATCGCTGGTATGGTGACACGAAAGTGGTGGTTAAGCACGTGGAGTGGTGGGATCGAATCCCAAGAACAATCTCTCACACTCTCTCTTTACTCCTCTATCTTCTCTTCTCTTTCTTCTCTCTTCTCGCTCCTAAGGTTGATATTCATATGGAATGAGAGAGGAGTGGGTTTAGGTCTTTATATAGGCCCAGAACTGACCTCAATGGCCCCAGGGCCATGGTATACTTAGGTTATAACCAAAAGGCATCCGTTTAGGTCCAACATAGCACATCTAGAGGCCCTTTTTCTGGATACGGTCCAGAGAAAGTTTCCTGACATTGGATCTATGTCAGGTTAAGTTTTCAGTCCGATCTGATTTATGGATCGACCATGGCGGACCAGTTTCAGTTCAACGGTCGTCGTCACTCGATCAAGGCCACAAGTACACTGACCTGTGAAGGAAAATTTCTTTGATTCAAGGGTGTATTTGGGTTAAATTCTGACGGTCTGAAACCTTAAATTTGGTCAGCATGCGAACGGCCCAAATCACTTAAATCTGAGTTCATTTTCTAAAGATATTCGTGTTTCTCACCCACTTCGCTCCTGGATCAAGTTGTGTATTTATGGATATTATCTAGATTTGATTTTCGAGATGGTTTTCAAGCTCAGTAAAGTAGTTATAACCGTATAGTTTCATGGTAATCGGACTTTCGACGTGCGGTCCGGGTCCGATACGGAGTTTCAATGTGCTCCAGAGAGCAACTGGGTTTAGAGATTAATCCTAGGTTTTTAGAAAATGTTAAGTTATCAATTCTAATGGTTTTGAGTCTTACGGTTCATATAGAAAGTGGTTCAAGCTAATTTCATTGATGGTTTAATTTAGTACTTAACTAAATTATGCCTTAATAACGACAGAATATGGTCTTAGGGCAGTTCTACGCCCCTTTCTAGCACTTTTCATTAGTATATTATTTTAATTATTTTTTCAATAGTTCATCATCAAGTATTCTTCATCCCTACCAAATTTTATTAGATTTTGTGTTGTAGAAAAATTATAACAATTCTAGAAGTAGCAGTTGTCCAAACTAATAAGTTTTTGGATAGTTGTCACAATGACCTATATTTAACTATATTAAAGTTTTTATTATATTTTTTATTTATTTTTATATGAAATTATACTTATTTATATTCAATCTGGCTTTCGAATCACCTAAATCGGAGTTATATTAAGGGAGATATGACTTTTTGAAGTCGGGTTGAAAATTATAGAAAATGGGGCAGAAAACGGGCCACTCGGCCCGTTGTGGCCCGCTCGGCCCACTGGACGGCGAGGCCTCACTGTTTCAATGATGCCATCACTGACTCGCTGGACCCTGGGGCGATGGCTCACCCTGGGGGCAATGCCTCGCGCACGCCTGGTGATGGTTCTGCCACTCATCTTCTTGAAATGGGCGTATCTTACAATCCGAAATAAGTTACGTGACGTGCCATATATGAATTTGGGGTAGGAGAAGCTGATCTATCCAAATAACCTATTTATTTCATGAGATTATAAAATTTTAATGGCCAAAAATCCATTTTATTTATTTATTTACTATTTATAGAAAATTTTAGTTTAAGTATTGTTCTTCATCACTTAAACTTTAGGATTTGTGTCTATGAAAGCACCTAGAAATATCTGAAGAATAAGGTGGTGAAAGGTGAGATTTTGAAGAAATGGGTTAAAAAGGGATTTTTAGACTTTAGGATTGAGTTCTGAGAAGTTAATAAGGTGTTATGATCGACCCATTTCCTAAGGACATCTAATTTCAAGTTGACAAAAATTTGGGATGTTACAGATAGTTAGGGTTAGGACGGGAGTGGGTTCCAAACATGATGGACGGTCTGGATCATCTATATAGGCCATGCTGGTGGCCCATAGACGTCACTAATGGAAGTCGTCTGTCCGCTGGAAAGAAACGAAAGAAGAGGAGGAATTCCTCTTTGGGCAGGAGTGTCGGGACAAACCTTGTTTGACCCGACTGGCAAGATCCATGTGTTACAGGTGCACCACTCCTGGTGCACGTACAACATTCGTATGGGGACCACAGTGATTTTTTCATGGAATCCAGCCTATCCATTCATTTCGTCCATCTAATTTATGGGGTTGAACCCAGAATTGAAGCATATCCAAAGATCAGGTGAATCATATTACATGAAACGGTGGGTACTATGGTTTCCACCATTGAAACCTTTCTAAGCCCTACAGTGATGTTTATTCATCATCCAACATGTTCATAAGATCATATAGGCATAGATGAAGAGAAATATCCTACTATAATTGTTTATGACCTTTCCTCACTTATGGACACCAAAATCAACAGTTAAGGGGGCTAATCTATCAATTGGGCCACTTTTATAATGATCTAAGGGCTGATATTTGACGTGTATGGCTAATTTATGATACATAGGCATGGTGTAAAATTTCACATTAAACGGTCGTGGAAACCATGTGATCTAGAATTCAAGGGTCTAAGTTAATGGCACTTTCGTAATTATTGTTGATCTAAGAGTTTTGTGAAATTTAATGGTTATACATGGTTATATGCATGTTTTTAAGTAATTCTTATAAAAGAACTTATGTCTAAACCATTGTGGATAATGAACTATTTGCTAAATTAATTAAGGGAGTGTACATATTTCAAACCACACGATGGGTGATCTTGTCTTACAAATCAACGGTCGGATGACTTGATTTATGGGTGGAGATCATTCTTAGTGGTTAGATTCATAATGGAGAATGGATGTAAGGTAAGGATATCAAGATTGGTATCGTACACATGTATGTATCAAGTTAAATTTCACAGTAACACTCGAGAACTTTCAATACTTGGTATTGAAATGTTCAGGGTGTTACATACGCTAGCCAAACCAAATGTCGGGCTGGCCCAACTAGAGTATATTTTACATGAAAATATGTTCATTATAAAGCTATGTGAAATACACCTATCCTAGGGTCATTCTAAGGTTATACCACCTGATGGTTGACTCATACGAAGTGTTCCGATCATGTCCTTTTATGCCTTGAGATATTAAGTCTTCCCTGAGACACTTGATTAAGATGATAAAGGTTCTTCATGAGTTGTCGAAGAGTATCTTCATGAGTGCTTGTGTTCCTTTCAAGATTACAAAATTTGACAAACCTAATTGAGCTTAAGTATAAGCACTTACGGGGAGTCCAAACATACATATCCAATTATTCCATTGGCTGCCCGAAATCTTACACAAACCAATGTCTTCAAGTCTTTACAAATACATAAAATTACAAATTAAACATGAATGGAATCTAAAATCTAGAACTGCAAGATTATCTAGCTCCTCATAGAGGTGTACACGAACCAAGTTAGCTTGGTTAGCTCGCTTGACTTGACTCGAAAAAGCTCGATTCGACTTGGTTCAAAGCTGAGTTCGAGCTGAGTCGAGCTAATTTTTTTAGCTCAAAAATGAGTTCGAGCCGAGTTCAAGCTGGCCCCTACTCGACTCCACTCGGATCGAACCCAGCTCGAATCAAACTCAGATCGAACCAGTTCGGTGACTCGATTACCTTATATATTGATGTTGCTCACCAAGTGTTTGATGAAATGACTCAATGAAGTGTGGCTGGTGGCAAGGAAGGTATGTATATGAAACTAATACCCTTTTTTTCTTGATTTTTATGTTGCTTAGAAGGTGTTTGATAAAATACCTATAAAAACATTATTTTTGTCTTAAATACAGTGAGATTTTGAAGGTATAGTCCAGGTGTTTGTGAAAATGCTGCACAGGTGTGAAAGTACCCTGGTTTGTCAATTAGCATGAGTGTTGAGTCAGTTAGACTGCAGAGCCTTATAGGAAGATCAATTTAAAGCATCTGCCTCAATTGGATGTGTGCAAGCTCGTCACAGGTAAATCTAAGCCTCACATCCCATGTCCCAAAACATAAGGTAAATAAAACCCTTAAAATAAGTTAGAATATCATAGGGTTTTTAGGTTAAGAAAACTTTTTTCAAAATAGGAAAATTTCTAAGTTTTTTTGCCTTGTCGATTTTATCGATACACGTCTCAATATGATTGACCTGCGTTATCGATGTCCTTAATGCCTACTCGATTCCATCGGAATGAGGACAAAAGTGTCTAGCAACCACACATATTTCTGGACGGATTTATCGAAATTCAAATCTCGATGATATCGAAAATCTCTCGATGATATCGGTCATGGGCACTAAGTTTTCCAACAAAATATTTCAGGATTGTTTACCTATGATCGAGGGTCACTCGATAGAATTGATATTCAAATATCGATGATATCGGTACTGTTTCGATGGCATCGAACAAGGACATAAATTGTCCAGCAAGCTCAATGAGAAATCTGTTGGATTTATCGATGCCTCGACACAGTTATCGATATCATCGACATTCAAATTCCGATGATCTCGAAGGTCCCTCGATCATTCTTGTAAACCTGAAATATTTCAAGTCAAGTCCCTCGCAATTTCAAATGTTGATGAATCGACACTAGTATCAATTGAATCGGAGTTCGAAATCCGATGACATCGACACCTATTTTGATTACATCGACCAACTGGCAAGAGGTTTCAAAAGCGTATGACATTTGAATTTGTGTCATCGAGCGGACCATCGATGCCATCGAGAGTATACGCTCGATGATATCGAACCCGCTCGATGATATCGAACTCTGTCATAAATGTGACCGTTTTATATCCGTTGGAACCTTTTGCCTATATAAAGAGGACTTGTCTATTGTTGCTGGTAGAGAAAGAAGAGAATGCTTTTAAGTGTTTTACCTTAGATCATATACCCAAAGCCCTTTCTCTCAGGGAAGTTTATCCGACAATCCACCCTCATCATTGATATTCAATAGAGTGGATTGGGGAATGAACTTCTGTATTCAAGGATCCTCCAGCTACTACCTTAATGGCAAATCATCAAGCTGGGATGCCTTGAATGCATAGATGATCGGAATCACTCTATCTTCCTTATAGGAAAACATTTTATAGAGTAGGATTCCATCTTGACCTTGACCCAACCCGAATCCTAGTATTGGTACATCATCTGTGTTGCGGATCAAGGAAGCAGAAGATTCTTCATCAACATGGAGATCTTCGACAACGTGCTAAATGGGACTCATCCACTTATTTGTAAGTTATTAGAGTCCAAAGGACACTTGTGATAATTCCTTTTTAGGATTAGGTCTAAGGTGTTTCTCACCCTTGCAAGCCCTCGTAGGAGGCCTCCGGCGGGAGTGTACGTGGTGGGTGCGTTGTGTTGACTCTTACTCTGTAGAGAGTATAAACAGTTAGGTTCCTTGTGTGGATCCTTGGCCATGTGCCTAAAATCGAGTGCTATGTGTTGACCCTTGCTCAGGGAGCATAAACAGAGGTTCCTTGTATGAATCCTTGGCCAGTATGCCTAAAACCGGGTGTTATGTGTTGACCCTTGCTCAGGGAGCATAAACAGTCAGCCTAGGTGTAGGTTGTAAAGGTTGAAGGTGAACCTGATTTAAAACCTTAGGTTTGAGGTGAACCGCTGTGAAATCTCCTTAGTGAAATCCGGTACACTCAAGGGTTGAGTGCAGTTACCGGGAGTGGAGTAGACAAGTAGTTGAACCACTATAAAAATGACTGTGTTTGAGATTGCTATTTAATTGTTTGTGTGATTTCCTTCTATATTTTCATATTTGATTATCTGAGATCACACCTCACATACACACACAGTCATATCCATCATAAACTAGTTTGCATATTATTCATCTCTCAAATAGTTTGTGATTGGATCCTCTACCGGGCTTGGAAGCTAGTAGAGTTACGTTTAAGTAATCCTGAGCTATGCTTGTTGTTAGGATTAGTGTGATAGGATTTTAATTTGGCATAGAATTATTAAAAAGTCCTATTCACCCCCCTCTAGGACATATTGGTATATTCCTACTTCAACTAAAGCATTTTTCACCGCTATTTCAATTGGTATCGGAGCGGGTCTCTCTTTAAGGGCTTCACCACCTAGAGAGTGATCTTGACTGAAGTTGGAATATAGCCAAAGGAGAGGGTTCATCATTCACTAGGCCTCCAATATTTAATGGCTCAAATTATGTATACTGGAAGGCTATGATGCACTATTTGGATCATGATGTTTGGACATAGTTGAAACTGGATATCTTCCACCGAGCAATCAAATTGTTCTTGAAAATGGCACAACTATCTCCAAACCTAAATCCAACGATATGTGGACTGCATTCGAGAAAGAAAAATAAATGTCTGAAGCAAAAACAATGAATGCTATCTACTGTGCTGTGTCCCAAGAAGTATTCGTGCGACACTTCTAAAGAGGCATGGGGTCTATTAGAAACAACCCATGAGGAAGCCAGCACAGTAAAAAGGTCCTAGGTACAACTCTTAACATCTCAATTTGAACACATCAGAATGGAGGATGATGAGACCTTCATGGAATTTTTTTTTTTTTTTTTAAATATCATTTGTAATTCCATGGGTGGATTAGGAAAGAAAGTTCTGGTCTAAAAATTTGTAGGAAAATACTAAAGATCCCTACCAAAACATTTCAACTCAAAAGTTTCAACCATTGAAAAGTGTAGGAATATGGATGAAATGAAAATAGAAGAACTAGTAGGTTCCCTATAAACTTTTGAACTACACTTCAAACAAGCTCCAAAATCTAAAAACTCAAAACTTCAAAGAATACTTTAAATGAGGAAGTTGAAAGTGAAAGGGAAAATGAAGATGAGGAAGTGGCTTCAGAAAGTTCTTTCATAGAAATCATGGCCGGCCATTTAAAGGAAGATAGCTGGACAACAAATATTCTACAGGTAAATCTGGCAAAAAGACCAAGGAACCACAATGTTATACCTATCAAAAAGTTTAGACATCTGTCTACTGAATGCCTAAATAGAAAAACCAAGGGAAAGGCAATGACAGCTACATGGGATGATACTGAAGAGTCAAATTCTGAATGTAGTAACTCAGAGTGTGATGGAGACCGAAAATCCTTGAAAATTCTTATGCTCTCCACAGCCTCCATCATTCCCATAGCAATTGAGAAAACCGAAGATCCTTAAGCCACTGAATCATTTCCATCTGATAATGAGGAAATAAAGAAAGAAGAAGAAGAAAAGGATAAACTACAAGATGCCTATAATCAACTCTATATCCATAACATCAATATCCTTAAAAGACTTGGAATAAATGAAAACAAAAATAAATTGCTATAATTAATCTAGGCAAAACATTGGAAATCAATACACACTTGATTAATGATCTACAGCAATACCACTCTAAGAATGATAAGCCGGAAAGAATCAATTTGTCCCTTGAATCTGAATCTTTGAAACATACTAAACAGATTGAACTATTGAAAGATGAAAATGAGCATCTAAAGAATGAAAATCACATTCTCATGGTTGATGTAGAGAAATACAGAAAATCTACTGAAGTAAATTATAAATTTTTCCAGAGTAGTGAAAAATTAGAAAAACTCTTAGGGATGGGAAGACCTGGAAAAGATAAGAGTGGATTAGGATATGACAAATTCAAATCGAAATCCAAAAATGCAGCACCAATGTTCAAGAAATCAGCTGCATCAGGAAGTAAAATGTGAAAAAGGCCAAGCTATATGTCCTAGAGGGGGGGGGGGGGGGTGAATAGGACTATGCCAAATTTAAAATAAAATCAGCAGAAATAAAGTAAACTAATATCCTTACAATATGAATCAATTCACAATGCTAAATTTTAAATCACCTTGATAAATAAGTATTGAGAGATTGATACAAATTCAGTTCTAAGGACAACCTTACACCATAATAAACAAGGGCTTATGGTAGGACAACCTTATTTCTAGAACATCTTTTGGATCAAGGACTCAATTTTAATATAAGTAAATGAAATAGCTAGGAATTGAAATTAAATGCGAAGTATAGATCTAAATTATTACAACAATCCCCACACTTGCTTGAAATGTAAATAGTTACAACATTCACATCCACTTGTACATTCCACACAATCGAATGATAAAAGATATGAAAATTAAGCAAGCATTCAATCCACAAGACAAAGAGTTATAGTGGTTCGCCTGTGTGTACACCAACTTGTCTTTCAACATGACCACAGTAAAGCTACTCCACTCCTAATATCCTCACACGGGGATATTAGCGTTCACTATGAAATAGGTTTTCACTGAGTTCACCAAAAACCTTTACAATTGTGTCTTTTTCACTTGGGCTTACACAATTCAAAAACCCCTCTTTTCGAAGTTTTGGTTTTCCTCGACAACCAATACAATGAGATTTTTCTGGTTCAACCTCAAACAAAACCAAGTATAATGAGATTTTTCCTGGCTTAACCTCAAACAAAACCAAAAGTAAATAAATTTTACTGAATTGTAAAATACCCGGATTTCTCCTTTTCTTAGCAAAGGTAGAACCAATCGGAGTAGATGATTGAATGTCAAAGTTCAATTTCTAATACTCACATTCATAAGGTTCTAAATTCTAATAGATTTTAGATTTAACTTGTTGGGCGTAGCTATATTTGATTTTGATTCCAAGAAGAAGGAATAAGATAATTCCTCTTTTCAAATAAGATTGGAATATAGAAACAAAATCAAATTAAATAAGCTAGCAAAAAGGAATATTAAATAAGCACAATGTAGCTTAAAATAAACACAGACTTATCTCAGAGTGATCACTTAAAAATTCTTGAATTGAATAGAGTTGAAGTGTGAAAACTCTGAATTTCGTGTTCAATTTATAGAAGCAAAAATCGTTCCTACGACTGGTCTTAGAAACCTTCGACTGGTCGTAGCTCTAATGTGATTTTTGAAAAATTAAGCGCGATCTTTGAAAGTCGTTCCACGACCTGGTCGTGAGTAGCCTACGACGGTCGTGGGTCACCTACGGCCTGGTCGTAGGACCATAGATTACGTTCTTTGGACTTTGAGTCGTAGCTCCACGACCGGTGTCGTGGACGAGTCGAAGCCACACCTACGACCGGTCGAAGGACCTCGGGGATCGGTCGTGGGCGCACAAAATTCTCGAAAAATCTTCAACTACTTAGGGTGGTCGTGAAATTTCTTGGACTAGTTGAACCAATGCCGGGATTGGTCGAACAAGAGCTAGGGACTGGTCGTAGAATAGACCAAACTTATGTAAAATAAATATTTGATTTATGTATCTAAAGTGACCTACTTAAAGGGTCAACCTAAGGTCATTCAAACCTGAATCATGTCGTATGGACATTGAACTTCAACCATTCAACGAATGTAGATTGTTTGAACCATATCAGGCTTGAGATCTTGAACTTGTTGTAGCTTCAAACTTGAGATCTTCATTAGCATAACAACTACTTCATGCATTGCTTATTAGTCTTGAAGTCATGAGTTGTTTCTTAAGACTTGAACATCAACATTGTAGCTTCTTGAGACTTCAACATGTAGCTTCTTGAACTTCAATATGTAGCTTCTTGAAAAGTTCAACTTGTAGCTTCTTGAAGTATTTATGCAGTGTCTTGAATTCATATAAACCATCATACAAGCATAGGACACAGATAGATGTTTTGACACATCAAAATTTGACAACCAAAGAAGCATGAGACCATAACACTTACAAAATGAAAGTTACTTCTATTTGTCATTCATATGGAGACTCTGGTCGTTATAAATTTGAATGCTTGTCACCTAGGAGGACTCAACTCATTTCTAGTCTAAATCATACTGGTAGATATAGACCAACCAGAAGAACAATACAAAATGTTAAGAGTCCACCTAGGAATATGGCTAAAGGTAATCCATCACCATCTAGAATGACCGAGAGAATGAAGGAGCTATTGAATCAAGTGGCTGAACTAAATCAGAAAACAAATGAATTTGTGAAACATGGAAACATGGTTCAACTACCTAACAACTGAGCAAGGAAAACATGTCCAGGTCATGGCATCTATGTCTGGATGAATGTTGTAATGATGTAATTTTGATGGTTTTCATGATATATCTGAGGTCTCCACTCCTCTTTTTTTTATAAACATTATTGATGTTTATAATTTTGGATGGTACAACTTTTGTACAAATTTTGATGTGTATACATGCTGATATGAAAATATACTATGATATGCAAATCATCAAAGTAATCAAATCAATGTCATATTCTTTGTGTTCGATAAGTTTGTCCATGAATCGGACTGATTTTCAATCAGATCGAGTATATATCAATATCATCAATTCCTCCTCCAAATGCAAATGTATTGGAAAAATATACTGGGATGAGTCTAGTACATGAACAACGGATTGATAAGGAGGGCATATAAACATACAATCAAGAATCTCTTTTGGATGCAGTTGATTAGTTGCCCATTTTGGACTTTGGTAGTATATGTCATGATAAAAGGACTTATCACTTTCTTGCATACTATTATTCTCTGGTCCTTGATCCTCCATCAATAACTATCTCTATCGGGGTAGAAAGTGCTGAAATCACGACCAAATTCATTGTCAACATATTTGGTCTTATCTTGTCTTCTATCGGTCTATCTAGTCTTGACCTCAAGGACCCAACAAATCGATCTAAGGTCACCAAATTCCTATGTCAAGGCAGAGATATCCCATGGTATTAATGGAACGCTCTTAAAGCAAAATACATGTCTCCTAAATACAAAGTTTTGCATGGGATTTTCTCCACAAATGTATACCCCAAAGGGACAAATCAAGCTGATCTTACCTCCCTCATGGTCTTGGTTCTATATAGCATCGCGTCTAGTATTAAGCTATGTCTACCCACTTTAATTCTCCACCAATTAGCCTGAGTCACTTTCACCTCCAGAGCAACTCAGCTACCTTTTCCTCATATCATCCATGTGTTGTGTGATGAACTACCCATGAAAAATGATCCTGAGCGTCCAATGCAACATTTCAATAAGGTCAATATACGGAAGATGGATCTTAAGTTTCATCCGTATATAGAAGGACAGCCCGAGGAGAGATACATGAAAACGCAAAGACAGGAGAAAGAGCAGCACCTACTGAAGGAGAACCACAGGAGCCAAGACCCGTTCTGACTACACCTGAATCTACACCAACTCATCGTCATAAATTACATCAGGATTGGGTTGGGATAACGATGTGAGGAATGGCACGAATTGAAGATAAGCTTGATAAGCATGATGAGTGACTTTCAGCCTTGGAAAGGATGTGGCTGGGATACAACATATGACACAGCAACCTGTCAACCTACTGACCTGTTGAAGAGAGGACACAACACCATCTAGCTCAGCCCTGTGACTTTAATTTTACTCATCACATACACCTGCTCATCACTCGTACTGAGGATATGGATACCTTTTTTATTATTCTAAGTACTTAAGAGTGTATGTGATGATCTACTAACATGTGTGGTCTGTCTGTTACTATGCTTGTCGGTCCTTGGAAGAACCACAATGGTTTCCCGAATTCGGATTCATTTTAGAATGATAGTCCTCTGGATGAGGAGAATATTTATTTTGGTATTCCCATGGTTAGGCTTGATTTTTGGATAGGTTATCTTGTTTGAATGTTACAATATTGTCCAACTTGGGCAGTCCTTATTCTGGATATTTCTATTGATAGCTGGTTGATAATTCATATATATTTGCTATCAATTATGCACCTAAGTCTATGGAATACTGGTTTCAATTGTGGTTGGTTGCTTCTGCATATTCCTTATCACTTGCGCATTAGTTTTGTGATTTATGTCTATAATGTTATTGTCTGTTAAAGTCACAGCTCTCCCTAGACTAGGTCTACATAAGTGTTTTCTATAAGAGACGTCAGTATCTATCTTACATTTATCTCTTATTGCTTATGCATTTTATTGTGAAATACTATCCTGGTCATTTGTTCTCCCAAATACTTCAAACTTCAGTCAATATCAACTGCTACATTTATCTTTGTCAATGACTGACAAAAAGGGGGAGAAAAATTCAAACACCCCGTCGGAAAATTGTATATCCGCTTGAATGGTGTTGCGGGTGTTAGGGGGAGCAGTCGCATCAAGATAGGGGGAGAATGTTGTAAGGGAGCAGCTATTGGTTGTGTACATGGGTTCACTAGAAATTGTAAAATTGTGTAAAATGCATGTATAAACAATTTAGGATGTGTTTGTCTAGATACTATTCTAGGGTATTTTGGTATTTTGTTACGTAATTGACAAAGGGGGAGATTGAAAGTGCCCTGGTTTGTCAATTAGCATGAGTGTTGAGTCAGCTAGACTACAGAGTCTCATAGAAAGATCAATTTAAAGCGTCTGCCTCAACCAGATGTGTGCAACCTCGCCACAGGTAAATCTAAGCCTCACATCCCATGTCCCAAAGCACCAAATAAATAAAACCCTTAAAACAAGTTAGAATATCATAGGGTTTTTAGGTTAAGAAAACTTTTTTCAAAATAGGAAAATCTCTAAATTTTCTTGCCTTGTCGATTTTATCGATACACATCTCGATATGATCAACCTGCACTGTCGATGTCCTCAATGCTTACTTGATTCCATCAGAATGAGGACAAAAGTGTCCAGCAATGACACATATCTCTGGACGGATTTATTACCTATCGATATCAGCGAACTCAAATCTCAAGTTTATCGAAGGTGACTCGATATTATCGACAGGCAAATCTCCGGTGGCCCTGTTTTAACTTGAGAATATCATATGTGCATCGATATATCGAAGCCCCATCGATACGATCGAAATTCAAATCTCAATGATATCGGAAGGCTCTCGATGATATCGGTCATGGGCACCAAGTTTTTCAATAAAATATTTCAGGATTGTTTACCTATGATTAAGGGTCACTTAATAGAATCGATATTCAAATATCGATAATATCGGTACTGTTTCGATGGCATCGAACAAGGACATAGACTGTCCAGCAAGCTCAATGAGAAATCCATTGGATTTATTGATGCCTCGACACAGTTATCGATATCATCAACATTCAAATTTTGATGATCTCGAAGGTCCCTCGATCATTCTTGTAAACCTGAAATATTTCAAGTCAAGTCTCTCTCATTTTCAAATGTCGATGAATCGACACTAGTATCAATTAAATCGAAGTTCAAAATTGATGACATCAACATCTATTTCGATTCCATCGACCAGCTGGCAAGAGGTTTCAAAAGTGTATGACATTTGAGTTTGTGTCATCGAGTGGACCATCGATGTCATCGAGAGTATACGCTCGATGATATCGAACTCTGTCATAAATGTGACCGTTTTATATCCGTTGGAACCTTTTGCCTATATAAAGAGGACTTGTCTATTGTTGCTGGTGGAGAAGAGTGTTTTTGAGTGTTTTACCTTAAATCATATACCCAAAGCCCTTTCTCTCAGGGAAGTTCATCCTCTAATCCACCCTCATCATTGATATTCAACAGAGTGGATTGGGGAATGAACTTCCTCATTCAAGGATCCTCTAGCTACTACCTTAATGACAAATCATCAAGCTGGGATGCCTTGAATGCATAGATGATCGAAATCACTCTCTCTTCCTTATAGGAAAATATTTTATAGAGTAGGATTCCATCTTGACCTTGACCCAACCCGAAGCCTGGTATTGGGACATCATCTGTATTGCGGATCAAGGAAGCAGAAGATTCTTCATCAACAAGGAGGAGATCTTCGACAACGTGTTGAATGGGACTCATCCACTTATTTGTAAGTTATTAGAGTCCAGAGGACACTTGTGATCATTCCTTTTTAGGATTGGGTCTAAGGTGTTTCTCACCCTTGCAAGCCCTCATAGGAGGCCTCAAGAGGGAGTGTACGTGGTGGGTGCGTTGCATTGACTCTTGCTCTGTGGAGAGCATAAATAGTTAGGTTCCTTGTGTGGATCCTTGGCTAGTTTGCCTAAAACCGGGTGTTATGTGTTGACCCTTTCTCAGGGAGCATAAACAGAGGTTCCTTATGTGGATCCTTGGCCAGTGTGCCTAAAACCGGGTGCTATGAGTTGACCCTTGCTCAGGGAGCATAAACAGTCAGCCTAGGTGTAGGTTGTAAAGGTTGAAGGTGAATCTGATTTAAAACCTTAGGTTTGAGGTGAACCGCTGTGAAATCTCCTTAGTGAAATCTAGTACACTCAAGGGTTGAGTGCGGTTACCAGGAGTGGAGTAGACAAGTAGTTGAACCACTATAAAAATGACTGTGTTTGAGATTGTTATTTAATTATTTGTGTGATTTCCTTCTATATTTTCATATTTGATTATCTGAGATCATACCTCACATACACACATAGTCATATCCATCATAAACTAGTTTGCATATTATTCATCTCTCAAATAGTTTGTGATTGGATCCTCTACCGGGCTTGGAAGCCAGTAGAGTTACGTTTAAGTAATCCTAAGCTATGCTTGTTGTTAGAATTAGTGTGATAGGATTTTAATTTGGCATAGAATTATTAAAAAGTCCTATTCACCCCCCTCTAGGACATATTAGTGTATTCCTACTTCAACTAAAGCAGTCTTCACTGCTATTTCAAGGTGAACTCGTTTCAATATTGGCTTGAACTCGGCTCGAACTGGCCCGAGCTGCTGACCGAACCAAGCTAAGCTGGCTAGTTAGGCTCAAGGACTGAGCCGAGCTAAGTTTGAGTTGAGGCCAACTCGACTCGGTTCGTGTGAGACTGTATCCTAGCCCGTACAGTTCCGCAGGCTTCATGTGAGATCTGTAATTAGTATTTACACGCGACCCTGAGTCGCATCCTATCAATCTGAGTTGGCTTGACCCAAGACTTGTATGTTTGCGACCGCGTCATCGCCGTGATTTTGACGCCACGTCTCACGCGTCGAGGCTATACCCAGGCCAAGAGATGTGGGCCGGCATTCAGTTCGAGAAAATACCCTGCATTTGTGAAATCCCAAGTGAATCTCCACAACATGTCAAATCAATCAAGTACATGTCACATCACCAAAAAGTAACCCAAAGTTAACTCTCTCTCTCCACCCATCCCTTTTCAAGTACACCCATCACTCACCCCATCACTCTCTCTCTCTCTTTCAGCCTCTCTCTCTCATCTCTCTCTCTCATTTCAAAATCCATCTCCCAAGAAACCATGGGAGAGGTGGACATCCATGGGAGAGAAGTCATGTGTGGCCCACCTCTTACCGCCTAATCCAACCATCCAATCTCCATCATCCTCCATCAAAGCCAAAGCCTAGGAGTTTAGCATTCCATCGAACCAAGAAGGCGGCCAATAGGTGGGTGATCCACCATTAAATTTCAAATTTCTAAGGGCCCACTTGTTGTGGGACCCACTTGATATATGCATTGTATGAGAGAGGTGCCCATAGTGGTGGGGTCCCTCCATCTCCCGTTTCTCTCACTCTCTCTCTCTTCCTTTCTCTCTTGTATGGATGGTGTGTGTGTGTGTGGCTCATCATGAAGTAAGTATTTCATCCATGTCGTCCACCGAGTGGGCCCACATGGCAGTCCGTTTGGACGGGCCTGATCGAAGGAAAACACAAGTATTAGTTTGATCCGAGGCCGATGTGGGCCACACATGTGAACCCACCATAATATATGCATTAGATACACACCGTCCAGGGCCAGGATGGTGGGGCCTACCCTCATGATGATGTGGATTAAATCCACACTATCCTGAGCGTCCAGACCCTCTGGATGATGGACCATAATAAAATAAAATAAAAACATATATATAATATAATATATAAGTAATATATATATATATATATATGTGTGTGTGTGTGTAATATATATATATATATATATATATATATATATATGCAGGTGGGCCACGTTCGTGGGACCCGTCTAATGAGCAGATTGGTTGCCGTACTTCACACAACTGGCTGCTGTGAAGTTGACATCAGCAAGTTCTAGTGAGACCCACTGCAGTTGTATGTGTTTCATCTGCATCGTCCATCTGGATGGTGCCATGTTTGACCTCACCATGATAGGTGTTCTCCATCCAAACTGTCCATCCACTTGGCAGTGTACTGGCCATCCATCTGTTGGACGGTCAGCGGCCTCACCATGATGGATGTTTTCCATCCAAACCGTTCATTCATTTGGTGGACGGCCACGTATGTGGACCCCACCTTGATGTGGTGAGCTTGTCCTAGGGCTTGAGAAGCATATTCAATGCTATGGTGGGCCACGTATGTGGACCCCACTCTGATATATATGGTTCATCCAAACCGTCCATCCATTTGGTGAGCCAGTCTTAAGACTTGGGAAGAAAAATAAGACAGATCTAGTATCAAGTGGACCACACTGTAGAAAATAGTGGGATGAACGTCCACCATTGAAAACCCCTTGGGTTACGGGGTTTTGGACCAATATGATATTTGTTTTTCCTCTATATCCAAGTCTTTATGACCTTATGCACAAACTGGATGGAAAATAAATACTATGGTGGGCCCACTGGAAATTTAACTGTGGAAATCATTATCACCACTACCATTTGTGGTATGGTCCAAATGATCCTTGGGATATAATTCATTTTGTGATAATGCTCTAAAATGATCTCTAGCTATAGATGAATGGTGTGGTTGGTTTGGGCCCATTCGACTTGGCCCATTTGAATCAGCCCATTTAATTCGGCCATTCGATCGGCCCATTTGATTTGGTCCATATGATTCGGTCCATTTAATGTATTTGGGGCCCATTAGTGTAGGCCATTGATGCAGCCCACTTAATGTGTATGAGGCCCATTGGTGCGGCCTATTAATGCAGCCCACTCATTGTATATGAGGACCATTGGTGCAGCTATTGATGCGGCCCACTTGATGTATATTGAGGCTTATGGGTTACATCTCATTATGATGTATATTGAGGCCCATTGGTCGTAGCCCATTATGATGTATTTGAGGACCATGGGTCGTAGCCCATGGTGATCTATATTAGGCCTGTGTATTCGGCCCATTGTGATGTGTAATAGGCCCTTGAGTGAGGCCCATCGTGATGTACATTAGGCCATTGTGTGAGGCCATGGGCCCACTATACGTTTAGCTCTATATGGGCCACACCTTGGGAGTAATGTTGGTTAAATGTCCACATTGTAACCTTCCCTTAGGCCTTGTTCGGCTGATTATCGAGGCCGATACCAATTGTCGAGGCCGATTCCGATTGTCGAGGCTGATTCCGATTGTTGAGGTCAATTGTTGATGCCAATGTGATAGCATAACATCATGATACATGCCCATACGCATCATCTACATGTTTGTTATAAGATGTGGTTGACCATTGCATATGTCATTGGGCATGTTGTTATGAGACTCTCTGATAGGCAAAGATTGTCTCACATGAGCACACGGTATGCGTAGGATTGATGCATGACTGGATTGTATGACTCATACATCTTGCATTATGTGTTGTGATTACTATACGCCCTAGCGACATCAGGGCTGTACCTCCATAGGCATATCATGGATGGCTAGATGAGACACTGAAAATCTGTTACTAGCATTGGGCCGCCATAGATGGCCCTAGGTGAAAATTTCTAAACCCTCTTGGTACCAGAGGACGCTCCAACGTCTTGACCGAGTGGGTATATATGAGCACATGAGGGTCGTATACCAGTAGGCCGCGTCTCTCACTGTGACGAGTCAGTTTGGAGGGGGTGTGACCTTACCCGCTTGATTGAGAGAGAAATATCTAGGTTGAGTTTGACCAGCTTGAGGAATGGGTCCGCTATCGACGAGTCAGGCCCAATATTGGCAGGCAGATAGTGAGGTCTCTTTTACTTGCCCAGTTGTATGCTTGGATAGGGGCGACAAGCTGGCGTAAAGTGTAATAGACCCCAATGATGATCTCAGAGATGTACGGTACTGATATGTGGACTTATTGAGCAGGAGTTGTATATTTACTCATTCATTCATTCATTCACTATTCACTCAGGTTGGTGGTGCGTAACTATTTGTTATGTGTGCCTTCGTAATGGCTAGGATTTCAGTTGGGGCGCACGACTAACCTAAGATCAGGAGTTTACCATATTGAGTCTGACTATCCAAATTTATGTATGGGACTAGTTTGGATAGAAGTTCCTTGTGGTGAACCCCGTAGCCCGCGATACTACGTACTATCATCCCGACTTCACACTCCAGCTTGGTCATTTCATTCACACGCATATTGCATTACATCCGCAGCTTATGAAATTTTTGGTTGCTATGTTTCTGCACTTATATGGCCTAAACGGACTTAGCAAGATTTGCATATTGCATTGCATCATCAGCATCCGTAGTATCTGATATTTGGCTCTCTATGATTCTGCATTTGTATAGCCAGTCCGCATTGCGTATTCTGATATTGAATGATTTATAGACTTACCTGTATATTTTCGCTTACTCTGATATCAAATGACTCATGATCTTGCCAATATTTCTGATATTGTATGATTATGGTATTGTATTTGCGTGCTTGGCACTTATCTTGTGCACACACTTTCACCACCCTCTAAGCTTTCTATAAGCTTATGCATGATAGATGCATATAGGTAGCACTAGGTTGCAACAGAGTGGAGCTTAGAGCATGCATCGTCTTCTGGAGCTTTGATTTTCGATATATGTATTTCTCTTTCAGCATTGTATTCAAATGTTTATATTAGTGGATATGTGATGATGTTGTTGTCTTTGTGATTTGGGTATACTTGTGGTTATGCTTCTTACGAGATAAATGTACGTTGGAAAATCCTCCTTATAGGATCCCAGGATCGGAACATGGTGTATGGGCGCTGGGAGCTGAGAATGGGGTACTACGAAGGCTGTCGGTATCGGATTCGGCAATCAGAAATTTTGTGAGCCCGGTTTTCAAGTTTGGGGCGTGACAGTTTGACTCGATGTACACCCATAGCTCCTCATACTCTGCATGAGCACCAACATGCGCATCAACTATATCTCTTGCACACTAAATATGTTTTGATGGCGTCAATGGCTATCCCAGTGAAGTATAACCCCCAAGATTTATTAAACATCCCAATAATTAAGTATAGTTGTCAGGAATAGTCTATAATGTAGATTTCATAATGACCATCATAATAATAAGACAGAGTTTATAAATACGCATACATTAATTAAATTCCACAAAGATATTCTTATTTAAATGCATGTGCACATGCTCACGGACTTGGGGATGCACATCTAGCTGGAAAAAAGGTCGCTCAAGGAGAACTAGCCACCCAAGAAGTACTCAAAGGTACACCCTAAGGGAACTAGCAACCCAAAAAAGACCATGCAATGAGGACACCTAAGTTGAACTAGTCTCCCGGAAAAGTATTCAAAGGTATGCCCTAAGGAGGACTAGGCACTTGAAAAAGTCCATATAATAAGGACAACCTATAGTGGTTCAAATGCAAGTGATAATAACTTTGGATCACCCGGTAAAATACTCTATGGTATAACCCATAGTGACCCAAGGAACCCCGTGTCTTACTTCGACCACTCGGTAAAGTCTGCATGCCATGAAACGTATGATTAGCCCAACCATTATTATTCTTATTTTAAACAACCATTTTTAGAAAAGCTCAAAGATCACTATGGGGGAGAGCGGGAGGGGGGGTCACCCAACATAGGCTGACAGCTAGAGCATACTATGCCATACCACCATCCCCAGCTCATGAGAATCTAATAAATAAGATGTTTAAAGGTAACCTACTCAACTAATGGCCAATCATAGTTCGACAAGTGAAACTTACCATTGTAAGGTTGTACGAATATAATCCATCAAAGCCACATCAAGCAATTATTCCATCAAAGCCATAAGGGGCAAATATTCTATTCAAAGATGTGATAGAAATGGATTATCCCCAAAAGCCACATAGGCGCAAATGATCTATAAATGGTAAGTCTACAACAAGAAATTTCATTTAATCTATTAAACAATAAGGCCACTAGTTCGAGGACTTCCAAAACACTATCGAATAACCACAAGTCGTAAAATAAGCCACATACAATATCAATAACTCTTTTCCATATAAAATGTTTCGTTTAAACCAGAATAAAGATATTTGTGATCCATAGCATATTCTGATACTTGAATTTAAATACAACTTTCAATCAATTATGAAGAATCACACAAATAGCAAGTAATATTTCATTTTTACTAAATAATGAATAAAATAATTAATGAAATATATAAACTAAGATAACTATCATGATGTAAAAAAAAATAAAGCTTAAAGGGTGATCCTTACCTTAAAGTGAGAACTCTCTTTTTGTCAAATGATGTTTAGAAGTTACAGATGACTTTGAGATCAATTTCAATCCCTAATTCATGAAATCATCAATCATCTTAGATTATCCCACCATTGTTGTAGAAGAATTGTTATTAAGACTTAACTCTATCTTAAACCTAAATTTATACTCTAGATTATTATAACATTAAAATTTCTACTAAGGGATAATTAGAGGTCTACTGCTTAAGTCGAAATGGAATGGATTCAATCTGACTCCGTTCAACTTGATTCAATTCAGTGCGACTCAGAGATTAGTTATAGAAATTCAACATGTCTCATTATGAATCGATGCCAACAAAGGTCCTTGGTTGGTTGAACCCAAACTTGATTCAAATCTCACCACGCCTCACTAAGTTAACATGACAAGCCTTCATTTTAACTTGAAAATGATATAAACTTGCATTGAATAAATAAAAACATATGAGGGAAATTTACTTAATGCAATGCTGCTAACGCGACCGATCTTGACTTGTGATTGGCCTAACTCGTTTATAAGATGAGTGGTTTTAACTCACTGAGTCGACATAGCCCTTAACTCTCTTCTCCCTCCACATTCCTCTTCCGTGTTCTTCTCCTTCTTTCTTCTCTCTTATTGTTTTAATTTCTCTTTCTTTCTATAATCAAACTTAACCAAAGCTGCCCTGACCTGACTGAGCTCAACCTGGCTTGTTGCGGACCAGTGGGTTGACTCAGTGAGTCGACTAAGTAGACTAGAAATCCCCTTCTTCTTCACTCTTCTCTTCTCTTATCTTCTCTTCTCTTCGCTTCTCTTCTCTCTCTCTCTCTCTCTCTCTCTCTCTCTCTCTCTCTCTCTCTGTTCTCTCTCTTCCCTTTCTTCTTTCCTGATTCCTTTCAACCCATGTCTAGCCAACTCGACTCAATTTCAGTGAGTTGACTCTACTCGACTTAGTAGTGAGTCTAGTCCCAAACTCGAAACTCAACCCGAGATCAACAAGGTGCTGACTTGGTCAGGCGAGTTAGGATGACATTCACTCGTTCTCTCACTCTTTCATCTCTTTCTTCCTTATCCCTTCTTCCACATTTCTTCTATGCTCGAATGGTCTACAACAAACCTAGATTCAAACTAGATTCAACTTAGTAAATCAGTGAGTTAATTAAACTCAACTCACCTGAGTGAACTCAGTAGCAAGTTGATGCACATCGACTCCACTCTCTTCTCTCCTTTCTCTATGATCTTCTATTCTTCTTTGTACTAGAGCATCGAGCAATCCCCACACCAGACCTCGGCCCCATCTTGGCCCAGCTGGCTCGAACTCATAACTCAGGTGAGTCAAGACAGTGTGGCACATCAGTTGTCTCTTCTCTTTCCTTTCTTCTTCTTTCTCTGTTGGAAAGACTAGGTGAAGCCTTGGACTCTACCCAAACTTGCAGTGACTCGAACTGAGTCAGTGCAACTCAGTGCGGCAATAGACATACAATGCTCTCTCTCTATTTTCTCTCATTCCAACTAACTTTTAGGATTTATTTTCGATGTTTCCCAAATTAGAAATGGCTATATACAGTTGCCCTAATCAGCTTCTAAAGAAATCGGATGTAATTAATCAAGGGAGTACTTATTGATTAGTTACGAGCATTTGCTCTGATCAAGAGAGTTATAGGCAATAACTTAATATATGGCTTACATGAATGTGATTGGACTGGATGGATGGACTTCTGGTCACCCGACCCATTGTATGATCATCTTTGATCTGGAAATAGGGCCCACTAGAGTGTGATGGGTTATTCGGCCGATTGAGGAAGACGATCTAGCCACCTATGGCAAATCTACTTTCGATGGCTAATGTTGAGATCTGAAGCATATGGGCAGTATGGATTGGACCAATGATTAATGTGGGGTTCATATTTTGGACGTCAGTCCATAAATCTCAGTGGGTTCCGAGTATCCAAGTTGCGGCGGTTCTTTCATTTCGATGAAAGCCCTAAAGTCGGCTTGGACTATATGGTGGAGATCCACTAAGGTGGAGGACTAGGATACAAGGGGAGGATGCGCGTGATGCCAGCTAAGAAGGGAAAAACACTTAATCTTTTTTTTTTCATTTTTAAAATGTACCGTACGCATACATGGTTTCTCCTACATTCATGCATGCACATGTGCATAAAAAGGAAGGAAAAGACCAGTGGTTTGGTCGGACCCACTGTCAAGTTAAATGGACGGTTCAGATCAACGATCCGATCTTCGATGGTGGGCCACAACTCAATCAAATGAATGTTGTTTGTTCAAACCGCACTCGAGCGGGAAATGAGGGAGATTTACTTCCTCATTCGGGATTTCTCGGGTCAGCGCCCATTTGACTTAGACTGCAGTCCAATTTAACGTGGCTATGCATGGACTGTGTACACACACGCCCCAAGTGGGGTCCACAAAGATTTATTTGACGGATCTATTCCATCCGTTCCCTTTTAGAGGCCTCAAAAAAATCCTCAGGCCAAATGTCAGGTAGATCCACAACCCCAGTGGACCATACTTTTAAATTTTTAGCTCTAATTAAAGATTTCTGCTAGTACGATGGTTGGATCATTCCAAAATTGAACATCAATGGTAACATGGGTCTACGGGACCACTTACATAGAAATCAATGGCTGAATTATGGATTTAATGTCCTAATACACATTTATAATATTAAATATCCTTTTTACAATATTTTGTGTAAGTGCTGTGATATATAAAGCACATTTATTTGTCAAATTTCGATGGACAAAACAACTTGTGATGTGGTGACTGATCAAATGATGGAAAGTTCACCTTCAAGTGATCAAGATGGAAAGTTCACCTTCAAGTTCAAGACATGAAGTTGGAAAATGCAAGTTCAAGACATGAAGATGGTTACTTCAAACTCCAAAGTACTCAAACTCTACTTCTCTTCTAGTTCAAGATCAAGCTACATTTACAAGATTACTTCAACTAGAAGATTGAATGAACTCAACTGAAGATTCAAGTACAAGCTACAAGGTATACACTTCAATGTTCAATGTTTTTACGTATATGTGACCCTAGAAAGACCTAGGCTTAGGTTCTTTTGAATGCCAAACATAATTGGGTTTCTATACTTTAATTAGGCTTAAGTTCTACTAGTCTAAGCCTTAGTTCGACTAGTCTAGGCTTTGATTCGACCAGTCTAGGAAAAACTTCAACCAGTCTAAGTTTTTAATTGAAAATCAGATAAAATTAGCTGGTTCCTCGACCAATCAAGAAAAGTACTCAACCAGTCGAAGGTACACCCACGACAAGTCGAAGGGGGCTCGACTCTAAGTTCAGCAATGGATTTTAGGCATCCTCGACCAGTCGAAGGCTATGCTTGACCGGTCAAACAGGGCCATTGGCCAATCGAGCAGGGCCTTCAACCAGTCGAAGGATGGTTTGATTCGATCGCGCCTGAAATTTGAAATTTGATTGTTTCTTAAACCAGTTGAAGGAGACCTTAGACCAGTCGAAGCAACAACTTTTTAGTTTATAAATAAAGGTCTTTTCTCACTCTGAAATAGATCATTCAAGCCACAAAAAGCCTTCGAGAGAAAAGTCCCCATCTTCTTCAAGCTATAGAACAGTATTTTAAATTCCTTTTAATAGCTTATTATTTTGTAATTTCTAGATCTCTTCTTGTGAATCATATGTTTTAAAGGGAGTTCTTGTTCTTCCTTTTGAGATCTAAGAAATTCAAACAAGTAGCCTAAGTTTGAATTAAGTTAAAATCTATTTAGAACCTAAAACCCTTCATTTTGGTCATTAGACATTGAACATTGAACATTTCTCATTAACCAAAGCGGTTCTACGGGCTACATCATTCAGCGTCTTCAGAAGAAGATAAGTATTTACTTTTTGTTTTTGATTTATTTGAGATATTCAGGAAAATCTCATGTATTGGTTTTGACTGAGATAACCAAAAAATCTCAGTGTGTGGGGTTTTGATTGTGATAGCCCTTCTAAATTCACAACTATATAGGTTTTAAGATGAACCTGAGAAAACCTTAATTTTTAGTGAACGCCAATATCACGTGGGTTGTGATTATTGGGAATGGAGTAGGTGTGGCTGTTTGAGGATAGTTGGTGTACACACCAAACTACTATAATTCCTGGTGTTTATGTGGTGAATGATTTTTGAGTGAATGTTTGTAAATCTTTATGTACATGTGGTGAATGCTTATAATAGATAGTTGTATTTCTTTTTCCTCTTGTTTTAGTTTGCGATCTTGATCCTTACTAGTTCATGAAATCAGGTTCTCCTACCTAAAACCTCAGTTTTTGGTGTAAGGTTGTCCTATGAACACGGTTTGAATCAATTTCTCAATACTATTACAATCGAGATCTCTGATTAAGTTCTAATTTATTTATTCTTTCAGTACTTTAATTTTTATTTAGCATAATCCTATTCACCCCCCTCCCCTCTAGGACTGTAAGCTCACCTATTTCATTTTGAATATCATTGTTATTATTTTTCTCTAAGTTGTTTACGTGGGTCGCATCCCCATTAGCACCATTTATTCATTCATTCAGCCCCTTATAGGGGTTTGATCAGAAATATTAGATTATTTTAATTTGTAAATGGCCCACTATACATGGGTCTTAACGTTCAGTTCTTAATTTATTTAAATTAACGGTTGAATTTGAAATTTTGATATTTTAATTATTAAAATTTAGTGGTAGGTTGTGACTTATTAGATGAAGGTAAACAATGTAGGTTATTTATATCATCACACAAACATATAAATTTAGTTTATAATAGTAACACCCGAGTACGCAAAAGCACATGGTGTTATAGAAGGTATAGTGTGTCGGGCGATTTTGCGACCAGAATAAAGAGGCTTGAAGAAAGCCTGAAGGAAATTGATGATGGTGTCTTTGTAGACTTGGCTGAGTTAGATGAATCGACCGAGGAAGATAGCTTTGAAATAAAAGATTTGCAGAAGAAGCAGAGGAGCGTCAATCGTAGGTCCAAGACCTGTTGGACGAAGTAAATTTGGGGACGGATCAGAATCTAAGACCCACGTTCATAAGCAACCTGTTATGATTGCCCGAGTGGGACAAATTAATAAGCCTATTATAAAATTTTATAGACTGCTTGGCATGGTACTATCATGATATGCCAGGACTGGAAAGATCTATGGTCAAGCATAGATTACCTACCAAAGAGAGGCATCAGCCATACAAACAGCGTTCAAGAAGGATGACGGCTGAAGTCACTCTCTAGGTCAAAGAAGAGATTGAATGGCTCTTGAGGGTTGGGTTCATTCGACCAATCAAATACGTTGAGTGGATGTCAAATATAGTCCCAGTAATGAAAAAGAATGGTAAGTTAAGATTATGCATGGACTTTAGAAATCTGAACCTCGCCACTCCTAAGGACGAATATTTTATGCCCATGGCTAATTAGTTAATTGATCGGTTTATCAGACACGGGACTGTGTATTTCTTAGACTGGCATTCAGGGTATAATCATATTTATATAGCCTTAGATGATGTGCCAAAAACTGCATTCAAGTGTCCTGGACCTTTAAAAAATTATTGTTGGGTGGTATGTCATTCGGTCTAAAAAATGTAGGGGCTACATACTAAAGAGCGATGAATGTTATCTTTCATGATATGATCGGCCAATTTATGGAAGTCTATGTTCACAACCCCAAGTGCAGGGTCACGATGTAGTAATAACTCGGTGAGACCAAGGTCAAATCCACAGGGACTAAACTTGTACATATTCTAAAAATAACTAGAACTAGAACTAGAAAAAGATCTAAACTTAGATCTAGAATAAAAGAGAGTAATTGTGAAGGATTTATCAAATATCAAAAGGGAACTAGAGCGCCAAAGATCCATTTATAGCTATCAGGATGCTACCTTGTTTGATTCAATAAACACGACTGGAATCGAAGTCCTATCCTATCCAGCTGGAAGATAAAATAATTGAAGCATAATATGAACTTTTACATTGAATTAGTTTGCACATAAAGAAGTATTGTGACGATTGGAAGGGATTCCATCATCCTACCATGCCCAGGATATGATGGTGAACAACAGGATTTATCGATCTCATAATTTCATAATAGCAAAAAAGATTTGGGATGTCCTAGGGACTCCTATTTATAGTTGTAAAATGCTATCTTTCGCACCGCCTTGGAATTTTCACAAACTGACCTTAAAACCACCTCAAATTTATGCAGCCGCGTTACGCATCGGTCGGACCGAAGTCGAGTTCGAATCATGAAACGATACTATTTCAACAGTTGCCCGATTTCGGTCACACCGAGCTTGGGTTCGGTTGGACCGAACTAATCCTCGGTTGAACCGAATTAACTCCAAAATTCATCGTTCTTCGTTGGAGCTTTTTGTGCACTTATGGTCGTACCAAATCCTTCCTTCAGTCAAATTAAAATTGGGTTTGGTCGAACCGAATTATCCTTCTATCAAATCGAATTAGCTCTGAATTTCATCTTTGGTTGCTAGATTGTTTTGTGCGATTTCGGTCGGACCGAAGTTGGCTTCAGTTGGACCAACATGTCTGTTTTCTACTACGGATTAAATAATCTTCTCCGGTCTTTGCTTCATCATTTGTACTTGGTTTTCTTGGATCTTTGGCATGGGAATTCTTCATTCTTGGTCTCCTAAGATCCTTCTTTTGCCTTGGTGATTCTTGAGCAGCAAATCCATGCTTTTAACATTCTTTTCAATCTAAGCTCCCAGATTCACCTTGCAATACAAACATGTATAAAATATACTTATTAAGCATTATTATGTTTATAAAACCAAGATATAAATAGGGGAAAATATGCAATATTTGACACTTAACACACCTCCCAACCAGCATTTTGCTAGTACCGAGCAAAATATGCGTGAAAGAATTCTCAATTCTCAACGTTCATATGACTTTTTTGTACAATCAAGTACGAATGAGTAGAATCCACAGAACTAAGAGTGAACATTTAAAAACCTAGAGCCGAATCACATGAGTAATCAAACAAATAGGTTCTTTATCAATTACTTAAGAGCATAAGTTCATATATCAAATTTTTCAATGTGCTCAGTGAATTTCAACTTACTTTCCATAAACATACTATCATTTCATAATGTTAGCCATGCGCATCACCTTAAGATTGATTGAATAATCAAGTACTGATTTTGAACTCATCCCCTTTTTTTCTTCTTTTTCCAATTTTTGATTTTATATTGACGGTCCTTTTTATTTATTCATTCTTTTTAGTCTTTTCATTATTCATTCTTTTCCAATCTTTCCATCATATATGACTTTTTTGTCGATCTCTCTGTTTTTTATCTGGTTCTTTTCATATTTTTAAGGTGGATGAAATGCTCCAGACTTAATTCTCAACATTTATCAATGATTCACAAACTAACAATAAAAAATTCTAGCACAATTCACAGAAAATAGATTGAATGTGTCTTGTGGTTTAAATCAACATGATATTCAAACTTCCTCTTAATCAATTAGATGAGAGAACTTAAGTGATAGTCTACTCAGTTGATCAAACTCCAATAATTCAAAATTCAATCTCCATCTTATCATCATACTCAAGGCATTCTTAATTACTCAAACTTTTGTTTTCCAATTAATTCTTTTACGTGAGAAATTGAAATTTTTCAAAAATTTTTGCTCAAAGACTAAGAAAACATGTTGAGGGTCAAATATTGCATATTAAACCCCATTTATTACTTGGTATTATGAACATGATAATGCTCAATGTTCTATTTTAATCATGTTTGTGTTGCAAAGTGAATTCAAGAGCTTGGATTGAAAAGGATGTTAAAAGCATGAATTTAACACTCAAGAATCACCAATGCCAAGATTGGATCTGATGAAATTAAGAATTAAGAATGCACACACTGAAGATCTAAGAAAATCAAGTCAAGAATGATGAGAATCAGAGTTTTGAAGTGAAATTGTGTAATCCTTGACCAGTCCCGGCCTCCGCTCAACCAGTCCGGGCTACGCACGACCAGTCCTGGACACCGCTCGACCAGTCGAAGCTCGACCGGTCGAGGTTTCTCGACTCGAACTCCAGCGATTAAAATAACTAAAATTCTATCCTGCTCGACCAGTAGAGGGTGTCCCACGACCGGTTGAGGATGGCCCACGACCAGTCGAGGGTTACGCAATTTTTACGCGGACTATGTAAATTTGAGACAGTTTCCAGAAATTTTTACTTGGTGCGAAAGTGTAAGACCTAAAACTATAAATAGGGGTCCCTAGGGCACCCCTAGGCATCATCTAGGGTTTGAGGAGTGGAGCACATGCATGGAGAAGCCGTTGCCAAGAGTTTTTATTCCCTTTCCTTACTGGTTTTTTATGCTTTTCTTAAGAGATTCTAGTTCAATCATGTCTATGGTTGGCTAAACCTCTTAGTTAGGGCTAAGAGGTGAAGCTTGTAGCGTGTTGGGATGTTTCTATTGCTTTGATTCATGTTTATATTGAACTCTCTTTGATTCTAGTTTGATTATAAGGAATACTTTCAGTTTTTAATGGTTTGTTGTGACTTAAATTACAATGGATCTGCGATAGCTTTGAGTATGTTCTTTTCACGTATTGAGATTGTGAAATTAGGAAATCCTATTGTGAGCCATCGTCCCTTGGGTATAGCCAGATGATGAAATCCTCCCTAACTTTCACAATTCTCTCGGATTGATTGTGGGATTGGTAAATCCTGTTGTAAGCCATTGTCTCATGGGCATGGTTTGTGATGGAATCACTTCCAGTTCTCACACCTCTCATCCATTGAGAACTAGGTCAAAGGAAGTTCAGATTTGATTTTACTGAGATATCTTCCAATTGGATAAGATGGGACTCCGATTCCAATCATGTGACTTGAATCAAGCATAGATCTCTCTGATCTCTACAAGTGGATCCTTGGAAACCCTAGTTTCCCACCTTTGAATTTCTTAAGTTTTTCATTAAATCTCTCATAATTACTTTCAAATATTCTAGATTTAGATTCACATCTTTTTCTAGTTCTTCTTCTAGTTGCTTTTAGAAAACACACGAGATTAGTCCCTGTGGATTCGACCTCAGTCTCACCAAGATTATTACTACATCGCAACCCTACACTTAGGATTGTGAACAAAACACTTATTAATTTACCTAATCCACACCCCCAACCTAAAATATACATTGTCCTTAATGTAAAAGATATGAGCATATAATGCATATGAGACAACGAAAAGAAAGGAAAAGTGATGGAAAGGTGGTACCTGTAGAAGTATAATTGAAGCTTTTCCAAAGTTCTCAAAATCAAATGGGTTAACATGAAGATGAAACTTATTGAAAAATAAACTAACCTAATCTTAAATCTTATGAAAGCAATAAACCTAACTACACCTCCATCAGATTAGGAGGTCAATCTTGATACACAGGATCAATCAGAGGTATGGACATATCCTCCGAATTGAACTTCTCAACAAATGGCTTGAGACGACGTCTGTTTACCTTGAAAACATTGTCATTCGTTGGATTCTTTATCTTAACAGTCCCATGAGGATAGACATTAGTAACAGTGAAAAGGGCGGTCCAACGAGATCGAAGCTTATTTAGAAAAAGATGTAATCTAGAATTATAGAAGAGGACTTTTTGACTAGTTATGAATGATTTCTTAAGGATGTTCCAGTCATGGAACACCTTCATCTTGTCCTTATAAATTCTCAAGTTCTCGTATGCATCGTTCCGGATTTCCTCGAGTTCGTTCAATTGAAGATTGTGTAGCAAGCTAGCATTGTCTAAGAGACATTCCAATGGGGGTCTTAAAAGTTATACGGTAAGCCCATAAAGTATTAGTCAAGCAGATTGACCAATCCTTACGGTTAGGGTTAACGGTTTTTTTCCAAAAATTGTTTAATTTCCCAGTTAGAAATTTCAGCTTGCCCACTCATTTGCGGGTGGTATGGAGTGCTCACCTTATGACATATACCATATTTCTTGATTAAGTTTTCAAATGACTTATTACAAAAGTGTGAACCTCCATCACTAATGATGGCTTGAGGCATTCCGAACCGGGAAAGAATGTTTTCTTTTAAGAATTTAATGATCGTTCGATGATCATTACTCCGACATAGGATTGCTTCCACCCACTTGGTGACATAGTCTACTGCTAACAATATGTAGATGTTTCCAAAGGATTGAGGGAATGGCCCCATGAAATTGATGTTCTAGCAATCGAATGCTTTAATGATAAGAATTGGGTTTAGTGGTATCATATTTCGACAAGAAAATCCTCATAATTTCTAACAATGCTCACAAGCTTTGCAAAACTCATGAGTATCTTTGAACATAGTGAGCCATTAAAAGCTGCACTACAGAATTTTGGTCGGGGTCTTTTTAGCAGAAAAATGACCACCACAGGCCTGAGAGTTATAAAAGGAGATAACACTCTAATGTTCATTACCTGGCACACATCTCCTTAGAATTTGGTCTGGGCAATATTTAAATAGATAAGGATCATCCCAGATAAACTTATGTACCTCGGCGAAGAATTTTTTCTTATCTTACACATTCCAATGTGTAGGCGTGAAACCAATGACAAGATAATTTGCAATGTCCGCAAACCAAGGTAATTGGGAGAGTTTATATAATTGTTCATCATGGAACATATCATTTATAACTTTAAGGGAATCAGGGAGGTCAAGTTGAGAAAGGTGGTCAGCCACTACGTTTTCTACTCCCTTTTTGTCTCATATTTTATGTCAAATTCCTAGAGTAGAAGGATCCATCTTATCAAGAGGGGATTAGCATCCTTCTTAGAAAGAAGGTACTTTAATGCCACATGATCAATGTAGATGATGATCTTGGATCGATCAAGTAGGACCTAAATTTATCTAAAGCAAATACTACAACTAAGAGTTCCTTCTCCGTAGTGGAATAGTTCACTTGGGCAGAATTTAGAGTTCTACTCGCATAGTGAATAACGTAGGGCCTCTTTTCTTTTCTCTGGCCTAACATTGTCCCAATAGCATAGTCAAACGCATCACATATAATCTCAAAAGGGATGCTCCAATCGGATGGTTGCATGATAGGTGCGGTTGTTAAAATTGCTTTAAGCTTAGCGAAAGCTTCTTGCATTGTTTGGTCCACTCTTATAGTGCATCTTTTTGAAGTAGATTACATAAAGGACGAGAGAGATGACTAAAATCCTTTATGAATCGCCTATAGAATCCAGCGTGTCTTACGAAGGATTGCATGTCACGTATGCTCTTGGGTGGAGTTAGGTTAGAGATAAGATCAAGTTTTGCCTTATCTATCTTAATTCCCTTAGATGAAATTATGTGTCCAAGAACTATTTGCTTGGGAACCATGAAATGGCACTTCTTCCAATTCAGAACTAAATTCTTTTCTTCTCATCGCTTCAACACATTTTAAAGATTTTTCAAACACTCGCTGAGAGATGGACCAAAGACAGAGAAATCGTCTATGAAGACCACTAAATATTGCCCCACCATGTCAGAAAATATGCTCAACATGAATCGCTGATGTTGGTGCACAAAAATGTATGAAGTTTCCATCATGCGTTGATGAAAAACTATAAGTGATAAACAAGGGATTTTGAGAGAAGAGAAGATATTAAAGACAAAGAAGAAAGAAGAAAAGAATAGAAGAGAAAAGAAACTATGGAAGAAAGGATGAAGAAAATGTAGAAAGAAGAGAAGGGATCCGTGGTGTTATGCCGACCCACGCAATGCTCATTGATTGCACGGGTCTGCGCAAAGCCCTTTATTTTATAGTATTGTGCCGCTCAAAATATACTGATTGCGTGTGTCCATGCAAACGCCCTTATGGGTTGTGCGCACCTACACAACATGGGTATGATCAAGGTGATTCGGATAACTGGGATCTGATGAAAGGTGGGCCGAACGGCACAAAGATCGAGGGTTCCCACATGTGGAGGCCTATAAATACCCCACTCCCCCTCTCATTTAGAGAGATTGGAGATTCTGAAGAAGATCAGAGCTCCAGAGAAGAAGAAAAGTCTGAAGGTATCAAGAGGAGAAGGGACAAAGAAGAGAGAGAAGCTATTGTACGGGCCCCTGCAACACCCTGTTGTTGCGCGAGAGTGAATACTCAAGAGCTGGAATGCTGTCAAAATGGCTGGATGAAATGCGATCTTCGATCTTCCTTTTGTACAGGAACATGAGCTCAAGAAAGAGAGATAAGATGATTAGATCCGCATAACATTCCTCTCAATGAGATGATCAAATCACAAGCCGAAATGCTGCCAGATTTGATATCCAGATTTGACATTTAAACTTTCTCAATTCTTTTGTTCTGAATATGCTATCTTAGAATCAAGGGAAATCAAAGGATGTAAATGAACTCAGTATGAATAAATATGATGATTGTTCTCTACACACTCTCTCTTTTGTGATTAAATAAGATAATCCTCAAAATCAAATGCTTTGTTTCTGGTCGAAATAAAATGGCAACTCTGCTGGGGATTTTGTCTTATTTAAGATTAATATAGAGAAAATTTTGAGAACTTTATTGAAGTTTGGCGTCTTACCGATGTCGAAATAGCGACTCTCAATGGGAACATCCTCCCCTTCATCTCTAAGATAGAATATTTTGTCATTCAAATACTAATTGTGATTTTATATTTTGTCTGAAGGTTAGAAGATAAAACTTCAAGTTACGATCAATGGCAAACCCAACAAAGAAGACCAATTTCTATTTCACAACAACCGGGTTTGTGGTAGAATATGCAACGAATCAGCTTAGAGATCATAAAGCCCAATCTACTGCAGCCAAGAATGACAAGCCCCGAGTTATGGCCGGAGTCATATCCGCTTCACCATTGGCATAAGAGAATGATAATGATTGGATTGTTGTAGCATCCCGAAGAACAAGGGCCCGAAATGCAGCGATTGCCAGGACGAGTTCACCTCCACGTAAGATCAAGGGGATGGTAACATGGAATATGGCTAAAAATAATCCTAAACTCGCTCCTTTGGCCCTGTATTTAGGGAAATCACTTCCTTCTCTAACATCATGAGACTTCCCAGCACTACCTGTTATAAAGACTCAATGGATGAGAAAAGAGAAAGGTAAAGCACCGATGAATAATGTAGTTTCTGTTTCACCTCAAGATACACCTCGGAAGGAAATCTCGCAGTTGGTCGAATTCTGCGAAAGTACATAAGGTCCGAATGGAACCCCTCTCTCAATAAGTCCCAGCAGTAGTGAATGCTGTCAATTAAGAGAAGAAGGAAAATACGTTTCGCGATAAAAGGGAAATAAGAAGAAGGGAATACCCCAATTGACAAAGGGATTATAAAAATGATAAACGACTGCGACCATATGATTCTCATAAAGAATATGCTTTTGACAAAGAAGATGTGTTGCCGATGATGGAACAATTACTAGCTGCTGGAACCATCAGGTTACCTTCACCAAAATATCCAAAAGAGGTTGAGATTACTAAAGAGAAGAATTATTGTCATTACATCGTTGTCTAAGGCATCATACAGAAGATTGCTTCTCACTAAAAATATATTGCAGAGGATGATAAAATAAGGAGAAATAGTTCTTTAAAAAAATACGATGAACGACATAGAAGGGCAATTATAAATACGAAATCTGTGATTGAATTGTCAAAATCTTTTATCAAAAAAGTTAGTTGAAAGACCCAACTTCTGCCTATCACCAAAAGAATGAACAGGTAAAAGAATCCATTAGTCAAGAGAGAATTTTGGGGGCATCCGCATTCGACAAAGATGATGTGCTTCGTATGATGAACCGACTGTTAATAATAGATAAAATCGAGCTGTCATGGCCTAAATGCCCGAATGGAAAGAAGCAAGTGAGAAAAGATATGAAACTGTGATATAAAGCATACCTGTTGTGGGAATAAATCTGCATCGATACACTTGCCAAATACCGAGTTTATCAACAGTACATCAATCCAGAAGGTGGCCATAATTTTGGTTTCAAGGAATATCAGCATGATACTTCCAAACTAAAAAGGGGCAAGATAGATGAATAATAGAAAAGTTAACTTTGTATTTCTCCCTGTATATGAATAAAATACTGGCTTTCGAGCATATCAAGTCCAAATGAAAAGCACCAATGATTATCGCCTATCACCTCGCCAAATGAAAAGCACCAATGACTATCGCCTATCGCCTCACCAAACGAAAAACACCAATGATTATCGCCTATCGTCTTGCCAAATGAAAAGCGTCAGTGATTATCGTCAAATCATCAAAAGTCGTCATCGCTGTTGCCATATTGCTAACACACCATATTGCCAACACGACGACCATTTTATTATCTAAATTCATTAAAATTAATAGCACCGCCAAGCTGATACACTATTTTAACTATAAAATTTTGTTTCATATCATCGGCAATGGCAATTTATCATCTATAATAGTCGAATAAGCTTATAAAATCCAACCACGTATAAGTGCTACAACAACGATGGCAATTTATTATCTATGGTAGTAGAGTCGAGCTTATAAAGCCAACTACGCATAGAGCTTATCATCATTGGCGATGGCGGTACAGTTTGATCATACAGGTAGTAGTGAGAAGCATGTGGCCCTAAAAAGTTCGTAAAGAGCATCATGTGCACCCATGCGGGAAGTCGATGAAGCAATCACATAAGACCCATGTCGTCTGTACAGTTTCAGACAGCGTCACGAGGGCTGGCGAGAAAATGCCCTCTTGTGAATGGGTCTGACCTTGTAGATGAAGAAAAAGTGAGTCTCTGAAGCAAGATGACTCCCTAGATCCCTGGTTTGATTTCAGTAGTAATGCATGAGGAAATGTCTCTGAAGCAAGATGACCCCTCATTGATGGACTGGCGGCCCTGGATTTAGTACACGAAGGGAGCCTTGCGTGCCCCGTGAACTCTAGAGAGTTACTGTGGCCAACCCTGTGCGTAAAACCCACCAAGTTCACCACCCCGGTAGCTTCACTGGGCCCCTCTGATGGATCGCGGTTTGTGACTCCCTAGTCACGATAAGCTAGTGAACTCTAGAGAGTTACAGAGGCCATTCACATAAGACACAGCTCCAACTACTTACGAGCCTAAACTGTGATTGCTCCAACTACTCAAGAGCTTAAACTGTGTGTAAAAGTGTTAAGTCCAGTCAAGTCCAGTAAAGCCAAGTTAAGTCCAGTCATGTCCAGTCAAAATGTGTTCAGACAAAAGTATATTTATCCTTCTGATAAGAGTTGCGGGGTCTTTCTGTCTCTGACCTTCTTAATGATGAAGAAATATTATCTCACATAATCCTCAAAGGCAGAAGAGAATAAAATAGCGAAGAATTATCATTTTCTTTTGGGCAGCTTGATGACCCAGATGTATTCTTTAAATTACTTAAAGGAATGCTGAGTGTTATCCATCTTTCAAGAGTAGCAGCATGCTTTGCTTCACAAGTATTATCTTCCAAAGAAATCCTTATGCAAATTTGGCCTGGACAGGGGGCATAATCTGTCTCTTCAAAGTAACCTATACCTTCATCTTTCTGATAATTTCTTACATACAACGGAAGAATATATATGGCATAGTCTACTGGATAATAATTACACACCAGATAATATTAATGAGCCCACCAACACATCCAATAATAAGAAGTATGGACTGGATAGTTATAGCCGGGAATTATGAAGCGAGATCCAGTATTGACATTCAAAAGTTGCCTCCATATCAAAGCCTAGTTATATGGTCTGATGCCATAACTTCTCATTGTTCTAGTGATGATATTACAAGTCCCCAGTACTATCTAATTAAAACTGAATTGACAAGCAAATCAGCTAGGCTAATATGATTCTTACCAAAATTTGTTACAATGGCAAATCGGCTAAGATAATATGGTTCTCACCAGAACTTGTTACCTTCTTTTAATGGAAGAGTAATAGACCTAATGGAGACAAGGAATGGATGTTCGTCAAAAGAGATGGAATCATTGTTGATAACTTCTATATCATCCGAAAAGCTAGTAAATGAAAAGAAGTGTTCTCTATTTTTCTGAATAAATAAATGTCTAAGAAAAATATACTTCTAGCCAGCCTATGAAGAAATGCCAAGGAGCACAAACTAGAAAAGACTCAACGGTTGAACTTTTAGAGCTAGAAATGATATCTCTGAAAGCACGATACAAAGAATACAACAAATGCAATGCAAAGCATGCTGACAAGCACAAAGATGGAATGGTTAAATCATTATCATACTGCAAATATTAAAATCTTCTAAAAGCTTTCAATATATTTCAAAATTATCAATACTTCATGAAACTAAATTAAAAAATTATGATATCTCGAGATACTAATTCCGATTGATTTGGCAGGAAAGATTACCATTCGAAAACCTAGATTATGCATACTATGAATAAAGGAGTTGATTAAAGAGATTGTTACAACAGGAGCATTGAAGGACAATTCTCTGATCAAGCAATGTAAAGATGAAGTCACCACAGCCGTTACAGTGGCAAGTTTCACAGCGGCAAGTTTCGATGAAAAGAAAAGAATTGCATAAATGAGGGTAGTCAAAACCGTGGTGAATGCAATTGCAGCCCTATTCGTAGAAAGACGTTCTATCTAATTGACCACTGTGAAAATAGAGTGCTTTCGTTGTTGCCATTATTCTCTCTATTGAGGCATTCACTTGGCACTTCTGATTGGGGTCATTCAATCTTTTGTTCGAGTGTGGGCGTTCAATCTTCTGTTTGAGTGCGGGCATTTAGTCTTCCATTCGTGCCATTTGGTCTTTTGTCTGGGCCTGACGATTGAGTCATCCTTCAACTGCTCCCGTTCGGACTAGACTGTTAAAGTTCTTCATTCAAGCAACCTTCTATCCATGGAGAGGGAATCGTTCCTTCGACCTCTCTGATATGTAGTTAGCTCTGCAATCACGAAGAGTCCTTTGCTGGGAAATGATTTTTATGCAGAAGAAGATTGTTCCTCTATTTGATTTCATCAATCAATCAAAGAAGGATTGAGGGGGCATCTGTTGGTGCACAAAAATGTACAAAGTTTCCATCATGCGCTGATAAAAACTACAAGTGATAAAGAAGGGATTTTGAGAGAAGAGAAGATATTAGAGATAAAGAAGAAATAAGAAAAGAATAGAAGAGAAAAGAAACTATGGAAGAAAGGATGAAGAAAATGTAGAAGGAAGAGAAGGGATCTGTGGCGTTGTGCCGACCCACACAAAGCTCATTGATTGCGCGGGTCCATGCAAAGCCCTTCATTTTATAGTGTTGTGCCGACCCACGCAAAGTGTACTGATTACGTGGATCCGCACAAATGCCCTTATGGGTTGCGCGCTCCTGCACAACATGGGTATGATCAAGGTGATTCGGATGGCTGGGATCTGATGAAAGGTGGGCCCCATGGCACAAAGATCGAGGGTTCGCACGTGTGGAGGCCTATAAATACCCCACTCCCCCTCTCATTTAGAGAGATTGAAGATTCTGAAGAAGATCAAAGCTCCAGAGAAGAAGAGAAGTCTGAAGGTATCAAGAGCAGAAGGGAGGAAGAAGAGAGGAGGCTTTATGCAAGGTCGTGCAACAGCATGGTGTTGTGTGGGCCTGCGCAACACCCTGTTGTTACGTGAGAGTGAGTACTCAAGAGCTGGATGCTGCCGAAATGGCTGGATGAAATGCGATCTTCAATCTTCCTTTTGTATAGGAACATGGGCTCAAGAAAGAGAGATCAGATGATCAGATCCACACAACATTCCTCTCAATGAGATGATCAAATCACAAGCCAAAATGCTGGCGGATTTAATATCCAGATTTGACATTTAAACTCTCTCAATTCTTGTGTTCTGAATATGCTATTGTAGAATCAAGGGAAATCAAATGATGTAAATGAACTCAGTATGAATAAATATGATGATTGTTCTCTACACACTCTCTCTATTATGATTAAATAAGATGATCCTCAAAATTAAATGCTTTATTTCTAGTCGAAATAGCTGAAATGTGGCAGGGGAATTGCACAGCCCGAATGGCATCTTCGGTAAGCAAATGTGTCAAAGGGGCATGTGAACATTTTCTTCTCCTGGCCTTCAAGGGCTATCTCTATCTGATTATAGCTTGATTACCCATCAAGGAAACAGTAGTAAGAATGACCAGCTAACCTTTCTAAGATTTGGTCAATGAAGGGTAAAGGAAAGTGGTCCTTCCTCATGACGGTATTCAACTTCTTATAGTCAATGCACATTCTCCAACCAGTAATGACTCTAGTTGGCACAAGTTCATTGTTGGCATTAGTTACGATGGTTATTCTAGACTTCTTAGAAACTACCTGAGTTCACCCATTAACTGACGGATATAGGGTATATGATACCCACATCTAACAACTTAAGTACCTCAGCCTTAACCACTTCCTTCATGTTTGGATTTAATCGACGTTGTGGTTGCCGGGAGGTTTTCGCATTATCCTCAAGATGAATGCTGTGAGTACAAATCAAGGGATCAATTCCCTTGAGGTCCACAATCGACCATCCAAGGGCTCCTTTTATGCTCAATGAGGGTGGAAATAAGCACGCTCTCCTGTTCTTTCTCAAGGTGCGAAGAATCACCACCGGGTATGTCTCATCTTGACCTAAATAGACATATTGAAGATTAGTGCGTAGAGGTTTTAGGTCAAGCTTTGATGCTTTAAGGCTAAACGGTAGAGGCGTTGTATCGGTTTGGGGAAATGTTTCAAATTATGGCCTCCACTGGTTAACTTCCAGTACCAGTGCAGAATCAAGCAAGGTATCCAACTCCCTAATGATGTCATCATCTAAATCAGGGAGTGGGCCAAGCATGTCTCTAGAGGGTTAGAGTATAGAATCAAAAGTGCACTATCTTCCATGAAAGAATCTATCAAGGTAATTTCATGGATATCATCAACATCATTGAGCTCCAATGTCATATTTCTGAAAAATAAAATCATAATTCCATTCTTACAATTAATGATTGCATTTGATGTAGCAAGGAATGAACAAATAAGGATGACCGAAATTTGAGTGCTCATATCGATGATGGGTTGAGTATCCAAGATGTTCACTACCCCAAGTGTAGGGTCGCGATGCAGTAATAATATCGGTGAGACCGAGGTCGAATCCATAGGGACTGAACTTGTACTTCTTTTGAAAACAACTAGAACTAGAAGAAGATGTGAATCTAAATCTGAATTAATTGAGAGAGTAATTGTGATTAAAGTGATTAAAACTAACAAATTCAAAGGTGATAACTAGGGTTTTCAAGGATCCACTTGCAGAGATCAAGGAGATCTATGCTTAATTCAAGTCACATGATTGGAATCGAAGTCCCATCCTATCCAATTGGAAGATGTCTCAGTAAAATCAAATTTGAACTTCCTTTGACATAGCTCTCAATGGATGAGAGGTGTGAGAACTAGAAGTGATTTCGTCACAAAACCATGCCCAGGAGACAAGGCAAATAATAGGATTTACCAATCCCAAAACCAATCTGAGAGATTTGTGAAAGTTAGGGTGGATTTCATCATCTGACCATGCCCAAGGGACGATGGTGAACAACAGGATTTCCTAATTTCATAATCTTAATACATAAAAAGAACATACTCAAAGCTATCGCAGATCCATTGTAATTTGAGTCACAACAAACCATTAAAAACTGAAAGTATTCCTTATAATCAAACTAGAATCAAAGAGAGTTTAATATAAACATGAATCGAAGTAATAGAAACATTCCATCACGCTACAAGTTTCACCTCTTAGCCCTAACTAAGAGGTTTAGCCAACCATAAACATGATTGAACTATAATCTCTTAAGAAAAGCATAAAAATAACTAAGGAAAGGGAAGAAAAAACTCTTGGCGACGGTTTCTCCACACTTTTAGTCCACTCCTCAAACCCTAGATGATGCCTAGGGGTGCCATAGGGACCCCTATTTATAGTTTGGCAACTTAAACTTACGCACCGAGTTGGAAATTTTCAGAAACTGCTTCAAATTTCCGCAATTTGTGTGTTGTCTGCGTAACCCAAGATGACCTGATTTTAGTGATTTTGGTTGCTGGAGTTCGAGTCGAGACACCTTTGACCGGTCGAGCTTCGACTGGTAGAGCAAAGTCCAGGACTGGTCGAGTAGAGGCTAGGACTGGTCGAGGATTACACAATTTCACTTCAAAACTCTGATTTTCCTCATTCTTCACTTGGTTTTCTTGGATCTTTAGTATGTGCATTCTTCATTATTGGTCTTATCAGATCCACTCTTGCCTTTAGTGATTCTTGAGCGTCAAATCCATGCTTTTAACATCCTTTTCAATCCAAGCTCTTAAATTCACCTTGCAACACAAAGATGATTAAAATAGAATATTAAGCATTATCATGTTCATAAAACCAAGTAATAAATAGGGTTCAATATGCAATATTTGATCCTCAACACAATCCCCAACTAGTATTTTGCTAGTCTTGAGCAAAGTATGCGAAATATATTTCAAGAACACATGATAATTTCTATAAACCCAAGTGATTTTAAAAATAATCCAGATAATAGAATTCTAAAATACAATAATGTTGAGCATTACTTTCTCCTAAACTCCAGCACTTGGTAAATTTCATAATCAAGTTCAAGGTATTAATCCTCTAATTAGAGCAATTCTAAACATTGAGTTCCATGGGTGCATAGTGAAACCTAAACTTATCACAATCAAAGGTTCAATTCTTTATTTTCATGATAACATTGATAATCAAAAGAGCATTCAAGATAACCATCACCTAAACCAAAACTTGCCCTACAATTCAGCTTTTTATGCTTCCAGCTTTTGATTTTTCCATCGATGCCTTTCACGCTATGTTCAATCTTTTCAATGATCTTCCATAGGTAGCCATTTTCAACGACAACTATTTTTTAGCTGGATATTCTTTTTTTTTTTTCAATTCTTCTCATTGAACATGATGGACAAATTCCCCAGGTTGGTTCCTTCCATGCTTAATAATTATCAAGTTATCAATTCAAAACATTAATGTGTAAGCTAGATGTGACATATGAAATCATGATCAATCAATATTTAAAACTTCTAATTATGAATTAATATTCGAAATTAACTATGAAATCTAACAAGTAACTAAACCCAAGAGTCATAAATCACCAACATAAAGTATCTTATATTTCTAAATCATGGATGAACTTCAAAATCACTCATATTTACAAAATTTTCAGAAAAATTTTCACAATTTTTTTTCAAAGACTAAGAAAACACTGATTAGCTTGCTTAATCCACACCCCAACCTAAAATTTACATTGTCCTCAATGTAAAAGATATAAGCATGCAATGCACATGACACAACGAAAGTAAAGGAGAAGTGATGGAAAGTAGTACCTGAAGAAGAAATCTAGAGGCTTTTCCAAGGGTCTCAAAGTGAAGACGGGTTAGCAGGAGGACTCAACAGACAATAAGCAAACTATCCTAAAACAGCGGAAAGCAAACTATCATAAAACAACGGAAAACAAACTATCCTAATCCTAAATTCTCTGAAAGCGAGGGAAAAGCTACTCAGTCATGTCGCAAGGTTCCTCCTCCGACCAATACCTTGATAAATTTCTCAGTAGGTTTCTGAACAAGATCATCCAAAAGCCCTTTTTGCAATATACTTAGATACCCTCGAGCATGAATGTCCAAAGAAACTTATGTACCTCAATAAAAAGTTGTCGTTGAATTGCTTGAGGTATCCAAAGTATATATGATTCATCTGTGACAGAAAAAGTTTCAATGTTAGTACTCCATGGTGAATCAGAGACTATAAGTAGATAGAATTCAGAAAAATTCTATAAAGCCCCATGTTTTCAGGATCCGAGTATATAACTCATTTTCCAAAAACCCGAGTGTTAACCTTAGAGAACCAAATTACACGTATACATATATATATATATATAATCTTTCATCAGAGTTAGCAGTTTAGCGTAGAATGGACAAATCAACATAAAGGAAAATTTTGCATTTACATTTAAAATATATAAGAGGTTGCTCATAATGACTTATACAAACTAATGTCTCAATACTTATAATTATGAAATAAGATAACATTGCATGTGAAACAAAATATATTATAACAAATCTGAGCTGCAAAATCACGTAGCAACTCTTGGCAACACAATCAGGCATCTTCGACAATGGTACCCTGCTCCTCATCAACATGAACATGAGTATCATCTAGGCCACCTGGTCTACCTATACGGTTATATATTCGATGAATGAGTGGCCAGCTCAGTGTGAATTCCCCTCAAGATTACGCATCACCGCCTTAGTTAAGCTTAGTTAAAAACAACAAGGCATTCAAAGCAATTCATGATGCATACTTTTTAAATGAATGGATGCATGAATGCACATCAACCAGGGGATACTCATCCAGTTAGACTTGGAATCGTCACCCATGCAATCATCGACCTGCGAATGCTCATCCAGTTGGACTTGGGCTCGTCACCCATGCTAAAGACCGGTCACCAGCGTAATTGGAGCCATCAAATGGTGGAGGCCTAGTGACTGAAAGACTATCAAAATTTGACATCTCAAATAGCTCAGATCGATTAGCTCAGGAAATTAATCCAAAAAGTAATAACAATAAAAAGGAGCTATTATGCTTTGATACCACTTGAAAAGGACGAGCTATATGTCCCAGAGGGGGGGTGATAGGACTATGCCAAATTAAAAAAATAACAGTGAAATTTAAATAAATTAAATATAGATGGCAATAGACAAGCTCACAATGCTAAATTTAAAGACAACCGTAAATGAACGAGTATTGAGAGGTTGATACAGATATTGTTCTAAGGACAACCTTACACCATAAAAACCAAGGGTTTATGGCAGGACAACCTTACTAGAACGGTTTGTGTATCAAAAACTCAAACTGATATGGAGGAATAAAGAAATAAATAGCAAGGAAAGAAATCTACACTATTACAACATTCTCCACACTTGCATAAAAGAAATTACAACATTCTCCACAATGCAAAAAGGAAAATTACAATCATCCACAAAAAGAAATAAATAATCAATCTACAAGACCAAAAATTATAGTTGTTCACTTGTGTGTACACCAACTATTTAGAAAAATAGCCACACAACTACTCCACTCCTAATATCCTCACATAGTGGATATTAGCGTTCACTATAAAAATAGGTTTTTCCAGGTTCACCTAAAACCTTCACAATTGTGTCTTTCAAGTGGGCTTACACAATTCAAACCCCACACTCTGAGTTTTTTAGATCACCTCAGACAAACTAAAATATAGAGATTTTTTCGGTACAATCTCAATGAAACCAAAATACAGAAATTTACAATAATGTAAAATACATGGATATTCTCTTTTTGATGAAGCCTGGAAGAACCAAATCGGAGTAGAAGTTCAACGTAGAAGTTCAATGTCCAAACTCACTTATGAAATGGTTTTAAGTTCTAAATTGATTTTAGATTTAAAGCACCTTGGGCTAGCTTGATTTGATTTTGATTCCAAGAAATGGGAATACTTCAATCCCTCTTTCAAATAAAATTGGAATGCGAAAATTCAAAATCAAATACAAAGAAAGCTAATAAAAGAGAATATTAAATGAGCACAATATAGCTTAAAAAGATCACTAACTTATCTTTCAGAGTAACGTATTGATTTTGCTTGAATTAATTGAATAACTCTAAAATTCATGCTCTATTTATAAGTGAAGAAATCGCATTCACGACTGGTTCTAAGGACACCACGACTGGTTGTAGGACCAACAGATTTTTGAAATTTAGGCGCGATAAGAGAAAGTTGTTCCATGACTGGTCGTAGGCCATGCACGACCGGTCGAGGGACCTCTACGACTGGTCGTGACCTGTCCACAACTGGTCGTGTGGAACCAGATTTAGTTGTTGGACTTTGAGTCGAGGCTACAGGACTGGTCAAGAATGAGTCGAGCACTGTTCACACTACCGGTCGAGTAGTCTCCAGGACTGGTCGAGGCTTAACAAAATATTCTGAAAATGTGTAACAAATTTAAGACTGGCCGAGGAATTTATTGGACTAGTCGTGCCAGTGCTAGAACTAGTCGAATAGAGTCCAAAACTAGTTGAGAAACAGTCTCTTCACTTATAAAATGATCTAATTGAATTATGTATTCAAAATTACCTACCCTATGGTCAATCTAGGGTCATTCGTACCTTATACATGATGTATGAACATTGAAACTTCTTTTTCTTCAGTTGATAGTCATTCTTTGAAGTTTGCGAAGCTTGAGATCTTGTCATAGGATGAAGCTTGAACTTGAGTCTCTTGAAGCTTGAAATTGACTAACAATTAAGCTTGAACTTGAGTATCAAAATCTAGGAACGTTGTCTTGACTTGTATGAAGCTTTGAAAATCTTGAACCCTTGAAGTTTGAAAGCTTGATTTCACAATTGATGTTGTACATGAACACGAACAAGTAATCTTGCCTTTGAAGTTTTTAAACTAAAGACCCTTGTCCTTGAGAGATGCATAGACTTCATTATGTAAATGAGCTACACAAGACACAGATTCCAAGAGAGGTTTTGGCACTACAAAATTTGACAATTATAGGAGCTAGAAACCATAGCACTTACAATCTCCCCCTTTGTCAAATTTGTGACAAAACACACTCCATACAAACATAAGCATTATACGCACAAAGAATCATGCACCAGTTATTTATCAATTAGCATGAATTCGACCAACAATACTCCCCCTTACTTAACTCCCCTTCACCAAAATAGAATTATTCATAATTAATTCATCCAAAATCCACATCCATATACAATCCACATGCCATATACCAATATACCACAATACCATATATTAAGCATGCCAAAATTCTCCCCCTTTTGTCACAAAATGACAAAGGAAGTGGAAGAATAAGAAGAGTATTGAGGAATAAATGATCAAGATAGTCCAACATATTAAATCCATAAGCAAGTCATATTCAAACCATGTTCACCCAAGTACTACCAAGTTAAGTCAAGTATAACCTCACAAGACAAAAGAAATCCAAGTATTATTAAAGTTATTACAAACCAAGATTAGAAAATATTAATCAGATTCTGAAGAGGGAGCAGGAATAGATGGATTAATTTGATGTAAACCCTTATTAATGCGCCTCATATATTTACACGTATAAGCAAATTGTGAATCCTGGGTTACACGAATCTGAGCCACCTGTTCCTCAAGAGAATTCAACCTCTCAATGAAATCAGAAGGCTGATAATCAGGATCAGCCTCAGAATCTGATTCGATCTCATTAAAGATATCGTCCATGTTGATGTCATCTGGAGGTAAATCTCCACCCTCTTCTTCATTTGCGGAATCATTTCCACCAGCACCTACATTGACTTAGGCCACAGCCAACCTCAAATTCATTTTGTTTATATTTGAGTTGTTGAAGATTAGGTGTTGAATAGGAGCCTCTCCAACAGGCATAGCTACTAACATATGGGTGGCCAACACAGTCATAAGATATGCAAAAGGGATATCACTGTGTCCAGTATGGAGACGGAATTGTATGATGGAATGATAGATTAAAGAAGGAAGACATACAGATGTACCAGAGATGATGGAATGCAGAATCCGAACAATGAAAGAGGTGAGTTCGGTTTTGTTACCAGAACGTGGATAAAGATTTGAAATAAATATCCTCTGAAGGACCCTGTATCTGGGTAACAAATACTTTGAAGAAAGTGCATTCCCATTTTGACTCCATTGCGCATCTATATTGCACAATGCTCTAGTAAGCATAAGTTTTTCTGATTCAAATGGTTTAGCTACTAGAGTGCTAATTGGAATACCCTCATCATTGACAGGTATGTCCAGTAGGCCAGAAATCAGATGTCGGTCTACTTCAAATGGGCCTTCTCTAGTTGTTATAATAAAAGTTAAATTTTCAGTTAAAAAATCAGAAATACATGTATACATAGCTTGCGCAATAGACCGGTATACCAGCCCACCCCAGTTTAGAATGTTATCCCATCCTACAGATTGGAGAAGAGGAAGGATTTCAAATGGAGCAAGATATTTAACATGAACAGGCCGTTCAACTATAACATTGTGCAACCTTAAAACCCGCACATAGGGGGGATCATCTTCGGGTGATCGAAGGTGACGCCTTGTGATAGATGTCTATCTAAATGTTGAGGGCCATGAGAACTTTTCTTTTTGCCTCTACCTTCCATTTGTAACTAGGAATTCAAGGAATTAAAAGGTTATAAAAGAAGTAGAGTAGGTTTTCTCAAAATCAGATTTTGGAGAAGAAAACCCCAAAATCCTCAATAAAACAAGAAATAAATCACTCCAAAGATGAAAAAGAAGTGATATGAACTTAAATCTATAAGGAAAATGTAAATAAAGCACTAACCTTGAAGAACTATGGAGATGGGTTCGACCGGTCGAGCTAAGACCTGTTGGAGAAGAAACCCAAAAAAAAAAAAGGTTTTTCCCCCAAATAAACATCAAACCCGCGCTACACGACAGGTCGAGTACATGCTCGACCGGTCGTGCCATGACTGGTCGAGTATGTACTCGACTGGTCATGTACAGACCAAAATATACAATTTTCTTAAAATTTGAAAATTTAAACAATTAAATTGACAATTATATACAATATGATACAGAAATACATAAATTTTCAATTCACATGGCACATGCCAAGATCAAATTTCAATTTAGAAAACCTGCTTTTGTCAAGCGATTTCGTGAAAATGTCAGCAAGTTGAGTGTCAGTCGGAATGTATTCCAAAGTAATTGTCTTTTCTTCCACTAATTCACGAATGTAGTGATATCTAATGTCAATGTACTTGGTTCATGAATGCTAGATTGGATTTTTAGATATATTAATTGTACTGGAATTATCACAATATAAAACCATAGAATCCCGTGTAATTCCATAATCTCTTAACGTTCTTTTCATCCATACGAGCTAAGTACATGCATTCGTTACTGTAATGTATTCAACCTCAGCAGTTGAGAGCGATACGGAACTTTATTTCTTACTCTATTAAGAAACTAAACAGTTCCCAACATAGAAACAACCACCACTAGTTGATTTCCTATCATCAACGTTACCAGCCTAATCAGCATAGTGTAACCAGCTAATTGAACACTAGTATCATGTGGATACCGAAGACCCAGATTAGTTGAACTTGCGACATATCGCATAATCCACTTAACAGTAGTTAAATGTGACTCTTTAGGGTCAGATTGATATCTAGCGCAAATCCCTACGCTAAATACAATATCAGGTCGACTCGCAATTAAATACAGCAAACTACCTATCATACTGCGATACAATTTAGGATCCACTTTCTTACCTGTAAAGTCCTTTAAGAGTTTTAGAGTCATACTCATAGGAGTATAAAAAATTTTCCCATCCTCAAATCCAAACTTTTTAACTAAGTTCAAAGCATATATGGTTTAAAAAATAAAAAAAATCATCAGATTTCTATCTAACTTGCAGCCCTAGGAAATAATTCAATTCCCCAACCATGCTCATTTAGAACTTAGATTTCATAAGATCTGCAAACTCAACAGTCATGTTAGCACAGGTAGATCCATAAATAATATCATCAATATAAATTTGTACTATTAAAATGCGATCATTATGTTTCTTTACAAACAAAGTCTTATCAACACTTCCCATTATAAAGTTATGACTTAGTAAAAACTTAGTCAATTTTTCATACCATGCCCTGGGAGCTTGTTTTAAACCGTAGAGAGCCTTTTTTAGGTGATAGACATTATCAGTATTCTTAGGGTCTTCAAAAAACAGCACTCTTTACATCCATTTGATAAATTTTAAACTTTATAAAGTAAGCAATGGATATAAATAGTCTGATTGATTCAAGACGAGCTAATGGGGCAAAGGTTTCATTATAATCGATGCCTTCAATTTGAGTGTACCCTTGCACAACCAGTCTAGCCTTATTTCTAATTATATTACCAAGTTCATCAGGCTTATTTTTGAAAAACCACTTAATTTCGATAATTTGTTTATCTTTTAGCCTAAGAACTAAGTACCAAACATCATTTCTAACAAATTGATTAAGCTCTTCTTGCATCGTAACTATCCAGTTTTCTTCAGTAAGAGCTTCTTTGACATTTGCCAATTTTATCTGGGATGTAAAGCACACATAGTTACACACATCTTCTAATTGTCTACGAGTGCGTACACCAGTGAGAGGGTTTTCAAGAATTTGATTAGTTGGATGGCCTTTAACAGTTCTCAGTTCAGAGTTATTTTGACTTGATGAAGAACCTGGTTTATCAATTAGAAGCACTTCATCATTACCTGAACTTGAGACAAGTGTATTCAATCGATCATCAATAACCACATTAATGGATTCTTGAATTACACCGGTTCTCTTATTAAGAACCCGATATGCTCAACTATTCAGATCATACCCTAAAAATATCCCTTCATCACTTTTTGTGTCAAACTTACCCAGATTTTCTCGATAACGTAAAATATAGCACTTGATGCCAAAAACTCGAAAGTATTTAACAGTAGGCTTCTTATCAAACCACATTTCATAAGTCATTTTACCGTTTGATTTTCTAGTATAAACATGGTTAATTATATAACATGCAGTATTTACGGCTTCGACCCAAAGATTTTTAGGAAGCTTCATACTGTTTAATATTACATTTGTCATTTCTTGAAGTACTCTATTTTTTCTTTCTACAATACTATTTTGTTGTGGTGTTTTGGGCATAGAGAATTCATGTGATATTCCCTGATCACTGCAAAACTTCTCAAAACTGTTATTCTCAAATTATGATCCATGATCGCTACGGATCTTACAGACTTGAGTCTCTTTTTCAGTTTGGATACGTCTAAGTACCATTTTAACTTCATTGAAAGTTTCTGATTTGTCTCTTAAGAAGACTACCCAAGTATATTTGGTAAAGTCATCAACGATTACCAGAATATAGTTTTTGCCACCTTGACTCTCCATTCTAGTTGGTCTAATAAGATCCATATGGAGGAGTTCGAGCAGTTTAGATGTGGCATTAGAATCCATTTTTTGTGAGAACTCCTGGTTTGCTTGCCAATCTGGCATTTGCCACATATTTTATCTATTTTTTGTATTTTGGGTTGGCTTCTTACTAATTCTCTTTTGCTCAATCTATACAAGTTACGGTAGTGTACATGTCCAAGGCGTTTATGCCATAACATCGGTATAGACCATGTAACACGATAAATTAGATGAGTTAGAGTCACTTACAATATAGCAATTTTTAGAAGTTCTGTAACCAGTTAATATTACAGAACCGCTTTTATTTAAAATTTCACACCCTAGGTTAGAAAATTTTACGTTATGATTTTTATCGCATATTTGAGAAATGCTTAATAAGTTGTGTTTTAAACCTTCTACATATAAAACATTCTCAAATAAATAGAGGTTAAAAAGTTGAACCGTACCTTGGATAATTATCCTTCGGTTACTACCATCACCAAATGTGACCGAACCATCAGTCATGTCTTTAAGATTGGTGAACAGACCTTTGTCACCAGTCATGTGCCTAGGGCATCCACTGTCTTGGTACCACTTTGAATGGCTTGAAGCTTTGAAAGCCATGTAGGCAACCAAGCAAGTAACCTTAGGAACCCATTTCATAACTGCTTTGGGTTTAGGAGTATAGTTGGTCTTCTTGTGTTTGTAGTTGATATAAGATCGACCCATTGAGTTAGATTTTAAGAGCTCCTTAAGTAAATCAACAATTTTCTCAGCTAAAGGATTACAATTCTGATTTTTATAGTTGATATGGTTGCTTTTAGGTTTTAAGGATTGAAAAGTTTTAGCATTTTTAGAATAATTTTGATTTGAACTTTTTCCTTTTTGAGTTTGAAGACTCTCCTTTCACAAACTTAGGAGGAGTATTCTTATGTTTGGGAGGAATATTTTTGTCGTAGCCCAAACCGGATCGGTCGCCACATTTTCTAAATCCGGATAATAGTTTTTCAAACTTAGGATCATATTGGGCATACCTCCATGTATCCTTAAAACTCAAAAGTGAAGAGACTTCAAGTTTTAGTTTTTCATTTTCGGATTTTAGATTTTCAATAAGGAAGGTTTTGAAATCTCAATCGCACTTAGTTTTTTCAAAACAATCTGAAATGTGGGATTTTTCTAAAACAAGAGTATCAAAATTTTCTTTAAGTTTCAAAAACTTTTCTTTCTGAAGTTTTAGTTTTATTGCAATTTTACAACTTTCCTTGTATAGGGCATTGTAAGCATCTTGAAGATCTTCTTCATTTTCATGATCACTATTCAGATTTTCTTCACTAGTTGAATCATCATTATCTGAAAATGTGAACTTGGCTAGAGTCATAAGGGCTTTAACTTCATTACCCGACTCGGTTTTAGAATCTTCTGATTCAAAAGAGGCTTTAGTGCCAGAAGATTCATCCCAAGTAGCCAACATACCTTTCTTTTTAGGTTTGTCCTTTTTAGGATACTTGTTCACTAAATGCCCAAATTCATGGCAATTGTAACATTGACTATCTTTTAAAGATTTTCAAGTTTTAGATTTAGATCTTTTCTTATCATTAGATTTTTTAAAATTAACCCTCTTTTTACTTTTGAAAATCTTATAAAACTTTTTAGCTAAAAGGGCCATATCATCTTCAGAATTTTCTGAATGATCTAATTGAATTATGTATTCAAAATGACCTACCCTATGGTCAATCTAGGGTCATTCGTACCTTATACATGATGTATGAACATTGAAACTTCTTTTTCTTCAGTTAATAGTCGTTCTTTGAAGTTCACGAAGATTGAGATCTTGTCATAGGATGAAGCTTGAACTTAAGTCTCTTAAAGCTTGAAATTGACTAACGTTGGAGTCTAAACTTGAGTATCAAAATCTAAGAACGTTGTCTTGACTTGTATGAAGCTTTGAAAATCTTGAACCCTTAAAGTTTGAAAGCTTGATTTCACAATTGATGTTGTACCTGAACATGAACAAGTAATCTTGCCGTTGAGGTTTTTGAACTAAAGACCCTTGACCTTGAGAGATGCACAAACTTCATTATGTAGATGAGTTACACAAGACATAGATTCCAAGAGAGGTTTTGACACTACAAAATTTGACAATTATAGGAGCTAAAAACCATAGCACTTACAGTTTCTACATGAAAAGTTTGAGTTTAAAATTTGCTAAGTTCACTTAGGATTCCAAATCTAGTCCTGATACGCTTAATCTATGATTAAAAATTTACCTAAATTTTGTATTAACTTTACCTCTAGTTAATTCTAAGCACTGGAATTTATGAGAATTATTATTTCTAATTAACGAAATGTATTAAGGAATTCAAGTTATACTCCTAATAATTTTATTAAGTTTAAGTGAGTACTTGGGTTTAATCTAATATACGATACGGAGAGTAAAGAATTTCCTATAATATCTAAGTTTATTTCATTGTCTCTTACTGAAGAGACGTTTTAAGGTGTTCAACAATAATTCCTAATTAGAGTCTTTAAGTTTGTGGAGTGCTAGTATTTGGTCTACTGTACATTATGGTGGGTAAGGAAGTTCCTACAAAGTCTAAGTTCGTTCCATTTGCTGATTATTACGATAGTGTTACTCCTAACCATGAAATTTTAGGAAAGTTCATATCCTAGATTTTTAGAAAGTTTTTATTTGGAAGTCAAGTATAAGAATGTCCTAATGTAGCCTTGTATACATCATAATGAGTACTTGGTACACGTATTTAATTTCTAAGTCCAAACAACCATTTTGGTAATTTACAAGGGAACTAAAGTTTCTAAGTTCAAATGACTAAACCTAAAATGTTCAAGGGACTTAAGTTTAGTTTGTAATTTCTAAGATTATCCAAACAACTCTTTAAGGGACTTAAAATAGAGCATCTATATTTTCAAAGGAACCTTAGATCATTTCTAAGCTCCATAGTCATCCATTCAAGGAGCCTAACACTTGAGTTTCTATATTCTCATTTCCTCCCAATTCTAAGGGATTTCTACACAAGTTAACATCCAAAGGTATAACCTAAAAACTTCAAGGGGCCTAATTTCATTTTTGAGTTCTACGATCATCCAAACAATTATCTATGGGCCTAAGATTTTGAGTTCCTATATTCTCAATTTCTCCTAACTATAGAGGAAGTTCAAATGAGTTCAAATGGTTATTCTAATAATTTCTAAAGGGACATAAGTTTGGGTCTCTACGTTCTCAATCCTTCTTCTAAGTCTAAGGGAATTCACCTAAATTCAGACTTCAAATTTCACACACCATAACTGGAGACATTTAAGGTTTGTATAAGATTATTTTTCCAAGGCCTGGTTTGTCCAAACTATGCTCTGATACCAACCGTAAAGCCCCGTGTTTTCAGGATCCGAGTATATAACTCATTTCCCAAAAACCCGAGTGTTAACCTTAGAGAAGCAAGTTACACGTATATATATATATATATATATATATATATATTATCTTTCATCAGAGTTAACAATTTAGTGTAGAATGGACAAATCAACATAAAGGAAAATTTTGCATTTACATTTAGAATATACAAGAGGCTTCCCATAATGACTTATACAAACTAATGTCATAATACTTACAATTACAAAATGAGATAACATTGCATATAAAACAAAATACATTATAACAAATCTGAGTTACAAAATCACGTAACAACTCTTGCCAACACAATCAGGCATCTTCGACAATGGTACCCTGCTCCTCATCGACATGAACATGAGTATCATCTAGCCCACCTTCTCTACCTATACAGTTATATATTCGATGAATGAGTGGCCAGCTCAGTGTGAATTCCCCTCAAGATTACATACTACCGCCTTAACTAAGCATAGTTAAAAATAACAAGGCATTCAAAACAATAAATGATGCAGTCTTTTTAAATGAATGGATGTAGGAATGCACATCATCCTGGGGATGCTCATCCAGTCAGACTTGGGCTTGTCACCCATACAATCATCGACCTGGGAATGCTCATCCAGTTGGACTTGGGCTCGTCACCCAAGCAAAAGACTAGTCACCAGTGTAGCATATCTCGTACAGCATAGTGTCAAGCCATCAAAATATGTCAATAGTTGATGGTCTGGGAGCTAGCGAAATAATACCTTACTAAGCCTAAGGGCATATGCTACGGCATCCAGAATTAGTCACCTGTCATCGCCAATAGTAGGTCCATATTCGATGGTCTAGGAGCTAGCGAAACGATACCTCACTAAGCCTAAGGGCACATGCTAGAACATTCAGAATTGGCCACCCATCATCATTAATAGTAGGTCGATAGTTGATGGTCTAGGAGCTAGTGAAATGATGCCTCACTAAGCCTAAGGGCACGTGCTACAACATCCAGAATTAGCCACCTGTCATTGTTAATATGCTATGAATGCATGATTAGTCAAAACCATTATTATTCCAATTACAATCAGCCGGTTTAAGTAACTCAATGGTCACTACGGGGGCTCTCACCCAGTATAGGCAGACAGCTCAGGCATAGTTTTCCATGACCACCATCCCCGGCTCATAAGATTCCCCCATCTTAGAATGCTTAATGGACGCCTGTCGACCAGTGGCCACTAAAATTCAATAAGTAAGGATTACCATCACATTGTATAGGCCATCGAAGCCACGTCGGACAAACCTCAAAACATGGGATAGATGTCAAATCCAACGGCAAAAAGCGTACACAGAATATCAAATCAATCGGCAAAAAGGGTCAAGTGAGGTTAAATCAGAGTAGTTAAAAAAATCATTTCTGAGCCACTTGAGCCATATGCCCTATGGGTGGTAAATCCCACATTAATGTTCCATGTCCCATATAACCTCTAAATTGAGAGTCCATTTTTCACCAACTCATCTTGTTACATCCTAAGTATAGGTTCACATACATAAGAGGGAGTTACCCACTAGTAAGTGTAGTGAATAGAGATTCATAATCGACTTACAACAATTCATGTGAAAGCACATAGACATAACATGTTAAATGTATGTGAAGCATTTGATACATAATAATCGCAAAGGTCATGGATTGTAATTTAAATGGAAGCCATCATGTAAATAACTATTGCATGCAATCATAAATCAAATATAAATCATATCTTAAGAGTTTATGGCTAATGTAAGAGATCACATCCTATAAGATAACATGTGTGATTTTGATAAAGACTATTACTTAACTAATTTGGGAATGGAAAGCTTAAGGGGAAGAAATCATCACCTTATGTTTGAACCGCCTGCACCATTTCTAAGAAATGCATGCTCCCTTGGAATCAATTCCTACTATTAATCATAAAGTTGTACAATTAGATTCAAGCTTACACACTATTTAGGGTTAAGGTCTTAACCTAGGGTTTGGATTACTTAGGTTTTAAGGGTTTTGATGTAGGACTTAAGGTTTTCATCCTAAGGTTTAGTTCTAGGAGTAGAACTATGATGTATGTGCAGCTTAAATACAATATAATAATAATATGATTAGTTACAATTTAACGTTAATGATATAACTAATATTTGTGACCATGGTAACAATTAGTATTACAACTGTAATAAAATAGTATAACCTATTATTAAAGATAATATTTTCAAGTGATGGATACCATGTTAATACCATTAACGGTAGTTTCATTCATAATAACTAATATTAGCGTAACATGTTAATAGTAATCATTATGATGATAATTATTATTATGATCTACTATTATGATCATATTTAAGAACGGTAAGTAAAAGACAACTATTTACTAATTGTAATTTTATTTATAATAACTAGTTCTAGCATAAATTATCCGTTAATGGCTAATCATATATAACGTTAGCAATCCTAATAATAAGAGTGTAACAATGATATTAATACAATGACATATGTCTAGTCTATAAAGGAAACATTGACTCATTGAGTCGACTCAATCGATTTGGATTCAGTTGGAAAGGTTACCTGACGGCGATGCTTAGTACTAGGATCAGGACTGGGAGACCCAACATCGTTGATTTGTTGACTAAGTACGGTCCCCGAATAGCATGGGATTCGGGTCAGTCCTTGACTCTGTGAATTGACTCTGTGGTTGAGTCACACACCTGACTCTTCTTCCTTCTTTCTCTTCCCTTTCTTTCTTCTCCTTCTCATTTCTTTCTTCCTTTCTTATTCTCCTTTCCTGCTGCTGGAAACACCCAGCAATAAACGGCCTGACCCAACTTAGGTGAGTCGAGTCGACTCACCATCAACACAACCCACTCATCATACAACCTCTATCTCTCTCCCTTTCTCTTCTCCTTGCTAGAATGTCTAGCCATGGGTCTAGACCGAACCCAAACCGATCCCACAAAGCTGACTCAAAGCAAGTCAGTGGGTCAGGACTTAGGCAGCAACCTAGTGGCACCACTCTTCCTCTCTTCTTCTCTGATTTCTTCTCCTCTTTCTGCAGGTCTTGCCTCTCTAGACAACTTAGTTCGACCTGACTCTAACACATCACGAGTCGAGCGCCCTAGCGCAACACGTTCGGACAGACTCGATGGGTGTTGGTGCGGTGCGGTGCCCATCACAAGCAACGGCCCTCTTCCTCTCCTCCTTCATTCCTTTCTTTCCTTCTTCCTATGATTAAGAAGATCCTGAACACGATCTAGGAAAGCATGTACAAGACTCAGGACTTGGCCTGAATCACACAGTGCGACATTGGCATGTACACGAACTCGGTGTTGTTTTTGTGGGATTGCTAATTTAGGCTTTTGGATGGATCTTGCTCAAGGATTGGGGATAAAACAATGACCTAACGACTTACCAAATGAATATTTCAGATCTATGATCGGGCCCTCCAAGAAGCTGGATGACTGGTGGTGAAATGAAGAAGAAGGCTCAGATGTTAATGGTGAATTCAATTTTCCAACTTTTTCCTTTGATCTAACTTCTGTGGATGGTTTGAATGAGCTCCATGGAGCTTATGGACGACTGAAATTGAAGCTCTGTGGAGGTTGGGAGGAGTTAGCTCGGTGGGTTCCAGCCAGCGCAAGAGAGATTTGTGGCTTTTCTTTCTCTCTCTCTTTCTTTGTATAAAAAAACCTAGCTTTGAAGGGCTAGGATTGCATCTCATGGATGGCTGAGATGGAGGGATTTTACCTCACTCAGATCGCCCAACTGGCGGTGGAGACAGGTTTCCATTTTCAAAAATGATGTGTTTGTAAGACCTATTTACAGCAAGGGTTGTGCGAATGCACACGAGCTCCAAGGCATGGAATCAGTTGGGGTTTGGTCAGATTGATCGTCCGCACCAGATGGACGGCTCAGATCATGGAAGTGGGCCCTGGGTTGTGGCCACGGTTGAAAATCCTGGACGCTCATTCGTCTGCTGATGAAAATCGAAGAAAGAGAGGGAGAGAGAGAGAGAGAGAGAGAGAGAGAGAGAGAGAGTGTGTGTGTGTGTGTGTGTGTGTGTGTGTTTCTCTTTTTAGAGTTTGACCGAGCTGGTAGGTTTTGTGCACGGCTGGTGAACGCCCCTGGCATATACACTACTCCTGTGTGGGGTCTATCGCGATGTTCATGATAAATCCACTCATCCATTCCGCTTAATGAGCCCTAGTATGGACTTTAACCGAAGATCAAGTGTTTACAAAGCTCAGGTGGGCCATACTCTTAAATTACAAGCCCTAATGGTGGATTCATGTTAATCTAATGGTCTGATCATCCTGAAATTGAAAGTCAACGGTTAAAAGGCTTAATGGATCTCATGTACGTTCAAGGCCTTCATAATGTCTCGCTAATCCAAATACTAATATTAACATAAATTTTATTACTATTATTATTTATTATTATCATTATTTATTTCACTTTATTATTATTATTATTATTTTCACATACGCATGCATTTTTAATCATGTTGTGCGCCCCCATTTATAGGTCATTAGGACTATTTGTCTCATGATTTATATTATTATTATTATTATTTAGTTTATTTTATTTTTTTATGTGCATACATAGGTATTGTATTTAGTTATTGCTTATTAATATTAGTATGACTTGCCATTGATTAGAGTCATCAATGAATTGAATCATGTCCTAGTGGCCCATGTGTCCAATCCTAAACACCTCTACTACTCAAATAGTCTTATAGTAAATTTTACAATCCAATGGTCAAATTAGGGAAATCGGTCGCTGGATTGATCAACAAAATGTTGTGAGAAATCTATAGTTTATCTAAGGAGTCCTAATGAAAATGTATGGTCCGTCTTGAATAACAACTGGGTCTTTAACTATCAAGGGGATTAATATCCTAAAGTAAGTTCTGTAGTTACTTGATGGTCCTTCTTAAGGATCAATCGAATGGAATTTGATATGTGGATGGGGATTATTTTCAATGGTCAGATTTATATTAGAATGAGGGTGAACATTTGTTGAAGCTAGGCTTGCATTTATTGTAAATCTGGTTATAGAGTAACACCCGAGTACTGAAAAGTATGGGGTGTTACAAATTCTCAATGGATGATATAGTCTCAACACATTCTAAGGTTTCAGACTTCGGTTCAATTGTCAGCTCTCCCTCCTATGATTGTAAACATTCAGGATCTATGGAGGGAAGGGTTTCAGAATATGGGTTCTCTCAGTTAGTGACAACTACCGAGATGTTGTCTTGCAAGTCATTCACTATTTCTTTTATCATCGGATCGTTTGAATATGCAAAGTGTGCCAAGCAATCATCCAAAGAGTTAAAAAATTCAGTTGAGAGTGTCTCATTCTTCACATTGAAGTTTGTGATGATCTGCCCAAGGATTCCATTGTCTTTGAAAGTGGATTGACACATGCTCTCTTGCTCTTACCCTGCACAGACGAATTGAAAATCATCAGGCAAAGAATTGATGTGAAGACTATGTTCATTGATACTACTCAGAAGAAGCATTGAATCATTAAAAATTGACAGTTCTGATGGTGATTTCAACTGGGTGGCCTCAAATTTTGAGTCATATCGAGTGACTCATCCATCTCCTGATTTATATCATCATTCAATTTAAGGGAGTGTTCTAAACATATCTCACAAAAGTTGGACGGGTTAGTTGAAAGTGGTTCATCCTTCACATTTAAATTGGTCCTGTCAGATGGGTGGAATAGATCACTATGGTCGACAACTTCCTGAACCTGTTGATCATTGATATGGGCCAAACTTGAGATTGAATCCAGGGGGATTTGAGCTATACATTCATGATTATCATCTCAATACTCATCATCTTACAATTCAGTGCAGTACACACGTGGAATGGGATCGCTTTCCTCACATTCTATTCCTAGATTGGGTTGAGGTTCGAATAAACTAACCTTTTCCTCACCATTGAAACCAAGTGTGTTGTATGAGTGAAGTGTGTCGGTATCATTATAGACACCCATGTCTCTTGGCCATTCCTTTGGATCGTCATCGACATCGACTCTTTAGGAAATTGAACCGTATGCTCATTAACACAATCCAACTCTTCATTCTCAATTTCATTATTCTCCATAATCGCATCACATGAACTCCACTGTTGTATATCTTTTATAAGTTGTTGAAGTCTCTGGAGGGTGTTTTGTTGGCTGAGCTCTAGAGTTTGTATGAAATTTTGAAGTAAATTCTCTTGGATCGTTTCTTGGTGGATCTTAGAGGTATAGGACCCAAGAATTTTCACTATGATGAATTGTTGGTTCAACTTCCCAATCTTGATATTTTCACTGATCATAAGTAGGGAGTTGGGAATGAAGAATTGGATTGGGTTGAGGCTGGGGTGAACTAGCCTCCATTAGCTTATCGAGGAACGATTCAAGCACTTCTATCGTTCTTCTGATGTCACTATGATGTATTGCTAGTTCATCTTTCCAATTTTGATTTTCCACTGATCATAGTCATACGGGTCATAGGCGGGAGATTTTGATGGTTGTTGGTAGCACACATTATCATCCATAATAGAATTATGCATTGTTTTCATCTTGTCTGATGGGTAATAATAGTTCTCACTCTCATAGTTATGATAACCCCAAATCCGTGGGGTGTAATTATTCTCCCACATATGATCACATAAGGACTTCTCAACCGGTGGAGCATTGTATTCCATTTGGTTCTCGATGATATTTCCAGAAATGTTTTGAGACATAGGTTGTTTCCTATCATAATCATCATACATCCATTCCCAATATCTCTTAGCTTTCTCAGCATACTGACATTCCCACTCTTGCATGGTGAAACCCTAACTTTGAATCTAATCCTTAAAAAAAAAGTAAAAGAAAAATCCTACAACAATAAGAAATTTAGAAGTAGAAAGAAAGAGAATTAGAAAGAAGTTACCAAATTAGAAGTTCCTAAATTAAGATCCTGCAAAACAAAACAAAATAAGTCAGTTTCTAAAAACAGAAATTCTAAAATTAGAAAGTTTCTAAAAATAAAAATAGAAAGATGAGTTAGATTTTAAAATGAGAAAAAATTAGTTTCTAAAAAATAATTAGGAAAGTAAACTAGTTTCTAAAAAGAAAAGTTTCTAAAAACAGAAAATAGAAAGTTTCCAAAAAGGGAAAAAGTTAGTTTCTAAAATCAAATTAGGAAAGTTTTTAAACCTAGAATTTGAAAGTAAGTTAGTTTCTAAAAAAAAAAACTAGAATTAGAAAGTTTCTAAAAACAGAAAACAAACACTAATCCTAAAAATAGAAAAATAGAAAAACCCTAATCTTAACCTAATTCTAAAACTAGCTAATCTCATAAAAATACAATCGTTAGTCCCTTAAAACGGTGCCAAAAACTTGTTCACTACCCCAAGTGTAGGGTCGCGATGCAGTAATGATCTCGGTGAGACCGAGGTCGAATCCACAGGGACTGGACTTATACGTCTTTTAAAAACAACTAGAACTAGAACTAGAAGAAAATGTAAATCTAAATCTGAATTAATTGAGAGAGTATTTGTGATTAAAGTGCTTAAAACTAACAAATTCAAAGGTGGTAATTAGGGTTTTCAAGGATCCACTTGTAGAGATCAGGGAGATATATGCTTGATTCAAGTCACACGATTGGAATCGGAGTCCCATCCTATCCAATTGGAAGATATCTCAGTAAAATTAAATCTGAACTTCCTTTGACCTAGTTCTCAATGGATGAGAGGTGTGAGAACTAGAAGTGATTCCATCACAAAACCATGCCCAGGAGACAAGGCAAACAACAGGATTTACCAACCCCAAAACTAATCTGAGAGATTTGTGAAAGTTAGGGAGGATTCCATCATCTGACCATGCCCAAGGGACGATGGTGAACAATAGGATTTCCTAATTTCATAATCTCAATACATGAAAAGAACATACTCAAAGCTATCGCAGATCCATTGTAATTTGAGTCACAACAAACCGTTAAAAACTTAAAGTATTCCTTATAATCAAACTAGAATCAAAGAGAGTTCAATATAAATATGAATCAAAGTAATAGAAACATCCCATCATGCTACAAGCTTCACCTCTTAGCCCTAGCTAAGAGGTTTAGCCAACCATAGAAATGATTGAACTAGAATCTCTTAAGAAAAGCATAAAAATAACTAAGAAAAAGGAAGAAAAAAACTCTTGGCAATGGCTTCTCCATGCTTTTGCTCCACTCCCCAAACCCTATATGATGCCTAAGGGTGCCCTAGGGACCCCTATTTATAGTTTGGTAACTTAAACTTTTGCACCAAGTTGGAAATTTCTGGAAACCACTTCAAATTTTTGTAATTTGTGTTATCTGCGTAACCCAAGACAAGTCGAGGACAACCCTCGACTGGTCGAGGGTCATCTTCGACTAGTTGAGGGTTTCCTTTGACGGGTAGAGGATGACCTGATTTTAGTGATTTTGGTTGTTGGAGTTTAAGTCGAGACAACTTCTACCGGTCGAGCTTCGACTGGTCAAGCAGAGTTCAAGACTGGTCGTGTGTAGCCAGGACTGGTCGAGCAGAGGCCAGGACTGGTTGAGGATTACGCAATTTCACTTCAAAACTCCGATTTTCTTCATTTTTGACTTGGTTTTCTTAGATCCTAAGTATATGCATTCTTCATTCTTGGTTTTATCAGATCTAATCTTGTCTTTGGTGATTCTTGAGCGTCAAATTCATGCTTTTAACATCCTTTTCAATCCAAGCTCTTAAATTCACCTTGCAACACAAACATGATTAAAATAGAATATTAAGCATTATCATGTTCATAAAACTAAGTAATAAATAGGGTTCAAAATGCAATATTTGACCCTCAACACAAGACAATAAAATCTACCGGATAGTAGAATTTATTAACTATTGGGGAAGATGATTCTGTTGATATCCATGACAAAACATTCATTTTGGACCAACACATCCTCAATCATCCCTCTCAATACATGAACTGAGCGATCAGCAAGTTGTAGTGTGGTTTGGGTGAGTTTTAATTCACTTAAACCCAATTGTTCATATATCAAGAAGGGAATTAAATTAACACTCACTCCCAAGTCAAGAAGTACATGCTCAATCTGGTGATTCCCAATTATATAGGTAATAGTTGGGCTATTAAGATCTTTATATTTTTGTGGCACATCTTGCTTGAGGATGGCACTCACCTTTTCTGTTAGAAAGATTTTCTTTTATATGTTTTGTCATCTTTTGGTAGTGCATAGATCTTTCAGAAATTTGGCATATGAAGGGATCTATTTAATGACATCCAGTAGAGGAATATTGACCTTTACTTACTTAAGCACCTCTAGAATATCCTGTAAGTTAGTTAGAGGTTTTGGTGCAATCAACCGCTGGGGGAATGGTGCAATCGGCTTACTCACTCTTTTCAGTTCTTCCTCATGTGGGGCATTACTAGGTCTATCATTCTCAGTTTCTTCCGGGTCCTTAGGCTTTTCAGCCTTCACTAGAATAGATTTGTCAATTGTCTTCCCACTCCTAAGAGTAATGATATACTTAGCCTGCTCCATCTGATTTGAAGAGCTTGGGTCACTCATTTCATATTATGGTTTTCGGTTAGGGAGAGGTTGGGCTAGAAAGATCCCTTTCTCCCCAATCGAATTCTTTGTATCAAGCCCTTGTATGTTCTTTGTGAGGTCTTGAAAGGCTTACAACATACCTTGATTAGAAAACTCTTAGTTTCGCATGTGTTTTAAGAAGATATTCAAAGTTATCACAGCGTCTATTGTAATTTGAGTCACAAAAAACCATAAAAAACTAAAAATATTCCTTAAATTCAAACTAGAAATCAATGAAGTTCAACATAAACAAGAATAAAAGAAAAATAAACATCCCAACACGCTACAAGCTTCACCTCTTAGCTTTAGCTAAGAGATTTAGTTAACCATAGACATGATTAAACTAAAAACTCTTAAATAAAACATGAAAATAAACTTAGGAAGAGGAAAAAAAACTCTTGGGAGGCTACTCCACCCTTTGGCACTACTCCTTGAACCCTAGAATATGATTTGGGATGTCCTAGGGACTACTATTTATAGTTGTGGAACACTATCTTTCGCGCCACCTTGGAATTTCCGCAGACTAACCTTGAAACCGCCTCAAATTTACGCAGCCGTGTTGTGCATTGATCGGACCGAAGTTAAATTCGAATCATGAAAGGATTCGGTTTCAGCAGTTGCCCGATTTTGGTCACACTGAGCTTAGGTTCAGTTAAACCGAGCTTAAGTTTCGATCGTACCGAATTAATCCTCGATTAAACCGAATTAACTCCGAAATTCATCATTCTTCGTTGGAACTTTTTATGCACTTTAGGGTTGCACCGAATCCTTCCTTCGATCAAACTAAACTTGGGTTCGGTCGGCCAAATTATCCTTCATTCAAACCAAATTAGCCCTGAATTTCATCGTTGGTTGCTAGACTGTTTTGTGCAATTTCGGTAGAACCGAACCTGTCTGTTTTCTACTGTGGATTAAATAATCTTCTCTAGTCTTTTCTTCATCCTTTGTACCTAGTTTTCTTGGATCTTTGGCATGGGAATTCTTCATTCTTAGTCTCCTAAGATACATCTTTTGCCTTGGTGATTCTTGAGCAGCAAATCCATGCTTTTAACAATCTTTTCAATCTAAGCTCCCAGATTCACCTTGCAATACAAACATGTATAAAATATACCCATTAAGAATTATCACATTTATAAAACCAAGATATAAATAGGGGAAATATGCGGTATTTGACACTCAATAGTCTACATTGATGATGTAGTGGTCAAGTCGATCGATGCAGAAGAGCATCTAGTCCACTTATGCTAGTCTTTTGAACACATAAGGCTCCATAAATTGAAAATGAACCCCATGAAATTTACTTTTGGGGTATTTGCCGGTAATTTTTTCTAGTTTTCCATGTACATCAGAGAGGAATCGAAAGTGATCAGAATAAGGCTCAAGCTGTGATCGATTCGAGGCCACTAGGGAATAAGGCAGAGTAACAAAAGTTCTTAGGCCACCTCAATTTCTTATGATGGTTTATATCTAATTGCGTAGGCAAGACTAACATCTTTTCTTCATTGTTGAAATTGAAACAGGGGGCCAAATTTCTACGAAAAGCAAAACATTAGCTGGCTTTTAATCGAATTAAGGAATATTTGATGAACTTGCCCATGCAAATGCCTCGTATCAAGAATCGGCCGCTTAAATTGTACATAGCTGTATCCACAGGATCGATTGCAGCCCTCCTAGCCTAGGAGGACGATTCACGAAAAGAAAGAGCAATCTACTATTTGAGTCAAGTGTTGCTTGATGGAGAAACGCGGAATTCAACTATGGAAAATTGTGTATGTCTTTATACTTTGCAGGCATAAAGTAAAGGCATTACTTGTTGGCTGAATGAGTTAATGTAGTCTCAGTTACTGATTTAATCCAATACATGTAAATCGCATATTTTAAGCGACTGATTTGGTAAATGGGTATTAGTAAGTTTGACTTGCATTATGTGCTGTAAAAAGTGGTAAAGGGTAGAGTCATAACAAATTTCTTGGCTAGCCACCTATTTGATTTAGAGGAACACATCCCGTCAGGTATTATGGATTCATATGTTGTGCAAATCATGCCTTGGAAATTAATTTTTTATGGGTCAAGGACCCATGAGACATATGATGCCAGTATAATATTGATTGCTCCCAACGAAAATTGGCAAGAGTTTGCATTTCAGTTAGAATTCGAGTGCACTAACAACCAAGCCAAATATAAGGCTATGATAATCGGCCTGGAAATATTATTGGAATTATGTATAAGGGACGTAATGATCATCGGGAACTCACAGCTAGTGATAAATCTGATGGCTGGTTTGCTTAAGTGTACCAGCCCATTTTTGTTATCGTACTATGTGAAATGGCGGTGAAGACTACACTAGTTGAAGAAGGAATATGCCAATATGTCCTAGAGGGGGGTGAATAGGACTTTTTAAAGTTTTTACAGATTTACTTAGAAATCCTATTTCACTAATCCTACGAATATGCAATATATCAGGATTACTCAAATGTAACTCTACTAGCTTCCAAGCCTTATAGAGGATCCAATCACAAATTATTCAAGAGATAGCAATATATAACTTAGTTTATGATAGATGTGACTGTGTATGTGTGTGAGATGTGATCAGATATATAAGTATAAATGCATTGACATAAATCACACACACAGAAGAAGTGCAATCATAAACACAGTCATTTTTATAGTGGTTCGACTACTTGTCTACTCCACTCTCGGTAACCGCACTCAACCCTTGAGTGTACCAAATTTCATAAGGAGGTTTCATAGCGGTTCACCTCAAACCTAAGGTTTTAAATCAGGTTCACCTTTACAACCTATACTGAGGTTGACTGTTTATGCTCTCACGAGCAAGGGTCAACACAACGCACTCACTTTTACGCACACTAGCCAAGGATCTTCTATAAGACCCTATTGGAGGTTTCTACACGGTTCACCTCAAACCCGAGGTTTTACACGGTTTACCTCAAACCTAAGGTTTTACGCAGTTTACCTCAAACCCAGAGTTTTACTGGTTCGCTCCTAACCAGATGTTTATGCTCTTCACAGAGCAAGGGTCCACACAACGCACCCACCACGTACACTCCTGCTGGAGGCGTCCTACAAGGGCTTTAAGGGTGGGAACCACGTAAGACCCAATCCTACAAAGGAATGATCACAAATGTCCTCTTGGACTCTATATACTTACAAATAAGTTGATGAGTCTCGTTTAACACAATGTCGAAGATCTCCTCCTCCTTGTTGACGAAGAGTCTTCTGCTCCCTTGATCCGCAACAAAATAATGTACCAATACTCGGCTTCGGGTTAGGTCAAGGTTATGATGGAATCCTACTCTATAAAGGTTTTCTTATAAGGAAGATAGAGTAGTTCCAATCATCTAGGCATTCAAGGCATCCCAGCTTAATGATTTACCATTAAAGTAATAGCTGGAGGATCCTTGAATGCGGAAGTTCATTCCCCAATCCACTCAACTGAATATCAATGTAAGGGTGGATTGGAGGATGAACTTCCCTAAGAGAAAGGGCTTTGGGTATATGATCTAAGGTTAAACACTCAAAAGCTCTCTCTACTTTCTCTCCCAGTAATAATAGACAAGTCCTCAATATATAGGTAAAAGGTTCCAACGGATATAAAATGGTCACATTTATGACTGAGTTCAATATCATCGAGCAAGTTCGATATCATCGAGCGTATACTCTCGATAGCATCGATGGTCTGCTCGATGACTCAAACTCAAAGTCATACGCTTTTGAAACCTTTTGCTAGTTGGTCGATGAATCGAAACCACTGTCGATGACATCGGATTTCGAACTCCGATTCCAACGATGGTAGGATCGATCCATCGACACTTGAAAAGTGAGAGAGACTTAACATGAAATATTTCAGGTTTTTAGGATATGATCGAGGGTCAGCCGATGTCATCAGAATTTGTATATTGATAATATCGAAGGTAGTGTCGAAGCAACGATAAATCCTATAGATTTACCAATAAGCTCGCTGGACAGTTTGTGTCTAGTTTCGATGCAATCGACTCGGCCTCGATATCATTGACAAATGAATATCGATTTCCTCGAATGGCCCCCGATCGAAGTTAAAAATAACCTGAAATATCTGCTGAAAGAAATGTGCTCCCATGGTCGATATCATCGATGGACTTTCGATCTTATCGATATTTGATTTCAGATCATATCGGAAGGCTCATCGATATATCGAAGGATTTTAAATTTTTCTTTAAAAAATAGGGACGCCGGAAATCTGCTTGTCGATCTTATCGAGCCACTTTCGATGAGCTCAAGATTTGAGTATCAATGATATCGATAGGTGTATCGATACATCGATAATTCGTCCAAATATATTGTGAGGTTGCTGGACATATTTGGTCCTCTTTCTGATGGTATCGATGAAGTATCTAGGACTCGACAGCGCAGGTCAATCATATCAAGGGTGTTTCGATAAAATCGACAAGGCAAGAAAAACTTGTAGATTTTCCTATTTTAAAAAAGTTTTCTCACCATAAAACCCTATGATTTTCTAACTTATTTTTAAGGGTTTTATTCACCTGGTGTTTTAGGACATGGGATGTGAGGCTTTAAATTTACCTGTCGCGAGCTTGCACACATCCGATTGAGGCAGACATTTGAATTGATCTTCCTATCAGGCTCTGTAGTCAATCTAACTCAACACTCACGTAACTTGACAAACCAGGGCACTTTCAATCTCCCCCTTTGTCAATTACGTGACCAAAACCCAAAACACCCTAAAACACTCTAGACAAACACACCCTAAATTGTATGTACATGCTTTTTACACAATTTTGCAATTTCTAGCCCATGTACACAACCAGTAGCTGCTCCCCCTGACTTGTAAACTCCAACTCCCCCTTGCTTGTTGCAGCTGCTCCCCTTAAACTCCTGCACAACCATTCAAGAACATACACAATTTTATATTTGGGGTATTTGTAAATGTTCTCCCCCTTTTTGTCAGTCATTGACAAAGATATATCAAGTGATATTGACTGAAGAGTGAATTTCTTGGGAGAACCGGCCAGATAGAAGCAAAACAATTGATGTATAATAATTAACTCAGTTTTAAGCAGACATCAATTTCAAAATGTATGGATGTATAGTAGATTAGATAAATCAGTGAAATAACAGATAGAATAATCAGTAAAGACATCACATGCAGTCCATATTAAATAAACCAGGGGAAACTTAAAACATAATTATGGCATTAAAAATATGAATTCTCTTCGGCCATATCCAGAATATTCAAAGTAAATTGCCCAAGATTGGCAATTATATCAAAATTTCAAAATATATATTGCCACAGACAGCAATAGCTTAATAGTTTATCCCAACAAAAAATTATTTTCAGCCTAACCATTTGAAGGAACCACTGGTTATCATCGTGTATTTCCAAGTTTATTCAATTTTATCGATGCTGAATATCAGTATCATTGATCTGTTATTAACACTGTTCAGATATCATTGAGATTATCATAATCTTTCATCCCGAAACTAACACAGTTAATACAAGGAGTTTAGACTTATGGCTGACATATAACCATGAAAGTCCCAGTGTGAGGATTTACCTGTGTGTCTCATGTTCATTGAGATTTAGTGAGTGCAAGCACCAATGGATTTTTGAAGGTCACTCAACCTATTTGTATCAAGAGATTTGGTAAGAATGTCTGCAAGTTACTTTTCTGTGGAAACATAGTCCAATGTAATAATCTTGTCATTAACAAGTTCTCGGATAAAATGATGACGGATGTCAATGTGTTTAGTCCGAGAATGTTGAACAAGATTCTTTAAAATATTGATTGCGCTTGTGTTAACACAGAAAAGACTGATCATGGGTTGTTCAATCCTATAGTCCAACAACATTTGTTTCATCCAAAGGAGCTGTGCACAGCAGCTTCCAGCAGCAATGTATTCAGCCTTGGAAGTAGATAATGATATTGAATTTTGCTTCTTGCTCTACCAGGAGACTAGATAGTTTCCAACATAGAACATCCTCCGCTTGCAGATTTTCGATCATCTAAATTTCCTGCCCAGTCAACATCAGAGTACCCAGCGATGATGGTGGATGTTTCAAATGGATACCACAGTCTGAACGAGGTAGTTCCTGCTATGTATTTAATGATCCTCTTAACGGCCGTTAGGTGAGATTCTTTAGGATTAGCTTGATATCGAGCACATACCCCAACACTAAAAGATATGTTGGGACGACTAGCTGTGAGATATAATAGACTACCTATCATACTCCAGTAGAGATGTTGATCCACACTCTTGCCATTTGCATCTTTGGAGAGTTTGAGTATGGTGCTCATCGGAGTGTGATAAGAGCGACCAAATTCAAGACCAAACCTTTTCACCAAATCGTTTACATACTTGGTTTGACAGATAAAGATTTCATCATGTAACTGCTTAACCTGTAATCCTAAGAAGAAGTTTAGTTCACCAACCATACTCAATTCAAATTCTGATTTCATGATGTCGGCGAATTTGTATGCGATATCTTCACATGTTGAACCAAAGACTATATCATCCACATAAATTTGTGTAATAAGCAGTGAATCTTTTGTTCTTTGGGTAAACAGAGTCTTATCAACACTCCCTCTATAGAATTTATGGTCTAAAAGAAATTTTGTCAATCGTTCATACCAAGCACGTGGTGCTGGTTCAAGACCATAGAGGGCTTTGTTTAGACGATATACGTAATGAGGACACTTAGGATCTGAAAATCCTTTTGGTTGTTCAACATAGACTTCTTCAGCAAGATCTCCATTAAGAAAAGCACTCTTAACATCCATTTGAAATAGTTTAAAATTTAATGCACATGCAATGGACAAAAGAACTCTGATAGACTCAAAATCAATGCCTTCTATCTATGAGTACCCTTGAGCTATAAGCCTTGCTTTGTTTGGGATCACATTTCCTGATTCATCTGATTTATTCTTGAAGACCCATTTGGTTCCAATGACATTTATATCGAGTGGTCTGGGAACCAATTGTCATACCTCATTTCTTTGAAAGTGTTGAAGTTTTTCTTGCATAGCATTCATCCAATGTTCATCTTGAAGAGCTTCCACAATATTTTTGGGTTCAATTTTTAAGGTAAAACAGAAATGGCTATAGATGTTTTCTATCTGTCGTTGAGTTCTTACACCGTCGTTAGGATCTCAAATAATTTATTCACGAGGGTGATATTTTATGATGGGAGTGTCAGATGATGGTTGAGGTTCACAGGGTGATGTAGTTTTGTTATCAGATTTTTCTATTATACATGAATCTACATCATCTTCTAATTCATTCACAGGTGTATCTTCTTCATGAGGTTGATCATTGATAACCACATTAACTAATTCTTGAATAGTGAGGGTTCTTAGATTGTATACTCTATACGCACGACTATTCATTGCATACCCCAGAAAGATACCATCATCACTTTTAGACTCAAATTTCCCCAGGTGATCTCTGTCTCTCAGGATATAATATTTGCTACCAAAAACTTAAAAATATTTCACACTAGGCAGTTTCCCAAACCATAGTTCGTATGGAGTTTTATTCAGACCTGCCGTAAGATATACTCTATTTATGATGTAGCAGGCAGTATTGACAGCTTCTGCCACAAAAACTTTTTACCATATCTTTCCCATTTAGCATAACAGATCCCATTTCCTACAATACATGATTTTTTCTTTCAACGACTCCATTTTGCTGAGAGGTTTTTGGGGCATAGAATTCATGACGAATTCCTTTCACATTGCATTATCTTTCAAATCTTTCATTTTCAAATTCTCCACCATGATCACTTCTGATGCATTTTATGCCGTACTCTTTTTCATTTTGGAGTCGCTTTGCCAGGATCACAAATTCCTCAAACGCATCCGATTTTTCTCGAAGAAATGCGACCCAAGTAAATCTGGTGTAGTCATCTACCACTACCAGGAAGTATCTTTTCTTGCCATGGCTTTCCACTTTTGTTGGTCCAACTAGATCCATATGTAGAAGATCCAAAGGTTTTGTTGTTGCTATAGTAGTTGTCTTTTTGTGTCCGACATTAATCTGTTTTCCTTTTAAACATTCTCCACAGACAACTTTTTCTTCTTTTCTAATCTTGGGAAGTCCCTTAACCAATTTTTTTGAATTAAGTTTTGCTAAATTTTGGTAGTGAACGTGTCCCAACCTTTGGTGTCATAGTTTGGATTCATTCTTTACATCCATATTGCACTTTGTGGATAGCACACTCTCACTTGTACTTTCAATGACATAACAATTATCACTAGTGAGTAAACTTTTTATAATAGATTTTCCTATATGATCCAAAATTATATACACATCCTTTCAGAAAGTGACAAGATGTTCTTTATCACAGGTTTGGGAGATACTAAGGAGATTATGTTTCAGACCTTCTACACAAAGGACATGTTTGATCTTTGGGAGGCCTGGTACAGCTATTGTTCCTTGTCCAAATATTTTGGCTGAGCTTCCATCTTCAAATGTGATTGATCCTCCATCAAAGTTTGAATACTCACAAAAGTGAGTTTGATCACTAGTCATGTGTCTGGAGCATCCACTATCAAGGTACCATTTTGAACTATTTCCAACTTTCAAGGCAGTGTGAATTACAAGGCAATTATTCTAGTTTGTCACACCCTCTTGGACACTTTTGAACATGATTCTAACTTCAGTCAAGATCACTCTCTAGGCAGTGAAGCCCTTAAAGAGAGACCTGCTCTAATACTAATGGAAATGGCAGTGAAGACCGCACTAGTTGAAGAAGGAATATGCCAATATGTCCTAAAGGGGGGTGAATAGGACTTTTTAAAGTTTTTACAGATTTACTTAGAAATCCTATTTCACTAATCCTATGAATATGCAATATATCTGGATTACTCAAATGTAACTTTACTTGCTTCCAAGCCTGGTAAAGGATCCAATCACAAACTATTCAATAGATAGCAATATATAACTTAGTTTATGATGGATGTGACTGTGTATGTGTGTGAGGTGTAATCAAATATATAAGTATGAATGCATTGACATAAATCAAACACACAGAAGAAGTGTAATCACAAACACAGTCATTTTTATGGTGGTTCGACTACTTGTCTACTCTACTCTCGGTAACCACACTTAACCCTTGAGTGTACCGGATTTCACTAAGGAGGTTTCACAGTGGTTCACCTCAAACCTAAGATTTTAAATCAGGTTCACCTTCAACCTTTACAACCTACACTGAGGCTGACTGTTTATGCTCTCACGAGCAAGGTCAACACAACACACCCACTTTTAGGCACACTGGCCAAGGATCTTCCATAGAACCCTACTGGAGGTTTCTACACAGTTCACCTTAAACCCAAGATTTTACATGGTTTACCTCAAACCCAAGGTTTTACGCGGTTTACCTCAAACCCAGAGTTTTACTGGTTCACTCCTAACCAGATATTTATGCTCTCTACGGAGCAAGGGTCCACAAAATTCACCCACCATGTACACTCCCGCCGGAGGCCTCCTACGAGGGCTTCAAGGGTGAGAACCACTTAAGACCCAATCCTACAAAGGAATGATCACAAGTGTCCTCTTGGACTCTATATACTTACAAATAAGTTGATGAGTCCCGTTTAGCATAATGCCGAAGATCTCCTCCTCCTTGTTGACGAAGAGTCCCTACTCCCTTGATCCGTAACAAAATAATGTACCAATACTCGGCTTCGGGTTGGGTCAAGGTTATGATGGAATCTTACTCTCTAAAGGTTTTCCTATAAGGAAGATAGAGTAGTTCCAATCATCTAGGCATTCAAGGCATCCCAGCTTAATGATTTGTCATTAAAGTAGTAGCTGGAGGATCCTTGAATGTGGAAGTTCATTCCCCAATCTGCTCTATTGAATATCAATGGTAAGGGTGGATTGGAGGATGAACTTCCCTAAGAGAAAGGGCTTTGGGTATATGATCTAAGGTTAAACACTCAAAAGCTCTCTCTACTTTCTCTCCCAACAACAATAGACAAGTCTTCTATATATAGGCAAAAGGTTCTAACGAATATAAAACGGTCACATTTATGACTGAGTTCGATATCATCGAGCGTATACTCTCGATAGCATCAATGGTCTGCTCAATGACTCAAACTCAAAGTCATACGCTTTTGAAACCTGTTACTAGTTGATCGCTGAATTGAAACCACTGTCGATGTCATCGGATTTCGAACTCCGATTCCAACGATGGTAGGATCGATCCATTGACACTTGAAAAATGAGAGAGACTGAAAAGGCCTAGCTATATGTCCTAGAGGGGGGGTGAATAGGACTGCCAAATAAATCTTATAGCAGCGGAATTAAATGCAATATGATAGCCAAAATAAATCACAATGCAGGAAAGTAAAACAACCTCAAAAATCTGATCTTGAGAGGTTGAGACAAATGTTGTTCTAAGGACAACCTTTCACCAAAAACCAGAGTTTATGGTAGGACAACCTTATTTCTAGAAAGATCTTTGTATCAAATCTCAAACCAAAGAGGAATACAGAATTAAGCACAAATTGAAATAAAGTGTAATCACAAATGTATTGTTCTAGGGACAGCCATACACCATAAAAACGGCAGGGCAACCTTGCTGGAACAACTTTAAAAGAAATTGAATTTCAAGCAGATAAAGAAATAGCAGAAAGTAAATTCTAAATTATTACAAAATTCCCACAATGCTTGAATTAAATGATTACAACATTCACCACCACACATACATCCCACAAATGAATATTAAAGATTAGAAATGTAAATCATTCACCCACAACACAAGGGATTATAGTGGTTCGCCTGTGTGTTCACCAACTGTTAAACAACAGCCACACAAAATGCTACTCCACTCCTAATATCCTCACATAGGGGATATTAGCGTTCACTAACAAAATAGGTTTTCACAGGTTCACCCAAAATGTTTACAATTGTGTTTTTGTCTGTGGGCTTACACAATTAAAAAAAAACCCCACTTCTGAGTTTTCCTGGCTCTCCTCAGATAACCAATACAACAAGATTTTTCTGGCAAATCTTGAAAGAAACCAAAACAGAAAGGAATTTACGATTAAATGTAAAATACCTGATTATCTCCTTCGTTGTAGCAGCCCGGTAGAACCAAATCAGAGTAAATGATTGAATGTTCAAGTTCAATGTCCAGTACTCGATTATAATGGTTCTAGTTCTAATAGATTTTAAATTAGACCAACTAGGGCTTGCCTTAATTAATTTTGATTCCAAAGAAAGGGAATAACAATTCCTCTTTTCAATTAGATTGGAATAGCATAAACAAAATCAATTAAATAAAGCTAAAGAAAGAGAGTATAAAATAAGCACACTTAGCTTAGATGGAGCACAAAATTATTTCTCAGAAGTTTGACGAAGATTGGCTTGAAAAGATTAATTAATTGCTTGAATTCTTCTGAGTTTCGTGCTCTATTTATAGGTGAGCAGATCGCATCTTCGACTGGTCTAGGGAGCTCTTCGACTAGTCGAAGAAATAACAGATTTGAAAAAAATCGGGCGCGATAAGCTTTGACCGTTTTACGACTGTCGAAGACCTTATAATTTATTGGACTTTGAATCGAATATTTTCGATTTGGTCGTAGAAAGCGATCGACACTGTTCCTTCATTGGTCGGTCGAAGATTCAGGATTGGTCGAAGACTAACGAAATTATCCGAATTTTGTAATGACTTACGACTGATCGAGGAATTTCTTGGGACTGGTCGAAGCGAAAGCTAGGACTAGTCGAAGAAAGCCTAGGACAAGTCCCCGAACTGCCCAAACACAAGTGTCGTATACATATGACTTATGTATCCAAAATGGCCTACTTCTAAGGTCAACCTATGGTCAAACAAACCCCAATCAAGAAGTAAGGACATTGAAAACATTAGGAACAAGTGACCTTTTAAGCCTTAAAATCTTGATGTAGCTCAACCTCGAAAGTATAGTTCTATACGAACTGCCTTGTACTCTTCTTGAAGTCTTGCATTCTTGAGTCTTGTCTTGAGAGTAATACTTGAAGTCAAAGTTGATCTTTGTACTTGTAATCTTTGCTTGTTGTGAGCTTTGCTTGTTTATGAATGTTGATCTTTAGAGAGGCTAGAGAGCTTCACTTATGCAAGTTATATAACCGTGTTTTTATCACCACAAATTTGACAACCGACAGGGATATAAACTATAGCACTTACAGAGACTTGACATGAAATATTTCAGGTTTTTAGGATATGATCGAGGGTCAGTCGATGTCATCGGAATTTGTATATCGATGATATCGAAGACAGTGTCGATGCATCGATAAATCCTATAGATTTACCAGTAAGCTCGCTGGACAATTTGTGTCCAGTTTCGATGCAATCGACTCGGCCTCGATATCTCGACATATGAATATCGATTTTCTCGAATGGCCCCCGATCAAAGTTAAAAACAACCTGAAATATTTGCTGAAAGAAATGCGCGCCTAGGGTCGATATCATCGGAAGGCGCTTATCGATATTTGATTTCAGATCATATCGGAAGGCGCATCGATATATCGAAGGATTTTAAAATTTTTGTTTAAAAATAAGGGCACCGAAAATCTGCATGTCAATCTTATTAAGCCACTTTCGATGAGCTCGAGATTTGAGTATCGATGATATCGATACAATGATAATTTGTCCAGATATGTTGTGAGGTTGTTGGACATATTTGGTCCTCTTTCCGATGGTATCGATGAAGCATTGAGGACTCAACTGCGCAAGTCGATCATATTGAGAGTGTTTTGATAAAATCGACAAGGCAAGAAAAACTTAAAGATTTTTCTATTTTGAAAAAGTTTTCTGACCATAAAACCCTATTATTTTCTAACTTATTTTTAAGGGTTTTATTCACCTAGTGTTTTGGGATATGGGATGTGAGGCTTTAATTTTACCTGTGGAGATCTTGCACACATCTGGTTAAGGCAGACGCTTGAATTGATCTTCCTCTCAACAATAACTCTACTGGCTTCCAAGCCAGGTAGAGGATCCAATCACAAACTATTTAAGAAGTAAACAATATGCAAACTAGTTTATGATAGATATGACTATGTATGTGTGTGAGGTGTGATCTCAGATATTCAGATATAGAAATATAAAAAGTAAATCACACATTCAGAAAAATAGTAATCTCAAACACAGTCATTTTTATAGTGATTCGATGATCAGTCTACTCCACTCCCGGCAGACGCACTCAACCCTTGAGTGTGCCGAATTTTACTAAGGAGGTTGTACAGCAGTTCACCTCAAACCTAATGTTTTAAATCAGGTTCACCTTCAACCTTTACAACCTACACTGAGGCTGACTGTTTATGCTCTCACTAGCAAGGGTCAATACAACGCACCCACTTTTAGGGACACTGGCCAAGGATCTTCCATAAGACCCTAACAGAGGTTTTACGCGGCTTACCTCTAACCCGAAGTTTCACACAGTTCACCTCAAACCTAAGGTTTTGACTGGTTCACCTTCAACTAGATGTTTATGCTCTCCACAAAGCAAGGGTCCACACAATGCACGCATCATGTACACTCCCGCCAGAGGCCTCCGACGAGGGCTTGAAAGGGTGAGAAACACCTAAGACCCAATCCTAAAAAGGAATGATTGCAAGTGTCCTCTAGACTCTAGATACTTACAGATAAGTGGATAAGTCTCATTAAGCATGTTACGAAGATATCCTCCTTTGTTGATGAAGAGTCTTCGGTCTCCTTAATCCACAACTCAAAAGATGTACCGATGCATGGCGACGGGTAAGGTTAAGGTTATGATGAAATCCTACTCTCAAAAGATTTTCTTATAAGGAAGATAGAGCGATTTCAATCATCTATGCATTCAAGGCATCCCAGCTTCATGATTTGTCATTAAAGTAGTAGCTGAAGGATCCTTAAATGTGAAAGTTTATTCCCTAATCCACTCTATTGAATATCAATGGTGAGGGTAGATTGGAGGATGAACTTCCCTGAGAGAAAGGGCTTTGGGTATAGGATCTAAGGTTAAACACTCAAAAGCACTCTATTTTTTCTCTCAAAGCAACACTAGACAAGTCCTCTTTATATAGGCAAAAGATTCCAATGGATATAAAATAGTCACATTTATGACAGAGTTCGATATCATCGAGCAGGTTCAATATCATTGAGCGTATACTCTTGATAGCATCGATGGTCCGCTCGATGACTCGAACTCAATGTCATACTCTTTTGAAACCTTTTGTCAACTGGTCGATGAATCGAAACTATTGTTAATGTCATCGGATTTCGAACCCCGATTCTATCTATGAGAAGTTTGATTCATTGACACTTGAAAAATGAGAGAGACTTGACTAGAAATATTTCAAGTTTTCATGAATGATCGAGGGACCTTAGAGATCATCGAAATTTGAATGTCGATGATATCGATAGCTATGTCGATGCATCGATAAATTAAAAAAATTTTCATAAAGCTTACTGGACAGTTTATGTCCATGCTCAATGCAATCGATACGGCATCGATATCATCGATATTTGAATATCGATTCTATCGAGTGACCCCCGATCATAGATAAACCACCTGAAATATTTTGCTGGAGAACTTGGTGCCTAAGACCGATATCATCGAAGGCCTTCCGATATCATCGAGGTTTGAATTTTGATGGAATCGAGGAAGCTTCGATATATCGATGCTTATATGATATTCTTAAGAAAAAACAGGGGCGCCAGAAATCTGTCTGTCGATATTATCAAGTCAATTTCGATAGACTCGAGATTTGAATATCGATGATATCGATAGGGTGTATCGATACATCAATAATTCTGTCCAGATGTGTATAAGGTTGCTGGACATATTTGGTCCTCTTTTCGATGGTATCGATAGAGCATCGAGGACTCGACAGCGCAGATCGATCATATCGAGATGTGTATCGATAAAATTGATAGGGCAAGAAAACTTAGAGAATTTTCCTATTTTGAAAAAGTTTTCTTACCCTAAAAATCCTATGATATTCTAACATTTTTAAGGGTTTTAATATACCTGGTGATTTTGGACAAGAGATGTGAGGCTCAGATTTACCTGTGGCGAGCTTGCATACATCCGGTTAAGGCAGACGCTTGAGTTGATCTTCCTATCAGGCTCTGTAGACTATCTGACTCAACACTTGCGCAATTGACAAACCAAGGCATTTTCAATCTCCCCCTTTGTCAATTACGTGACAAAATTATAAAACACCCTAGAGTACTGGACAAACACATCCTAAATTGTGTGTACGTGCTTTTTACACAATTTTACAGTTTCTATTGAACCCATGTACACAACCCAGTATCTGCTCCCCCTAACTGTAAACTCCCCCTCACTTGATGCAGCTGGTCCCCCTAACACCTGCAACATCATCCAAGCAGATATACAATTTTCCGTTCGGGGTGTTTAAACTGTTCTCCCCCTTTTTGTCAGTCAATGACAAAGATATAGCAGTTGATATTGACTGAAGAGATAATAAGTATTTGGGAGAACCGACCGCTAGAGGAATATGCATATAACAGATAGATGTAAAATGTTTTAACAGTTGATTAATAGACATCATTTGTAGTAGGTATGTATGCATAGCAGTTTAAGCAGTGATAAAAGCAGATAATCGTCAAGAACATCATATGCATTCCACATATCATAAACCAGATAAACTAGGGGAGCTGAGAACCTAATTATGGAAGTAAATATGAGAATTACATTCAGCTATAAAAATATCCAAAACACATACTGCCACAGACAGCAGTAGATAACCAGTTATCCCAACCAACTGAACAAACCCATTCATGGGCATTCAAAAAGAACCATCAATATTTGGCCCTAACCATGGGCATATTTAACCAAAAAATATATAAATATATATCTCCAACCATTCTCCCTATCCATGGAAAAACAAAAATGTCTGCACAAAATGAGGAACTTCACATATACCAGAGATACTAGTCAGGTTCAATGATTGTTTGAAGGTGCTTTTCCTGATATACGATGTTTCACATTCCAGAGTGTCTGAACGCTTCATCTCTCACGGCGACTATTTAGGTTTCAGACAACTTCGATGACATCGAGACTGGTTCAATGCCATCGAATATGTCAAATTTTTTCATGTTTTTAAACTTTACTCTTCTTTGACATACATAATGGGCAATGGTTAGTACAAGGAAATATGCCTATTTTGCACATGTAAATTCAACCAAAGCCAAACAACTTCTTTGTTCTTCTTTTTTTAAAAAAGAGGGGGAGAGAGAGAGAGAGAGAGAGAGAGAGAGAGAGAGAGAACCTCAGTTCTTAGATGTGCCAATTTAGCTGATTTTGCCTGTGTATTCTATCAAATTGCACATCATCCAATAGATTTTTGGAGGTCACCAAATCTATTAACATCAAGAGGCTTTGTTAAGGTGTCAGCAAGTTGTCTTTTTGTAAACACATAGTCCAACACAATGATCTTCAACAAGTTCTCGAATAAAATGATAATTAATGTCAATATGCTTGGTCGAAGAATGTTGAACACAATTTTAATATTGATGGCACTAGTGTTGTCACAGAAGAGAGTCACTGTGGATTGCTTAATCCCATAATCCAGTAGCATTTGTTTCATCTAGAGGAGTTGTGCACAGCAACTACCTGCAGCAATATATTCAGACTCGGCAGTGGACAGAGATATGGAATTTTGCTTCTTGCTCTGCCAAGAAACCGAACAATCTCCAATATAGAAGCAGCCACACTGATTAATTTGTGATCATCTATATTTTTAGCGTAATCGTCATTGGAATACCCAGCAATGACTGTAGATGTTTCAAATGGGTACCACAAAATGAAGGTGGTTGTTCCAACCACATACTTGATGATCCTTTTAACTACTGATAGGTGTGATTTCTTTGGATCAGCTATGCACCTATGATTCTGATTCTGCGAGTCCTTCGATGTTACTGAACTTTTCTCGATGTCATCGAGGAGTCATTTAATTCATCGACTGACTTATCGAAGAGAAGAATGTGACATTGATCTATGTACTTCGATGACCTTTCAGATATGCATATCATAGAATACTTTCTTATCAGCTTGTATACACATCAAAATTAGTAGAAAAAGTTGTGAAACCACAATTATAAGCATCAGCTATGCTTATGCACAAAAAGAGTTTTTGAGGTATAGAAACCTCAGATATATCATGATAATTGCCAAGAATGCATCATTTCACACATCCATTCAGGTCTTGATGCCATGACCTGGACTTGTTTCCACGCTCAATTGTTACTGGGCATATGGATCATTATTTTTTTATGACATAGCAGTGAGCACTGGTGCGAAGACCCTTCATAACTGGTTTTCCTGATAAGTCCAAGATCTTTCACTTTAGCTTGTCGAATGTAATCTCATGCTTGTTGTCACATATTTGAGAAATGCTTAGAAGGTTGTGTGTCAACACTTATACTAGGAAAGCAATCTCATTTTTTAGCATTTCTAATCCAACAATAGTCTCATACACCATTACCTTAGCGGAGCTTCTATCTCTAAATGTGACCACCCCATTATTAAGATTTGAATAATTTGCGAGAAGGGATATGTCACCCGTTGCATGTCTTGAGCAACCATTATCTAGGTACCACTTAGTATCATTGTTTGTTAAATAATTTGAGTGAGTAATGAGGCAATGATTCTTTTCTTTTAGAACCCATTTTGTGACAGGAATTTTTATTATGGTAAATTTAGTTTTCTTGTTTAATTCAGCCACTTGATTTACTACTTCCTTCATTCTGTTAGTCATTCTAGGTGGTGATGGATGTGTGTTTATTCTATCCATATCCCTAGGTGAACTCCTGACATTTTGCATTTCTCTGGTTGATTTGAGTTTACCAATATGATTCTGACCAGAGCCACAATGGGTCCTCCTAAGAGACATGCATTCGAATTTGTAATGACCAGAGTCTCTACTTGAATGACAGATAAGAGTAGCTTTTGTTTTACTTCCTGTTACAGCTGATTTCTCGAACATTGGTGCTGCATTTTTGTATTTGAATTTGTCATATCCTAATCCACTCTTATCTTTTCCAAGTCATCCCATTCCTAAGAGTTTTTCTAATTTTTCACTATTCTGGGAAAATTTATAATTTACTTTAACAGATTTTCTATATTTCTCTATATCAAACATGAGTGTGTGATTTTCATTCTTTATATGCTCATTTTTATCTTTCAATAGTTCAATCTGTTTAGTGAGTTTCAAATATTCAGATTTAAGAGACAGATTGATTCTTTCCAGCTTATCATTTTTAGAGTGGTATTGTTGTAGATCATTAATCAAGTGTGTATTGATTTCTAATGTTTTACCTAGATCTAATTGCAGCTAATTTTTTTTTTCATTTATTCCAAGTCTTTTAAGGATATTGATGCTATGGATATAGAGTTGATTATAGGCATCCTGCAGTTTATCCTTTTCTTCTTCTTCTTTCTCTGTTTCCTCATTATTAGATGGAAATGATTCAGTGGCTTGAGGATCTTCGGTTTTCTTAGTTTCTATGGGAATGATGGAGGTTGTGGAGATCATAGGAATTTTCAAGGATTTTCGGTCTCCACCACTCTCTGAGTCACTACATTCAGAATTTGACTCTTCAGTATCATCTCATGTGGTTGCCATTGTCTTTCCCTTGGTTTTTCTATTTGGGCATTCAGTAGACAGATGTCCAAACTTTCGACAGGTATAGCATTGTGGTTCCTTGGTCTTTTTACCAGATTTACCTGTAGAATGTTTGTTGTCCAGTTGTCTTCCTTTAAATGGTCGACCATGATTTCTATGAAAGAACTTTCTGAACCATTGAGTCAATAAAGCCACTTCCTTATCTTTATTTTCCCTTTCACTTTCATCTTCCTCATATAAAGTATTCTTAAAGTTTTAAGGATAGTATTTTTGGATTTAGGAGTTTGTTTGAAGTGTAGTTCAAAAGTTTATAGGGAACCTACTAGTTCTTCTACTTTCATTTCATCCATATTCCTACACTCTTCAATGGTTGAAACTTTTGAGTTGAAACGTTCGAGTAGGGATCTTAGTATTTTCCTACAAATTTTTAGACCAAAACTTTCTTTCCTAATCCACCCATGGAATTACAAATGATATTCAGTTTTGTAAAAAAAAAATCCATGAAGGTCTCATCATCCTCCATTTTGATGTGTTCAAATTGAGATGTTAAGAGTTGTACCTAGGACATTTTTACTGTGCTTGCTCCCTCATGGGTTGTTTCCAATAGACCTCATGCCTCTTTAGATGTGTCGCACGAATACTTCTTGGGACACAGCATAGTAGATAGCATTCATTGCTTTTGCTTCAGACGTTTGTTTTTCTTTCTCGAATGCAATCCACATTTCGTTGGATTTAGGTTTGGGGATAGTTGTGCCATTTTCAAGAACAATTTGATCACTTAGTGGCACATCTGGTTTCAACTATGCCCAATCATCATGATCCAACTAGTGCATCCTAGACTTCTAATAAGCATAATTTGATTCATCAAATACTAGAGGTCTAGAGACCGATAAGCCCTCTCCTTTGGCCATATTCTCAACTTCAGTCAAGATCACTCTCTAGGCGGTGAAGCCCTGAAAGAGAGACCTGCTCTGATACTAATTGAAATAGCGGTGAAGACTGCTTTAGTTGAAGTGAGAATAAGCCAATATGTCCTAGAGGGGGGTGAATAGGACTTTTAAAGTTTTTTATAGTTTATTTAAAATCCTATTACACTAATTCTAATCAGCAAGCACATATTAGGATTACTCAAAAATAACTCTACTAGCTTCCAAGCCCGGTAGAGGATCCAATCACAAACTATTTAAGAAGTAAACAATATGCAAACTAGTTTATAATGGATATGACTGTGTATGTATATGAGGTGTGATCTCAGATATTCAAATATGAAAATATAAAAGTAAATCACACATTTAGAAAAATAGCAATCTCAAACACAGTCATTTTTATAGTGGTTCGACGATCAGTCTACTCCACTCCCGGCAGACGCACTCAACTCTTGAGTGTGCCGGATTTCACTAAGGAGGTTTCATAACGTTTCACCTCAAATCTAAGGTTTTAAATCAGGTTCACCTTTAACCTTTACAACTTACACCGAGGCTGATTGTTTATGCTCTCATGAGCAAGGGTCAACACAACGCACCCACTTTTAGGCACACTGGCGAAGGATATTCCATAAGACCCTAACAAAGGTTTTACACGGTTTACCTCTAACCCGAGGTTTCACACGGTTTACCTCAAACCTAAGGTTTTGACTGGTTCACCTTCAACCAGATGTTTATGCTCTCCACAGAGCAAGGGTCCACACAACGCACCCACCATGTACACTCCCGCCAAAGGCCTCCTATGAGGGCTTGAAGGGGTGAGAAACACCTAAGACCCAATTTTAAAAAGGAATGATCGCAAGTGTCCTCTGGACTCTAGATACTTACAGATAAGTGGATGAGTCCTATTAAGCATGTTAACGAAGATCTCCTCTTTTGTTGATGAAGAGTCTTCAGTCTCCTTGATCCGCAACTCAAAAGATGTACCGATGTATGGCGACGGGTTGGGTCAAGGTTATGATGAAATCTTACTCTCAAAAGATTTTCCTATAAGGAAGATAGAGCAATTTCAATCATATATGCATTCAAGGCATCCCAGCTTCATGATTTGTTATTAAAGTAGTAGCTGAAGGATCCTTAAATGTAGAAGTTCATTCCCCAATCCACTCTATTAAATATCAACGATGAGGGTAGATTGGAGGATGAACTTCCCTGAGAGAAAGGGCTTTGGGTATAAGATCTAAGGTTAAACACTCAAAAGCACTCTCTTCTTTCTCTCACAGTAACACTAGACAAGTCCTCCTTATTTAGGCAAAAGGTTTTAACGGATATAAAACGGTCACATTTATGACAGAGTTCAATATCATCGAGCAGGTTCGATATCATCGAACGTATACTCTCGATAACATCGATGGTTCGCTCGATGGCTCGAACTTAATATCATAAACTTTTGAAACCTTTTGTCAGCTGGTCGATGAATCGAAACTATTGTCGATGTCATCGGATTTTGAACCTCGATTCCATTGATGAGAAGTTCAATTCATCGACACTTGAAAAATGAGAGCTTGACTAGAAATATTTCAGGTTTTCATGAATGATCGAGGGACCTTCGAGATCATTAGAATTTGAATGTCGATGATATCGATGGCTGTGTCGATGCATCGATAAATCAAAAGGATTTTTCATAAAGCTTATTGGACAGTTTATGTCCATGCTCAATGCAATCGATACAGCATCGATATCATCAATATTTGAATATCGATTCTATCGAGTGACCCCTGATCATAGATAAACCACCGTGAAATATTTTGCTGGAAAACTTGGCGCCCAAGACCGATATCATCGAAGGCCTTCCGATATCATCGAGGTTTGAATTTCGATGGTATCGAGGAGGCTTCGATATATCAATGCTTATATGATATTCTTAAGAAAAAACAGGGGCGCCGAAAATCTGTCTGTTGATATTATCGAGTCAACTTCGATAGACTCGAGATTGAATATCGATGATATCGATAGGTGTATCGATACATCGATAATTCCGTCCAGATGTGTATAAGGTTGCAGGAGATATTTGGTCCTCTTTTCGATGGTATCGATGGAGCATCGAGGACTCGACAGTGCAGGTCGATCATATCGAGATGTGTATCGATAAAATCGACAGGGCAAGAAAACTTAGAGAATTTTCCTATTTTGAAAACGTTTTCTTACCCTAAAAACCCTAATGATATTCTAACATTTTTAAGGGTTTTAGTATACCTGGTGATTTGGGACAAGGGATGTGAGGCTCAGATTTACCTGTGGCGAGCTTGCATACATTCGGTTGAGGCAGACGCTTAAATTGATCTTCCTATCAGGCTCTGTAGACTATCTGACTTAATACTCAGGCAATTGACAAACCAAGGCACTTTCAAATGATGCCTTTGAGCTTGATTAATTACATGATTAGCTTACTTAGATATGTGTTTGAGAATTGAGCATGAATATTAAATGCATATGCTAGATTCGTTTAATAGTTCTCGAATTGTATTTACATTCGTACTTAAGTTTTACTTTATTAGGATGATCTCCTAATTCGATACTTGATCTCTATGCCATTTGGATATGCTATTGGACTATTTGCAGGACACATATAGAATCGAAATCTCTCTAGACAAATAGGGGAAAACCTCTATCTATAAAGGAGAGTCCATATTAAGGGGTAATGAGATTGGTAGTGCTAAGAATAGACCATCAACAAGGAGGTTATGTTAGTGGCAATTTAATTCATGGGATTGATTCCACCTACCTAACTGTAGGATGAACCATTTGATGTTTTTATCGCTGTTGCTTAATCGTATTTAAGGCATACATACCGACTCATTTTAATCATTATATTTAGTATCTTTGACTTTTAATCCCACTCAACATACGATGGTAGCTTCCCATACATTGAGAGTTGATTGGCCACATGTTGATGAGTTCTATCAACACCCTAAGGTGGTAGACTCATGGGTCGGGAATGGTGGAATGGGACACTATGCCTGAGCCGTCGGCCAACGTTGGGTAACGAGCCCCCCATAGTGACCTTGAGCTTTATTAAACCAACTGATAATTGGACTTATAATGGCCTGGCTAATCATGCATACATGGCATATTGATGATGATGGGTGGCTATTTCTGGATGTTGTAGCACATGCCCTTAGGTTTATTGGGGTATCGTTTCACTAGCTGCCAAACCATTGGCTATCGATCTACGTACGTGATGTACAATGGCTTGGTCATTATGTGGTATGTGATGTACGCACGTGATGTGCTTCGCTGATGACCAGTCTTTTTGCATGGGTGACGAGCCCAAATGCCGACTGGATGAGCATCCCCAGGTCGATGATGCATTCACGCATTCATGCATATAATAAGACTGCATTTTGTTATGTTTTGTATGCCTTGTTGTTTTCATGCTATACTTGTTTAAGGTGGCGGTGTGTAATCTTGAGGGGAATTCACACTGAGTTAGCCACTCATCCATCAAATATACAACTGTACAGGTAGAGTAGGTGGTCTAGATGATATGCATTTCAGACTTAATGAGGAGCATGGTACAATTGCTTGAGGTGCATGGCTGTATTTGCTAAGAGAAGCTGCACGATCTTGCGGCTCAGGATTACGTGCATTTATTATTTCCCTTTTTGAAATTAGGTAATTTTTGTAATTGCCATTATATGAGACATTAGTTTGTATAAGTCATTATGGGCAGCCGCTCATATATTCTTTGAATGTAAATGCAATATTTCCCTTATGTTTGCTTTGTCCATCTTTTGTTAGACTGCTAACTCTAAAAGGAATACACACACACACACATACCTGAATTTGGCTTTCTAAAGGTTAACACTTGGGTTTTTAGAAAACGAGTCGTATACTCGGGTCCTAAAACTCGGGGCATTACACTTTCGAATGCCGAGGATGGTTTTTCCGGAAGGAGTGGTGAGTGTTGTGCTCTCAAAATCCTTCCTAAGTCTACCAGGGGCATCAGAATTCCTTCCTTTGTGGTTTAAACAGCTACGATCGACAAATATTTTCGTGGGTTGAAGTTCTAGCGGCAAAATTTTCGCGAACGCGGTTCGCTCGAGTTCCGTTACAGTGGCCGAGAAGGTGCAACTTCCGTTCAATTAATGGATTAGGTGGGGTCCACTTAGGATGATCTTTAGGGAAATCCATTCCCTCCATCATCTTCGTCGTACTGTGTTGACTCATGGGCCAAAATATGAAGTATATATGAGGTTTTACTGGGCCACAACATGTTTGGAAACCATGTTACGATATGAGGTTTTAGTGTCCAACGTTTAAACATTTTTAAAACCATGTCACGAGATATCGTGTTTGACTTTGACGTCATGTGGGGTCCACTTGTGATGTTTGGTGGGCAATCCACTCCATTCACTGACTTCAGCTCGCTGTGTGAGCCCATGGCCCCAACTTTGAAGTAGATTCGAGTTATGGATGGGCTACACCTTATAAGAACATGTGAGTTTCACTCACAAGTAAAAACCGACGTGAAAATCACACGCTGTTGTGTATATATGTTATGAGTTTATATTTACAATCTTACCCTTCTCCTTTATCCGAACTCCTATCGTCCGTAACTCACAACTTTACCGTCCAAACGAGGTGAAATTTGACAGGCGATCATTATTTTACACACCCTCTTAACTAGTTAAATTTGGGCCCTAATCTATTAAGGATGACCAAGATGCTTCTCTAGTGGCTAACACACTCTGTAATTCAAAATAATATTTATACACCTCTAGTTGACAAGTTACCGAGTAGTTTGGACCTAAACCCTAAGATCTTTATGATGATCGGTTTACCATGATGTTCGCGTGGCCGTTTGACATATCCAAACATGACGAATGGTCAAATAACTTGCTAAAAATAAGGGAACTTGATGGTTAGCACTCTGACCATGTATGTAGGTGGATGTATGGTTAGTTTCGTAAATGGGTGGACATAAAGTGGGTTTTTGAAGTGATCAAGAGGTAGAGCATGTGTACCGTTAGATTCAAGTGACTTGTCCACATATGTCAGTTTCTCAAATTATAGTTTTGATGGTGGGTTAAACATATTCATAGGTGGTGAACAAGATGCACGGGTTAGAATCTCAATTCGATGTGTATGACTGGATGTTGAGATCAAGTATCTAGTTTACTATGATCAGGTGATCCAAACTCAGAGTGGACGGTCAGATTTCTTTACCTAGCGGTGAATAGTTAACTGAACGGTTGGTTATGATGAACAAGTGAGAATACTTAGGTGTATGGTGGTCCTGCCCTAAAATCAATGGTCGGATGACTTGATCCATGGACGACGATCGTTCCAAACAGTCATACTCACGTTGAAGAATAAATATAAGATTGGGATAGCTAGATTGGTATCGTACACATGTACATATTAAGTTAAATTTCATGGTAACACTCGAGAACTTTCAATACTTGGGTATTGAAAAGTTCGGGGTGTTACATCTCAAGATGGCCAACAACAAGACTGGATAGATATTAAAAAATCATTCTCTCTAAGAGTTAAGGCAGCATTATTGACACATTCCAAGTTGTTCATAGAGTCTCCTGTGGGAAACTTGAAGAGAGTGGTACTGCTCATCATCTTCACGCGGTTGACCAAGTCTGCATAAGGTCCTTTTAGCATCTGCTTCCCTTGGAAATATGCTATCAGAACCTAATTATTTCAAAGGGTTACTCTCTCATGTTTATCGTAAGTCCATGGGAAGTATACCCTTAGCCATGTACATAAATAATGAAGCAAGAAATAACAACCAACTACCTTTGCCCCGTCCTTATGAGAAGCTACCTCATTTGGGTTACAGTAGATGCAATTCAAAGCTATTAGCACCAAAGAAACGTGCACCCCTTTTGTCATTAACACCACCATCACAAGAGCAATTAGCTAGATCGAGTCATATTTCGAAAATGGCTAACATAATGATATTAAGTTGGTATGTTACGAATCTTGCTAATTCGCCTTGGTCAGAGTAAATCGGGACCGACACTCCCTTCTTCACATATAATAATGCACTTGCTCCTCTGGTTCCAAATGAAGTGAAGACGTTAAGTACCTGTGAAATGAAAGAAAGCAGGTGAGTTGAGTTGAGAGACTACCCTACGAAATGACAAATTAAGTCCAAACATATAGGATTACGTAAAACATTGGTTGAAGTAGACCATTTGATGATTGAATGAAGCCTTCCTATTGAAGGATACTTTTCCCACACTTCAAAAGGCTCAAGTTTGGTCATATTGTGGAGATGATGACGCTGGTCTTAATTTGAAGCTCGACATTACACGGAACATAATCATCATAGTAGTGATTAAGGATTAGAAGGTGAACCATAATTAAGGTCCCACAAGGTAATGCTTATTTTGCTAACCAGGAGATGGAAGTGTTGGTGAAGGGACTCTATGACTCGATGAAGCTCTTTGTCACTATGGGCTCTTCTTAAAGGAGCAACAAGTGGACTTCTTTGCCCTTTTGATCTTCATAGCTTCCAGTGTGACATCATACTTGGCCAGGATGGGATTGACCCATATCTCACAACCCATTTTGCAATAAAGGAAAACACGATTGGAGAAGTCCATACCAACAAGGCCATGTGCTCTTTCTTTTTATGTAGTTTTCATAGTCTTGAAGAAAAGAGGCTTGTACGAATCACAAGGATCGTAAAACAACATCAAACACGCTTTCACTTTTTGATGGCTGAAATGTTGGGAGGTCCCTTCGAGGATCTTAAGTAAAATTATGTCTTGAAAGATCTCCCAAACACAAATCACAACGAAGGGGGACCAACTTAGGCCCGTGCGTGGGCACCTTCTCTCTGTCCACGAGTAATTTATGCATATGCGTAGACAACCCACCTAGTGCCACATGAGGTTTTTTGGGGGACTCCTCTCTCTCCTTCAAAAAGTCTCTCCCCAGGTTAAGCTCAAAATGAATATTGTTCTCGAAAACTTTCTTGTTTATACTAGTATGAAAATTCCCCGCAATAATCATAATACTCAATGTTCTGGCCCAAACTATGGGTGGATTTTGATATATTCGAACCCAACAAGCTTTTAGAGGTGACAGGGGTCTCAGCCATGCACTCTGCATCGCTACCCTCTTAGGTGGGTCATGCGTTGATTTCGTACTAGGCCTACGTGGAGGGCATATGTTAACATTGGAAAAACCCATTTTTGAGCGAGGATCAACTTTGGGGACAGTGAGCGAAGGGTCAAATGGACTCAAATTGAAGCAAACCCAGATCCATGGGAAAGGTAATTGAGAATATTTTTCAAGGATCTCAAAATCATCTAATTCAGAGGTCAGACAAAGCTAAATATGGGCAAAGTCCTCAAGACTGCATAGTCTTAAGCACTATTCTTGAGTCAAATTATCTACTTTGAGAGAACAGGGCCAAAACTCCTGATTATAGAATAAAGCCCAAAAATATTATTTAAAGGGTTCAAAGGTCATCTAAATACCTTTCCAAGAAACACAAGATCGGCTCAATCAGGGTTAATATGAAGTAGTTACGACTTTGCCTTCGTGGGTACGTGAACTCAACTAAAAACCCGAGAAGCTTCACAACGCATCATTCCTTTGTGGCCACTTTTGGTGGGCCATTTGGGCTTTAATGTCCCTCATTCCATGTTACTCCAATAACCATGCAGATTAATTTTCCAAAGGTCTTAGAATCAACCTAATTGAACTTTTTAATGAAGGAGATGTGACGAATTTGGTAAGTTACATGCCGTTGATTTCTAGTTGACCGTGTCGAGTCACCAGTTGACTCGTCTAACCCTATGAATGGGGTACAAATGTCACCTGCGGTGGTGTGGACCAATCACAAGTTGCCACACGCCCTATTGTCAACCACAAATACATATAAATAGGTAATTTAACCCTTAATTTTAGGACTTTTTGCTTAAAACTTTCCAAAAAAGAGTAAGTCCCTGTGATTCTTTAATAACATTAGAAGTTGGCCACACATGGGTAAACTTGCCCGCACACAAGTCAACCATGCATGTGTAAACTACCCATGGGCTGGTGCACAATTGCCCTCAGCTACTATGTGTTGAGACATAAATATTGCATATTTAACCCTTCAATTACATTAGCTTTCCTAGAATTTAAGTGTTAATTCAATTTAATATATACATTTTTGTCATGCGAGGTGATTCAGAAGACTATGATGAATATGTGCTTAAAAGGATGAATTTAGAGCTTAAAAGAAGATAATGAATAATTAGAGATTTTAAATTCATTAATGAAGAATTCACATGCCAAAAATTCAAGAAAATCAAGTGAGGAATGAAGAGAATCAAAGATTTGAAGCAAAGAAAATGAATTCTGAAAATTGGCTAGAAAAATTATATTATGAAATTTCGAGTCTAAAAAGACAAAGTCTTGAAATAATTTCAGATATAGACTTTGATGACATCGAAGGCAGTTCGATGACATCGACAATTAGAGGTGGGCATTGAGTCGAGTTGGAAGGGATTAGGTCCAACTCAACTCGATCCGGTTTTTGCAAGTACCTGACCCGAACTCGATCCGATTCTGGACTGAGTCCAACAAGGCTGACTCGATCCGGACTGATTCCTTACTGGTTTGACTTAAAATGAGTCGGATCGAGTTGAGTCTGTCTAGTCGATTCGGACTGGGCAGAGTTAAGCCGAGTTGGAGACTCTCATGCTAAGAAGGAAACAGGGGGAAATCATGAGAGATAGGGAGAGAAAGAAGGACGGAGGGAAATTAGGAGTGAAAGAGGGAGAGAAAGGAGGAGAGAAAAGAGGAGAGAAAGAAGGAAAGGAGGGAAATCGAGAGAGAAAGAGGGAGAGAAAGGAAGAGAAAAAGGAGGGAAGGAGAGGAGAAAAAGCATCTCGATTTCATATAGCCAATTATATGCACACCTAGGCATACATACCCACCTCACGAGTAATGTAGTGAAAAATTAAACCAAATGAATTAGTATAACTGGTACAAATATTGAATTTCAGGGACAAAATTCTCTTTAAGGGGGGTAGATTGTAAGTTTGTAACACCCCGTACTTTTCAGTACTCGAGTGTTACCATGAGAATCAAGTTTAGTACAAACACAAGCTGACTCATCTAACATTCACTTTCAATCTAACCTAAACCCAACCATTAGGATGAACCTCATCCGTAGATTGAGCCATCCAACCCTCTAAGCATAAGATCAATGGTTAGATCTTTACTCATTTTGTCTTTAGGACATCTATAACTATTAGGGAAGAGGGCTGAAATAATTGCATTGATAAGTCACAAGATCCAACCATTGAGATTGTAGAGCAACAACGAGATTCGAAATCGACCATTAAGTTTAGACCACATATCTTATCGCGATGGACCTGATCATCAAAATTTATTATTGGATTTATCTAAGGGACTTCTGGACTGGAAATGAACTGCCCTAGAATAAATTAGTTGCCCAAACTCATGATTACTTGTTCAATTGAGATGTAAGAGCAACTAAGTGCAGGGATGACTGTTCAATCCACCCTAAATAGGATTACGAACCAGTAGATATGTTGATGATTAGATTTGGGAAGGATCCGACCCTTAGATCAACAAGATCAATAGTTAAAACAAAATATTCACTTGATATAGCTCACCTAAGACTTGTATTCGCCTCATACTTTAGGATGGGCCCTAATGTGAGCTGACAAAACGAATGAACGGATTAGATTTATCCTGAACCACTTGTGGGTCCCACATTTAAACAGTGCGTGTGCACATGGAGTACACACCCACACTGCACAAAAACCAAAAGCTCAGTCAAAGGAGGTCTGACCCGACTCCTTTTAAAACTCCTCCCGCCTCGTCTGGATGAACGGATAACATCCATTTGGGACGTGTTATGGCCCGCCATGATTGACCATATGCACGATTTGAACCGTCCATCTCGCCAGCCATCTAAAAATGACTACCCCCTCTTTCATTCCTTTCCCTCCAGTTGTGGTTTTAAATGAAATCACTGCTGCCATCCAAAATGGGACCCACCATCAAAACGATGGAATGATCGGGACCGTTCATCACATACAGACCCCATCCCTGACAAATAAACGAGCGAAACAGATCTTAAGAAGAGCTGCCATAAGTGGACCCCACCGATTTAGCAAGCAAGTGAGACTGACGCCTCCCCACACTGTTACAACGTCCAAAGAAAACGGTGCACGAGGATTTCTCTCGACCGCCCAAACAGATCCGAGTCGTCCAATCTTTACCTAATGGAGATCTGATGACAACCCAAAATGTTGGGAGACCGGAAGGATCCCCATGATCTTGGGATCTCCAGGAAAACGAGATTGGACCACGAACAATGCAACGAAAATGGAAAATGAAAAAGGCGAGCTAACAATCTTAGAGAGGGGGGGGGGGGGGGTGGGGGTGAATAGGACTATACCAAATAAAAACTTAGAGTATTGAAATAATAAATAAATCAGAATAAATCAAAAATCTCAATAGCATTAGTATTGAAAAATTGATTCAAACTTAGTTCGTATGACAACCTTACACCAAAAACAAAGTTTTAGATAGGACAACCTGATTTCACAAATGTTAATAAGGATCAAGATCTCAAACCAAGCAAGAGACAAGAGAGCTATCTATTATAAGCATTCACCACATTTGCATAAATAAATTACAATCATTCACCACACATGCAAAAACTAAACATCCACCACAAACACTAGGAGTTATAGTGGTTCGGTGTGTACACCAACTATTCTCAAACAGCCACACCTACTCCACTCCCAATAATCACAACCCATGTGATATTGACGTTCACTAAAAAATAAGGTTTTCACAGGTTTAACTTAAAACCTTATACAGTTGTGATTTTATAAAGGCTATCACAAACAAAAACCCCACGCTGAGATTTTCTAACTATATCAGTCAAAACCAAAACATGAGATTTTCTGGCTATCTCAAAGAAACCAAAAATACAGAATATAGAAATGTACTTATCTTCTTCTTGAAGACGAATCTCATGAAGTAGCCTATAGAACCGCTTTGCTTGAAGTAGAACGTTCGATGTCCAGTAGGACAAACAAAGGTTTTAGGTTCTAGATTGATTTTAAATTAATTCAAACCAAGGGCTACTTATTTGAATTCCTTAAAATTTCAAAAGGAGTGATTAATCTCTTTGTAAAAAGTAAGATTCATAAAAAGAAATCAATGAATCAAAATAAAAACTATATAAACAAAATATTAAAATACCGTGTAATAGATTGAAGATAGTGGGGACTTCTCTCTTTCTAAGTGGAGGCTTTTCTTAGCTTGGATGAGTAATTTCAGATTGAGAGAAGGCCTCTATTTATATGCTGAAAAGTTGTTGCTTCGACTCGTCTAAGATCTAACCAAATTTCGAATTTTGAGCGCGATTGGATAAAACAGTTCTTCGACTGGTTGAAGGCCCTGCTCGACTGGTTGAGGGCCCTCTTCAACTGGTCGAGTATGGGCTTTGACTGGTCGAGGGTGCTAAAAAATAGTTACTGGACTTCGAGTCGAGCAACCCTCGACTGGTGGAAGGTCCCTCTTCGACTAGTTTGCTCGACTGGTCGAGAAATCACCAGAAATATCCATTTTTTGGATTTCATACTTGGATTGGTCGAAGACTATCTTAGACTGGTCGAGCTACAGCTTAGACTAGTCGAACTAAAGCCTAACCAAAGTATAAAAACCCATATAAGTTTATCATTTGAAAGCTCCTAAGTCTAAGGTCTTTTTAAGGTTAATTATACCTAAGAAAACTAGACATTGAAGTGTAAAGTTTGAATCTTCAATAGTGCATAGTTGATCTTTTACTTGAAGTGCAATCGTAGGTGGAGCTTGATCTTCTACTAGTAGTGTAGTAGAACTTGAATTCATTTTAGCTTGAGCTTTCCAACTTCATGACTTGTGCTTATACTTGCACTTTTCAACTTCATGACTAGTACTTGAAGCTTGGTTTCCATAGAAGATAATGAACTTGAGACTTGAAACTTGAACTCTCCATCTTTATTCACTTGAAGGTGAACTTTCCATCTCATTGTGTGAACCATATCATAAGTTGTTTTGTCCTATTGAAATTTGACAAACAAGAGTGTGCTTTATACATTATAGCACCTACAATCTCCCCCTTTGTTAAATTCGTGACAAAACACTTAGTACAACAATTACAAATAAAATGTCACTGAAATTGCTGCTATTACCCCTCAATGTGGGCTTCTCTTTGTTTTAATCAATACCTGAATCATAACATATACTTCCAATACACAACTCCAACAACATTTTCTATTCATTCATTCAGAACAAATAACATAATAACATAATAGCATCAATCATTTCAATCATATTCATCAATCCAAACACATCATATCATTCTAAGTATTCTCTCTCCCTTTTTTTCATAAATTGACAAAGGAAAGAGTGATTATGTGACCACAATATAATTGAAAAATAAGAACTAGAAAATGCATAACTGAACCATGAGATAATCATTATAATTAAGTCCAAGAAAAAAGTTAAGAAAGGATAATGAGAGCATAGAGAGAGTATAATCCAAGAGTTAGCAAGACAACCAATCATACAATGAAAATTAATACAAGTCATCTAGAAAATGCATAACAATTAAACTAATTAGATCCAGAAGATGGAAGAGGTATGAAAAGATCAATTTGGTGAAGTCCTTTGGTAATGCGATGAAAATATTTGTGCATGTATTTCAAGGAAGCTTTATAACTTTCAGCCAAAGTATCTTGAAGCATCCAATTCATTCAATAATTAACACCCAGTTTTCTCGAGCACGAGTATAAACTCTGACCGTGAAAATTCGGGATGTTACACCCACAAAGCTTTTTCAGTAGCACACAATACCAATGTTGGTGCTGTGTGATAAACTATGCAATCTTGACTATACGTTTTTTTCAAAATTAGGCCTTGATCGTCAAGGATGGACCATTACATCGAGATCACGTCCATTTTGGCACCTGTCATGCAATTTTTCAATATAGGGCAATCTAAGCTTCAGAACACCAAGAGAATTATATATTTGGTCTTTATTCAACAACTTAAACACCATGGACAAATTAGATTTGAAGAAAGATCACCTAATTTAAGTGGGATGTCACACGTCCTCCCACTCCCACTCCTTTATAAAAGGGGGCTTGCACCCTTTCTCCACTCAAAAACCCACGCACGCCCACCTTCCCACATCTAAGGAAGAGAGAGAGAGAGAGAGCGCCGTCTAAGCCTAGACGTTCATCCTTTCCATCATTCCCCACATGTATGGTGTGTCCCTCTTACTCGAGCGACATCATGGTTCATGTAGAAGCCATCCTACATCGAGATCTACCTAGGATTTTCTTCTAACAATAAGGTAAGGGATTCTTTTAAGCTTACACTAATTTGAGTTGAATTTATTCATATATCTCTTATTTTCACGTTAAAATTGTGTATAATTTGATTTTTGCTATGATTTCCATGCAAATAAGTTGTTGGATCATTATAAATTATTTATCCATGATTGGAATTATGTTTAAGATATGATGTTAATAATGTTGGACATATATTGTGAGTTAGATCACAAAATTATACTTTAAATCTCGAAACTATACACGTTCGGGCCCCGAACGGTGCATAGTTTGCTCATCCAATGGATTGGATAGTTATGCCATCAAATATTGTGATTTTACTGATATTAATTTGACCTAAAATCCATATTTTAAACTTTAAGGCAACAAAATTCACTTTTGGAGTAATTTAGACTTATCGGGTGACCCGTCTAACTTAAAATCGCATTGTTGTGCTTATGGATTCACTTTGAAATATATAAACTATTTTCTATCTTATTGGGGTTTATTTTATTATTATTATTATACATTAATTAGTCCATGAAAACACCGCTAGACATTTTATGAATTCATGAGTGATGGATACAAGCCTTGTCCTGTATCGATTTTGAGAGCGACTCATATTTCCATTATATATTGAGTTGGCTTCTACTCATCTCCCCTTATTTTTGTTGAGTTAACCTAATTCTACTCTTCTCTTTTATTAAGTCAGCTTATTGATGCTTTTCTCCTTTATTAGGTTAGCTTTGTTCTACCTCTCTTATTTTATGGCTTGGGCATGTGTCTTGGAGTTCCAAAACTCTCATGGTTCGACTTATTTATCTATTGATGTAAGTGAAGTGTCGAAGGACTCACAAATAGTAATATATATATATATATATATATATATATATATATATATATATATATATATATATATAACGCACTATGGGTAATGACCCTCTTAATCAATGCGTAAATCGGGTACATAATTCGCGAGCGCCTTGTATATTACTTTTCTGGGATTGAATGTCATAAATAATTACTCCATGAACAAATGGTGTAACGTAATTCTTCCGATTCATGAGTTGTGTCATTTTGAGGTGTTCACGTAAATCTACGGTAGTGCTGGACACGCCGATGAATTTCCATAGTTATGGGATGTAGAGCGAGCCGAATTTTTTGAATTATATTTTACGATGTGGTAGCCACTATGGATGATAAGCCACACACACTATGCTAGGCATGTATTCATGTAAATCGGTTGCGCATATCAATATAATTCATAGTGGTGGAGTATAGAAAGTATTAGAACCTTTATATTGTCTTACTTTGATGAATTGCTTGAATTGTGTTAATCTTGAAGGATAATCATCACTATGAGTAAGACATTGACCTTCTTCAACCATAGAGATGATGCATGTGATGCATAAGTTGAAGATATTCACAATACATGATCTCCCTGTGAAAGACTACGAATGACGTGATATTATATTATTTATGTTTTCATTTTAGTTTATCTTTATTTATGCTGCGAATTTACATATTTGTAATAAGCTCCCACTCAAGTGAGCATTAAATGATTAGTTGAATTTTATGTTTAAATTGTATAAGATATTATATAGTATGATTGATTTTATTCTCATAAATGGGTACCTTTATTAATGTGAAATGAAAAAAAAAAAACAACAATTTATAATTATGAAGTATTTATTCATTCATTTCACTAACATTCAGAATTCTTAGGCATGAGTATATACTCAGGCAGTGAAAATTTGAGGCCACAACAACCTTAGCGGAAGTGTGATCGTCCATCCTTTGTGAGCTCATGTTAGGGTATGAACCCAAGACATCGGTGATTGGATAATCGCCATTAAAAACTTCTTAACCGCACAAAAGTTTTGGATTGAGTTGATATTTGTGTTTTCCCTTCATCTAAGTCTGTGTGGCCTTTATGAAAAGGTTGGTGGACAAATAAACATTACGGTGGGCCTGGGAAGGTTTCAATTGTGTGGGTGTCATTATCGTTACTATTTCCTTCTGTGGTAGATTCATGCCCTAAAATGTCCACCTAAATTTCTTGGAAAGCCTTTTGCAGGAAGTTTTTGATCTGGGATGTAGGTGGGGCCCACCGTGATGTTCGTGAGAAATTCATGCCGTCCATTCATTTTGAGAGATCATTTTAGGACATGAGATCAAAAATTAAGGTGGATCCAAAACTCAAGTTGGCTGCATTAGATGAAACAATGGAGATTTAGTGACCACCGTTTGACACATACGTATGAGTACAAAATTTCATATCAAGCTATTTTTTTTTTTAAATTTAATTTAATTTTATTTTTTGGTGTTTACACTTCATCCCAGTGGTAGTAAACTTATAAAGGGTTTGAATGGTGTATAAATGTCAAGATAGATCCTAGAAAAGTTTCACACTAGGAAACTTTTACCACAGTTTTCCCTCTCTTATTAGTGTATAAATGTCTTGAGTTTTGGGGGTCTACTGGTCTCGCTTTTTAAAATAATATGAAAAAACAGATGCACAGCATGAATTTCTACAAACATTAGGGCAAGAACTTAATTAGAAAGGCTCTGGCAGGAATGCACGCAGTGACGAAGCCTTGCGAAAGAGCTTCCTGCAATGGAAGCTAGGAGGAGACTACCGTGATGATTGTGAGAAATCCATCAAGTCCATCATCTTTGCAAAATCATATTACTTAATGGGTTAAAAAATGATCCAAATCCAAAACTAAAGTGGGCTGCACATTAGGAAAACGTATATAAGTAAATTCCTACAGCTGAAACTTCCTCCGATCCATCGTGACCTCCATCTATACCGTTCACGAGGTCATTCCTTAATGGGATGAAGTGAAAACACAAAATAGCCTGATTCAAAACTTGTGGCCCCGCACATATTTAATCCATGTAAGTTCAATCATCCATCGTGCGGCCCACTTTAGTTTTGGATCTGCGACAGGTTTGGCCATTTCCAAACATGACACGGAAAAACGGAGTGAAGGGGTAGATTTCTCATAGACATCACGGTTGGCCCCACCTAGCTTACTGTCGGAGGAAGCTCCAGCGAAAGTCAAATTCGCGTCCCCTAAAATGTGCTGTCACAACGGATGGACGGCGTGGATAAAACACGCATGCATGACTGTGGGCCCTACAACCCCATCGCATCACACACCACCGCTGGAGGTTGTGTGGGCAACGCCAGCTAATCCGCGTCCCTCATTAACACCATCACATTTCATTTGAAAGACCACCAGATGGGGCGGAGTCCAATGGCCGAGATTCCATCTCAGGCGTCGGACGACAACGGAGATCTAAGCTTCCACGCCCTCAGAGGCAGCGGCGGAGGCTTCCCCGTCAAGAGAAACCATCACCTCGAAAACCCTAAAAACCACAGCGATGATCTAGGCCGCAAGCGATGGCGGAATCGACCCCATCTCTTCCGCGGCGGCGGGCGGAAGGGGTTTCAGATCAAGGGCACGTCTCTCTTCTATGCTGCTGTTGCTGCTGCTGTTTTCATCTTTCTTGTGGCAGCAACGATGCTACAGAGCTCTATGACCGCTGGTTTAAGGTCGGGCCGAGAGAGTCGTTGGAGGTCTTTGGGTGGAGGTTTTATGCTCGGGACTTCTCTCAGATTCACGATGAGTCAGAGGTTCGCGACGCAGGGCAGCATTGTCGATCAGCTGCGGATGGAGGGAAGATCTGGCATTCGCCTGCCAACCCTGGCGATCGTGAGTGTTTCTGCTTTATTTGTTACCAGCAATCCCTTTGTGGGGCACGTGGAATTGCATTTGGCCGCGAAATGACCCTGATGGGATGATCGCCGTTATCTGAGTTGGTCGGGGTTTGGAAAATGTACAGTAAGAGCTTTTCTATTCTCACCATCCATTTTGCAGGCCTTCAATCAAATGGTTATTATCATCTGATCAGGGTCATTCTAGTGACCTGAGCAATCCACACTGGTCCTTACTATTCAACATGAGTTGGTGATCGTGATGTAAGGAGTTTGGGCAACAGATGCACCAATCATGTGGCATACATATATGTCAATCCAAACAGTTCAAATTGGTGCGCTGATGACAGATGGAGCATAGTAAAAATTGTACCGGTTTGATGGTCTTCACCAACCAGTTGATGATAATCAGGTGGGCAGTTGAAAAGATGGTCAATAGTCCAATCAAGGTCTATACTCCAAGGATATTAGATACGTCCCGCCAGTTCTTCCAACAAAGTATAGCCGTATGTTTGGAGCTTATAAGAAGAAAATCAGCAACAGTTCCTGATTTTTAGTAACTTTATTTATGCTTTCTAGCAAATAAAATTGAATTTCCAGGGGTCCAAAATCAATTCGCAGATTAATTTCAACAACATACACAAGTATAAACACAACCGAATAATGCAGCAACACTAGAAGGAGAGAAGAACTTCAAGCACAAAGAAATTAGGTTAAACCATTTAAATCACAAAATGTATGCATTTATTAAAAACAAAAAGAGAGTGTGATAGCAAAAATTCAATCGTCCATCATAGCCAGCCTAAAAGTCTGTAAAACAGTGCTTATGTATGACGTTAGTAATCCTAAAACATAATTATTGAGTCAGCCCTTAATTAGATTTAATCTAGGTCCTTATAATTCCCTAGATAGACTCCTTGATAACTAAAACAAAGTCCATGTTAAGTCCTAATTGTGAATGGTGTTTCCAATTCAATCATTTTGCCTTACAACTCTAATATATATGTATGTATGTACACATTTGATGCAGGAACCTTCATTTGTAAAAGGTTTCCCCTATAGTTGTAGAAGCATGAAGCAAAGAGGCAACATACATGAGTGCAGGGGTGGGGAAGCATTTGTTTCAAAATGTAAACAAGTTAAATAGGTAGGAAGTGAGAGCGAGAGTCCAGACTCCAGAGCGTTATTTGAAGTGGGAGCGACGCCTATTTAGAAGGATTTTGCCACTAAGGAATTTTTAAAAGAAACATAAGACTACCAGGGATTGAACCCTGGACTACTCACACACATTGCACTGTCTCTACCAACTCATCTAACGAGTGGGAGGCACCGCTAAGGACTTTTCCCCCCAAAAATAATGAACCTTTTTGGAAGTGGATGGTGAAGTTGGCACTTTACTGATGTTAGATGAGATTAACCTCCGAGGCTCAAGCTGCTTTGGTTAAGGCCCCCTTTATGGAGGATGAGGTCAAAGTGGTTGTTGATTCTTTAAGAAAGACAAAGCGCCAACTGCCAGGTCTAGATGGATTTCCAATGGCGTTCTTCTAGATTTTTTGGAAGTAGTGATGTAGGATGATGGAAACCACCCTAGGATGCAAGATGAGAGATCAATTCTGTGATGATGCGAGTGGTCGCTGATGCAAGACATGAAATTCAAGTATGATGTGCAAGATTTTCAGGCTTTAGATCACAAAATTACACATCCCACACAAAAGTTCAAACACTCAATCAAGGGGAATCTTATGCGGATCCAGGCCTACACATGCTAGGGCCGGATCAATCAAAATTATTGACCAAACAAGAATCAAAAGAGGGTAAATTCATCCACACATGCACAAATAATTCCACGATCCAAGGGATTCAGAAATTTCAATTAGGGCAACCCTAAGGTTGAAGAAAGGGCATAAAATTGGAGATTTGAGTAATTTATGGTTAGGTTTAGGGATTTTGGGTGAAAGAGGAGTGAAAGAAAGGAGAAAGACGAAGCAGAGAAGTGCCGCACATGTGGACAGCGGCAATGGCCCAGACGGCAGACACACATGCGAGTGATCCCGACTGCACGTGTGTGGGGCCCACTATTCAGAGAAAGGCCACCTTGGCCTTGGTCGGTCAGGGACGGACTCCAAAACCCCTAAATCTCAACTTGATTCGATGCACAGTTTGTGCGTGGTGCTCCGCCGAAGTTTCAGCCATACTATAGGGTTAGATTCTGAAAATCTGCTGTAGAGAGAAATGCCTACAAATATTGATGGATTTGCAGATGGAATGCTTGTAGGAGGGGAAATATGGATGGAAAAAGGTGGGGGCGAATCGGGATAGGTTTGGCTTCGCACCACAGTAGTCAGCCCTTCGAGGAAGGGAGGGTTCGCACCCAATTGAACTCCACAACTTAGAGGAGCAGAAAAATGTAGCAATTTTATTAATCTTCGTTGAGAAAAAAAGACTACAAGGGTGCTTATTTATAATAAAACCCTATCCCAAAACTCTCGCCATGTGTGCAACCTATTACTTGAAGACGAAATAATAAAAAATAACAACTAATCAAAGCAATCTAAACCATCCATGATATTCCTAATAACAATAATAAGTAAAACCCAAAGTATTAGATCAATTAGAATAGTGGGCAACAATCATGAGAACCCATGGTGGGATTCACATGACTATCGGGTCCACCCCAATGAACCAAAACGCAGTCCTTTAACTAGGAGGTCCTCCCTGGACGTCGTCATCGATCCAGATCGATGGTGGGGCCCTCTGCCTCCTTGCGTACGTGCGTAGGGGGGTGTGCATGTGTGCGTGATATCCCCATCAACTCTCCCCGGCTGCGAAGATTTCGCCACTGGCAAAACGAAACTCCTGAACTGCTCCAAGATGTCAGGATTAAGTTTCTGAAGTTCCTCCTCAGTGAGCCACGTACTGTTTGAAATTGGGCGTGACTGTCACTTAACCAGGTACTTCTGAAATCCGCCATCTGACGTGGATATTATCTGATGGTCCAGAATATCCTCTATCTCCTCTCTGGGTGTGGGAATGGTAAGTATAAGAGGTAGATGCTGGGAAAATGGGTCGGGAATGGTAGGTATGAGAGGTAAAGGCTTGGACGATGGGTCGGAAAGGGTAGGTATGAGAGGCAGATGCTGGGAAGATAGGTCGGGAAAGGGCCATAGATCAAGGGAAAAGTTTGGGGAATCAGGATAATTTGGCGAAAGGTTGGACAATGCATTAGTGGCCCCCTGAAATACAACTAGATCCTCCACATTGAATGTGAAACTAATTCCTATGGAGGGTGGAAGATCTACCACATACGCATTGAGACAATTTCGTTTTATAATTTTGAATGGTCTAGCGCTACGTGCGTGTAATTTATGAACGGTTCCCTAAGGGTATCGCTCTGGCCTGATGTGGACCATCACAGTCCCATACACTAAATTCCTTAAAAACGTTTATCTTAGTTTGTAGAAAGTGGGTAATGTTCATTACTAGTCATGATCTTCTGCCTGATTTCTTGATGCCATGAATGAATGTGATGCGCAAAATACTCTGCAGACTCTGACGGCATATGAGACAGTGACATAGGGACAAGATCAATAGGTTTCCTAGGTTTATAACAAGTAACGACTTCAAAAGGACTTATACCTATGGACTTATCGACAAAACTATTAAACGCAAACTCGGCTATAGGTAGTATGGTGTCCCACGTACTGGTGTGCTGTATATCCCTCATAGGGGAAAACTCATCCGGTAGATCATCAGGAAAGATATCACGAAACTCATCTACTACCGGAATGGACTTAGTGGGCAACTCTACACTAACCTCTGGTGCACTCTCTTTAGCCACAAGGCCGTACATGTCGTTCCACTAAAAAAGGTGGTTCATGTCTGCCAACCAAACTTGAAAAGCTTTAGGGTCCAAGTGGCCATCAAATGTGGGGGCATCTACTCTAACTCCTTTGAGAAGTTGTGCATCGAGGTCATAGTGGTCTTGATGTCCCTCACAGGGTCTTGATGTCCCTCACGGGATTCAGGGGTGGATTATGTTTACTCTCTTCATTAGACAATAGGAGTAAACAGTTGTAAACACCTGTGTGTTTGTATCAAAGGAATGCTATTGTATTCTAGATTACTATGGGTTTGTTTTTCTGACGAGTTCCTATTGTCGGACACTGGGTTCGTCCAGTTAATGCTGGAGAACCTAACTTAAAACAGGAGAGGCTTGGCTTTGATGTTAGTTTGGTACATTGAGGGACATAACATAGTAATTTGATTGCTCAAAGCAACATCATTACATCAATGATGGCTTTGAGTGTGTTGAGATTACTAAATTTTGTTCCTTGGCATTGCTAAACATATTAATGCAGGGGCATTTTTGTCAGATTTGCTCAATGACCCTCAATTGAGTGGTTCTTTTCTTATATAGAAATCATTTTCCCTACTTACAATATATCCCTTAATTACAGCATAACAACAACATCTATATCCCCTAATTACAGCCCTTAATTACAGCATAACTACAACATCTATATCCCCTAATTACAACCCTTAATTATAGCATAACAACAGCATCTACATCCCCTAATTACAGCATAATATCTCCTAATTACAGCAGCATCTATATTCCCTAATTACAACATCTATATACCCTAATTACAACCCTTAATTACAGCATAACAGCAACATCTATATCCCCTAATTACAGCATAATATCTCCTAATTACAACAGCATCTATATCCCCTAATTACAACATCTATATCCCCTAATTACATCCCTTAATTATAACACAACAACAACATCTATATCTCCTAATTACAGCCCTTAATTACAGCAATATATGGTACAACAATATATGGTAGGTTTGTTGTCTATTCTACTAACATCCTCCCTCAAATTGATGCTGATAGATCAAGAAGCATTAATTTGCCAACAAGAAATTGATGACGTAGTCATGTCATAGCTTTGGTGAAGACGTCCGCTATCTGAAGGTCGCTTGAGACATGTGGAAGAGAAATAACCCGAGTATCAATAGCTTCCTGAATAGAATGACAATCCACCTCGATATGTTTGGTATGCTCGTGATAGACGGGATTGGTAGCGATCTGAATAGCACTTGTATTATCAACATGAAGAGGAGTGGGAGTAGACTGAGGAAAACCTATTTTAGCAAGTAAGCCACGGAGCCACATAATCTCCGAGCAGGCTGCCGACATGGCACGGTACTCGGACTCAGTCGAATATTTGGAAACACGATCCTGTTTCTTACTCTTCCAAGAGATAAGTGAATCACCAAGAAACATACACCAACTAACTGTCGAAACACCATGGGATCAGGAAGGAAATCCCCCTCCTCACGTCGATACTTGACATTCACTTCCAAAGGGGTATCCACTGAAGAGGAGTCCTGCCAACCAGACAAGGAAATCAAGTCCTCTGTGTATTTATGCTGATGCAGGAAAACCCCAGAGGAATCGGACTGAACCTCCAAACCGAGGAAATACTGGAGAGGACCAAGATTCTTCATATGGAATGAATCATGAAGATGCTGCTTAAGTTGATTAATGAGAGCAGAATCAGTCCCAGTGATGACAATGTCGTCGACATAAATTAGAGAAGAACGATACCCACAGAAGTCGTTCGAAGAAACAACGAAGAATCATACTGGCTTTGGATGAAAGAAAATCGAAGTAAGGTAGCCCGGAATTTATCAAACCAAGCCCGGGGAACCTGTTTCAAACCATACAGAGAGCGCTTCAACTTACACACATTCGACATTGATGACGAGCATAGGCCAGGAGGAGGTGTCATGTAAACATCTTCCTATAAATCATCGTGAAGAATTGCGTTCTTCACATCCATCTGGGAAAGGGACCATCCTTGAGAGGCTGCGATGGCAATAATAGTACGCACAGTTGTCATTTTAGCGACAGGAGCAAAGGTCTCCTCATAGTCAACCCCACACTCCTGGCGGTTACCAAGGGCAACCAAACGAGCATTATAACGGTCCACAGACCCATCAGGCCGAAGTTTCACAGAAAAAACCCACTACACCCAATTAGCTTGACATGAGAAGGACAAGGGACCATGTCCCAAGTCTGATTTTCTTGAAGAGCTTGAAGTTCTTCCTGCATAGCCTTTCTCCAACACTCATGTTTATCAGCTTGTGAGTAGGAATTAGGAATCGACACAGTTGATAAGGTAGCCGTGAAGGAGGTATGAGGGAAACCATACCTATCCGGTTGATGAGAAGTACGGCCAGATCGTCGAGGAGGGTGCAAAACGGGATCAGGTGGCAGATCAGACTCAGGAAGGGGTAGAGTTGGTCGACGACGTTCATGCACAAAACCAGGCTTGAAGCGTTCAGGAGGGCACATCAAATCATTAAAGTGAGGAAGAACAGAAACTGCAGGAGATGATGTAATAGAACTAGGAAAGAAATATTGATGCTCAAAGAAAACGGAATTACAAGATATATGAAATTTATTGGAAGAAGCATCATAACACACAAATCCTTTTTGAGATAAGTTATATCCCATAAAGACACATTTCACAGATTGCGCAGAGAGTTTGTGACATTGATGCAGAGGTAGATGCACAAAACAGACACAGCCAAAAGTGTGTAAGTCAAGAAAGCTAGGGTGCTGTTTATGCAGCGATAGAATGGAGAGTCGAAATTTAGCACTTTAGAAGGCAACCTATTAATCAAGTATACTGCTGTAGCTAAAGCTTCAACCCAAAATTTAGGAGGAACAGAAGATGCAAGTAACAAGGTCCTAGCAACATCTAACAAATGTCAATTTTTGCGCTCAGCCCCGCCATTCTGTTGAGGTGTATAAGGACATGAGCGGTGAGAAACAATTCCTTTGTGACGAAGAAACTCAAGAAATTCATGAGACATATTCTCCACTAAAATCAAATCGTAAAGTCTTAATGCTAGTGGTAAATTGATTCTCAACATATGCTAAAAACGATTTGAAAACAACAAAGACTTCAGACTTATAGCGCAGAAAATATACCCAAGTATGCCGACTATGGTCATCTATGAATATCACAAAATATTTATAATGAGCATGAGAAATGACAGGAGTAATGCCCCATACATCACTATGAACAAGGTCAAAGCAATTCTTTGCCCTACTCCTGGAAGAAGGGAAGGGAAGAATCTTACTTTTTTCGATTTTACACGTAGAACAATCAAAAGACAAAGCATGAGGCAAAGAAGAATCTTTTTTTCCCAACGAACCAGAATTCAGCAAATGAGATAAAACAACAGTGTTTGGATGGCCTAAACATTTGTGCCATACTTCACAATTATTGGAGACAGTAGTACAAGCCAAAGAAATGATATTAGGAATGGAAAAGTATAATGGAAACAGTCTTCCAACTTTAGGCCCCTTCGCTATTGTCTTCCCCGACACCGGATCCTGCACATGACAACCATCATGAGAAAACTGAGCATTGTAATTATCATCCACTAATTGTCCAACCGAGATAAGACTCGTAGAAAGCCCAGGTGATACAAAAATATTAGTAAGTGATGGTGCGATATCACCAACCCCAGTAATCGGTAAACGATGGCCATTAGCAACTTGAATATTAGAAGAACCAGTGTACTTACGAACATTGCTAAGCATATCAGGAGAACTGGTCATGTGATTGGATGCAGCGGAGTCAACAAGCCAAGATTGAGAGGGTATAGTACGTATAGTACCCTTACCTTGCAGCCCTAAAGCGGAAAATGCCAATACAATTATTTGCTGCACCATTTCTGGTGTAAGGGCAGGTGTAGCAGCAGTGGAAGATGACACTGGAGCGAGATTTTGAGTGCTGGTTACCCCATCCGAAGTGTGGCCAGTAGCAGTAGTATGATAAGCATTCACGAGTCGGTTTTGAGGAAGTGTTGGGCATTCTTTGATGATGTGCCCCTTCTGTTTACAGTAGTTGCAGAACTTGTTAGTACAATGGGCAGCAATATGCCCATAATCTTTACAACTGTAGCACTGAACTGTACGCATGTCTCGAACCCTCCCTTTGCCTTGAGCAGCGTATGTGACAGCATTCTCTTGCGGAAGCGAAGATTGAGTAAGAAGGCGTTGTTCCTCTCGAAGAAGTGCTCCAAAACACATGTCAAGAGATGGTGAAGGATCCCTGTGCATCAGGTTGGAGCGAATAGATTCGAATTCTGGTCTTAGTTTCATTTAAAACTGGTCTCTTTTGCTAACTTCATGGACTGCTTGAACAACAGAGAGGGACTCGGCCGACATGTCGGCATACACAATGTCGGAAAACTCAGCCCAAAGATTCTGAAAACCGCAGAAATATTCCTGAACAGAGAGTGTACCTTGGGAATAGGCAGCAAGATCAGTTTTCAACTGAAATCGCCGGGCGGAATGATCGTGATGATAGACCTTTTTCAAGTACTCCCACATCGATTTAGCGGTCTTGTGCGGTCTTAAATTGAGTATAAGCAGTGGATTAATAGACCCAAGAATCCAAGTCATCACGCGAGCATCTTTCACCTTCCATTGAACCAACGTCGTAGGATCGGTAGGCACTGGATCACTCCCATCAACATGACCCCACAACTCCTTTCCCATGACAAAAAGTTGAAACTGAAACTCCTAGGCAGCATAATTCTTCCCTGTAAACCGAGTTTGAAAGACTTCTGAGTTGGTGTTGTTAGCTATAACTAGAATCTCTCGAAATGCACAAAAAAAAAAAAAAAAAAACTGCAAACCAAAACCCACACCCAAGAAACCAGAAAACCAGAGCGTGGAACCACGAAGATTGGACCAAAGACAAGGTTGCAGAGAGTGGCTCTGATACTATGTCAGATTTGCTCAATGACCCTCAATCGAGTGGTTCTTTTCTTATATAGAAATCATTTTCCTTACTTGCAATATATCCCTTAATTTACAAAGATAACAAAGAACATCTATATCCCCTAATTTGACCCTTAATTACAAAGATAACAACAACATCTATATCCCCTAATTACAACCCTTAATTACAACACAACAACAGCATCTATATCCCCTAATTACAGCATAATATCTCCTAATTACAACAACATCTATATCCCCTAATTACAACATCTATATCCCCTAATTACAGCCCTTAATTACAGCATAATAGCAACATCTATATCCCCTAATTACAGCATAATATCTCCTAATTACAGCAACATCTATATCCCCTAATTATAGCATCTATATCTCCTAATTACAACCCTTAATTACAGCATAACAGCAACATCTATATCTCCTAATTACAGCCCTTAATTACAGCAATATATGGTATAACAATATATGGTAGGTTTGTTGTCTATCCTACTAACAATTTTCACACCGAGCTTGAGTGGGGTCGCTGTTGGATGCAGGGGCACACTCGGGGTGGGTGACCCATGCGATTTGGGGCCCACAGGGGAGGTCTCGTGTTCGAGACTCCTTACCAGGGGTGATTAATGTGCATTTCACATCGGGCTCGAGTGGGGTAGCTCGTGGGATGCGGGGACACACTCGGGGTGGGCGGCCCATGTGATTTGGGGCCCACGAAGGGGGTTCGGCCGAGGTCCTAACCCATGAGATGTGGGGCCTGGGCTATGAGATAAAGGGATTAATTCGCCATACTCTAACAATTCGAGCTTTTAGAGCAAGTGGTTGACTTGATTGTCCTGCATCAAATTGGTATCAGAGCGGGAGGTCTCGTGTTCGAGACTCCTCACCGGGGGTGATTAATGCAGGGGCATTTTCACACTGGGCTTGAGCGGGGTCGCTTGCTGGATGCAGGGGCATACTCGGGGTGGGTGACCCATACGATTTGGGGCCTACGGGGGAGGTCTCATGTTCGAGACTCCTTACCAGGGGTGATTAATGTGCATTTCACACCGGGCTCGAGTGGGGCAGCTCGTGGGATGCGGGGACACACTCGGGGTGGGCGGCCCATGTGATTTGGGGCCCACGAAGGGGGTCGGCCGAGGTCCTAACCCTTGAGATGTGGGGCCTGGGCTATGAGATAAATGGATTAATTTGTCATACTCTAACAGTTCGAGCTTTTAGAGCAAGTGGTTGATTGTCCTGCATCACAAATGTCAAAAGCACACTGTAGTCCAGCCTCGTAGAGTAAATAAATTTTTTTGCTATCACATTCTTCTCCTTCGTATGCCTTCCCCCCCTTAGTATCTTAGATGCTACCTTTTTGTGTAGAACATAGTTTATCTGATCTAAAACTTTTCCGTTTGTATCTCTGGAAGATCCTAATTTATGAGCGTGAAGTCATAGTTGAATTCCGGCACCTTCTGCTGCTCCTCATATGACCATTTCCCTGTGAAAACTTAAAGCAAAACAAAACATCTATAATTTATGTTCAAGTGCATGCTAGATGATTCCATATCTTTGTTAAAGCTCCATCCAGTATTTTGTGTGCATAGTTTGACACCTGGACTTGACAAACAACATGAGCATGGGGTTTTTCTATTTTTCTGCACTTTATATGGACATACCTAGGCCCACAGCCAGTCTTTGCAATTCTCTTATCGCTGTTAGAGCATATAGGCCTTTGTATATAAAATGTTTGCACAGCATCAGTCTCCTACTTTTTTGTGACAACTTTCTAGTTTCTACTTTGCCAGTTGATAGTGTCTTGTTTCCGCTGCACCTCAGGTCTTAGGAAGTATGAAGAAAGATCCTCCATCTTTGATGCTATTAAGTGTGGTGAAAAATCTACAGAGGCTTCGGTATATACTTAAGGTGAGTTGCTTGGATATGTTTGTATGAGTTTTACTAAGCCCACACGCATGTATAAGGTGGCTCTTGCACATGCCACATGTGCCAGCATGGCACAAATGTGTGAGATCCAATCCATCCATCAGAAGGTGCGCGACTACATAAATTCGCTGGCCCAAGGACCAGGTCAGTCCTATAGTTAGCTGAGAGAACTTGGCTGAAGTTTTCTAACCCATCCATCTGTTAACATCATGGACCACCTGCCGAGTGGACCAGTTTTACTGAGAGAAAATCTACATGGTTGGACCTACTGGATGGACAGCTTCGATATTGCCTGGCATGTTGGCACATTTGCTGGCATGTAGATGGTATGTCTTGTACACGTGTGTGGAGTTAGCAAAGCTGTCTCTACAGAAATTAACATATTATATTGTTTAAACTTGCAAATGTTGCTTTGAACCTTGTTTTGTTTCTATATAGGCATTACCCCAGCCTCATAATCTCCCTCCCACAGACCCACTCCATATCATTTGGTGGGATCTTTTACTTTATTAAAACTGATATCAGAGTCAATAGAGAAGCTCAAAAGAAAGATTGAGTTTTTGGTGACTAGCTAGCCTTGGTGTAGTCTAGAGAGGGACCTCTATCCTTTGTTTGCTGTGGGACTAGGGCTCTCTCATTTCCGGCAATTCATAGGGAATTCGGGTTCCTGTGTGCTGTAGGTTGTTTGGCTTTTGTGCTGTGAAGGGACGCTTACTCTCTTTTTTCTTGTTCTTAGGGAGAGATGATTTCTCATCATCCATTGTCTTGCTTCCCTTTGCATTTTTTATTTTTACTTTCCTCATTTTTTTGCCATTTCTTTAATCTTTCTAGAAGGTGTTTCAGAAATCCTTTCCTCTCCAAAAGTTTACCATTGCATGCCAATCCCCTTTCGAATTCCATCCCCCCTCTGTCGGACTCCTTCCGCCTGTCCCCATTCTCCCCTTTGAGAGATCATCAGAGTCCCTCAAAGGGGGATCCTCCGTTACCCTTTCTGGTCGCTAGTTACCTACTTCTCTTCTTTGCTCTCCTCAACCTCATTTGTCAGAGCCAGGTTAGGCCCTTGTCCTAGTGGACCCTGAATCTCATAACGCATCACATGAAATCCCCTTTCTAGAAGTGTTTCCTCTTCAATCAATCCCCAAAGACTCCCCTTCTCTGAAGTCCATTGCCTCCCAAACTTTGTAGTAACTCGGGAGTCCGACTCCTTAGTTTTGAAATACAAGAATCCCCAATAGTTCATAGAGGCTTACCTCGAATTCGTGAGATCCTTGGGTTTGGGAATTATGAAGGGGATTATATTGCCCTTTTTCAATTTATCGATTTTTTTTTTTTTTTTGGCGGGGTGTGTTTAGTCTCAAATCCTCTGTGAACTATGAGACATATTCATCTTCCTGCTCATCCAAGAAGGGGAGAAAGGACAGGACAATTCATCAATGAAGATAATTTCTTGGAATGTGCAAGGGCCCAGTTGTGCGAGAAAAAAGGCTGAAGTCAAAGAATTGCTCCGTAAGTATAAACCTCATATTGTAGCTCTCTAAGAAACCAAGCTCCATTTGGTAAGTCACTCTAATCTGGATTCCATTTGGTGTTCTAGATATTAGGAGTGGATTTTTTTGGACGCGGTAGGAGCTGCAGGGGGGTACTCTTGTGGCCTGGGATTCCAACTCTTGGGTCAAAGATGAATACTTGATAGGTGCTTTCATTGTTTTTGTTGCCCTTAGAAATGGATCTTCGAATTTCAAATGGATTTTTTCTTTTGTGTATGGTCCCCCACTCTGCCCTGTTGAGACAAGTGTTGTGGGAGGACCTTAATGTCATCAAGGACAAATTATACCTTCCGTGGCGTATTGGAGGTGACTTCAATGTGATTCAATTCTCTTATGAAAAATCCAATGGTAGTCATATCTCCAAGAGCATGAAAATGTTCTCTGAATGGGTTGGGGAGAACCAAGGTATACCTTTGTGGTAATGGTGCGTGTAACGGTCCCCATTGTTACCGATACGGTCATGGGCCCTATTGGCTGATACGGGGCCATAGCGGCTGATGCGCCCCCTGTAATGGTCAAAATTTTTTTTTTTTTTTTGTCAAAAAAATCTGAAAAAATTCCCATTAAATCCGGAAAATTCTAAATATTCCAAATATGCATTCATGTATAATTTTGAACATGTTTATGGTGGTGTAACAGTCCACTCTTTGGTGAGAAAGTTGTATCGGACTGTTTGATGAATTTATGAACTTAACAACCTGGAATTGATGCAAAACTCATAGATTTAATTTTCTAACTATTTAATATCAATGATAGATATATTAGAATGAAAGTAATATCCAAATATTTCATATGTGTAGGTGTTTACTATTATTTTTCATAATTTATTCTATATTACATACCTGAGGACTTGCATAAATTACAATGTTCATTCTATTTAAAGTCTTCAATATGTAAGAGACTTCTCCTAACCTGTGATTCATGTCCTGTCATCCTCAAGTCAAGATATAAAAAAATAGTAGTGTTTGATATACTCCCCTGCAACTTGATTAAGGATTACTTGATGGGTTGTTAGGGGAGTTTTTTAAGTACAAGTTTGATAGTGTCAAGTGTATACTTTCTTGGTGAATGAGTGGGTAATGGGTATATTGCAATACTTACCCTAAATGTACGTAATGTTTATAAAAATATATACTTACCATAATAAAATTCCCAAGTCACCACCAAAATGAAAATCTGCTTTGTTGTGGTTGCTTGACATCCACGTCATTGTCATCATCAGATTGTGGCTATGGAATAGGTGTTGCATATCCATAATATCTAGTGCTAGAGGGAAAGACTAGGTCAACGAAACCAGAGGATGATTGATCCTGACTAGGCAACGACTCCGACCATAAGTAAAGATATCCACCAGTGCCCGTCGAATAATCGTACCGGTACCCATAGGCTATTGAGAATCTCGAGATTGAAAATGTTTCTGTATGAGTAACTTGGATTTGGATCTGGATATCTATAATTGGAAGAAGGAATCTTGAGAGAGTCTTGAAGCCACCATTTCTAACTCCCTTGCTTCCATTCATCTCATGGATATCCAGGAAGAATCCAATCTCCTTTCGGAGGAGGAGCTAGCTCAGAGAGCCTCCCTCAAAGAGGTTTATTCCGGAGTAGTCAGCCATCAGGAAATTAAGTGGATAGAGATCAAGTGATGCAGGATGAGGGTTGTCTAAGCCAAAGTGATGAATGAGATCAATTTCCAGATTAATACAGATAAATCAAGCATGGAAGAAATATGTATTCTACCACAAATTAGAGAATTCAAGTTTAACTAGCCAGGTTCTAACCAAAATTGTCATCCCATCATGCATAATCAATATAAAGTTATGAAAGAATGGTCCCTACGAGATATGGGAATCCTGTTCTAGCGTAGAATAGTCCCAACGCTCAAATAGATTATTAGTTTCAAGTTTAAACATGATTATGGGGCCAAAGGTTCAAAATAGGAAACCTAGGGTTAGGGTTTAGGGGAAGCTTAAGGTTAGGGTTTTAAAATGGATTTTATGGGAGAAACAAAGCAAAAGAAAAGGGGAAGTGGCTGCCCACTTGGACAGCCTTGCATGCTTGTGTGTGTGGGCGTGTGTACGGCCACAAGGAAGGGGTGTACGGCCTAGGGGTCGGATGGAAGGATGTTTAGATGATTTAGGAGTAGAAAAGGGGAGACAATTGAGAAAAGGAAAGGGATTCGAGGGTTACGAAGAGAATGAAAAGAGAAGAAGAAAGGAACTTACCTTTGAAGAAAAGGAAGAAGGGATAGATGAGGATCACCCTCGAGGCCTTGCACCTTCTCTCAAATCCCTGGAGAGAACTTCACCTGTAAATCTCATGCAAGAAGTAGAAGAAGAGAAAGAAAGAGCTTTTCTTCAAATTTCATGGGCTAGGGTGTGGACGTCCCCCCCTCCCTCTTATTTATAGTATCAAAAAGCAATATTTACAATAATGCCCCTAGTATTAAATAAAGTGTGTAAACTCAAAAATAATGATCTAAAGTACCAAATCCTAATTCAAATCATCGGCCATGTCCAAAATAACGTAAATCTAAAAATGCCTACAACTAGGGACCCATGTGGTCCAAAATCTGAGTGGACCAACGGTTCAATGGCCCGTAGATGATGATTCGACAGTCAGATAAGCCAACGGTTGCAATCCAACGGTCGAATGCTCATATCATTACAACCCAAATGCATCTTCCTAGTATGGGCTCTTCCAGATGCACGGTCCATGCATGTGGGGGTCTTCAAGGTGGTCCGCTGGGCCCCATATAGATGTCATCCATCCACAACAAAGCTAGGGCTGCCGTCTGGGCCCTCCTCCTCTGGTAGACCCTATATGATGGTCCGATATCCTCATCATTGAGGGCCCTTTGTCTGAAAGCTGGGGACAAGAACACTTGCTACTTCCATGTGATTGCCAATACCAAATCTAAATCCAACAAGATAAGTTCAGTCTCCAATAATGGTTCTAAGATAGAAGACCATTAACATGTATCAAATCATATTCTCTTATTATTCTTCCCAGCTTTTTGCTGAATCCTAGATTAGACCTTCATTGGATAATTGGAATTTCCTTCTTGTCTTTGCCGAGGATATCATGACTCTTGAAGCCCCCTTCTTAGAGGAAGAAATCAAAGTGGCCGTCTTCTCTCTCGGCAAAGATAAGTCTCTTGTACCTAACGGTTTCCCATTGACCTTTTTCCAAACTTTCTGGGACATTTTGAAAATCGATCCAACCAATTTCCTTTCGGATTTTCATCAGTTTGGTTCTTTATTGAGAGCGATGAGTGCCTCTTTTATCGCTTTGATTTCTAAAGTTGAAGTAGCTGTAGATTTTAAAGATTTTTGTCCTATTAGTCTATTGACGGCTCCTGACAAAATTCTTGCTAAAATTCTATCGTCTAGACTTCGCCTTGTGTTATTTAGTATAATCACAGAGTCTCCTTGAAATGCTTTTCCTTAGAGAGCTGCAAATAGAAAGATCACACAGTAAACATACCAAGGGCGTCCCACTTGCCCATTCTTTGATCAAAGCTATCCCTTGGGAGTTGGGATAAAGAAACCATTTAGGAGGGAAAAAAGATCAACATAGGAATCAATTTCATCATCAGTAGGGTTCCTCCTGAAGTGGAGTTACCTGACTAGGTGCCCACCTTCCCTGCTAAACACTGAGCTAGCAAAGACTCCATGGTTGCCAAGTTGAAGAGATTCTAGAATCAATTGCATAACAGTCGTCAAAACACCATGGGTCTTCCCCAAAACAAATTCAAGACCCATCACCAATAAGGAATCTGATTCCTTGAATTCAGGAGTCACAGATTGAATTGCTCTCCAAACCCCAGACACATATTGAGCTGGTTTGATATCAGGATCCCAACCATTTCCACATGACCCATATCTCGCACTAATCACATGTTTACACAAGGAATTCTCTTGTATGGATCTCCAAAGCCACTTCCTTCATAAAGCCTTATTCCTCATACAAAGTCTTCTTATCACCAAGCCCCCCCCCCTTCCCATTAGATTTGCTGACATCTTCGCACTTAATCATATGGTACATCCATTTTCCTCTTTACCATTCCATAGGATGTCTCTCTGAAGTTGTGCTAGTTTGTCGATAACCAAGGCTGGGTACTTGAAGAAAGACATATAGCATACAACCGTGTTAAAGAGAGCTTCTTTAATAAAGGTAATTCTTCCACTAAAGGACACAAATTTGGCTTTCCAAGAAGACAGGTTTTTCCAATGTAGAGAGGAAGACCCAAGTAAAGGTAGGGAAAGACCCTGTTTTACAACCCAAGAACAAAGCCATGTTGACCACAATCCTAGAATCCAGATTTATCCTAGGGACCATTGTTTAATGCCAGTCAGTGTTTTAAATAGTGGTAACGTGTTGCGTAGTGCTCAACCCTCTGCAACGTGTAGCGTAAGCTACATGATACTTCTATTTTTTAATTTAAAATCATGATAAATATGATAAATAGTAAGAAAAAAGGAAAAACATATAAAAATGTCCATAAAATGCTTCATTTTTTCTAGTATAAGGATGTTCAAATAAGTTATTGATTATCATTTATCAAAAGCCAAGCCACATATATAAAATAAATCAAATAATTATCACATCAACAACTTTCTAAGCAAACCACTTTAATTAATAATGTCTTATTGAAACCACAAGTTTCAAGTATGAAAAGAAATAAAAATCCCACAGGTTAAAAGTATTAAATATAATACAAGTGTCACATTCTTCAACATAAGATATAAAGAAAATATAAATAAATAAAATAATAAAAAATACATTGTAGCGTATGCTACGTATGCTACATGCTACGCTATAGGGGATGTACACTATTTAGTACGTTACGACTATGCTATGCTCTGTGGTGTATGCTACCGCTACACTACGAGCGTTATTTGAAATACTAATGATGGTTAACTTTAAGGTCCAATACTGCTTTGAACCATCTAAGAAAATCTTAAGCCACATTGCCTGTTACTTAGTGTTCTCAGACATCAATAATGTATCATCATTGAATTGAAGATGAGGGATATGTTACCATTTTTGTCCATCAAGAAGCCTTTAAGAATTCCTGCCTCAATGCCTCTAGATAGCATCCTGCAGGCTAGTTGCTGTGCTTGAATCTATCTTCTTCTCATAGATCACTTTGTCAAGTGAATTTAAAGTTTGAATCTCTTTGTCAATTAAGGCCTTAATTTCTTCAATCTCCCCAAAATGATCCTTCCTCCATTCCTTGATCTTGCTCGTCGATAGTTTCAGCTTTGGCTTCTACAAACATAACAGCCAGATCTATCAATCTTTGATTTTTTTTTTTTTTTTTCCCCTCCTGTAAAGCCCTTATTTTCCAACCACATAAGTTCTAATTTGAGAGGCTTGGGACCCAAGATTCCATAATCAAGCACAGGATGGTGGGGCAATGATCTGAAGTTGGTTTAGGCTTGACATGCTGAAATACTCTTACAAAGTGGCTTTCCCAATTGTTAGAGATAAAAAAGCTGTCTGATGTTCTTGATTGGCATACTTGTAGAGCAAGTGAGACAAATTTGACAAGCTCATGCCTTAGTTGCATGATCCTTCGAACTAGGTGTCACTCCTTCTTCTTCTTCTTCTTCTTCTTCTTTTTTTTTTTTTTTTGGTACATGTTTACATTTAGAAATAGACACTTCACCACTCCCACACCCGATTCTGTTGCCATTTCAATCTTCATGCAACTATAATTCATTCTTGGTAGTCTAGTAAGAGAAATATGACATACTTTTGGAAATTGAGCAACCACCACTTCCTTAGAATTTAATGATGTTGAAATCCCCACCAATGCACCAGGGGAGACTCCACTTAACACTAATAAAATCTAATTCATCCTATAAATTTTCTCTTTGACGCATCACTGAATCGATAAATGGAGGTGAATACCCAATGGAAGTTGTCGAATTGATTTTAATAGGATGGAGAATGAGAAAACCCAACCTAAATGCCCTCCTTTAACTGCGAACTCTTGTCCCAATGTCACGCTCCAATCCCTATACTTGGGTATACTTGATCTCGATACTGCACCGTGGGCGAGACGTAGTATTCTATGTTCACATTCCACAATTCTAAAGATAAATCATCATAAACATCCCATATTAAGAAAAGAAATCATCATTAACCATTTCATAACTTGTTTCCAATAATAATCATCCACACTTAAGTAAAATCTCAACTCAACCTTATTACAATAATAAAATTTTTTTTTCTTTGAAGATTGGGAAAAAATTATTAAAAAGGATGCAACCTGAGAAAAAGAACTACAAACAAGCAAAGAAAAAGAAAGGAAAAAGCCAACTATACAACCTAACACTAACCCAAAACCCAACGAGAATCCCAGAAAAAGCTAGATAGAAACAAGAAACCCAAACACAACCTAACCCAAAGAGGTGCAGGAAAACCTCCATCAAACTGTAGAAAAAGGAAAAGCTGTACAACGCGAGAAACACAAGGCTTGATAAAGCCACAAACAAGTCACAAGACCAAGCTTAAAAGGAGGGGATCATCAGTCTTTGCACAATATGATCGTGACCCACTCCTTCAGATTGTGCAAAAGAAGGGAGGAAATTCTGGCTGGGGAGAGGAAGCATTATGAAAGCATATGAAATACCTGTCTCCAAAGAGCCCAAAAAATTGGCATCACAACCAGATGCTAGATGGATTGGGAATCATCGTGTGCTTTAATGTGAAACCAGCTGGAGAGCAAGCTGGAAATGGAGTTGGGCATCACCCACATGTGGTGGAATTTATAAAGCAACAAGGACCAGACTTCAATCGCTAAAGGGCAATGAAGGAAAAGGTGATTGATGAACTTGGCTTCATTCTGACAAAGAAGACAAATGTTTGGAAGGATCATTCCTCGCCATTGTAGGTTGTCTACCTTAAGAACTCTTCCGCTCGCAAGAAGCCAGACAAAAGCTGCTATGGGAAAGAATCATCCTGATCCGGAGTGAGGATGGCGTTTTGAAGAAGGATAAGTAGCTCCAAGAGTTCCTTTGATTCCTCATCTGAAAGCTCTCTCCTCAATGGAGGAATCCAAGCCCTTGACCCATTACCCGAAAAACAGTCAACGACTGAGATGTTTACATTAGAGGAGACTGCCTAGAGCCAGAAAGACTGTTATCAGAGATCCACCGATCAAACTAGAACCTAATTCTAGAGCCATCCCCCAAAGGAAAGATAATCCTTCCCGAAATTGGGGTAAGATGGTAGATATGGCTTTCCAAATGGAGGAGGCTTTGTAGCGGGATGACAACTTAGCAAACCAACCATCTTCCTCCACACCATATTTCGAGGCAATCATGTCCCCCCAATTACCAGCCTCTACCAAAGCGCCAAAGCCATTTCCCCAAAAGAGCGGAGTCAACGCCCGAAAGAACCTGAATCATAGCTCATCCTTCATAATAAGGTTTACACACCTCAGACCGAGGAGGTGGAACTTGCTGATCTTCGAATTGCCTTTCCATGGGAAGTCCCTCAACTTGTCTATTTTGGAGAGGATGGATTTGGGGCATCAGAATGAGAACAAGAAGTAAAAATGTTCTGTTGCGTATGTTTCGATCCTGCAAGTCATCAACCACAAATTAGATGAGCTAACAGCTCTGTGAGTTCTACATTGCCCTTTCCAAAGGAAAACAAAAGCATGAAATATGAAAGGAATTATAGAAAAAAAATCAAGGGCCACTTAAGTTGATTCTTTTGAACACAAGGGCCACTTTACACGAGCTGGCCTCAACTCTGCAAATAAACCTGCCATGCTTGTGTAGGTGGTCTGTTGTACCCAAGTGTGCTCATCCACCCGGCCTTGATCAATGAGTGACTCATTCACATGGTAGTTGGTCAGACTATTACTCCACCCAGCTTGCTTGGGTGGTCTGTTGCACTTCTAGTGTGCTCACCCACCTGGCCTCGATCAATGGAGGTTCCAAATGGTACCAATTGGGGTTTAGGTGTTCTCAACCCAGGGCCTCGAATGCCCCACCTATTTACGCATTAAGGACTTTCAACCTGGCCCCTCCTATTTTTCCAATGTTCAATAATGGTTTTAGGTTTTCTTGAATATGAATTTTAATAAACCAACTTTCTAAACATTTCGCAGTCAACCTGATACTACGATCTTTGAATGGCACATGTATCACTGCTCCTAGGGAACATCGCATGTATGCATTACTTTGAAACAAAAGGGATGGGAATGGTACAATACAAAATGAAAGCATTGTTGGCTACTTTCCGTGTATAATTACACGATCCAAATCACCCATGTGTGTACGGTTCGAATTTGAGCAAAGTTCTTGCACCAGATCAAGTGGTGCAGTTTAGGCATAATTTATTCACCAATCTATGGTGTGATCAGTACGAGTTTTACACATTAGACTGTGTGGTTCGTGTCCTCTTGTACTCTAATTCAGAGCTAGAGTTTCAACCCAAAACAATAGCAATTAATTGAGCAACTTGCATACAAAAACAAGAGCACTAATATACACAATTCATACACTAAACAAATAGTTGTATACACACCAATTATGGGTCCAGGTTTCAGGGTCTTACTGGCCATAAAAGAGTCCATTGATGGACGCACTGTGGTTTGATCGACTGCCCATGCATGGACAATTTTTTTAGTCAACCAATTGGTCCATTCTACGCTAAAGTTATAGACCATTGGTGATCCATCCTTGGCTGTTTTATGGGTCGCCCCATTCCCATTTAAGTCAGTCCAAGAGTCCATTTAAAAAAATAAAAAATAAAAAATCATGATATGGTGCATCGACAACGGTTGAACTTGGCTTATTGTGCATGTCAGAACCGGCCAAGTTTGGGCCTGCTTGTGTGTTTACAAACTGGCCAGGTTTGGGCTCACGTGTATACACGTAAACAGATCAGACTTGTACATGTACAAACTGGACAGTTTCGGCGTCCAAAGAAGAGCCCAGCTTTACGTGGTCTTGATATACAAAATGGGTAAATCTACATGATTCAGATACATAAAATCATGGACAATGTGTGTTTTATTTACATAAAATAGTGAACACAAGTAGAGGACAATAATGTGATTAAAGGGTAGCAAGCAATGGACCAATTGTGTGATTTTCTGGGCGAAATCGGAGGGCAGATTGGACGTCCATACATGGCTTTGTGTAGGCAACTTCGGGCGTCAATTCATGGCCCTTGATTGGATGTCAGATTATTTATGGCCCATTCTTGGGCAGCATTGGACCTCAATATATGGTTCAGATTGGATGTCTTTTGAGGTCCTTTCATCAGTCCGATAGGGTCAACTTTGGATGTTAAGTCAATGGCTCAAAAAGGTCAATTCCAAGACAAAATTAGTGGGCGAATTTAGGATGATTTACGGGTGTCCAAACAATGGTGCGATTGGACAGGTTTCATAACAGATCACTGTGCTAAAATGGTGGACTGAAATACTTTAGAAACAGGTCAGTCTGGACATCAATCAGATGGTCCAACTTTGAATAGTTTGAACCTCAGTTTGGTGGCCCTTTAAGATCAGTTTTTAATGTCTGATCCACGGTCCCAACGTGGTCAGATTGTGGTCAGCAACGGTTGTCAGATCGGAGTTTGGTTCGGACAACGCTGGATGTTCTCTCCATGGTCCAAATTGGACAGATCTTACACTCAAATAAACATCCCAATTTAGCCAGTGTTTGAACATCGTCATGCACTTGCTGCATATGGTGGATGAAGTCATAAGGTTCTGCGCTTGGTCTCAACTCTACGAGTAGAGGAACCAAATCGACTGGAAGATGCGGTTGTCTACCAGTTACTGCTTCAAAAGGTGACATTCCTATGGACCTGTTGACTGTGTTATTATAAGCAAATCCAGCCGTGGGTATTACTATAGCAATATCATGCTCGTCATGGTGTGACAAGAGACCGTAATAACTTGCCCAAGCTACGGTTGATCACTTCCATTTGACCATCGGTCTGAGGGTGGTAGGCACTAGATAATTGAAGCTTGGTTTTCGTTGATGCCCCCAAAGAGTTTTTCAAAAATAACTTATGAACTTGGTATCGTGATCAGACACAATTGTCTTAAAAAACACACGAAGACAAACAACCTCTTGAAAGAATAATTGAACAATGATTCTTGAGAGCGTTTGCTGTATTTGAACATCAAGGTATTTACAATATGAGGTGTAACGTTTTTTATTGAAAATAAATCCATAAAATTTGTATTGACACCGTTACGACCTTTACGGGGGGTGTAACGAGCCGTTATGGGGACTGTAATGGCCTTTATGGGTAATTTTTTTTTTTTTCGTAACGGCTGTCACGACCTTTACGACCCTGTAACGTCTAACGGTTGCCATCATTAAAATTTCTATTGGCACCGTTACTACCTTTACGGGGGGTGTAACGGGCCGTTATGGGGATTATAAATGGCCTTTATGGGTCAAGTTTTTTTTTTTTTTTTTTTTTCCGTAACGGCCATTACAACCTTTTTGACGGCCTTTACGACTCTGTAACGTCTAATGGTTGCCACCATTACCTTTACGTAATGACCTTTACGTCACACCATGACGAGCATGATATGAAATGAGCCATCTTTGAAAATCGATCAACCATCACAAATATTGAAAACTTTTCGAGCAGTCTTTGGCAAACCCAGGACAAAGTCCATGTTGAGATCTTCCCACGGAGCATGTGGAATCTGCAGTGGTTGATACAATCCATTGTTTTTCTTTTGACCCTTAACAAGCTGGCAAACCCTACATAACTTGTAGATCTTTGTAGGATCTAATTTTATATGAGGCCAAACGTATCTATATCCAACAAGAGCTAAGGTCTTATCATGACCCAAGTGTTCACTAATCCACTGACATGCTACTCCCTCATAACATACTCATGGATGGATTTATTGGGTAGACAATTGCATTCCCTAGAATAAGTTGCCATCATGAATGCTGAAATGTGGGTGTCTCACATGCTTTCTATTAAGAATGTTGGTATAAATACGTCTAAAATCCTTGTCGTCAGTATACTCACGCCATATCTCTTCGAATCTTGGAACAATGACTGCCTTCGATGACAATAGATGCGTACGACGACTTAATTCGTCAACGACCTAATTGTCATTGCTAGCCTTGTGACGAATGACAAAATAAAACTTCTGAAGGTAAGCGCTCCACTTGATACGAGAACTCATCTTTTGCTAAGAGTTTAGATACTTGAGTGTTTCATGATCAGAATATAGGACAAACTCCTTGCCAACCAAATAGTGTCACTAAGCACAACAGTATAAAGTTTCAAATCATAAGTGGAGTATTGTTGCTTCGCATCAGAGAGCTTTTCGTTGAAGAAAGCTTTTGGATGGCCCTTTTGATTGAGAACTCCAGAAATGCCAACGTTAGAGGCATCACAACTCACCTCAAATACCTTCTTAAAGTCTGGAAGGTGCAAGATTGGAGCTTCGGTTGTATTGCTGCACTTGCCCATCGAAACTCTTTTTGTTTCATACAATTGATGATCAGGGCCATGATGTTGTTGAAGTTCTGCGTAAAACGTTTGTAAAATGTAGAGAGGCCATGGAAACTCCGAACTTTAGAGATAGTGGTAGGTGTGGGCTAACAATGGCTTTCACTTTGGCTGGGTCCACCTCTATACCTTGTGATGAGACTATGAACCCTAAAAAAGATCACACATGTACTCATGAATGCACACTTTTTACGGTTGATGTAAATGTGCTCGTGACGAACTTTGAAGATAAGACCTAGGTGATTGAGGTGCTCCTTCCTTGACTTACTGTATACAAGGATGCCGCAAAATAGACAATGACAAACTTAGCAATTAACGGGTGCAACAACTAGGTCATGACGCGAAAGTGCTAGGCGCGTTTGTGAGACCGAATGGTATAATTAGCCACTTGTAGAGACCGTCCTTCGTCTTGAATGCCGTCTTCTTTCGTCACCAGGTCGGATGTGAATTTGATGGTATTTATTGCGAAGATCAATTTTGGAGAAGACATTAGCACCTGACATTAAGTCCAGCATATCGCCAAGCTGAGGAAGGGACTTCACTATGATTTTATTAATAGCTTGGCCATCCATGCACATATGCCAACTTCCATCCTTCTTTAGAGTAAGGAGGGCTGGCATTGCACATGGGCTTAGGCTCTCTCGGATGTATCCCTTTTTAAGCAACTCGTTAACCTGACACTTCAACTCGACGTGCTTGGTGGGACTCATTTGGTGTGCTGGTAAGTTAGGTAAGGATGCTTCGTGATCCAAATCTATAGCTTGCCGAATATCCTGCTACGGAGGCAACTCTTTAAGCAGATCATTGGGGACCAAATCTTGGAAGTCATGCAACATAGATTTGACTTCATTCGGAATAGGCTCATCTTGGTTAGTAACATGCTCATGCACCTGTTTTGTGACTAGAGCGAGCATTATGCCTTTCTCCTTGCTCTCTTCCTCAAGCTTCCGCATGGTGAGAACATGGGCTTAGGCTCTCTCAGATGTATCCCTTTTTAAGCAACTCGTTAACCTGACACTTCAACTCGATGTGCTTGGTGGGACTCATTCGGTGTGCTGGTAAGTTAGGTAAGGATGCTCCATGATCCAAATCTATAGCGTGCTGAATATCCTGCTGCGAAGGCAACTCTTTAAGCAGGTCATTGGGGAGCAAATCTTGGAAGTCATGCAACATAGATTTGACTTCATCCGAAATAGGCTCATCTTGGTTAGTAACATGCTCATGCACCCATTTTGTGACTAGAGCGAGCATTATGCCTTTCTCCTTGCTCTCTTCCTCAAGCTTCCGCATGGTGAGAACATGGGGATGAAGGCGTAGATGAAAGATGTGACGTAGGTTGTAGGGGGCAAAGAAGGATATGATGACCTCGCCATATGAAAGTATGCGTGTTAGCTTTTTATTGTTACTTTGTACCTTTTGGTCAAAGATCCAAGGTCGACCAAGAAGGATGTGGGTGACATTCATTGGAATTATGTCACACCAAATATCATCCTCATATATGCTGATTTTAAATGATACTAAATACCTTCGAGTCACGGGGATGGTAGCATCGTTGAACTGCACAACCTTATATGGTTTTGGATGTCTTTCAGTTGGCAACTTTGAGTTTATTAATTATTTCTTGAGAATGAGATACGACGTTCATTGCACTACCACTATCAATGATCATGTTACATAAACTACCCTGTCATTTTAATTGTGTATGGAAAACAATGGTTTGTCGCCGATCTTCCTCTTCCTTGGTGGTGGCAAGGAGGCAGAGTATGATAAGAGTAGAGCCTTCAACCTCACCTTCAATTGCATTTTCAACAGGAGGGTCCTTTGGCTATGATGTAGGTTCTACATATGGTCGTTTCATTGATAGCGGTAAGCTTTTACGCGGCTTGTCTCTGCAAGCTTACAATGGACAGAAAACTCACTGAATTTCTCATTGTAGTTATCTATCGATAGTTCCTTATTTGAACGCAAGTTCCTGGAGGAGCATCCATTTAATCTGAAGGCAAATACTTTCCAGCTTTTCCCTCATCTCAACTTACCTGGTGATAGTAGGATGACCCATGATGAGATTGTTGTCATCAATGCTTCGCCACCAAATTCTTGCTGGGCCCTTTAACTTGACCTTGACAAAGGCTACTTGATGGACATCATTCATGTCTTACTATACAAAATAATCTGTGTTGTAATCCAATCGACAAAAGCCTTTGCATTGAGGCAGCCCGTGAAATTCGGAACTTCCAACTCGTACTTTCTTGGTGATATCACCTTTCTTGGGCATCTCTATCACGATGTCATGGGCTCTCTTTGCAAAGAGTCATTACATGAAGTCATAAACAAACTCTCGAGGACCAGTACCATTTTGATTTACCGAGGGTTCTGGTTGGAACCCTTGTTCTAGATTTTTTATTTTATTTTATAACACATGCACACACACCACCACACACTCATGCTATACTGGGATTTCACCACCTATGGGTACTCGAACCCTTGACCAGGTGTTGAAACTCCTAAGAGCCTACCACCGGAGCAATAGCAAGGACCCCTTGTTGTAGATTTGGATCACCATGTTCTCCACGTAGTTGGTCAATAACAGTTTCCAGGTTGGATACCCTTGTGAATAACTCGATGATGCAATTGTCTTACTGTTGATCGGTAAGCCTCCCTTGATAGATATTACGACCAATGTTGTCATAATCATTATCATATCATAAATCGTAAAGGGGTCTGAATTGTATCGTATCGTAAGATTTTTTCAAATTTTCATAAAACATGTCATAAAAAATATAAGAATTGTATATAAATTAAAAAAATTTAAAAACACATCAATCGTCCATTTTGTTATCAATGTGCAAAAAACAAAAAGATGTGTCATGGTATATATCATCATGTCATAATCAAGTTCAAACAATAATCCCTTTTCCGATCCCATGTACATGTAAGTTTTCTATACGATTAAAAAAAAACCATTTACATGTATAAATTATAATCTCTATTCACTTGTTCTATAATTAAAAAAGGAAATAAAATGTCCAAAAAAATCTATTCTTCATCGGCTACGCCATCATCATCCTCTTCCATCACCAATGGCATTATGAACATCATCTTCGTTTTCAGAATTTGATGTCGAAATAAACTCTTCCTCTACTTCTACCTATTTTGCTTTTCCCTTCGCCTTGCTTCTAATAGCAAGTTTTCTAGGACCTACAAAATAGTTGTTGCAAAATTCATTATAATATAAGAGCAAGACTATTAATTAATAATTATAAGATTACAAAACTAAACAACAAGAATATGACTATATGAGTCATACCACGTTGCCCATCCGGTCTTGGTGTGGATCATCCTACACCTTGCACATCATCCAAGCCTTCAACAAAGCATTCACCTATATCCATTCAGGTGTCATCTGTAGGAAGTGCAGGATCCTCTCTCCATGATCCATTCATCATCAAATTCCATATCTAATAAGCATATAGGATTAGGCCCTTGGTCCTCTCTCTTTGCATGGCGGACTTCGAGTTGGAGCTTATATTTTACAAAGACGAGCACATTCAATTGTTGTTGCTTAAGTATATTCCTCTTCTTTGAATGTATTTGTAAGCCCAAGAATGTAATAATATAAGGCTATTGGTCACCATAGTCTACATTGTAAATTCATAAGTTGATTAATGAATTCAATAATGTCTCGCGCTCACCTGCTCAAAAGTTCTCCAGTTGCGCTCACAACCAATAACATTACATGTCAAACTTAAAAATACGAATAACCAGCTTTTGCAATTCTAGACACTCATTTACGTAACTCTCCCACCATAGACCTAAAACACAATCATATATAATTTATATAAACAATAGGCACTCAAAGAAGTAAAATAATTTTAAGTAAAATTACTTGGTTGCTTTGTTGTTCTTGTTAATTTTTCCGTCTCTCTTCCAAATAAATCATAGGCCTTTTTGAACTTATCCATCTGCTCATCAATGATGACCCTTTGTCTTGAATCAGGGACTATTCTTTCAATGTAGTCATATAGGTTGGTTTTAATCTCTAAATTTGGATGAAATTATCATCATACTGAAATCTTGGATTTAAGAAATAAGCCGTTGCATGTAAGGGCCTATGCAATTGAAGAGTCCACCGTTAGTCTATGATTTCCCATATAGCTGAATATTGCTTCTTCACCTCTCCCATGTTTTTTGCTATAGCCTCTTTCGCTCGATCCATCGCTTCATAAATAGATCCCATGGCTGACCTCTCATCTTAATCAACTAGCTGTTGCATCTTGACCAATGGGAGAGTGGTCTTCAAGCAAAACTTGATTGATGACCAAAAATCTACATCGACCAAAACCATGTCTTGAACATACTTCCCCTTTGTGGTCTTGGAGAAGCTGCTACCTTCCCATTCTTTGGAGGTAAACATCGACCTCATGCTAATTCTATTTTCATGAATTCTTTTTAAAATCAAGTAACATATAGCAAACCGTGTTATGGCCAGTCGAGTCAACTCCCTAAGGTGTCCCGTATCAGTATCGGTTGGCGTAATGGTGACCTCCAAAACCGATACGGATACGGGGGCGTAACGGCGCAAAAAATTTTTTTTGCCAAAAAAATATGAAAAAATATGGATTAAATCCGGAATATTCTAAGCATTCCAAATATGCATTCATTTATAAATTGGAACATGGTTATGGTGGTGTAACGGTCCACTCTTTGGTGAGAAGTTGTATCGGACTGTCTGATGAATTTATGAACCAGATAACCTAAATTTGACTACAAAATTCATATATTTAATTTTCTAACTATCTACTATCAATGATAGATATATTAAAATGAATGTAATATGAAAATATCTTACATTAGGTGTTTGCAATTATTTTTGAGGAATTTCTCGAACATACCTGTGCACGTGACTGTGATTCCTGTTTATAACCTGTCATCCTCAAGTCAAGAATATTAAAAAATAAATAAATTAGTAGTGTCTGATATACTCCCCTGCAACTTGATTAAGGATTACTTGATTGGTTGTCAGGGGAGTTATTTTAAATACAAGTTCGGCAGTGTCAAGTGTGTGCATGACTGCATGGCTTCTTGCAATAATACTGTTGTGAGCTGTCTGCTGCAAATACTTACCTTAATACAAATATATACTCACAATCACAAGTCACCACCAAAATAAAAATATGCTTTTTTGTGGTTGCTCGACCTCCACATCATCGTCATCATCACCATCAGGCTGAGGCTGTCCAATAGGTGTAGGTGCTGCATATCCATAATATCCAGTGCCAGAAGGAAATACTAGATCAACGAAACCAGAGGATGACTGATCCTGACTAGGCAACGACTCTGACCCTGAGTAAGGATATCCATCAGTGCCCATCGAATAGCCATACTAGTGCCCATACTCAGTCTGTTGAGAATCTTGAGATTGAGAGTGTGTCTGCTCTGATGAGTAACTTGGATTTGGATCTGGATATCTATAATCATATGGATATTGATCGGGAGGGCTACTCCAACATGAATGTGATGGAACAGGCTCAATATAACCACCATAATCATAATCCAATTGACCATAAGAATATCCATCATAATAACCAAGACCATGAGCCTGCTGATGTTCCGGACCTCCCGAACTTCGTGCACCACTAGATGTACCCTCCTCCGGCTGGCTGTATCGTGACTCAGTACACTCGTAAGTCCGACCTCGTGTACCACGTCGCCGATGTTCATTGTCATCGCGATCTGTAGACGGTTGTATAGGGGGTAAGCAACACCAGAAGTGCCAGCACCAGGGGCAGGGGGGTCGTCATCATCCGACACGGTCTCGCTACCACTGCTCGTACTCTTTTGTTGATCTTGAGTCGTATCCGTACGTGGCATAAACGCTGTCCCTCTTACTGGGTCCAACACATCTGCACGACTCTTGTTGCGCTTTGCGTATTTCTGGGTCATCAATTTCCAATTCTTCACTATCCTCTTCAATTTGTTTTTCCCTTGTTTCCAACCAAGGTAGAAGTGGGTCATCCTCATCATAAATATTGTCCAAGTTTATTGGATAGTAGTCTCCGTCATCAGCAGCTGTAATACTCCTATGATGTCGTCGCATTCTTAGTTTTATATTGTAGTGCATGAAGACTAGTCTATCTAATGTTCTAGTCTGCAATCTATTCCTATTCTTTGAATGAATGAGCGCAAAACAATTCCGATTCCTTTCGCAGCTAGAGGAAGATGTCTGGCTCAAAACTTTTACTGCAATTTTTTGGAGAGCCTTCGTACTCTCTCCGAAATGAATCCACCATTCGGCCAGTTGCAACCTAGATACTGCATGCTGTGCAAGAACATCTCCAAAGCTACCAAGGCGATTTCCAAATGTATCTAATTCATTCAACGCCTTTATTTGCAGATCTAAGTCAGGCTCTAATCTCTTTATCATATTTTTTAGCCCGACACGAACTTCATCATCCTCCACAAATGATTGGGCATATCTATACCTAGGCTTTAGGTAGTAACCTGCTGCATGAAGATCGTGATGGAGTTGCTTTGTCCATCTCTTGTCGATCATCTTCCAATAAGTCTCCCAACTTCTACAATCACGTTGAATTGCAAGCTTGGCCTTATCCATGGCATCATATAGGAAGCCCATGGTAGGTGCTTCATCGGTTTCAACAAGACGGATTACCCTCATTAGTGGCTCCATCAACTTTAGGATCGCCTTGACCTTCTTCCAATATTTGTTGTCCCGTATGGTGTTCGCAACGTCGATCGGTGTCCCTGATGTCTTCTTCCCATGTTTTGTGTTGAGCCATTCTCGGGAAGCGAATATCTCACTCAACTCTCCCCTATGCTGGAATAAACTCTCTAATGCTATAAAGTTTGTTGCGAATCTAGTCGCCGCAGGCCTCAACAACTCTCGTCCTTTCGTGAACTTTCTCATTATTGCGACTACTTGATTATGGTTGTAAATAAACGTCGTCACTTCCCTTGCCCTTTCGACCATTTCCTTAACATTCTTCTTCTTCCCAATATCTTCCATTATAAGATCAATACAATGGGCAGCACATGGTGACCAAAAAAGATATTTTCTCTTATCCATCAACATGTCCTGCAAGCTTATATGTTGCTTCATTATCTGTCACAATCTGCACTATATTCTCCTCTCTAATTTCGTCCACAACTTTATCCATTAGTTCATTAATACAAGTAGCATTTTTTGTTGCCTCTGACGCATCAATTGACTTATGGTATATAGTTCCTAAGTGGAAGTACACCATGAAGTTGATCATGCTGCGTCTGGTTGGGCCAGTCCAACCATCACACATAATCGTGCATCCTCTGGCTTGCCATACAGGTTTAAAGGTAGCCACGTATGCTTTCACATCCGCATATTCTGCATTTGTCCATTTCCCCCTAATGTCCTTAGCGGTGAGAGCTTTTATTCCTTCACCTGCTTCTACTGCTGCATCAATTACCACCTGCCAATATGGAGAATTGGCCGTGTTAGGAGGTATGTTAGCATGTATAAATAACTTTGCTGCTGCTCTACCTAATTTCTCAACGGAAGTTCTACTCCACATTTGTTTTATTTTTTATTTTTGTTTAGTTGATTCTTTCCTAAATAGGATTGGATCAATAGAGGGTCTCCTAGGCTCATTTACTTCTTCATCTTCATGTATAGGGGCATCACGTGAAGATGTCTGTCGTCGGCTCCCAAACATACGTTGTAACCCACCAAACCTACCCCCCCGACCCTCAGTCCCACCTGCAGAAGCAGTTGCACTTCCAGTTGCACTCCCACTCCCACTCCCACTGCCCCCCCTGTATCACGCACTGACCCATGCGTGCCAAACATGCGGCGACGTTCTTCCTCTTCACGAGCTACACGCAAGCTCTCTCTCTTAGCTATAGTTAATTCCCGATCTGAATCTTCGTCAGAATCAATAATATCTTCATCACGAACGCCCATATATTCAGGACCAAATACCTCCTGTCGAGCTGCATCCAAAATATCATCTTTCTTCTTTTGTACAACAGCACGTTTACCCTTCGACTCATCCAGACTAGCTTGCATTAAAAGCATTATCTCTCTCGGTACTCTGACACATGGCGTAACTTGACCCTTTCGATGTGCTAAATGTTGTTTGAGACGGGTAATTCCACCTGTCACATGTCTATCACAATACTTGCACTTCATTTGGTGCCTAGTACCACCAACCCTCTCACAATGTTGCCATTCAATATCCTCACTTGTTGTTGGCCAGACCCAGATATTTCTTTAAGTTTAGGTAGATGAGTGTATGACCTATGTTAATAAAGATGATTTTACGTTCTAACTAAAATACTAAACCTTAAGAAGCTCCAAAACCTGTCCAATATAAGCAAATAAAAATATAAAGTCATTAATTCGAAAATACAAAAAAAATATTAAATAGCACCCCAAATCTGTAAAATGCACATTAACATTTTCTACTATGATTAATACATCATATGACATGATTAAAACAGCAAAACAACCATTAAAAATTGATTTTTCGAATTAAAAAAAAAAGGGTCAAAATTCATGGGTAAATAGAAAAAAAATATTAAATGGCACCCCAAATGTGTAAAATGCACATTAATATGTTCTACTATGATTATCACATCATATGACATGATTAAAACAACAAAATAACCATTAAAAATTGATTTTTCGAATTTTAAAAAAAAAAGGGTCAAAATTCATGCGTAAATAGAAAAAAAATATTAAAAAAATATTAAATGGCACCACAAATCTGTAAAATGCACATTAATATTTTCTACTATGATTAACACATTATATGGCATGATTAAAACAGTAAAACAACCATTAAAAATTGATTTTTCGAATTTAAAAAAAAAGGGTCAAAATTCATGCGTAAATAGAAAAAAATATTTAAAAAAAATTAAATGGCACCCCAAATCTGTAAAATGCACATTAATATGTTCTACTATGATTATCACATCATATAGCATGATTAAAACAGCAAAACAACCATTAAAAATTGATTTTTCGAATTAAAAAAAGGGCCAAAATTCATGCGTAAATAGAAAAAAATAATAAAAAAATATTAAATGGCATCCCAAATCTGTAAAATGCACATTAATATGTTCTACTATGATTATCACATCATATGACATGATTAAAACAGCAAAACAACCATTAAAAATTGATTTTTCGAATTAAAAAAAAAGGTTCAAAATTCATGCGTAAATAGAAAAAAATATATAAAAAATATTAAATGGCACCCCAAATCTGTAAAATGCACATTAATATGTTCTACTATGATTAACACATCAAATGACATGATTAAAACAGCAAAACAACCATTAAAAATTGATTTTTCGAATTAAAAAAAAAAGGTTCAAAATTCATGCGTAATTAGAAAAAAAAATAAATATTAAATGGCACCCCAAATCTGTAAAATGCACATTAATATGTTCTAATATGATTAACACATCATATGGCATGATTAAAACAGTAAAACAACCATTAAAAATTGATTTTTCGATTTTTTTTAAAAAAGGGTCAAAATACATGGGTAAATAGAAAAAAATATTAAATGGCACCCCAAATCTGAAAAATGCACATTAACATGTTCTACTATGATTAACACATCATATGGCATGATTAAAACAACAAAACATGTTATAAAAAGTATAAATACCTATTTTTGACGAATTCGGAATTTCTGAAAAATGGCCCACCGAGCTTCGATTCAACAAAAGCCGTAATACAATGTATTTTTATCTCAAATACCCAGCCAAGGTTGGTCGAAATTGGTAGTAGAAGGAGTGAGAAACAGTTTGGAAGCAAGAAATTTGAAAAACCTTGCAACTCCCCCTTTGCGTGCTTCCTCATCAAATTCAAGACCCAACAATGTTTGTAAATATATACTGTTATGGCCCTTGCTTTCGCCACAGTTTCTTGAATGAACTTGCAGCTTTCCAATGTCTACAAGCATTGGGTCTATGCAATGGGGCCGCACATGGAGACCAAAACAATGTCTTCCTCTTCTCCATTAACAACTGACCCGCCTTCACATAGGCAGATGCACTATCTGTAACTGCTTGCACAACGTTCTCTTCACCCACTTCATCAATCATTGATTTGCGCAACCCTAACAAATCATTTGCATTTTTTGAAATATCGGACGTATCAACAGATCTTAAAAATACCATACCACTTGTACTATGAACAAAAAAATTGTAATCGACCGATTCGCTCCATCGGTCCACCCATTCGACGTAATTGTGCATCCAGTCTTGCCCCATTCATTTTTATATGCATCAAAAGATTTCTCTATCAACTCAACCTCCATCTTAAAATTTTTTCTTCACTTCATGATACAACGGAAGCTTCATTCCCAACCCAAATGCAACAACTGCTTCCATCATTGGTGCGAAGAATGAGCTCTTTACAAGGTTGAATGGTAGAGCATTCACATATAGGAAAAATGAAATAGATAGGTACATTGTCTTTGTCTCCCTTCTTCTAGATTTTGTTTAGAGTGGCTTTTTGTTTTTGTTTTGGTCCACTCTTTCCCATAAAATCATCCATTGTTTCCTTCCTTTTTCCACCACCCATTTCATCTACATCATCGATTATAGGAACCCTTTCAACATCATATGCCATCTCTTCTTGTTGCTTCTTCTCTACATCATTAATTATAGGCCCTCATCACCTACTTGGGAACATGCCACAACATTCTTCTTTGTTCGGGCTAGGTGATGTTTCATTCGAAACACACCTCCCCAACATTCTCCTTCTCTCATCCATCTTTGAACAATACTCCCACATAAGATCATTGTCCTTAGTTCTTGATTTCTTTCCCATCTTCAATGCTCAAAACGAAGCAACAAGTGACAAGCCAAGCCTACATACATATTAGGAAAAAAACTATTTAGGCCCCACAATAACATAGAAGATTATAAATTGATTAAAAATTTGAGAAAACTAGTTTCAATTTGAAATAAATGAGAAAACTCTTGGAAAAAACTACATAGGCCCACATAAACTCCAAATCTCATCACTATCTCTCCAAAGAAAGAAAAAGAAGTGATATTATAATGTATGTAGGGCATTAATAACTTTTAAACACAAAAGACCTAAAAAATGGCAAAAAACAGAAAAAGAAAGAAAAAATTGACATATTTTATTTTTCTTTTCCGAAAAACCCATAGTTTCACCAATATATGAAAGAAATGTAATAGAAAGTAATAACTGAATATTTTACCTGTATTCCTACTTATTTCAACGTAGAAATCGAATGCAACAAGCGACGTTCGATTCCGGTGATCGACGAAAAAGATATCTTGATTTTTTTTGTTCTCTAGGTTTCCTATGGTCGGCAAGCTCCAAAAGTTCCCAAAATATCTCAAAAGTTGCAAAAGATATGTTTTTCTATTAAGTGTGAGCCTAAATACACTTTTAAACAGAAATCCCTATAAAAATTGCAAAAAAAAAAAAAAAAAAAAAAAAAAAAAAAAAAAAAGGAAAAAAGAAAAAAAGAAAAGAAAAACAAATGATTTTTTGATCAAGCGCTGCTAGTTTTAGAGTTCGATTATCGAATTGTACAATTCAATCAATACACTTTAAAAAAGAAATCCCCAAAAAAGAAAAGAAATGAAAAATAATGATTTTTTGACAGGGCGCTGCCAGTATTGGAGTTCGATTATTGAATCGTATGATCAGTTGAAATTGCGGTTCAAGTGTATGATCTAAATCGTACGATCATACGATTGGTATCATATATCGTATGATAATGACAACACTGGTTACTACTATGGGTAGACAGTGATGTCAGAAAGTAATGGACATAATATAAGGCAGTTTTTGGTTTAGAACAGAAGATTACTAATGGGCTGAGATTCTAGATTTTAATGGGTTGAAATAGGCGAGATTAGAGCTATTAATGGCTGTAATGGGGACTGGATTTGGTTCAGAATATGGCTGATTTTTATTATTTTTTATTTGGCTTCTAACGGACTGAAATGGGGCCCCTTTTTTTTTTTTTGGTTTTAATGGGCTAGAATATGGGTGATTTTGGGGGTTTTAATGGGTTGGATTAGGGCTGATTTTGGAGGTTAGAGTTGATTTCGGGGTTTTAATGGGTTGGATTAGGGCTGATTTTGGAGGTTAGAGTTGATTTTGGGGTTTTAATGGGTTGGAATATTTCTGATTTTTTGGGGGTTTAATGTGCTGGAATGGGCTGATTTTGGGGTTCTTAATGGGCTGGAATGGGGATGATTTGGGGTGTTTTAATGGGCTGGAATGGGGCTGATTTTGGGGTTTTAATGGGCTGGAATGGGGCTGATTTTGGGGTTTAATGGGCTGGAATATGACTGATTTTGAGGATTTTAATTAATGCGTTGGAATGGGGTTAATTTTTTGAGGGTTTTAATGTACTGGAATGGGGTTGATTTTGGGTTTTAATGGGCTAGATTATGGTGGTAGATGGCTGTCTCCCCTTGTCAATTGGATTTATGAGCTTTGAAAAGGAAAAGAAAAAAAAAGGTGAATATGGGGGTAGGAGGGATGGACACAATGAAGAAAATAAAGGAAAAAAGGTAGAATTTTATGATTAAAGAGCCTGAAAACAATACTATCGAGATTGTTGTTGATCCAGGAGTTCAACCCAGTTGTTGGGACCCGCTTTGATACCAAACTGGCGCAACTAGCTGATGGGGAGGATCCCCTCAAGCATATGCACCTCCAAGCTTAGCACAAGAATCACACAAAGTAGAAGAAAACAATCTAGATTTATTTTATTTTATTTTATTTTTTGATTTAATTCAAAGTGCCTTGGGACTACTCATTCTAGGCCCTTATATAAGCTTTTGAAACGTACGCATAAGGAAAACTTATAATGTCATTGACAACGAATGACTTATTACAAATTTGGAAAAGAAATAAAAATTAGAAGAATTGATTGATTTTTGCTAGCTAATTACCTAAATAAGATAACTACCTAAATAGGAGGCTTGGGCTTCCTTATTGATGGACCGACTATTGCGCTTGGGCTTAAAAGGCCTGGGCTGAGCCATAGCCTATGGATTGTGGGCCCAAATCAGCCTGCATCATGGGGCGACGGAGACCTCTATGTTGAGAACACCTAAACTCCAATTGGCACCATTTGAAACCTCCATTGATTGAGGCCAGGTGGGTGAGCACACTAGAAGTGTAACAGACCACCTACGCAAGCTAGGTGGAGTAGTATTTTGATCAGCTAACGTATGAATGGGTCACTCATTAATCTAGGCTGAGGGGGTGAGCACACTTGGGTGCAACAGACCACCTACACAGACGAGGCAAGTTTATTTGCAGAGTCAAGGCCAACTTGTGTAAAGTGACCCTTGTGTTCAAAAGAATCAACTGAAGTGATTATGGTGGTTACCCCTCTTTGCATCGCATCTCTCATTTATGCATTGTACTTAAAAAATCATTTTTATCTTTCGTAGCTTTAATTTTTTCCCCTATAATTCCTTCCACTCGTGCTTTTGTTTTATTTTGGAAAGGGCAATGTAGAGGTTTACTCATTGAGCTATTAGCTCATCTAATTTGTGGTCGATGACTTCCAAGATTGGAACATACATAAAGGAAGTGAAGATTGTTTAATCTTTTAGTTCCTTGTTAATTGAACATTTTTATTGTAATAAATTTTAGTTGAGATTTTACTTAAGTATGGATGATATATTATTGTTTTGGAATCAAGTTATGGAATGGCGAATTCTTTTCTTTATATGGATGTTTACAATGATTTATCCGATGACAAACCAAATTAAAAAATCTGGTTGGTTAGTTCGGTTTCTTGGTGCGTGGCAACGACAATCTTTTGATTTCTTATAACTTGCCTTACCAAGGTTTTTTTCACGGGACAACCAAGACCATGTACTTCCCATGACATAAACTTCATTGTTCACCATTCTTGACATCTTTTACATCGGTTTGCTGTGATCCCAACCCACTGATCCTGCCTCCCTTCTACTTCCGACTTCCTTTTGACTTTTTGTAATTGGAGGATACTAGATTCCTGACCTCATCTTGACCTCTCAAATGTTTTCGTATTGGAGAGACAACTCGAGGCTGCTTCCCTTTTTCCTACTCTTCTAGATGCCGAAGAAGCATACAAATATCCACTTCTGCTGGGTGTAGGGATACCCCTACTATCAACCACATAGAAATCACCCTCTGGTTAACCTACTCATAGTCCTCCAATAGCTCAATATCCTCTTTGCCTGATGCCTTGAACTGTCATCTTGTTCTTCAACCTACAAGGGACAACAAACATGCCTATTATTAACAATGGTCCAAATGGAAGTAAGGCTATCGATGGACTGGGCCAGCAAAAGCAAAATTTTGTATAGGCCTAGATTGATGATCCGGTCCGGCCAGTTCAAAATCCTGGCCTGGGTTCAGCCCATTGCTGGTCCTAGATAGAAGTATCATCAAAATTCCCAATATCTTGACTGTTAACTTGAATACTTGTTTCATCACAGTGCATCCACAGAACCATTAATTTGGAGAGTGTCAGCTCATTGCACTCGAGCTCGAACCCTTGTTTCTAATCCGATTCTACTACCTTGATAATAATGCTAGAAGCATGATTCCCAACTATTGTTTGCCTAAGAGGGAAGCACGCATGATCTCCTCCTTGTGTTGCACTCATCACGACTTACTATCCCCATCTATTACATTACCCCCAAAGCCAATATTCGAATTAGCTCTTAGCCATGTGTGTGGGAGAAGGATTGGATTTCTGCGATATACTCGCATGAGGAAATATATATACATATGCCCCCACCTATCCCCAAATGTGAAATGATGACAGGGCCCTCACCTACCCCTATATTTGAAACTTGTGTCCCATTGATTGACCAGTTCATACGTACTACGTACGAACTTTTTTGAGAACCCATCATACGTGATGTGGATCCAAAATCTGAACCGTTCATGTGAAGCAGCACCTCGTGAAACCCCCAAGTTTTACTTTGATCTAAAACTTTGATGGGCCATGAAAAATGAAAACAATTTCCTCCCTTGATTTGCATTTCTCTTTGCTATGGCCCACCAGAATTTTAGATCGGGGTGAAATTTCTCACATAGGGTTTCATGAGATTCCACATCACATGGACCGTTCAGATTAGACACCCATGGCACGTGTGCAAAGGTGCGTAGGGGAGCATGACTCTATATATATATATATATATATATATATATATATATATATATAATCTAACAACTAATCGATCTACACATTATATTGAATTGTAAGGTGGTATTGAAATTTGAAAATGTCTCTCTAAGTGATAACAACCACATCATTGTTAACTGGGGGGGGGTGCCAATTTAGCACAAAGGGCATCACCTATCATTTTCATCTTCCTCCGAACTACTTGTCTCGGATGATTGACACCATTGAAGCCCTCCCTCCTTGAACGTGATATCCTCCTTCAAGACTTTGGCTTGACCATTGTTCTCCTAAAAACTGATACCCATTCTCGACCTTTGTAGGGATAACATAACATCTATCCTCCACCCAAAGATTGAAGAATTTACTCTCTGGCCAACGCTGGATGTCCTTGATTCTTACTCACACGTATTCGACCTTTGCCATAAAGCCAACAAATGGATCAATTGGTACCATGTGAATGACACATTACCCAATGTTGATATAAGTTTTAGAAACCAGATGACCAATAGAATATCCTTAGACCAAACTAGTTGGGAGAGAATTAGGTAGGTCTGTTTCGACTTCTTTGGAACATCTATGATTCAATGAAGCTATTTGTTAGCAAAACAACCACATCTTGGACTACTTTTGATTCATTACTAAGCTTGATCAGACCTTCGAACTCAATTTCTTCATTGATGCTTCAGTGGGGTGGATACCCCATCTTATAGTAATCCACTTCAGGACTTTAGGATTTGTTCCGTTGTCACATTGTTGCCTAATAGCTCACCGATGATGCTACAAAGTCCATCGTTTCCTGTAATATTTTATGCCCTACTCTGAGGGCTTGTTTAGCACCCCTGAAAAATCTACGATTTTGGGCTAGTTGGGAATTGAAATCCAGGATTTGTAAGCTCGACTCTGTTTGCCACACCTAAAAATCTTGGATTTCAGTTCCAACTAGATTTCAAATATAGGATTTTGGCCCTTTTTTGAATCTAGAAATAGCTAAGTCGCAAAATTCAGGATTTTCAGTCCTTTGCAACCATTATAAATACTTTCATCTCCTCTCTTTAAGGAATTCACACTCATGCACACTGTTGGATATTTTCACTTGCATCATTCCATGATGATGGGATGCTACAAAAATCAAGCCTTTGCAATCATAATGTGGCCACGCGATAGAAAAAAATTTGACAACCACCTTAAACGAAATATTGGATTTTTTTTTTTTTCTCTTATGAAATTAGTGGGCCTACTTTTTGAGGGCCATGTGATGCTTAGAGTTGCCTTATTTTTGGGTCAAGTCTATCTTTTAATGGATTTAATACAATGATTTTCTTACATGCTGCACATGTATGCCATGTTAAAATATTTGAGATAATTTACCTAATTGCATTCACCATCCTATGAATACATGCAACAATTCTAACAATCTCCAAAGTCAAAATCGTGCTGCCAAACACTTGGTATTAAAAAATGGTTACGTTACAACCATAAAGGTCATTACGTAAAGGAAAAGGTCACCCCAATTACCCGATACAGGGGTGAATTAGTTCGTTATGAAAAAGGGGCCATACCAATCCGTCCCATATCGGCACCGTTATGACCGATATGCCATCACATATGTATACGACCATAAACGGTCCATTTAAAAAAAAAAAAATTTATTTTCAAAATTTCTCTCTTTATCCACTTCTTTATTCATGTCAAACATGAAGGAAGCTTAAAAACTATGTAGAATTACTTTGAGGAACAAAACCCAAAATTGAGTGGGATTTGATGAACTAAAGCAGGGTAGACCATATTGGGAAATATTAGAAGGGGTAAACTGTTGCTTTTTTATTCTTCATTTTTCCATCTACATTTGTTGGATTTTTATGTAAGAGGCCCTAATCCACTAAATCATGCTTGACTTGTGTTCTGAATCTAAATAGTGCTTACATTATGGACAAGCTTATAATCTTTATTATATATTAAGATTAGATACTTAGAAGCCTAACTAAGGGTGTTTTATTGTTTTAGAGTCACTCTCAAGTCAATAGTAGCAGGCAGCCTGAGACAACATTCTTACCAAAGAATTCCCTATAACACTACCAAATACATGTTTAAAACTAGAAAAGAATACATATTTCGGAACCTCCCAAATGACCCCCTTACCGATTTCAATTCTGCCTCATTGATTATACAAACTATTTGGTTTCACCTTGAGATTAGCCAAAGTTCAACCCATCGTAATAGAACTTCCTTCAAACCTTTTGAACTGTTGCATGTGCTGGCGATCGATTTGATCCCCCAATAGAGCTCTCTTGAAGCTTCCGTTGTTTCTCAAGACCGTCTTTGCTTGCTTTGTTAGGATCTTGGGTCCATATTTTTCCTTTCATACTTGGGTGATCTTCCCTCCAACAATCTTCCAATCAATGTGGTTCCTTTCTTTTGTGACATCATCCTCTGATCTTAGTTGGACAAATGCGAAACCTCGAGGCTTCACTGAACCCCTTCTGTGCATGATGACAACTTCCCTGATGCTATCAAAGTCCTTGGTAGAGATTATTTAGAAAACCCCACAGCAACAAAACAACATAATGGGAAATTGTACTTGGAAGAAGAAGAAGAAGAAGAAGAAGAAGAAGAAGAAGAAACATAATTGCCAATTCTACCAATTTTCAATCGAATCTGCTTGTCTCCATCATCTCTGCTTCTAATACCTTATGATTGGAATCCCCGATTCCACATGTTTTGGAATGACGAATATGATTCTTTCCCTGGTTGTTTCCCACAATGGATGAACAAGTGGTTGATCGACTCTTCATTTTTTCAGCACAAGTTGCACATATTAGGGAGGGTAATGTTTTCTTTTTAAGGTTTTGCCACTGCCGTGGCGCCATCCAACAGAAGGCTTCAGTTCTTGTGGTGCATAAACGGGAGTACCATGCATGAAGAGCTTTGGCAAAAGCTTTTGCAGAAAAGAAGCCATGATGAAGGCGCCTGGAAGACCCCACCAAGGACCGGTAGGAGTTCATCCACCGTTGGCATGGTCTAAAGATTCCTCCTAAATGGTGAATTCCACACAATCTTTCCTCCCAAAATTCGTAACACCTTTGTTTTTACCTATTTCAAGGAGATCATTGAGAACTTGTGATCTTCTCATACAGTGGCATTATTGTGAATCTTCCCATCCCTCCTAAATGGGTAAGCGTTCTTCTTTGCATCATGTGCAATTTTTCAAGCAAGCAATCATGGTGCTCTAAGAAGAATACAACAATAGTCTAGAAGTGCAACTTGGGCGGGTTGAGTCGGCTGAGGGTCAACCTAAGCCCAACCCGATGTCAAGAGAACCCAATCCGCAACTTGACCTGTTCCATCATGAGGTGCCCAACCGGAACACAACCTGAATTCCTCTTACTCGACTCAACCCAACCCAACCCAACCCGAACTCACTCTATCCAACCTGACCTGACCCGAATACATGTGATTGTTCCCAGCCAACCTAACCTAACCTGAATTTGTTCAACTCGAACCCAACCCAATTTCAAATCAGGCTGGCATTTTCCAACTCAAACCTGACTTGACGACCTTGACATCTAACCCAAGTCACCCAACCTGACCTGAACTTGATTTGGGTTGATCCGAACCCAAGTTGCAGCCCTATAATGGTCCACTTGAATGACAGAGGATCACGCATCTTCAGATTAGTATATATTCCAAAGGTATGTGACACAAGAAGGTTGGATGTTCTTATAGCTTAGTAAATACCCAAATTTGACTTAAATCCTTTAGGATAAAGCACCCCTCCATAAATGTAGTTTTTTTTTTTTTTTATGCCCTCCCTCATCAATCAAAACTATGTCATATGCAAACAACATACAATATAGGATCTCTTCATGCAAATTCCTCATTAAGTCGTTGCGGGTTCAATGCTAACCCCTAGTGCAAGGCCACAGTAATTGGGAACTCACTTGTCTCTCCACTAGTGGTCTTCACATTTGTTACCGGTCCTCAAGGTGTCCCGAATCGGTCACGTATCGACCGTTACGGCCAATACGTAACGGTAATGGTTGGACCCGTTACGCGATACGGGAGCGTAACGGGCGATGCCCCGATTTTGGTACCATAATTACTGACTCATAATGGCTAGCCCGTAACGGTCGAATAACGGTCATATATATATATTTTTTTGCTTTTTTAAGCTCTATTTTTTTATTTTTTTGAAACCATTTGCTTCCAAACTCTTACTCAATCCTTCTACTACTATTTTCGACCAATCTTGGCTTGATAGTTGAGATAAAAATACATTATATTACGGATTTTCTTGAATCGAAGCTCCGTGGGCCATTTTTCAGAAATTCATCAAAAATAGGTATTTATACTTTTTATTGTATGTTTTGCTGTTTTAATTATAGAATATGATGTGTTAATCATAGTAAAATATGTTAATGTGCATTTTATAGATTTGTGGTGTCATTTTATATATATATATTTATTTATTTTTCTATTTACGCACTAATTTTGGCCTTTTTTTTAAAAAAAAAAATTCAAAAAATCATTTTTTAATGAATGGTTTGATGTTTTAATCATAGAATATGTTGTGTTAATTAAAGTAGAACATGTTAATGTGTATTTTACAGATTTGTGGTGTCATTTTATATTTTTTTATATATATTTTTTTTCTATTTACGCACTAAATTTGACCCTTTTTTTAAAAAAATTCAAAAAATCATTTTTTAATGAATGGTTTGCTGTTTTAATCATAAATATGATGTGTTAATTATAGTAGAACATGTTAATGTATATTTTACAGATTTGTGGTGTCAGTTTATATTTTTTTATATATTTTTTTCTATTTCCGTGCTAATTTTGGCCTTTTTTAAAAAAAAAAAATTCGAAAAATCATTTTTTAATGAATGGTTTGCTGTTTTAATAATAAAATATGATGTGTTAATTATAGTAAAACTAATTTTGGCCTTTTAAAAAAAAAAAATTTCAAAAAATCATTTTTCAATGAATGGTTCCTGTTTTAATCATAGAATATGATGTGTTAATTATAGTAGAACTTGGTAATGTGCATTTTACAGATTTGTGGTCTCATTTTATATTTTTTTTCTATTTACGCACTAATTTTGGCCTTTAAAAAAAAAAAAAATTCAAAAAAACATTTTTTAATGAATGGTTTGCTGTTTTAATCATAGAATACGATGTGTTAATTATACTAGAACATGTTAATGTGCATTTTATAGATTTGTGGTGTCATTTTATATATATTTATATATTTTTCTATTTACGCACTAATTTCGGCCATTTTTTTAAAAATTCGAAAAATCATTTTTTAATGAATGGTTTGCTGTTTTAATCATAGAATATGATGTGTTAATCATAGTAGGACATGTTAATGTGCATTTTACAAATTTGTGGTGTCATTTTATATATTTTTTTCTATTTTCGAATTAGTGACTTTATGTTTTTATTTGCTTATATTGGACAGGTTTTGGAGCTTCTTAGGGTTTAGTTAGAACATAAAATCATCTTTATTGACATAGGTCATACACTCATACTCATATCTAATCTATATCTAATTATCTAGTATCTACCTAAACCTAAAGAAATGTCTGGGTCTGGCCAACAACAAGTGAGGATATTGGATGACAACATTGTGAGAGGGTTGGTGGTACTAGGCACCAAATGAAGTGCAAGTATTGTGATAGAATAGTGACTGGTGGAATTACTCGTCTCAAGCAACATTTGGCACATTGAAAGGGTCAAGTTGCGGCGTGTACTAGAGTACCGAAAGAGATAATGCTTTTAATGTAAGCTAGTCTGGATGAGTCGGGTAAACGTGCTGCTTTACAAAAGAAGAAAGATGATGTTTTGGATGTAGCTCGATAGAAGGTGTTTGGTCCTGAATATATTGTGCTGCCCATTGTATTGATCTTATATTGGAAGATATTGAGAAGAAGAAGAATGTTAAGGAAATGGTCGAAAGGGCAAAAGAAGTGACGACGTTTATTTACAATCATAATCAAGTAGTCGTATTAATGAGAAAGTTCATGAAAGGAAGAGAGTTGTTGAGGCCTGCGCCGATTAGATTCGCAACAAACTTTATAGTATTAGAGAATTTATTCTAACATAGGAGAGTTGAGTGAGATGTTCGCTTCCCGAGAATGGCTTAACACAAAATATGGGAAGAAGACATTAGAGACATCGGTCGAAGTTGCGAACACCATACGGGACAACAAATATAGGAAGAGGGTCAAGTTGATCCTAAAGGTGATGGAGCCACTAATGAGTGTACTCCATTTTGTTGAAACCAACGAAGCACCTACCATGGCCTTCTTATACGATGCTATGGATAAGGCAAAGTTGGCAATTCAACGTGATTGTAGAAGCTGTGAGTCCTATTGGAGGATGATCGATAGGAGATGGACAAGACAACTCCATCACGATCTTCATGCAGCAGGTTACTACCTAAATCCTAGGTAGAGATATGCCCAATCATTTGTTGCGGAAGATGAAGTTCGTGTCGGGCTAAAAAATGCGATAAAGAGATTAGAGCCTGACTTAGATCTGCAAATAAAAGCGTTGAATGAATTAGATACATTTGGAAATTGCCTTGGTAGCTTTGAAGATGCTCTTGCACAGCATGCAGTATCTAGGTTGCAACCGGCCGAATTGTGGATTAATTTTGGAGAGAGTACGAAGGCTCTCTAAAAAATTGTAGTAAAAGTTTTGAGCCAGACAACATCTTCCTCTAGCTGCGAAAGGAATTGGTGTTGTTTTACGCTTATTCATTCAAAGAATATGAATAGATTGCAGACTAGAACATTAGATAGACTTGTCTTTATGAACTACAATATAAAACTAAGAATGCAACGACATATAGGAGCATTACAGCTACCGATGACGGAGACTACTGTCTAATAAACTTGGACAATATTTATGATGAGGATGACCCGCTTCCACCTTGGTTGGAAACAAGAGAAAAACAAATTGAAGAGGATAGTGAAGAATTGGAAATTGATGACCCAGAAATACGTAGAGCACAACAAGAGAGTTGTGCAGATGTGTTGGACCCAGTAAGAGGGACAACGTTTATGCCAAGTACGGGTACGACTCAAGATCAACAAAAGAGTACGAGCAGTGGTAGCGTGACCGTGTCGGATGATAGTGACGATGACCCCCATGCCCCTGTTGCTGACACTTCTGGTGTTGCTTAGAGCCCTATATAGCCGTCTATAGATCGCGATGCCGATGAACATCGACGAGGTAGTACACAAGGTCGGACTTACGAGTGTATTGAGTATCGATACAGCTAGCAGGAGGAGGGTACATCTAGTGGTGCACCGGGTCCGGGAGGTCCGGAACATCAGCAGGCACATGGTCCTGGTTATTATGATGGATATTCTTATGGTCAATTGGATTATGATTATGGTGATTATACTGAGCCTGTTCCATCACATTCATGTTGGAGTAGTCCTCCCGATCAATATCCATATGATTATAGATATCCAGATCCAAATCCAAGTTACTCATCACAACATACGCACTCTCAATCTTAAGATTCTCAACAGCATGAGTATGGGCACTAGTATGGCTATTCGACGGGTATTGGTGGATATCCTTACTCGGGGTCAGAGTCGTTGCCTAGTCAGGATCAGTCATCCTTTGGTTTCGTTGATCTAGTATTTTCTTCTGGCACTGGATATTATGGATATGCAGTACCTACACCTATTGGACAGCCTCAGCCTGACGATGACAATGATGTGGAGGTCGAGCAACTACAAAAAAGCAGATTTTCATTTTGGTGGTGACTTGTGATTGTGAGTATATATTTGTATTAAGGTAAGTATTTGCAACAGACAGCTCATAGCAGTATTATTGCAAGAAGCCAAGCACACACTTAACACTGCCGAACTTGTATTTAAAATAGCTCCCCTGACAACCAATCAAGTAATCCTTAATCAAGTTGCAGGGGAGTATATCAGACATTACTGTTTTTTTTTTTTTAAATTTTTTAATTTTTATATAAATATTCTTGACTTGAGGATGACAGTTGATAGACAGGAATCATAGTCACGTCCACAGGTATGTTCGAGAAATTCCTCAAAAATAATTGCAAACACCTAATGTAAGATATTTTCATATTACATTCATTCTAATATATTTATCATTGATAGTAGATAGTTAGAAAATTAAATATATGAATTTTGTAGTCAAATTCAGGTTATCTGGTTCATAAATTCACCAGACAGTCCGATACAACTTCTCACCAAAGAGTGGACCGTTACACCACCATAAACATGTTTTAATTCATAAATGAATGCATATTTGGAAGGCTTAGACTATTCCGGATTTAATCCATATTTTTTCATATTTTTTTGCGTCGTTACGCCCCTGTATCCGTATCGGTTTTGGAGGGCACCGTTACGCCAACTGATACGGGATACCTTGCACATACATATCCTTAATCATGTCAATATACACTAGTGAGAACTTGATGATTGTAATCAACCTACGTAATAGACTATAGATAACAGTTGATTGTAGACTATAGATAACAGTTGATTGTAATCAACCTATAATAGTCTATTAGAAAGCATCTATGAGAGTTTTGTGCTCTCATTACCAGTCCTATGCCTGGATAAAGGAGGAGGGCTGCATCAGGGTTGCAGCCAGCATCAAACTCTTGCTTTATCTTTCATAATAAATCTTGAGAATATGACATTCATCGTGACTATGCCAACGTGGCATACAGGTGAAATATCCAAGCATCCATCGTGTGGATCTCACCATATGGATGCTATTACCAAGACAAAAGGTGGTCCACTCAGCAGTTGACCTGTGATATTAGAAATAAGTGTATGGGTTAGAAAACTTCGGCCAATTATTCACAACCTTACAGTTGTTCAATTAATTGTGGCCCAGCTGAGTTGTGGACCGACCTGTTTCGTGGGGATAGGAGATCTGCATATTAATGCCATCCTTCTGATGGATGGCTTGGATTGTGCTTGCCTTCCACCCTGGCATATGTTGCGGCTGGTGCATTAACTGACTTGGACATGCTTGTTGGCTTAGCAAAGCTCCTACAGCGAAAATCTAAATGATTTCCCATTTCTTGCCTTAAATCTTCTCCCCTGGATGAAAAGCCTCTTTTCATGAAATGCATCCGTTTTCACTTGAGCAACAATCTTCAAGAGTTTGCCCTCACTTTCTCTAGGACACTTGATGAGTTGAACAGTAGCTCTGTGCATCTACATGTCAGTCTTGACCACTTCCCCATAAGGGAAGCATTAAAAACTTCAAACTATCCTAGCACTTGTCTTTGTTTGGCCTGCAAATGGTTTTCAAGCCACAAAAATTGTTTTCTCTCTCAGGTTCTTGTTTCCCATGACAATGAGTGTTGAATTCTCAGAGCCTTTCTTCTAAACCTGATTGGGATCTTGTTTAAATACCTCACAAAAATTCATATATTCTTGTTGCTTTTACATGGATGATTCTAGCAGCAAAGCTATACCAATTTCCATTTCCTAGGTTCTCGTCTTCTACAGACACTTCCAACTACCGGGTCCTTGAATGATCAGTCTCCATGATGACATTGGCACCTCTAACTGATAAAAATGCCTTTCTGCATAAATTTCTTTTCTTGAGGTCAATGATGCGGGATACTTTTTGGAATTGCTGATTCTTTTGTTGACGATTCCTTTAATCCTATTCATGACAATAGCTACTCAGGGATGTTACGCTGGGGGTAACATCGTAAATGTTCTACAGCTGTGAGGAAATTGGATCATCAGCCATCATTTCAAATGCTTTGTACTTATGTTCTAGCACATCATAGACTATTTGGTTGGATGTATGTGATTTTCAATGTTTACTTTAAAACATGCTCTGTAATCATTCTAACGGATGGGTGCTTTCGAAATAGTTCACTAGTTTTTATGTTGATTCTTGAACAGATCTATGCAATAGAGGATGATGAAGCACATCCATTGTGGGATCAAATTGGCTGCCGAGTTTCTATTTTAGGTCCTGAGATTGCAAGCCGCATTGATTGGTCAATGTAGGTTTGATAAACAATCAATCTTTCATCTTTAGTTTCATTTTGCTCCAGGTAGCTTTGCTATTTTGAAGGGATTTTCTTTTTCATTGGGAACTGTTTTTGATGGGACTACTACCTAAGATAATTCTCATATTAGGAGACAATTATTCCATGTAAGGCATGATTCCTTCTTGGAAAATGGTTGGAAATAGAGATACTTCCACCTTTTTTGTTATTTTTTATTTGGTTCTGGTGGTTAAAACATTTGACACTTAGTGTTAGTTGATGCACATGTGGTCTTCATTTTTTACAGTTATGATGGTGTTGTTTTAAGCTCTCTTGAAGCTAAAGAAGCCATTTCAAGGTATGGATTTGTTCTGTATTGTATGTACTTGATTCATTTGAGTTGTCTCTTTCACTTCTTCCCAAAGGGCTTGTTCTTAATTTTTGCACTTCATCATTTTGGGCTCTCTTTCACTTTCCTTCTCCATTAAGTACATGAGATGCGTGCAAAATGGCAAGCGAATTGCAGGGCAAAGAAATAATGGTGTTAATTCAATCAATAAAGTGCAGCAATGAGATGGATCACTGTTTAGCTCACCAAGTGGTTATGGAGAGTTATTGGAAACTCTTTGCTAGTTGAATTAGCAAGTAATCCTTACCAAACTGTCCATAACTTTAATTAACTGGATACCTTATGCATGACATGAATTCCGTAGATAATATTTGGAAAACTGATTGTTTTCATTATCCAGTGCTGCTGCTTGAGTTCATAAAATAGGAACTTGAGTGTTCCCTTATCAGGAGACTGAGATTGTAGGATGCAATGTTGTCAAAATCGTTATCGTATCGCAAATCGTAATAGGGGTTGAATCGTATTGAATCACAAATCATAAGATTTTTTTTTTTTTTTTTTTTTTTTTAATGATTTTCTTAAAAATATGAATAAATTAGAAAAAACTTAAAAACTTTGCAATCATCATTTTGCCATCAATATGCACCAAGTAAAACCATGTCATGATAGTGTTAACGGATTCTTATTTATTTTATTTTTGTCTTTCAAGAAATTTTCCTTAAAAAACCATACAAGGATCCTTTAATAATTTGTTTTCTTGTTACCCATCTTGAATATAGAATCATATTGGAAAAGCGGCAATTGATTATGTAGACTGATGAAAAAAGACTTTTTGATTTCTAACCATCGTTCCACAATATATATATATATATATATATATATATATATATATATATATATATATATATATATATATATATATAAAAGTCAACATGATCATAGCCATCCATAAAAGCATTCCAGATAAGTCATATATCGACCAATTAAGAAGTAAGAAATCATAAAAAAAAAAAAAAAAGCTCTATGATTTAACATTGAAAAGAATATATATCATTTAATCTCTTATAAAGAGCAAAATAAAATAATTTACCTTTTCTAAACAATTCATTTTTTTAAGGTTTTTTTTTTTTTTTTTTTTTTCTTTCTAAATGATTCTTAAAGTCCCCACCAACTTAAAAACATAAAATGAAAGCCAAGTGAATCTTAAAATAGAAGAAAACAATTATAATTTGAATCGTAAATCAGAATTTGAATTGCAAATTGTAGGATTCAAATCACAAAATCGTAAGATTGATATAAAATAATATTCAAAGGTGGGATTCAAATATTTTTTCTTAAGATTCGACTCGAATTGTAAATCATAATTTGTGAATTGTAGGATTTTGACAACATTGGTTGGATGCTACAAATTTGGAGCATCTTCTCTTTGATTCATTTAAGGGGACTCTGAAATGCTTACAGACATTTCGTATAATGTATCTTTTCGAGATAGATCTTGAATGTCCTTGTGCATGCTTATGGCGGCGAATCGAAGGATTATACCTTTGTGGCTGATGAAGCAAACAAATTCCTTCAAAGCTGTATGATTATTAGTAACATGTGTATCGGTTCGAAGGAAAATTTCCTCCTTAGAAGTCTCCAAACTTTGAATTTGTCCACGATTTCTTGCATTGCAGCAGTGAATGATAAAAAGAAAGGGAAATAGGGGATACAAATGTGGAGTCTCAGCCCAAGACCAAGAAGACTCACTCCTAGTGTTTAGAAGAGTCTTACTTGTAAATCACGTTTTTAGTCTCAAGAAAGGAACGAATTTATTCAATCAAAATTATCAAATCAAGTGTATGTGACGGTTTGGGTGAATGGCTTCGGTCATGGGTTTGCTCTCCACTGACATGAGTTCGATTCCCCTCTCCGTGGATTACCTGATGCACGTGGTTGGCGGGCGATTGCGTGCATCCACGGGGAATAGTCTTGCCTTAAAGAGGCGGGGACACCTTGTCGTAATCTAAAATAAAAAATAAAAAATGTATGGCTATGTTCAGATATAGACTTTTACTAGTTCTATTACAAGCAAAAGAAGTCAAGGCTAAAATCCTAGAATTGGCCGACACATAAAACTCTTCTGAATAATTTCAAACTTGCAATAAAATATATGAATCAAATAACGAGACTAAAAAAAAGCTCAAATACTACAAACTTCTTTATCTTCCAACTGTAATTCATTCACCAGGGCTGCTAACTTACTCAGGGTAGCCTCCTTTGAGAAATGGCAATCTCCCCTGATTCTAGAGAATGATGGTCTCTCGTGCCAGAGTAGGAACTAAGAAATCCCGAAAAAAATTAAATTCAGATTTCTGCTGGATGGTAAACTTCTTTTGTTAGTGCTTCTCCCCTAATGCAAACAAGGTATTCAATAACGATAATGGTGGCCGTAATGGCTAGTATTATGGTCATTATGGGCCTGTAATGATTGGAATTTTTTAAAAAGGAAACACTTGTATCAGCCCCATATCCGGCCCTATGTTGCCCTTGTGCCAGCTGTTATGGGCCATTTCTTTCAAATCAGCCCTTATGGCCCCATTTCACATAACAGGCACCACTGTTTCTGTTACATAATGGCCCTTATGACCTCAACGTAACCTTTTTGAATGCACTGCAGGCAAAGGATCACTCAATTTGAAATTTTTTAGTTCCAATGAATACAAACTTCTCCTTAGATGCCGGCTAGGTATGATGTTTCACCTACTCATTAGATTTATCGTTTCAACCATCTGGCATGAAAGTGAGACTCTTTTGAGGGTCATTCGTTAATTAATAGGACTGAACCTATGAACATTGTGCGCGAACTGATCAGTTTGGTTATTTGTTCAAATTCTTCTTGTGACACCCCCTTTATAGCCATTAGGAGATATGATATAGAAGGAAATCTCCCTACTGTACGAAATGTTGCAATCCCATTATCAAGTCAATGGGATTTAGATATACAGATTGATGGAATGGGTGAAGAAAGCACCACACGAGTATTTTAATAGAGGAATTAACAACTTACTAAAACTGAAACTTTTCACTAGTTACAAATCCCAGATCAATCCTATCAGAGCACTTGATGTGGTCCAAAGCAGCAATCCAGACTGTTGAATGGTCGAAATCTTTAATATGGACAGTTTGGTCTGTCTTATAATTGGGCAGCACCTCTGGATGGCCCTGATCTATCCATGATTTGCATTTGGATGGGTGCTCTTTAACCAACTTGTGTTGTCCGGACAAATCTCAACTATGGTCCTGGATCCATCAGGCAGGTGGACTGTGGATGGTTGATGAACTTTTGCAAAGCAATCATTGCAAACCTGATGCCAAATAGCTGGGATAAAGCTATGATGATCATTAACAGGGTTTATTGGGATCCTTGCCTCATATAGATAGATGATTTGCCACAACATTTGTGGGTTTGTGGTGCAGTGGTGCCCTTCCTGATATATAACCTTCACAGCTTCCTCTCTATTCAAAGAACTCTATTGATGAACAGAGTGGCCTGTTTCGTATTTATTGATGAGATTTCTCTTACTTGGTGGTCTTAAATCTTGTTTTAGTTTGTCATGCATTCTGGTTTTGCTTGTGGAATCTGTTTACATATAATTTTTTGGCCTGGCTTCAATATATGCTTGATCAAGCAGTTGCTTGTTTTTTCACTGGGATGTCTTACTAATAACAATTGGTTGTTGCACATGTTTTTGTACCATCCAATATTGGATAATTTACTGTGATGGTTTTTATGGTATATATAGTGAATTTTATATTGTATGCAGCCTTATGCAGGAGCCTTTTTGTTCTGTACCACTGATATGGATTGTTCAAGAAGATACCCTTGGAAAGCGCCTTCCAACATATACAGAGATGGGCTGGGAGCCTCTTATTATGGAGTGGAGGCGTGCATTTAATAGGGCAGATGTTGTGGTGTTTCCAGATTACACTCTTCCAGTAGGTATCCCATCCTCTGTATTTCCTCCTATAAGACAGTCTGATTGTGTTTGTTGATAGACTAACTGTTTTCTATAACAGATGTTATACAGTGTGCTTGATACTGGAAACTTCTTTGTCATTTCTGGATCTCCGGTGGATGCTTGGACTGCAGAAGACTATATTGAGTCCCACTCCAAAATCCAACTGAGGAAGGAAAATGGATTCCATGATGATGATCTGGTGATTCTTGTTATTGGGACATCTTTATTTTACAACGAGTTGCCGTGGGACTATGCAGTGGTCATGCATGCCATAGGACCTCTGCTAACGAAAGCTATGAGAGCTCAAGACCTGAGGGGATCATTTGAAATTGTTTTCCTATGTGGAAATTCCACTGATGGCTATCGTGATGCTTTGCAGGTAATATCAATGCATCAATATTTTTGGCCTTGTTCATCTAAATATCATATCTAATGATCATCTGTTGTCTGCCCTGATCTATCACTTCTCTATAGTAGAGGGAAGACCAACAAATAATATCTATATTTTCTAGGCTGTACTATGGCATGAGTCTACACCGTGGGGCTTTTAGCAATGCTAAAGGTTAAGCAAATGTGATGTGATAGCACAAAAAACTCTATTAATGACTTGATGTAGGGTGGATGTGGATTTTTCGTGACAGGATGATTTGGAAGAAATAATAGGAGAAGATGAAAGAGATTGCACTTCGCAATCATGCACATTTTGGAGAACAGAATTAGGGTTTTCCTCCTACTTACAAGAGGAGCTTCTCTATAAAGGGAACTACTTCTGTTTTATTCCTTAAGTACTAGCCTCATGGCATCTCCATTCATTAAATATATGGATGCTTTTACCTCTGTATACATGCACTGAAAGCCCAAAACACCAAATGCTGCCAAATATTTGAAAGGAACACACATTGTTCATGCGTTGAAATTGAAAGGTTGCTCAAGGGCTTGGTTGGGCATGATGGATTGCAGGGATGGCTTTCTTATGGAAACAAAGTGGCTGATTGGCAACAGGAATAATTTGGTTTGGAAGGATATCTGGTGGAGACAGAGACATCTTGAAGAGGAATTTGCATAAATCAGGCCTTATCGAGCTCGGCTTAATGGAAGTCAACATTTCTTTCTTAGTGTCTAGCTGCTCTATTTGCTGATATTGCTCATTTGACTTATTGGTGATGTGATATGGGGATAAATTCAGTTGTACTCTGACTTCTTCTGGGGCTTTTACAGTGCATTTGGCTTGGAAGTCATTAAGATCAAGAGGCAGCAATATGCAATAGCATTATTGGGTCTGGAATAAAGCTGTGCTATTGAAGATATGTTTCTTCTTATGGCCATCCATTTTGAACCGTATTCCTGCGGATGCTCCTGTTCAAAAACTTGGAATTAGATTGGCTTCTAAGTGCATTTGCTGCAATGCTCCAGAAACTGAATGTTTAAATCACTTGCTCCGTAATGGGTCTTTGGCGAACTTTCATTCAAGTCTTCAAAATTTTTGTGACGTTGGGCTTGGAGTCGAGAGGTGCGGGGAGACTATCTACATCAGTGTGAGGCTCGGAGGTGATGTTGTGAAGCCCATCTGAACCTTGATAGGTATTCAAGAGGTATTTAGAGGTTGATTGTCAGTAGGGATGCAGATTATTAATAAGATTGTTGCTTCAGTGCATTATTAAGCCGGATGGATTCAAGTCTTCAATTTTTTTGGAAAAGTCCTCTCCCAATATGTTGAATATCCAAGTCCAGAATCCATCTCTCAGGAAACATTTGCACAAGAAGTGGACAAACCACCTAACAAAACATGTTGAATGGACCGTTTTGATCACTTGGGTAGACCAGCTTGGTCTCATGTGTGGTTTCTTGTAATTATTGGGCAAAAACATGTGTTGGGGTAGAGTTTAGGCCCATGGTCTTTGTTTATGTGATATTTAAGTAAAGAGGATCAATTTTCTAATAATGAAAGCCCTAATGTAATACGAGAGAGGGGTGTGAATGTGTGAGCATATTGGGCAGCCCTTCTCCCGCTTCTCTATCCTTTCACTGCTTTCGGTTCTCTTTCCTTCAATTTTCAGGTTGAGAGGTGATTCATATCTAGATCCTTCTTCTCTCAAAACCCTAACCTAACAAATTAATTTTGGGGGAATTCTCAGAAAACCTAAATTGCTAATTGGACCTAGTAAGGGAGGTTCCTTCTTCGTTTTTCATAGAAGACAATGTTTTCTACAATTGTTTTAATGTGAGTGTAGTCTTTTGCAAAGGAAGTGCAAAAATCACACTTGGAAGATGAAAGTTTTCCGATTTATTTCCTTTTCTCTTTTCTTTTTTAAATTTCAAGGTGATGTTGCAATTATTATGCCTCAAGTATGTAGTAAAAGGCAGTTTTTTAAGTAGGTTCCTGGAGAAATGAGATGAAGACGCGAGGCGCGAGCTCAAGAGACACTTGACACGAGAGAGATGACTATGTAGAGGTCGATTCGAGAAGACTTTAGTCATTCGAGAGTCACCAAATCAAGAGGAGGCTGCTTGAAAGCAAGATTGTCAAGAGCAGATTCTAAATGATGCAGGACATGAAATTCAAGTACGATGTGCAAGATTTTCAGGCTTTAGATCGCACTAGTTCAGAAACAATTACACAAAATTCCACATCCCACACAAAAGTTCAAACACTCAATCAAGGGGAATCTTATGCGGGTCTAGGCCTACACATGCTAGGGCTGGATCAATCAAAATTATAGACCAAACAAGAATCAAAGGAGGGTAAATTCATCCACACATGCACAAAAATAATTCCCCCAATCCAAGGGATTCAGAAATTTCAATTCGGGGAACCCTAAGGTTGAAAGAGATTTAGGATTTGAGTAATTTCAATTCGGGCATAAAATTAGGGATTTGAGTAATTTAGGATTAGGTCTAGGGATTTTGGGTGAAAGAGAAGTGAAAGAAAGGAGAGAGATGAACCAGAGAAGTACCGCACGTGTGGACAACATCAATGGCCCAGACACGTGCGTGTGATGCCGGCCACGTGTGTGGGGCCCATTATTTAGAAAAAGGCCACCTTGGCCCTTGTCGGCTAGGGATGGACTTCAAAACTCCCAAATCTCAACGCGATCCGATGCATGGTTTGTGCGTGGTGCTCCGCCGAAGTTTCAACCCTTCTGCGGGGCTAGATTCTGGAAATCTGCTGTAGATGGGGAAACGGCTGCAAATATTGATGGATTTGCAAAAGGAATGCTTGTAGGAGAAGAAAAATATGGTTGGAAGAAGGTGGAGGCGAATCGGGATAGGTGTGACTTTGCACCATGGTAGTTAGCCCTTCGAAGTAGGGAGGGCTTCACACCCAATTAAGTTTTTATAACTCGGAAAGGAGCAGGAAAACGTAGAAATTTTATTAATCTTTAATAAATAAAAAAGATTACAAGGGGTGCCTATTTATAATACAACCCTATACTCCAAAACTTGTGCCATGTGTGCAACCTATTACTTAGCGACGAAGTAATAAAAAATAATAATTAATCAAAGCAATCTAAACCATCTATGATACTCCTAATAACAATAATAAGAAGAACCCATAATACTTAATTGGAATAGTGGGCCACGATCATGAGAACCTATGGTGGGATTCACATGACTATCGGGTCCACTCCAACGAACCAAAACACAGCCCTCTAACTAGGAGGCCCTCCTTGGATGTCGTCATTGATTCAGATCTATGGCGGGGCCCTCCTCGCGTACGTGCGTAGGGGGCATGCATGTGTGCGAGATGTCCCCATCAATTCTCCTCAGCTGCGAAGGTTTCGCCACTGACGAAATAAAAGTCTTGAACCGCTCCAAGATGTAAGGATCAAGTCTCTGAAGCTCCTCCTCAGCGAGCCACGTACCGTCTGAAGCTGGGCGTGATTTCCACTTGACCAATAACTTCTGAAACCCGCCGTTCGATGTGGATATTATCTTATGGTCCAGAATATCCTCTATCTCCTCTCTGGGTGTGAGAAGGGTAGGTATGGGAGGTAGAGGCTGAGAAGATGGGTCGGGAGGGGGCCATGAATTAAGGAAAAAGGTTTGGGGAATCAGGATGGTTAGGTGACAGGCTGGACAATGTATCAGTGGTCTCATGAAATACAACTAGATCCTTCACATTGAATGTGGAAGTAATTCTCATGGAAGGTGGAAGATCTACCACATACGTGTTGAGACCGTTTCGTTTTATAATTTTGAATGGTTTATAATTTTGGTGGAAGATCTACCACATAGGTATGGGAGGTAGAGGCTGAGAAGATGGGTCGGGAGGGGGCCATGAATTAAGGAAAAAGGTTTGGGGAATCAGGATGGTTAGGTGACAGGCTGGACAATGTATCAGTGGTCTCATGAAATACAACTAGATCTTCCACATCGAATGTGGAAGTAATTCTCATGGAAGGTGGAAGATCTACCACATACGTGTTGAGACCGTTTCGTTTTATAATTTTGAATGATTTAGCGCTACGCGCGTGTAATTTACGAACGACTTCCTGAGGGTACCGGTCTGGCCTAATGCGGACCATCACATAGTTCCTTACATTGAATTCCTTAAAACGTTTATGTTGGTCTGTAGAAAGTGAGTAATTTTCATTACTAGTCATGATCTTCTGCCTGATTTCTTGATGCTGTGAATGAATGTGATGCGCAAAAGACTCTGCAGACTCTGACGACCTATGAGACAGTGACACGGGGACAAGTTCAATAGGTTTCCTAGGTTTATAACTAGTAACGACTTCAAAAGGACTTAGACCCGTGGACCTATCGACAGAAATATTAACACAAGCTCGGCTATAGGTTGTACGGTGTCCCACGTCCTGGTGTGTTTATATCCCTCGTTAGGGGAAACTCATCCGGTAGGTCATCAGGAAAGATATCACGAAACTCATCCACTATCGGAATGGTCTCAGTGGGTAACTCTACACTAGCCTCTGGTGCACTCTCTAGCCACAAGGCCGTATATGTCGTACCACTAAAAAAGGTGGTCCATGTCTGCCAACCAATCATGAAAAACTTTAGGGTCCAAGTGGTCATCAAACGTGCGGGCATCTACTCTAACTCCTTTGAAAAGTTGCGCATTGGGGTCATAGTGGTCTTCATGTACCTCACGGGGTGGGTGCACGGGTGCGCTCCCATAACTGATTCCTTAACCACCTCCATTCCTTGGTCTATCCTCCTGACTACCTTCCTGAGATTAGGCATCTTCCCCAATGGTGGGGTTTGCCCTGGCGGAGGTGTCTAGTTGGGTAATGCGCACATCAAGCTGCTCAAAACGTTGTTCCAAGCGCCTACCTAAAGACTCAAACTGCCAGATCAGCTTGTTCATTGACTCTTGCAATTGCTCCATGTTTAGTGTAAGGTGCAAGCCAAAACCACGACTCATACGTGTGGGCATACAACTACTAACTCAATCTAAGGACCTTCTACAACGACTATATGCGCCTAGATAGGACTAAACGCTCCTATAGGACTCTATATGGAGAAAACGACACAATACTATTCAATTTTGAGCAACCTATTTGTCCAAAAAATCTGTCAACAGAAAATCCAGCAAAGAGATGAAGATTTTCTGAAAGCAGAAAATTCAGCAGCCCATATCAGAAATTATGGACCTCTAAACAACTCTATATGATGTTATTTAATGCATAATGGATGCAAATTAATTAAACCCTAAACATGTAATGCATTCCCCTACAAGAACCTTAAGCTCTGATACCAAATTTGATGCAGGACATGAAATTCAAGTATGATGTGCAAGATTTTCAGGCTTTAAATTGCACTAGTTCAGAAACAATTACACAAAATTCCACATCCCACACAAGTTCAAACACTCAATCAAGGGGAATCTTATGCGGGTCCAGACCTACACATGCTAGGGCTGGGTCAATCAAAATTATAGACCAAACAAGAATCAAAGGAGGGTAAATTTATTCACACATGCACAGGAATAATTTCTCCAATCCAAGGGATTCAAAAATTTCAATTCGGGGAACCCTAAGGTTGAAGAAAGGGCATAAAATTGGGGATTTGAGTATTTTAGAATTAGGTTTAGGGATTTTGGGTAAAAGAGGAGTGAAAGAGAGGAGAGAGATAAATCAGAGAAGTACCGCACGTGTGGACAACAGCAATGGCCCAGACGCACGTGCGTGTGATCCTGGCCACACGTGTGTGGGGCCCACTATTTAGAAAAAGGCCACCTTGGCCTAGGTAGGCCAGAGATGGACTCCAAAACCCCCAAATCTCAACTCGATCGATTGTACGGTTTGTGTGTGATGATCCTCCGAAGTTTCAGCTCTCCTGCAGGGCCAGATTCTGGAAATCTCCTGTAGATGGGGAAATGACTGCAAATATTGATGGATTTTCAGATGGAATGCGTGTAGGAGAAGAGAAATGTGGATGGAAGAAGGTGGAGGCGAATCGGGATAGGTGTGGCTTCGCACTATGGTAGTTAGCTCTTCAAAGAAGGGAGGGTTTCGTACCAAATTAGGTTTTCGTAACTCGGAAAGGAGCAGGAAAACGCAGAAATTTTATTAATCTTCAATGAATAAAAAAGACTACAAGGGGTGCCTATTTATAATAAAACTCTATACCCCAAAACTCGTGCCATGTGCTCAACCTATTACTTGGCGACGAAGTAATAAAAAATAACAATTAATCAAAGCAATATAAACCGTCCATGATACTCCTAATAACAATAATAAGCAAAATCCAAGGTATTAAATTAATCGGAATAGTGGGCCATGGTCATGAGAACCCATGGTGGGATTCACATGACTATCGGGTCCACTCCAACGGACCAAAACACAACCCTCTAACTAAGAGGCCCTCCCCGAACGTTGTCATCGATATAGATCGATGGTGGGGCCCTCTTCCTTGCGTACGTGCATAGGGGGCATGCATGTGTGCGAGATATCCCCATAAATTCTCTCCGGCTGCGAAGGGTTCGCCATTGGCGAAACAAAACTTCTGAACCGCTCCGAGATGTAAGGATCAATTTTCTGAAGCTCTTCCTCAGCGAGCCACGTACTGTCTGAAGCTGGGCGTGACTTCCACTTGACTAAGAACTTTTGAAACTCGCCGTCCGACGTGGATATTATTTGATGGTCCAGAATATCCTCTATCTCCTCTCTGGGTCGGGGAAGGATAAGTATGGGAGGTAGAGGCTGGGAAAATGGGTCAGGAGGGGGCCATAGATTAAGGAAAAAGGTTTGGGGAATCAGGATGGTTAGGTGATAGGCTGGACAATGTATCAGTGGTTCCCTGAAATGCAATTGGATCCTCCACATTGAATGTGGAAGTAATTCCCATGGAAGGTGGAAGATCTACCACATACGCGTTGAGACCGTTTTATTTTATAATTTTAAATGGTTCAGTGCTACGCACGTGTAATTTACGAATGGCTCCCTGAGGGTACCGCTCTAGCCTGATGCGGACCATCACAGTCCTTTACATTGAATTCCTTGAAACGTTTATGTTGGTCTGCAGAAAGTGAGTAATGTTCATTACTAGTCATGATCTTCTGCCTAATTTCTTGATGCCATGAATGAATGTGATGCGCAAAAGACTCTGCAGACTCTGACGGCCAATGTGACAATGACATAGGGATAAGATCAATAGGTTTCCTAGGTTTATAACCAGTAACGACTTCAAAAGGATATCGACAAAACTATTAAACGCAAACTCGGCTATAGGTAGTACGGTATCCGACGTCCTGGTGTGTTGTATATCCCTCATTAGAGAAAACTCATCCGGTTGATCATCAGGAAAGATATCACGAAATTCATCCACTATCAGAATGACCTTAGTGGGTAACTTTACACTAGCCTTTAGTGCACTCTCTAGCCACAAGGCCGTACATGTCGTACCGCTCAAAAAAGTGGTCCATGTCTGCCAACCAATTTTGAAAAACTTTAGAGTCCAAGTGGCCATCAAACGTGGGGGCATCTACTCTAACTAATTTGAGAAGTTGCGCATCGGGTCATAGTGGTCTTGATGTACCTCACGGGGTGGGTGCACGGGTGCGCGCCCATAACCGATTCCTCGGCCACTTCCATTCCTTGGTCTATCCTCCTGACCACCTGCCTGAGATTGGGCATCTTCCCCAATGGTGGGGTTTGCTTTGGCGAAGGTCTCTGTTTTGGTAATGCACACATCAAGCTGCTCAAAGCGTTGGTCAATAGGTTGTTCCAAGTGCCTACCCAAAGACTCAAACTGCTGGGTCAGCTTGTTCATTGACTCTTACAATTGCTCCATGTTTAGTGTAGGGTGCAAGCCAAAACCACGACCCGTACGTGTGGGCATGCAACTACTAACTCAATCTAAGGACCTTCTACATTGACTATATGCGCCTAGATAGGACTAAATGCTCCTATAGGACTCTATATGGAGAAAACGACACAATACTATTCAATTTCCAGCAACCTATCTGTCCAAAAAATCTGTCAACAGAAAATCCAGAAAAGAGATATGAGGATTTTCTGAAAGCAGAAAATTTAGCAGCCTATATCAGAAATTATGGACCTCTAAACAACTCTATACGATGTTACTTATTGCATAATGGACACAAATAAAACAAACCCTAAACATGCAATGCATTCCCCTATAAGAACCCCAAGCTCTGATACCAAATTTGTTGCAGGACATGAAATTCAAGTATGATGTGCAAGATTTTCAAGCTTTAGATCGCACTAGTTCATAAACAATTACACAAAATTCCACATCCCACACAAAAGTTCAAACACTCAATCAAGGGAAATCTTATGCGGGTCCAGGCCTACACATGCTAGGGCCAAATTATTCAAAATCATAGACCAAACAAGAATCAAAGGAGGGTAAATTCATCCACACATGCACAGAAATAATTTCCCCAATCCAAGGGATTCAGAAATTTCAATTTGGGGAACCCTAAGGTTGAATAAAGGGCATAAAATTGGGGATTTGAGTAATTTAGGATTAGGTTTAGGGATTTTGGGTGAAAGATGAGTGAAAGAAAGGAGAGAGATGAACCAGAGAAGTACTGCACGTGTGGACAACAACAATGGCCTAGAAGTATGTGCGTGTGATCCCGGCCACACGTGTGTGGGGCCCACTATTCAGAAAAAAGCCACCTTGGCCCCGGTCGGCCAGGGATGGACTCCAAAACCCCCAAATCTCAGCTCGATTCGATGCACGGTTTGTGCGTGATGATCCGCCGAAGTTTCAGCCTTCTTGTAGAGCCAGATTCTAGAAATCTAATGTAGATGGGGAAACGACTGCAAATATTGATGGATTTGCAGATGGAATGCTTGTAGGAGAAGAAAAATATGGATGGAAGAAGGTGGAGGCGAATCAGGATAGGTGTGGCTTCGCACTACAGTAGTTAGCCCTTCGAAGAAGGAAGGGCTTCGCACCCAATTAGGTTTTCATAACTCGGAAAGGAGCAGAAAAACGCAGAAATTTTATTAATCTTCAATGAATAAAAAAGACTACAATGGGTGCCTATTTATAATAAAATCGTATACCCCAAAACTCGCATCATGTGTGCAACTTATTACTTGGCGACGAAGTAATAAAAAATAACAACTAATCAAAGCAATCTAAACTGTCCATGATACTCCTAATAACAATAATAAGAAAAACCCAAAGTACTAAATTATTTGGAATAGTGGGCCACGATCATGAGAACCCATAGTGGGATTCACATGACTATCGAGTCCATTCCAACGAACCAAAATACAACCTTCTCTAACTAGGAGGCCCTCCCTAGATGTCGTCATCGATCCAGATCGATGATGGGGCCCTCCTCTTCCTTGCGTACGTGCATAGGGGTGGCATGCATGTGCGCGAGATGTCCCCATCACTAAAGCTGCGAAATCCAAACCTAGGTGGAGCTTGGAGAAAGACTGGTGAGGGAGAACATGGACGTAAGGGAGATCCTGCCTCCGATTAAAGGTTGGGCTTAGAGTTGGGAGGTGCGGGGAGACTATCTACATCAGCGTGAGGCTCAGAGGTGATGTTGCGAAGCTCGTCTGAACCTTGAGAGGTATTCAGAGGTTGATTGTCAGTAGGGATACAGATTATTAATAAGATTGTTGCTTCAGTGCATTAATATGTCGGATGGATTCAAATCTCGAAATCGAAGTTACAAATCCATAATTTTTTGTGGAAAACATGAAGAATCATAGATTGGTAACCATTTGATACTGGTTTAACATGATTTACAGGAAAAACATGGATCGAAAATTGAAAATGCTCTCTGGTTTGAATAGGTGGGATATATCGGCACTACCTGTGTGTTTTGTATCACACAGATGGGATACAAGATATATCGTGGGATATATCGGCTGATATCGTCGATATTTAAAACACTGCGTGTAGCTTTCAATGGAGACTCACTAGTTATGGTAGGAGTCCATTGCATTAAGAAAGACACATTATACATACTTATAACTCAAAACATTACATAACGAACTAAGCAGAATAGTTCTCCATTGTTTTGGGGACCAAACTATGTGCTGCCAATCATAAATGATGTAATTGGTCTTTAGATTTTTGTATTTTTAAAATTATTTTCATTAATTAAATATTTTCAGTAGTCAATTTTTTTATAACAAAAATATGTTAACATTTATTTATATTGATTAATAAGAATATTTTTGTTTCTTCTTTTAAATTTTTATAATAACTATTGTTATTAATAACATATTTTTTTACATATTTTTTTAATTCTAATTAATGAGAATATTCATTTTCTTCTTTCCATTTTTTTATAGTAATTAATAAGAATATTTATTTTATACTAATTAATAAGAGATTTTCTTGTATAACCACGTACCTTTTAGGCTATTCTCGAATAAATGCATGCTTTTAAAATATATATATAGCAAAACGCCTAAGGTTTACATCATTAGACATCTAGCTGCCTGCTGTTAGATATTATTAGGGTTATATATGGTTTATGAACCATATTTTTCAAAATGACAAAACTGCCCTCAGTCAAGCATCTCCTCGTTCCCTTTCACTAGGTGATAACATCAATTGTGTCCTCTCTTCTGCTAAAAACACCTACCTTTGGAAACTTCCTAGGGCCCACCTTGATGTTTATCAGGGCCATCCAACCTGTTGATAAGGCTACAGAGACCTAGACAAAGGTTTTTAATGGTCAATAGCCATCGTTTTCATGTGGTGTGGTCTGTCCGAAATTTATATCTACTTCATTTTTTTATGACGCCCTAAAATAAGATAGAAAAAAAGATAGATGATGTGGATATGCATTTCATACATGGATGTGGGCCCTGCTGTTAGGGTCACACCCGCATCGCTGGTTCCGGGGTGTGGGGATCCACTGAGGTGGGTTGGATTACTGACCGTGGGACCCACCATGATGTATGTGCCATATATCCAGGTTGTCCGTCCATTTTGAAAGCTCATTTTAGGGCATGATCCCAAAAATGAAGCAGATTCAAATCTCAGGTGGACCATAATATAGGAAACAATGGTAATGTACCATTAAAAACCTCTCATGGGCCACAATAGTTTTTTATCAAGCTAATATTTGTGTGGTCTCTTCATCCATGTCTTTGTGACCTTATCAACAGGTTGGATGGAAAATTAACATACCAGTAGCCCCCATGAAAATTTTAATGGTGAGGATTTAGTCACGAATGTTTCTTGTGGTATGGGCCACCTAAGATTTGGATCTACTTCATTTGTGGATCATGCGTTAAAATAAGCTGCCAAAATGGACGGACGGTGTGGATGTAAGGCACATACATCACAGTGGGTCCCATAGTTAGGGATCGACCGACAAACCACACCCCAAGTTGTGCTGGAGGTGGATTTTCTGGGAAAGCCTTTCGCATGAAGTTCTTGCACGGTATGCTAGGCAGGGCCCACCATGATGCTTTTGAGAAATTCATCCCCTCCATCTATTTCAAGAGCTCATTTTAGGACATGCAACCAAAGCTAGGCGGATCCAAAACTCAAGTGGGGCACATGAGAGGAAACAGTGGGGATTCAATGACCATTGTTGAAACATTCATATGGCCACTATAAGTTTTTTATCAAGCTTTTTTGTGTGTTTGTGTGTGTGTTTTCACTTCATACCAGTGAGAAGGACCTTATAAACGGTTTGGATGACATATAAACACCAAGTTGGAGTTTAGGAAGGTTTCAACGACAGGCATTTCTTTTCCCATTTTCCCTCTTGTGTGGCCCACTGAGTTTTGGATCTGTCTCATTTTTGGTCGACTGTCCCAAAATGAGCTCACAAGACATGTGGACGGGGTCGATTTCTCACAAACATCACGATGGGCCCCATTTAGCATACCAGCGCAGGAACTTCCATCAAAGCCTTTTACCAGGAAATCCACCTATAGTTGTGCTCCAATATCAGCTTGACAGAACTTCTACAACCTAGCACGTTTTACACCCACTGTTTGAAACTTTCTAGGGCTCACCCTGATGTTTTTCAGGGCCATCCAACCTGTTGATAAGGCCACACAGAAATGGACGAAAGGAAGACACAAAATCAGCTTGATCTGAACTTTTATGGCCCCAACCTTTTTTTAATGGCATGCATTCCATCACCAGCGTTTCCTGTGGTGGGGTCCACCTATGCTTCAGATCTAGCTTATTTTTGGGCTCATGGTCTAAAATGATATCACAAAATGGATGAATGGTGTCGATCACACACATACATAAAGGTGGCCCCATAGAATCTTCCGCACGCTTGCCCCTTGCAATGGGGTATAACCATAAAAAAAGAAAGGGTGCAGGGGAAAATCCGTCCATCAGCATTAGTCATGCGTTTTTTTTTCTCTATATTTGTAAACCATAGGCATTTTGCTTTAAATATTTTGAAATCATGCATTTATTTGGAAATAGCTTAAAAGTGAGGTGGTTATATGGGAAAATCTCAATATTTTTTAGTGGACTCTCTTTACATTATAATTTTTAGTTTTTTAAGAGAAATTTACAAGGGTCACACACTGCAATATTTATATTGTAATATATTTTATGAAACATGTATTTTAAATTAATTTTTTAGAAAACAAAATTTGTAGATCAACGTGTGCTCATCATTCTACTGTTATATAACAATTTTAAAGGGTAAACTCCAAAGATGTTTGGATTTTCCATCTTTTTTTGGTTGGAAATCCAAATTTTTGCTTGAAATTGATTTGTGTGTCAAATTCATGCATAGACATGGGTTTCAACTTATTTCATTGCCACTCCATCAAAAAAACTAATTCAAAGAATAAAATTTGGGATTTTCACTTTTGGGGTCATGGTGCAAAATCATCTCCTATCACGATTTCTCCATCAAATCCTTGTTTTAATGTCAAAGAAATCAAGTGGAGATGTCAAATCACAACTACGAAGGGATTGGACGAAAAAAACTTGTGATTTTTTATTTTGGATTTTCTATGATTTAGCTAGACTTGTGAAATATTGCATTTAAAAAAAAAATAAAAAATAAAAAATCAAAATGGTGCTACTTTGTAACTAAAGGCATGATGATATGTTGCGGTATATTGACATATGTTGATGATATTTTTGTTGAAACAATGTAAAATTATAATAGAATGGGGTTTTGTCTCCCCACTATGTGAAACCTGATGTATCAACTGATGTTTCAGTCCATATTGTTGATATTTAAGACCATGGTCCTTGATAGATTAGGTAAAAATAAATAAATTTAGAAGAGACTTTCTGTGGATAGGAATCAGAGAAACATAAATTCCACCTTGTGGAGTGGGCAGATTATGCAAATTGAAACATGTAGGGATCACGATCAAATCTCCGAAGATTATGAAATTAGTATTGTAGGGATATTTGGTGTGGAGGAAATACTTTGGAAGTTAATCATTTGGTGTAGATATCGAGCGGAAATATGCAGATGGTGTACTATTGATTCATCCTTGTATACAGGACTCTTATTGATTGCCCTGATGGATATTTTCTTCTTTTTCTCTTTGCTTTAGTAAAATTGTGTTGTCCACAAAAGAAGTATCTGAATGGACATGGCAATCCAAGTAAAGGCTTGATCACTAGGCAGAGCAGGGATACACCACCACACCTTCACTTATGGTGACACGACACCATCGAATGCACAAAGAACTCGAAGAAATCACTTAGAGGTGAAGTTACCATTTGCTGCCCATTTCCAAACCTCCCTATCTTTAGACAAGTGATCGTAGAGCACCTTGTGTGATTTCTCCATAAGCCCACTGTACGCATTTATCTCATTCTCATGCAGATTGCTACAAAGTATTACATTTCAGACAACAGAGGTCCCAGTACACTCATAACCCGAAGACACTTTGGCCACTTTGTTTAACAAAATACCAGGAAGGGAAGGGGAGGGCCAATGGGAGATCATATAACCATGGATCATGCCAATATCTCAGCCTGCCATGACCAATTAACCTAACTCTATACCTGAAAAGCCTTCCTGTGCTATTCAAAAGGCTTCCTCTCTCTTCATTCAGATCTTTGCTAACCACCGTAATTGCTTGCCACACATCCTATCCCACATTGGAAGGGATCCCAAAGAAACATATCCCTTTGGAAGCACCATGTTCTCTGCGATTAACTCTCTCCACATCAGGTCTAGTTCTTCACTGAACCTCCACACCACTTTCCTAGATGGACCAGATCTTTGTTTGTTTGTTTGTTTCTTTTTTTGGCTGAAAATGGTACCTGAACGGGAATTTGATTCTTTTAATTCAGGTTTTGGCAGATTTTGAGGAGACTGCAGTAGTTTGGTATTTGTTATCTGTAATATTGATGTTGGAGAGTGAAGGTCCTGCAGTCTATATAAGTCATTGATGTTCTTAGATATGAGAAGATAAATTGCTTCATTACATTTTCGGTGCAGGAAATTGCTTCACATCTGGGCTTTCCTGATGGTTCTGTAAGCCACTATGGTATGGATGTTGATGTTAATAGTGTGTTATTAATGGCTGACATTGTTCTTTATGGCTCCTTTCAAGAGGAACAAGGTTTTCCTCCATTGCTAATTCGGGCCATGTCCTTTGAAGTACCCATCATTGCTCCTGATTTGGCTATCATAAAAAGATATGTGAGTTTAGTGCCATTTAAACTCATCCTTGTTTCCTTTACATTTACGTGATTGAAGTTCGTAATTTATTTATTTATATTTATTTGAAAACCTGTCTTAATACAGGTTGTTAACGGAGTCCATGGTTTGATTTTTCAAGCACGTGAACCTGAGACATTGACCAGAGCTTTCTCGATTTTAGTATCAGACATGAAGCTGTCTAAATTTGCTCAAGTAGTTGCTTCCTCTGGAAAGTTACTTGCTAGGAACATACTAGCATCAGAGTGCATAACGGGCTATGCAAAGCTTCTAGAAAATGTTCTTCAGTTTCCATCAGATTCCATGCTCCCCGGGCCCATTTCTCAGCTTCAAAAATACAGTTGGGAATGGAATTTGTTCAGGAAGAAGACATATGAGACAGGAACTGAAGTTGTTGTCCAAAACGTTGACGAAAACCGTACTTTGATCAGAAAAACAAGCATCGTCTATCTCCTAGAACAAGAATTGGCCAGTGACAATCACATGAGAAATACCTCAGAGTTTGAAATTGAGTCGACCACACCTGACCACCTTACCCAACTTGATTGGGATGAAATGAGGGAAATAGAAAGCAGTGAAGAATTAGAGAGGCGGGAAATGCAGGAGGTATGGCAGTTCATTGCTTTCTTTACTTTTTCATGAACTAGCTTTTTTCTAGGCAATGTTAACACGGATTCATATCATGAGCTGTAGATTGAGGAAAGGATGGAGAAACCTTCACAGTCATGGGATGAGATATACCGCAATGCTCGAAAGGCTGAAAAGCTGAAATCTGAAGTGTACGAAAGAGATGAAGGAGAGCTAGAAAGGATGGGCCAGTCATTATGCATTTATGAGATTTACAGTGGAGCCGGTGCCTGGCCATTCTTACACCGTGGTGCTCTGTACCGTGGGTTAAGTCTTGTTAGTTTCCAGAACTTATCATTTTCAGAAAGCATCATCCAGTTTTCTTTCTCTTTATTTATTTATTGCTGTCTTTCATATCAGCTATTAGCCTATTACTGATAAATGTGATAGCAATTCAGTGAAATCTTCTTAGTTGATTCTCAATTCTCTGTAGACATTCTTTATGTTATATAACTGTGTGTGCATCTTTTATTCCGGCATATGTGGTTTACCAATTTCTCTACGTTACTGTGGTCCTGTAGTTAGCATTGTTTCCTTCACATATTATCTGCTTGGTCATGGTTTATGTCTGTCTTTTTCCTTGTTGCAAATTTTTAAGGTGTATGGTAATTTTTTTATGATATGTTGTAGACCTTATATCTAAAGTGAAACTTCTGTGTGACTGCGCATAGTCATGCTAGCACGGTTTGCTAGAAATCTCTTGAGTCTCAACACATTCTATACAAGCTGGTACAACATGTGAGCGTACTTCATGCATATGCCCACCATGTTGTAGGTGTGACTTCCTCTTCGTCGATCAAGAGATACTTCTGATGTTAGTTGTACAAATAAAGAATCAGCCCAATCCAAAACTTGGGGTGGGCCACTCCACAAGAAAAACTGCAAATTACGCGTAAAACATCCAAATTCATGTTGTGCCTGCATGAGTTTTGAATCAGGCTGATTTTCTAAGTTTATGTCCATCCTAGTGAGGATCATCTGATGGGTGGGTTATATGGAATATAAACACTATCCTATGCAGCTGGATGCTCAAAAACTTATGGTTGGCGTTCCCTCTCAGTTGTTCTCTGTGGTGTGGCTCACTAGAATTATGGAACACGTTGATCTTTGTCCCAAGCAGTGTTTTAAGTATTGACGTTATCAGCCGATATATACCACGATATATCTTGTATCCCACCTGTGCGATACGTAACACAAGTAATGGGATATATCCCACATGTTCAATCTAGTGAGCATTTTCGATTTTCGATCCTTTTTTTTTTTCCTGTAAATCATGTTAAATTAGTGTTAAATTGTTACAAATCCATGATTTTTCATGTTTTGCATAAGAAATCATAGATTGTGAGCTTCAATTTCGAGATTTGGAGATGGGCCGAGTTGTGGAAAAGTGGAAAAAAACAAAAAATAAATCAAAATAAATCAAAATTTCCCAATTTCTCACAACTCGGTTGCAATCTTTGTGTCTAAACATGTATGTAACCTGATCTAGTGATTTTTCTTTTGCTTTTGAATGTATTGCTTGTGTTTCCACTCGTCTTCTTACATTTATAAATTATTTGAATAGACTTTGAATATATTTGCAACAATTCAATTAGACAACACATAGATTAGGACCCCATACAAAGAAAACCTATTATGTGCAATTGGTTTTTGTAATGTTTTTATTTATAAGTGTATCGATGCCTTTTTTAACAAGCACTGTAGTTTCATTAAAAAATTCGACCAATATCCCGATGTGTCCCCATGTTTCCAACAACAACAATACATTACGCAATACAATCGATAGATCCCATGTGATAACTGATACATATTCGTATCCCAAGGGCACGATACGTAATGCGATACCGATATTTCGAACACTAGTCCCAAGGGCCTAAATGTCAAGGGCTACACCTGATGAAATGAGTGGATCTCACACATAAGCCATGGTGGGCTCCATGGATCTCACCTAATGTGCATGTGTGTGTGTGTGCGCGTGCATGCAGGTGGGTGGGTGGGTGCATATGCGTCTGTGTGTCTGTGTCTGCATGTATCAATTCCTCTCTCTCTCTCTCTCTCTCTCTCTACAACCTCTCTCATCTCCCATGCCCATTACCTCTCTTTCTAAAAAAATTTATAAATATGATTCTCTCCTGTATTATAACTAAAAGATAAGATCTCTCCATAATCCACAAACTCAAAACAGTTACCTAACTGCCTCATGACACTTCTCACCATTTTCATTTTGATCTAATCGAATAAAGGGGCCATTTGGCATCTCTACTAATAAAGCTTATTTGCTTATTTCTAAAAAGGGGCCAATGTCCCACTTCAAGGGTGGCCCACATAATTTATAGTTCACATTAAAGGTGGGCCCGACATGATGGACGACCCACTTCAAGGTTGGCCCACATAATGTATAGTTCAAATTAAAGGTGGGCCCCACGTGATGGATGACCCACATCAAAGCGCGGCCCTGCATGGGCTGTCCACTTAAAGTGGGCCCCACATGATGAATGGTCCACATCATAGGTGGGATCCACATGATGGATGGTGGACATTGAAGGTTGGCCCACCTGATGGAAGGTTGACATCAAAGCTCGGCCCACACGATGAATAACCCATATTAAAGGTGGGGCTCCACATATGATGAATGGTCCAGATAGAGGTGGACCTACATAATTCACAATTCACATCAAAGGTGGGCTCCACAATGGATGGCCCACATCAAAGTGTGGCCTTGCATGATGGACTATCTACACCCGTGGGCCCCACCTGATGGGCGGTCTACAATTTTGGGACCTACATGATGGATGGTGGACACTAAAGGTGGGTCCACATGATGGACAATTGAGATCAAAGGTGGGCCCACATGATGAATGAGCTATATTGAAGGTGAGGTCCCACCAGTGTGTCCCATATCGGTTACGTATCTGCCGTAACAACCGATATGTAACGGTAACGGTGGGGTCCGTTACGCGATACGGGGGCGTAATGGGCGATGCCCCGATTTTGCTACCGTAACGGCCGTTATTGACCCGTAACGGCCGTTACGGGCCTTAAAAAATAGGAAAAAAAAAAACATACTTATAACTTTTTTTTTTTTTTCCCTCTTCTTCTTCTTCTCGGGAAGCTACGATTACAAGCGGCCATGTCGCGATGGCTCTCTTGCTCGGCACGCTCACTTCTTCTTCTTCTTCTTCTTCTTCTTCTTCTTCTTTCTCTCTTCTCTCTCTCTCTCTCTCTCTCTCTCTCTGTCTTCTTTCCCTCTTTTTCCTTCTCTCTTCTTTCCCTCTTTTTTCTTTTCGGTTTCCCTCTCACTTTTTTTTTTTTTTTTTTTCTCTTTCAGAGGTGTACTGCGCACCAGTTGGAGGTACGTGTCATGCTAAGACGAGCGCTGACAGTCCTCAAGCTCCGAGTTGTACAAACGGTTCAAAGGAGATCAAAGTTACGTGGGCTCCACGGTGATGTATTTATTATATCTACACCGTTCATCTATTTTTAAATATCATTTTAGAGCATTAGCCAAAAAATGAATCGTATCCAAAGATCGTCTGGACCACACCAAAAATAGCAACGAGAAGATTTTCACCGCTAAAAAATTTGTAGGCCCACCATAACGTTTATTTTCCATCCAATCTGTTCAAAAGGTCAAAAAGACCTGAATGAAGAGGCAAAACAAATTTCATATTGATCCAAAAGTTCTGTGATCCCAAAAAGGGTTTCAATGGTAGACGTTCAATCCCCCACTGCTTTTTGCAGTGTGGTCCACTTGATAATTTGATCTGTTTTATTTTTCGTGTCAAGCCTTAAGACGAGCTCGTCAAATGAATGGACGGTTTAGATATAACACATACCTCATGATCAAACCCACAGGACTTGCTTGCGTCAAATGAATGGACTGGTACGTGTTACGCAGCACGTTGCACAATTTAATAAAATGTACACGCGCCACATGGGCCCCACCATGCTGTATGTATTTTATCCATTCCGTCTATCCATTTTGCTACATCATTTTAGGTTATGATTCAAAAAATTAATAAGATCCAAATCTCAGGTGGACCACAACATAGGAAACAATGGTTATAGAATGCTCACCATTAAAATTTCTTAGGGTCCACTGTAATGTTTATTTTCCATCTAACCTGTTAATAGGGTCACACTAACGTGGATGAAGGGAAAACACACATGTCAGCTTGATCTAAAACTTTTGTAGCCCCGATAAATTTTTAATGATAGTCGTTTAATTATTATTGTTTCTTATGGTGCGGTCCACTTGAGCTTTGGATCTGCCTCATTTTTGGGCTCATGCCCTAAAATTATTTGGCAAAATGGATGGACGGTGTGGATATAACACATTCATCACGAGTGGGGTCCAAAAAACTTTGACACTCGTGTGCTACACTTCACAATCCGAGTCCTACCTAATTCGTGCCCTTAAAAAATTGTACACGAGACATATATTAACTTAAAATTTACCAATTAAATTATGGACTGTAATTGCTAACTCAAAATGCCAAAATCAAATTGTTTGAATAGTTTTAATTGTTAATTTGTGGACGCTTATTTTTTAAAATAGGGCCTTTTGATTCTTTTTTTCATGATTCACTATCCAATAAATGTCCACCAATTCACAAGTGGGATAATGCCAATAAATTGCATGAATTTGAGGCTGATTTGGGGCATGGATTGGTCCTCCAAGTCAGCCCCAAATTGGCAACGCGATCTACCTGAATTTAATTTCATTTTTTAAAAGAACTATTGGGAGAAATGATATCAAATTGTTAAGTATATAAATTAGATATTTAGAAAATTAAATATATGAATTTTGTAGTCAAATTCAGGTTATCTGGTTCATAAATTCATCAGACAGTCCGATACAACTTCTCACCAAAGAGTGGACCGTTACACCACCATAAACATGTTCCAATTTATAAATGAATGCATATTTGGAATGCTTAGAATATTCCGGATTTAATCCATATTTTTTCATATTTTTTTGGCAAAAAAAAATAATTTGCGCCGTTACGGGCCGTTACGCCCCCGTATCCGTATCGGTTTTGGAGGGCACCGTTACGCCAACCGATACTGATATGGGACACCTTGGGTCCCACACGATCAATGGTCCACATCAAGTGGGCCCACAAAATGGGAGTGAGCCTCACATGATGGATGGCCTACATCAAAGTGTGGCCCCGCGTGATGAACGTCCCACATCAAGTGGGCCCCACGTGATGGATGGTCCACATCAAAGGTCTCACCAACTCTCGCATGATGGACAGTCCATAACTAAAGTGACTTGACAAGATGGATGATCCACATAGGTGTGCCCCACATGATGGACATCAGATATCAAAAGTGGGCCCACCTAATGGATGGTCCACATCAAAGGTGGGCCCCACATGATGGATGGCCATCAAAGTGTGGCCCCGCATGATGGGCGACCCACGTCAAGTGGGCCCCACCTGATCGATGACCCACATCAAGGGCGGGCCTCACATAATGGACAATCCACATCAAAGGTTGGCCCTTAATGATGAATGGCCCACACCCAAGGTGGCCTTACGTGATGGACAATGCATTTCGAAGGTTGGGCCCACGAGATGGACACATCAAATGTGGGCTCCATGTGATGGGTAGTGGACATTGAAGGGCCCCACATGAAGGACAATTAACGTTGATGGTGGGCCCCACATGATGGATGACCTCCATCAAGGTGGGCCCCACTAATGGACAATACACATAAAGATTGGCTCCTAATGATCAATGGTCCACATCCAAGGCAGGCCCGCACGATGGACGGTGCATTTCAAAGGTGGGCTCCACATCATGGACGATCCACATCCAATGTACGACATGATGGACAACCCATATCCAAGGTGTGAGGCATGATAGGGCTTGCTTGTTTGAGATAGAGTTATTGCAAATTTTAAAAATGACTGCAATTACCCACCAAAAAAAGCTTTTATTTGAATGTTTTACCAAACGCACTTTTTTCAAATTAGAGCTTTTTTTTTTTTTTTTAAATTCTGAAAAAGTGATTTTTCGAAACGAGCTTATTGTAAAACAAGTGCTAAAACAATAACTCCTAAATCTCCAGTTCTTATTAGAGTAGCTCGTATTGGAGTAGATAAGAGATGCCAAACGAGCTCTAAGAGTGCCTTCCATAGCGAGTAGTATGATATCCATCCACAATTTTGTTTAACCTTTTTTCTACATAGATTTTATTATTATTTTCTTCGAATGTTTGATGGCATGATTTTATCTTAAAATATGATTAAATTAAATATATTGTGTTTTTTCTTTGTTGTCTTTTGATTGCTATATCAACATGACCAGGATCCAATGGCTAGGGGCATCATCATCATTATCATCTAAGCCTTATCCCAACTAAGTGGGATCTGTTACATGAATCTTGTTCTGCCATTCTACTATATCCAATGGCTATGGTCATGATGGAAAAAAATAACAATTTGTAGGAATTTATTGTAGCAAACATTGTCACTACAATAATCAAGTTTGATCTTCACTTGTATTTTTCAGTAATAGATGAGTTTCCCTACAGACAATGAAATTTTCTCACTCTATCGGATTAGCAAACTTTTTCTTTTTCGTTTTTTTGGATCCTTGCCTTGGCATGGCTGGGGGGGTCCCACTCGTAGAATGCTGAGTGCATGTGAGGCTTTGTTCAATCATGCTCTGATGGACCAATTTGAGAAGGAGATGAGCCATTCATTATGAGTCAGGATGAGGAGATTAAACTGCTTGATATGTATGTTTCATTTAGAGGCGCAAGCTTTGCTGGTCCTATGAGTATTTGAGGTTTTAGAGATGCACATTTTGCGCAGGGAATCACATGTTTCATTTTTGGTTCTCTAAACATTTTAGTGGATCTTATGTGATGGCCCTTTGGTTCTCCACTTCTTTTTGCATTATTTGGTGCCTTGAGCAGATGGCTTGTATTGTGCATGTATATACAATAGTACAAAGAACAACTAGAAGTTGCTGAAACAAATATTAACAACATCGTAATTCCAATCTTTTTAAGAAGAAAGGGGAATGAGTTCTCCAACCACACCTAGTAAGGATTGTGCCAGCCGGTCTCTAGACTGGGTAATGGAAGATGGTTTAGTGTCAAGTAGCATCATGTGGTTGAACTTTTACCCCGTAATCATGAGAATTCCCATCTCGAATTTGGCAACACTGGGTTCATTAAGCTGACCCAAAGAACTGGAAAAAGGTAGTGTATGACAAGGATGATGATGATTTAGGGGAATTATTCTTTGCAACTAGTTTGACCATATTGGCATAAATAATCTGCATTTGGCATGTGTACATTTCAAAAAATCAACCTGTAGTTATCACATTGATAAGGTGATCCCAACCATCTAAACAGTGCTCTTTCTTTTATAACATTTTATTTTCCAAGCCCCCTGTCAAATGGTTAGAATTGTTGGTTTGAAGTGATTCCTGAGAGACCAAGGTACAGTCCCACTGATGGACCATCTCTTTTGATAACTGGACGTTTTCATCAGAGTATATTTAGACTGTCCACTTTACAATCTGTTGATTAGATGGGTACAATCGTACAATCAGTGTTACTTTAAATCTATGGCCCAAAAGAGAGTGGGTTGGGGTAAGTGGTAACGATGCAACAACTTTAGGAACTAGAATCTAAATCGCACAAATCTTAAAATACTCATTTAGAGATCAAGCTCCTCAAAGTTGTCACAATATTACCTTCGATAATCCAAAATCAGCAATAAATGGTAACACAATAAGTAAATTGATTATATGGAATTGCTCCATGCAACCCTAAGGCATTGCACCAATTAATATTAATACCATCGGATAAAACATTAAAGAATCAAATAAACCTCTTCATTCAATCAAAATAACCATCAACCAATAAAATAGTCTTTACATCATTACTTACTTTTTGTTAAAGAAAAGAAAGCCTTTTAATATAATCCTAACCATCTATATGTTATTTTCAAATCATTAAAGTGTCCTTGAATACCTCCACAACCATAAATGCTTTTATGTAAATGGTCATTGTTGGAAACTGTATATTTTTGTTTATTTTCTGGTGCTCGTGATGTATCGTATTTATCATGTCTTTTTATTGTGGGTGCGTATTAATGTTATGGTGCTCCCTTAGGTCACCAGTTCTTTCTTATGTTTAGAGCTTTCTTAATAAAATAGAGAGAGAGAGAGAGAGAGAGAGAGAGAGAGAGAGAGAGAGAGAGAGAGAGAGAGAGATTCTCTCTTCTTGCCCAAACTCTCTTCCATCCCTTTTCATCTTTATGATATCAGAACTAGGGGATCGAAAACCCTAGATATTCCTATTCTTTCCTTCTTTACTCCTTTTCCTTTTCCCATTCTAGGGTATTTCCGTACCCACCTTTTTCTCCATACATTGCAAAACCAAAAGTTGTGGAGTGGAAACAGAAAAGTATTGACGGTGGTCAATAGGGTAGGAAATTGGAGGGGATCTCGTCTGTTGGTAGGGATGTGGATTACCTTGCAGCTGAAGGGGAGGAGGGGGGCTGGTCGAAAGTTCCCAGCTGAAAAGGGTTGATGGAGTAGAAAACAGGCCGCAGGATGAGTCTCTTAAAGTACCCAACACTGTATGTTATTGGATTCCCGAAAGGTTCGATGCCGATCAATTTTGAGAGGGTTTTCGGAAGGGTGGGGTAGTGATGGAAGTGGTGGTTCTCAGTGATTGCATTAACAGCTTATAGGGGGTTTGCCTTTGTTCGTTTGAGCACAAAGTCGAAGCTAACCTAGGTGGTGGAAACTTTGCATGGGGTGAGTTTAGGAGGTGTGAAGCTATCGGTACAGAGGGCGTGTTTCAGATCGGAGTTGAAGAACATGGAGGTGTTCGGGTCGATGGGGTGAAACCATGGTGTGTCGTAAAGGCCGTTACGTAAAGGTATCGGTGACAACTGTTACACGTTACGGGGTTGTAACGGCCGTTATGGAAAAAAATGACCTGTAATTGCCATCAACGGCATGTTACATCCTCTATAAAGGCCATAATAGCCTTGTAATGGTCTATTACAAGACATATACAAGTTTTTTTTTTTTAATATACTTTTTAATCAACATTACGAGGTAGATATAGGTTTTTCGAAATTTTTTTCAATAAATAAAAAAATAAAAAAGAGAGACCGTAATGGCCTATGCCCCGTCTCGTAAAGGTAACGGTGGTAGCCGTTACAGCGATTGTTACCGTTACGGAACACCTTGGGTGAAACAACATCAAAGCTATGCCTCTGACTGCAATGGAGAAGGAGACAGTCGATGTAGTGCCTTAAGTTCAAATGGCTGGAAAGGTTAAATTTAGGGAAGAAAATCGAAAATCCTTTAGAGTGGCGGTAGTGGGCAAAGACCATTCGAAGGAAGACCAGATATCGTCAAAGTCCTTGGCTGATACTAGGACAATAGAGGTAGGGAAACGAGTGTACAGAGAAGGAAACTCAGAATCGAGGGTGGTCCGTTTGAGGTCAGAGGTGATTTAAGAGTTGTGGTCGTCACTTCATCTCTCTATTGTGGCGACAATGAAGGATGGGGCTTCCTATCTCAGGTCAGGCAATGGCTTTTGGACTGTTGACGCCTAATGCGGCCTAAGGCTAGAAGATTATGCTCTGAAGCCTATAGAAGTTAACGAGGTGTGGATTCAGATATGCCCGGATGCTAATATGGGTAGCTTACTTATTGCCAGAGCCATTCACAGAGATGGTACGATTCTTCAACTTTGTAGGTGGGAAGAGTATTCCATCTTTGGTAAAGAAGACTATTGGTTCCTTACTTAGGGTATACCTTTAGAGTTCTGATTCAACGACTTCTTCGTCGCTATTGCAAGCTGCTTGAGGGACTTTGTTGAAATTGATTATGCGGCGAAGAGTGCCAATGAGTTGGGGGTCGCTAGGGTGTGCATCAAAAGTTGGGGGATCCCAAGTCAATTTTTGTGATGATTGGGGACAAGCAGGTGAAGCTAAAGGTTCAACAGGAGGAGATTGGGGGCTTGCATCCTCGATGGGTGAGGTTTGTAGGAGAAGAGAAGCTGGATATTCCACGGTGGGAGATGGCGCTCGAAATCTCCCGGAAGAAGGCAAATGGATAGGATGCTCCCTCAGCACACCGGATGGGATAGTCGAGTGTTGTCACTCTTTCATTGGCAATGTTTTGCTAGAGAAAGCCACAAGTGGCGTAGATTGTCCTGCGGGCATTGTTTGAATTATCTTCGATATTATCGTTATCTCTAGCTTGGAAATACCAATAACATTGGTAGCGATATCGATAACACAGGTAGTATTATAAATTCCAGACATCAACAATGTATCTCTAAGTATTGCCAACGTATCGATATTCCTAATATTTTCAATTATGTGAATTCCAGGCGTCGCTTGTTTCACCAATGTATCGATACAACAAATGTATCGTCAATATTTTCGACTGTGTAATGACGCTTGTATAACAAGTGTATTGGCGATATTTCAATAATATCACCAATGTAGAGATATCTCAGAAAGTTTGTTTATTAAAAAAAACCTATTTTAAGTTTCGTTGGCTAGGGATATGGAAACAATATCGATATAGTCTATTTAACAAGTTGAAAGAAATATTGTGGTCTTAAAAGCATGTGCTGTTGAAAGAAATCAGTCCAACCATCCCATCCGACCTATTTAACCATCCAACCTTCTGTCCAAACATCCATCGATATTGCAAAATATCAACAACACATGATATTTCACCAAGAAATCATCAACAATTGGAAAGGAAACGAAAGATTGTGGTCTCAATAGCACGCATGTTGTGATATCGATAATATCGGGATATCATCAATGAGAAATTGAACACTACATACAACCATGTGCCGATGAAAAGATTTAAAATAAATTTTTTTTTCTAATAAACAAAATTTTGATGATATCAATATGTTGGCGATATTATTGAAATATCGTCGATACACTTATAATACAAGTGTTACCTAGAATTTACAAAGTCGAAAATATTGTTAATATATTGGTGATATTGATGCATTGGCAATACAAACGACACCTAGAATTTACATAGTTGAAAATATTGGCGATTACGCTGGTGATATTGATATGTTGGTGATACTTAACAATACATTGCTAATACCTATACACTTATGATGCAAGCATTACCTAGAATTTACATAGTTGAAAATATTGTCAATACATTGGTGATATTGATGCATTGGTAATACAAACGACACCTAGAATTTACATAGTTGAAAATATTGGCGATTACATTAGTGATATTGATACGTATTAGTGTTATTGATACGTTGGCGATACTTAGCAATACATTGCTAATACTTGGAATTTCCGATACTACCAGTGTTATCGGTATCGCTAAGCTGGAGATAAAGATAATATCGGAGATAATTCGAACACTGCCCCCGACTCAAATGCAGAAGGGGGTAAGCCTCCAATTGCAGACCCGATAGTTGACGAACCTCTTGGGGAAGGTGATGAGGACATCATGTTACGTACACCCTTACGTACGTATCAGAGGAGGAAGCGGGCCACGCCGATTTCCCTGTGGCTAGTCGAGTACTCGCGATCGTGCTGAAGACCCCATGTGCATGTGTGAGCATTTGAAAGACCTCACACTGGGAAGATGCACATGGGCTGCTTTATGGTGTGATCCAGACCGTTGGATCAGAGAGTCAGAGGGACGCAACTATCGGGCCATTGATTGTTGATCGTCCACATCAGTTTTAGACTTTATCATCTTTTAGGTTTTAGTTTTTTATTATTTTATATTTAGACACATTATGAGTGTTTTGGTTGATTTTATTTATACTAAGGCTATTTTCGTTAAGATTCACAGGACAAGGGGGATTGTTGTAATTTTTGAAACTTCTTGGATCTATAAAAAGAGGGGGGCATGTGACCTCTCTCCCATTGAATTTTGTGATTAAAAATAAAAAGAGAAAAGCTTGTGCTTTCTTCTTCCATCTTCATGCGATTTGAAAGGAAGATTGGTGTGAGGTCTCCATCTATCCCCGCACCATCTTCTCTTTTCTTCCTCATCCAGGTATTTTCTTCAGGTTTTTCATTCTCTACATCCCAGATCTTCGTCTTCTCCCAAACGCTACTTTCTCATACCCATTCACAATCCAAACCCTAACCGACCTAAACCCATCCTCCCATGCCACACTTGTGACCGTACGGCCACACGTGTGAATCCCACCTGCCCTTTTGGGTTTCCCACCATCATTATATCAAAACCCCTTTCTTCCATCCCCGAAACCCTAACCCTAAACCTAAAATTCTTAATTTTCCTACTTTCCCAAATTACCCAAACCCTAATTTTCACCATAGGTTGTATTAGGTTTCCTATTTTGAAATAAACTATACCCTATGCTAATCGGATGTCCCTACATCCATTAGATCCTAGTTTCTTTTTATTTAATGATCTTGTGTTACGATGTTGGTAGCTTAGGTCAGGATTATGCATGATTTTCTTTTGATTTTCATGATATTTGTGATGAATATAGCGATGTTTGTGTTTTTTTGTTAAATATCTTAATTCGATTATTTGATCTCACACGTTACTTTGTTCATGTATCGGTCTTGCAACAGAAGGTTGTATGATCGTTAGCAAGATGGTCGAGGAAGGAGAGCTGTTGGAAGAACCCGTGGTGGTGACACCCCTCTGCAGAAAGAAAATGCATCGCATGTCCATATGTGACATTATGTGATTGCATAATGTCCCAACGGTCAAAAATCTGATTTCATCTCTATCCAATACAACCAGAAGCCGCGAGAATGATTTCATGCTAGGTGAGTAAAGCCTAGTTTCTATGATCCTATTTGTCTAGGTGATTTAAATGCAGATAGTGAGTGGCTCGGGGAGAGAGAGAGAGAGAGAGAGAGAGAGAGAGAGAGAGAGAGAGAGAGAGAGTTCTTTGCAGGCGAGGACCTAACATGGGCCTATGTTGAAGATGCCACATTCAAATTGACACCTAGAGAGAGTTCTTCCATTTGAAAGACTGAGAAGGGGGGCGAGCAGTAGCAGTCAGGCGGTGGACTAGATTGAGGAGGTAGAAGAAGAAGGTAATCAATATCGACGACCATTGGATGTAGATGAAGTGCGAGTGCGAACCGATGATGGAGAAACATACGAAGATGAAATATACATTGAAGAAGGAGACGACTTTGATGACGACGACGACGGTGGTGATCAAATGCCATAATGGCAACTGGATCAATGTATATAATATTTGCTTATTACTATATTAGTAGCCTATGTTAGAATCTTTAAATTATTATTTTTTATTTCATTATTTTTTAAGTTGTGCTTGTTTTTTGTAAATTGTTTTTGTACATTAAGTTGTAACTTAAAACTTGAAAGTTCAATTTATCAATAAAATTTCAATGTTCGAAATTTTTAATAATTAATTCTCTTAATGTAGCTTGTTGATTGGTTTGTTTAAATTTATGTAAATATTATATAAATAATTAAATATATAACTTAATAAAACACTCAAACTACAATGAAATAAGTAAAATAAGTTGACCAATCACTTAGGCAAGTGTTCCCTATTTTTTAAAAAAGAATTTTACATTTTTTTTTCCAAAATTTCCCTTTTTTCCATTATATATATATATATATATATATATATATATATATATATATATATATATATATATATATATACACACACACACGGAAACGCTCACCTGCGAACCAGTTCGTACGTACTACGTACGAACTTTTTTTGGGAACCCATCATACGTGATGTGGATCCCAAATCTGAACCGTTCATGTGAAGCAACACCTCGTAAAACCCCTCGTGCCCAAGTTTTACTTTGATCTAAAACTTTGATGGGCCATGAAAAATGAAAACAGTTTCCTCCCTTGATTTGCATTTTTCTTTGCTATGGCCCACCAGAATTTTAGATCGGGGTGAAAATTTCTCACATAGGGTTTCATGGGATTCCGCATCACATGGACTGTTCAGATTAGACACCCATGGCATGTGTGCAAAGGTGCGCATGTGCGTAGGTGCGTAGGGGAGCATGACTCTCTCTCTCTCTCTCTCTCTATATATATATATATATATATATATATATATATATATATATATATATACACGACTGCATATGTCAACAACATATGTTGATTGCATTCAATCACATATGCGATTTGACAACATTGAGTACAGAGGTGGCTAGACCGATGGACAGGTATGAAGGGCCATCAGATCGTAGTGAGGGAATTACTGAAGAGCAATTTTTATGGGAAAAAAACATTTTAGAAAGAGTGGGGGGTTTGGCAGGGATATCATTTGACAAAGATGAGGATGTTTATGAATTTTATCAATTTGTTCATATTAGGGGAACATAGTGACAATAGGATTTCCAAGCTCTGAACCTCAAGAAATCTCCCAAAGGTATGAGGGAGTTGTTGAGCCTAGAATGTTTGATAAATTATGACTCGGCGGTTAGCGCTAGTGGTGGTAAGATAGCGAGATCGGGAAGAGTTGTTGCTCAATGATTATTTTATTCTTGAATGTCAAAGGCTTGGGTTGTAAGTTCAAGGGAGCTCAGGTCAGAAATATTTTTAGAAAAGACAGAGGTAGACATCATCACCTTCCAAGAATCCAAGTTGTAGTCTGTTGACAAAGTTATGGTTCAGTCTCTATGGGGTTAAATCTTTTGATTAGGTCTCAATTGATGCTTTACGGTCTGCTAGGGGAATTTTACTCAGTTGGAATGTTGACAAGTGGAAGGTGGATTATGTTGTTGGCTCCTTTTCTTGTCTATTTTGCTGAGGAACATGTCAAATGGGTTCTAGTGGATTTTTTTAGCAATTTATGGGCCCATGTTTTTACAGAGTCTGAGACCAATTTTGGCTAGAACTTAACAGTATCAGTCAAAGGTGGGTGGAGCTGTAATGCATTGGGGGAGATATCAATGTGGTTAGGTTTTCTTTTGAGAAATTGAGGGGTGGCATGGTGTATATAAGTATGAAGAACAACTCCAATTGGGTGGCCCGACATGAGCTTGTTGATTTGTCTCCTGGGAGATACGTATAGGTAACGACCGTGACCGTTATGTGATACGGGGGTGAAACGGGTAGGTTTTTTGGGACCGTATCGGCTGTTTTAGGGGTCGTAATGGCCATTATGGGGCATAACAATTGTTACCCCCATAATGGTAAAAAAAAAAACCACTTCTTTTTTCAATGTAAATTCATTTTTTCCTTATCTTTTCACTTTTTTCATTTCAAAAACTTTTTTAGATCATTCTATAGTAAATTTTGACCACTCATACTATAGTTAAGATTAAAATAGTATATTGAAGTGACTCTGGCAAATTAGAAGCTCCGATGGCCATTTTTTCAAAAAGTCGAAAAAATGATAAATATGTATTTCTCTTTCGATTTCTGATTCTAATGCTTGATGGTGATTTGTAAACATTAGAGACATAACACGTCCATAACTTCACCAGACAACCCAATACAACTGATGAAGACATCACTTCACGTACACCCTTGCATACGTATCAGAGGAGGCGGACCACACTGATTTCCCTGTGGTTAGGTGAGTATCCATGATCGTGTTGAAGACTCCATGTGCATGTGTGAGCATCTGGAAGACCCCACACTAGGAAGATGCACATGGGCTGCTTAATGGAGTGATCCAGACTGTTGGATCGGAGGGACGTGACGATCCGGCCATTGGATCACATGATCGGATCATTATCGTGGATCGTCCACATTTCTTTTTCTCAGCTTTTATAAGTTTATAGGATTTAGTTTTGTTTATGTTATGTTTGAACGTTATTATGAGTGTTTTTAGTTGATTGTAGTTTGGCAAGAGCTATTTTCGTCAAAATTCACAAAATAGGGTGTTTATTGTAATTTTTGAACTTTCTTAAAGTATAAAAGAGGATGGGTGTGTGACCCTCTCCCTCATTGGATTTTGTGTTTTAAAAAAAAAAAAAAAAGAGAGAAAAGTTCTTGCTTTCTTATTCCATCTTCATGCGATTTGAAGATACTTCTATACAATTTAGAAGGGAGATTGGTACGAGGCTAATCTTCATCAACGAAGGTGCGAGGTATCTATCCCCACACCATCTTCTCTCTTCTCCTCCATCAAGGTATTTTATTTGAATTCTTCGATTCTCCCATCCCAAGCCCTCATCCTTTTATAAATCCATCTTTCCTTTACCTTTCAACAATCCTAAACCCTAACCGACCTAACCCATCCATCCCACGCCACATGTGTGAATCCTTCGGGTTGGCCATACGGCCACACCTTGCTCCTTTTGGTTTTCCATCATCATTATATCAAAATCCATTTCTTCCATTCCCAAAACCCTGACCCTAAACATAAAATCCATAATTTTCCAACTTTACCAAATTACCCAAACCCTAATTTTCACCATAGGTTGTATTAGGATTTCTACTTTGAAATAGATTATACCCTATGCTAATTAGATGTCCTTATATCCATTAGATCCTAGTTTTGTTTTATTTAATGATCTTATGTGATGATGTTGATAACTTAGGATAGGATCATGCATGATGTTTTTTAGGTTTTCATGGGATTTGTGATGATTATGGCAGTGCTTGTGTTTTTTTGTTACTTGCCTTAATTCTGCTGGTTGATTTCACATGTTATTTGGTTCATGCATCGGTCCTGCATCATATTTGGTATTAAAGCACAGTTTTAGTGTAGGTCAGTCTATTGTCAATCCTTTTTCTGTGGTCAAAATTTTCTACAGAACCCCTTTACCCAAATCGTAAAAATCGTAGAAGTTTTGGGTACTGACTCTTCGAAGGGGACATATTTTGTTTAGTCAGCCCTTTTTTCTAGGTTTTGTCGAGTCCCCATATAGAGCTTGGCCATATAGGATTTTTGTATTGCATTTTGGTTAGAGTCACATCTAGGGTTTCCTTTTAGAGTTTCCTTGTGTATGCCCACTCGTTTGGGACGTGGTTTTGGTCTACAACTCATAATGAATTTAGAGCAGATTGTCGAGGCCCTTAATGCTATCAATAACCGTTTGACAACCATTGAAGTGCACAACAGAACCACTGCCACTCAATTAACCGCAACCAATGTGCACGTCAATCAACTTGAGGCCTCCTTACAGGCAAACCCCGACACTGGGGAAGACGTTCAATCTCAGGTCGGAGATCAAGTTGATAGGCGGGAGCATGGTCGTGGCCAAGGCGTTGGCTGTGGCCGAGAACACGTTCCACCACCACGTGAGGAGCATTATGATCGTTATGATTCAGATGCACAAGTCATGAAAAGTGTGAAAGTTGACCCCCAGTTTTGATGGTCGTGTGGACCCTAAAGCATTAATTGATTGGTTGGCAGATATAGACCACTATTTTGAGTGGTATGATATGTCTGATGCCTGTTGAGTGAGATTTGCCAAGATGAAGTCGGTGAGTCAAGCCAAACTTTTTTGGACCAACATAGAACGTAAAATTGAAAGGAAGGGAGAACTTGCGCACTGAGCCGAGATGAAAGGGGTCCTTAAAAAAAGTATCTCCCTCTTTCTTATCACCAGAGGCTCCTAGACCAATGGCAGGCTTTGCGCCAGGGATCCATGACCGTGCCAGATTAAATTGCTAGGTTTGAGGAGTACATGATGTGTTGTGACATTGAGGAGGACTCGATGGTTATATTGTTCAGATTCAGGATGGGCCTCCGATTTGAGATCCAATGAGAACTTTATTCTTGTGATGTTGGTACATTGGAGCACATGTACCAAGTTGTGCAAGACATTGAACACTTCCTCAAGGCACTAGTTGGTAAGCATTATGACTCTTAGGATCCAAGTGTCAAGACTTACTCCCAAGGGGCTAAGCCTCAAATTGGGTCCCAACCCAACCCTAGAGATGTCAAAGGAAAAGGGATAGCAAGTGCTAGCTATAAGGGAGGTGAGCAAATGTGATACTTAAATTATCATGGAGTTAGTCACTTTGCGCATCAATGTTCCTCGAAAGAAAGGAACAAAGCCTTGGTAACTGACGATGGTGTGGAAGGATATGAGCAGGGCGATTATGTAGAAGAAGTCTATCAACCCAACATCACTGGTGCTAGTGATGAGGAAGTAGAAGAAGAAGAGACTATACTACTTGTAGTAGTCAAGTGTGCCTTGACCAGTGCTAAGAAGAATGATGACTGTCGTCGAACTACGATATTTTATACCTATGCAAAATGTGGAGAGAAGATGCAAGGTGATCGTCGATAGTGGTAGCTGTACCAATGTGGTCTCCACTAGCACTTTGTCCCGTTTGTGTTTGAAACCTAAACCGCACCCTCAGCCCTATAGAGTGTCATGGGTGGATGCATCTTCCATGCCTGTTACCTAGCGATGTCTCGTGCCCGTTAATTTTGGATCCTATTCAGATTCACTATGGTGCGACGTCTTACCTATGGATGTTGGATACATCATTTTGGGACGGCCTTGGCTATTTGACCACGATGTGACGGTGTACGGCCACTCAAACGTATGTTCGTTCATGCATCAAGGCAAAAAGATATCTTTAGTTACTCTCCCACCAAAAAGCAATGCGGAGAAGAAAACTGAGGGGAAGTCGGGTAACCCAAGGGATACAAGAAAATCTAAACCTAAGTCTCTCCATGTAATCAACGCCAAGGAGTTTGAGGGAGAGACTACGGTGGATTCGATGGTGTACGCCTTAGTGGCGAGAGAAGTTACACCCGAGGTTAGTGTAGAGGGACCGCTTGAGGTGAAGTCGATTATGGATGAGTTTCACGATGTATTTCCAGAGGACTTGCTAGATGAGCTTCCACCCATGAGGGACATCCAGCATGCTATTGATCTTATCCCTGGGTCGACTCATCAAACCTTCCTCACTATCGAATGAACCCTACGGAACATGCGGAGTAGAAGAGGTAAGTGGATGAGCTCCTCAAAAAGTGTTTCATTCAGGAAAGTATGAGACTGTGTACCGTGCCAGCACTTCTTACACCCAAGAAAGATAGCACGTGACGCATGTGTGTGGACAATCAAGCCATCAACAAAATCATGGTCGAGTACCGATTTCCTATACCGCGTCTTGATAATATGTTAGACATGATGGCGAGTGCCACAATCTTTTCAAAGATAGACCTCAAGAGCGGGTATCACCAAATACATATACGTCCAGGAAATGAGTGGAAGACAACTTTCAAGATGAAGGATGGGCTATACGAGTGGCTAGTCATGCCCTTTGGCTTAACTAACGCCCCGAGCACATTTATGAAAGTGATGACCTAGGTGTTGAGACCCTTTATGGGTAAGTTCATTATGGTGTATTTTGATGACATTCTTATGTATAACACATCACAGGAACAACATCTCCACCATCTAAGGCAAGTTTGCGGGGTCCTCAGAAGTGAAAAGTTGTATGTCAACGTTAAGAAATGCACATTTATGTCAAAAAGCGTTATCTTCTCAGGCAAGTTTGCGGGGTCCTCAGAAGTGAAAAGTTGTATGTCAACGTTAAGAAATGCACATTTATGTCAAAAAGCGTTATCTTCTCAGGGTTCATCATATCAACTGAGGGCATGAGAGCGGACCCTGAGAAAGCCAGGGCCATAGTTGAATGGCTTGAACCGTGCAATATTCATGAGGCGGGAAGCTTTCCTGGCTTGACAACTTTTTATAGGTGGTTCATTAGAGGATTTAGCTCCATTATGGCTTCCATCACAGATTGTATTAAGGGGAGTTTGTATGAACTAAAGCTGCCTCTAAAGCTTTTAAGGAAATTAAGGGCAAGATGAACGAAGACCCTGTCACGCGCCTTTCAGACTTTTCTAAAGTTTTTATGGTCATGTGTGATGCATATGGGGTAGGTATAAGTGGTGTGCTCAATCAGGAAGGGCACCTCGTTGCTTATTCTAGTGAGAAGTTGAATGAAGCAAAGCAACGATATTCCACCTATGACAAAGAGTTCTATGCGGTCGTCTAATCCTTGCGCCATTGGCAGCATTATTTATTATCACAAGAATTTGTCTTGTTTTTTGACCACTGGGCCTTACGTTACCTCAGTTCTCAGAAGAAACTAAACCCTGGGCATGCTAAATAGGTTCAATTTCTTCAAGAATACTCTTTCGTTCTTAAACATAAGGTTAGGGTCGAGAACAAACCTGTTAATGCCCTTAGTCATCAGGTGGCGCTTCTCCAAAGTATGAGAGTGGAAGTAACTAGGTTTAATCAGCTAAGAGAGGAGCATCCTACATGCCCAGACTTTGGTGATTTGTATGCGTCGCTACGAGATGGTCAGTCAACCAGCAGCCGACAGTCGCGGGTTTGTCATCATCGATGAGTTCCTAATTAAAGGTGATAGACTCTGCATTCCCCGTATCTCCCTCCATGATTTCCTAGTTTGGGAACTTCATGCAGGAGGGGTAGCCAGTCATTTGGGGAGGAGACCATTGCCCTTGTGGAGGATAGATTTTATTGGCAAGTCTTAAGCGAGATGTAGCTAAGATTGTTGGGCAGTGCAGGACTTGTCAACTGGCAAAGCAAAATACAGGATTGTATGTGCCTTTGCTAGTACCCCATGCTCCGTGGCATGACATTAGTATGGATTTCGTGTTGGGCTTACCAAAAACTATCAAGAAACATGATTCTGTATTTGTGGTTGTAGACCGTTTTTCCAAAATGGCCCATTTCATTCCGTGCTCGAAAATGTCAGATGCCTCCAATGTGGCTAAACTTTTGTTTGGGGAGGTAGTGCGTTTGCATGGTTTACCTAAGACCATAGTGTCTGATCGTGATGTACGCTTTATGAGCTATTTTTGCAAGACACTATGGCACATGATGGGGACAAGGCTTCAGTTTTCATCTTCCTATCACCATCAAACAGATGGTCAAACTGAAGTTGTCAGTAGGAGTCTTCGAAATCTGCTTAGATGTCTTGTGGGTGATCACGTCCGAACTTGGGATACCGTTTTGCCTATAGCCGAGTTAGCATATAATAGTTCCATCAATAGGTCCATACGCATGAGTCCATTTGAGGTTGTGCATGGCTACAAACCTAGGAAACCAGTTGATCTCATACGTTTGTCTGTGTCCCATAGGCCTTCTGAGTTTGCACGTCACATACATTAGTTGCATAGCGAGATCAGGAAGCGAATTAATGTAAGTAATGAAAAATACAAAGTATTTGCTGGTTCTCATCACAGGTTTCATGAATTCCAAGTATGAGATTATGTCATGGTTCGTATGAAGCCTGAACGGTTCCCACACGAGGCTGTTAAAAAATTACAAGCGCGTAGCGCAGGACCATACAAAATAATGCAGAAACTGGGTCCTAATGCAGATGTAGTAGACCTTCCACCTACCATGGGAATTAGTTCTACTTTTAATGTGGAAGATCTAGTACAATACAAAGGTCATGCTACTTCATCTTTTGATCAATCCACAGACCCTCCCACAGATCATGGGCTAGTCCCAAATCCATGGCCCTTACCTGACCAATCATCCGAGTTACCACCTTTACCTTCATTGCTTGCTCGAAGTGAACAGATAGAGGACATACTGGATGCATAAGCAGTTTCCACTCGACATGGAGGATTTCGAAAATTCCTTGTCAAGTGGAAGCACAGGCCGATTTCAGACAGTACGTGGATTACAGAGAACGAGCTACAACATTTAGATCTAGACATTTTGGAGCATTACAGGAGTTTTAATCTGCCAGAGGCGAACTATTCTCAGCCGAGGATAGTTGATGAGGACATCACTTCACGTACACCCTTGTGTACGTATCAGAGGAGGCGGGCCACATTGATTTCCCTGTGGCTAGGCGAGTATTCGTGATCATGTTGAAGACCCCATGTGCATGTGTGAACATCTGGAAGACCCCACACTAGGAAAATGCACATGGGCTGCTTTATAGAGTGATCTAGACCGTTGGATCGGAGGGACGTGATGATCGGGCCATTGATCGTGGATCGTTCACATTAGTTTTTCTTGGCTTTTATCAGTTTATAGGATTTAGTTTTGTTTAGGTTATGTTTGGACACTATTATGAGTGTTTTTATTTGATTTTAGTTAGGCTAGGGCTATTTTCGTCAAAATTCACAAAATAGGGTGCTTATTGTAAATTTTAAACTTTCTTGAAGCTATAAAAGATGGTGGGTGTGTGACCCTCTCCCTCATTTGATTTTGTTTTATATATATATATATATATATAAGCTCTTACTTTCTTCTTCCATCTTCATGCGATTTGGAAGAAAGATTGATGCGAGGCTAATCTTCATCAACGGATGTGCGAGGTCTCCATCTATCTCCACACCATCTTCTCTCTTCTCCTCCATCAAGGTAATTTCTTCGAATTCTTCGATTCTCCCATCATAAGCCTTCATCCTTTCATAAATCCATCTTTCATTTACCTTTCAACAATCCTAAACCCTAACCGACCTAACCCATCCATCCCACGTCACACGTGTGAATCCTTCGGGTTGGCCGTACGGCCACACCTTGCCCCTTTTGGCTTTCCATCATCCTTATATTAAAACTCATTTCTTTCATTCCTAAAACCCTAACCCTAAACCTAAAATCCTTAATTTTCATACTTTCCCAAATTACCTAAACCCTAATTTTTACCCTAGCTAGGTTGTATTAAGATTTCTACTTTGAAATAGACTATACCATATGCTAATTGGATGTCCCTCCATCCATCAGATCCTAGTTTCGTTTTATTTAATGATCTTGTGTGATGGTGTTGGTAACTTAGGCTAGGATCATGCATGATGTTCTTTTAGTTTTCATGGGATTCGTGATGATTATTGCAATGCTTGTGTTTTTTTTTTTTTTTTTGTTAATTGTCTTAATTCTATTACTTGATCTCACATGTTATTTGGTTCATGCATCGGTCCTACGTTAACAACACTTTTAACAAAGAGTGGACCGTTATGCTACTGTAAACATGTTCAAAACAAAAAATGAATACATATTTGGAATATTTTTATTATTTTAGATTTTCTAGATATTTTTCAGAATTTTTTTGGACAATTTTTTTCAACCGTTACGGGGGGTCGTAACGCTCGTTATGCCCCTGTATCAACCGTTATGATCAATACTCGTATCGATAGCAGTGGTGACCGTTACAGCCACTGTTACCAATACGGAATACCTTGCTTGGGAGAGCTAAATATACATGGTCTAATGGGCAATCAGACATGATAATGTCTCGTTTGGACTAATATCTAATTTCTCTTCAGACTGGGTGGATTGATTTCCCTTGTTGAGTGAATGGGTTGCGCCAAAGATTGCATCAGACCATCTTCGAATCATTCTCGAAGTGCCCGAAGACAATTGGGGTCCTAGAACTTTTGGATTTGAAGCATCGTGGCTAGAGATTGATGGTTTCGAAGATATGATTGCAGAGTGGTGGTCCTCCTTTGTGGATGGTTTCGTTTTAGCAGAAAACTTAAAACTTCTCAAAGACAATTAACTCCTGGAAAAAGAGGTTGGGTGCTCGGGGGGCTGAATTCGATTCTATGTTGGAAGAGATCATGGAACTTGATTTATCGAGGAAAGTAGCAGTCTATCACTGGAAGGTAGAATCAGAAGAGAAGATTTGTCATTGAAATATGCTCAACTGTCTAAAAAAAAACAAACTAAATGGCATTAAAGATTGAGGGCCTTGTGGTTAAAGGAGGATAAGTAGAGAAAGATTTGATGATGATAATGTGAAGAAGAGAGGAAAATATTGAGAAAGAAGAAGAATGAGAGTTTGGGAGAGATGTTGTGTTAGGCTTGCTTGCCCTAACACATAATATTTTATTATAATAAAGCATATAGTACATCGTAGGAGAAAAGGGAAGTGTGCACATGCACTTACACTAACCACCAAACCACATATACAATACATAACATTCTATACTCCCCCTCAAGTTGGAGCATAGATGTTGATCATGCCCAACTTGTCACAAACACGATGAGGAGTATCTCGACTCAAGGACTTTGTAAGAACATCAACAAGTTGATCCCCAGATCGAACAAAAGGAGTGACGATTTCCTTAGAAGCAACTTTCTCCCGAATAAAGTGACAGTCGACCTCATTATGTTTGGTTCGCTCGTGGAAAACCGGGTTACGAGCAATATGGATGGCCGCTTGGTTGTCACAGTGAAGAGGAACAAGATCTGAAGGAGGATAGCCAAGTTTATTAAGAAGGTTGCGAAGCCACACGAGTTCACACGTTGCATGAGCCATAGCACGATATTCTGCTTCAGCCGAGGACCGGGCAACAACTGGCTGCTTTTTACTCTTCTAGGTTATAAGATTGCCACCTAGGAAGGTACAGAAGCCGGATGTAGGGCGGCGATCAAAAGTACTACCTGCACAATCAGCATCGGAATATCCAGAAAGATGAAGATGACTAAGGAACTGAAAGTGGAGGCCAAGACCCGGGGATGATTTTAAATACCGAAGTATGCGGTAGACAACCGTGAGATGGGAAGTACGGGGAGCTTGCATGAATTGGCTAACCCCCACTGCAAATGAGAGATCTGGGCGAGTAATAGTCTGGTAAATAAGCTGGCCTACAAATCGTCAATACATCTCGGGATCAGTAAGGAGAGCATCATCATCTGGTCGAAGCATCTGTGAAGTATCTATGGGAGTGGTAGCAGGCTTGCACCTTAACATGCCGGTCTCCATGAGAAGATCGAGCACATATTTTCGTTGCAACAAGACCAATCTAGATGATGAGCGAGCAACTTCAATTCCGAGGAAGTAGCGAAGAGGACCAAGATCCTTTATCTCAAACTTGGTCTTCAAAAAATCTTTGACCTCCCTCATTCCAGCAGAATCACTACTGGACAGAACGATATCATCCACATAGACAATGAGAACCATGATGCCCGTCGATCGTCGACATATAAAGAGAGAATGATCAGCATGACTACGAATAAAGCCAAACTCTAAGAGAGTTTGACTAAAATTTTCGAACCATGCACGTGGAGATTGTTTGAGTCCATAAAGTGCCTTCTTCAACCGGCAGACAAGTGCAGGGTTGTGAGAAGCAACAAAGCCAGGAGGTTGATGCATGTAAACTTCCTCTACAAAATACCCATAGAGAAACGCATTCTTAACATCAAGCTGAAACAAGGGCCATGATAAATTAACGGCTAAGGAGAGCACAACGCGAATCGAATTAAGCTTAGCCACCCAAGAGAATGTCTCGAAGTAATCCACACCATGAGTCTGTGTGTAACCCTTAGCAACAAGACGAGCTTTATAGCGATCAATTGAGCCGTCTGGAAGAAACTTGATCGTATAAACCCATCGACAGCCAACAGGTTTATGGCCTAAAGGAAGTGGCACAAGGTCCCAAGTATGATTTTTCTCAAGAGCAGACATTTCTTCTATCATCGCCTTCGTCCAATCAGGACTCTGAAGAGCATGTGAGAGAGATCTAGGAGTAGTCTGTGATGAAAGGGAAGCTGCAAATGACTGAAAAGATGGTGAAAGATGATCATATGAAACGAAATTACTAATGGGATGTTGAGTACAAGATCGTGACCCTTTGCGCAAGGCAATGGGAAGATCTAAACTCGAGGTAGGAGAGTCACCTGACCCAACATCCAAAGTGAGCGAAAGGTGGATGGCTGAGCTTGTGAAGATTTATCTCGACGATGATACACATGCAGAGGCTTAGGCTCACCTATATCACCAACAGGATGCTGAATAGAGGGGAGAGGAGTTTTCCCATGATCACTAGTAAGAGGATAAGAGTCATACTCCCTGACTCGCAAGAGGATCACAAAGGGAACGGCTGGGAACGGAGAAAAAGGAAATATCATCAAAGAAAGTTACATCAGCAGAGACATATTTCTTGCGAGTCAATGGGTCAAAGCATTTATACCTTTTCTGACTCCGAGGATACCTTAGAAAGACACATTTAATTGCGCTGGGGCTAAGTTTATCATTACTCCCATCCAAAATTTGAACAAAGCATGTATAACTAAAAACTTTAGGTGGTAGAGGAAATAGATTATCGTGAGGATACAATAAAGTAAATGAAGATTTGTAAGACAGGATACGTGAGGGTATACGATTAATAAGAACAGTAGCAGTTAGGAGAGCATCACCCCAAAAATGTTTAGGTAGATGCATACCAAGCAGAAGGGTGCGAGCAACGTAAAGAAGATGACGATTCTTTCATTCTGCAATACCATTTTGTTGAGGTGTGTGAGCACATGACGTCCGACACAAAATACCACGTTCCTGCAAGAAGGATAGAAAGACAGTAGACATGTATTTTCCCCAATTATCAGAATGGAGGGATTTGATAGAACAATGAAATTGAGGACACATTTCATGATAAAACACTTTAAACGCATCAAACACTTCACTTTTAGATTTCAAAAGATAAATCCAAGTCATGCGTGAATAATCATCAATAAAGGTAACAAAATATCTAAATCCAAAAGTCGAGGTAACCGGAGCTGGTCCCCAGACATCCGAGTGAACCAGATGAAAAGGTTGAGATTTCCTCCCAGAAGAGCTATGAGGAAACGTAGCGCAATGATGTTTAGACAATTCACAAATATCATAGTATAATGGTTTAGTAACAGATGAGGGAAACAAAAGTTTTAATCTAGCTATGGATGGGTGGCCTAAGCGGCAATGCCACCGAGTCATGGACTCTCGATCTAGAGAAAGGGAACTAGAAGCGGCAACGGGTATATCATCGAGAAGATAAACGCCTCCTCGCTCATGCCCCCCACCAATCACTCTCTTTTTCTGTTGGTCCTGAAACAAACAATAAGAAGGGAAGAAGGTAATGGAACAATTGAGTGATTTAGTAAGAGAGCTAACAGACAATAAGTTTAATAGAAAACAAGGCACATGCAAGACTGAGGACAAAGACAAGGAAGAAGAGAGAGGGATGGAACCAATTCCAGAGATGGGAGATTGGGTTCCATCTGCGACTATGACATACCGAGTGGGAGGAGAAGGAGAATAAGAAGAAAATAATTGAAACTTACCAGTCATATGGGAGGAAGCTCCAGAGTCGATGACCCAGGAGGTAGGAGAGGATGACGCAAGAAGGGCAGTACCTGACTGGGCCGAAGCTGCGTGAGAAGGCTCAGGAATATCACGAAGGTGAAGCCGCATAAGGGCATCATATGCAACCCGAGAAATGATAAGAGACTCCCCTGAAGTAGACTGCTCAGCTATCGGGGCGGAAGACTGTATCTCAGAAGCAATCGTGGATGCAACAGAAGTAACGACATACGTAGGACGACCATGTATCTACCAGCAATAATCAACAGTGTGATTAGTTCCACCGCAATGTGAATAAATGCGGGAACCATCATGTCCTCGTCCACGTCCACCACGACCACGAAGACTACGGCCGCCACGACTGCGATCTCCCTCGCGGCCTCTACCACGACCACCAAAACCAGAAATGCGCCCTGAACTCAAGGATGGTACCCGAAGACCAAGAGAGGACTGATCGCCAGCAAGATGTGCCGAACGCTCGGGTGACACAAATGAATGAGATGGAAGAGTAGAGATAGTAGCACGCTGACACATGGCATAGACTATCGTCAATAGGGGAAGAGGATCCTGCATAACAATCTGATCTCGAACATGAAGATAATCAGATCTCAACCCAGCTAGGAACTGCATGATACGAGTATCATCCTGCTGCTTATGAGCATGTTCATGATCCTCTTTACATTTGGAAGAAAGAGGTTGATACATATCCAACTCATCCCACATCCCGTAGCGTCGAATAGTAATCTTTTAAGGATCTTGAGTTTTGTTGGAACCGACCAATTTCTTGAATAAGCTGGAATACCCGTGAAAAATTCTGAGATTCCGAGAACATGTCATGAAACGTATCCCAAATGCCTTTGGCCAAGGATGAAAACATCACTGAGTGGCTAATCGAAGAATCCATACTATTCAACAATCATGCAATAACTTGATAATTCTCCTTGTCCAAGACTTGTAAGTAACATCTGTAGAGCTTGGGGGATCATCCAAAATATACGACAACTTGTCACGAGCTCCTAAAAATACTTTTACAAATTGTGCCCATTGAAGATAGTTGTCACCATTCAACTTAGTGGAGCTAATCTGTAAGGGGTTGGATTCAAGAGACCCTATGCCAAGAGATGAGGGCCCTTTGTCAGCCATAGGAGAGTTCAAGAGAGATAAATCTATGCCAAGAGAGCCCCTACGCTAAGTAAGATTGATTCAAACAACTCTATCTCACTCAATCCTTCAAGATAATAAGAAATAAACCTTAAACAAATATCAATTATCCAAAAATACTAAGAAACGCAGTCAAAAAAGTCCTAACCGAGTGAAAACGGCCCAACCACACGTTTGTTTGAGGTTAAAAACCTCTCAAACAGTGATCTTAAGTAAAAAAAAAAAATCCACCATGGGTAGCTTGGGAGGATGATTTTGGTCCATCTTGAGTAAAGAAACCAAAGAAAAGCTTATCGATTTGAGGTAGATCGAAGAAAAACGGAAGATGGGGTCGATTTTTGAATTTCTCTATTTCGCCTAAAATACCATGAAAGGAGATCCAATAAATTCTGAAAAAATCATGACAAATCTTCTAAAATCAAGATCTATCAAACCCCTAAACTTTTAGCTTAAACGGAGTCTATGTGTCCGTACAGCTGCTGACGTCAGCAAGGTGACATGTCGCCTCTCAATGTGTTGGATGTGGAATGCCTGGATCTAGGCTCTGATACCAAGTAGAGAAAGATTTGATGATGATAATGTGAAGAAGAGAGGAAAATATTGAGAGAGAAAAAGAATGAGAGTTTGGGAGAGATGTTGTGTTAGGCTTGCTTGCCCTAACACATAATATTTTATTATAATAAAGCATATAGTACACTCCAGGAGAAAAGGGAAGTGTGCACATGCACTTACACTAACCACCAAACCACATACACAATACATAACATTCTATAAAAAACACCTGACTTTTTTGTAGTATCGCTAGTGTCCGGGCTAGAACTAACAAAATCTCTTCTTTAATAGTTAATGGGACGAGAATTTCGGATAAGAGTCAGATTTGTGATTCTATTGTTAGTTTTATTATGGCCTTTTCTCTGGGGAGAATTGGAAGCACCCGAGATCGGAAAATCTGGATCTCTAGAAGCTATCTAGCGATGACATCTCTCTTAGAAGCGCCTTTTTTGGAGGATGAGATCCAAGCGGCCTTAGGTTTTGTGCCGAGAAAAAGCCCCATGCCCTGATGCTTTCCCTATGTTATTTTATCAAAAATTTTGGCATATTATAAAAAAGGATGTTATGGATCTATTAGCGGAATTTTTTCTTCATAGTCGTCTATCCAAAGAGCTTGGGGCCTCGTTTAGTGCTCTGATTCCAAAAGTTGAAGGGGCAGCTCGGCTCAAAGATTTCAGGTCGATAAGCCTTATAGGTGGTCCGTATAAACTTTTGGTCAAGATTCCTGCCCTTAGATTTAAAGTTCTTGCTAAAGTCATCTCTGACTTCTAGGGTGCATTTGTAGTGGGTAGGCAGATTGTGGATAGTGCTCTAATAGCCAATGAATTTATTGATTCCAAATTCACGGAAAAATGGAGTGGCCTGGTGTGCAAATTAGATGTGGAAAAGGCGTATGACCATGTCGATTGGGATTTCCTAGATTATATGCTTCGGAGATTGGGTTGCGGTCCTAAGTGGAGACGATGGATGAAGGTTTGTGTTCAATCCGTGTCATTCTCCGTTATGGTTACAGGATCGCCAAAAGGTTACTTCAATGCATCTAGAGGACTTAGACAAGGGTACCCTTTGTCTTCATATTTGTTCGTTGCTATCAAGGAAGCTTTTAGTAAAGGAGAGGAAAATGAGCTTTTCAGTGGGTTCAAGACATCAGCATATGGTGCCAGATCAGTCATCTTCAGTACGCCGATGATGTGCTGCTATTCTATGATGAAGAGGAGACCACACTTGATAACCTTCGGGAATTAATTATGTTTTGAAGCTGCGTCGGGTTTAAAGATTAATGTGGCCAAATCTAAGTTGTTGGCGATTCATGTTTGTGATGAAGATCTTCCCTGCTTTATATCTTTGAATGCAAATCAGGTTCTTTTCTGGCGACATATTTAGGGCTCCCCTTGTGCATCAAAAAGTCGGCTAAGCACCCTTCAAACTCAGTTTTTGAAAGAATAGAAAGGAAACTTGCATCTTGGAAGTGTCATTATCTTTCTATGGGAGGCCACCTGATCCTAATTAAAACAACTTTTTCTAACACGCATGTGTATTTCATGTCTTTCTTTAAATGCCCAATGAGGTGATGGACAGGTTGGATAGGATTAGAAGGGATTTCTTCTGGAAAGGCGCTTTGGATGTTAGAAAGTTTCATCTTCTAAAGTGGTTCGAAGTGCGTATGCCGATTCAAGATGGGGGGCCAGGATTAAAGGTTTAGGAGATGTATTGGCTCTATTTGGTAAATGGATTTGGAGATTTAGGTTAGAAGGGGGGAAGTTATGGAGGAAAATCGTTGCAAGAAAATACGGGGCTCAGGAGGGTGGTTGGTTACCATCGCATTCATTTCTAGGTAGATAGCTGGTGTGGAGATTGTGCTCTTCAAGACTTATTCCCGAGAGTGGCAAGGCTTTCTCTCAATCATTTCATTTCAATGGTGAATTGTTATTCTATGGTTGGTGCCTCTGTGGTTTGGAATCCCCATTGTTGGATGCATATGATCGATGGGGGAATTTAGGGATTTCGCTGGTCTACTGGCCCATCTTTTGAGTGCTTCCTCTTCCCCTTCTCAATCAGATTCGTTGATTTGGATGGGTCACCCCCCTGAAAGTTCTTTGTTCACTCTGTTTAGGTGATGATCGTACCTTCTCGTCCCCTCACCCTTTCCATTGTTGGTTCTACAGAGTTCCTCCTAGGATGGCGGTCTTTGTTTGGCTTGTGGGGTGTAAGAGAATTCTCGTTGTGGACAACCTCCAAAGGTTACCCAATATGTGTTTGATGTGCAAGGAGAATGCGGAGACGAGTGGTCATTTGTTCTTGCATTGCTCATTTGCTTCAAAAGTTTGGGCCCATTTCCTAGGCTTGCTTCATGTGGATTGGTTTATCCCGAATTTGGTAGAAGATTTCATGTGGGCTTGGCATGGAGGAGTGGGTAAAGCTGTGAAAGCTAAGTGGAAATTGATTCTAATGGAGTTTTTTTTGGGCTATCTGGGGGGCTAGAAATGGTCGATGCTTTCGGAATGAGAGTCTGGCGGTTGCAGATGTAATTAGCTAGATTAAAGGGCTCGTGTCGAGTTGGGTTATGTATGTAAAATCTGGTGTGTGCCCGGCTATCTTTTCGCTGCCTTTTAGTGCGGTGTGGGGTTGTTTCTTTTCCTGTTTTGTAGGTCTACAAAATTTTTGTTTTCTTCAAAAAGAAAAAACTTTTCCTCCGGCCGCACCTGCTAGGGGACCTAGCTGGTGCAGCCTGGAGTTCAGAGTATCGGTATCTTTACATGTATCGATGACTTGGGATATAGAAAGTGCATTGATATAATTGGTAATATCATAGTATCATTGTCTAAGGGAAACCTTGGGAAAGAGATATGTTTATGCACTTGGGACTCAAAATATCTTAAAAAATAACCATACATGATATATTCCCATTTTATAGGGTCATAATCATGCATTGTCGAACAGAAGTAGTGCAGTTATATGCAAAATATGTCCATATTGTTCAAATATTATACAATGCAAGTAATAAAACACAAACAATGCAATCACAAACTAAAGGGAACAAAACAATATGCCTTTGCCTCATTCATTCATCCATCCAATCATCCATCCATACATATATAAATACATCCATACATACGTGCATACATCTATCCATCCATCCATCCATACCCGATCTCACATGATACATGTAAGAATAATTTATGAAACAACTTAATTAGTTTTTTCAAAATAACCAGATTTTTTAAATATTTTTAATTTTTGAGTAATTTAAAAATATCTTTTGGAAAAAGCTAAATTTGTGGCTAACCAATTGATTAGCCAACACTCGTAAATATATAATTTTTCCACATCAGTCAACACTAGTCAGCATCTGTTTTCAATATATGTTTTTAATATAATGATCGACCACCACTCACAAATATATCAAATTTCCAAACTTGCAACCTCTTAAGGGGTGAAAATGGAGAAAATTTAGATTTCCCAAATTTCCCCTCTTTTCCAATATTTTTTTTTTTTTTTTTTTTTTTTTTGCCTAAGGCATGGATTTCGATTCAATCAAGAAAGCATTTTTTTCTCTCTTGATTCTCTCTAGTTAAGTTATCAATGATAATATCGATAGTAGCATTGATACAAGATGTTTATACTGAAGGACCGTAACTGATATCCCGCATCACAAAATATTTACTGATATTATTGATAGTATCATTGATATTGCAATTTTAGTTTTGTACTTTGTATCCATATTGCTAACCCAACAATACTGATAATATTGCTAAATATTATTTATAATATCAGCAACATCTGGAACAATGGCCCCACTAGCTAGGATGTCCCACTTTCTCCGCGCACTAGCCAGATTGTCTTGCTGGTACTATCTTATTAGTCGGGAGGCCCATTTGGCCCACATCTCTCAGGAGGGCATGTAGTCCTCTCTTGCATACCTTACTGTTAGCGATGTCTGTTGTCTGAGTGATTGTGGATGGTTGTAGTCCCTCTCCCTTGCATACATCCCCTGGGTGGTTATTCGTTTAGATGCATGACATTTGCGTGATCATGACTTTGCTGGACTCCATTTTGTGGTGACTGCTTTGGTTAATATTTGATTTCTCTTTGTATGAGATCTCCCTTGAGTTGTGCATGTGGGAGATAGCAATGGGATGGGTGATCAGAAAGTTGGCATGACCATGGGGTTTGGATTAGTGATTACAAAGGTAAAATTGGATGGAAAGAACTAGTTGTAATGGCTGCAGTCAGCGAAAATGTCTGTCAGCAATTGGATGTTGGGTTGCATAACCAGTAGTGTTCAGAGTATCAGTATCATTACAGGTATCAATGACTGAGGATACAAAAACATGGATGGATACTGTTGATATTATCACTGATACTCGGAAAAAAATCAGTATGGAGGAAACATTGGGGATATGTTGAGAAAAAAGGTAGAATTTTTCAGTAAATTTTCTGGAGATGTTAAAAGACACATCTTTACACATTTAGGAATCAAAATATTGCAAAAAAACAGCTATACAAAAACTAAAATATATAAAAATTTCAGCTAATCTTGTACTATCGAAAAAATCGGTACAAAATAAATATATAAAAATTTCAGCTAATCAATAGATTGGCCATGCTCATCTATATACAAAATTTCCACATTATCTAATAGTGAAAAAAAAAAAAAAACATATTCCGATATTAAAATGAAGAAATTAGGTTTTCCCTTTTTTTTTTTTCAATTATCCAACTAAATGTTAAATTTTCACCACAAATCCATGTTAAGACCATGAGAATTATGCATAAACATGGATTTCTATTGCAATCCATAAAATTTGAAAAATAAAATAAAATTGAAGTTTCTATGGATTTTTGTCACCTTTAAGTGCCAGCCCATCTCTGCTTCAAGTTGAGATTTCTCTCCGAAGTCCAAACTTTGATTCAATAATAACCATATTAATCAAGATCACCCAAGGAACAATAAGAACGGAGATTTTTTTTCCCGAATTTCCCATCGATTTTCACCTATTATGGATGTTTTCCTATCATCGAGGATATTATTGCTAGTATTGGGGATATTGTTGATGGTATTGTTGATACAAAGAAACATTTATGAGGGTTTTTTTTTTTTTTTTCTCTCAAAATATTGTTGTATCAATAAGATTTGATATTTGGAAAATTTTTTAAATGCCAGCAGTTCGGTATCACTGACCTGGGGATGCTAATAATATCAGCATACCTTCATCATGGGGGCAAATTAAACCACTAAATATATTCTGCAGTGTGCATTACCTCGTAACATGATAACTTTGTTTTTATTACATGCTTTATTGCGACACGAGAAGTGCCAGTCATCACCAAAAAAAAAAAACAGAAAAAAAGATTTGATTCTTCTGTTGAGTTTAGGGTATAAATAAGTGCATTATCAGACTATAAAATCTCCTCTGTATAAATTATCGAATGCTTTTGCTGTGGCTCACCATAACCCCTTTTCACTTTCAGTCTACAAGAGCACGAAGATCAAGATCAGATGACGTGGATGCAGTGCTCCGCCTTCCATTCTTGAATGATACATACTATAAGGATCTTCTTTGTGAGATTGGAGGTATGTTCTCTATTGCAAAGGAGGTGGATAGCATTCACAATATACCTTGGATTGGGTTCCAATCATGGCGTGCTGTTGGAAGAAGGGTATGTATTGTAGTTAGTTTTTCAGGCTGTTTGATAATATGTTGTCTTCTATGCAAGTAGTTTAGAAAGAGGGACATGACTGCCTGTTTCGAAAGATTTTACTTGATTACAATTTTGCTATCATGATAGCTCTTCTCCTTGCTATTTCATGCAGTCGTTTTTGCTGGAACTTAGTAAATCTTTTATGCTGTATAATAGGACCTTTTTTCTTCTTCTTCTTTGAAATTGCATTGGGGAACTCCTTGATTCCCTTTCTTGAATGGATCATGAAATCCAGATGATACTGGGAAACAATTCAACAAACCCAAAAAATAAAAATATAATATCTGGAAGTTATAGACAACTTATTTTTCATGTAAATCTTAACATGCCAAGAAAATCATAGTATCATTTGTAAAGATAACAAAACAACATGATCCTACAAGAGAAGTTAAATTTGGACCATATCTATCAGAATATAGCAAATAAAATGGACAACAAGATGTGGCATCACTTCTGCCCAATGGCCAAAATAATTTCTTAACTTGCAGCCAATACAAGAATAGATGTCTTGAACAGGGCAGACCCTAAAATTTAAGTAGAAACCAAATATTTTATCATAGATCTAGATGCATCTCCTAAGCTTCGGTGCCATAATGGAAACAGAGTGGAAACCAAATCTCCACAGACCACCACAAAAACTACTGGATTAACAGTCCTTTCTGCAGACCACAGCTACTGTAATAAAAGAGTGCACTTAATAACTTGGCAATTGGCATAAATAGGCTATTCCTGTTATTTCAGTATTCTGTACTTGTTGCTGCCAGTGTTATCAAAATCGTATGATTTATGATATAAATTGTATGATTTACGATATAAATCATATGATTCATATCGTATCATATGGGTTTACAATTTGAATCATACACCCAAATCGCAAATCCCAAATAATCGTACGATAATCGTATCGAATTGTATGAATCATACAATAATCATATATTACATAGATGGGCCTAAAAATTACTTTAAAATTCAATTAAAAAAAATTAATTAATTAATTTTTTATTTAAATTTTCTTCTTTCTTTATACCCTTTTGCTCATAAAAAACATGAAAGAGGCCTCTCCTATTAAATATATCCTCAATTTTTTCTTTAGAGAGAGAGAGGGGGGCAAGATGAGATTTGGGGATTTTGATATTCAAAAACCTAAAACAAAGAAATCAAGATACTATTCACAATGGAATTGAATGCCATTTTTTCTAACATGATTCTAAACTTAAGAAAGGTATAAAAGAACAAAATTATTAAAGGACTCTTGTATGTTTTTAAAGGTAAAGTTTTCGAAAGACAACAAAAGAAAACAAATGAAAAAAAAACACAAGAATCCTTTAATGTCATGATATATATACCATATACATTTTCTCAATTGATAATATCATGATACGTATTACTTTTTTGGTACAAGTAGAAGGGAAATGGATGATTAATGAATTCTTAATCTTTTCTGATTTGCTTTTAAAAAAAAAAAAATGTTTTTTATATGTTTATTTTAAAATAATAAAAATAAATAAAAATAAAATCTTACGATTTGCGATTTGATACGATTCAACCCCTTTTACGATTTGCGATACGATAATGATTTTGACAACATTGGTTGCTGCATTCTTTTAGTTTGACCATTATTCTTGAACATTTCATTTGATTCTTTGTACAACACATTTCTTTCTAGTAATTTACCTGTTTTGCATCTCTGAATGTTATTCCAATCATCTATTAGTTACCAATTTTTTTTTTTTCAAAATTTCATACTAGTTTTGCACATGTATCTGATGCCAATCTTCAATGTTAAGATTTCCTGTTCCAATACAAGTGAATTTCCAATCAGCTCATAATACTGCTCTTTTATGAATAGTACTTATTCTTCATGTGTCATCTTTCCCTGAAACAGGTTTCTTTGTCTAAGAAAGCTGAAAAAATGCTAGAAGAAACCATACAGTTGGAAACCAAAGGAGATATTTTCTACTACTGGGCACGGACGGACAGGGATAATAAAGGAGGGAATGTAAATCTTAGCTTTTGGTCTCTATGCGACATCTTAAATGGTGGAAATTGCAGGTTTGTTTTACACCTAGCTGATATTAGTTGAAGACCATAAGCCACTTATGTGTTATTTATATGTGTGTATCCTATCTTGTACTAGTCTTGAGCAACAAATTTCGGGTGAAACTGCCAAAATGACTTTTGATTTGACTGAAGCTGGTACAATGACAGGGCTGTGTACTCTTGTACCAGTTGTCGCTTGTTCTATCAATTATCTTGAAATTTAAACCATTGTTCTTCAGAATCTTTTTACTTGAGGAACCTGAGTCTTTAAGTTAATTTATTCTCACAATAAAATGTCGTGCATAGTGCTGCACAAAAAGAGCATTTCAAATCCACGTGAATGTAAATGCATCCTGTGCATTCTGTCCGTTTGTTCATCATCATAGCCCTGTTACAGCCATTGCAGTCTGCATTACGAGTCCTATTTCGCCAATATTCCTAAGGCCCTACCTTCACTAGGTTAAACCACCCATATGCCTCACAACTTTTAACCAGAGGACCTTCTCTCATCCTCATTTTAGGTTGTTCAATTCTAATCAAGGATCCCCCTCCATACTGGGGCTGTCTCCAATTTTCTTAGCACATGGCCAAGCCATATTAATCTACTCTCCATTTTATTGCCAACTTGGGCTATTCTCAATCTCAGGTTGCTTTGATGGCTTCATTCTTGTTTCTTTCTGAGTCTTTTGACATATCCATCTCGAGTTCTCAACGTCCACATGCTTGTGAGTCTGCAACATTCATCCTCCAGGGTCCACGCGTTTCACCATGGAGAACCATGATTGTGATCATGCGAAAAGGGGCCATCATCATGGATCCCACATGAATAGTCCTCGATTGGCTCCCAACTCAACCTAGTTTCATTTAGATAGATTTTCTCCTAGTTTTTAGTTGTCTAGATTAAGTAAAGATCAAACATATTAATTCTCTTACCTATCTTGCCACACAATTTGGGACATCAAAAGATATAGAAACCATGTGAAATTGGTCCAGTTTAAAAGCCTATTGTGTTAGCTTTCTAACAAACTCAAGATCATGTTATTTCAATACTGTTTGAATAAGTTATGGCAGACTTTCTGAGGTGTATGTGTTGTAATGGGATTACAAGTTAAGAGTATGATTGGCTAAGAGGTTTGTGGACACATCATAGGTCTAGGGTTGTGAATCAGAGTCATATGTAAGCTCTCTCTTGAAAGGGTGAATAGATGTTATGGTTTTATTTATTTGAATAATTGCAACTAGGAAAGGGTGAATAGATATTATGGTTTTGTTTATTTGAATAATTGCAACTAGGAAAGGGAGGATTCATCCCTCTTTCAGCTATATTTGGTTACATGCTTCTCCTTGCCGAGTTTCTCATGGAAAGTGTGTTTTCACGGTGTGATTTTCCTTATGTGGATTGTGTTTTCTTCTTCTTTGTTGCTTTCTTGAATGGCTACCCGATTGGGCCGTACGAGACCTCACCAGACCACCTATGTTTTCAAAGTTTCTATTCCATTGCAAATTTTGTTTTGAAGAGATCTGCTAGCCCACATGCGCTCTTTACATGTGGCACACATGCCAACCTGGCATGTGTTTTGGACATCTGAGTGGTGCACAAGGTGGACCCCAGCATGATGATGACATGGTGAAAAATAAGGCCAGTCCACCTTTGATAGGAAATACTTGTAATGAGGATTTTGAAGCTGTCATTCAGTTTGTACAAGGGCAACCCACCTGGTGGACCAGCCTGATTTTTGGGGTGAGTGATCTTCATAGTGGGGGTGCTGCTTATGCACTATTCAGCTGTCCCATAACTGTGGGGCAATCAAAGCTTACAGTGGCTTTTGCATGGTGCTTTCGAAACACTCATTTTACTCTCCAAAAGCGGGATTTGCATGGTTTTACCTGGCTTCCAAATGCTTGCAGAGCTGTATTTGAGAAAACCTTCCGACAGATGTACAGTTTACCATTGGAAATAGCAGCTCTCCCCCCTATGCCTGATGACGGTCATCTCTGGTCTGCACTGCACAGCTGGGCAATGCCAACACCATCCTTCCTAGAATTCGTAATGTTCTCAAGGTAAGAGTCCAAGAAATCTGCAAATTCACATCTTTTCTCAAGGTTGTACAATTGACGGCCCTTTTGCTGAATTGCAGGATGTTCATTGATTCACTTGATGGATTAAATCACAATTTGAGCAGTACAAAAGCATGTCTGTTAGGATCCTCTAAGTTGCAGGTAGGCTGCCTGACCTAACCTGAACATTGCATCTTTTTCAGGTTAGAAGGAGAGAGATACTATGTGGTGATGAACACAATCCATGATTTTTGTATGCATAGCACACGCACAATGACCAACAGGCCCCATTTGATGGACACAGATTGCGTCCTGCCCCTGGTGGGATGGACTCAGTCCAGTCAGGGGCTCCGTGGGGCCCACCGTGATGTATGGGTTTTATCCACGCCATCCATCCATTTTTCCATATCATTTTAGGCTATGAGCCAATCCAAGGTTCAAGTGGACCACACAGTGGGGATTGAATGCCCACCATTAAAAATTTCTTGGGAGCCGCAGAAGTTTTGATCAAGCTAATATTTTTGTTTTCCCTTCATCCAGGTCTATGTGACCTCATGAACAGATTGAATGGCAAATAAATATTGCATTGGGCCCTAGGAAGGTTTCAACAGTCAGCGTCATTATCACCACTGCTTCTTGTGGTGTGGTCCACTTGAGGCAGCAAAATGCCAACTTGATCGAAACTTCTGCTGCTCCCAAGAAGTTTTTAGTGGTGGGCTTTCAATAGCCACTGTGTGGTCCAGTTTGGATCTGCCTCATTTTTGGGCTCATACCCTAAAATGATAGGACAAAATGGATGGATGGCATGGATAAAACCCATACATCATGATGGGTCCCACGGAGCCCCTGCCTGGACCGAGTCTGTCCAGGCAGGGGCAGGACACAATCCACTTCCCCATTAGATGGACCAGAGCCCAAAACTCTCATAGATTCAACAATCTTAACCCTGTTTTGAAGAATAGAGGAAGGTTAGTAGATGGTAAAAGTAAACAGTCAACGAAAGTTCCATTACCCATCCACTTTTTCTAAGAAATCCTCCAGATGGAGGGTTTGTATTGTCCAATCAGTGTTAGCTTTTGCACATAGCCCATTCAGGGAAAGTCCCTCAGAATCAACATTTGGATTCACTGGTAACTGAAGTGAAAAGATTCAATGCCTTCCATAGGAAAATGTTTTGATTATGTGCTCTCTTCTTCTTTTTTCTGACCTGATTTTGAATTACAGGAAAAACATTGTTACTGCCGGATGTTGGAACTCCTAGTCAATGTCTGGGCATACCACAGTGCTCGCAAGATGGTTTACATCGACCCAAACTCCGGATCGATTGAAGAACAACACCCTATTGAGGGGCGCAAGGGGCTAATGTGGGTAAGGTACTTCAACTTTACGTTGTTGAAGAGCATGGATGAGGACCTTGCTGAGGAAGCGGACGATGACGACCACCAACCAAACAACAGATGGCTGTGGCCACTTACTGGAGAAGTGCATTGGCAAGGGGTTTATGAGAGGGAAAGAGAGGAGAGGTATAGGCAGAAGATGGACAAGAAGCGGAAGACGAAGGAGAAGATATTGGAGAGGCATAAGTATGGGTACAAGCAGAAAACACTGGGAGGATAGAAAGCACAATAGGCTTGCCCATTTCCTAGTATAACACTGACTGCTGCTTTGGAATCCTCATTTGATAATAAAAGTAATAACCCAATGCAGTTTGAAGAGAAGCTCTTCTGTCCAACAGCACCTGCTAAGGATATATAACCAGAGGTCCCGGAAGTAGTTAGCTATTTTAGGTAGTGTAGAAGGGCCCTGAGGAAATTTTTGGCATTACAATTGTTAATCAGAGTATATCTCATTTTTTCCTCTTTTTTCATCAGGTTAAATTACCAGCTGTCTATTCTATTCATTCACACGTGTGACTTGGTTCTTTTTTTTTTTCTTTTTTTTTTTTTGGACCTATGGGATCAGATCTGTAATTATGATTTTATATCAGATCCATCTGGAAGCAATTTTTCAATGAGGATATTAGTTGGTCATTAATGTGTGGCTGATCTTTTATTTTTATGTCTAGATTAGTGATTTAAATAGCGAATAACATTCTCCCCTTTGAAGTGTGAGGCGTAAGCTATAGAGCATGTAGTGTAACCAACACGTTGCTTCTAGATCTTTAATTAAGGTTGTGCTTTGTTGCACCAAATATCATGAAATTTCATGATATTTTGCACCTTATTATTAATTAATAATGAAATTTCATGATCTTTGCTGCAACTAGATACAACTTAAAATGATAGAAAAATACGTTAAGGATTAAGTATAAAGATAAAGAAGAGGTAAAGGAGCTGATTTATAGCATTATTACTCCGATTCATTGTTTCAGGTGTCGGTGATATTATTATTGTCTCTAATGTTGTCAAAATCATCCTCGTAACGCAAATTGTAATAGGGGTTAAATCTTATCGAAGAACAAATTGTATTTTAAATTGTAAGATTTTTTTAAAATAACTTTCTTATAATTTTGAAAAAAATAAATAATGAAAAATATAAATAAATAACTAAAACTCAATGATCATCTCTTTGCCATCAATATGCATCAAGTAATGCCATGTCTTGATTGTGTGTAAGGATTCTTATCTTTACCTCTCTCTTTTTTTTTTCTTTTTTTTTTTTTGGTGTTTCAAGAAATTTTCCTTGAAAACAATACAAGGATCCTTTAATAATTTATGTTCTTGTTACCTTGAGCGTAGAATCAAAAAAGTAACATGTGATTCTGTTTGAATGTAGAATCGAAAAAGTAACATGTGATTCTGTAGACTGATGAAAAAGGATACTTTGATTTCTAACCATCATCCCATGATAAATATAAGTCAACATGATCGTAACCATCCATAAAAACATTGCAAATAAGTCATACATCAATTTAGTGTTTCAACCGGTTAAGAAGTAAGAAACCATAAAGAAAAAGCTCAACAATTTAATGTTGAAGAGAATATAGATAATTTAATCTCTTGTAAAGAACGGAATAAAATAATTTACCTTTTCTAAACAACTCTTTTTATTATTTTTTATTTTTAAAAAAAGTTTTTGCTAAACGATTCTTAAAGCTCCCACCAATTTAAAAACATATAATGAAAGCCTAGTAAAGCTTAAAATAGAAGAGAACAAATCTAGTTTGAATCATAAATCATAATATTCAAATTATAAAATTGTAGGATTCATATAAGAAGGAATTTAAAGTTGGGATTCAAATCGTTTTGTTTAAGATTCAACTCAAATTGTAAATCGTAGGATTTTGACAACATTAGGTATCGCTAGCTTGGTGATACCGATAACACTAGTAGTATAAAAAAATTTAATTGTCGGTGATATATCATCACCATTGTCACAAAATATTGCTAATGTGTCAATATTGTCAATGTATTGGGGTATTTTTTATTGTATAAATTTCAGATGTTGCTTGTATCGCCAACGTATCAATATTGCCAAAACTCTATTTATAATAAATAAATAAAATTTTCAATTTTTTTATGGGTGTATATGCATGCATAGATGAATGGATGAATCATGGATTGATGTATGCATACATGCATGCATGGATGGATGATTGGATGGATGGGTGGGTGGGTGGTTGGTTGGATGGATGAATAGATCCGGTTGGATGTGTGCATGTGTGTATGCATGTATGGATGGATGGATCATGCATGTGTGTATATATGTATGTGTCATTGTTTGCATGCATGAATGGTTAGATGTATCATTCATGTGTGTTTATGTATGTATGTGTGTACATGCATTGATACACCATTTTCCTCATGTTTCCCCAAGTCAGTATACATGCATTTAGCCCCCATTGAAGGGAAATTTATCATATATGTTTATTTTCTCTCTCTCTCTCTCTCTCTCTCTCTCTATATATATATATATATATATATATATATATAGAGAGAGAGAGAGAGAGAGAGAGGAATGCTCACCTGCACACCTTTACACACGTCTTAGGCAAAAATCTAAACGGTCGACGTGATGCGGCACCCCTTGAAACCATATGAGCCCAATTTTCAGTTTAATACAAAACTGTAGTGGGCCATGGCAAAAGGAAATAGTTTCCTCCCTTGATTTGCATCTCTTTCTATAGCCCACTAGAGTTTTAGATCAGGCTGAAATTTGTGCCCATAGAGTTTCAAGGAGCGCTGCATCACGTGGATCGTTCGGATTTTGTGCCTAATATACACGTACAAAGGTGCGCACGAGTGCTCAGATAATGTGAGACCCGTATCCTAGCCCGTACTGTTCCGTATGCTTCTGCGGTCCTCCCGGTCGAATTCCGGCGACCCGCGATCTGTTATCGGCGTTTGCACACGATTCTGAGTCGTGTCCCGTATATCAAAGTCGGCTTTACCCGAAACTTGTATCCCTGCAACCGCGTCGTCGCCGCTATTCTAATGCCGCGACTCACGCACCGATCCGATACCCAGGTTAGAAGATGTGGGCCCGCGTTCATTTTAAGGAAAATGCCACGCGTTGCTAATTTTGAGAGAATCTCTACAATATGTCTCATCAATCAATCAAGTCAAGTACACTCCATACAAGTACCAACACTCATCCCTCATTTTTCCATAAGTCAACTCTCTCTCTCTCTCTCCCTACCCATCCCTCTTTTTTCAAATTTCAAACAAAACCTTACCTCTCCATCTCCTTTCCTTACAACAACTACTCCATCTATCCCTTTCATCCATTATTTCTCTCTCTCATTTCTATTTTTTTTTACTCTCCAACTCCATGAGTAACACCCAACGTCCAAGCTCACTCTCCCAAATCCAAGAGTAGCCCACTTTCCTACTCACTCTCCCAAATCCAAGAGTGGCCCACTTTCCCACTTGCTCATCTCCCATCTCAACCATTCATTCATCATCTACCTCCATCAAAAGTTGAGCATAGGAGCTAATGAGGTTAAAGGACCAAGAAGAAGGCCGATAGGTAGGTGATCTATAGACGATTTCAATTTTGGGGCCCACTTGTTGTGGGACCCACGTTGATGTATGTAATGTAGAGAGGGGCCCATAGTAGCGGGGTCCCTCTATCTCCCCGTTTCTCTCTCTTTCTCTTTCTCTCTCTCTCTTGTTTGGATGGTGTGTGTGTGTGGCCCATCATGAAGTATGTAACCTATCCACGCCATCCACCCTCGTGGGACCCACTTGATGGAATTGTTTGATCAACACCGCCCAGCACGTCACCGGGCCTGGACGAAAGGAAAACACAAATATCAGATTGATCCAACATAGGTGGGCCACGTCCATGTGGAACCCACGATGATGCCTATGTTGTTTCCACACCGTCCAGCGTCCAGGGACGCTGGACATGGCCACACAGTGAAGTGTGAACTGATAGTGTGGTGTATTGACCAGCTAACAAATATATATGGCTTTTGGGTGGGCTGCTCATGTAGGCCCCACATTGAGGTATGAATCTAATCCACGCCGTCCATCTTATTTCTCAGCCCATTTTAGGCGTTGAGCCGAAAATTGAAGCCAATCCGATTATATGGCAGGTCATAGCATAGAGAATAGTGATTCCTACCGTTCAAATCTATTAGGGCCCACCTTGTTGTTTCTACACACCAAAACATGCCAAATATTGGGCTCGTTTAGACTGTCTTGAGCCATAGAATCCAATGGGTGGAGTGGATCCACCTGATGCGGGCCCCACCTATGAAAAACCTCATATATATATATATATATATATATATATATATATATATATATATATATATATATATATATATGAGCGCCAACTGCTGCTGCTGCCAGAGTCGCAGCAGCCAGCTGCTTAAGACCCCACCATGATACATGTTTCATTCACGCCGTCCATCAGGTGTGACCCCATCGTGATGTATTTATTTTATATCTACACCGTCCATCTGTTCCTGGATAGCGGGCCCTATTAAGATGCATGTGTTTTACCTTGGCCATCCACCTCTAGCCACTTGGAGATCCTAGTAGCTAGACGCTGCTCCATTTTCAAAAAATTAATACATAAATATAATAAATAATATTATATTATATTATATCTGGTAGGACCCACTGCTAGGAAGTAGATTGGATGGTCTATTTTGCTGGTGTGGGACGTCAGCAAGTCTCGCGGACACCACTAGTGAGTATTTATCTTGTTCACACCGTCCAAACTGTCTGGACGGTGTTGAACAATGTTTGGACGGTGCTGTGGACCCCACTTCGATATATGTTCCATATCCACGCCATCCACAATGTTTGGATGGTGCTAGACAACGTTTGGACGGTTCCGATTTACATAGACAATGTTTGGATGGTGCTGATTTACCTGGACAATGTTTGGAAAGTGTTGATCATCATTAATGGGTCATGTGCCCCATGGAATGATAGTGTACAGTGATACACACGATACACCTACAACTATTGAAATGAATTTTGGTGTAATCCAAGCCCACTTGAGGCCCATTGGTGCTGCCTATCTATGAGGCCCATCATGATGTATTTTTGGCCCATGTGCGGGGCCCACCTGTTTGTATTTTGGTCCGTGTGACAGGGCCCACTTGCCTTGTATTTTGAGGCCCATGTGATAGGGCCCACTTGCCTTGTATTTAAGGCCCATATGATGGGGCTCACCTACTTGAATCTGTGGCCCATAGGCAAGGCCCATTGTGATGTATTTGAGGCCTATGGGCAAGGCCCATTGTGATGTATTCGTGGCCTAAGGGCAAGGCCCATTGTGATGTATTCGAGGCCTATGGGCAAGGCCTATTGTGATGTATTCGAGGCCTAAGGGCAAGGCCCATTGTGATGTATTCGAGGCCTACGGGCAAGGTACATTGTGATGTATTCGAGGCCTATGGCTAAGGCCCATTGTGATGTATTCGTGGCCTAAGGGCAAGGCCCATTGTGATATGTATTAGGCCCATGATATGTGGCCCACTTGATGTATTCGAGGCCCCGGGTACGTGGCCCATTTGATGTATATGAGACCCATGTGTAGGGCTCGCATACTGTGCATTTGAGGCCCATGTGCAGGGCCCACCTGTCGTGTATATGATACCCATTAATGCAGTCCACTTGATGTATATTGAGGCCTATGGGTCGTAGCCCCATTATAATGTATTTGAGGACCATGGTTCATGGCCCATGGTGATGTATATTAGGCCTGTGTATTCAGCCCATTGTGATGTATATTGACTCTTGTATGAGGCCGTAGGCGCCCCACTGTATGTTCGGCCCTATGTGGGCCACTCCTTGGGAGCAATGTTGGTTGAATGTCCATTGGGGGGGGGGGGGGGGGGGAGGGGGGATAATAGTGGAATGTCCACATTGTGACCTTCCCTTAGGCCTTGCTAGCCTATTCTCATCGATGTCGATTGCCGATTCCGATCATCTTAGTCAATTATCGATCGATTTCGATTATTGTGGCCGATTGCCGATTCTGATCATCGAGGCCGATTATCGATTGATTCCGATTGTTATAGCCGATTGCCGATTCCGATCATCAAGGCCGATTATCGATCGTTTCTGATTGTCGTGGCTGATTGCCGATTAGCGATCAAGGCCGATTATCGTGACCGATTGGCGATTCCGATTGTCATGGCCGATTGCCGACTCCGATTATCGAGGCCGATTATTGATCGATTCTGATTGTTATGGTTGATTGTATAGGCCGATTGTTGAGGTCAATTATCGAGGCTGATTCCGATTGTATAGGCCGATTGTCGAGGCCGGATATCAATGTCGATTGTCGAGGCCCAATGTGATGTATATGAGGTCCATTGTGATGCATTTGAGGGCCAGGCGATGGAGCCCATTGTGATGTATGTTAGGCCCATGTGAAAGGCTCATCGTGATGTGTATTAAGCTCTTGAGTGAGCCCATGGTATTGTGTATTTGACCCTTGTGTGAGGCCATGAGTCCACTATATGTTAGGCTTTATGTGGGCCACTCCTTGGGGGCAATGTTGGTTAAATGTCCACATTGTCGAGTCCAACTGTCGATGTTGATTATCAAGGCCGATTATTGGTACCGATTATGAGTATGTGATAGCATAACATCTTGATATATACACATACGCATCATCTGCATGTTTATTATGAGATGTGGTTGATCATTGCATATGTTATTGGGTAGGTTGTTATGAGACTCCCTGATAGGCGGAGGTTATCTCATATGAGCGCACGGTATGTGTATGATTGATGCATGACTGGATTGTATAACTCATACATCTTGCATTGTGTGTTGTGATTACTGTACGCCCTAGCGACATTAGGGTCGTAGCCTCCACAGGCATGTCGTGGATAGCTAGATGGGACACCAAAAATGTTTGGTTCGAGCATCCGGGCACTTTGGATGTCCGTGGGTGAAAGTCCCTAAACCTCCATGGCCAGGAGACGCCCCAACGTCGAGACCGAGTGAATACATGAGCGCTCAAGTGCCGAATACCAGGAGGCCGCATCTTTCACTGTGTCGTGGTCTGTTGGGAGGGGGTGTGGCCTTACCCGCCTGAGAGTAGGGGGCATAGCTAGGCTGAGTTTGACCAGCTCGTGAATGGGTCCGCTATCGATGTGCCAGGTAGATATTGGCTGACTACTGGTCAGGCGGATAGTGAGGTCTCTTCCACTTACATGGTCGCGCATCAGTGGGCGGTGATTTGCATGTAGAGTGTACTAGACCCCGGTGATAATCTCAGAGATGTACAGTACATATTTATGGAGCAGGCGTTGCATACTCATTCATTCATTCATTCACTATCCACTCGGGCTGGTGGTGCGCAACTATTTGTTACGTGTGCCTTCGCAATGGCCAGGATTTGGGTCGGGGCACGTGATTAACCTGAAATCAGGAGTTTACCACATTGAGTATGACTATCCAAATTAGGTATGAGACTGGTTTGGATAGAAGTCCTTTGTGATGGACCCCATAGCTTGCGATACTACGTACATCATCCCGACTTCACACTCCAGCATGGTCATTCCATTCCCACCGCATATTGCATTACATCCGTGGCATATGGCATTTTAGATTACTGTGTTTCTACATTCATATAGTCTAGGTACGGCTAACACTATTCGTGAACTCATCAGGAATTGTATATTGCATTGCATCATCGGTATCTGATATTTGGCTCTTTATGACTTCTCATTTGTATAGCTGATCTGTATTGCGTATTTTGATATTGATTGACTCACGAACTTGTCAGTATTTCCACTTTGATATCATATGATTCATGATCTTACCAGTATTTCCGATATTTTATGATTATGGCATTGTATTGAATACTTGGCACTTACCTTGTGCACACACTTACACCACCCTCTAAGGTTTCTATAAGCTTATGCATGATACATGCGTGCAAGTGACGTTAGGTTGCAGTAGCATGTAGCTGACTTCTGGAGCTTTGATTTTTGATATATGTATTTTTTTCCCTTTCAGCATTATATTCAATTATAGCTGACTTCTGGAGCATGTAGCTGACTTCTGGAGCTTCTGTAGCATGTAGCATGTATCTAACTTCTGGAGCTGACTTCTGGCTTCAATTATACTAGTGGATATGTGATGATGATGTTGTCTTTGTGATTTAGGTATACTTGTGTTATGCTTCTTATGGGATAAATGTACGTTAAAAAATCCTCATTGTAGGATCCCAGGATTGGAATCTGGCGTTGGGTGCTGGGAGCCAAAAATGGGGTACTACGGAGGCTGTGGGCACCGGATTGGTAATTGAAAATTTTGTGAGCCCGGTTTCCGAGTTTGGGGCGTGACACATAAGAAGGTGCACATGTGAGCTCTCTCTCTCACTCTCTCTCTCTCTCTCTCTCTATATATATATATATATAAGCATTTGCCATCATATAATTGAGAAATTCCATCATTTCCCCGTGTTTCCCTGAGTCAGCATTATATGCTTTTAGGTCCTCATTAAAGTAAATTGTATTATGTATCTGCCCATTTTGCAATTATTTGATTCTTAAATTTGTAAGTGTGTATTGTAGCATATCTTGAAGTTTCATTGAAAATTTCTCTCAGTCAGCGATACATTTATAGGTATCGGCAATATCAATACACGTTTTCATATTTTCAGCCAACGACACATGTAACGATACCAATACTATGAACACTACTTGTATTATTTTACTAAAATCAACTAAAAATTAACTAATTTTTATTGGAAAAAAGTTCAAAATTATTGAAAACATTAATTGATTTTAATATTTTATTGAAAACAACTTTTAGTGTAAGCTATGTAGCATAGGTTAGTAGCATGCGTAAAGTATGTAAAACTCAAACTATTTTCATGAGCTACATAGGGGTAAGGTGTAGCTATGATATGTAGTGTAAGTTACATGCTACATATTATAACCTATTTAAAACACTGGTCCACTTTAGATGTGCCTTCCAAGATGATAAATTTATCTATTAAGTGTAAATGAGAGTGGTTTAAAGAGAAGATGATAGACAGGTGCGTAAAAAGATGAAGAATTAATCCCATGTGATTGAGTGCGGAGAAGAATAGTTGAAAAGAAACATGTAAATGACAAAATGCCTATGCACGTGCACACACACACACACAAAACCCTCTACAAGTATAACAACAGTCTAATTTTATGGCCAATGTCTAGGTCTGCGCTTCAAATTTTTGAATAAGCACCTGGTGAGATCAGCTCAAAAAATGGGCTAAAACAACTTAGCAATGCCTATATATAGCCCTTGCATAGCTGTAGTAACCCGACCCTGTAATATTAGATGCCCACCTAGCAGCTACATTTGATAGTGTTGCCATAAGTCTTTTTTGGTGCCTACGTAGCATAATTTGTTAATGCTTTCTCTGATGGTGATGCCATGGCATGAACACCTGTAGTGTAAAACCTGATCTTAGGAAGGTATTATAAGGGTGTGTTGCTAATGGACGCAAATTGCATGATTACTCCACTACCACTGTCGTTTGTGTTGACCTGACGTGGCAGGATTTGATTGGGCCACGTGCTTCTATTAGAGATGTGGTCCACATAAAGCATGTTTAAAAGTTTTTTTTAGCTCAAGAACACTCTTATTTAGGGTAAGGGCAAAAGGTACAACTAAAGCTAAATTAGCTCCCGATGATGAGACATTTCATCATGACCCAAGTTAATCCCCTCATATAGAATGATTGTACATCTCCATGAATGATTTCCACAAATATGTTCCAAGCATTTGTCTTGGTCATGGCTCATCCTGATATTGAGATTCATGGAACATAACTCTCCCAGTCATTGAATGACTGCAATGTCCAATCTTAAGTTCACAAGGATTGAGTGGAGAGAAGAATAGTAGAATGATTGTACATCTCCACTAAATCACATGGGTCCACTTTAGATGTGCCTTCCAAGGTGATGGATTTATCTATTAAGTGTAAAGGAGAGTCGTTTACAGAGAAGATGATTGACAGGGGCGTAAAAAGATGAAGAATTAATCCCATGTGATTGAGTGGAGAGAAGAATAGTATAAAAGAAACATGTAAATGACAAAATGCCTGCGCATGCACATGCACACACACAAAACCCTCTCCAAGCACAACAACAATCTAATTTTATGGCCAATGGCTAGGTCTGTACTTCAATTTTTTGAATAAGAACCTGGTGAGATCAACTCAAAACATGGGCCCAAACAACTTAGCATGGCCTATTTATAGCCCTTGCATAGCCGTAGTAACCCAACCCTGTAATATTAGTTGCCCACGTAGCAACTACATTTGATATTGTTGCCATAAGGCTTTTTGGTGCCTATGTAGCATAATTTGTTAATGCTTACCCTGATGGTGATGCCATGGTATGAGCACCAAAGTAACAATGTTGCAGTGTAAAACCTGATCGTAGGAAGGTATTATAAGGGTGTGTTGCGAATGGATGCAAATTGCATGGTTACTCTACCACCACTGTCGTTTGTATTGACCTGACGTGGCAGGATTCGATTGGGCCACGTGCTGCTACTAGAGATGTGGCCCACATAAAGCATGTTTAAAAGTTTTTTTTTAGCTCAAGTACACTCCTATTTAGGGTAAGGGCAAAAGGTACAACTAATGCTAAATTGGCTCCCGGTGATGAGACATTTCATCATGACCCAAGTTAATCCCCTCATATAGAATGATTGTATATCTCCATAAATGATTTCCATAAATATGCCCTAAGCATTTGTCTTGGTTAGGGCTCATCCTGATATTGAGATTCATGGAACATTACTATCCCCGTTCAGTGGCTGCAATGTCCAATCTTAAGTTCACATGGATTGAGTGGAGAGAAGAATAGTAGAATGATTGTACATCTCCACTAAATCACATGGGTCCACTTTAGATGTGCCCTCCAAGGTGATGGATTTATCTATTAAGTGTAAAGGAGAGTGGTTTAAAAGAGAAGATGATTGACAGAGGCGTAAAAAGATGAAGAATTAATCCCATGTGATTGAGTGGAGAGAAGAATAGTAGAAAAGAAACATGTAAATAACAAAATGCCTGCGCACACACACGCACACACACAAAACCCTCTACAAGCATAACAACAATCCAATTTTATGGCCAATAGCTAAGTCTGTGCTTCAAATTTTTGAATAAGAACCTGGTGAGATCAACTCAAAACATGGGCCAAAACAACTTAGCATGGCCTATTTATAGCCCTTGCATAGTCGTAGTAACCCAATCCTGTAATAGTAGATGCCCACCTAGCCGCTACATTTGATATTGTTGCCATAAGGCTTTTTGGTGCCTATGTAGCATAATTTGTTAATGCCTGCTCTGATGGTGATGCCATGGTATGAGCACCAAAGTAACAATGCTGCAATGTAGAACCTCATCTGATGAAGGTATTATAAGGGTGTGTTGCTAATGGATGCAAAATGCATAGTTACTCTACCACCACTGTCGTTTGTGTCGACCTGATGTGGCAGGATTTGATTGGGCCACGTGCTGCTATTAGAGATGTGGTCCACATGAAGCATGTTTAAAAGTTTTTTTTTAGCTCAAGTACACTCCTATTTAGGTTAAGGGCTAAAGGTACAACTAACACTAAACTGGCTCTCGATGATGAGACATTTTATCATGACCCAAGTTAATCCCCTCATATAGAATAATCGTACATCTCCATGAATGATTTCCACAAATGTCCCAAGCATTTGTCTTGGTCATGGCTCATCCTGATATTGAGATTCATGGAACATAACTCTCCCCGTTCAGTGATTGCAATGTCCAATCTTAAGCTCACAAGGACTAGAGAATATACTACACATTCTTCACACAACTCACAAAATATAAGATTAAGATAACACTAGATTTATCTAAGGTAAAAGATATAAGTCGAAGAGTGAAAAGGCCAAGCTAGATGTCCTAGAGAAAGGGTGGGGGGGGGGGGAGGGGGTAGGTTGAATAGGACTATGCTAAATTAAAATGATTACAGTGGAATTTAAACAAATGAAGGAAAGATAGCACTTTAAACAATCCACACTACTGAAATGTAAAGAAACCTTAAAATTCTAGATGTTCTAAGGACAACCTTACACCATAAAAACCAAGGGTTTATGGCAAGGACAACCTTACTAGAACGATCTGAGCATCAATAACTCAAACTGAAGAGGAATAATAAAAGGAAATAGCAAGAATTGAAATCTACACTATTACAACATTCCTCACAATGCTTGAAATGTAAATATTACAACATTCACATCCACAAATACATCCCACAATATTGAATGATAAAAGATATAAAAAATAAACCACACATCCACAAAACACAAAGAATTATAGTAGTTCGCCTATTTGTACACCAACTGTTAAATAACAGCCACACAGCTACTTCACTCCTAATATCCTCACACAGTGGATATTAGCGTTCACTATGAAAATAGGTTTTTTCAGGTTCACCTAAAACCCTCACAATTGTGTCTTTCAAGTGGGTTTACACAATTCAAAAAACCTCACACTCTGAGTTTTCTGGCTCTCCTCAGATAACCAAAAAGAATGAGATTTTTCTGGCTTAATCTCAAAAGAAACCAACACAATGGAAATTATAATAATGTAAAATACCTGGATTTCTCCTTTTTGTTGTAGCCCGAAAGAACCAAGTCGAAGTAGAAATTCAAATATAGAAGTTCAATGTCCACACTCACTTTGAAATGGTTCTGGGTTCTAATTGATTTTAAATTAAATTAAGTTGGGCTAGCTCAATTTGATTTTGATTCCAAGAAGTGGAATATCACAATTCCTCTTTCAAATCAGATTGGAATGCAGAAACAAAATCAAATATAAAAAGCTAATAAAAAGAGAATATTAAATATGCACAATCTAGCTTAAGAAGATTATAAACTTATCTCTCAGAGTGATGCCTTGATTTTACTTAAATTGGATATCAAACTCTAAAAATCGTATTCTATTTATAGTTGTAGAAATCACGTCTATGACTGGTCCCGTGGACACTACGACTGGTCATAGGACGAACTGATTTTTAAAATTTTGAGCGCGATCGGATAAAACTATTCCACGACTGGTCGTAGGCACTTCACGACCGGTCGTGAGGCCTCCATGACTGGTCGTGACCTGCCCACGACTGGTCGTGAGGAGCCAGGAGTAGTTGCTAGACTTTGAGTCATAGCTGCTGGACTGGTCGTGAACGAGTCGTGCACTGTTCACACGACTGGTCGAGTAGACTCCGGGATTGGTCGTGGCTTATCAAAAAAATTCAAAATTTTACAACAAACTTAGGACTGGTCCTGGAATTTCTTGGACTAGTCGAGCCAGTGCTAGGATTAGTCGTAGAACAGTCCCGTAACGCCCTGAAAATTGGGGGTCGAGCATAAGATCCACTCCTGAGTTCTAACGCATCACTTATGCAACATAGATAATGATGATTAAATGTTATCCGTGTTAGTGCAGTAAACATGAGTGACATTATACCAAAACAGCATATCATACTCCAGAGACAGTTAAATTACGTAAGCGGAAGAACTGTGATAGATATATAAAATATATAAAACTGTTGTAAGTCTCCAGAGTGTGAACATATTACCAGGTTAAATATATACATGTATACTTCCCAAAATAGACCAAAAATGAATATACATGTGTGTTTCAAAAAGACAAAATAGCAAGTGTAATGACATCAGTCAACATCCCAGAAATTTTCGTCGATCAGGACACGGCTCACATGAAGCCGCCCGAAAAATGCATGTAGGAGAATGCCTCCCATCATCCTCGAAGTCCGGCTCTACCTCGTAGGCATCGCCACCACCTGCAACTAAGACAGAGTCTGGTTGGTGTGTACAACATCGTCCCGTAATGTGGCAGTGAGTGATCAACTCAGTGGAACTATAGGCAAAGGTTAACATGTTATCAATTCAATCAAGCAGTAATGATAAAGCAGTACAACAATCATGTCCCAAATACTCTTATTAATGTAAGAATGGTATGCGTAGATGATGCATGCCCTCGCTACACTCCCTCGACGTCTTCATCTCACGGCGCACATGGCAAACTCCCAAAAGTGCTCTTCCTTGCCAAAACACATGTAATACGGTGCATACTCATGTTAGCCAATACTTAATTAGCTTGATTCATACAGCAGTGTTGGGAAGCCAAGGTACCTTCCTTAAATCATTTCCTAAATAATGATCCATTCTAAGGTCGTCAATCCTAGTAAATATCATATGATATTGTAGTTCTAGGTCACTACAAAGGGCTCGTCACCTGATCAGTGTAGGCCTAGTTTATACTCTAGTTGCTAAGGAAAGACTCGTCGCCTCAACGCAGTCTCAGAGTAGGCTCGAGGTCATTACAAAGGGCTTGTCACCTGATCATTGTAGGCCGACAGCTCGAATACAGTGTCTCATATCACCATATTCGGCTTATGAGTCTGGTTTAATGATTGAACACTACGGGGAGGCTCGTCGCCCCAGCATAGGCAGACAGCTCGACCACAGTGTCCCATACCACCATGTTCGGCTCATGAGTCTTAGCGGATCGAGGTACCAAGGTTAACGGGGTTTCCACTAGTGAGTTTGGTACCTTGGATTCAAGCAGTAGCGTTCATACATGGTGAACATACATCGGGTCAATCGGGTTACTTAATGAGCTTGACTGGTACGAGCGCACATCGAATTAATCGACATGAAGTGCGTAAACACTCCGTGTAGCCTAACCACTGTCGACAATCGAGGTACGGCTCGGATTCATCGAACACGTCCTAAGTGGCGAAATGACCTCAGCCACTACTCGAGACACCTTTTCCGATTGCCTGGACTATACAGTAGTCCCAATCACACTTCAATACAATAGGAATACATATGTGCTAGTTCAAAACAGCAAGAAGCAACTAACTTAAATATAAGTCTTATTCGAGCATTTTAACAAACACATAGTATACATGTTAACACACATAGGCATTTCAACCATAAATACGTAGTAATGATATAGGATGTAGAAAGGAAACCATAACCATAGTTAAGGGAATTGAGAATCCTATCTCAACACCTTCATTACATGTATATCAACAAGTAATTCCTTATTGAGGCATTTTATCAAACACTTAGACTACACATATTTCACACATGTAATAAACTAGTTATAACATTCATCCTGGCAAGCCCTTTTTATAAAAGAGTTGCCACATACACAACAAGCATATATCCATAGTTAATAATCATGGCAAGCACAAATTTAAATTCTATATTCATTTAGTCATATCAGCAAACACATGGAATACACTCTATTCAACATAGTTCGTATGTATGTATAAAACACGGAAAACATCGTATCTAAGCATGTGACAGCAATCAAGTCAATCATAAATCATTATCTGACATTGAAAGCCTTAAAAACCATAACCTAAATGTTTATAATCAACACCTTACGCCGGTAAACGCGTAATGGATTCATTTTAGACACTTAGTCTTTGTCTACGGCACGACGGTCAACTTCAGAATGAAATAGGTTAGCTATTTCCTCATTTCTACTATTTGAAACCCTAAGAATAGATTAGGGTTAGGTTTTCTTACCCAAGTACGGAGTCGGAATCGCCGGAAAAGCGATACATATGTGGTGGTTAAACACGTTTAGCGGCAGGGAAGAAACCCTAGATCAAACTCCAACTCTCTCTCTCTCTCTCACTTTCTCTCTTTCCTTCTTTCTTTTCCTCTTCTCTCTCTTAGGGTTGCAAATTCGTATGACATGAGAGAGTGAGGTTTTAGGTCCTTATATAGGTCCAAAACTGACCGGAATGGCCCCAGGGACACGGTATACCTAGGTTATAGCTAAATGGGGGTTGTTTCGATCCAACGGAGCACTTCTGGAGGCCCCCTTTCTGCGTGCGGTTGGACTTAAGCTCCCTGGCATTGGATCTAGGTCGAGTTAAGTTTTCGGTCCGATCGGCTTTACAGATCGACTGTGGCGGACTAGTTTCTGTTCAACGGTCACCGACATTTAATCAGGGCCACAAGTACACTGAATGTGTTGGAAATTTCCCCTGATCCGAGGGTGTAATTGGGTCAGATTCTGACGGTCTGAATCCTTATATTTGGCCTGCAAGTGACACGACTTAGTTTACTTAAGTTTGGATTTTATTTCTAAAGATATTCATGTTTCTCACACCCTATGTTGCTGGCTCAAGTTGTGCATTTCTGGACACAGTCAGGACTTGATTTCTGAGATGGTTGTCAAACCCAGCAAGGCTGTCATAATCGTTTAGTTTCGTGATAATCGAACTTCCGAAGTGCGGTCCAGGTCCGGTACGGAGTTTCGTGATGCTCTCGAGAACATCTGGGTTTTAAGATTGATCCTAGATTATAGGGTAATGTAACGTCAATGATTCTACAAGTTTTGGGTCATGTAGTTCGTATTTAAAGTGGTTCAAGCGAATTTCACAGCTAATCTAGTTTAGCACTTAGTTAATTCCGTCTAATTTCTAAAGGATTTAGTCTTTAGTGATTTCTGCCTGAGGTGGTACTTGGGTCTTTGTACAGATTTTTCTGAGACGTTATAAGTCCAAATACATATAAAGTGATTCAATTTGAATTATGTATACAAAATGACCTACCCTAAGGTCAATCTAAGGTCTTTCATACCTGGGACATGATGTATGAGCATTGAACATTCTTTTCTTTAGATAATTAATGATCTTTGAAGTTCATGAAGCTTGAGATCTCAACACATGATGAAGCTTGAACATGAGATCTTTGGAAGCTTGAATTTGTAGTTCTTGAATTGTAATTCACCTTGAGTCTTGAACAAGATCTCGTCTTTCGATGTAGCTTTAAAACTCTAAAGCTTTAGAGAAGAGAACAACGTACTTGATCTTGCATTTCTTGAAGTAGTTCTTTGTTCTTGACTTGAAGATTATCCTTGTACATGTGATGCATTGTATTGAACATATATATCAATGTGCTACACAAGACACAGATTGAGGTTTTGGCACCACAAAATTTGACAATCAAAGGAGCATGAAACCAAAGCACTTACAATCTCCCCCTTTGTCAAATTTGTGACGAAACACACTCCAATAAAAATAAGAGAAGCATCTCAATAAAGAATCATGCACCAGTTATAAAAGGAAACCAGTTATAGCCTGGTTAAAGAAATCATACACCAGTTATCATCAACTTAGCACACATCATCATGAACTAGTCAAAACACCTCCTTACTTGCTCCCCCTGAGTAGCACACATATATCCAAAAAAATATGCTACTATCCACAATCCATATCCATATCCATATCCATAAGCAACATATAACAAAATATTCTCCCCCTTTTTGTCACAATATGACAAAGGAAGCAAGTAACATATGGAAGAGGAAAAGAAAAGAGGAATAAGGAAGCAAACTAGTCAAGGTATGAAAGATATAAGCCAATTCAAAGTTCACATATCAATAACCAGCATAAACCAAATTCATCTAAAGTCAGTCTAAAAAACTGAAAGAAAAGAAAAGTATCACAAGAGTTATTACAAACCAAAGGAGAAAACACTTAATCAAATCCAGAAGAAGGAGCAGGTATGGTAGGATCAATTTGATGAAGGCCCTTGTTTAAGCGCCTAAGATACTTGCGCATATATTTAAATTGCAGATCATGGGCAACATTCATGTTCTCTACCTTCTCCTCAAGTGCACTTAAACGTGCATTAAAATTAGAGGGCTGATAGTCAGGATCAGCCTCAGAATCTGATTCAATCTCATTGAAGATATCATCCATATTTACAAATTCAGAAGAAGGAGCAGGTATGATAGGATCAATTTGATAAAGGCCTTTGTTTAAGCGCCTAAGATACTTGCGCATATATTTAAATTACAGATCATGGGAAACATTCATGTTCTCTACCTTCTCCTTAAGTGCACCTAAACATGCATCAAAATCAGAGGGCTGATAGTCAGGATCAGCCTCAGAATCTGATTCAATCTCATTGAAGATATCATCCATATTTATGTCATCAGGAGGAAGATCGCCACCTTCTTCTTCATTCACTACTTCAGCTCCACTACCACCAACATCCACTTGGCCCTCAGCCAACCGCAAATTCATTTGTTAATATTTGAGTTATTGAAAATAAGGTGATGAATAGGAGCCTCTCCAACAGGCATAGCAACTAGCATGTGAGTAGCTAACACGGTCATAAGATATGCAAATGGAATATCACTGTGTCCTGGATGGAGACGAAATTGAATGATAGAATGACAGATCAAAGAAGGAAGACAGATATTTGTGCCTGAGGTGATGGAATGCAAAATTCGAACCATAAAGGAAGTCAGTTCTATTTTGTTACTAGAACGTGGATACAGATTTGAAATAAATATTTGATGCAAAACCCTGTATCTGGGTAACAAGTACTTTAAGGTGAGCGCATTCCCATTTTGACTCCATCGCGCATCCATATTGCATAATGCTCTAGTAAGCATGCATTTTTCTGATTCTGAGGGTTTCTCAACTAGAGAGCTAGGTGGAATACCGTCATCATTGATCGGTATGTCCATTAAGCCAGATATCAGGTGTCGATCAACTTGAAACGGGCCTTCTCTAGTTGCAATTATAAAAGTTAAATTCTTAGTCGAAAAATTAGAAATTCAAGCAAACATAGTCTGCGCAATAGACCGGTATGCCAACCCGCCCCAATGTAGAATGTTAGCCCATCATACAGCTTGGAGAAGTGGAAGGAAACCAAAAGGAGCAATGTGTTCAAAATCAATAGGTCTTTCAACAATAACATTGTGCAATCGTAAATCCTGCACATACGAAGGATCATCTTCTGGTGACCGAAGGTGGCGCCTTGTTATAGTTGAAGAACAAGATGAGGAAGGACCACGAGTATTTTTCTTTTTCCCTCTAGCATCCATTTGCAACTAGAGAATCAAAGAAGCAAGGAGTTGCAAAAGATGTGGAATGAGTTTTCTCAAAAATAAATTTTGGAGAAGAAAACCCCAAAAACTTCAAGAAAACTTGAAATCACGTACTCTAAGGAATAAAATGAAGTGATTAGAGCTTGAATCTATAAGAAAAACTGAAATAATGCACTAACCTTGAAGAATTAAGTAGTTGGGTATGACTAATCGTGCTACGGCCCGTTGGAGAAGAAAGAGGAAATGAGGAAGAAAAAGTTTTTCCATAAATTAAAAGATCTAGCGCGCTAAATGACTAGTCGAGTATGTCCTCGACTGGTCGTGCAAAGACAAAAACATACATTCTTCACATAATTTTAAATTTTAAAATTATAATTTAATAAATATATAAACTATAATACAGAAATGCATGAATAATCAATTTAAATTGCACATACCAAGATCAAATTTCAATTTATTAAACCTGCTTTTGTCTAGCGGTTTAGTGAAAATGTCAGCAAGTTGAGTCTCGGTTGGAATGTATTCCAATAAAATTATCTTTTCTTCCACTAATTCATGAATGTAGTGATATCTAATGTCAATGTGTTTGGTTCGTGAATGCTAAATTGGATTTTTAGATATATTTATTGCACTGGAATTATCACAATATAAAACCATTGAAACTTGTGCAATTTCGTAATCGTTTAACATTCTATTCATCCGTACAAGCTGAGTATATGCATTTCCAGCTGCGATGTATTCAACCTCAGCAGTTGAGAGTGATACGAAACTTTGTTTCTTGCTAAACCAAGAAACTAAAAAATTTCCAATATAGAAACAACCACCACTGGTTGATTTCCTATCATCGATATTACTAACCCAATCAGCATCTGTGTAACCAGCCAATTGTACACTAGTATCATATGGATACCGGAGACCCAAATTAGTTGAACTTGCAACATATCGCATAATCTGCTTAACAACAGTTAGATGAGACTCTTTAGGGTCAGATTGATATCTAGCGCAAATACCAACACTAAAAGCAATATTAGGTCTACTTGCAGTTAAATAAAGTAAACTGTCAATCAACTACGATATAATTTAAGATCTACACTTTTACCTGTAGAGTCCTTTGAGAGTCTTAGTGTTGTGCTCATAGGAGTATCGAAATTTTTCCCATTCTCAAATCCGAACTTTTTAATTAAGTTCAAAACATATTTGACTTAAGAAATAAAAATACCATCAGGTTGTTGTTTTACTTACAACCCTAGGAAATAATTCAATTCCCCAACCATGCTCATTTTGATCTTAGATTTCATTAAATCTACAAACTCAACAGTCATGTTAGTACAGGTAGATCCATAAATAATATCATCAACATAGATCTGCACTATTAAGATATGATCGTTAAGTTTCTTAACAAAAAGAGTCTTATCAACACTTCTCATTTAAAATTATGACTTAGTAGAAACTTAGTCAATTTTTTGTACCATGCCCTAGGAGCTTGTTTCAAACCGTAAAGAGCCTTTTTAAGGTGATAGACATGATCAGTGTTCTTAGGATCTTCAAAACCCATTGGTTGTTCAACATACACTTCTCCATGTAGATCACCATTTAAGAAGACACTCTTTACATCCATTTGATATATTTTGATTTTTCTAAAACAAGCAATTGATATAAATAGTCTGATTGATTCAAGACAAGCTACTGGGGCAAAGGTTTCATCATAATCGATTCCTTCAATTTGAGTGTACCCTTGAACAACCAGTCTAGCCTTATTTCAAATTATATTACCAAGTTCATCAGACTTATTTTTGAAAATCCATTTAGTTTCGATAATATGCTTATCTTTAGGTCTAGGAACTAAGTACCAAACATCATTTCTAACAAATTGATTAAGCTCTTCTTACATCACAACAATCCAGTGTTCGTCAGTAAGAGCTTCTTTTATGTTAGCCGGTTCTATCTGAGATGTAAAGCACACGTAATTACATATCTTCTAGTTGTCTACGAGTGCGCACACCAGTGAGAGTGTTTCCAAGAATTTGAGTGGTTGGATGATTTTTAACAATCCTTAATTCAGAGTTAGTTTGATTTAATGAAGTATCTGGTTTGTCAATTAAAAGAACTTCATCATTATTTGAACTTGAGGCAAGTGTATTCAAGTGATCGTCAATGACCATATTAATGGACTCATGAATAACACCGGTCCTCTTATTCAGTACTCAATATGCTCGACTGTTCAAAGAATCCCTAAAAAGATCCCTTCATCACTTTTAGTGTCAAACTTGCCCAGATTTTCACGGTCGCGTAAAATATAGCACTTGCTGCCAAAAACTCGAAAATATTTGACAGTAAGCTTCTTATTAAACCACATTTCATAAGCCATTTTATTATTTAACTTACTTATATAAACCCGGTTGATTATATAGCAGGCAGTATTTACGGCTTCAGCCTAAAGATTTTTAGAGAGCTTCATACTATTCAACATTACATTAGCCATTTCTTGAAGCACTCTATTTTTTCTTTCAACAATTCCATTTTGTTGAGGAGTTTTGGGCGCAGAAAATTCATGTGATATTCCCTGATCACAACAAAATTTTTCAAAAATGCTATTCTCAAATTCTGATTCATGATCACTACGGATCTTACAAACTCGAGAACCTTTTTCCGTTTGGATCCGTTTGAGAACCATTTTTACTTCATCAAGGGTTTCTGATTTATCCTTTAAGAAGGCTATGCAAGTGAATTTGGTATAGTCATCTATGATTACCAGTATATATTTTTTGCCACCTCGACTCTCCATCCTAGTTGGTCCTATAAGATCCATATGGAGAAGCTTGAGCAGTTTTGATATGGCATTGGAGTTCACCTTTTTATGAGCACTCCTAGTTTGCTTGCCAATCTGGCATTTGCCACATATTTTATCTACTTTCTATAATTTAGGTAGACCTCTTATCAGTTCTCTTTTACTCAATCTATACAAATTACGGTAGTGTACATTGAAATAGCGATGAAGACCGCTTTAGTTGAAGTGAGAATATGCCAATGTGTCCTAGAGGGGGGTGAATAGGACAAGTTTTTATGGTTTATTTAAAATCTTATTACACTAATCCTAACAACATGCACATATTAGGATTACTCAAAAGTAACTCTACTGGCTTCTAAGCCTGGTAGAGGATCTAATCACAAACTATTTAAGAAGTGAACAATATGCAAACTAGTTTATGATGAATATGACTGTGTATGTGTGTGAGGAGTGATCTCAGATACTTAGATATGAAAATATTAAAGTAAATCACACAAATAGAAGAATAGCAATCTCAAACACAGTTATTTATAGTGGTTCGACTACTTGTCTACTCCACTCCCGGTAACCGCACTCAACCCTTGAGTGTACCGGATTTCACTAAGGAGGTTTCACAGCGGTTCACCTCAAACCTAAGGTTTTAAATCAGGTTCACCTTCAACCTTTACAACCTACACTGAGGCTGACTATTTATGCTCTCACGAGTAAGGGTCAACACAACGCAACCACTTTTAGGCACACTGGCTAAGGATCTTCCATAAGACCCTAACGAAGGTTTCACTCGGATCACCTCGAACCTAAGGTTTTGGACAGGTTCACCTTTAACCGGAAGTTCATTCTCTCCATAGAGCAAGGGTCAACACAACACACCCACTTTTAAGCACACTGGCCAAGGATCTTTCATAAGACCCTAACGGAGGTTTCACTCGGATCACCTCGAACCAAAGGTTTTAGACAGGTTCACCTTCAATCGGAAGTTTATGTCTCCACAGAGCAAGGGTCAACACTACGTGCCCACCACGTACACTCCCACCGGAGGCCTCATATGAGAGCTTGCAAGGGTGAGAAACACCTAAGACCCAATCCTAAAAAGGAATGATCACAAGTGTCCTGTGAACTTTAATAACTTACAAATAAGTGGATGAGTCACATTCAGCACATTGACGAAGATCTCCTCCTTGTTGATGAAGAATCTTCGGCTTCCTTGATCTGTAACACCAATGATGTACCAATGCAAGGCTTCGGGTTGGGTCAAGGTTAAGACGGAATCCTACTCTATAAAGTGTTTTCTTATAAGGAAGATAGAGTGATTCCGATCATTTATGCATTCAAGGCATCCCCCAGCTAAATGATTTGCCATTAAGGTAGTAGCTGGAGGATCCTTGAATGCGGAAGTTCATTCCCCAATCCATTATTGAATGTCAATGATGAGGGTGGATTGGAGGATGAACTTCCTTGAGAGAAAGGGCTTTAGGTATATGATCTAAGGTAAAATACATAAAAGCACTCTCTTCTTTCTCTCCCAGCAACAATAGACAAGTCCTCTATATATAGGCAAAATGTTCCAACGGATATAAAACGGTCACATTTATGACAGAGTTCGATATCATCGAGCGGGTTCGATATTATCGAGTGTATACTCTCGATTGTATCGACTGGCCACTCGATGACACAAACTCATTGTCATATGCTTTTGAAGCCTTTTGCCAACTGTTCGATAGAATCGAAACAAGTGTCGATGTCATTGAATTTCGAACTCTGATTCAATCGATACTAGTGTCGATTCATCGACATTTGAAAAATGAGAGAGACTTAACATGAAATATTTCAGGTTTACAAGAATGATCGAGGGACCTTTGAGATCATTGAAATTTAAATGTCGATGATATCGATAGCTATGTCGATGCATCAATAAATCCAAAGGATTTTTCATTAAGCTTGTTGGACAGTTTCTGTCCCTATTCGATGCAATCGATATAGCATCAATATTTGAATATCAATTCTATCGAGTGACTCCCGATCATAAATAAACAATCCTGAAATATTTAGCTGGAAGAACTTGGCGCCCAAGACCGATATCATCGAGAGCCTTTTGATATCATCGAGATTTGAATTTTAATGGTATCGATGAGGCTTCGATATATCGATGTATATATGATATTCTTAAGAAAAAATAGGGGTGCCGGAGATCTGCCTGTCGATATTATCGAGTCACCTTCGATGGACTTGAGATTTGAATATCGATGATATCGATAAATCCGTCCACATGTTCATGTGGTTGCTGGACATTTTTGTCCTCATTCCGATGATATCATTTAGGTATCGAGGACATCGATAGCGCAGGTCGATCATATCGAGATGTGTATCGATAAAATCGACAAAGCAAGAAAACTTAGAGAATTTTTGTATTTTGAAAAAAGTTTTCTTAACTTAAAAACTCTATGATGTTCTAGTTTATTTTAAGGGTTTTATAACCTGGTGTTTTGGGACAAGGGACATGAGGCTAGATTGGCCTATGGCGAGCTTGCACACATCCGGTTGAGACATACGCTTGAATTGATCTTCCTATGAGGCTCTGCAGTCTGACTGACTCAACACTCACGCTAATTGACAAACCAGGGCACTTTCATACATGTCCAAGGCATTTATGCCATAACTCAGTCTCATCGGTATGGACCATGTAATATGAAAAATTAGATGAGCTAGAGTCACTTATAATATAGCATTTTTCAGAAGTTTTGCGACCAGTTAATATCACAGAACCCTTTTTATTTAAAATTTCACAACCTTGATTAGTAAATTTTACACTATGATTGTTATCGCATATTTGAGATATGCTTAACAGGTTGTGTTTTAACCCTTCAACGTATAAAACATTCTCAAATAAAGGGAGGTTAAAGAGTTGAACCGTACCTTGGCCAATAATCCTGCAGTTGCTACCATCACCAAATGTGACTGAACCATCAGCCATGTCTTTAAGATCGGTGAATAGACCTTTATCACCAGTCATATGCCTTGAGCATCCACTATCTAAGTACCACTTTGAATGGCTTGTAGCTTTGAAAGTCGTGTGGGCAACCAAGCAAGTAACCTTAGGAACCCATTTCATAACTGTTTTGGGTTTAAGAGTATAGTTGGTCTTCTTATGTTTGTAGATGTTGTAAGAATGACCTACTGAGTTAGATTTTAAGAGCTCCTTAAGCAAATCAACTATTTTTTTAGCTAAAGGGTTTCGATTCTGATTCTTATAGTTGATATGGTTGCTTTTAGGTTTAAAAGATTGAAAAGTTTTGGTATTTTTAGAAAACTTTTGATTTGAACTATTCCCTTCTGAGTTTAAAGACTCTCCTTTCACAAACTTAAGAGTATTCTTCTATTTAGGAGGAATATTTCTATCGAAGGCCAAACCGGATCGGTCGCCACATTTTATTGATCCAGATAAAAGTTTTTCTAACTTTGGATCACCTTGGGCATACCTCCATGTATCCTTTAAACTCAAAAGTAAAGAGACTTCAAGTTTAAGTTTTTCATTTTCAGATTTAAGATTTTCAATTGTAACCCCCTGAAAATCGGGGGTCGAGTAGCAACTCAACTCCCGAGTTCCAAAACATCAATTATGCAACATATATGCTTATGATTATATGTTGTCTGTGTTAGTGCATTAATCATGAGTGGGATCATACCAAAACAGTAATTCATACTCCAGATCAATTTATACAACGCAAGCAGAAGATTGAAAGATGTATATAAATGTATATGAGCCCAAAAGGATCACTATCAGTCTCCAGAGTATGAACACATCACTGAGTCACCATATACATGTAATAGTTTAAGAGTCAAAATGTCAAAAATAGTTCAAGTACAATGATAAGCCCTGTGCCCCGTCGATCAGGACGGCCTAAGCGAAACCGCCGGAGAACTACACATACGAGAACGCATCCTGATTGCCATCAGAATTAGGCTCCACCTCCTGAGTCGCATCATCATCTGCAACTAAGACAGAGTCTGGTGGGTGTTCAGAACACCGTCCCAGAACGTGGGAGTGAGTGATAAACTTAGTGGAATCATAGAGCAAAGGTTAACATATTATCAACTCGGTCAAGCAGTAATGATAAAGCAGACATATCAGACATTCCTAGATACTCTTATTAATGCAAGGATGAAATGTATTCATGATGCATGCCCTTGCCTACACTCCCTCGTGTGACACCATCTTACGGTCGCTGCATGCTTTTTTCCCTCTGTGCTCTTCAACCCTGGGCACATGTAGTGCGATGTTATGAGCGTGATTACCAAGTTCTTATTAGTCCTTTTCATATAGTAGGATTTAGGAAAGTAAGGTACCTCCCTTATATCATTTACCAAACAATGATCTATTCTAGGGTCGTCAGTCCCAGCAATACGGTTCTAGGTCACTACAAAGGGCTCGTCGCCTCGATGCAGTGTAGTCCTAGTTTATACTCTAGTTGTTATGGAAAGGCTAGTCGCCTCAATGTAGGCTTAGAGTATGCTCGAGGTCACTACAAAGGGCTCGTCACCTTATTAGTATAGGCCGACAGCTCGAATACAGTGTCTCATACCACCGTATTAGGCTCACGAGGCGGTGTTGCTCACTGGTCACTACGGGTGGACTCGTCGCCCCTGTGTAGGCCAACAGCTCGACCACAGTATCCTATACTACCATGTCCGACTCATGTGTCTTAGCGGATCGAGGTACCAAGGTTAACGGGGTTTCCACTGGTGAGTTTGATACCTTAGGTTCAAGCAGAAGCGTCCAAACATGGTGAACATACATCGGGTCAATCGGGTTACTTGACAAGCCCAACTAGTACGAGTGCACAACGAGTTGATCGACATGAAGTGCGTAAGCACTCCGTGTGGCCTAACCACTGTCGACAACTCTAGTACGGCTCGGGTTCGTCAAACACGTCCTACGTGGCGAATAAATCTCAGCCACGAACTCAAAGCCTGTTACCGATTGCCTGAACTATAACATAGCCCAAATCACATTCAATCCTTAACCAGTTAGCATGTGGAGTAGTCAGAGCAGAATTAACCAAGTTGTTCAAACATGCTAACAAGCATGTTATAAAATACAACTTAAACAGGAAATCCAAACACATACATTTCATAAGTAATTAAACTAACTAAGGTAGTTGAGAATCCTATCTCACACCCACCCAAAGCACTATTTACTAAGTACTTACTTATACAAGCATTTTTACAAACACTTAGACTACACGTATTAACATACATAACGTATGTTGGCCGAAACATGTATTGGGGCGAATCCTTTTGCCGAGAAGTTGTTACACATATAACTAGCATATACACAGTAGTTAGTCATGGCAAACACACTTTCATATTTCGTACGTATACAGTATTTTCTACAAATACACAGAATACACTAAACTCTACAAATTTCATATATAACTGAAACGCAAAACAAACATTGCATTTTGCATGTGAAATAACATCCACATCAGGAATCTATCATTATTCGACATTGAAAGCTTTGAAAACCATAACCTATACGTCTATAGTCCGCACCTTACGCTGATAAACGCGTAATGGAGTCGTTTTAGACATTAAGTCTTTATCAACGGCGGATTTGCAACTTATAGCATGAGTTAGGTTAGCCATTTCTTAACTAGCACTATCAGAAACCCTAAGCCAAATTAGGGTTAGGTTTCCTTACCCAAGTGTAACGTCGAAATCATCGGAATAGTGATGTAGGTAGGGTAGCTAAGTGCGTGAAACGACGGGATCGAATCCCAGGAAGAATCCCCACTTCTTTCTCTCTTTTCTTTCTTCTCTTTCTTAAGGTTTAGAAAATTCGTATGAAGTGAGAGGGAGAGGGTTTAAGGTCCTTATATATGCCCAGAACTTATGGGAATGACCCCAGGGCCAAGGTATACTTAGGTTATGTCCAAAGAGCATCTGTTTCAGCTCAACAGAGCACTTCCGGAGCCCCCCCTTGAGCCTAAGGTTGGACTTAAGCTCCCTTGTGTTGAATCTAGGTCAAGCTGAGTTTTTGGTCCGATCGAGTTTACAGATTGCCTGTGACGGACCAGTTTCAATTCAACGGTCCACGATCACCAATCAGGGCCACAAGTACACTAACCTGTGTATGAAATTTTCCTTGATCCGAAGGTGTATTTAGGTCAGATTCTGACGGTCAGAATCCTTATATTTGGACCTGCAAGTGAACAACTCAGTTTACTTAAGTTTGGGTTTATTTCCTAAAGATATTCGCGTTTCTCACACACTTCGCTTCGGGCTCGAGCAAATAGCTTCGGGATACTGTCTGGACTTAATTTTCGAGGTGGTTGTCAAGTCCAGGAAGGCGGTCTTAATTATATAATTTTGTAGTAATCGGACTTTCAACGTGCGGTCCAGGTCCGATACGAAGTTTCAATGTGCTCTCGAGAGCAACTGGGTAATGAGATTGATCCTAGATTTCAGGGTAATATAGCATCAATGATTTTACAAGTTTTGGGTCTTGCAGTTCGTATTTAAAGTGGATCAAGCGAATTTCACAGCTAATTTAGTTTAGCACCTGGTTAAACTTGTCTAATTTTTAAAGGATTTGGTCCTGAGTCATTTCTACCCAAGGTGGTACTCGGGTCTTTGTATGGAATTTTCTGAGTCGTTACATCAATAAGGGAGGTTTTGAAATTGTAACACCCTGAAAATCGGGGGTCGAACAAAGCTCAGCTCCCGAGTTCCAACGCATCACTTATGCAACATAGATAATGATGATAATGATGAGAGCATTGAAACATGAATGGGATTATACCAAAACAGCATATCATACTCCAGAGACAGTTAAATTGCAAGCGGAAGACTGTGATAGATATATAAAATATATAAACTGTGGTGGGTCTTCAGAGTGTGATAACATTGCCAGGTTAAATAATTACATGTGCAAGTCCAAAATATACAAAAAAAAATATGTAATGACATCTAATCAGCAACCCTGTAACCCCGTTGATCAAGACACGGTTCGCATAAAGCCGCCAGAATACAGCATATACAAGAAGGCATCCTCATCGTCATAAAAGTCTGGCTACGCCTCATAAGCATCGCCATCACTTGTAGCTACAACAGGGTCTGGTTGGTGTGTACAACACCGTCCCATAATGTGGGAGCGAGTGATCAACTCAGTGGAACAATAAAGCATAAGTTAACATGTTATCAATTCAGTTAAGTAATAATGATAAAGCAGTACAATCAAACAATCTTGACTACTCTTATTAATGCAAGAATGAAATGTAGTCATGATGCATACCCTCGCCAACATAATCCCTCGTGCGACACCATCTTACGTTCGTGACATGCGTTTATCCCTCAATGCTCCACATCTTCCAGGCACATGCAGTGCTATGATGAGCATGATTACTGAGTTGTTATTAGTCCTTTTCATACAGCAGTATTGGGAAACTAAGGTACCTCCCTTATATCATTCCCAAACAATGATCCATTCTAGGGTCGTCAATCCTAGATAATCTCATACGATGGTGTGTTTCTAGGTCGCTGCAAGGGCTGTCAGGGCTGTTACACGGAATCATTGCACCACTCCCCCATCACCTTATCAATACAGGCCTAGTTTATCCCTGTTTACTACGGGAAGGCTCGTCGCCTCTCCACAGATTCAGAGTATGCTCGAGGTCACTACACCGGTATGGTCGTGGGCATCGTGGGCATTACACAGAATCGTTACACCACTCCCCCATCACCCATCAAAACAGTGTAGGCCAACAGCTCGAATACAGTGTCCCATACCACCATATTTGGCTCACGAGTCTGCTTGCTCACTGGTCACTATGGGGAGGCACATGGCCCCAGTGTAGGCCGACAGCTCGACCACGGTGTCCTATACTACCATGCCCGGCTGATGAGTCTTAGCAGATCGAGGTACCAAGGTTAAAGGGGTTGCATTGGTAAGTTCGGTACCTTAGGTTCAAGCAGTAGCGTCCAAACATGGTGAACATTACATTAGATAGATCGGGTTACTTGACAAACTCGGCTAGCTCGAGCGCACGACAAGTTGAACGACATGAAGTGCATAAGCACTTCGCGTGGCCAACCACTATCGCCAACCGAAGTACAACTCGGGTTCGTCAACACATCTCACATGACGAATGAATCTCAGCCACGAAGTTAATCCCGTTACCGATTGCCTGGACTATACAATAGCCCCAATCACATTCAATTACGGAATAGTTAAAGCAGTAATGATCAAGATTTCAAATCATACAATCAAATATCCAATATTGTCCGCTTAGGGCTGCTAGGGCTGTTGCATGGAATCGTTACACCACTCCCCCATCACCCTTCACGGATTTTATGGGAATACAACTTAAACATGTGAAGTAGTCAAAGCAGAATTAAATAAACAAGTATGTCAAACATATTAACAAGCATGTTATAAAACACAGTGCAAACAGGAAATCCAAACACATACGTTTCATAAACCAGTAAGTGGTTAAACTAAACACCGTACATGAAGGAACTCATACACATCACTAAGGTAGTTGAGAATCCTATCTCAACACCTACCTAAAGCACAATCATCTAAGTACTTACTCATACAAGCATTTTCACAAACACTTAGAATACACTTATTAACATACATAACGTACATTAGCCAAAACATGTATTAGGGCGAATTCTTTCGCCGAGTAAGTATTACACTCATATATAGCATGTTCATACAATCATTTATCATGGCAAACATACTTTTAAAATTTGTACATATATGGTATTTTCTACAAATACGAGGAATACAGTATATTCAACATAGTTAACGTATAATCGAAAAATAAAACGGACAACACTTTGTATATGTGCAATAGCATCCAGATCATGAATCTATGATTATCTAACATTGAAAGCATTGAAAATCATAACCTATGTGTCTAAAGTCTGCACCTTTTGTCGGTAAACTTGAAACGAAACCAGTTTGAACCCAACGCCTTTGTCTACAGCACAACGACAACCTGAATCATGAAACAGGTCAGCTATTCCATCACCTACGCTCTTGAAAACTCTAAAATAGCTTAAGGTTAGGTTTTCTTACCTACGAACGAAGCCGGAATCGCTGGAAAAGCGATTAGATAATGATGATTAATCACGTAGGATAGTAGGGTAGAGCATTAGAAAGAATCTCTCACTGCTCTCACACTTTCTCTCTCTTTTCTCTCTTCTCTCTCCTAGGTTTTTCTCAAATTCGTATGGGATGAGAGAGTGAGGGTTAAAGGTCTTTATATAGGCCCAAAACTCACCAAATTAGACCCAGGGTCAAGGTATACTTAGGTTATGTCTAAAGGGTATCTGTTCTAGCTCAAGGGAGCACTTCTGGAGCCCTCCCTTAAGCCAAAGGTCGGACTTAAGCTCACAGACAATGGATCTAGGTCGAGTTACATTTTCGTTCATGTCGGGTTCCCAGATCACACGTGGCGGACCAGTTTCAGTTCAACAGTCACCGAAACTCGATCAAGCCCACAAGTACACTGACCTATGTATGAAATTTTCCCTGATCCGAGGGTGTATTTGGGTCAGATTCTAACGGTCTGATTACTTATATCAAGCCTGCAAGTGATAAGTCTCAGATAACTTAAATTTAGATATTTATTTCTAAAATATCCACGTTTCTCACACACTTCACTCCGGGCTCAAGCGAATAGCCCCAGGACACTATCTAGATTTGATTTCTGAGATGGTTATCAAGCCCAGCAAGGCGGTCCTAATTCTATGACTTTGTATTATTCGAACTTTTGACGTGCGGTCCAGATCTGATACGGAGTTTCAATGTGCTCCCGAGAGCAACTGGGTAATGAGATTGATCCTAGATTTTAGGGTAACCTAGCGTCAATGATTCTACAAGTTTTGGGTCTTGCAGATCGTATTTAAAGTGATTAGTACAAATTTTTGTAGCTAATCCAGTTTAGCACTTAGTTAACTTTGTCTAATTCCTAAAGGATTTGAGGTTTGAGAGGTTCATAAGGGGTTAGGATCGACCCATTACCTAAGGACGTCTAATTGCAGGTTGGCAAAAATCCAGGAAGTTACAATCTACCCCCCTTAAAAATAATTTCATCCTCGAAATTGGCTAAAGGTAATAAGTAAGAATTCTATTATTTCATTTGCCTAAGACTTATTGGTTTCAAGTTTATATGCGCGGTAGGGTGTATATTGTGCATGCTATTCTAGTACATTTTAGGCACTACCCCCTTAAAAATTGATTTCTTTATCCCTTGCTTATACCCTAATAGTTTGTTATAATTTATTTCTTTATCTATTTGGAGTCTTGACGACGATTCCCAACAATTTAGAGTAAGATAGCTATGTTCAATGTTTGACCAACACGGAGAGACGGTTATAGTGGGTTTGATCCCGATACATCGATCATCTACCTGGCCAGGGTAGAAACCTCATCGTATCCCTTCCTAGTCCTGATAGATCCTGGTCTTCTGCTCGGCCAAGCAGTGAGTCCATTGGTAGTGGCCCAGGATTGAGAATTGGGTCAAGCTGCAAATACTTTGCAGTTGTATATGTCAGTAACTCCGTAGTTCGATCACTCTAAAAACATAGGGAATGTTCATCATTGAAAGGCTCAAATTTCCTATCTATAAAGTTGCCCGTTGGGTCTTGGTGTAGGAGAGTCCTCGATATTATCTATGTCCAAGGAAACGGTGAGTCAAATCTTACTAGATCATCCTAAGACGGTTTATCATAGTAGAACTTGCTAGGGCTTCTATTATGTTCGTATCCAACGAGCACAGTTGTAGATGCGTTGACCTTGACTATTGTAACTCAGTACGCACCCGGCCTATTCTGTACTATGAAGTTGTTAATACTTGAACCCTAATTGATTTCCTTCCATGACTTCATTATTGGCATTCTAAGGAAGATTTAGATCATATTTAATGACCTAACCTTGCGTATAACTGGGAGTAATTCCTTTCGATCCGGGCCTGTGGGTTATGGGCCCAACCATGCCACCATTACGCCACTATGATCAAGTGGATGTATACCTACTTAACTCAACTGGGTTCATAACTTTTCTACCCCCCTTAAAAACAAATTCGGGGGTCTAATGAAAGAATGATGTCTCACTCTAACCTAATTAAGTCAACTAACTAAGTCTATCTTTCAACTATCTTTCAATTATCTTAGCATATTCAGTTGTTCATATTCCTTAGTAAAACCAGTAGCCTAGTCTTAATGTACACACTTAGAAATAATCCAATAGTTGTAATTTGAAGTTTACACTCATACGCGAGATGATTGCATACCATTTCTAATACAAGAAGATGTTTTATTGTTTAGGGTCAAAAGTTGTTTGATTAAAATCAAGTTGCCCGAACTTGAATGTAATCAAGCTCGAGCATTACACGCATGCTCGTACTATCTAAGGAGGTCATAGGGTTCGCGTTAGTAGTTTATGGGATTTCCTATACTGTCAAATTCTTTGAAATCTAAAAGTATCAACTTTAAGTCCAAAACTCTAAGGGCCTATTTGGGTATTAAGTTGTATTAAATGGATTGTGTTGCTAATCCCGCCTCGGGATTAGAAGTGGTATGTTTGGTAGGAGGGTGGGAGGGGATTAAAATTAATGTCATAGGCTTTGGAAAATGAGTCTTGTGTTGGAAAGTGTGAGATGAAATTTCCAAATCCGATGATGATGAGTTTCCAAGTGTAATTTGAAAGGAAATCCTGGGATATACTTTTCATTGCATACATTCCAAACATGGTGTTGAAAATCATGGGATACACCTAAACTAGGGACCATACCTTACACATACATTTATTATTACTTTTACAATTCCATCTACCTAATCTCACTTAATGTAGTTGGCTGAACGGGCCCTAAACATCCTCAAACATTTAAAACATTCTACCAACTACTACACCCATCAACATGAAAATATAAACATCTAAAGACGGTAACCTATGCAAACAACAAGACAACAATATGGATGACTAGACATCCGAGAAAATGACCGTACTAAGCTCGGATAGAGACATGGAAAAGTGAAAAAAGGAAAGAAAAAGGGCTGGAGGGTTGGTTCTCCACGGACTTGGACTCAGGAGGGGTTGTAGAGGCTCTAACCCATAAGAGAGTAAAGAAGGAAAATGAAGAGAAGGGATGGGTTAGTGGCTTACACGATTTGGAGCCACGAATGGGAAGTGTAATGGCTCAAATGAGAGAGAATCCAATGAGTTGGGAGGTATGGATTTGAGCCTCAAAACGTTGAATGGGAATGGGTTTGAAGAAAGAAAATGTAGAGACGATGGAAGGGAGATTTGAGAGAGAGGATAACAAGTTTAGAGAGAAAAGAGAGCTTGGAGGTGGGTTTTGTGAAGGAAGGAGGTTTTGGGAGGATTGTAGTGAACGGGACCTACATCGTTGGAAGGGGGGTTATGACCGAAAATGAAGGAATGGGTGATTAGAGGGGAGGTTTGAGAGAGGAAACGGAAACCGAGGGAGCCTGGAGAGCTTGCGAGGGCCTGACTTTGGACCAAGGAAGGGTGCATTTGGCGGGCCCTTTTAACGGGCCCCAAAATGTGTGGGGCCCCCAACCCCCAAACATGCTCCGTTTGGCCCCCGACTCCATTTGAGCAGGCGCCCGCCCGTGACTAGCGAGGTGTTTTCGACTTTGGCGAGGGCCAATTTGCAAACCGAAATGAGTTTATGTGACGGAGAGCATATGATTTTGGGGTAGGAGGCGCTAATCTATCCAATAACCTATTTATTTGGTGTGATTCCAAAAGGTTAAGGGTCCCCATTTTATCCATTTATTTTCTACCCCGGTAAGTTTTAGTTTGGTATTATTCTTCATCATTTATGGGATTGGTGTGTATTATAAATGTGCTTAAAAGAAATGACATTCCTAAGGGTGGGGGTGAGATTTTGAAGGAATTAGATAAAAAGAGGTTTTAGGCTTTGAGATTAAGTGTAAGGTGTTGTGGTTGACCCACAACCTAAGGACATTCTTTTCTAGGTAACGACTCAAACCCGTCGACTGACGGCCTAGAGGCGACTTAGGTCGTTTCACATGACCCAAGATACGTTATGGACTAAAGTACCGCATAGTCTCACCTGTCGACGAAACTTGGGATTCGAATATGGTTTCTAGGTTTTATCGCCCCCTGCCTAATTCAGAGTGCGTCAGAGTGCGTCGTATTACCATAACTCAGGCCTGGTTTAATCCAAATCATGCTCTGATACCATCTTGTAACGCCCTGAAAATCGAGGGTCGAGCAAAGCTCAGCTCCCGAGTTCCAACGCATCACTTACGCAACATAGATAATGATGTTTATGATGAGAGCATTGAAACATGAATGGGATTATAGAAAAAAAGCATATCATACTCCAGAGACAGTTAAATTATAAGCGGAAGACTGTGATAGATATATAAAATATATAGATTATGGTGGGTCTCCAGAGTGTGATAACATTGCCAGGTTAAATAATTACATGTGCAAGTCCAAAATATACAAAAAAAAATGTAATGACATCAAATCAGCAACCCTGTAACCCCGTCGATCAAGACATGGCTCGCATGAAGCCGCCAGAATACAGCATATACAAGAAGACATCCTCATCGTCACAAAAGTCCGGCTCCGCCTCATAAGCATCGCCATCACCTGCAGCTACAACAGGGTCTGGTTGGTGTGTAAAACACCGTCCCGTAACATGGGAGTGAGTGATTAACTCAGTGGAACAGTAAAGCATAGGTTAACATGTTATCAATTCAGTCAAGCAGTAATGATAAAGCAGTACAATCAAACAATCTTGACTACTCTTATTAATGCAAGGATGAAATGTAGTCATGATGCATGCCCACGCCAACATACTCCCTCGTGCGACACCATCTTACGTTCGTGACATGCGTTCATCCCTCAGTGCTCCACATCTTCCAGGCACATGCAGTGCTATGATGAGCATGATTACCGAGTTGTTATTAGTCCTTTTCACACAGCAGTATTGGAAAACTAAGGTACCTCCCTTATATCATTCACAAACAATGATCCATTCTAGGGTCATCAATCCTAGATAATCTCATACGATGGTGTGTTTCTAGGTCGTTGCAATGGCTGCCAGGGCTATTACACGGAATCGTTGCACCACTCCCCCATCACCTTATCAATACAGGCCTAGTTTATACCCTGTTTACTATGAGAAGGCTCGTCGCCTCTCCACAGATTCAGAGTATGCTCGAGGTCACTACACCGGATACGGTTAGGGCTGTCGGGGCTGTTACACAGAATCGTTACACCACTCCCCCATCACCCATCAATACAGTGTAGGCCGACAACTCAAATACAGTGTCCCATACCACCATATTCGGCTCATGAGTCTGCTTGCTCACTGGTCACTACGGGGAGGCACATGGCCCCAGCGTAGGCCACCAGCTCGACCACGGTGTCCCATACCACCATGCCCGGCTCATGAGTCTTAGCGGATCGAGGTACCAAGGTTAACAGGGTTGCACTGGTAAGTTCGGTACCTTAGGTTCAAGCAGTAGCGTCCAAACATGGTGAACATACATTAGACAGATCGGGTTACTTGACGAGCTCGGCTAGCTCGAGCGCACGACAAGTTGAATGACATGAAGTGTATAAGCACTTCGCGTGGCCAACCACTATCGCCAACCGAAGTACGACTCGGGTTCGTCAAACACATCTCATGTGATAAATGAATCTCAGCCATAAAGTCAATCCCGTTACCGATTGCCTGAACTATACAATAGCTCCAATCACATTCAATTACGGAACAGTTAAAGCAGTAATGGATCAAGATTTCAAATCATACAATCAAATATTGGATATAGGGCTGCCCGGGCTGTTGCACGTAATCGTTACACCACTCCCCCATCATCCTTCATGGATTTTATGGGAATACAACTTAAACATGTGAAGTAGTCAGAGCAAAATTAAATAAACAAGTACGTCAAACATATTAACAAGCATGTTATAAAACACAGTGCAAACAGGAAATCCAAACACATACGTTTCATAAACCAGTAAGTGGTTAAACTAAACATCATACATGAAAGAACTCATACACATCACTAAGGTAGTTGAGAATCCTATTCAACACCTACCTAAAGCACAATCATCTAAGTACTTACTCATACAATCATTTTCACAAACACTTAGAATACACTTATTAACATACATAACGTACATTAGCCAAAACATGTATTAGGGCGAATTCTTTCACCGAGTAAGTATTACACTCATATATAACATGTTTATACAATCATTTATCATGGCAAACACACTTTCAAAATTTGTACATATACGGTATTTTCTACAAATACGAGGAATACATTGTATTCAACATAGTTAACGTTTAATCGAAAAACAAAACGGACAGCACTTTGTACATGTGCAATAGCATCCAGATCATGAATCTATCATTATCTAACATTGAAAGCGTTGAAAACCATAACCTATACGTCTAAAGTCTGCACCTTTTGTCGGTAAACTTGAACCGAAACCAGTTTGAATTCAACGCCTTTGTCTACGGCACAACGACAACCTGAATCATGAAACAGGTTAGCTATTCCATCATCTACGCTCTTGGAAACTCTAAAACAACTTAGGGTTAGGTTTTCTTACCTACGAACAAAGCCGAAATCGCCGGAAAAGCGATTAGGTCGTGATGATTAATCACGTAGGATAGCAGGGTAGAGAATCAGGAAGAATCTCTCACTGCTCTCACACTCTCTCTCTTTTCTCACTTCTCTCTCATAGGTTTTTCTCAAATTCGTATGGGATGAGAGAGTGAGGGTTAAAGGTCCTTATATAGGCCCAAAACTCACCAAATTAGACCCAAGGTCAAGGTATACTTAGGTTATGTCCAAAGGGCATTTGTTCCAGCTCAACGGAGCACTTCTGGAGCTCCCCCTTGAGCCAAAGGTCGGACTTAAGCTCACAGGCATTGGATCTAGTCTGAGTTACGTTTTCGTTCCCGTCAGATTCCCAGATCACACGTGGCGGACCAGTTTCAGTTCAACGGTCACTGGAACTCGATTAGGGCCACAAGTACACTGACCTGTGTATAAAATTTTCTCTGATCCGAGGGTGTATTTGGGTCAGATTCTGACAGTCAAATTGCTTATATCAAGCCCGCAAGTAACAAGTCTCAGATTACTTAAATTTAGATATTTATTTCTAAAATATCCACGTTTCTCACACACTTCACTCCGGACTCAAGCGAATAGCCCCAGGACACTATCTGGATTTAATTTTTGAGATGGTTGTCAAGCCCAGCAAGGTGGTCCTAATTCTATGACTTCGTATTATTCGGACTTTCGACGTGTGGTCCAGATCTGATACAGAGTTTCAATGTGCTCCCGAGAGCAACTGGGTAACGAGATTGATCCTAGATTTTAGGGTAACCTAGCGTCAATGATTCTACAAGTTTTGGGTCTTGCAGATCGTATTTAAAGTGATTAGTGCAGATTTCGTAGCTAATCCAGTTTAGCACTTAGTTAACTTTATCTAATTCCTAAAGGATTTGAGGTTTGAGAGGTTCATAAGGGGTTAGGATCAACCCATTGCCTAAGGACGTCTAATTCCAGGTTGGCAAAAATCCGGGATGTTACTGAAATCTAAATCACATTTAGTTTTTTCAAAACAATCTGAAATGTGGGATTTTTCTAAACCAAGAGAATCAAAATTTTCTTTAAGCTTTGAAAAATTTTCTTTCTGAAGTTTAAGTTTAACAGCAATTTTACAACTCTCCTTGTGAAGGGCATTATAAGCATCTTGAAGATCTTCTTCATTTTTGTGATCACTATTCAGATTTTCTTTACTAGTTAAATCATCGTTATCTGAAAAAGTAAACTTGGATAATGTCATAAGGGCTTTGACTTCATTGCCCGACTCAGTTTCAAAATCTTATGATTCAGAAGAGGCTTCAGAACCGGAAGATTCATCCCAAGTAGCCAACATAATCTTCTTTTTGGGTTTGTCCTTTTTAGGACACTTGTTTGCCAAATGCCCATATTCAGGGTAGTTGTAATATTGACTATCTTTTAATGATTTCTAAGTTTTAGAATTAGATCTTTTCTTATCATTTGATTTTTGAAAATAAACCCTCTTTTTACTTTTGAAAATTTTGTAAAACTTTTTAGCTAAAAGACCCAAATCATCTTCAGAATTTTCTAAATCAGAATTTTCTTGAGAAATACATTTTAAATATTTAAGAGCGATGGATTTACCTTTAGGAACATTAAAGTTTAACTCATAGGTTTATAGAGACCCAACTAATTCTTCTACCCTCATATTATCTGTATCACAAAGTTCCTGAATCGTAGTTACCTTAGAATTGAACCGTTCAGGAAGTGAGCGTTGTATCTTTACACATACTTTAATTTATAGGATTTTATTACCAAGACCCCACATAGAGTTCACAATGTCATTTAATCTTGTATAGAAGTCCATAAACATTTCATTTTCTTCCATATGTATTTTCTGAAATTTGGTTGTGAGGATTTGGACTTTAGATTTCTTGACAATTGATGTTCACTCGTGTGTCATTTCTAAAATATCCCAAGCTTGCTTTGTAGATTCACAAGATATAATTCTTTTGAATTCATCCGGTGATAGTGCGCAAGTGATTGCATTTAATGCTTTTGCATTTGCACTACTCTCGCTTTTCTGAAGTGTAGTCCAAGAGAAGTAAGGTGTAATTCTCATAAATTTGGATCCATCGATTCCAGTTACTTCAGTTGTAGGAGGGGTCCATTCAGTCACCATCTCTTGCCACACGCTCTCATCCATGGATTTCAAGAAAATCCTCATTCTGGGTTTCCAATAGGCATAATTGGTGCCATCAAATGGTGGAGGCCTAGTGACTGAAAGGCTATCAAAATTTGACATCTTATAAATAGCTTAGATCGATTAGCTCAGGAAATAAATCCAAAAATATAACAATTAAAATGAGCTATTAGGCTCTAATACCACTTGAAAAGGCCAAGCTATATGTCCTAGGGGGGGAGTGAATAGGACTATGCCAAATTAAAATAATTATAGAGGAATTTAAACAAATAAAGGAAAGATGGCACTTTAAACAATCCACACTACTTAAATGTAAAGCAACCTTAAAATTCTAGATGTTCTAAGGACAACCTTAAACCATAAAAACCAAGGGTTTATGGCAAGGATAACCTTATTAGAACGATCTGAGAGTCAATAACTCAAACTGAAGAGGAATAATAAAAGGAAATAGCAAGAATTGAAATCTATACTATTACAATATTCCCCACAATACTTGAAATGTAAATATTACAATATTCACATCGACAAATACATCCCACAATATCAAATGATAAAAGATATAGAAAAGAAACCACACATCCACAAAACACAAAGAATTATAGTGGTTCGTCTGTGTGTACACCAACTGTTAAACAACAACCACACAGCTACTCCACTCCTAATATCCTCACACAGTGGATATTAGCGTTTACTATGAAAATAGGTTTTTCCAGGTTCACCTAAAACCCTCACAATTGTGTCTTTCAAGTGGGCTTACACAATTCAAAAAATCCCACATTCTAAGTTTTCTGGCTCTCCTTAGATAACAAAAAAGAATGAGATTTCTCTGGCTTAATCTCAAAAGAAACCAACACAATGAAAATTACAATAATGTAAAATACATGGATTTCTCCTTTTTGTTGCAGCCCGGAAGAACCAAGTCGGAGTAGAAATTCAAATATAGAAGTTCAATGTCCACACTCACTTTGAAATGGTTCTAGGTTCTAATTGATTTTAAATTAAATCAAGTTGGGCTAGCTCAATTTGATTTTAATTCCAAGAAGTGGAATATCACAATTCCTCTTTCAAAATAGATTGGAATGCAGAAACAAAATCAAATATAAAAAACTAATAAAAAGATAATATTAAATATGCACAATCTAACTTAAGAAGATTATAAACTTATCTCTCAAAGTAATGCCTTGATTTTACTTGAATTGGATATCAAACTATGAAAATCGTGCTCTATTTATAGTTGCAGAAATCATGTCTACGACTGGTCCTGTGGACACTACGACTGGTTGTAGGATGAACTGATTTTTGAAATTTTGAGCGCGATCAGATAAAACCATTCCATGACTGGTCGTAGGCACTTCACGACCGGTTGTGGGGCCTCCACGACTGGTTGTGACCTACCTACGACTGGTCGTGAGGAGCTAGGAATAGTTGTTGGACTTTAAGTTGTAGCTATTGGACTGGTGGTGAACGAGTCGTGCACTGTTCACACGACCGATCGAGCAGACTCCAGGACTGGTCGTGGCTTACCAAAAAATTCTAAAATTTTACAACAAACTTAGGACTGGTCCTAGGATTTCTTGGACTGGTCAAGCTAGTGCTAGGACTAGTCGAATAGAGTTCACGACTAGTCATAGAACAGTCCAAATACATATAAAGTGATTCAATTTGAATTACGTATACAAAATGACCTACCCTAAGGTCAATCTAAGGTCTTTCATACCTGGGACATGATGTATGAACATTGAACATTCTTTTCTTCAGATGATTATGATCTTTAAAGTTCATGAAGCTTGAGATCTCGACACATGATGAAGCTTGAACATGAGATCTTTAGAAGCTTGAATTCGTAGTTCTTGAATTATACTTCACCTTGAGTCTTGAACAAGATCTCGTCTTTCGATGTAGCTTTAAAACTCTGAAGCTTAGAGAAGAGAACAACGTACTTGATCTTGCATTTCTTAAAGTAGTTCTTTGTTCTTGACTCAAAGCATTGCCCTTGTACATGTGATGCATTGTCTTGAACATATATATCAATGTGCTATACAAGACACAGATTGAGGTTTTGGCACCACAAAATTTGACAATTAAAGGAGCATGAAACCAAAGCACTTACAAAGAGGACCCATGATCATTAACATCAATGGCTGAGATTGATCATAACACATCCACATGGCCAGCGAATAAGGGTGCACATTGGCTTTTCAGGGCACCAACTCCAACAATCTCGTCCTTAAAAGGACTATTGAATTTAATCATCTCCTAGTGGACCTTCACATTGCCCTAGGAATTCTAAAGACCTTTTTTTTGGTAAACTCTTTGATCTTTTACTAGAGTTATTGCCCTTTGCTCTTCGAGCACTTCTTCTTTGTGAAAGAGGAAGGTGGAGTGGATTCTCTGTCGGGCAGTCTGGAACTATCCGTTCACAGATATGTAGTAGCCTGGTGGATGGGGGTAGCCAAATGTGATATTCTTTTGAAAAAAAATTATTGTTGGCACTCAACTCTTTGAAAAGAGAAGGATGCTTGATCGTAGTTTCGACCATTTTTTTAGGATGATCGTCAGTTTGGGGGGATTGAATATTTTTAGATTCCGACCTCTGACTCTTATGAGATTAGTGAGTAGGAGTATAAGGTTCTTGGCAAGCGTCAGAAGTTCTCTTTCTCTTTGTCATGAGATCAGAGTAGAAAGGAAAAAAAACAAGATGGAATTTCGGCAGAGTTTAGGTACTTAAGCAAGTTTCTACCGAAGCGGAGGTCTGTTGTATGATCAAACAATGCAGATTGGTCACACAAAGGGGCTCTATTGCGCAACTGCACGCAAAGTTCTAGTAGAGTCCAAGAAAGAAGTCAAAAAGCAAAGTAGATTAAATGAAGGGGGTGTAATGCCCCAGTTTTTTGCCAATTGGGAATTGGATGTCGTTGGGTAGTACATTTGATTTTTGGACTTGAGCGCTTGTCCGTGTGTGTATTCACACATGTTTGGGGCCAAGAGTGACCTTGGATCCACAAAAAGCTTCTGACTTAGTGAAATTTGAGAATTTTGAAGAATATGGATAGTAAGGTTCGGTTGCACCGAGCAAACTGAGGTAGCACTGCTCGGTTGCATTGAGTAAATCTCGATCAACCGAGCAAATCCGGACAGCAGGGTTTGGTTGCACCGAGTGGGACTCGGTACAACCAAGTAACTCTGTTCAACAATATTCTGCATTTTAGGATTTTAACAGTTTCAGTGTACTAACTTCAAAAAGTCATATCTATTTTTTTTTACAACTCCGATTGAGGTCATTCAAATACCAGATTGAAGCTTGATGAGTCTAGTTTCATAAAAAAAAAAAGAAATAATAAAAATAAAACCTAAATGAGGTTAATTTTATGACTTTTTAGAAACTGTACCAAAATCATTAGTTTTAGGCAACTAGTACTCCCAGAATTTTTATAATTTTTTTAATAACTCTAAATGTAATGATTTTGGGTAGAGATAAATGATACTTGATGATGAACTACTAGTAAAATAATAAAAATAATTTAATAATTAAAAGTAACAAAATTATTATACAAAATAGACTTATTGAAATTGAAAATTTCTACAACTACACGTCGCCGATAAACCGCGCATATCTTTTTCATCTTAGAATTTTTGTATTCGATGTCTTATTAGGAATTACTTCTAATCATAATAGGAATCATCCAATTTAATTAAATTAATATTTTCTATTTTTTTTAGTATATTTTACTAATTCAGATAGCTTCGAGTATAGTTAAATTATTGTCTTTAATTACGTTGATTAGAATCGAGTTACCATTTCCACTAATTGCGAGTAGGCCATACTATGAATTTAGCTAATCCGAACCCCAATCGTCATGCATGAGAAATCTCGCTGCCCAATTCATCTCGAAAATGCCCAGATTCACTGGATTAGATATAGATCGCACATTAGTGGCCCGCTAGACTCAAAAATATAGAATAACAACTGTCTTACCGGGCTCGACGTCCATCATGGATGTCGATCCAGGATAATGTGTAGAATCGCTCAACTTGGGCCGAAGGCCAGGTGCATGGGATGTTCAAATGCCCTAGGCAGAAACCTGAAATTTAAGTGAATTGGGTTCTCTGCTCTTTTACGAAGTTGTGACTTTCTGAACGTTGGGTTTCAACTAAACTCGATGTGTGAGCTAAGAATACTTCCCCACACATATCTGTATAGACGCGGCCCCGATCGATCATTGATGGTCGTCCATCGTAAGTGGGGTCCCCATAGCTAATTAGAGCATCTGATTACCGCCCAGTTGTGTTCAAACATAAATCCTATAGTGGGGCACCTTTCCCCTGACACAGATGAGCCAATGGGCCCCCAAAAGGACCTTGTAAATTGAAAACAACCTCCCTAGGGCAAGTTTATTAAAAAAAGAGTCACCACGGCTATTTGTGCACATTCTGACACTATAAATAGCCCCTTATTTTCACTCCCTCGCTTCCATATGAATTTTTCCTTAGAAAGAAAGGGGGAGAGAGAGAGTGTAACGACCCGTAAATTTCCGTACAAGGGTTCGAGTATCACCTCGACCAGAAATCACTTAGGATTAAATCCATTAGAAATTTAACAAAGCTAACTAAGTGCTAAACTAGATTAGCCATGAAATCCGTTAGAATCGCTTTAAATATGATCTGTAAGACCCAAAACTTATAGAATCATTGACGCTAGGTTACCCTAAAGTTTAGGATCAAACTCATTACCCGGCTATTCTCGGGAATGACTTGGAACTTCGTATTAGGTCTAGACCGCACATCGGAAGTCCGATTAACACGAAGTTAAGGAACTAGGACCGCCTCACTGGGCTCGACAACCATCTCAGAAATCAAGTCCAGACAATGTCCCACGGCCATTCGATCGCGTCCGGAGCGAGGGAGTGTGAAAACCACCATTTCCTTTACAAAATAAATATCTTGAATAGTGATCTGGCACCATTTGTTTGCGGATCAGTATTAAGCAACCAGACCATCAGAATCAGACCAAATTACACCCTCGGATCAGAAAAAATTTCAAGTACATTTACATGTACTTGGAATTTCGGATCGTGGCCCACTGACCGTTGAATTGAAAGTGGTCCGCTCCGTGTGATATGGGAATCCGATCGAGTCAAAAATGTAATCCCACGTAGATCCATGAGTTGTGAGCTTAAGTCAGACGTTTGGCTCAAGGGGGGCCGCCAGAAACACTCTTTTGAGCTGGAAAAGCGCCGAATTGCTTATAATAGTCGTACCTCTTGAACCGGAGACTGTTCCGGGGAGGTTTTAGGCTATATAAGGGCCTTAGAACAGCAACTCTCACAACCATACGAATTTGGGATAAAACCCTAGAGAGAGAGAGAGAAAAAAGAGAGAGAAAGCTTAGGAGAAGTGGGAGAATCTTCCTCCTACTGTTGCAAATCACCCCACGGGCTGCACCACCCCTTCCTTGACGTTTTCCCGGCGACACCGACTGTTTTAAGGTAATAAATCCTAACCCTAGACCTGTTTTGAGGAGTGTAGGCTGCAGGTTATGAAATAGCTAACCGATTTCCCTCTTTAGGCTAGAAAACTCCCGAATACGGAAGCCCATCAAACCTTGCTGATCCGTTGAGATTCCAAGAGGCAAGGTGAGGACTTTAGGTGTATAGGTTGCGGTTTTCAACGCTTTCAATGTCAGATAATGGTAGATTCATGATCTGCATGCAATTGCACATGTACAAAGTGCTTTCCGTTTTCTGTTTCGATTAAAATTGTAGAATTTGGAATTTCACATACTCTAGGTATTCGTATAAAATACCGTATATGTATTTTTTATGAAAATGTGTTTGACATGTTTATTTGTCGTATGGATATATGACGTATGGATAAAATACTTAATTGGCGAAAGGATTCGCCTAAATACATGTTTACTAAGAAATACTATGTATGTAGAAATACGGTATTGTAAGAAGTACCGTATACATGTATATTTTAGCGAGGTGTTTGTCATGATTAATTGTTATATAAATATATTATGTGCGCATAAAATAATTGCTTGGTGAAAGGAATCGCCGTAATACAAGTTCCCTCGTAAATACTATGTATGCCGAAATTGGGTATCCTAGAAAATACCCCATGCGTATAAATTTTGCTGATGTAATTATCATGATTATTTGCTGTATGAATATGATATATACTTATAAAATACTAGTTTGGTAAAGGGACAACCCTAGAGCACTTTCCTCTAACATACGTCATGTATGTTGAAATAGTGCATTCCAAGTGTTGGTGAAATTGCTTGTGAGTGTAAGTGCTTAAGCGTTAGTGCCTTAGGTAGGTGCTGAGATGGGGTTCTCAACTACCTTAGAGTCATGTATGATACCCTCCATGTGGTTGTTTACTCTAACCACTCACTTATGAAATATATGTATTTGTATCCCTATTTGTATAGTGCTTTACAACATGCTTTTGAATATGCTTTGTAACTTGTTTATTAACATGCTTTATGACATGCTTTATAACATGATTGCTAGTATTCTTGAATTACCATGTTATCATGCTGTACTTCACATGCTATGGTTAGGAATTGATTGAGCTTGGGACTATGTCCATAGTCCAGGCATCCGGTATCAGACTTGGAGTTGTGGTTGAGATTCGTTTCGCCACACATGATGTGTTGGCGAACCCGTATCGTACTTCGGTTGGCGATAGTGGTTGGCCACATGAGGTTCTTCTGCGCTTCATATCGCCCAACTTGTTGTGCGCTCGAGTCAGCCGAACACGTCAAGTAATCCGTGTGTCTTATGTATGTTCACCATGTTTGGTCGCTAATGTTTGAACCTAGCTAGGGTACCAAACTTACCAGTGAAAATCCCGTTAACCATGGTACCTCGATCCGTTAAGACTCATGAGCCGGGCATGGTGGTATGAGACACCGTGGTCAAGCTATCGGCCTACACTGGGGCTACGTGCCTCCCCGTAGTGACCAGTGAGCAACTTAACTCGTGAGCCAATTATGGTAGTATGAGACACTATATTCGCGCTGTCGGCCTACATTGATAAGGTGATGGGGGAGTGGTGCAACCTTTGTGCGTAACAGCCCTGGCAACCCTTTGTAGTGACCGCGAGCATATTCTGAAGTCGCAGTGCGCCTTAGGATTCGCCGCGATATATAGAGTATGAACTAGGCCTGTTTCTGTATTGTGATGAATCGTTTAAGGGGTGATGGGGGAGCGGTGCAACCTTTGTGTGTAATGTGTACCGGCAGCGTCTCTGCAAAGTGACTTAGAAAACACACCATCGTCTGATATTAACTAGGACTGATGACCCTAGAATGGATCATGTTTGGGAATGATACAAGGGAGGTACCTTAGTTTCCCAATCCTGCTGTTTGAAATGGATTAATTAAAAACTCGGTAATCATGCTCATCATGCATCGCATGTGCCTGGAAGATGTGGAGCACTGTGGGATGTAAGCATGCCGCGAGCGTGAGATGGTGTCGCATGAGGGAGTATGTCGGTGAGGGCATCCATCATACCTGCATACATACTTGCATTAATAAGAGTAACTAGGAGTGTTTGACTTCCTGCTTTATCATTACTGCTTGACTGCATTGATAATATGATAACTTATGCCTTATTGTTCCACTGAGTTAGCTACTCACTCCCACGTTACGGGACGGTGTTGCGCACACCAACCAGACTCTGTCTCAGGTTTAGGCGAGCCGACAACTCTGGAGGCGGAGCCTGATTATGACGAGGACCAGGAGGAGTTCTCGTATATGCAGTTCTCTGGTGGCTTCGACTAAGCTGTCAGGACTGGCGGGTTTTGCAGGGATTGTACTTAGTTTTATTTTTGATATGTTGTTTATAAAACAGACATGTTTATGGTGACTCAGATGGATTCATACTCTAGAGAATGAAACGTTTATTTTGTTCTTTACATACATATATATATAGTTCAGTCTTCCGCTTGCTTTTATACAATTGACCTGGAGTATGAATTACTGTTTTGGTATAATCTTATTCATGTTTATTGCTCTAACACAGACAACATTCAAACATCATTAAATATGTTGCATAAGTGATGCGTTGGAACTCGAGAGTTGAGTTACACTCGACCCCCGATTTTCAGGGCGTTACAAGTTGGTATCAGAGCATGATTTTGATTAAACCGGACCTGAGTTATGTTCCCACGACGTACGCTGACGCATTACAACCTAGGAGGGTGCGAGAATAATATAGAAACAGTCCTAGGTTTCCCCGATTTCGCCATTTGGCGAAGTTCATCGAAAACGTGAGTTTTGATCGGGTTCGTACTCGATCCTGATGGCACGAGTCGATCCCAAATCACTTCTAGACCGTCTATTGACATGTCTAGATCACAATATACCCTCTACCCCAGACACAGCAATCGCAGCGAGTGCACGCGACTCATGGTGGACTTTCTGTACCAAGTGGGGCAGGGGGCGAACTTGTGCGTGCCTACATTCGTGTTGCGACAGATTGTGAGTACTGCGCGCTCCACCAGGAGCTCTGATTCACTTCCCTTCGGCCGACTCATATGCAGGATTGTACGGGAGTTTGGCTACAGTCTGAGGGTGGAAAGGCCAGCACCGATCCACCAAATCGACGAAAGTACTCTCCATCAAATGGAACTCGGGGCGCGGCGATGACGGGCCCGACATGTGGAGAGTGAGGATGAGATTGAGAGCGAAGAAGACAAGAGTGAAGATGGGAGTGAAGCTGAAGAAGAGGAAGAGGAACCTGAGGCCCAGGATACAGAGGAGAGTTCACCTCCTGCGGCTCAGGAGCAGGGCACCGATCGGGCTTCCATAGATGCGCATTTAGCCCGTCTCGAGGAGGGCCAAGCCGCCCTACGACAGGAAGTCGGGCGGGTCCAAACCAAGCTTAGCAAGGTGTCTCGCACCTTGAAAGCCATCCTGTGTTGTTTACAGGACAAGAATGCTCCTTCTTCATCGCAAGATTCGGATGCCTAGTCATCTGAGTTGTTGTTTTGGTTGTTTTGCTTACCGCATTAGTGTTCACTCCCCAAGTATAGGGTTGTGATGTAGTAATAAACTCGGTAAGATCGAGGTCGAATCCCACGAGGACTGCTCGTCACAAATCAAATCTGTGATTCCCCTTAACTAATCCAACGATTAATGTAGCGAATTGCTAATACAAATTTATGAAAAATAACTATTGAGAATAAGGAAGAAAATTCAATCAGAGAGAGCACTAGGACTTTCGAATCTACCCCTAATTATCCTAACCCTTGTTTTGTCTGTTAATTCACTTTAATTTAGATTGATCTAACTTATCTAGAGAAAGCACAATCTGTGTCCTTAATCGGGCATACAGATTGTCTAATTCCTTCAAGCAATGCCATGAATAACATATCTCATGTCCTTTGTTGGGCACATGGAATATACCGTTCATTAAAGCACCCTGTCTCTTCCTCTATAGGAACCTGTTCATAATCAGACACAAGTATCTAGCATAAGCATCCAGACCACATCCATGCATAGACTCTGATCAAAGTTGATAGATGGAGAAGTATGGAATTTAAAACAATCAAGCACACTAGGGAAAGAAACAAATCAATCTAATTAAAGTAAAATCAACATAGAACAATGGATGTTCAAATTAAGGGTTTCATCTCAACCCTAGCTGAGAGATTAGTTACCCATAAAATCCATTAAACAGATGGATAAATAAAATTCATAAAAAAACATCAAACCAATTTCTCTCTTTCTTCTTTCTTCTCTTTCTTCTCTCCTTTGCTCTAGATCTGAAATTCTCCACTTTTTCAATGCCCTTCCTCATGTTTTGCAACTCTTTTTATAGCTGATGGAGTGGCTGGAGTGGTGAAATTCGGATTTGGGAAGCTGTCGCACGCGCAGCAAAAAACCTTTTCGCAGCCAAGTTTGAGACCTCGAAACACCATACTTTCCTCGTTCAAATTCCAACAAACATCGTCCCTTAGGACTTTCTTGGGTCCTCTACATGATGGACGGTTCAGATCTGCCATATGATCAAAGATGGTGGCCCACAACCGCCTGGAAAACCGGATTTCTTAATTTGTGTGAAACTTTCGCACCCTTTCGCTGTCGTGATCGGTGGGCCCCATGGAAGTGTTTTCTGGGAAATCCACCCCGTCCATTAGATTCAGGACGAAATTTCAGTCAAGAATAGGTAGTTTTGAACGTCCAATGATGCGGCCCAGAGAAGAAAACACAAAAAGATCAGATTTGGACGTTGCAAAGCAGCCCTTTTGTGGCCTCTGTACCGCACACGTGTGTACGCATGGGTATAAAATAGAAACATGGTTTTGAAGTGCTCGCAACTGTCTACACGGTGGACGGTACGGATTGGACGGATGGGACACGTGTGGGGCTCACAACCGGCCGCAAAAACGGACAGCGGTCCATCCGTGAGACGTAAACGGCAGAATCGCCGTTCTGGGCGGTGGGAGCGGATTTGGAAGAAAGCGACGCGGTCAGCCGCCTCTAGTGCACACGTGCCTTTGTTGCACACTCACATGCATGCGGGGTCCACTGAAATGTTCTGGAGAAATCTGATCCGTCCATCCTGCTTCCCGCATTATTTAAACCATCAAGACCAATTTTTAGGCAGTTCCAGATATCAGGTGGGCCCAGAATCAATGGTTTATGGACTGATCTGTCAGTTGGGGCACTTTCCTAGTGATCCGAGGGCTGAAATTTGAAATGTACGGTTAATTTATGTCCCTAATCCCATGTATAAAGTTTCAAGCCAATTGGATGGAGGAAACCATGTGATCTTTCATTCTGGACCAGTTTCGGGCCTCTTTAAACGTGAACGGCTTGATTTTCTCGGGTCTCAGGCATGTAAATTCTTCAATATTGGTCCTCTGAGGTTCATCCCGAGCTCTGGTAATTCCGGAGAGTCAAATCCATGCTTTTAACATCATTTTTCAATACACGCTCCTGATTTCATCCTGTAATAAAAACACAATTAAAATATGGCATTAAGCATTATCATGTACGTAAAATCAGGTATAGTCGGGGTCTAATATGCAATATTCGACCCTCATCAATTAGGCAGTTTATGCTTTCATGCTAATGATGTAGTAGTTAGTAACATGTTTTAAGTGTTTGATGCTTTGGATGTAATTGGCTTGCATGTAATTTCTGTCATGATTCATATAACTCGGTAGTCTATGTATTATGACAATTTTGGGTAAATGAAAAACATGTAGCCTCTTTTGTTATGAGATGTGTGGGATGCTTAAAGTGCTTAAATAATGTGTGGTATGCTTTAAATCTCACCAACGTTACACCCTATGTTGTATAGTGCATGCCGCGGCAGTATACGCAGAGAACGGCACGCCTCCTTCTTACTAGCTCGATGGACCAGACTCCTTCTGGTAGTGGTGGTCCCGCGGACCGAGGGTTAGATTCTGATCAGCCTCCTGCTGGTCCTACCGGTGGACTGCCACCTTACACGCCCCCGGTTCGTGAGCAGTACCGGGCATCATCATCTGCGCAGCATGACTCACAGGCTGCTCCGCCTACGGATAGGATCGAGCAGTTGATGCTGATGATGCATCAGCAGCAGATGCAGCAGCAGCAGATACAACAGCAGCAGCACCAGCAACTTATGACCACTATTGCTGAGGCCTTATCCCGGGGTGGTAGTGCGACTCCACCTACGACGTCTACACGTCCTGCTGAGCATTCGGAGCCTCCTGCTCAGTTTGAGGATGTGCCTCTGCCCTCACCCGTTGCACCTCTTATTGGAGATGTCAGTACCCGCGGTTTACTCGAGCGATTTCAGCGCTTGAGGCCTCCCTTATTCATGGGTTCTCACAGACCCGAGGAGGTAGAGTTTTGTCTTGACCGCATCTCCAAGATGCTTCGGATGCTGCACTGTTCAGAGGCAGAGCAGGTTGAGCTGGCCGCTTTCATGTTTGAGAAGGAGGCCAGTTTATGGTGGGATAGTCTGCTGCGGTCTGTCGCAGCAGACTACGTGTGGACTTGGGAGGCTTTCGAGTTCTGATTCCACGAGAAATACTACCCGCAGACGTATCGACATGAGCGGGAGGATGAGTTTCTGTGCCTCAAGCAGGGAGGCATGACGATTACGGAGTACGAGCACCGCTTCACAGAGTTGGGCCGCTTTGTCCCGACTATACTGGTGGATGAGCAGATGCGGATGCACCGTTTTTCCTTGGGTTTGCGACCTGAGATACGGTCGAAGATATGCTGCCTCAGTATACCTACCTATGCAGCACTGGTTCACATGTCTATGACGACAGAGCAGGATGTGGACCGGTTGGCCCGATCTCGTGGTGCTATGGTTGCGAGGCCACGACAGGAGATACAGAGCAGGCCTATCCTAGGCAAGAGGCCTCGTGTTAACTCGCCTCTCAGGATCGCAGTGCCAGTGGCTCCGGTGAGGCGCCCTATTGTGACCTGCACGTACTGCGGGAAGCAGGGTCATCTTATTGGGAGTTGTTTCGCACGGATGAAGGATAGTGGTTTCTCTCCGCCACAAATGTTGGGTCGTTCTCACCCGCAGGCCTTATCGACTACACCTTTATAGACTGTACCTGCACATCCTTCCTTTCGACCTCCTGCATCACGGTTCAGGCCGCCGCAACGGCCCTTGGCCCCTCAGCCGAACCGTCAGCAGAAGGCGCGCGTTCATACGCTTGTGGCTGAGGCACCTGAGACGTCACTTGCGGCCCCGACAGCTTTTGAGGGTACGACTCACATTCTCGGTACTTCTGTTTCCTTGTTGGTGGACACTGGGTCCACTACTTCTACTATTTCTTCTGGGGCAGTTAAACGTCTATCTTTGCGTACTATTCCCACTAAGGGACTGAGACTTACTACAGCCACTGGTACTTTTTCTGATATCGCACGGTTATGTGAGGGTTGCTCTGTGGATTTGGGTAGCCGCACCGTGCTCGTCGACCTCATCGTTGCTCCACTGTGACACTACGATGTTATTCTCGGTATGAACTGGCTCTCGAAGATGAGAGCAGAGATAGATTGCGATACTCGAGTCATGACGGCCTATGACTCAGACGGCGCAGCTTTCACGTTTCCAGTACAGGTCAGTTGGCGTTGCCGTGTTGACTATTATACTGTTTTATTAGCGCCGATTGATGGTCCGACATTGAGAAATACGCCGGTGGTTCAAGAATTTGCAGGCGTGTTTGAGACTATTCCTGATTTACCTCCTCGGCGCGAGATCGATTTTACAATTGATCTTACGCTTGGTGCGACACCCATCTCATTGCCGACTTATCGTATGCCTCCATGTGAGATGGAGGAGATGTGGAAACAGATTGACGAGCTGGTAGACAAGGGTTTTATACGACCTAGTGTGTCTCCTTGGGGAGCACCTATGCTATTTGTGAAGAAGAAGGACGGGTCGCTACGGTTATGTATTGACTACCGTAGGTTGAACCAGGTCACAGTGAAGAACAAGTATCTTTTGCCCAGGATAGATGATCTGTTTGATCAGTTGAGGGGGGCGAAGTATTTTTCGAAGATTGATCTACAGTCGGGGTACCACCAGTTGCACGTGAGAGATGAGGACGTGCAGAAGACAGCCTTCAGGATGTGCTTTGGGCACTATGAGTTCCTGGTGATGTCGTTCGGCCTTACAAACGCACCAGCCGTGTTCATGGATCTGATGAACTGGGTATTTCGGCCCTTCTTGTACCGATTCGTCATCATCTTTATTGATGACATTTTGATATACTCTACTAGTCGGGAGGAGCACGAGGAACACCTGAGGGCGGTGTTGGGTACACTGAAGAAGAACCAGTTGTTCGCACAGTACAAGAAGTGCGACTTCTGGCAGGAGGAAGTCAAGTTCCTCGGACATGTAGTGTCCAAGGATGGGATAGTAGTGGACCTTGCTAAGGTAGCCGCAGTTCAGGATTGGCAGTAGCCTGGCTCGGTTACCGAAGTAAGGAGTTTTCTTGGCCTGGCAGGGTATTACAGGCGCTTCATTCGTGATTTCTCAAAGATTGTCAGACCGTTGTCTCAGTTGACCCGGAAAGATCTGAAGTTCACCTAGAATGAGAAGGCGGAAGCAGCTTTCAAGGAGCTGAAGGACAAGTTGACGTCCGCCCCTGTGCTAGTATTGCTAGAGCAAGGGGAGAAATACACGATATATACTGACGCGTCTCGCGTTGGTTTAGGTTGTGTCCTGATGCAGAAGGACAGGGTGATTTCGTATGCCTCGAGACAATTAAGGAAGCACAAGGAGAATTACCCTACACACGACCTGGAGTTGGCAGCTGTCATCTTTGCATTGAAGCTCTGGAGACATTACCTCTACGGAGAGGAGTTCGAGCTTTTCTGCGACCACAAGAGCCTTAAGTACATATTCACTCAGCGAGACTTGAATATGAGACAACGTCGATGGATGGAGACCTTGAAGGACTTCAAGTTCGAGGTTTCCTACCATCCTGGCAAGGCGAACCTTGTGGCAGACGCGTTGAGCCACAAGAAGGCTATAGCATTTGTGGCACCGTTGATGATAGCTGAGTGGGACATGGTTGAGTTCGTGCGGAACTTTGAGCAGAGACTCACTGTGGAGGAGCCATTTGAGTGTGTTGCGCACGTTTGGGTGCGACCACTTATTAACGACAGGGTTATTGAGGCCCATAAGGGCAATGTGCGGCTGTCTGAGCTTCGAGAGCAAGCTAGCGACACCGAGGACTCTGAGTGGAGAGTTGGTTCTGATGGAGGTCTACGATTCTATGGCCACCTATGCGTTCCTGATATGCCTGACTTGAGACGCGAGCTTCTCGAGTCTGCCCATAACTCGAAGCTTGCGATGCATCCTGGTAGCACGAAGATGTACCGGGATTTGAGACGGACGTATTGGTGGGATAATATGAAGGCCCACATCGCTGAGTTTGTGTCTCGATGTCTGACGTGCCAGCAGGTCAAGGCTGAACATCGCCGACCTCCTGGACTGCTTCAGCCCATGCCCATAGCAGAGTGGAAGTGGGACTTCATCTTCATGGACTTCATATCTGGGCTGCCGAAGACGAGGAAGGGACACGATTCTATTTGGGTGATTGTGGACCGGTTGACCAAATCGGCCCATTTCCTCCCTATCAGAGTTACGAACTCTGCAGACGAGCTGGCTAGGTTGTACATCAGGGAGATCGTCCGTCTGCATGGAGTTCCTTTAGAGATCGTGTCGGACAGAGACACTCGGTTCACATCTATCTTCTGGACTCGTATCCAGGAGGCGATGGGTGTGAAGTTGAAGTTCAGTACGGCGTTTCATCCTCAGACTGATGGGCAGACAGAGCGGGTGAATCAGATTCTGGAGGATATGTTGCGGGCATGTGTGTTGGACTTCAAGGACAGCTGGGATGACTGTCTCCCTTACGCAGAGTTCGCCTACAACAACAGTTTTCAGGCGACTATTGGTATGGCGCCATATGAGGCCCTATATGGTCGTCCTTGCAGGGCACCGCATTGTTGGGCTGAGGTTGGCGAGCGTAGTCTGATTGGCCCGGAGTTGGTTCAGGCGACTATAGAAAAGGTCGACATCATCAGGCGTCGACTACTTACAGGATAGAGCAGGCAAAAGAGTTACGAGGCAGCGACCGCTTGAGTTCGAGGTCGGGGATCATGTATTCCTCCGAGTTTCCCCTATGAAGGGAGTCCTTCGGTTTGGGAAGAAGGGGAAGCTCACGCCGAGGTTTATCGGTCCATTTCGATACTTGGATCGCATGGGTGATGTGGCGTATCGTCTCGCTTTGCCCACACCACTTGCATCTGTACACAACGTATTTCATGTATCTATGCTGAAGAAGTACGTTCCTGATCCTTCACATATCATCAGATGGGAGCAGGTACAGCTGAGCGAGGATGCTACGTATGAGTTGCGCCCGACGCGTATCCCGGATGAAAGGAGCAGTGCATCTTGCGTAGCAAGGTCATTCCACTCGTGAAGGTACTATGGACACATCATTCAGAGGAGGAAGCTACTTGGGAGACTGAGGCCGAGGTCAGGAAGAACTACCCTCAGATTCTCGAGGAATACAAAAAGGTACAAATTTCGAGGACGAAATTTTTGTTTAAGGGGGGTAGATTGTAACGAACCGTAAATTTCCGTACAAGGGTTCGAGTATCACCTCGACCAGAAATCACTTAGGATTAAATCCTTTAGAAATTTAACAAAGCTAACTAAGTGCTAAACTAGATTAGCCATGAAATCCGTTAGAATCACTTTAAATACGATCTGCAAGACCCAAAACTTATAGAATCATTGACGCTAGGTTACCCTAAAGTTTAGGATCAAACTCATTACCCGGCTATTCTCGGGAATGACTTGGAACTTCGTATTAGGTCTAGACCGCACATCAGAAGTCCGATTAACACGGTTAAGGAACTAGGACCGCCTCACCGGGCTCGACAACCATCTCGAAATTAAGTCCAGACAATGTCCCACGGCCATTCGATCGCGTCCGGAGCGAGGAGTGTGAAAACCACCATTTCCTTTACAAAATAAATATCTTGAATAGTGATCGGCACCATTTGTTTGCGGATCAAGTATTAAAAACAGCCGTCGTAATTAGACCAAATTACACCCTCGGATCGGAAAATTTTGTGTACATTTACATGTACTTGGAATTTCGGATCGTGGCCCACTGACCGTTGAACTGAAAGTGGTCCGCCCCGTGTGATCTGGGAATCCGATCGAGTCAAAAACGTAATCCCACGTAGATCCATGAGTTGTGAGCTTAAGTCTGACGTTTGGCTCAAGGGGGGCCGCCAGAAACACTCTTTTGAGCTGGAAAAGCGCCGAATTGCTTATAATAGTCGTACCTCTTGAACCGGAGTCTGTTCCGGGGAGGTTTTAGGCTATGTAAGGGCCTTAGAACAGCCCCTCTCACAGCCATACGAATTTGGGATAAAACCCTAGAGAGAGAGAGAAAGCATAGGAGAAGTGGGAGAATCTTCCTCCTACAGTTGCAAATCACCCCACGGGCTGCACCACCCCTTCCTTGATGTTTTTCTGGCGACACCGACTCCGTTTTAAGGTAATAAATCCTAACCCTAGACTTGTTTTGAGGAGTGTAAGCTGCAGGTTATGAAATAGCTAACCGATTTCCCTCTTTAGGCTAGAAAACTCCCGAATACGGAAGCCCATCAAACCTTGCTGATCCGTTGAGATTCCAAGAGGTAAGGTGAGGACTTTAGGTGTATAGGTTGTGGTTTTCAACGCTTTCAATGTCAGATAATGGTAGATTCATGATCTGCATGCAATTGCACATGTACAAAGTGCTTTCCGTTTTCTGTTTCGATTAAAATTGTAGAATTTGGAATTTCACATACTCTAGGTATTCGTATAAAATACCGTATACGTATTTTTTATGGAAATGTGTTTGACATGTTTATTTGTCGTATGGATATATGACGTATGGATAAAATACCTAATTGGCGAAAGGATTCGCCTAAATACATGTTTACTAATAAACACTATGTATGTAGAAATACGGTATTGTAAGAAGTACCGTATATATGTATATTTTAGCGAGGTGTTTGTCGTGATTAATTGTTGTATAAATATATTATGTGCGCATAAAATAATTGCTTGGCGAAAGGAATCGCCGTAATACAAGTTCCCTCGTAAATACTATGTATGTCGAAATTGGGTATCCTAGAAAATACCCCATGCGTATAAATTTTGCTGATGTAATTATCATGATTATTTGCTTTGTATGAATATGATATATACGTATAAAATACTAGTTTGGTAAAGGGACAACCCTAGTGCACTTTCCTCTAACATACGTCATGTATGTTGAAATAGTGCATTCCAAGTGTTGGTGAAATTGCTTGTGAGTGTAAGTGCTTAAGCGTTAGTACCTTAGGTAGGTGCTGAGATGGGGTTCTCAACTACCTTAGAGTCATGTATGATACCCTCCATGTGGTTGTTTACTCTAACCACTCACTTATGAAATATATGTATTTGTATCCCTATTTGTATAGTGCTTTACAACATGCTTTTGAATATGCTTTGTAACTTGTTTATTAACATGCTTTATGACATGCTTTATAACATGATTGCTAGTGTTCTTGAATTACTATGTTATCATGCTGTACTTCACATGCTATGGTTAGGAATTGATTGAGCTTGGGACTATGTCCATAGTCCAGGCATCCGGTATCAGACTTGGAGTTGTGGTTGAGATTCGTTTCGCCACACATGATGTGTTGGCGAACCCGTGTCGTACTTCGGTTGGCGATAGTGGTTGGCCACACGAGGTGCTTCTGCGCTTCATATTGCCCAACTTGTTGTGCGCTCGAGCCAGCCGAATACGTCAAGTAACCCGTGTGTCTTATGTATGTTCACCATGTTTGGTCGCTAATGTTTGAACCTAGGGTACCAAACTTACCAGTGAAAATCCCGTTAACCATGGTACCTCGATCCGCTAAAACTCATGAGCCGAGCATGGTGGTATGGGACATCGTGGTCGAGCTATCGGCCTACGCTGAGGCTACGTGCCTCCCCGTAGTGACCAGTGAGCAACTTAACTCGTGAGCCAATTATGGTGGTATGGGACACTATATTCACGCTGTCGGCCTACATTGTTAAGGTGATGGGGGAGTGGTGCAACTTTTGTGCGTAACAGCCCTGGCAGCCCTTTGTAGTGACCGCGAGCATATTCTAAAGTCGTAGTGCGCCTTAGGGTTCGCCGCGATATATAAAGTATGAACTAGGCCTGTTTCTGTATCGTGATGAATCGTTTAAGGGGTGATGGGGGAGCGGTGCAACCTTTGTGTGTAATGTACCGGCAAAACCTCTCTCTGCAAGTGACCTAGAAAACACACCATCGTCTCGATATTAACTAGGATCGACGACCCTAGAATGGATCATGTTTGGGAATGATACAAGGGAGGTACCTTAGTTTCCCAATCCCATTGTTTGAAATGGATTAATTAAAAACTCGGTAATCATGCTCATCATGCATCGCATGTGCCCGGAAGATGTGGAGCACTGTGGGATGTAAGCATGCCGCGAGCGTGAGATGGTGTCGCATGAGGGAGTATGTCGGTGAGGGCATCCATCATACCCGCATACATACTTGCATTAATAAGAGTAACTAGGAGTGTTTGACTTCTTGCATTATCATTACTGCTTGACTGCATTGATAATATGATCACCTATGCCTTATTGTTCCACTGAGTTAGCTACTCACTCCCACGTTACGGGACGGTGTTGCGCACACCAACCAGACTGTCTCGTGTTTAGGCGAGCCGGCAACTCGGGAGGCGGAGCTTTCGATTATGACGAGGACCGGGAGGAGTTCTCGTATATGCGATTCTCTGGCGGCTTCGACTAAGCCGTCAGATCGGGCGGGTTTTGCGGCAGGATTGTACTTAGTTTTATTTTTGATATGTTGTTTATAAAAATGACATGTTTATGGTGACTCGGATGGATTCATACTCTAGAGAATGAAACGTTTATTTTATTCTTTACATACATATATATATAGTTCAGTCTTCCGCTTGCTTTTATACAATTGACTGGAGTATGAATTACTGTTTTGGTATAATCTTATTCATGTTTATTGCTCTAACACAGACAACATTCAAACATCATTAAATATGTTGCATAAGTGATGCGTTGGAACTCGAGAGTTGAGTTACACTCGACCCCGATTTTCGGGGCGTTACAGAGATAGGGGGGGGGGGGAGGGAGGGAGATGTTGTGAGGGAGATCTTGGAGCATTCTTGATGGATTTCTTTCGATCAAGCCATAGCCTCGACCATTCTCCTCCTCCAAATTCATCCCACTCTCGATTGAGAGGTAAGAAACGAACCATGCTTCCCAACTTAAGTTTTATAGGATTAATTGCATAATTCTCATCTAATTTCTTTGAGTTTGATGTAGGAATCGTTTTCCCCCAAATCCTTAACCCTAGGAGCCCGAAATCTGAAATTCCTTCTAAAAGGTGCGGACCATTACCCCTAGGTTTCCATTTATCGAACCCCATATCACAATTAATGATTTATGTTATGAATGGATGAATGTCACGCCCCAAACCCGAAAATCGGATTCACAGGAATCCCGATCGCCGAATCCGGTGCCGACAGCCTCCGTAGTACCCCATTCTTGGCCTCTAGCATCTATATTCCAGATTCCGATCTTGGGATCCTACAATGAGGATTTTTTTTTTTTTTTTTGCTCAATGCATATTTAACTCGTAATAAGCATAACCACAAGATTACCCAATTCACAAAGGCAACATCATCATCACATATCCACTAATATAATCATTTGAGTACAATGCTGAAAGGAAAAATACATAAATCAAAAATCAGGCTCCAGAAGATTGCTGCACACTCCAAGCCCAACACTACTGCAACCTAACATCACCTGCACGCATCTATCGTGCATAAGCTTATAGAAAGCTTAGAGGGTGTGTAAGTGTGTGCACAAGGTAAGTGCCAAGTATTTAATACAATGTCATAATCATACAATACCGGAAATACTGATAGTCCATAAATCATACAATGTCGGAATAAATAGAAATGCTGACAAGATTATGAATTATCAGAGTAAACAGAAGTATTGATAAGATCATATATCATATGATAACGGAGTAAACGGAATGCTGATTAAACCATGAGTCATACAATATTAGAATACGCAATACAAATCAACTATGCGAATGAGGAGTTATAGAGCACCAAATATCAGATGCAAAGGATGCAATGCAATATACATTCCTGATGAGTAATATATATAGCGTCGACCATACCTAGTCTATATAAATGCAGAAGCACAATAACCCAAATTTCCATATGCCGCAGATGTAATGCAACATGTAGTGCGAATAGAATGACCATGCTGGAGTATGAAGTCGGCATGATAGTACGTAGTATCGCAGGCTACGGGATCCACCACAAGGGACTTCTATCCAAACCAGTCCCACACCTAAATTTGGATAGTCAGACTCAATGTGGTAAACTCCTGATCTCAGGTTAGTCGCGCGCCCCAACAAAATCCTTGCCATAACGAAGGCACACAATAATTAGTTGCGCACCACCAGCCCGAGTGGATAGTGAATGAATGAATGAATGAACATGCAACTCATACTCAATAATTCCACATATCAGTACAGTTCATCTCTGGGATCATCACCGGGGTTTAGTAAATTCCAAATGGCACTGTCTCTCTCCCAGCAGCACAGTCCAAGTGAGCGTAAGAAACCTCACTATCCGCCTGGCCAATAGTCTGTCAATACCTATCCGGCACGTCGATAGCGGACCCATTCACGAGCTGGTCAAACTCAGCCTAGTATTGCCCCCTACCCTCGGGCGAGTAAGGCCACACCCCTTTCCAACTGACCACGACACAGTGGGAGACGCGGCCTCCTAGTATTCGGCCCTGTGCGCTCATATATTCACTCGGTCTCGACGTTGAAGTCATCTCCTGGCCACGGAAGTTTATGAATTTTCACCCAGGGACATCTATGGCGCCCATATGATAGAACCAAACATTTTCGGTGTCCCGTTTGGCCATCCACGACATGCCTGTGGAGGCTACGGCCCTGATGTCGCTAGGGCGTATAACACACAATGCAAGATGCATAAGCCACACAATCCAGTCATGCATTAATCCTGCGCATGCCGTGTGCTCATGTGAGATAACCTTTGCCTATCAGGGAGTCTCATATCAACATGCTCAATGACATATGCAATGGTCAACCACATGTCATAACAAACATGCAGATGATGCGTATGAGCATGTATCATGATGCTATGGTATCACATACTCATAATCGGTATCAATAACCTGCATCAACAATCTGCCTCGATCGGTAATCGATTAATCGGCCACGACAAGCAGAATCGGCAATCGGCCATGTCAATCGATAATCGGCCACGATCGGTAATCGGTCACGATAATCGGCCTCGATCGGTAATCGGTCAATCGGCCACGACAAGCAGGATCGGCAATCGGCCACATCAATCGATAATCGGCCACGATCGGTAATCGGTCACGATAATCGGCCTCAATCGGTAATCGGTCAATTGACCACGTCAAGTAGAATCGGTAATCGGCCACGATCGGTAATCGGTCAATGGGGCACGACAAGCAGAATCGCCAATCGGCCACGTCAATCAATAATCGGTCACGATCAGTAATCGGTCACAATAATCACCTCGATCGGTAATCGGTCAATCGGCCACGACAAGCAAAATCGGCAATCGGCCACGTCAATCAATAATCGGCCACGATCGGTAATCGGTCAATCGGCCACGTCAAGCAGAATCGGCAATCGGCCACGATCGGTAATCGGTCAATCGGCCACGACAAGCAGAATTGGCAATCGGCCACGTCAATCGATAATCGGTCACGATCAGTAATCGGTCACGATAATTGGCCTCGATCGGTAATCGGTCACGATAATCGGCCTCGATCGGTAATCGGTCAATCGGCCACGACAATTGGTATCGATGAGAATGGGCCTAACAAGGCCTAAGGGGAAGGTCACAATGTGGACATTCAACCATCCTTGCCCATCAATGTAGACATTCAACTAACATTACTCCCAAGGGGTGGCCCATATAGAGTCAAATATAAGGTGGGCCCATAGCCTCATACAAAGGCCTAATGTACATCGCATTGGGCCTCATACAAAGGATACATACACAACAACTGGGCCCTACACATGGGCCTTAGATACATCGTATGACCACCACCCATGGGCCCAATGCACATCATAATGGGCCTCGTTAAATGGGATACAAAACATCACAATGACCATGCCATATGGGCTGAAAATACATCTCATTGGGCCTTACCAAATGGGCCAGAAATTTATCACAATGGGCCACGTCATATGGGCCGAAAGTACAAGGCAGATGGGCCCTATCATGTGGGCCTCAAATCTAAATCATGATGGGCCTTATGGATGGGCTGCACCAATGGACCCCAAGTGAGCTTGGACCACACCAAAAATCATTTCAATAGTTGTAGATGTAACATGTGTATCACTGTACACTATCATTCCATGGGGCACATAGCCCACTAATGATGATTGGCCCACTCTAAACATTATCCAGGTAAATCAGTACCATCCAGACACTTCCCGTGTAAATCAGCACCATCCAAACATTGCCTATGTAAATCTGCACTGCCCAAACAATGGACAACACCGTCCAAACATTGTCCAGCACCGTCCAGCATAATCTGGGCGGTGTGGATGAAATAAATATATCATGGTGGTGTTCTCGCTGGCAAAACAGGTGGATGGGTTGGGTAAAACACATATATGGTGGGTCCACAATGGGCAAACAATTAGGATCTAATACATACATCGCGGAGGGCCCATGTAGCACCGTCCAACTCAACGGTGTGCGTATATAACACCTACATCATGGAGGGTCTTCCAGCAGATGGACGGCAGGATACAAAACTTACCACATGATGCGTCCCACACGATTTGGACGGTGAAACACATACATCACGGTGGATCCCGTCTAGATAGTTGAACGGTGCGAATATAAAACTTATACATCATGTGGGGTCCACATGTACAACAGATACATCACATCGGGTGTCATGTACGGGCTACAAATTCATCGAGGTGGGCCTCAAGGATGGGCCACAATTATATCAACACGGGCCTCACGGATGACCACAAATATATCAAGGTGGGCCTCATCATATGGGCCGCACCAGAAATCATTTCAATAGTTGTAGGTGTAACACATGTATGATGATCAACAGTTGTAGGTGTACACGTGGCCCACGTATGATGATCAACACTGTCCAAACATGATCCATCACTATCCAGCAATATCTGGACGGTGTGGATGAAACTATACATCATGGTGTGGTGTTCACGTGGTGGCCAACTAGAGATTTGAATCTGCCTAGTTTTAGTCTCAAACCTTAAAAATGAGCTTGTCAAATGGTTAGACGGTTCAGATATAACATTTACGTCGAGATGGGACCTCATGAGCTTGCTGACATCATCACAGCAGGTGGGTCCCACCGTATTGGACGGTATAGTTGAAGCACATACATCGCGAGGGACCCACAGAACTTACCGGCGTCGCCACAGCAGCTTATAGCTGTGTGTGTGGGTAACCAGCCAATCTGCTCCACTCATCAGGTGGGTCCCACGTGAGGCCCACCACATATATAATATATCATATATTATTATTTATATTATTTTTATTTTTATTTTATTGGAGGACGTCCAGCGTCCATACCTGGACGCTGGCATGAATAAAACACATACATTGACTGGGGTCCACCGTCCTGGACGTAATGACGGAGTGGATATAGAAGAAATGCATCATGGTGGGTCCCATATGAATGGACGGTGTGGAATCAAGACACACATACATCAAGGTGGGTCCCACCGTCAGTGGACGGTGCGGACAGGGCACATATACCATGGGAGTTCCCACCGTCCACAGTCGTGGACGGTGAGAATTAAAACACATGCATCAATGACGGGTTCCACATGGGGCCCACCATAATGTTTATTTGCAATCCAACCCGTGGGTAAGGTCACACGGACCAGGTAAAGAGGAAAAGAACAATTTTCATCACGATCCAAAACTTCTGTGGGCCCCGAACAAGGTTTCCATGGCAGACGTTCATTATAACTGTTCCCTTCCGTGTGGGCTACCCGAGCGTTGTACATGGCTGATTTTTGAGGTGGCCCACTTACCTGAGGGGACCTAACAATTGCACGATATGGATATTCGGAACACATCACGGTGGGCCACGCATGGGACCCACGTCCTTGGCCTCTCCCACCCTTCACGCAGGATGCTGCTGCAGCGTCAGCAGCAGTAGCAGCGTTTGCTGCTTAAATTTTATTTTTTTTTGAAATTCTATTTTTTCGCAGTTTTTCTTAGGTGGGGTCTGTATCACCAAAATCCACCCCACCCATTGGTTGTTACTACCTAAGACAGACCCGACGAGTCCAATATTCGACATTTTTCGGTGTATAACACTATCAAGGTGGGTTTTCAAACGTTAAAACACTGTTTTCTAGGCTGTGGCCCGCCAGAACATCGGATCAGCCTCATTTTTTAGCTCAACGCCTAACATGTGTTGAGAAACAGGATGGACGGCATGGATTGAATGCATACATCAAGGTGAGGCCTACACAAGTGGTCCTCTCAAACACTTGGAAACCAAGCTAACATGTATTTTTTTTTTTACGAGGCACGTCCAGATGCTGGCCCTAGAGTGCATTCCACTTTCTGCTTCATTTCACGCTTGACTTGGACCCACGTCCAGTGTGAATGTGTTTTCAAGGTGGTCCCACATGGACGTGGTCCACTTAATTTGGATCAAACTGATACTTGTGTTTTCCCATCACCTTTTCGGTAGGGCCCACATGTTTTGAATGTTTGGATAAGACATACATCAAGGTGGGGTCCATCCGAGTAGGCCAAACATCACACAAAAAAAATGAGAAATAGAGAGAGAGAGAGAGGGAGAAGCACCCACCTTAGGATCTTATCTTCTTCTTCCGCCTGTAGCCTTTAAAGCTCCAATGGATGGACTTTAACGGTTGAGATCGATCATGGAGGGTGGGATTGGATGGTAGGAAGGTGGGCCACACTAGTTTCTCTTCCATGGAATGCCATGGACTATTCTTGCTTGGGAAAAATTAGAGAGAGAGAGAGAGAGAGAATGAGAGAGAGAGATGATGGGAGAGAAGTGATGGGAGAGAGAATGGTGAGGTGATGGGAAAGTTGACTTTTGGGGATGGGTAGTTGTACTTGACTTGATGTGTGATGTGAACTTGATTGATGGGATTGATTGATGGGACATCTCGTAGAGATTTCCTCATAATTCGCAACGCGTAGTGTCTTCTTCGAATTGAACGCGGGCCTACATCTTCTACCCTGGGTATCGGTTTGGTGCGTGAGTCACGGCGTTGGAACCGCGGCGACGACGCGGTCGCCAAGGTACAAGTTTCGGATCGAGCCGCCTTTGGTAGGCAGGACTCGGCTTAAGATCGCGCGCAATGTCGGATACGACTCGAGAATTGCCGGAATTCGACCGGAAGGACCGCGGGAGTCGACGGAACAGTAGAAACTAGGATACGGGTCTTACAATGAATGCGTGCTAACTTGTGCCGAATAATGATTTGTGTAATGTGTAGATGAATGCATGCTAACTAGTATTGATTATTGATTTGGGTAACGTATGGACGAATACGTGCTAATTAGTGTCGATTAATTATTGATATAATAAGTAGATGAATGCATGCTAACTAGTGCGCACTTGTATGGCTGCTTACTTTTCATGAATTGTTATCTTAATGTAATGCTGCCTGTATGTTAGATAAAATGCACTATAATATAGAATTTTCTGATTTACTATTTATATCCCTCCCTATAGTTGCGGTAGTTAATTTATTAGTGCGATTGACTGACCGGGACTACCTAGGTAGTTGGTTTGGCCGGCAAACCATGAATTTATGAGGGTGGCCCCGATTAGGTTGGCCGCCCTAGACTAGTCCAATTGATTCAGGCCAAACGCGGATACTGACAGTAGTCGGACTACATGGGATGCTTGCACCCAATGTCGGTTATGCTAGAGTTAGTCCGAGTTAACCAAATTAGCCTAACAGTTGACCAACTATGTATGATCACGCCTGCCTAAATCTGGAGCACCTCGTACCCTAGAGAGACCTACTAATAACCATTAGTGGTGCGATCTCCAAGTCTTGGGAGCCGGACATAGTGGTATGGGACATTGTGTTCATGTTGTTGGCCTACGCTGGGGTGACGACCCTCCCCGTAGTGACCAACGAGCACTAATGGAGATGATATATCATCGTTCGAACGGACCCCGTCAAATTACCCGGCTGATGGTTCCATGCCAGAACACTGTTCGAATGACCCAAGCATGAATGAAATTGGGTGACGAGCCTATATTCTTGTGGTGGTTTAGTTTAACGTGACAAGCCCACATCTCCGAACTGAGTGATCATACTCGATGTTTAGATGACGACCCATACGAGTTGATCCTCACAACTTTGGGTATCATGCATTACCTTTGGAGTTATTGATTTATGAGATAAATGGGTGATACTTAAATTTGGATCATGGATCACAGGTCAGAGCCACATGGCCGCCCTAGGCCAAGTGATCTGGATAAGGCCATTGATTAAATGGAGGTGTTTTAGCTTTCCCAATCTTCTTGGATGAACGGACTTAATTAAATACTCGGCTAACATGAACACACATAGCATTGCATTAACGTAGGTTGTGACGACTTGGGCGTCGTGGTCGCGTGTTGAGGGAGTGTTGGCATTTGCAAATGAGGTGTCGGAGTCGCTTTTAAGGGAGTGTTGGATTGTGAGGGTATGCATCATCTCATTACAACATGCACGCTCATTAATAAGAGCATTTAGGAAATGGGTGTTTAAGTTGCTTTATCATTAGTTGTGCCAGTGAAATTGATAACATGTGTAACTTGACTTAATGGAATGACTGAGTTGATCACTCACTCTCACTCTAGGATGGTGTTTTAAAATACTAACCAGGTGATATTATTGATCCAGGTACTATCAAGATCTCAGACGGGTAAGTTTAGAATGACTTGCACCGCGAACGTTGTGTTTCAGAGGATTAGACAAGACAGAAAATTTTACACTTTAATCATTTTAGATATGTATATTGTGGCTTATATAATCCCCATTTAGGTAGACAACATATTTTAATTGTATCTTTATTGTCAGCCCCATATTTATTTATTTTTGTTATCTCTACCTCGCTTTAGATCGGCCCATTTGAATTGCAGTACTTTAATTGCTCGTGTGTAAAATGAGTATAAATATGAATGAGGTAACACGTGCGTTTTAGTTGGTTAACACCCGGAAACTCAGGATCAAGGTCTCTGTACTCAGGTGTTAAGTTTTGGGGTGTTACAGGGGGCCTGACTTATATAGACGGCAGGACCTGATGGCCTGTTGAGCGGACCCGATCGCATAAGACAGTTGCGCGATCACAGAACAGGAGTAAAGAAAGGACTTTTGTGCGGACAAAGATTCAATCCCTCATTTTATTTCACAACAAGAATAAAGGGGGATCGAGGGGGCATCTATTAGAGTACAAAAATACATATTTGTACAAGATTGCTCTATTGCGCGGTCGTGCAATAGAGATGGGTTGCGCGACCGTGCAATGAAAGATGAATTATTGGGATACCTAGTGAAGAGTAAACCTGTCTAAATCACATAAGCTTGTTGCGTGACCACGCAACAAGGGTATGTTAACAACCTTAGTTGCACAGATTGGATAGTTCACACGTGTGGAAGCCTATAAATACCTATTCTCCCTCTCATTTGAGACACCAGAGAGAAAGGAATATCAGAGAGATCAAAGAGATATTTAGGAGCTTTCAGAGTCAAGAGTTGTAGTATTCAGGTATCCTATAGGATGCAGCATGGGAGAGAGGAAAGAAGGAGATTCAAGCATGCAGAAGGTTGGCTTATTGGGCGATCACGCAACAGGAACTGCTTGTGTGACCACGAAACAGGGGTCTCCATTGGCTTATATGTTATGCAATTTTACAGATTCACTAGGAGTTCATTCTCTCGTGCACGTGCCTTATGCATATTAGCACGAAGCTAGGGTTTCAAACCCACACAACTCTTCTGTCATTATGACTGATGTTATACAAGCTGAGATGCTACCAAAATTATTATTGAATTGTCTTCAATTACACTAATTAAATGTACTTTATATTAGACTCAAGGGCAATATAAGAGATGTAATAAGAATTCAGATTAATGAAATAAAATGATTGTCACGCCCCAAACCCGAAAATCGGATTCACAGGAATCCCGATCGCTGAATCCAGTGCGACAGCCTCCGTAGTACCCCATTCTTGGCTTCTAGCATCCAACACTAGATTCCGATCCTAGGATCCTACAAGGAGGATTTTTTTTTTTTTTTTTTTACATTTAACTCGTAATAAGCATAACCACAAGATTACCCAATTCACAAAGGCAACATCATCATCACATATCCACTAATATAATCATTTGAGTACAATGCTAAAAAGGAAATACATAAGTCGAAAATCAAGCTCCAGAAGACCGCTGCACGCTCCAAACTCAACACTGCTGCAACCTAACATCACTTGCACGCATCTATCGTGCATAAGCTTATAGAAAGCTTAAAGGGTGGTGTAAGTGTCTGCACAAGGTAAGTGTCAAGTATTCAACGCAATGTCATAATCATACAATGTCAAAATAAGTGCAAGGTCATGAATCATATATTATCAGAGTAAGCGAAAATACTGACAAGTCCATGAGTCAAGCAATATCAAAATGCGCAATACAGATCAACTATACAAATGAGGAACAATATCAGAATACGCAATACAGATCAACTATACAAATGAGGAACAATATCAGAATACGCGATACAGATCAATTATACAAATGAGGAACAACATCAGAATACGCGATGCAAATTAACTATACAAATGAGGAGTCATAAAGAGTCAAATATCAGATACTGCATCTAAACCATATAAATGCAGAAACGCAGGTAACCCAAAATGTCATATGCCGTGGATGTAATGCAATATGCGATGCGAATGAAATGACTATGCTGGAGTGTGAAGTCGGAATGATAGTACGTAGTATCGCAGGCTATGGGGTTCATCACAAGGGACTTCTATCCAAACTAGTCTCATACCTAAATTTGGATAGTCAGACTCGATGTGGTAAACTCCTGATCTCAGATTAGTTACGTACCCCAACCGAAATCCTGTCCATTGCAAAAGTACACGTAACAAATAGTTACGCACCACCAGCCCGAGTGGATAGTGAATGAATGATAATGCAACTCTTGCTCAATAAGTCCACATATCAGTACTGTTCATCTCTGGGAAATCACCGGGGTCTATTACACTCCAAACTAGATTGTCGCCTCATCGCAAGCAATAAGGTGAGTGGAAGAGACCTCACTATCCGCCTGCCAATATCGGGCCCGGCTCGTTGATAGCAGACCCATTCCTCGAGCTGGTCAAACTCAGCCTAGCATTGCCCCCTCCTCTTAGGCAGGTAAGGCCGTACCCCCTTCCAACTGACCATGACACAGTGGGAGACGCGGCCTAATGGTATATGGCCCTCATACGCTCATGCATCCACTCGGTCTAAACGTTGGAGCAACCTCTGGAATCAAGAGGGTTTAGGGACTTTCACCCAGGGATATCTATAGCACCCCATGTAGAACAGATTTTCGGTGTCCCGTCTGGCCATCCATGATATGCCTGTGGAGGCTACGACCCTGATGTCTCTAGGGCACACAATGTAAGATACATTAGCCATACAATCCAGTTATGCATCAATCATGCGCATACCATGCGCTCATGTGAGATAACATCTGCCTATCAGGAAGTCATATAACAATCTGCCTAATAACATATGCAATGGTCAACTACATCTCATAACAAACATGCAGATGGTGCGTATGGGCATGTATCATGATGCTATTTAGTCACATACTCATAATCGGTATCAATAACCGGTATCAACAATCGGCCTCGACAGTGTGGACATTTAACCAACATTGCCCCCAAGGAATGGCTCACACAAAATCAAACATATAAAGGGCCCACGGCCCCACACAAAGGCCTAATTACAACACAATGGGCCTTACTTAAGGGTCATATATACACAACAGGTGGGCCCTGCTCAGGGTCTTTAAATACATGACATGTGGACCCTACACATGGGTCTCGAATACATCAAATGGGTCATGCATCATGGGACTAATACATATCACAATGGGCCTTGCCCATAGGCCACGAATACATCACAGTGGGCCCCAACTACGGGTCGCATATACATCATATAGGTCTCGACAATCGGCCTCGGCCTCAACAATCGAATTGACACTCGGAATCGGCCTCGATACGCGGCCTCGATAATCGGAATCAACCTCGATACTTGGCTTTAACAATCAGAATCGGCATATACAATCGGCCTCAACAAATTGAAATCATCGGAATTGGCCTTGATACTCGAAATCGATCGATAATCGGAATAGGCAAATCAGTCACGTCAATCGAAATTGGCAATCGGTCACGATAATCGCACGATCGACTGTCAGAATCGGCAAATTGGCCACGTTAATCGAAATTGGCAAGCGGTCAAGATAATCAGAATCAGCAAATCAGTCACGACAATCGCACTGATCGATAGTCGGAATCGGCAAATCGGTCACGTCAATCGGAATCGACAATCGGTCAAGGTAATCAGAATTAGTAAATCGGTCATGTTAATCGAAATCGGTAATCGGTCAAGGTAATCAGAATCAGCAAATCGGTCACAACGATCGCACCGATCGATAGTCAAAATTGGTAAATCGGTCACGTTAATCGAAATCGACAATCAGTCAAGGCAATCAAAATCGATCGATAATCAGAATCGGCAAATCGGTCACGTCAATCGCACCGATCGATAGTCGGAATCGGCAAAGCGGTCACGCCAATTGGAATCGGCAATCGATCAAGGTAATCAGAATTAGCAAATTGGTCCCGACAATCGCACCGATTGATAGTCAGAATCGGCAAATCGGTCACGTTAATCGAAATCGGTAATCAGTCAAGGTAATCAGAATCAGCAAATCGGTCACGACAATCGCACCGATCGATAGTCGAAATTGGTAAATCGGTCACATCAATCGAAATCGGCAATCGGTCAAGGTAATCAAAATCGATCGATAATCAAAATCGACAAATCGGTGACGCCAATCAGATTCGACAATGAGAAACGACAATCGGTCACGACGATCAGAATCGATCAATAATTAGAATTCGACAAACCGGTCACGTTAATCGAAATCGACAATCAGTCATAATAATCAGCCTCAATTGCTAATCGGTAATCGGCTATGACAACTGGAATCGATCGATAATCGTAATCAGCAAATCGATCACGTTAATCGGAACAAGTAATCGGTCATTATAATCGGCCTTGATAATCAACCGAACAAGGCCTAAGGGAAGATAACAATGTGGATGTTAAACCATCATTGCCCAACAATGTGGACATTTAACCAACATTACTTTCAAGGAGCGGTCCTCATAGGGCCAAACATATATGCCACATGCATGGGCCTCATATACAACACATCGGGCCTCATCCATGAGCCTGAAATATATCGCAATGGGCCACATTACATCAAGTAGGTCGCATCCATGGGCTGCACCAATGGGCCTCACCAAACGGGCCACAAATCATATCAATGGGCCTCACCAAATGGGCCATAAATAACAATAGGTGGACCCTGCACATGGGCCTCACTAAATGGGCCACATATACATCATATTGGGCCTCACTTATGGGCCTCGGATACATCACAATTGACCACAACCCATGGGCTTCAAATACACAATAGGTGGGCCCCGCAAATGGGCCTCAAATATACATCATGATGGGCCTCATGGATGGGCCACACCAATGGGCCTTAAGTGGGCTTGGGCCACATCAAAAATCATTTCAATAGTTGTAAGTGCAACATGTGTATCATTGTACACTATCATTCTATGGGGCACATGGCTCATTAATGATGATCAACACTGTCGGAACATTGTTCGGCACCATCCAACACAATCTGGACGGTGTGGATGAAATAAATACATCATGGCGATCCAACAAATGGACGATGTGGATCAACTCATATACATCACGGTCTGGCCTACAACACCTTGTTGACGTCGACACAACAACTACTCTGCTGCCGAGCCACATATGGGTGGTTGGGATAAAACACTTACCTCGTGATCAAACCCACGGAAAAATGCTGGTGTGAGGTACCTCTGCTAATCCGTCCAGCAGGTGAGTGCCACATGGGGGCCACGACATACATGTGTATATATATACATAAAAATCATATATACATATAATATAATATAATATATTATTATTATTATTATATACATGTGAGTGTGTGTATATGGAAAAGGGGAGCCAACACCCAGCGTCCATTGCTGACGGACGGCCCGGGGTGCATGACACATGCATCACGTGTGGAGTCCACACGTGTGTATATGGTATAGATAAAACATATAAATCATGTGGGCCCCATCAGACGGACGGCCCAGCTGAGACGCATACATTATGGTGTGGATCCCACCGTCCATAGCTGGACGGTGGTGACAGAACACTTACATCAGGGCCCCATGTCCACATGTGGAATGGGTGGCCATCTCACAGCAGGTGGGTCCCACCAGACGGATGGACAGTGTGGCTACCGAATACATGCATCAAGGTGATCTCTTGATGGTGTGAATACACCCATTAGCAAGGTGGGCCCCACCCTCACACATGCAGCACGTGTGGGGTCGGTCCCACGTTGGATCTGGTCCTCATATAGCATAGTATATATAATATTTTATATTATTATATTATATATATATTTCATATAGCACGTGTGGGTTGGAAGGCAAAACACATCACGGTTGGCCCTTCTCAGCACCGTCCATGGATGGACGGTGCAGCCAGCATACATACAGCAAGGTGGGTCCCATGATCTAGACGATCTAGATGACCCACCGTCCTAAAAATGTTGGATGGTGTGGATAAATTACATTCATCAGGTGGGTCCACGTGTACGTGGCCCACGAGAGTTTGGATCAAAACGATATTTGTATTTCCCTTTGTCTAGGCATGTCCTCGACGACAGCCAGGTGGACCCTGTCCACTGGACGACCAGGTGGGCCCTGCCCTAAAATGATTTGGACTGCATGGACGGTGTGGTTGCAGACCACATACGGCAAGGTGGGATCCAAGTGAGTGTGGCCCACCAGTTGAACCAAACTGATATTTGGGTTTTTCCCACGCCCAGGCCTGTCCAAACAGACAGGCAGCGTTGATAATATATCACGGTGGGCCTGCTGGCCTTGGACGGTGGGCAGCAGGACCGTTCCACCTGCTGGACGGTCTGGATCTGATGTGCACATCGGGTGGGCCACACATCAAGAGAGAGGGAGAGAGAGAAACGGATGGAGGAGGGGACCCGCCACTATGGACCCCTCAAGACAATGCATACATCATGATGGGTTCCACTATGTGTGGGCCCTCAAATCATAAATCAAATGAATAAAATCACCCACCTTATGATCTTCTTGGTCCTCCACTTCCATTTACGCATCCTAAAGCTCCGAGGGACGCATTTTAACGGTGGAGATGATCATTGGAGGGTGGAGATGAGAGGTAGGAAGGTGGGCCACACTTGCTCTCCATGGAAGCCATGGACGATTGCTCCATGGGAGTTACTTGAGAAAAAAAATAAGAGAGAAATGAGAGAGAGAGAGAGAGAGAGAGAGAGAGAGAGAGAGAGAGAGAGAGAGAGAGAGATGGGAGAGAAGTGATGGTGAGTGATGTAAGCATGCACTTTGTTGTAAGAAAATGTTGACTTTAAGGGAAAGGTGATTGTACTTGGGGTGGGTGTGAGTGATGAGAGTGATGGGTACTTGATTGATGTGATTGATAAGATTGATGTGATATTTTTTAAGGATTGCAATGCATGACATTTATTCTCTAACTGGACGCAGGCCCACATCTCCTGGCCCGGATATCCCCTCGGCTCGCGAGTCGCGACATCGGAACCGCGGCGACGGCGCGGTCGCTAAGGTACCAGTCTTAGGTTGAGTCGACTTTAGTTGACGGCGTGTAAATCAGAGTCGCACGCAAACTCTGGCTAAGGGTCAAAGGTTTCCAAAATTCGACCAGGAAGACCGCGGAAGCCTATGGAACAATACGGTCTAGGATACAGGTCTTACAGCTTTTCCCTCCTAATAAAAATTTCATCCTCGAAATTTAAATCACAATATAACAAATACAAAGCTCACAAAGGGGGGAAATCCTATCCGAACACAACAAGCCAACATAATCAAACACTTAAAAGATATGGACAACGCCTGCGAATCTCTGCCTCCTGCTCTCAAAACGCCTCATCAACACTACGGTGATCCAACTGGACCTCGAATCCTGGATTAGAAATGATCGAAACTGGGATACCATACTGCCTCACAATCTCAACGGTAGGGAGCTATGTCAGCAAAATCTTTAAGTTATTCGAACTCGGGGATCTAATCATTCTAAGTTCTCAACAATCATATAGTGCAGGGTAGATATCAGCAGATATGTGATGTTATCTTCAGGTATTCCCAAGTTATGCTCTGATACCAACTTCCGTCACGCTTCAAACCCAAAAATCGGATTCAAAGGAATCTCAATCGCTGAATCCGGTGCCGACAGCCTCCGTAGTACCCCGTTCTCGGCTTCTAGCATCCATACACTAGATTCCGATCCTGGGATCCTACAAGGAGGATTTTTTTTTACATTTAACTCGTAATAAGCATAACCACAAGATTACCCAATTCACAAAGGCAACATCATCATCACATATCTACTAATATAATCATTTGAGTACAATGCTAAAAAGGAAATACATAAGTCGAAAATCAAGCTCCAGAAGACCGCTGCACGCTCCAAACTCAACACTGCTACAACCTAACATCACTTGCATGCATCTATCGTGCATAAGCTTATAGAAAGCTTAGAGGGTGGTGTAAGTGTGTGCACAAGGTAAGCGAAAATAGGCGCAAGGTCATGAATCATATGTTATCAGAGTAAGCGAAATGAACGAATCATATGTTATCAGAGTAAGCGAAAATACTGACAAGTCCATGAGTCAAGCAATATTAAAATGCGCAATACAATCAACTATACAAATGAGGAACAATATCAGAATACGCAATACAGATCAACTATACAAAGGAGGAACAATATCAGAATACGCGATACAGATCAATTATACAAAGGAGGAACAATATCAGAATATATGATACAGATCAATTATATAAATGAGGAACAACATCAGAATACGCGATACAAATTAACTATACAAATGAGGAGTCATAAAGAGTCAAATATCAGATACCGCATCTAAACCATATAAATGCAGAAACGTAGGTAACCCAAAATGTCATATGCCGTGGATGTAATGCAATATGCGGTGCGAATGAAATGACTATTCTAGAGTGTGAAGTCGGGATGATAGTACGTAGTATCGCAGGCTATGGGGTTCATCACAAGGAACTTCTATCCAAACCAGTCCCATACCTAAATTTGGATAGTCAGACTCAATGTGGTAAACTCCTAATCTCAGGTTAGTTGCGCACCCCAACCGAAATCCTATCCATTGCGAAAGTACACGTAACAAATAGTTGCGCACCACCAGCCCGAGTGGATAATGAATGAATGAATGAATGAGTATGCAACTCCTGCTCAATAAGTCCACATATTAGACTATTCATCTCTGGGAAATCACTTGGGTCTATTACACTCCAAACTAGATTGCCGCCTCATCGCGCGCAACAAGGTGAGTGGAAGAGACCTCACTATCCGCCTGCCAATATCGGGCCCGGCTCGTTGATAGCGGACCCATTCCTCGAGCTAGTCAAACTCAGCCTAGTATTGCCCCCTCCTCTCGGGCAGGTAAGGTCGTACCCCCTTCCAATCGACCATGACACAGTGGGAGACGCGGCCTAATGGTATATGGCCCTCATGCGCTCATGCATCCACTCGGTCTAGACGTTGGAGTAACCTCTGGAACCAAGAGGGTTTAGGGACTTTCACCAAGGGATATTTATAGCACCCCATGTAGAACAGATTTTCGGTGTCCCGTTTAGCCATTCACGATATGCCTGTGGAGGCTACAGCCTTGATGTCTTTAGGGCACACAATGCAAGATGCATGAGCCATACAATCCAGTCATGCATCAATCATGCGCATACCGTGTGCTCATGTGAGATAACCTCTGCCTATCAAGAAGTTTCATAACAATCTGCCTAATGACATATGCAATGGCCAACTACATCTCATAACAAACATGCAGATGATGCGTATGGGCTTGTATCATGATGCTATTCAATCACATACTCATAATCGGTATCAATAACCGGTATCAACAATCAGCCTCGATAATGTGGACATTTAACCAACATTGCCCCCAAGGAATGGCTCATACAAAGCCAAACATATAAAGGGCCCACGGCCTCACACAAAGGCCTAATATACAACACAATGGGCCTTACTTAAGGGCCATATATACACAACGGGTGGGCCCTGCTCAGGGGCTTTAAATACATGACATATGGACCCTACACATGGGTCTCGAATACATCAAATGGGCCATGCATCATGGGCCTAATACATATCACAATGGGCCTTGCCCATAGGCCATGAATACATCACATTGGGCCCCAACTACGGGTCACATATACATCATATAGGTCTCGACAATCGGCCTCGGCCTCAACAATCGAATTAACACTCGGAATCGGCCTCGATACGCGGCCTCGACAATCAGAATCAGCCTTGATACTTGGCTTCAACAATCAGAATCGGCATATACAATCGGCCTCAACAAATCGAAATCATCGGAATTGGCCTTGATACTCGAAATCGATCAATAATTGGAATCGGCAAATTGGTCAAGTTAATCGAAATCGGTAATCGGTCACGACGATCGCACCGATCGACAGTCAGAATCGTCAAATCGGCCACGTTATTCGGAATTGGCAAGTGGACAAGATAATCAGAATCAGCAAATCGGTCATGACAATCGCACCGATCGATAGTCGAAATCAGAAATCAGTCACGTCAACCGGAATCGGCAATCCATCAAGGTAATCAGAATTAGCAAATCATTCACGACAATCGCACCAATCGATAGTCAGAATCGGCAAATCGATCACGTTAATCGAAATCGATAATCGGTCAAGGTAATCAGAATCAGCAAATCGGTCACGACGATCACACCGATTGATAGTCGGAATTGGTAAATCGGTCACGTCAATCGAAATCGGCAATCGGTCAAGGCAATCAAAATCGATCAATAATCAGAATCGGCAAATCGGTCACGTCAATCGCACCGATCGATAGTCAAAATCGGTAAATCGGTCACGTCAATTGGGATTGGCAATCGGTCAAGGTAATCAGAATTAGCAAATCGGTCATGACAATCGCACCAATCGATAGTCGGAATCGGCAAATCGGTCACGTTAATCGAAATCGGTAATTGGTCAAGGTAATCAGAATCAGCAAATCGGTCATAATGATCGCACCGATCGATAGTCGAAATTAGTAAATTGGTCATGTCAATCAAAATCGGCAATCAGTCAAGGTAATCGAAATCGATCGATATTCAGAATCAACAAATCGGTCACGCCAGTCAGAATTGGCAATGAGAATCGACAATCGGTCATGGCGATTAGAATCGATCGATAATCAGAATTCGGCAAACCGGTCACGTTAATCGAAATTGACAATCAGTCATAATAATCGGCCTCGATCGCTAATCGGTAATCAGCTACGACAACCGAAATCGATCGATAATTGGAATCAGCAAATCGGTCACGTTAATCAGAACAAGCAATCGGTCATTATAATCAGCCTCGATAATCGGCCGAACAAGGCCTAAGGGAAGATCACAATGTGGACGTTAAACCATCATTGCCCCAACAATGTGGACATTTAACCAACATTACTTTCAAGGAGCGATCCTCATAGGGCCAAACATATATGCCACATGCATGGGCCTCATATACAACACATCGACCTCATCCATGAACCCGAAATATATCACAATGGGCCACATTACATCAAGTAGGCCACATCCACGGGCCGCACCAATGGGCCTCACCAAACGGGCCACAAATACATATCAATGGGCCTCGCCAAATGGGCCATAAATACACAATTGGTGGACCTTGCACATGGGCCTCACTAAATGGGCCACATATACATCATATTGGGCCTCGCCTATGGGCCTCGGATACATCACGATTGACCACAACCCATGGGCTTCAAATACACAATAGGTGGGCCCAGCGAATGGGCCTCAAATATACATCATGATGGGCCTCATGGATGGGCCACACTAACGGGCCTCAAGTGGCTTGGGCCACATCAAAAATCATTTCAATAGTTGTAAGTGCAACATGTGTATCATTGTACACTATCATTCTATGGGGCACATGGCTCATTAATGATGATCAACACTATCCAAACATTGTCCAGCACCATTCAACACAATCTGGACGGTGTAGATGAAATAAATACATCATGGCGGTCCAATAGATGGACGGTGTGGATCAACTCATATACATCACGGTCTGGCCCACAGCACCTTGCTGACGTCGACACAGCAGCTGCTCTGCTGCCGGGCCACATATGAGTGGTTGGGATAAAACACTTACCTCGTGATCAAACCCACAGAACATGCTGGTGTGAGGTACCTCTGCTAATCCGTCCAGCAGGTGGGTCCCACATGGGGCCCACCACATACATGTGTATATATATATACATAAAAATCATATATACATATAATATAATATAATATATTATTATTATTATATATATGTGAGTGTGTATATGAAAAAGGGGGAGCCAACACCCAGCGTCCATTGCTGACGGACGGCCCGGGATGCATGACACATGCATCACGTGTGGAGTCCACATGTGTGTAGATGGTATAGATAAAACATATAAATCATGTGGGTCCCATCAGACGGACGGCCCAGTTGAGACGCATACATTACGGTGTGGATCCCACCGTCCATTGCTGGACGGTGGTGACAGAACACTTACATTAGGGCCCCATGTCCACATGTGGAATGGGTGGCCATCTCACAGCAGGTGGGTCCCACCAGACGGATGGACAGCATTAGGGCCCCATGTCCACATGTGGAATGGGTGGCCATCTCACAGCAGGTGGGTCCCACCAGACGGATGGACAGCATGGCTACGGAATACATGCATCAAGGTGAGCTCTTGATGGTGTGAATACAACCATCAGCAAGGTGGGCCCCACCCTCACACATGCAGCACGTGTGGGGTCGGTCCCACGTTGGATCCGGTCCTCATATAACATAGTATATATAATATTTTATATTATTATATTATATATATATTTCATATAGCACGTGTGGGTTAGAAGGCAAAACACATCACGGTTGGCCCTTCATAGCACCATCCGTGGATGGACGGTGTAGCCAGCATACGTACAGCAAGGTGGGTCCCATGATTTAGACGGTCTCGATGACCCACCGTCCTAAAAATGCTGGATGGTGTGGATAAATTACACTCATCAGGTAGGTCCACGTGTACATGGCCCACGAGAGTTTGGATCAAAATGATATTTTTATTTCCCTTGTCCAGGCATGTCCTCAACGACAGCCAGGTGGACCCTGTCCACTGGACGACCAAGTGGGCCCTGCCCTAAAATGATTTGGACTGCATGGATGGTGTGGTTGCAAACCACATACGGCAAGGTGGGATCCACGTGAGTGTGGCCCACCAGTTGAACCAAACTGATATTTGGGTTTTTCCCACGCCCAGGCCTGTCCAAACAGATAGGCAGCGTGGATAATATATCACAGTGGGCCTGCTGGCCTTGGACGGTGGGCAGCAGGACCGTTCCACCTGCTGGACGGTCCAGATCTGATGTGTACATTGGTTGGGCCACACATCAAGAGAGAGGGAGAGAGAGAAACGGATGGAGGAGGGGACCCGCCACTATGGACCCCTCAAGACAATGCATACATCATGATGGGTTCCACTATGTGTGGGCCCTCAAATCATAAATCAAATGAATAAAATCACCCACCTTATGATCTTCTTGGTCCTCCACTTCCATCAACGCATCCTAAAGCTCCGAGGGACGCATTTCAACGGTGGAGATGATCATTGGAGGGTGGAGATGAGAGGTATGAAGGTGGTCCACACTTGCTCTCCATGGAAGCCATGGACGATTGCTCCATGGGAGTTGCTTGAGAAATAAAATAAGAGAGAAATGAGAGAGAGAGAGAGAGTGATGGGAGAGAAGTGATGGTGAGTGATGTAAGCATATACTTTGTTATAAGAAAATGTTAACTTTAAGGGAAAGGTGGTTGTACTTGGGGATGGGTGTGAGTGATGGGAGTGATGGGTACTTGATTGATGTGATTGATTGGATTGATGTGATGTTTTCTAAGGATTGCAACACGCGGCATTTATCCTCGAACTAAATGCGGGCCCACATCTCCTAGCCCGGGTATCGCCTTGGCGCGCGAGTCGCGACATTGGAACCGCGGCGACGGCGCGGTCACTAAGGTACCAGTCTTAGGTTGAGTCAACTCTAGTTAACGGTGTGTGAATCAGGGTCACGCGCAAATGCCGGTTAAGGGTCGAAGGTTGCCAAAATTCGACCGGGAAGACCGCGGAAGCCTATGAAACTGTACGGTCTAGGATACAGGTCTTACAATGATGATGATTATTTTTTTATCTTTCTTTTGTTATTATTGAATGTGAATATTCCAATCTCTAACACATGTTTCTAATCGAAATAGTAGTCTATGTTAAGAGATAATTATATCGAGCGTGTTCAATGCTTTAAGCGTCAAGCTACAATTTAATCATGCATCCATATAAATTAAACAAATCCAATCACAAACATAGATAAAAATGCATACACAATAACAATTGCAAACCTGAAGATATATAGTGGCTTGGCAAATTGCCTACTCCACTTCTGGAGAATGAACTCAAACTCGAGCTTTCCAGATTTCACCATCTCAACAGTTTCCATTGGTTCACCACAAACATTTACAATAGTTTTTAATAGGTTCACCACAAACCTTTGCGGTACTACACAAGGAGCTACGTTCACTCCCCTCGGAGGCTCCCTCGGAGACTTCAAGGGTTTTCTATAGGCTAACCAATACCTTTGCAGTTATACACATGAACCTACGTATGCTCCCGCCGGAAACTTCCTCGGAGACTGCAATATTTTTTATATGCTAACCAATAACTTTTAATTAGTCTTACACAAGAACTAATCTACATACACTCCCGTCAATGACGATCCTACATAAAGACCTATTTGATTTTGGGTTTCAAACTCGATGGACTTTAATTAAACTCTTACAAGTTTTGGATGAGCCCTGTTAATAGAACATTAGTAAAGATGCTTCTTAACTCTTAAATTGGCTTATCTTCAGCTCCTTTGATCAGCTACCTTACAAGAATCTTCCTATTGAGAGTGCCAAGGTAATGGGAGAGTGAGTTGGTTGAATCTCTTATAACTAATGGCTTAGTTGGTTTCAATTTGAGGATTCACATATATGGACATTCTAAGTATGATATACATAAGGATTTATCTATAAGATCGGTATCTAATCTCTAGATGATGCAAGAGAATATGTACATCTTCAAATGGAGCTTAGAATGCTCATTAGAGTGATGAACCTCTTTGGTTCAGAGTCTAGAAGCATCAGATATAAGTTGTATGCATAGAGCCTCCAAAAACACTAAAAAACTATCTCCAAAGCCAAGGTCTAAGTGCCCATTTTATAAGAAAAATGCCCCCAATGGATATATAACGGCTAATTGTTCGGTCAGACCTAAGTAGGTTCAGTTTGACTAAAAATAGCTAAGGCGAGTCCAGAAGGTTGTTGAACAAAAGTTGACACTTTTGGTCGAACCAAATGGAATTTTTGGTCAGACTGAAATGAGCCGAAGGTTTAACCGGTTAGACTAAAAATGTGCAGAATTTTCTTATTGCTTGCTGGACACTTTTGGTCATTTGCGGTCGGACCGAATTTAGTCTAGGTCAAACCGAAAATTCCTAGAATACCTTTAAAGCCCAGCTGATCTTGTTCAAATTAGTTTCTAAGGCTTGGATGATCTTAACAAGTGTTTTCCTATACAAGAATGAATCATCTAAAGGTAGGTTGTTTTGGAACTAAAGGGGGTTTAGGGCTAAGATCACCAAGGCACGTCAATTTACCCATGTCTTCAAGCTTTAATGTTGCAAGTCTTTAGGTCTCGCATTTTTCCAATGTCTTCCAATGGGGCTCAACTGACTCAAGACACCCTAACATACGCTATTGACAAACTAAGGCACTTACAAGTGCATCTCATCTCCCTCTTAACTCTCGGTAATCTTTGTCAGTTATGCAACCTAGCCCATCAGGCCCCCATGCATGGAACACTTAAAACCACCAGTCTCGACTCCTTGAAGAGTAAGAAGCCTCACCCAAAACTGTAACACCAAAAAAAGAAACCAAAAGGCAATTTTGGGAACCCACAATCCTCAACATCATAATGTAGCCAACTTGGAAGGCATCTCACTAAGCTCCAGATGACAATCCATCAATGGTATGCCATTATCATCCTAGGTGTGGCATGGATCGGTAAACGAAGAGCCATATCATCCAGAATGCTCATCCACAAACCCCAAACTAATCTGCAAAACTTGTGGCTACGCTGAAAGATAATAAATGGTCGATGCTAAAAAATTCAAATTGAGGCACACCCTGAAGATCTTTGAACTGACGTAGGAATATGATCGAATGATAAGTGAAATACTCCCTCAGGTTGACCGAATGCAGAGGAGTACGAGTGAAGAAGCATATGATAAGCACGCATTAAAGCCTGGGAGCCTATCACAACTCTCAAGCATGTTGAACCACACCTGGTAGAGCTCCTTGATCATCTCTACTATGCGAGGTAGATTAGTCTGTAAGAACTCTATGTGGTGGGCCTTACTGATTAACAGTTTGGATTGTCCTATCAGTTGGACTATAGGATTGAGTAAATTAGTGGGCCCCACTTCAAGTGATACGCTGCGCAGGTAGGCTGCGTAGCAGTGCATATTGGGGTGGGATGCTATTGCTGTTTACGTAAACTACAGTTTGAATTAAACTAGGATGCAATAATGTGGAGCAGGGGAGAGAGAGTTATGATGGGATTCAAACTCTCGTCTTCCAGCTTCTATATAAGAGAAGAGCTAGGTCCCCAATCCTACACAACGACATGACCTAAGTCCCATCTACTATTCTGTGTATTGGTGTGAAGGAGAGGAAGACTACAGCTTTGGTATTCTATTATTCTCAGCAATGGCGTCCCACTTAGGTAAGCCATCCGAACCCTAGATCTTCATGACCTGTGTACAACCGATCTCTGGGATTTTCGCATCCAGAAATTCTTACAGTTGGTATCAGAGCTACTGTGTAAAGGCATGGATAATCAGATTCATCTATTTCATGTTCAGATTCGAATTAGGTTTTTCGAATTCAAAACCCATGTAGGAAATCAGGGTTTATATTAGGGATTTTGAATCCTAAATCCCATATTTGGGACTTCAAATCCATTCCCCAAATCCAGATATTGATTAGGGATTTTGAATCCCATATCCCATATTGGGGACTTCAGATCCATACCCCAAATCCAGATATTGATTAGGGATTTTGCATCCCAAATCTCAAATTGGGGATTTCAAAATCAAAACCCCAAAATTCAGCTAGGTAATCAGGGATTCCTATTCTCAAATTGAAAATCGGGGATTTTTCAGATTTCAAATCCGAATTTCCAAATTAGGGATTTTAGTTTTCGGATTCCCAAATTTGAACGATTGGGGATCTCGAATTGGAATCCCAGAACTAGTAGCAGTGATTTCGGAACTCAGATGTCACTGTTGGGGAACTCAGTATCAAAGCCCCAAAATTCAGGCATCATATTTTCGAGAATCCCAAATCAGAGGATTAGGGTTTCTGAACCCAACTCATGCAACAAATTAGAGACTTTCAAAACCTCTAATCCTTCTCGTTGGGTCTCAGATAACATGAGGCTTGCACCCTTACCTGTATGGCAGACATGGATTTCTTGTCTCCCACCGATATCCTTTACTTTTCCCACCCCAACAGCCGCAAGATTTTTTTTATTTTTTATTCGTGGACAGAAGCGCCATCTTCATTGGCACCATCGAAGATATCTGCGGTCAGGCCTTTATCGAATTGCAAATGGATAAGAGGCGGTGGAGGACTCCCATCTCTCCCTCTTTTGCCTACAACAACACAAACTAGGTCGAAAATGACCTTATACAAGAGACGGGTCAGTGGACCTGATTTCGATCGTCTCAGATCCGCTTAAAGATTGCAGGCCCAAATCCGACTTTATGAGATGGGCCCAATGCATGTGTGGGCCTATTCAGTGGATTAGTGCCCACTATTATGCATCTGTTGGGCCTGATACCTATACTTGGTCCATCATCATATCCAGGGGCATTAGGTCCAATACGTTCTACACCAAGTGGGCCCCATCAATAGATCATTCTCATGATTATTTATTGGGCACATCTGTTGGATCATATGGTTCAGATTCATCTAACATCATATATATGTACCCACATCTGACTCATAAACATTCAGCCCATAACAAGCACTCAAGCTAGTTTATTCACTAGACAGATAATAAAGATCATAACCTTTATTTGATGGATATTTTAGAATATGGGTTGACCCATCCATATTATGGACACCCATGGATGGATCTACACATCTAATAGTAAAAGGTTATTTTTTGTCCTGTCTATCATGTACATGTTATACACTAGATTTGTTTTACTCATTGATAATTACCTAACAATATAGAGTCCTAATTCGACCCTATTGGCCCATCACCCATCCTTAGGAGTTGATATTGACTGTTGGAATATATGGTGTGAAACCTATCCGTATGTTTCACTTTAAGATACCTTTATTTTCTAAAAAGTCAGTACCAACTAACTTATGGGCCGCATCGGACTAATTTTAGATGTAATCCATTGAGAGGCAGGATTATAATCGCAATCCTAAGTCTATATTTGTAGTGTTGAATTCGATTGTGTTAGCCACCATAGTGACCTCAATCGATGAAAATTTCACAAGTACAGACTTGTAACATTGGAATAAGGCGGATTGCATACTATAACGTCTCGAAAAAATCCGTACAGAGACCGGAGTATCACTTCAAGCAGAAATCACTCAGGACCAAATCCTTTAGGAATTAGACGAAAATTAACTAAGTGTTAAACTAAATCATCTATGGAATTAGCTTGAATAACTTTCTATACGAACTGCAAGACCCAAAACCAGTAGAATCGCTAACGCTACATTTTCTAGAAACCTAGGATCAATCTCAAAACCGGGTTGCTCACGGGAGTGCATTGAAACTCTGTATTGGACCTGGACCGCGCGTTGAAAGTCCGATGACTGCGGAACTATACAGTTATGACTGCCTTACTGGGCTTGACAACCATCATGGGAATCAAGCCCGAATAGTGTCTAGAAATGCACAACTAGAGCCCTGAGTAAAGTGTGTGAGAAACGCGAATATCTTTAGAAAATGAACTCAGATTTAAGTGATTTGGGTCGTTCGCTTGCAGGACGAATTTAAGATTTTAGACCGTCAGATCTTGACCCATTACACCCTTGGATCAGGTAAATTTCCCTACACATGTCAGTGTACTTGTGGCCCTGATCGAGTACGATGACCGTTGAACTGAAACTGGTCCGCCACGGTCGATCCACTAATTCGATCGGACCAAAATCTTAACCTGATGTAGATCCATCATCAGGGAACTTTTCCCAGACCGTATGCAAGTAGTGGACCTCCAAATGAGCTCCGTTGGCCCGAAACAGATGACTTTTGGCTATAACCTAAGTATACCATGGCCCTGGGCCATTGGCTTCACTTCTGGGCCTATAAAAGACCCTAAACCCACCCCTCTCTCATTCCATACGAATTCCTAAACCCTAAGAGAGAGAGGAGAGAAAAGAGAAGGAGAAAGTGAGGAGAAGTGTGTGAGATCTGAGAGTTATTTGCTAGGATTCATTCCCGCTGCTCCACATATCGAATCGTCTCTCCCGTGTCGCTATACCGGCGAATTCGACTCCATTCTTGGGTAAGAAATCCTAACCATAATCTGTCTCAAGTATCCAAATAAAGTAAATGGTGAAATAGTTAACTTATTTCGTACTATAGGTTGCCATTGTGTCGTAGACAAAGGTGTAGTGTTCAAACTGAGTTCGATACGAGTTTATCGACAAAAGGTGCAGACTATAAAAATTTATGTTATGGTTTTCAAGGCTTTCAATGTCAGCTAATGATTTATGACTGACTTGATTGTTGTCACATATGCTTAGACACAGTGTTTTTCATGTATTACACCTATATATGAACTATGTTGAATATAAATGCATTCTATGTGTTTGTTGAAATGTCTGATTGAATATGGAATTATGATTTCTGCTTACCATGCTTATTAATTGAGAATACATGATCGTTGTATGTGTGGCAACTCCTTTGTGAAAGGATTCGCCATAATATAGGTTATAACTAATATATTACATGTATATTGTAGTGTGTAGTCTAAGTGTTTGATAAAATATCTGAATGAGTAATTGCTCGATGAAATGTATTTATTAAAGGTGTTGGGATGAGATCCTCAATTACGTTAGTGATTTGAATAGATTTCTCTATGTAATTTACATTAGGCTTAATGATTTATGTATGAAATGTACATGTAAGTCATGTTCACTATGTGTTTATAAAATGCCCAAATGATTGTAATGCTTGAATTATTTGTTCAATCCTGTTATGACTACTATATGTGAATGCTCTTACCAAGAGTGTGCTTGGGACTACGACGTAGTCCAGGCAATCGGTAACAGTCTCCGATCGAGTGGAAGAATCAGTTTCGACACCACGGACACATTCGATGAATCCGAGTCATATGGTGATTATCGATAGTGGTTAGGCCAAAAGGAGGGTGTATGCGCTCCATGTCGATTGATTTGGCATGCGCGCATACTAGTCGGACTTGTCAAGTAACCCGATTGCCTAATGTGTGTTTACCATGAATGGACGCAACTGCTTGAATCTAAGGTACCACTTACCAATACAAAACTCGTTTAAACCTTTGTACCATGATCCGCTAAGACTCATGAGCTGAGCATGATGGTATGGGACACCGTGGTCGAGTTGTCGGCCTACGCTAGGGTGACGAGCCTCCCCGTAGTGACCAGTGAGCAACCCAAACTCTTGAGCTGAATACGGTGGTATGGGACACTGTATTCAAGTTGTCGACCTATGCTAAGGTGACGAGCCTTCCCATAGTGACCTCGAGTATAAACAGGCCTACGATCAGGTGACGAGCCTCTCGTAGTGACCTCGAGTATGAATTAAGTCTACGCTGAGGTGATAAGCCTCCCGTAGCGACCTATAGTATAAATTCACGAACTTACTTATCGTATGCGATTAACTAGGATTGACGACCCTAAATAGATCATTCTTTGGATAAGTGATATAAAGGGAGGTACCTTAGCTTCCTGAACCTGCTGTATGAATAAGTCTAATTAAGAACTTGACTAATCACGCGCATGCACTGCATTGCATGTGCCTTTGGCGTTGGAGTTGAGTACAGCGAGAGTGTTGCATGCGTAACCGTGAGATGATGTCGCAGAGGGAGTGTAGGCGAGGGCATACATCATTATCGCATACCATCCTTACATTAATAAGAGTACTTAGGACATGATTGTTGTACTGATTTATCATTACTGCTTGATTGAATTGATAACATGTTAACCTTTGTCTTATAGCTCCACTGAGTTGATCACTCACCCCACTCTGGGATGGTGTTTTAAAACACCAACCAGACTCTGTTATAGTTTCAGATAATGGTGAGGCTTACGAGACGGAGCCTATCTTCTATGACGACGACGAGGAGTTCTCCTACCTGCAACTCTCTGGAGGGTCTATGTAGACCTGGAGTTGCATCACCGGGGCTACAGGGATATGGATTAGATGACATTACATTTTATCATTTTGTACATTTTGGAACAAATATGTATATATTTAACCTAGTGACATGATCATACTTTGGGGTTTATATCCACTTATATACTTTATATATCTATCACAATCTTCCGCTTGCTTAATTTAATCGCCTCTGGAGTATGATATGTTGATTTAGTATAATCTCATTTATGTTTAATGCACTAATACGGACAACATTCAATCATCATTTTCTATATTGCATAAGTGAAGCGACGAATCTCGAGAGTTGGGCCTTTGCTCGACCCTCGAAATTCGGGGCGTTACACATACAGTTGCATTCACATTTTCATGCGTACGATAATGAAAACACAAACGTTTACTGTTTGGTAGACACGTGGACCGGTGAAGTAAATGATGCTAGTAATATAAAGCTAAAAGACTCATCTTACCCATAGGTGTTGAGTGTATCAGATTTACATCACTGACGTCACTTAGCTTCATGTTAAGGAGGATCACTAGCATGTTATTATTACCACCCACAGGAGGAATAATGATGATATAACAGATTCTTACTAGAATAAGATGGTTGGGCCCATTGTCATCTTGGATGATTCAGTTGATGCCTCCCTTAGCAACTGAATTGATTAACTTTGCCTGATATTTTGTTTACATTCACGAAATTGCTTGGTAAAATAATGAACTAATGTGAGTATATATGTATCTCTTCTATTTCAGTCTCAATTCCAACTAATACGCATCAAGTCCCTGCCCTAAATGAGTCTAATTATACTCAATGGAAGAATGCCATTGAAGTTGTACTGGGCTACCTTCAATTAGATATTGCCCTGATAACACTAGAACCACTAAAACCATCTAATAATGCCACTAAAGCAGAATATAATCGATGGTGACATGGTTTAGATCAAATGATACATGCTTGAAAGTCATTAAGTATTCGATTTCTGAATCGATGAAGGGTGTCATGCCTGAAACAGATAAGGCAAAAACCTTCCTTACTAAAGTGGAAAAATGATTCAAGAAATCTAATAAGTCTGAAGTGGGCATTCTTTTGAATAAATTGACTCGCTCATCTTACGACGAAAAATGCAATATCCGTGAATACATTGTAGAATAGATCGAGATTTTTCTAAGATCCGTTCTCTAGGGCTTGTACTCACTAATGATCAACTGGTTCATTTGATCATGAACAATCTACCTCCCCAATTCGGCATGTTCCTGGTAAACTATAACACTCTGAAGGACATGTGGACATTGGATAAACTTATCACTCAGTGCGTCCAAGAAGAAGACAGGATCAGGCAGGTGGTCAAAGTTTAAAATGTTAATATGGTGACTTCAAGTCAAGGGCATGGGCAAGGGAATAAAGGTAAAAGGAAAAGGAAACAAGGTTCTAATAATGGATTCTCTAGTCCTCCATCTGGAAATCATGAGAATCAATATGGAAACGGATCAAAACGCAAACAGGTTAAACGTAAACTGTACTTCTTTTGCAAAAAAAGGTAGGTCATCTAAAGAAAGACTGCGAAGGGTTTAAGAATTTACTCATAAAGAAAGGTAATCATTCTGTTCTTGTCTGTTTTGAATCTAATCTGACCGATGTGTCAGCGGATTCCTAGTGGATAGATTCAGGAACTACTATTCACATATGCACTTCTATACAGGAATTACTACAGGCCAGGCCACCAACTGATGCAAAGCGCTCAGTATTCGTAGGTAATAGTGTCAAGGTTGACGTGGAGGTAATAGGAGTTTATAGGCTTAAGTTAAAGTCTGGTTATTTTTTTAATTTAGTAGAGACATTTTATGTGACATCTATAAGATGCGATTTAGTTTCAATTTCCTGTTTGGATAAGTTTGGATATTTATTCCACTTTAGGAATAAAAGCTTTAGTATTTACTTTAATTCGATTAAAGTTGGAACAGGCTCTATAGTAAACAACTTATACCAGTTAGACTTGATTGCCTCTCACGTCTATAATATTAATACCTTGTATGGAAATAAAGTGGGATCTAAGCGAAGGCTATACTATGAGAATTTCTCCATGTTGTAGCACAGGCGGCTATGTCATATATCTCATGGGAGATTAGACAAGCTTGTGCGAGAAATTTTTTTACATTCTCTAGACTTCTCTGACTATAAAGTGTGCATTGATTGCATAAAAGAAAAATAGACCAGAACTATAAAGAAAGGTGTAACCAGGAGTGTAGGTCTCTTAGAGGTGATACATACGGACATTTGTGTACCATTCCCTATAGCTTCATGAAGTGGACACAAATATTTTATCACTTTTATAGATGACTACTCTCGTTTCGGGTACCTCTATCTTATTAATGAGAAATCAGATGCCCTGGATGCTTTTAAGATCTATAAGGCCGAAGTTGAAAATCAACTCAATAAAGAGATTAAAGTTCTCAGATCTGACCGTGGTTATGAATACTATGGCAGATATGATGAATCAGGACGCAATCCAGGGCCATTAGCAATATACCTACAGGATTGTGACATTGTTGCCCAGTACACTATACCTGGTACTCTAGAGCAGAATGGTGTAGCTGAGAGGTGTAATCGTGCCCTTATGGATATGGTGCGAAGTATGATTAATAATTCGACATTGCTAGAATCACTATGGGGTGATGTGATCAAAACTACAATTCATATACTAAACAGGGTCCCAAGTAAAGCAGTAAGCAAAACTCCTTTGAGTTGTGGAATGGGAGAAAACTAAGTCTCCGATTTCTATATGTTTAGGGTTGTCCTGCTGAGGCCAAAATTTATAACCCACATGAAAAGAAGCTTGATCTTAGAACCGTAAGTTGTTTCTTCATTGGATATCCAGAAATATCAAAAGGTTATCGATTCTACTATCCTTCCCACTCTATCAGAATTGTTGAGACTGGAAATGCCAAATTCATTGAGGACACTGAAAACAGTAGGAGCACGAACATAAGAAATTTTGTATTTGAGGAACAAAGGACTGTGACTCCAGTCATAATCAATCCAGATCACGTGGATATTAATGATGCAGTCAATTTTGTAGCCACTGCAGAATACCACATAGAACCTCACATACAAACCATTGATGAGAAAAATCAAGATCAGACCCAATAAGCTGAACCATTGAGAAGATCTGAAAGAGAGAGAAGGCCTGTAAATCGAGATGATTACATCGTATACTTACAGGAGCACGACTTTGACATAGGGGTGGAAAAGGATCCTGAATCCTTTACACAAGTCAAATAAAGTGTTGATCCTTCTCGTTAGTTTGATGCCATGAAAGATGAGTTGAAATCCATGACGGACAATAATGTATGGGATCTTGTAGAGTTAACCACTGGAATAAGGCCGATTGGTTGTAAATGGAGATTTAAAACCAAAAGAGACTCCAAAGGTAATGTCGAAGATATAAAGCCAGACTTGTTGCCAAGAGTTTTAACCAACGTGAGAGCATTGACTTTAAGGAGACTTTCTCACTAGTATCTAAGAAAGACTCATTCAGGATCATAATGGCTCTTGTAGCTCATATGGATTTAGAGTTACATCAGATGGATGTAAAGACCGCATTTCTCAATCGGGATCTGAATGAGAATGTATACATGTTACAGCCCAAAGGTTTTGTAACTAATTGCTCAGAACATTTGGTTTGTAAGCTAAAGAAATCTATTTATAGGTTAAAACAGGCATCGCAACAGTGGTACCTAAAGTTTTATGAAGTAATTTCTCATATGGCTTTGTAGAAAACACTGCAGATAAATGCATCTACATTAAAATCGGTGGGAGTAAGTTTGTTATAATGATTTTATATGTTGATGACATTCTGTTGGCTAGCAGTGATACCAGGATGTTGAGCGACACCAAGAAATTCTTATCTTAAATATTTTAAATGAAAGATCTTGGTGAAGATTCTTACATCATCGGCATTGAGATTCGCTGTGATAAATCACTTGGACTGCTCAACCTGTCACAAAGGGCCTATATTATTAGGGTACTCGAAAGGTATGGCATGCAAAATTGTGCTTCCGGACAGTCGCCCATTGTAAAGGGTGACAAATTTGGCCTATTCAGTGTCCAAAGAATGATTTAAAAAATAATTGAATGAAAGAATTTCTGTACGCATCAGTAGTGGGGAGTATCATGTATGCTCAAGTTAGTATGCGACCAGACATTGCCTTTGTCACTGAAATGTTGGGAAGATACCTATCTAATCCATGAATGTAACATTGGATAGCTGCAAAGAAAGTATTACGATATCTACAGAGAATAAAGGACTTCGGACTCACATATAGAAGATCTGATCATTGAAGTTAATTGGATACTCAGATATAGATTTTGCTAGCTGCGTTGACACTAAGAAGTCTACCTCAGGATATATCTTCATGATGGTTGGAGGAGCTATATCGTGGAAAAGAGTGAAACAGTCTACCACAGCCTCGTCCACCATGGAAGATGAATTTATCGCCTGCCACGAGGCATCTAATCATGCATTATGGTTACAGAGTTTCTTCTCAGATTTGCGGGTACTGGAGCATATCCCGAAACATATTTTACGATAATTCAGCTGTTGTTTCCTTCTCTAGTAACAACAAGCATTCATCAAGGTCGAGGCATATCGACATCAAATATCTTGTGGTAAAGGAAAGAGTTCAGAATCATCAAGTGTCTATGGAATTCATTGGCACTAAGCACATGATTGCAGATCCGCTGACTAAAGGGCTCCCCATCACACCATTTCAAGAGCATGTAACATCCATGGGAGTCATTAATCCCACAGATGTTTTCAGGTAGTGGGAGTTGAGTGTACTTTGATCTTCACAGACATTTAGAGATCTCATTTTATACAGTTTATTTTTGGATGATTTTGATATATAGATTTATTTCTGCTTCTCTACATATATGCGCAAATTTTGAGTAAGTAGAACTGCATCGTATCTCGTTAGAGACATGTAAAAGCTTCAAGACCTCTTAAGGATAGGCACACATTATCACACTATGTATGTAATACTCATACCACATTTCCTAGTTCCTGATGAAAGTGCCCTGGTTTGTCAAGTTACGTGAGTGTTGAGTCAGATTGTCTACAGAGCCTAATAGGAAGATCAATTCAAGCGTCTGCCTCAACCGGATGTGTGCAAGCTCGCCATAGGTAAACCTAAAGCCTCACATCCCTTGACCTAAAACACCAGGTGAATAAAACCCTTTTAAAAAGTTAGAAAATCATAGGGTTTTAAGGTGAGAAAACTTTTTTTCAAAATAAGAAAATCTCTAAGTCTTTCTTGCCTTGTCGATTTTATCGAAACACCCTCAATATGATCGACCTGCTCTGTCAATGTCCTCGATACGTTAACGATATTATCGATATGAGGACCAAAAGTGTCCAACAACTAATTATTCATCTAGACGGATTTATCGATCTATCGATGCACCTATCGATATCATCGATATAAGGACTAAAAGTGTCTAGCAACTAAATACTCATCTGGACTGATTTATCGATATATCGATTCCCCTATCGATATCATCGATATACAAATCTCGAGCCCATCGAAAGTGGCTCGATAAGATTGACAGGCAGATTTTCGGCGCCCTTGTTTTTTAATTAAAATCTCAAATTCCTTCGATACATCGATGACTTCCGATATGATCTGAAATCAAACATAGATAAGATCAGAGGTCCATCGATGATATCGATCGTGGGTGCGCATATCTTACAGCAGATATTTAAGGATGTTTTTAACTATAATCGGGGGCCCTTCAATAGAATCGATATTCAAATATCGATGATATCGGTACCAGGTCAATTATATTGAACAAGGTCATAAACTGTCCAGCAAGTTTAACAAAAAATCTGCTGGATTTATCAAGCCTCGACTCTGATATCGATATCATCGATATTCAAATTTCGATGATCTCGATGGTTCCCCGATCATTCATGAAAACCTGAAATATTTCAAAGTCAAGTCTCTCTCAGTTTTCAAGTGTCGATGGATCGAACCTATCATCGATGGAATCGGGTTCAAAATTCGATGATATCGACAATAGTTTCGATTCATCGACCAGTTGACAAAGAGTCTCAAAAGCGTATGACATTGAGTTCGAGTCATTGAGCAGACCATCGATGCTATCGAGAGTATATGCTAGATGATATCGAACCTGCTCGATGATATCGAACTCTGTCATAAATGTGACCGTTTTATATCTATTGGAACTTTTTGCCTATATATAGAGGACTTGTCTTTTGTTGCTGTGAGAGAAAGTAGAGAAAGCTTTTGTGTGTTTCAACTTATATCTTATATCCAAAACTCTTTCTCTCAAGGGAGTTCATCCTCCAATCCACCATCATCATTGATATTCAATAGAGTGGATTGGGGAATGAACTTCCGCATTCAAGGATCCTCCAGCTACTACCTTAATGGCAAATCATTAAGCTAGGATGCCTTGAATGCATAAGATTGGAATCACTATATCTTCCTAATAGGAAAATATTTTGAGAGTAGGATTCCATCTTGACCTTGACCCAACCCAAAGCCAAGTATTGGTATATTATCTTGTGTTGTGGATCAAGGGAGCAGAAGGCTCTTCATCAATAAGGAGGAGGAGATGTTCAACATTGTGTTAAACAAGACTCATTAACTTATCTGTAAGTATCTAGAGTCCAAGTGGACACTTGTAATCATTCCTTTGTAGGATTGGGTTTTAAGTGGTTCTCACCCTTTGAAGTCCTCAAGGAGGCCTCCGACGGGAGTGTACGTGGGGGTGCGTTGTGTGAGCCCTTGCTCTGTGGAGAGCATAAACATCTAGTTGAAGGTGAACCAGTAAAACCTTAGGTTTGAGGTCAACCGCTGTGAAACCTCGGGTTTGAGGTCAACCGTGTAGAAACCTCCAGTAGGGTCTTATGGAAGATCCTTGGCCAATGTGCCTAAAAGTGGATACGTTGTGTTGACCCTTGCTCGTGAGAGCATAAACAGTCAGCCTCAGTGTACGTTGTAAAGGTTGAAGGTGAACCTGATTTAAAACCTTTGGTTTGAGGTGAACTGCTATGAAACCTCCTTAGTGAAATCTGGTACACTAAAGGGTTGAGTGCGGTTACCGGGAGAGGAGTAGACTTATCGTCGAACCACTGTAAAATGACTATATTTGATATTGCTATTCTTATGATTGTGTGTGTAACATCCCGAATTTTTGTCAACCTAGGATTAGACGTCCTTAGGCAATGGGTAAATCTTAACACCTTATGAACCTGTCAGAACTCAATCCTAAAGTCTAAAACGCTTTTGAACCCATTTCTTTCACAAATCTCACCCTGCACCACCTTAATCCTTCAATTTTTCTAAGTACTTTCATTCTAGACACTATCTTAAACTAGCTAAGTATATAACTTGGATCACCTTATATACAAACTACAAAGGCCTAGGTACCACCTCAGACAGAAATCTTATAGGACTAAATCCTTTAGAAATGTGACAAAGTTAACAAAGTACTAAACTAGATTAGCTATGAAATCCATTTGATCCACTTTAAATACGATCTACAAGACCCAAAACTTGTAGAATCATTGACGTTAGGTTACCCTAAAATCTAGGATCAATCTCATTACCCGGCTGCACTCAGGAGCATCTCGAAACTCCATATCAGATCTGGACCGCACGTAGGAAGTTCAATTAACACCAAGTTAAGGAATTAGGACCGCCTCGCTGGGCTTGACAACCATCTCAGAAATCAAATCCAGTCAATGTCCCACGGCTGTTCGCTTGAGTCCGGAGCGTGAGAGGGTGAGAACACTTATTTTCTTTACAAAATAAATATCTCAAATAGTAATCTAAGACTTGTCGCTTACGGGTCAGTATTAAGCAATCTGACCGTCAGAATCAGGCCAAATTACACCCTCGGATCAGGAAAAATTTCATAAACATATCCATGTACTCGGAATCTCCGATCGAGAGCCACTGACCGTTGAACTGATACTGGTCTACCACGCGTGATCTGAGAAGCCGACTGGAATGAAACCTTAGCTAAACCTAGGTCCAGTGTTAGTGAGCTTAAGTCCGACTGCACACAGAAAAGGGGCCACCAGAAGTCCTTCGTTGAGCTGAAAAATGCTTGCTTTGGTTATAACCTAAGTATACCTTGACCTTAAGTCTAGTTTAGTGCATTTTTAGGCTATATAAGGACCTTAAAACTCTCTCTCTCACAGCCATACGAATTTGAGAGAAACCCTAGAGAGAGAAGAGAGAAAAGAGAGAGAAAGAGTGAGAGTTGTGGGAGATTCTTCCTACCCTTTGCCCTGTCGTTCTATGAGCCCATTCTCATCGCTTTCCCGGCGATTCCGACGTCATTTCTAGGTAAGAAACCCTAACCCTAATCTGATTTGGGGTGTTGATAGTTGTAGGTTATGAAATAGCTAACCTATTTCATTCTATAGGTTGCCAAACTACCGAATACGGAAGCTTAGCAAACTTATCGAACCCGTTACGATTATACGACAAAAGGTGAGGACTTTAGGTGTATAGGTTACGGTTTTCGATGCTTTCAATGTCAGATAATGATAGATTCATGATCTACATGCAATTGTACATGTACAAAGTGCCGTCTGTTTTCCATTTCGATTAAAGATGTAGAATATGAAATTTTACATACTCTAGGTATTCATAAAAAATACCGTATACGTATATATTTTGAAAATGTGTTTGACATGATTATTTGTTGTATGAATATATGATATATGGATAAAATACTTATTTGGCGAAAGGATTCACCCTAATACATGATTTGTTAATAAACACTATGTATGTAGGAATAGCGTATTCTAGAAAGTACCGTATACATATAAATTTTGGAGATGTGTTTGCCATGATTATTTGTCGGGTGAATATATTATATATGCGTAAAATACTTGCTTGGCAAAAGGACTCGCCCTAATACATGTTTTGCTAATGTACACTATGTATGTTGTAATAGTGTATTTTAAGTGTTTGTGAAAATGCTTGTGAGAGTAAGTGTTTGGATGATAGTGTCTTAGGTAGATATTGAGATGGGATTCTCAACTACCTTAGAGACGTGTATGATTTCCTCCATGCGATTGTTTACTTTAACCGCTTACTTATGAAATATATGTGTTTGTATTCTTGTTTATATAGTGCTTTATAATATGCTTTATGACATGCTTTATAACATGCTTTATGACATGCTTGTTAACATGTTTGAATTACTTTGTTTATTATGCTTTACTCCACATGCTATGAATAAGGATTGATTGAGTTTGGGACTATGTTTATAGTCCAGACAATCGGTACCAGACTTGAGATCGTGGTTGAGATTCATTTCGCCACGTAAGATGTGTTTGACGAACCCGAGTCGTACTTCGGTTGGCGACAGTGGTTAGGCCACACGAAGTGCTTATGCACTTCATGTCATTCAGTTGATTGTGCGCTCAAGCTAGTCAGGCTCGTCAAGTAACCCGATATGTCTAATGTATGTTCACCATGTTTGGACGCTACTGCTTGAACCTAGGGTACCAAACTTACCAATGAAATCTCATTAACCATGGTACCTCGATCCACTAAGACTCATGAGCCGGGCATGGTGGTATGGGACACCGTGGTCGAGCTGTCGGCCTACGCTGGGGCCACGTGCCTCCCCGTAGTGACTAGTGAGCAACCAGACTCGTGAGCCGATTATGGTGGTATGGGATACTATATTCAAGTTGTCGGCCTACACTACTTGATGGGTGATGGGGGAGTGGTGTAACGATTAGTGTAATGACCACTAGCGACACGACCGTGCCGGTGTAGTGACCTCGAGCATACTCTAAATCTACGGTGAGGCGACGAGCCTTCCCGTAGTAACAGAGTATAAGTTAGGCCTGTATTGATAAGGTGATGGGAGAGTGGTGCAACAATTCCGTGTAACAGCCCTTGCAGTAACCTAGAAACACACCATCGTATGAGATTGTCTAGGACTGACAACCCTAGAATGGATCATGTTTGGGAATGATACAAGGGAGGTACCCTAGTTTCCCAATCTTGCTGTTTGAAATGGACTAATAACAACTCAGTAATCATGTTCATCATGCATTGCATGTGCCTGGAAGATGTGGAGCACTGAGGAATGCAAGCATGCTACGAACGAAGAGGGTCGCACGAGGGAGTATGTCGGTGAGGGCATCTATCATGACTGCATTCATACTTGCATTAATAAGAGTAGTTAGGAGTGTTTGATTGTACTGCTTTATCATTACTGCTTGACTAAGTCGATAACATATTAACCATGCTTTATTGTTCCACTGAGTTAGCTACTCACTCCCATGTTATGGGACGGTGTTCCGAACACCCACCAGACTTTGTCTGATTGCAGATGGCGACGCTATTCCTGAGGCAGAGCTGAACTTTTATGACGATGAGGGTGCTTTTTCGTATATGTTGTTTATGGCGGCTTCATTTGAGCCGTGTCTTGATCGATGGGATTACAGGGATGTTGACTAGATGACACTACACCTTAGATATATTTTGAAATGTACTTGTAATTATTTAACCTGGTATTGTTATCACACTCTGGAGACTCACCACAGTTTATATATTACATATAGCTATCACAGTCTTCCGCTTGCAATTTAACTGTCTCTGGAGTATGATATGTTGTTTTGGCTTAATCTCACTCATGTTCACTACTTAAATACAGGTAACATTCAATCATCATTCATTTTGTTGCATAAGTGATGTATTGGAACTCGGGAGTTGAGTTTATGCTCGACCCCCGATTTTCAGGGCGTTATAGTGTGATTTACTTTAATATTTTCATATCTGAATTATTGATCACACCTCACACACCTACACAGTCATATCCATCATAAGTTAGCTAGCATACTGCTTATTTCTCGAATAGTTTATGATTGGATCCTCTACCTGGCTTGGAAGTCAGGAGAGTTATGTTTGAGTTATCCTAATATATGTCTGTTATTAGGATTAGTGTAATAGGATTTTAAATAAACCATAAAAACTTTTAAAAGTCCTATTCACCCCCCCCCCCCCCCCCCCCCTCTCTCTAGGATATATTGACATATCCCGACTTCAACTAAAGCAGTCTTCACCGCAATTTCAATTGGTATCAGAGCAGGTCTCTCTTTAAGGGCTTCACCGTCTAGAGAGTGATCTTGACTGAAGTTGGAATCATGCTCAAAAGTATCCAAGAGGGTGTAACAAACCAAAATAATTGCCTTGTAATTCATACTGCCCTGAAAGTCGGAAATAGTTCAAAGTGGTATCTTGATAGTGGATGCTCCAGACATATGACTGGTGACCAAACACACTTTTGTGAGTATTCAAACTTTGATGGGGGATCAGTCACATTTGGTGATGGAAGCTCAGCCAAAATAGTTGGACAAGGAATTATAGCTGTACCAGGCCTCCCAAAGATCAAACATGTCCTCTGTATAGAAGGCCTGAAACATAATCTCCTGAGTATCTCCCAAATCTGTGACAAAGAACATCTTATCACTTTCTCAAAGGATGTGTGTAGAATTTTGGATCATACAGGAAAATCTCTCATAAAAGGTTTACGCACTAGTGATAATTGTTATGTCATTGAAAGTACAAGTGAGAGTGTGCTATCCACAAAGTGTACTATGGCTGTGAAGAATGAATCCAAACTATGGCATCAAAGGTTGGGACACGTTCACTACTGAAATTTAGCAAAGCTCAGTTCGAAAATTTTGGTTAGGGAACTTCCCAAGATTAAAAAAGAAGAAAAAGTTGTCTGTAGAGAATGTCTAAAAGGAAAACAGATTAAGGTCAGACACAAAAAGGCAACCACCATAGCAACAACAAAATCTTTGGATTTGTTACATATGGATCGAGTTGGACCAATGAAAGTGGAAAGCCATGGCAAGAAAAGATATTTTCTGGTGGTAGTAGATGACTACACCAGATTTACTTGGGTCGCAATTCTTCGAGAGAAATCGGATGCGTTTGAGGAATTTGTGATTCTGGCAAAGCGACTCCAAAATGAAAAAGGATACGGCATAAATCGCATCAGAAGTGATCATGGTGGAGAATTTGAAAATGAAAGGTTCGAAAGATATTGCAATGAGAAAGGAATTCGTCATGAATTCTCTGCCCCAAAAACCCCTCAGCGAAATGGAGTTGTTGAAAGAAAAAAATCGTGTATTACAGGAAATGGGATCTATTATGCTAAATGGGAAAGATATGGCAAAAAGTTTTTGGGCTGAAGCTGTCAATACTACCTGCTACATCATAAACAGAGTATATCTTAGAGCAGACCTGAATAAAACTCCATATGAACTATGGTTTGGGAAACTGCCAAGTGTGAAATATTTTCAAGTCTTTGGTAGCAACTGTTATATCTTGAGAGACAGAGATCACCTAGGGAAATTTTAGTCTAAAAGTGATGATGGTATCTTTCTGGGGTACGCAATGAATAACGTATAAAGTATACCATTTAAGAACCCTCACTATTCAAGAATCAGTCAATGTAATAATCAATGATCAACCTCATGAGGAAGATACACCTGCGAATGAATTAGAAGATGATGTAGATTCATGCATAATAGAAAAATCTGATAACAAAACTATATCACCCAATGAACCTCCATCATCATCTGGGACTCCCATTATAAAAGATCACCCTCGAGAACAAATTATTAGAGACCCTAACGATGGTGTAAGAACTAGACGATAGATAGAAAATATCTATAGCCATTTCTAATTTACCTAAAAAATTGAACCTAAAAATATTTTGGAAGCACTTCAAGATGAACATTGGATAAATGCTATGCAAGAAGAACTTCAATAATTTCAAAGAAATGAGGTATGGCAATTGGTTCCCAGACCACTCAATACAAATGTCATTGGAACTAAATGGGTCGTCAAGAATAAATCAGATGAATCAGGAAATGTGATCCGGAACAAAGCAAGGCTTGTAGCTCAAGGGTACTCAGAGATAGAAGGCATTGATTTTGATGAAACATTTGGTCCTGTGGCTCGCCTTGAGTCTATCAGAATTCTTCTATCCATTGCATGTGCACTAAAATTTAAACTATTTCAAATGGATGTTAAGAGTGTTTTTCTTAATGGAGAACTTGCTGAAGAAGTCTATGTTGAACAACCAAAGGGATTTACCGATTCCAAGTATTCTCACTACGTATATCGTCTGAACAAAGCCCTCTATGGTCTCAAAAAAGCACCATGTGCTTGGTATGAACGATTGACAAAATTTCTTTTGGACCATAAATTCTACAGAGGGAGTGTTGATAAGACTCCGTTTACCCAAAAAACAAAAGACTCACTGCTTATTGCACAAATTTATGTGGACGATATAGTCTTTGGTTCAACATGTGAAGATATTGCATACAAATTTGCCGACCTCATGAAATCAGAATTTGAAATGAGTATGGTCGGTGAACTAAACTTCTTCTTAGGATTACAGGTCAAGCAGCTATATGATGGAATCTTTATCTGTCAAACCAAGTATGCGAACGATTTAGTGAAAAGGTTTGGTCTTGAATTTGGACGATCCTATCACACTCCCATGAGCACCACATTCAAACTCTCCGAAGATGCAAATGGCAAGAGTGTGGATCAACATCTCTACCAGAGTATGATAGGAAGTCTACTATATCTCACAACTAGTCGTCCCAACATATCTTTCAGTGTTGGAGTATGTGCTCGATATCAAGCTGATCCTAAAGAATCTCACCTAACAGCCATTAAAAGGATAATTAAATACATAGCTGGAACTACCCTATGGTCTGTGGTATCCATTTGAAACATCCACAATCATCGCTGGGTATTCTGATGCTGACTGGGCAGGAAATTTGGATGATCGAAAATCAACTAGCGGAGGATGTTTCTATGCTGGAAACTACCTAGTCTCCTGGCAGAGCAAGAAGCAAAATTCAATATCATTATCTACTGTCGAGGCTGAATACATTGTCGTTGGTAGTTGCTGTGTACAACTCCTTTGGATGAAATAGATGTTGTTGGATTACGGGATTGAATAACCCACGATGAGTCTTTTCTGTGATAACACAAGCGCAATCAACATTTCAAAGAATCCTGTTCAACATTCTCGGACTAAACACATTGACATCCGTCATCACTTTATCCGAGAACTTGTTGATGACAAGATTCTTATATTGGATTATGTTTCCACAGAAAAGCAACTCGCAGACATCCTCACCAAACCTCTTGATGCAAATAGGTTTAGTGACCTACAAAAATCCATTGGGGTCTGCACTCACTAAATCTCAGTGAACATGAGCCACACAGGTAAATCTTCACACTAGGATATTCATGGTTATATGTCAGCCACAAGTCAAAATTTCCTGTATTAACCATGTTAGTTGGGATGCAAAGTTATGACAATCTCGATAATATTTGAACAATGTCAGATCAGTGATACTGATATTCAACATCGATAAAATTGAAGAAACTTGGAAATGCACGATGATAACCAGCGGTTTCCTCAATGGTTGGGCTGAAAATGCCTTATTTTGATAAACTGATAATCTACTGCTGTCTGTGGCAGTATGTGTGCTGATAGTTGGATATTTGAATACTTCGGTAATGGCTGAGTATAAATCTTCTTTTTACTGCCATGATTATGATCCCCTGGTTTATCAAGTTTCTACTATGGTAAGCATGTGTTGTTCTTTATTGATTATTTTATCTGCTCTACCACTATTTTATCTGATCTGCTATGGATTACATATGTTGTCATTAATGAAGATTGCAATTGTTATAACTGCTCTATCTTATCTAATATGCATTCATAAATTCTGAAATTGATGTTTGCTTAAACTGAGTTAACTATTATACATCAATTGATTTGCTTCTTCCTGGACGGTTCTCCCAAGTAATTCACTCTTCAGTCAATATCACTTGATCTATCTTTTTCAATGACCGACAAAAAGAGGGAGAACATTTACAAACACCACGCGAATGAAAATTGTATATCTGCTTAGATGTTGTTGCAGGTGTTAGGGGGAGCAGCTGTAACAAGCAAGGAGGAGTTGGAGTTTACAAGTCAGGGGGAGCAGCTACTGGTGGTGTACATGGGTTTAGAAAATTGTAAAATTGTGTAAAAGCATGTACACACAATTAAGGGTGTGTTTGTCTAGAGTGTTTTAGGGTGTTTCGGGGATTTTGTCACGTAATTGACAAACGAGGAGATTAAAAGTGCCCTGGTTTGTCAAGTTACGTGAGTGTTGAGTCAGATTATCTACAGAGCCTGATAGGAAGATCAATTCAAGCGTCTGCCTCAACCGGATGTGTGCAAGCTCGCCATAGGTAAACCTAAAGCCTCACATCCCATGACCCAAAACACCAGGTGAATAAAACCCTTTAAAAAAGTTAGAAAATCATAGGGTTTTAAGGTGAGAAAACTTTTTTTCAAAATAAGAAAATCTCTAAGTCTTTCTTGCCTTGTCGATTTTATCGAAACACCCTCGATATGATCGACCCGCTCTGTCGATGTCCTCGATACCTTAACGATATTATCGATATGAGGACCAAAAGTGTCCAACAACTAAATATTCATCTGGACAAATTTATCAATCTATCGATGCACCTATCGATATCATCGATATTAGGACTAAAAGTGTCCAGCAACTAAATACTCATCTGGACTGATTTATCGATATATCAATTCCCCTATCGATATCATCAATATACAAATCTCGAGCCCATCGAAAGTGACTCGATAAGATCGACACACAAATTTTTGGCGCCCCTATTTTTTAATAAAAATCTCAAATTTCTTCGATATATCGATGATCTTTCGATATGATCTGAAATCAAATATCGATAAGATTGGAGGTCCATCGATGATATCGATCGTGGGCGCGCATATCTTATAGCAAATATTTCAAGATGTTTTTAACTATGATCAGGGGGCCTTTTGATAAAATCGATATTCAAATATCGATGATATCGGTACCAGGTCAATTGCATCAAACAAGGTCATAAATTGTCTAGCAAGTTTAACGAAAAATCCGCTGGATTTATCGATGCCTCGACTCTGATATCAATATCATCGACATTCAAATTCTGATGATTTCGATGGTTCCCCGATTATTCATGAAAACCTGAAATATTTCAAAGTCAAGTCTCTCTCATTTTTCAAGTGTCGATGAATCGAACCTATCATCGATGGAATCGGAGTTCAAAATCCGATGACATCGACAATAGTTTCGATTCATTGACCAGTTGGCAAAGAGTCTTAAAAGCGTATGACATTGAGTTCGAGTCATCGAGCAGACCATTGATGCTATCGAGAGTATACGCTCGATGATATCGAACCTGCACGATGATATCGAACTCTATCATAAATGTAACCGTTTTATATCCGTTGGAACTTTTTGCCTATATATAGAGGACTTGTCTTTTGTTGCTATTCTTATGATTGTGTGATTTGCTTTAATACTTCCATATCTGAATGATTGATCACACATTACACACTTACACAGTCATATCCATCATAAGCTAGCTTGCATACTGCTTACTTCTAGAATAGTTTATGATTGGATCCTCTACCAGGCTTGGAAGCCAGGAGAGTTATGTTTGAGTTATCCTAATATATGTCTGTTATTAGGATTAGTGTAATAGGATTTTAAATAAACCATAAAAACTTTTAAAAGTCCTATTCACCCCCCCTCTAGGATATATTGACATATCCCGACTTCAACTAAAGCGGTCTTCACCGCAATTTCACCTGATCTATGTCATTGAGATTGGAAGTACTTGTGATCGCGCTTAGCCTCACTTCACCTAAATTAAATGTTGTGACAACTACTGCGTTTCGATACTGACAGTCTTGATGGACCAGATTACATAGCATTACTCATATTGTCCAACAATTTCATTGGTTAACCATTTAGATGTTTTCTTAAAATTAAATCTTGTTTTCAACTTTATTTTATATGACAATCAATGACATTGCTCAATGAGGCCCAAGTGGGAGAATGTAAGAACTCTATGTGGTGGGCCTTACTGATCAACGACCTGGATTGTCCTATTAGTTGGACTATAGGATTGAGTAAACCAGTGGGCCCCACTTCAGGTGATACGCTGCGTAGGTAGGCTGCGCAGCAGTGCGTATTGGGGTGGGATGCTATTGTTGTTTAAGCAGACAGTAGTTTACATGAAACTAGGATGCAGAAATGTGGAGCAGGGGAGAGAGAGTTATGATGGGATTCAAACTCTCATCTCCTAGCTTCTATATAAGAGAAGAGCTGGGTCTCCAATCCTACACAACAACAGAACCTAAGTCTCATCTAATATTCTGTGTATTAGTGTGAAGGAGAGGAAGACTACGGCTTTAGTATTATATTATTCTCGGCAATGACATCGCACTTAGGTAAGCCATCCGAACCTTAGATCTTCATCACCTGTGCACAGCCGATCTCTAGGATTTCCGCATCCAGAAATTCTTACATAGTCACCAACGCAAGCACAAGACCTGGGGAAATACTGCCCAGGGAGTCATGTGAAAATGTTCCCATAACCAGACCTAAAAATTTGGAAGGTCAGTAAAAAAAATGTGCCAAAATGCCAAAAGAAAGAAGGCTAACCAGAACTAAAAGACATACCTAGAGAAATGCACAACACCCTCAGAGAATGCATGTGCAATCTGTAGCACAAGTTATCAACCCATGAAAAATCTCAGTAAGAACGACGGAGGTAATCAAATGATGACACAACACGAGCCTCAATACCTCGAGCAAATCAGGCAAAGAAGAATGAGGCCACCTGAGAAGAGTAGCTCGGCCAAAATGCAAAATATTAGAGCCTAGATGTGGTGACAAAAGCACGATGTCCCCAGAGCCCCATGATGAACGTAAAGGCCATCATAAAGAAAGTCCAGATCAAAGAGTAGTTCCCCACATCTGACGCCTCATGCAAAAGAAATGAGACAGGTCATTTGGTTAAGGAATGCTAAGGGTGGGAATAAAAGGTTTGCATTGGCAACAATGCCTTCTCTTTGAAAAATGGCCCAACTTGACACCATTAAATGTAACAATGTTCAGCCCAATGCCTAACTATATGGTAACCACACTCAACATGTGCCAATCAACCACAACATGGTGTAGCGAGGACCCCATGTAGCTTGCATCCACCAGGAATGGTCCACTCTGGCTCAATTAAATCCCTGAGCCACGAAACAAGTCAAGCAGAGCATTCTCTCATAGCATTTGGTATAGTGGCCTCAGTAGGAGCCGCCTCCAATATGATCTGAACATTCCCGTCCTATAATTCTGCAATCATGGCCACAACTATATCATCCTCGACATGTGAAATATCCAAATCACCCCTGGGGTGGAAGCACATTATTTGACGACAACAATGTGGAAATGGGGCCCATGTAGGGGAAAAGATGAAATTCCAACAAGGAATCGACACACATGCAACAATTTTTCCAACACTTATAGAAGAAAAAGGGGAATAAAGTTACAGTTGCATTTGCCAAATAAAAAAAATAAAAAAATAAATTATAACAGGCTCTAAAGAGGGTAAATATGATTAATGGTGGCAATCTTCGTCAGTCACATCTATGCATATTGTTGGGGGAAAATTTGACAAGTCGATAAGTCGGCTTATGGAATGGACCAACTCTACTGAACCAGCACGGGCTCAGTAAAACCCAAGCCTGATAAGGCATCTACATCCAAAAATAGGCCGACCTTTACGGATATCGAGGCAACTCTAAGGGCACTCAAAGAACACAACTACGAGCTGAAATGGCCAAGCTATATGTCCTAGAGGGGGGGGGGGGGTGAATAGGACTATGCCAAATTAAAATTAAAACAACGAAATAAACAATAAAGAGATAGTCTTACAAAAATAAATCAATTCACAATGCTGAAATAAACTCAACCTCAATTAACAAGTATTGAGAGGTTGATATGAATTCAATTCTAAGGACAACCTTACACCATAAAAACCAAAGGTTTATGGCAGGACAACCTTATTTCTAGAACGTCCTTTGTATCAAGAACTCAATAAAAATAAATAGCAAGGAATTGAAATAGATTGCAGAAATTTAAATCTAACTTATTACAACATTCTCCACACTTGCTTGAAATGTAAATATTTACAACATTCACATCCACACATACATTCCACAGCTTTGAATGATAAAAGATAAAAGATTAAGCAAGCATTCAATCCACAAGACAAAACTGTTAAACAACAGCCACACAAAATGCTACTCCACTCCTAATATCCTCACACAGGGGATATTAGCGTTCACTATCAAAATAGGTTTCACAGGTTCACCAAAAAATCTTCACAATTGTGTCTTTTTAACTTGGGCTTACACAATCCAAGAATCCCTCTTTCTGAGTTTTCTGGCTCTCCTCAGATAACCACACAAATGAAATTTTTATGGGGAATCCCAAACAAGAACCAAAAGAATGAAAATTTTACAGAATTGTAAAATACCTGGATTGCTCCTCTTGTAGTAGACCGGAAGAACCAATTGGAGTAGAAGTTCGAATATGAAAGTTCAATGTCCAATACTCACTTTACAATGGTTCTAAGTTCTAATTGATTTTAAGTTTAATCAAATTAGGGCTAGCTGTATTTGATTTTGATTCCGAGAAGAAGGAATTAAGAATTTCTCCTTTTTCTAATCAGATTGGAATGCAAATCAAAATCAAATAACAATAAGCTAATAAAAGGAAATAGAATTATGCACAATGTAGCTTAAAAATAAACACAAACTTATCTCAAAGTGGAACCTTGAATTCACTTAATTTTCTATCTAAAAACTCTGAAATTCTTGTGCTATTTATAGCTGTAGAAATTCGTCTTTGACTAGACCTAGGGACACCACGACTGGTCGAAGGAGAAACAGATTTTTGAATTTTTGAGCGCGATCAGATAAAACCGTTGTACAACCGGTCGTAGGCAGTCCACGACTGGTCGAAGGCAGTCCACGACCGGTCGAGACCCCTCTACGACTGGTCGTGTGACACTTGATTTAGTCGCTGGAGTTTGAGTCGTAGCATTACGACTGGTTGAAGGTCGAGTTGAGACCATTCCACAACCGGTCGAGCAGACTCCAGGACTGGTCGTAGCCGAACGAAAAAAATTCGATAAATTGCAACAACTCTAGGACTGGTCCTGGAATTTCTTAAACTAGTAGAACCAGTGCTAGGACTAGTCGAACAAGGTCTAGTACTAGTCTTAGAATAGACTAAAATCATATATTAATATTCAAATGAATTATGTAGCCAAAGTGACCTACCCTAAGGTCAATCTAAGGTTTATCATACCTGGGACATGAAGTATGGACATTGAAAACTTCATTTGCTTAGACTTTGAACATTACGAAGCTTGAGTTCTTCTTGATGTAGCTTGACCACTTCACAAGCTTTGAAATCAATGTCATTTTGAGTTGCACTTAAGTCCCAAACTATGCTTGAGTCATGATCTTGAATACACGTGAACTTGAGCTTGAGTCCTACACGTGAACTTGAGCTTGAGTCTTGAACTTGAACTGTTATTTAATATCTTCTATATTGTAGCTTGAACTAGCTTGAAGAATTCATCTTCTTGACTTCAATTGTTGACATGGTGTCTCGAATAAATTTATCAAGATATAAACACAAGACACATACAGAGGTTTTGACACACAAAATTTGACAACCAAAGAGGAATCTTACAATTTCCTCCTTTGTCAAATTTGTGACAAAACATACTTCAACAAGAGAAGCACGACATGTATATTAACGAATCATGCACCAGTTGTCATGAACTACCATACAGCATACAACCTCATGCACAACCACTTAACTTCCCTTGTGTATAACTCCCCCTTAATAGTACACTTCAACCATCCCATCACATCATCAATCCAATCATAATCCATATAATAGAATTTTCAAATTTCTCCCCCTTTTTGTCAAAATATGACAAAGGAAGAAATACAAATAGGATTTGAAAGACAGGAAAGTAATGATCAAGTCATAAAGATAGAAAGATTGAAAGTTAAGAGTATAGAACATAGCATAAGGAGTTAGAAAGTCAAGTCAGATAGAGTCAAACACAACCAGAGAAAGTAAAAAAGTATTAAGGTTAATACAGACCAAAGATTAAAATCTCAATCCGATCTAGAAGAAGGAGCAGGTATGGTAGGATCAATTTGATGAAGGCCTTTTTGTAAGCGCCTAAAATACTTGCGCATATTTTTAAATTGCTGATTATGGTCAACATTCATATTTTCTACCTTCTCCTCTAATGCACTTAGACGAGCATTGAAATCAGATGGCACAAAGTCAGGATCATTCCCAGAGTCAGAATCAATTTCATTAAAAATATCATCCATATTGATATCATCTGGAGGAAGATCATCACCTTCTTCATCATTCCCAGCCTCAGCAGCAGCTCCACCTTCACCAACATCAACTTGGCCTGGAGCCAATTTCAACTTCATTTTGTTTATGTTGGAGTTGTTGAATATGAGGTGTTGGATAGGAGCCTCTCCGACGAGCATAGCGACTAACATATTAGTGGCTAACACATTCATTAGATACCCAAATAGAATATCACTATGACCAGGATGAATACGGAATTGAATGATAGAGGAACAAATCAAAGAGGGCAAACAAATATTAGCACCTGAGTATAAAATACGAACCATAAGCAGAGTCAACTCAGTCTTGTTTCCAGAGCAGGGATACAGATTAGATGTAAAGATATGATGTAAAACTCTGTATCTGGGTAACAAGTATCTGGATGCGAGGGCATTCCCATTTTCAGTCCATGGTACATTCATGTTACACAACGCTCTAGTATAAACACGTTTTTCAGATTCTGACACTTTCTCAGTAAGTGTGCTAGGATGAATACCATCATCCTTTACTGGAATGTCCATAAGGCCTGAAATTAAATGTCGATCAATAGGAAAAGGCCCTTCTCTAGTAGCAATAGTGAAAGTCAGTTGCTCAGTAGAGAATTTAGTTATGCATGCAACCATGGCCTGCGCTATGGACTGGTATGCTGGCCCTCCCCAGCGTAAAATGTTTTCCCATCCTACAGATTGAAGGAGAAGAAGGAGACTGAAAGGAGCAATATGGTTTAAATCAACGGCTTTTTCAATAATCACATTGCACATACACAAATCACGTACATATGGTGGATCATCTTCAGGAGCCCTAAGATGACGTCTAGTGATAACATTCGATCTAGAAGAAGAAGCACCTCTAGGATTTTTCTTTTAACCTCTACAGTCCATTTTCTTGAAGAAATAGAAGAAATATCAATAAAATAGAGATGGGTTTCTCTAGATTCAGTAAATGAAAAGAAAAAACCAAAAAGTTGAAGAACGAGTTGAAATAGACAACTACAATCAAGAAATTAAAGAGAAAAGACTAAGATTCTTCAAGAAAACATCTAACCTGAGCGAATCGAACAGTGGGGTTCGACTAGTCGAGCCATGGCTTTGTTGGAGAGAAAGGTTAGAATGAAGAAGATGAGGTTTTTTCCAAATAAAAGCAATCAGCGCGCTACACGACTGGTCATGGGACGTCCTCGACCAGTCGTGTCATGACTGGTCGAGCACGTCCTTGACTGGTCGTGTACCAGAAAAATAAACATGCATTTTTCAAGAAATTTTGAAATATAAACCATTAAAGTATTTACAATATGATACAGAGATGCATGATCAATCATTTTAAATTGCACATACCAAGATCGAATTTCAACTTATTAAATCTGTTTTTATCGAGTGGTTTAGTGAAAATGTCAGCAAGCTAAGTCTCGGTAGGAATATATTCTAAAGATATTACTTTTTCTTCCACTAATTCACGAATATAATGAAATCTAATGTCAATGTGCTTAGTACGTGAATGTTGGATTGGGTTTTTTGAAATATTTATCGCACTGGATTATCATAGTATAAAAGCATTAAGTCCTGTGCGATTCCATAATCACTCAACATACGTTTCATCCAAACCAGCTGAGTACATGCATTTCCAGCTACAATATATTCAGCCTCAGCAGTTGAGAGTGATATGGAACTTTGCTTCTTGCTAATCCAAGAAACCAAGCAGTTTCCAATGTAAAAACAACCACCACTGGTTGATTTTCTGTCATCGATATTACACCTAATCAACATCGAATACCCAACTAATTGAACACTAGTATCATAAGGATACCAAAGACCCAAATTAACTGAACTTGCGACATATCGAATAATTCGCTTAACAACAGTTAAGTGAGATTCTTTAGGATTAGACTGATATCTAGCACAGATTCCAACACTTAAAGTAATATCAGGTCTACTTGCAATTAAGTAAAGCAAACTGCCTATCATGCTATGATACAATTTAGTATCTACATTTTTACTTGTAGAGTCTTTTGAGAATCTTAGAGTTGTACTCATAGGAGTATCAAGATTCTTACCATTCTTAAATCCGAACTTCTTAATCAAGTTCAAAGCATATTTAGATTGTGAAATAAAAATTCCATCAGATTGCTGTTTTACTTGCAATTGTAAGAAATAATTTAATTCCCCAACCATGCTCATTTCAAATTCAGATTTCATTAGATCTGTAAACTCAACAGTCAAGTTAGTACAAGTTGATCCATAAATTATATCATCAACATAGATTTGAACCATTAAAATATCATCTTTATGTTTCTTGACAAAGAGTGTCTTATCAACACTTCCCATTTGAAAATTGTGACTTAGTCAATTTTTCGTACCATGCCGTGGGAGCTTGTTTCAAACCATAGAGATCTTTTTTAAGGCGGTATACATGATTAGTAAACTTAGGGTCTTCAAACCCTATGGGTTGTTCAACGTATACCTCTTCATGTAAATCACCATTTAAAAAGGCACTCTTTACATCCATTTGATAAATTTTAAACTTTCTAAAGCATGCAATGGATATAAAAAGTCTAATTGATTCAAGACGAGCAACTGGAGCAAAGGTTTCATCGTAATCAATACCTTCTATTTGAGTGTACTCTTGTACAACCAGTCTTGCCTTGTTTCGAATTATATTTCCAAGTTCATCAAACTTATTTTTGAAAATCCACTTAGTTCCTATAATGTGTTTATCTTTAGGTCTAGGAACAAGATACCAGACATCATTACGAATAAATTGATTAAATTCTTCCTTCATCGCTACTATCCAGTTTTCATCAGAAAGTGCTTCTTTTACGTTTACTCGTTCAATCTGAGATGTAAAGAACACGTAATTACATATGTCTTCTAATTGTCTACGAGTGCGCACACCAGTGAGAGGGTTACCAAGAATTTGAGTAGTTGGATGATCTTTAACAGTCCTTAATTCAAAATTAATTTCACTTAATGAAGTATCTAGTTTTTCAATTGGAAGAACTTCATCATTATCTGAACTTGGGGCAAGTGTATTCAAATGATCGTCTATGACCACATTAATTGATTCTTGAATAATACCGGTCCTCTTGTTCAGAACGCGATATGCGCGACTGTTTAAAGAGTATCCTAAAAAGATTCCTTCATCACTCTTTGTGTCAAACTTTCTCAGATTTTCATGGTCACGTAAAATATAGCACTTGCTGTCAAAAACTCGAAAGTATTTGACAGTCGGCTTCTTATCGAACCACATTTCATAAGCGGTTTTATTATAAGATTTACATATATAAACTCGATTAATAACATAGCAGGCAGTATTCACTGCTTCAGCCCAAAGATTTTTAGGGAGCTTCATACTATTCAACATTACAGTTCCCATTTCCTGAAGCACTCTATTTTTTCTATCCAAAATTATGTTCTGTTGAGGAGTTTTGGGCGCAGAGAATTCATGTAATATTCCCTGATCGCTACAGAATTTCTCAAAAGCGCTATTTTCAAACTCAAATTCATGATCACTTCGGATCTTACTGACTTAAGAACATTTTTCAGTTTGGATCCGTTTAATAATCTTTTTCACTTCATCAAGGGTTTCTGATTTGTTCCTTAAAAATGAAACCCAGGTGAATCTTGTAAAATCATCTACAATAACCAAGATGTATTTTTTGTCACCTCGACTTTCCGTTCTCGTTGGTCTTATAAGATTCATGTGGAGAAGCTCGAGTGGTCTTAATGTGGTATTGGAGTTCACCTTTTTATGAGAGGTCCTAGTTTGTTTACCATACTGACATTCACCACATATCTTGTCAACTTTTTGAATCTTAGGTAGACCTCTAATAAGTTCTCCTTTGCTTAATCTGTATAAATTCTGGTAGTGTACATGTTCAAGGCGTTTATGTCATAATTATGTCTCATAGGTATGGACCATGTAGTACGTTTGATTAGATGAGCTACCATTGCTTACTATATAGCAGTTTTCAGAAGTTCTGCGACTAGTTAATATTACAGAACCTTTTTTATCTATAATCTTACAACCTTAATTAGAAAATTTAACACTATGGTTATTGTCGCATATTTGAGATATGCTTAACAGGTTGTGTTTTAGTCCCTCAACATATAAAACTTTCTTAAATAAGGGAAGATTATAGAGCTGAACCGTACCTTGGCCAATAATCTTGTAGTTGATACCATCACCAAATGTGACTGATGGGTCATATCTTTTAGATCAGTGAATAAAGCCTTGTCACCTGTCATATGCCTGGAACATCTACTGTCTAAGTACCATTTTGAATGGCTTGTTGCTTTGAAAGCAGTGTGGGCAACCAAGCAGGCAACTTTAGGAACCCATTTCAGAACTGTTTTGGGTTTAGGAACATAGTTGGTCTTCTTCTGTTTATAATTGTGGGAATGACCTACTAAGTTAGATTTTAAAAGCTCCTTAAGTAAATCAACTATTTTTTCAGCCAGTGGGTTTCTGTTCTGATTTTTGAAATTAATATAGCTACATTTAGGTTTTTGAAAAGTTTTTGTATTTTTTGAAAAACCTTGACAAGTATCTTTTTCTTTTGAGTTTGAGGCTTCTCCTTTCACAAAGTTGGGAGGAGTATTCTTCTATATATAAGGTATGTTCTTCTCATAACCCAACCCGGATCGATCGCCACATTTTTTAGATCTGGATAAAAGTTTTTCTAACTTTAGATCTCCTTGGGCATACCTCCATGTATCCTTCAAACTCAAAAGAGAAGATACTTCATTCTTAAGTTTGTCATTTTCAGATTTAAGATTTTCAATCAGGGAAGTTTTGAATTCTAAATCACATTTAGTCTTTTCAAAACAATCTGAAATATGGGATTTTTCTAAAATAAGTGACTCAAAATTTTCTTTAAGTTTTAAAAACTTTTCTTTTTGAAGTTTTAGTTTTACGGCAATTTTACAACTTTCCTTGTATAGGGCATTGTAAGCATCTTGAAGATCTTCTTCATTTTCATGATCACTATTCAGATTTTCTTCACTAGTTGAATCATCATGATCTAAAAAAGTGAACTTGGCTAGAGTCATAAGGGCTTTAACTTCATTGCCCGACTCGGTTTCAGAATCTTCTGAATCAGAAGTAGCTTTAGACTCAGATGATTCATCCCAAGTAGCCAACATACCCTTCCTTTTGGGTTTGTCCTTTTTAGCACATTTGTTTGCTAAATGCTCATATTCTTGACAGTTGTAACATTGACATCTTTCAAAGACTTCCAAGTTTTAGATCTAGGTTTAGATCTTTTCTGAAAATCGACCATTTTCTTACTTTTAAAAATTTTCTAAAACCTTTTTGCTAAAAGAGCCATATCATCTTCAGAATCAGAGTTTTCTTGAGAAACACCTTTAGAAGATTTCAAAGCGATAGATTTTCCTTTAGAGCTTTAAAATTTAATTCATAGGTTTGTAAAGAACCAACTAGTTCTTCTACCCTCATATTGTCCATATCACGAAGTTCCTGGATCACGGTTACTTTAGAGTTGAACCGTTCAGGAAGAGAACGTAGTATTTTTGCACACACTTTACTTTCTGGGATTTTATCGCCAAGACCCCACATTGAGTTTACAATGTCATTTAATCTTGTGTAAAAGTCCATAAACATTTCATTTTCCTCCATATGAATTTCTTTGAATTTGGTTGTGAGGAGTTGGACTTTAGATTTTTTGACAATTGATGTACCCTCGTGTGTCATTTCTAATATATCCCAGGCTAACTTTGCAGTATCACAGGATATGATTCTTTTGAACTCATCCGGTGATAGTGCGTAAGTGATTGCATTTAGTGCTTTAGCATTTGCACTACTCTCACTTTTCTGAAATGTGGTCCATTGGAGATACGGAGACACTCTCATAGTTTTTGAACCGTCAACTCCAATCACTTTAGTGGTAGGAGGATTCCATTCAGTCATTGTGGCTTGCCACGCACTCTCATCCATTGATTTGAGGAAGATCCTCATTCTGGCTTTCCAATAGGCATAGTTGGAGCCATCAATGGGTGGAGGCCTAGTGACTGATAGGCTATCAAAATTTGACATCTTATATATATAGCTTATATCGTTAGCTCAAGAAAAAAATCCAAATAAAAAGTAATAAGAGCGAGCTATTAGGCTCTGATACCACTTGAAATGGTAAAGCTATATGTCCTAGAGGGAGGGGGGGTGAATAGGACTATGCAAAATTAAAATTAAAACAGCGGAATAAACAATAAAGAGATAACCTTACAAAAATAAATCAATTCACAATGCTGAAATAAACTCAACCTCAATTAACAAGTATTGAGAGGTTGATACAAATTCAGTTCTAAGGACAACCTTACACTATAAAAACCAAAGGTTTATGGCAGGACAACCTTATTTCTAGAACGTCCTTTGTATCAAGAACTCAATAAAAATAAATAGTAAGGAATTGAAATAGATTGCAGAAATTTAAATCTAACTTATTACAATATTCCCCACACTTGCTTGAAATGTAAATATTTACAACATTCACATCCACATATACATTCCACAGCTTTGAATGATAAAAGATAAAAGATTAAGCAAGCATTCAATCCACAAGACAAAGAATTATAGTGGTTCGCCTGTGTGTTCACCAACTGTTAAACAACAGCCACACAGAATGCTACTCCACTCTTAATATCCTCACACTGGGGATATTAGTGTTCACTATCAAAATAGTTTTCACAATTCACCTAAAAACCTTCACAATTGTGTCTTTTTAACTTGGGCTTACACAATCCAAAAACCCCTCTTTCTGAGTTTTCTGGCTCTCCTCAGATAACCACACAAATGAAATTTTTCTGGGGAATCCCAAACAAAAACCAAAAGAATGAAAATTTTACAGAATTGTAAAATACCTGGATTTCTCCTCTTGTAGCAGCCCGGAAGAACCAATCGGAGTAGAAGTTCGAATATGGAAGTTTAATGTCCAATACTCACTTTACAATGGTTCTAAGTTCTAATTGATTTTAAGTTTAATTAAATTAGGGCTAGATGTATTTGATTTTGATTCCGAGAAGAAGGAATTAAGAATTTTCCCTTTTTCTAATCAGATTGGAATGCAAATCAAAATCAAATAACAATAAGCTAACAAAAGAAAATAGAATTATGTACAATGTAGCTTAAAAACAAACACAAACTTATCTTAGAGTGGAGCCTTGAATTCACTTAATTTTCTATCTAAAAACTCTGAAATTCGTGTGCTATTTATAGCTACAGAAATTCATCTTCGACTAGTCCTAGGGACACCACAACTGGTCGAAGGAGAAACAAATTTTTGAATTTTTGAGCGCGATCGGATAAAACCGTTGTACGACCGGTTGTAGGCAGTCCACGACTGGTCGAAGGTAGTCCACGATCGGTTGAGACCTCTTTACGACTGGTTGTGCGACACTTGATTTAGTCGCTGGAGTTTGAGTCGTAGCATTACGACTAGTTGAAGGTTGAGTCGAGACCATTCCACGACCGGTCAAGCAGACTCCAGGACTAGTCGTAGCCGAATGAAAAAAATTCGATAAATTGCAACAACTCTAGGACTGGTCCTGGAATTTCTTAAACTAGTCGAACCAGTGCTAAGACTGGTCGAACAAGGTCTAGGACTAGTCTTAGAATAGACCAAAATTATATATTAATATTCAAATAAATTATGTAGCCAAAGTGACCTACCCTAAGGTCAATCTAAGGTTTATCATACCTGGGACATGAAGTATGGATATTGAAAACTTCATTTGCTTAGACTTTGAACATTACGAAGCTTGAGTTCTTCTTGATGTAGCTTGACCACTTCACAAGCTTTGAAATCAATGTCATTTTGAGTTGCACTTGAGTCCCAAACTATGCTTGAGTCTTGATCTTGAATACACGTGAACTTGAGCTTGAGTCTTACACGTGAACTTGAGCTTGAGTCTTGAACTTGAACTGTTATTTAATATCTTCTATATTGTAACTTGAACTAGCTTGAAGAATTCATCTTCTTGACTTCAATTGTTGACATGGTGGCTCGAACAAATTTATCAAGATATAAACACAAGACACATACAGAGGTTTTGACACAAAAAATTTGATAACCAAAGAGGAATCAAATCATAACACTTATACGAGCCCATTCGAATATGACATGTTTTGACCTAATAGGTCGGTTATAGATCGGATATAGATCGACCATATGTCGATCATAGGTCGGATATAGATCGACCATAGGTCGATCCCAGATCGATTAATATCCGGCCATGGCTCAATCATAGCTCGACCACTGGACGGCCATAGATCGGCCAATGTTCGATTATAGCTCGGCGACGTCCCATGACAAGGTCAAGAACCATTAGTGCCCAGCTAAAGGGGACACGGATCCTCCGACCCAACCATCGGTTGAAGATGGTGAATGTTGATCTGTTAAGTAGATCGGCATCGCTTATTCCCGAGTCATTACTCACATGTGGGAGCCAACCTAAATCCGAGCTACAGATTCAAGGAATCTCCTAAACATCCTGAAGATCTTCGAGAGAGATCTTCGGGGCATAAGATCATATCCCGATAACTTCGGAAGCCGATAATCTCGTAAAGATCCTGGATCCAAATTGTGAGGCCTGTATCCTATCCCATACTGTTCCATAAGCTTCCACGATCCTCCCGGTCGAATTCTAGTGACCCACGATCTGTTATTGGCGTTTGCGCCAGCCCTGAGTCGTGTCCTGTATTACAGAGTCGGCTTGACCCGAGACTTGTATCCTTGCGACCGTGCCGTTGTCGTGATTCTGATGCCCCGTCTCGCGCGCCGATGCAATATCTAGACCAGGAGATGTGGGCCCGCGTTCAGTTTGAGAAAAATGCCAGCCGTTGCAAAATCCAAGAGAATTCATCACATCAATCACCTCACTTGTCAAAAGTATACCCATCACTCAACCCATTACTCTTCCCATTCCCAAGTACAAAAACAACCCCAAAATATGTCAACTTTCCCATCACCTCACCATCCCTCTCTCCCATCACTTCTCTTACATCACTCTCTCTCATCTCTCTCTCATTCTCCAAGCAATCCCAAGAACTCCCAACGTCCAAGTTTTTTCCTCTATTTTTCCACCCACTATGATCATCCAACCTCTAAAATCCAATCTCAACCATTGATTCTTTCTCCTTGGAGCTAGATCACCCTAGTGCGGAAGGAGGAGTAGTCTTGAAGGTGGGTGCTTCTATTTGTTGATTTTGTGATTTGAGGGCCCACATATGTGGGACCCATCTTGATGTATTCATGGATAGGGAGGGCCCATAGTGACGGGGTCCCTCCCCTCTCACTCTCGTCTCTCTCTCTTTCTCTCTCTCCCTCTTGATGTGCGGCCCACCCGATGCATGTGACATATCCACACCATCCATCACCGTGGAGCCCACCATGATGCGTGTGTTGCACCCAAACCATCCAATGGTGGGACTCCAACCCGCTGACTGACATCAGTAAGTTTTGTGGGTCCCACGTGATTGTATGTGGTGGATCCCAACCGCCCACCTCCTGTTGGGGTCAGACAATGATGTATTTGTTTCATCTGCACCGTCCGAACCGTCTGGACGGTGCTGGACAGTTTGGACGGCTATGTGGGGCCATGCCATGATGTATGTTTTGTAGCCACGCCATCCATTCAGGACGTGGCCCACCCCACACGTGTGGGTGGGACCCACCTTGATGTGCATCTCGTATCCAAGCCGTCCAGGGCCTGGACGCTAGAGCTGGTATATATATACATATATACTATATATAGTTAGTAATGGTGGGTTCCACATGTGTGGACCCACCTCATTATATATTCTATATCTGGGTCGTCCCTCTGTTGGACGGCCACTGCCCATGTGATCATTTGCACCGTCTATTGCTAGACGGTGCGATTTAAGGCCCACCATCATGCACGTGTGCAGAATCCATGCCGTCCATATGTGAGGGATGCACCATGAGGTAGGTGTTTTATCTCCATAGTGTAGGCCACACGTGTGTGGGACCACAGTAATATATATATTTATCCCACTGTCCATCTGGATAGTGGGGACCACGCAACGATGTTGTGGTGTTCACGTCAAAAGCTCTGGGGCCTGATCATGAGCTATGTGTTATATCCATCTATTCATCTATGTGGGGACCACACGTGTGGACCCACCTTAATGATGCATGGATCCACACCATCTGACCATTGAGTAGGAGGGCGGATCCCAGCAGCCTCAGCTGCCCATTGACATCAGCAAGTTTCATGGGACCCACCATATATGTATATGTGCACCATCCATCTGGACGGTGCTATGTACTGCCCACCATGATGCAGTGTTGGGTCTGCACCGTCTATGCAGTGGCCCACCTTGATGCTTGAGTCTACCACGCTGTCCATCCATTTTTTTTTGGATGAGGCCCACTTATGTGTGTTGTAGGGTGCACTATGATGAATGTGTTTCAACCACGCTGTCCATCTGTTTTGTTAAACCTTAGGCTGCCCCATCAGGCCCACTTGATATAATGAGGCCCACCTGTTGTATGAGGCCCGCTTTGATGTATTTTGTAGCCCATCTGTGAGGCCCACCTTGATGTAATTGTAGCCCATTGTGATGCATATGAGGCCCATTGATGCGGCCCACTTATTGTATACGAGGCCCATTGACGTGACCCATTGATGCAGCCCACTTGACATGTATGAGGCCCATGTGCAGGGCCCACCTATTAGGTATATTGGGCCCATATGCAGGGCCCACCTGTTGTGTATTCATGGCCCTTTTTTGGCGTGGTCCATTGAGTTGTATTCGTGGCCCTTAGTGATGTATAGCCCGTGTATGTGGCCCACCATGATGTATGTATTGTATATCTATGTCGTCCATTCGTGCGGCCCGTCGTTATGTATGTATTGTATATCCATGTCGTCCATTTGTGTGGCTCGCAATAATGTATTTAAGGCCTATATGATGGGGCCCAATGTGGCATATTTGTGGCCCATTGATAAGGCCAAAGTGATGTATTCATGGCCCATGTGTGAGGCCCATTGTGAAGTATATCAGGCCCTTGTGTGAGGCCATGGACCCACTGTACGTTTGGCTCTATGTGGGCCACTCATTAGGAGCAATGTTGGTTAAATGTCCACATTGATGGCGATGATGGTTAAATGTCCACATTATAACCTTCCCTTAGGCCCTTTATTAAGGCGATTACCGATTTCGATTGACGTGAACGATTTGCCAATTTCGATTATCTATCGATTCTGATTATTATGACTGATTGCCGATTCTGATTGACGTGACCGATTTGCTGATTCTGATTATCGATTGATTCCGATTGTTGTGGCTTATTACTGATTAGCGATCGAGGCTGATTATGTCACGCCCCAAACTCGGAAACCGGGCTCACAAAATTTCCGATCGCCGAATCCGGCGCCGACAGCCTCCGTATAACCCCATTCTCGGCTCCCAGCACCCATACGCCAAGTTCCGATCCTGGGATGCTACAAGGAGGATTTTCAATATCGGTTTAGTTCATAATAAGCATAACCAAAGGCATAACCCACAAACAACAACCAAAAACTCCATCACATTTCTACTATGATCAAAAACTTTACAAGTACAATAAGCATAAAGGGAAATACAATGGGAATGGACAAAAAGCTCCAAAAAGATCTGCTCTGCGCTCCTGCCTCAGCACTGCTGCGTCCTCGCGTCACCTGCACGCAACGATCGTGCATAAGCTTATAGAAAGCTTAGAGGGTGGTAAAAGTGTGTGCGCAAGGTAGTAATGCAGACATACAGTATCAGAGTAATGCGGAATATGCTGGTGAATCCATGAATACCATTATCTATACCAAGGCTATGCGATGCAAGACATGAATGATGTCGGCCATACTAAGGCCATGCAGTGCGAAATGTAACTCAAGCATACAAATCCTCATCTAAGTCCACATATCAGTACAACTCAAAATCTGGGATATAACCGGGGTCTAGTACACTCTAAACCAGATTGCCGCCCCATCGCGCGCAATAAGGTAAGTGGAAGAGACCTCACTACCCGCCTGCCAATATCAGGCTCGACTCGTCGATAGCGGACCCATTCCTCGAGCTGGTCAGACTCAGCCTCGCATTGCCCCCTCCTCTCGGGCGGGTAAGGCCGTACCCCCTTCCAACTGACCACGACACAGTGGAAAGCGCAACCTCCTGGTAATCGGCCATCAGCGTTCATGCACCTACTCGGTCTAGACGTTGGAGCAACCTCTTGGTACCATAAGGGTTTAGGGACTTTCACCCAGGGATATCTATAGCACCCCATGTAGAACAAGATTTCCAGTATCCAATCCTGCCAACCACGATATGCCTATGGCGGCTACGGCCCTGATGTCGCTAGGGCGTATAATAACCATACGACACGATGCGAATGCATGAATCACACTATCCAGTCATGCAACAAATCCTGCGTGTCTCGTGCGCTCATGTGGGGCAACACCGCCTAACCGGGAGCCCCTAAACAATCTGCCCGAAGGCATATGTTATGATCAGTCACTTCTCATATCAAGCATATATATGGTGCGTATGATCATGAATCATGAAACTACACTAAACATGTCATAAAGTAGTAAACTATCCTTATAATGCAGATGAGTCTCGACATAGACAGCCTACACACAACCAGCACGGGCCTATCAATGGCGCTAGGGAGAGTCATAATGCGGACATTTAACCAACATTATACTACAATGTGGACATCAAACCAACATTGCTCCCGAGGCATTGCCCGTCGTAAACATCATTACATAAATCCTGTTGGGATCACACATTGCAATGGACCTTAGGTACATCCCATTGGGCCTTAAATACATCAAATGGGCCGTATCACATGGGCCTTACATTCATCAAATGGGCCGCATTAATGGGCCTCACCAACGGGCCTTATGTACATTGCAATGGGCCATAACCCATGGGCCTTAGAATGCATCAAAATGGGCCTCGTAACATAGGCCTTATATATATATCAAAGTGGGCCTCAACCACGGTCACAAATACATCGAATGAGCCTCATAATATGAGCCTTTCATTTACATTAAGCAGGCCTCAACAACGGGCCATAATTATGGCAAGGTGGGCCTAATCACTTGGGCCTTATGCATATCAAGTGAGCCTCAACGGATGGGTGGATATAATACAAACATCAAGGTGGGCCTACTGGTGGCGCACCCAAGTCCGGGAGGTAAACCAGGCGAGGATAAAATATATACCTCACGATGGGTCCCACCATCAAAGTAGATGTACGGCATGTGTAAAACCCATACATCATGGCTGGGATCCACCGTCAATGGGCTGGACGGTGGATGCAGCGCATCCCCAAGGTGGCCCCACCATAAAAAGTAGATGGACGGCTGGATTAAAACACATATATTAAGTGGAGCCTACACCCTGCTGACGCACACAGGGAGAGAGAGAGATGTAGAGAGAGATGAAGAGAGAGAGAGAGCGTCGAGAGAGATGTAGAGAGAGAGATGAGAGAGAGAGAGAGCGTCAGAGAGAGAGATGTAGAGAGAGATGAAGAGAGAGAAAGAGCATCAGAGAGAGAGATCTAGAGAGAGGTAGAGGAGAGAGAGATAAAGGGAGAGATAGGAGAGAGGGCTGCCACGTGCCCCTCTCCTTTGTCTTTTCTTTACTTTTTCTCTTTGTTTTTTTTTTCCTTTCTTCCCAGCAACGAGCAGAGGTGGGTCCCACGTAGGCGAGTTGTGTGGGCCCCACCGTTTATGTTGCCGAACATCTGACCCATCAGTCAGATGCACCATGTCATTGTGGGCCTAGGTCTCGAAACTCAAGTCGATGTGATCGGTGTGGGCCACACACGATACACAACGATTGAGAGGGTTTCCCTCCATTTAAAACATTCATAACCATTTATTGGGCCACTGAGATGGGGTCCACAAATCCAACCCACCCATCATGGGTGTCCCACTTGAATGAAGGGTCAAGCCATGTTTCAACCGCACCAAAAACTCAGGTGGGTCCCACGTAGGCCACCCTCATAGGGATGGACACTAAGACCACACGTTTGAAATGAGGTATCTCTGCTCAGTCCGCCAGCGAGCTACGCCCAGCGTTAAAACGAGGTCTCTTTCCCTCGGTCTACCAGTTGAGCTATGTATTAAGGAGGGCCCCACACGATTGTGGGCCCCACCATCCTAGGTGGCAGACGGTTTGGATGAGGCACACACCATGGTGTGGCCCACTAAAATAGATGGACGGCGTGGATGGGTCCCATGTACCCCACTGTCACCCACACCCCTATCAGCACACACCCTCCCTGTTAGCCACCTTAGTGTTGAAAAGAGGTATCTTTCACATGGTCTGCCACCGGAGTTATTGAGCTGAGTGGGTCCCAGCGTTGAAACGAGATATCTTTCACTCATCCCACCACGTGAGCTATTAAGCTAGGCCCACATCAGATCACACCCGCTGGCGACCTCCCCCACCATTAACCACCACAAGGTGGGCCCCCAATGGATGGTTAGGATGGCACATAAACATTATGGTGTGTCCCACATGGATGGGGTCCACCGAAAATGGCATGGATGATAAACATATATATTAGGTGGGCCACAATCATAGAAAGAGAAAGAGAAGGGCACCGGCAAAGATGGAGGAGCCCCGCCACTATGGGCCCCTCTTGATACAAAATCTACATCAAAGTGGGTCCTACTACATGTGGCCCTTAAATCAAACAAATGAATGAAAATAAAAATCTAACGATTACCCACCGTTCCTTCTTGCTCCCATGGCTTCCTTAGCTCCTTAGCTTCGATTCCAACGGATGAGATGAGGTTTGGATGGTTAAGATGGAAGATGAGAAGGTGGGAAAGGTGGGCCACACTTGTAGCTTGGAAGAAGTAGGGAGAGGTTTGGACGTGTAAAGCTCTTTGGTTTTTTTTTGGAGTTGTGTTTTGAAAATGAAGGAGAGAGAGGGTTGTAAAGGGAGATGGGTGATGGATGTGGTGTGATGGATGTAAGAGCACCTTTTTGACTTTTGGGGTAAAAGGTGTAAGAGAGGTATGGACTTTGTAAGAACTTTTTGACTTTTGGGGCTTGCTTGGGGAAGAGTGTGAAGTGATGTGTACTTGACTTGATGGGATTGATTGATGGTTGATTGATGTGACATTCGTTGAGATTCTCTTGGGTTTCGCAACGTGCGGCATTTTCCTCGCACTGGACGCTGACCCACATCTCCTAGCCAGGGTATCGCCTCGGCGCGTGAGTCGCGGCATCGGAACCGCGGCGACGGTGCCGTCGCATTGGTACAAGTCTCAGTTTGAGTCGACACGGATTGACGGCATGTAAATCAGGGTTGCGCGCAAGGTCGGTTAAGGATCGAAGGTTGCCAGAATTCGACCGGAAAGACCGCAAGAACCTACGGAACGGTACGGTCTAAGATACGGGTCTTACAGCTCTCCCCTCCTAATAAAAATTTCGTCCTCGAAATTTACACAATCATCACAACTAGTCATAATTCATGAAGAAGAAGAGACATAATATTATCATATAAAATCAGAAATAACATACAAAATACAGCACATAGTCAGTCATCAAAGAGATGGGGATAACGCTCTCGAATCTCGGCCTCGCGCTCCCAAGAAGCCTCCTCTACAGAATGGTGACCCCACTGAACCTTCACCAACGGAATGACCTTGGTCCGGAGGACTTGCTCCTTCCGATCAAGGATACAAACTGGTTGCTTGATATAGGAAGCGTCCTCACAAACCTCCAGCGGCTGCCAATCAATAACAGGAACAATGTCTGACCCACACTTCCTCAACATGGAGATATGAAAAACGTTGTGGACGTCAGACAACTGAGATGGTAAGGCAAGCCGATAGGCTACGGCGCCAACACGCCTAGTGATCTCAAAAGGTCCTATGAATCTCGGGGCAAGCTTGCCCTTCGCTCCAAAATGAACTACGCCCTTCATGGGCGAGACCTTGAGATACACATGGTCCCCTACATCAAACTCCAAGGGACGACGCCGACGATCAGTAAAACTCTTCTGCCGTCTCTGAGCTGTGCGCATCCTCTGCCTGATGATATCGATAGCCTCTGACGTCTCCTGCACAAGCTCGGGACCTAGGAGACGACGCTCTCCAACCTTGGTCCAACAACTCAGTGATCTGCATGGTCTGCCATATAGTGCCTCAAAAGGAGTCATGCCGATGGTCGCCTGATAGCTGTTATTGTATGCGAACTCAGCCAATCGCAGATGCTCATCCCAGCTACCCCCGAAATCAATCGCGTAAGCCCGAAGCATATCCTCAAGGATCTGGTTGACCCTCTCGGTCTGGCCATCGGTCTGCGGATGGTATGCGGTACTGATTTGCAAATCAGTCCCCATCGCTCTCTAAAAGCTCCCCCAAAACTAAGATGTAAACCTCGAGTCTCGGTCTGAAACGATTGAGACCGGAACACCATGCAGTCTCACGATCTCCTCGAGGAATAATCTCGCAAGCCGGTCCATAGACCAAGTCACACGCATCGCGAGAAAATGTGTCGACCTCGTCAGACGATCCACAACAACCCAAATGGCGTCATGACCGCGCTGAGTCCTCGGCAAGCCCATAATGAAATCTGTCGACACGTGCTCCCCTTCCACATCGGGATACTCAACGGCTGCAATAGACCAGGGGGTCTCTGATGATCGGCCTTGACACGCTGGCATGTGTCACACTCGGCCATAAAACTAGCAATCTGGCGCTTCATCCCTGCCCAAAAATACTATCGCCTCATATCACGGTACATCTTCGTCGAGCCAGGATGGATAGAAAACCGCGATTGATGTGCCTCGGTCATAAGATCTCTGCGTAACTCAAGAATATCCGGGACACATAATCTGCCTTTGAAGTGAAGTCCACCATCTGTACCAATCTGCCAATCTGCCTGACTCTCAGATGTCGCCTCAGCCATATAACTCTGCAACGACTCATCAGCCTGCTGAGCCTCGATCACCCTTGCGACAAGAGAGGGTTGAATCGACAGGCTCGATAACTGCACGATAGAAGACTGCAGGCCGAACTCAAAATCATACTCTGCTACATCCTCAAGCATCCGCCACTCCTGAATCATCATATGCGCCACCAGGCCTCATGGCTGACGGCTGAGGGCATCCGCCACTACGTTCGCCTTGCCCGGGTGGTATTGAAGATCGAAGTCATAGTCCTTCAGGAGCTCCATCCAGCACCTCTGCCTCATATTCAACTTAGACTGTGAGAAGAGGTACTTCAAGCTCTTGTGGTCGGAGAAGAGCTCGAACCTAACCCCACAGAGATAGTACCTCCAATCCTTCAGTGCGAAGACAACTGCAGCCAGCTTAGATCATGCGTGGGGTAGTTCAGCTCATGGATCTTGAGCTGGCGAGATGCGAAGGCCACTGGTCTCCCGTGCTGCATCAGGACAGCACCCAAACCAATATGCGAGGCATCAGTTAATACAATAAATTCATCACTCCCAGAGGGAAGAGTGAGGATAGGAGCGGACGTCAGACGGTCCTTCAACTCTATAAACGCTCGCTCGCAGGCGTCGCTCCAAATAAACTCTGCGCTCTTCCGAGTCAACCTGGTCAGCGGGGCTGCAATACGGGAGAAGCCCTCAATGAAACGCCGGTAATAGCCCACTAAACCAAGGAAACTGCGGATCTCGGACGCGGTCGTAGGCTGCCCCCACTGACGCACTGCCTCAACCTTCGAGAGGTCCACCGCGACACCCTCCCTTGTCACCACGTGACCGAGGAACTTCACCTCCTCCTGCCAGAACTCGCACTTCTCCAACTTCACATACAGCTGGTGTACGCGGAGGGTCTGCAACGTAACCTCTAGATGCTGCTCGTGCTCCTCACGGGTCCTCGAATAGATCAGAATGTCATCGATGAAGACTATAACAAACTGATTGAGATAAGGGCGGAAGACCTCATTGATCAACTGCATGAATACCGCGGGCGCATTGGTCAGTCCGAAGGACATGACCTGGAACTCAAAATGACCGTAGCGCGTCCTGAAAGCCGTCTTCGGAATGTCCTCCTCTCGGACCTGAATCTGATGATAACGGAATGCAAGTCAATCTTCAAAAAGAACTGTGCACCCTGCAGCTAATCAAACAAATCATCAATCCTCGGGAGCGGGTACTTGTTCTTGATCGTGACCTTGTTGAGCTCGCGGTAGTCTACGCAGAGCCTCAACGATCCATCCTTCTTCTTCACGAAGAGTACCGGTGCTCCCCACGGTGAACTGCTCGGACGGATAAAACCCAACTCGCGTAACTCATCCAACTGCTTCTGCAGTTCACGCAACTCCAACGGTGCCATACGATACGGGGCCTTCGAGATAGGCACGGTACTGGCCACAAGATCAATCTGAAACTCAGTGAGTCGACGAGGCAGTAATCCCGGAATCTCCTGAAACACATCGGGAAAATCACAAACAATCGGCATCTGATCGATACAAGCGGCAACAGGCTCCTCAACGGCGCTGGACATCAAGCAAGACAACGGCTCTCCTCGGGGCTCTGTAACGAACTGAAACTGCGGCAAGCCTGGTATATCGAATGTGACAGTCCTCGTGGAGCAGTCCAAGATGGCGTGGTACTCGGCAAGCCAATCCATGCCCAGGATGACATCGAACTCGGACATCGGTAATGCGAACAGATCGGCAGGCAAAAAGGTATCCCCGACTAGAACGGGGCAAGACGAGCAAAATCGGCCCAACACTGCAGTCTTCCCCAAGGGAGTCGATACTGACAGACTCTCACGAGTAGACTCCAACGGTAGGCTAGTCGATCGGCAGAAACTCTCGACCACAAAAGAATGCGATGCACCAGAATCAAACAACACGCGTGCAGCGCATGCAAAGACTAAAAGCATACCCTCGACAACCCCTCCACATGACTGCGGATCCTACTGAGCCGCGTAAAACCTAGCCTGAGCTGGATGGGGAGGTGCCTGTCCCCCTCGAACGTCTTCGCCTTGGGGTCGCCGAGGTGGTCAAACCGCCGCCCTCGCTCGCTACGGTCTCGAGGTAGTGCCGATGTCTTCGCTTGAGGTAGCCTCGGTGGTGGGGCCATTGTCGCCGCCATTTCTTCTTGTGTCTTGGCTCGCTGCTATGGACCTCTTGGCTGCTGTTGCCGCTGTGGGGGCCTCCCACATACGGTGCCCCGTCGCACCGCACTCAAAACAGGTGCCGGTGAACTGCCTCGGAGGTGGTGCTAGAGGTGTTGCTGGCGCTCGGAAGGCTGGGCGACCTGTGCGCCTCTGCTGCTGCGGTCGATGCTGCTATGAGTCACCGGAAGGAGCGGGCCTCTTCCGGTCTCTCCTCTGACCGCGATCGGACTGAGAACCAGCCCACTCAGCCTCATATATCCGAGCCTTCCGTACCAGTCCCTCAAATGTCGGGAGCTCATGCCCAATGACACGGCCTCGAAGACCGTAACGCAAGCCGTCCTCGAATCGGCGGGCTTTCCGCCCCTCATCATCTACTAGATATGGTGCAAATCTAGACAGTGCTACAAAACGGGCCGCGTACTGAGCCACTGTCATATCACCCTGCACCAGGGCCTCGAACTCCAACGCTCGCTGTCGTCGGATGTGATCAGGAAAATACTGTCGGTCGAACCAATCCACAAAATCCTCCCATGTCCATACAAAATCAGCGCCTGCTGCTAGGGAGACTGACGCCCACCAATGCTCAGCCTCACCATGGAGGAGAAATACGGCTAATCCGACTCGCCGCTCGGTCGCACATCCCATCGTCTCGAATATCTTCTCCACATCAGCGCGCCATCTCTCAGCTACCGCAGGGTCTGGCTCACCCTGGAAACGCGGGGGATCGAGTCGTCGGAACTCCCGAAGAAGGGCACTCGCGCGGTCCTGCTCGGCCTGCTCTGGTAAAACAACAGGGTGTCTGCCCTGCCCCTGAAGTGTAGCCGTCACAGCCTGTAACATCTGCTGCAACTGAGAAGCACTCACGGATACAGTCGGGTCCGTACCGTTCTCTGGTGGAGGAGCAGCATACTCAGGATGAGCAGTAAGAATCCCTAGTGGTGGAATGGGCATCGTAGGTGGTAGTGCAGGAGTCTTAGGCGGTAATGCGGGAGTCTCAAATGGTGGTGTGGGGGTCGATCGGGTCACTCTCTGGCGAGCCATGTCCTACAGGAAGATCGAAGGCGCCTATCAACTTGGAAACTCTCGAAGGTACGCATATTAAGGGTCGGTAATAAAAGATCGCTAAGCTACCCGAACTAAGGACTCAATCATTCTGACTCATAGCAGACATGCAATGTTGTTCTTGGTTATTCCCGAGTTATGCTCTGATACCAATTTCTGTCACGCCCCAAACTCAGAAACCGGGCTCACAAAATTTTCGATCACCGAATCCGGCGCCGACAGCCTCCGTAGAACCCCATTCTCGGCTCCCAGCGCCCATACGCCAGGTTCCGATCCTGGGATGCTACAAGGAGGATTTTCAATATCGGTTTAGTTCATAATAAGCATTACCAAAGGCATAACCCACAAACAACAACCAAAAACTCCATCACATTTCCACTATGATCAAAAACTTTACAAGTACAATGAGCATAAAGGAAAATACAATGGGAATGGACAAAAAGCTCTAAAAGATCTCTGCTGCGCTCTGCCTCGCCTCAACTTGCTGCGTCCTCGCACACTGCACGCAACGGTCGTGTATAAGCTTATAGAAAGCTTAGAGGGTGGTAAAAGTGTGTGCGCAAGGTAGTAATGCAGACATACAGTATCAGAGTAATGCGGAATATGCTCGTGAATCCATGAATACCATTAGCCATACCAAGGCTATGCGATGCAAGACATGAATGATGTCGGCCATACTAAGGCCATGCGGTGCAAAATGCAACTCAAGCATACAAATTCTCATCTAAGTCCACATATCAATACAACTCAAAATCTGGGATATAACCGGGGTCTAGTACACTCTAAACCAGATTGTCGCCCCATCGCGCGCAATAAGGTAAGTGGAAGAGACCTCACTACCCGCCTGCCAATATCAGGCTCGGCTCGGCTCGTCGATAGCGGACCCATTCCTTAAGCTGGTCAGACTCAGCCTAGCATTGCCCCCTCCTCTCAGGCGAGTAACGCCGTACCCCCTTCCAACCGACCATGACACAGTGGAAAGCGCAGCCTCCTGGTAATCGGCCATCGGCGCTCATGCACCCACTCGGTCTAGACGTTGGAGCAACCTCTTGGTACCATAAGGGTTTAGGGACTTTCACCCAGGGATATCTATAGCACCCCATGTAGAACAAGATTTCCAATATCCAATCCTGCCAACTACGATATGCCTATGGCGGCTACGGCCCTAATGTCGCTAGGGCGTATAGTAACCATACGACACGATGCGAATGCATGAATCACACTATCCAGTCATGCAACAAATCCTGCGCGTCTCGTGCGCTCATGTGAGGCAACACCACCTAACCGGGAGCCCCTAAACAATCTGCCCGAAGGTATATGCTATGATCAGTCACTTCTCATATCAAGTATACATATGGTGTGTATGATCATGAATCATGAAACTACAATAAACATGTCATAAAGTAGTAAACTATCCTTATAATGCAGATGAGCCTCGACATAGACAGCCTACACACAACCAGCACGAGCCTATCAATGGCGCTAGGGAGAGTCATAATGCGGACATTTAACCAACACTATACTGCAATGTGGACGTCAAACCAACATTGCTCCCGAGGCATTGCCCGTCGTAAACATCATTACATAAATCCTGTTGGGGTCACACATTGCAATGGACCTTAGGTACATCCCATTGGGCCTTAAATACATCAAATGGGCCGTATCACATGGGCCTTACATTCATCAAATGGGCCACATTGATGGGCCTCACCAACGGGCCTTATGTACATTGCAATGGGCCATAACCCATGGGCCTTAGAATGCATCAAAATGGGCCTCGTAACATGGGCCTTATATATATCAAAGTGGGCCTCAACCACGGTCACAAATACATTGAATGAGCCTCATAATATGGGCCTTTCATTTACATCAAGTGGGCCTCAACAACGGGCCATAATTATGGCAAGGTGGGCCTAATCACTTGGGCCTTATGCATATCAAGGTGAGCCTCAACGGATGGGTGGATATAATACAAACATCAAGGTGGGCCTACTGGTGGCGCACCCAAGTCCGGGAGGTAAACCAGGCGAGGATAAAATACATACCTCACGATGGGTCCCACCATTACATTAGATGTACGGCATGTGTAAAACCCATACATCATGGCTGGGATCCACCGTCAATGGGCTGGACGGTGAATGCAGCGCATCCCCAAGGTGGCCCCACCATAAAAAGTAGATGGACGGCTGGATTAAAACACATATATTAAGTGGAGCCTACACCCTGCTGACGCACACAGGGAGAGAGAGAGATGTAGAGAGAGATGAAGAGAGAGAGCGTCAGAGAGAGATGTAGAGAGAGATGAAGAGAGAGAGAGAGCGTCAGAGAGAGATGTAGAGAGAGATGAAGAGAGAGAAAGAGCGTAGAGAGAGAGATGTAGAGAGAGATGAAGAGAGAGAAAGAGCATGAGAGAGAGATCTAGAGAGAGGTAGAGGAGAGAGAGATATATGGAGAGATAGGAGAGAGGGCTGCCACGTGCCCCTCTCCTTTGTCTTTTCTTTACTTTTTCTCTTTGTTTTTTTTTTCCTTTCTTCCCAGCAACGAGCAGAGGAGGGTCCCACGAAGGCGAGTTGTGTGGACCCCACCGTTTATGTTGCCGAACATCTGACCCATCGGTCAGATGCACCATGTCACTGTGGGCCTAGGTCTCAAAACTCAAGTCTCCGTGACTGGTGTGGGCCACACCTGATACAACAGTTGAGAGGGTTTTCCTCCATTTGAAACATTCATAACCATTTATTGGGCCACTGAGATGGGGTCCACAGATCCAGCCCACCCATCATGGGTGTCCCACTTGAATGAAGGGTCAAGCCACATTTCAACCGCACCAAAAACTCAGGTGGGTCCCACGTAGGCCACCCTCACAGGGATGGACACTAAGACCACACGTTTGAAACGAGGTATCTCTGCTCTGTCCGCCAGCGAGCTACGCCCAGCGTTAAAACGAGGTCTCTTTCCCTCGGTCTACCAGTTGAGCTATGTATTAAGGAGGGCCCCACACGATTGTGGGCCCCACCGTCCTAGGTGGCAGACGGTTTGGATGAGGCACACACCATGGTGTGGCCCGCTAAAATAGATGGACGGCGTGGATGGTCCCATGTACCCCACTGTCACCCACACCCCTGTCAGCACACACCCTCCCTGTTAGCCACCTTGGTGTTGAAAAGAGGTATCTTTCACATGGTCTGCCACCGGAGCTATTGAGCTGAGTGGGTCCCAGCGTTGAAACGAGATATCTTTCACTCATCCCACCACGTGAGCTATTAAGCTAGGCCCACATCAGATCACACCCGCTGGCAGCCACCCCCACCATTAACCAGCACAAGGTGGGCCCCCAATGGATGGTTAGGATGGCACATAAACATCATGGTGTGTCCCACATGGATGGGGTCAACCGAAAATGGCATGGATGATAAACATATATATTAGGTGGGCCACAATCATAGAAAGAGAAAGAGAAGGGCACCGGCAAAGATGGAGGGGCCCCGTCACTATGGGCCCCTCTTGATACAAAATCTACATCAAAGTGGGTCCCACTACATGTGGCCCTTAAATCAAACAAATGAATGAAAATAAAAATCCAACGATCACCCACCGTTCCTTCTTGCTCCCAAGGCTTCCTTAGCTCCTTAGCTTCGATTCCAACGGATGAGATGAGGTTTGGATGGTTAAGATGGAAGATGAGAGGGTGGAAAAGGTGGGCCACACTTGTAGCTTGGAAGAAGTAGGGAGAGGTTTGGACGTGTGAAGCTCTTTGGTTTTTTTTTGGAGTTGTGTTTTGAAAATGAAGGAGAGAGAGGGTTGTAAAGGGAGATGGGTGATGGATGTGGTGTGATGGATGTAAGAGCACCTTTTTGACTTTTGGGATAAAAGGTGTAAGAGAGGTATGGGCTTTGTAAGAACTTTTTAACTTTTGGGGCTTGCTTGGGGAAGAGTGTGAAGTGATGTGTACTTGACTTGATGGGATTGATTGATGGTTGATTGATGTGACATTTCGTTGAGATTCTCTTGGGTTTCGCAACGTGCGGCATTTTCCTTGCACCGGACGCTGACCCACATCTCCTGGCCAGGGTATCGCCTCGGCGCGCGAGTCACGGCATCGGAACCGCGGCGACGGTGCGGTCGCATTGGTACAAGTCTCAGTTTGAGTCGACACGGATTGACGGCATGTAAATCAGGGATGCATGCAAGGTCGGTTAAGGATCGAAGGTTGCCGGAATTGGACCGAAAAGACCGCAAGAACCTACGGAACGGTACGGTCTAGGATACGGGTCTTACAGATTATCATGACCGATTACCGATTCTGATTGACGTGACCGATTTGTCGATTCTGATTATCGATCGATTTCGATTGTCGTGGCCGATTGCCGATTAGCGATCAAGGGCGATTATCATAGCAGATTGTCAATTCCGATTAACGTGACCGATTTACCGATTCTAATTATCGATCAATTCCGATTGTCGTGACTGGTTGTCGGTTCCGATTGACGTGACCGATTTGCTGATTCTGATTATCAATCAATTCCGATTATCATGATCGATTGCCGATTCTAATTAACGTGACCGATTTGACGATTCTGATTATCTATCGATTTCGATTATCGTGGCCAATTATCGATTAGCGATCAAGGCCAATTATCATGACCGATTGCCGATTCCGATTGACGTGACCGATTTGCCAATTCTGATTATCGATCGATTCCGATTATCGTGGCCGATTGCCGATTAGCGATCGAGGCTGATTATCATGATCGATTACCAATTTCGATTAACGTGACCGATTTGTCAATTCTGATTATCGATCGATTCCGATTGTCGTGACCGATTGCCGATTTCGATTGACGTGACTGATTTACCGATTCCGATTATCGATCGATTGCTATTATCATGACTGATTGTCGAGTCTTATCGATGTGACCAATTTGTCGATTCTGATTATCGATTGATTCTGATTGTCGTAGCCGATTGCTGATTAGCTATCGAGGCCGATTATCATAACCGATTGTCGAACTGATTGATGTGACTGATTTGCCGATTCTGATTATCGATCGATTCCAATTTTTGTGACTAATTACCTATTCCGACTATCGATCGATTTCGATTGTCGAGGCCGATTCCGATTATTATCAAAGTCGATTCTGATTATCGACGCCGATTCCGATTGTCGAGGCCGATTCCGATTATTATCAAGGCCGATTCCGATTATTATCAAGGCCAATTCCGATTATTGAGGCTGATTCTGATTGTCGAGGCCGACCCCGATTGTCGAAGCCGATTACCGAGGCCCATTGTGATGTATATGCGGCCTGTATTTGAGGCCCATTCTGATGAGCATTCGGCCTCGGCTTGATGCATGAGAGACCCATGTGATGAGGCCCACTGTGGTGCATTTGAGGGCCAGGCGATGGAGCCCGTTGTGTTATATTTTAGGCCCATGTGAGAGGCCCATCGTGATATATATTAAACTCTTAAGTGAGGCCCATGGTTTTGTATATTAGGCCCTTGTGTGAGGCTATGCGTCCACTATATGTTAGGCTCTATGCGGGGCATTCTTTTGAGGCAATGTTGGTTAAATGTCCACATTATCGAGGCCGATTGTCGATGTCAGTTATTGATACTGATTATGAGTATGTGATAGCATAGCATCATGATACATGCCCATACGCATCATCTGCATGTTTGTTATGAGATGTGGTTGACCATTGCATATATCATTAGGCAAGTTGTTATGAGACTCCCTAATAGGCGGAGACTATCTTACATGAGCGTACGGTATGCGAGAGATTGATGTATGACTGGATTGTATGACTCATGCATCTGGTATTGTGTGTTGTGATTACTGTACGCCCTAACGACATCAGGGTCGTAGCCTCCACGGGCATATCGTGGATGGCCAGATAGGACATTGAAAATATGTTATTAGCATCGAGCTGCCATAGATGGCCCTGGGTGAAAATCTCTAAACCCTCTTGGTACCAGAGGACGCCCCAACGTCGAGACCGAGTGGATATATATGAGCGCATGAAGGCCGTATACCAGTAGGTCGCGTCTCTCACTACGTCGTGGTCGGTTTGGGAGGGGGTGTGGCCTTACCCACCTGAGGGAGTAGGCATAGCTAGGCTGAGTTTGACTAGCTCGTGAATGAGTCCGCTATCGAAGTGCCAGGTAGATATTGGCCAACTACTGGTCAGGCGGATAGTGAGGTCTTTTCTACTTACCCAGTTGTGCGCTTGATGGGACGACAAGATGGTGTAGAGTGTACTAGACCCCGATGATGATCCCAGAGATGAACAGTACTGATATGTGGACTTATTGGGCAGGAGTTACGTATTCATTCATTCATTCATTCACTATCCACTTGGGCTGGTGGTGCACAACTGTTTGTTACGTGTGCCTTCGCAATGGCCAGGATTTCGGTTGGGGCGCGTGACTAACCTAAGATCAGGAGTTTACCACATTGAGTCTGACTATCCAAATTTAGGTATTGAACTAGTTTGGATAGAAGTCCCTTGTGATGGACCCCATAGCCTGCGATACTACATACTATCATCCCGACTTCGCACTCCAGCATGGTCATTCCATTCAGACCGCATATTGCATTACATCTGCGGCATATGGTATTTTGGGTTACTATGTTTCTGCATTTATATGGTCTAGATAGGACATCTGATATTTGGTTCTTTATGACTCCCCATTTGCATAACTGATCTATATTGCGTACTCTGATATTGGATGATTCATGATCTTACCTGTATTTTTGGCATTTTATGATTATGACATTGTATTTGTGTGCTTGGCACTTATCTTGCGCATATACTTTCACCACCCTCTAAGCTTTCTATAAGCTTATCCATGATAGATGTGTGCAGGAGACGATAAGTTGCAGCAGTGTGGAGCTTGGAGCATGAGCTGACTTCTGGAGTTTTGATTTTAACATATGTATTTCCCTTTCACCATTGTATTCAAATGTTTATATTAGTGGATATGTGATGATGATGTTGCCTTTGTGATTTGAGTAAACTTGGGGTTTTGCCTCTTACGATATAAATACACGTTGGAAAATCCTCCTTGTAGAATCCCAGGATCGGAACCTGACATATGGGCACTGGGAGCCGAGAATAGGGCACTACGGAGGCTGTCGGCACCAGATTTAGCAATCGAGATTCCTATGAATCCGATTTCTGGGTTTAGGGCGTGACATGAATGGATCTCCAAGATATCAGGGAAGAGTCCTCGTGCAATTGTACTCCTTTCCCTATATATAGAGGTGTCTCCAACCATCCAATGTATGCTCATTCTTACCCTAGCACTCGACTGGTGTCTCTTTTCTGGAGACCCCACTCTACAACAAAAGACCCCGTTCCTGACTTAGGCATCAAAGAGTCCCCTGCACTAGTTAGGGTCTCCTTTGTTTCTCTTTTGCACCTATACAGGTTTAGGAGGGTCAACCGCGGAGGGTCTGATGGAAAATTGCTTCAACAGTTTGGCGTCGTCTGTGGGAATGACATTCTAAGCAGTTCTCAGCTCTACTAGCAACATCTACAAATGCCAGGGAAAAGAAGAAAGCTCAATCCCCTCCAGTGGCGACTCTGATCGCAACCCTACCTATGACTAGTAGCGCCCCAGAACCATTAGGGCAGCCAAGGCAGCTCGAGCCACAGGAGAGCCATTAAGGTTCCTCCTCTAGCTCAGGCAGACGTGGTCAGCAGACTCGTGTAAAGAACGGTCGACTAAATAACCTCGAAAGAGAGGTCAGGGATATAAGATCAGATTTGGGCCGCATGATACAAATGTTGGAACAAATTCAACCTCAACATGCATCGAGGGCCGACGGTCCTTCCCGGCCTTCCTGCATGCATGCCGCCCCCCAGCCGATCTAGTCGCAGCACCAACATGCGCCAGGTGTTGGTGATGAGATCAACAGCCGAATTATTATCCCTCCCATCCTACTAGCATGTTGGCCGCCCCTCAGCTGAGCCAGCAATATGCTCCAACTCAACCTGTCCCATCTCACGTGTCTGAGACCGTGCCTTTGCCTGCCTCCGACCTACGTCATGAGATAGATCGGAGTAGGCACATCAGAGCTCCGGTTGAGGCCACTACAAAGAGTGGGGAACCATGGAGAACCGAGCTAAAGAGCCTGCGAGATCAGATCAGAGATATGCAACAAACTTACTGCGTTAATGCGACAATGTCCGCGACGGAGGAGACCGAATCCCCATTCACTACCGACATCATGTAAGCATGATTACCGGACGAGTTTCGACTGCCTCAAATCACATCCTTCACAGGGAATACCGACCCGTTAGAGCACATGGAATCTTTCTGGATCTACATGGAACTCCATAATGCTTCTAATGTGGTCATGAGTCGAGCCTTCTCCTCGACTCTGGCTGACGCTGCTCGGCTATGGTTCGAACAGCTAAAGCTGAGGTCCATTAGTTCATTCTCTGAACTCAGCCAAGCCTTCATCACTAACTTCATCAGAGGGAAGAAGAGACTCAAGGCACTTGCCCATCTTCTTCACGTAATCCAAAACGAAGGCGAGCTTCTGAAGGATAATGTTAAGCGCTTCAATCTGGAAGCATTAGAGGTTCGAAAACACTCGGATGAGGTCACCCTGAACGCCATCATGAGCGAGCTAAGAGATAAATTGTTCCTCTTTTCTCTGGATAAGAATCCTCCTGCTACGCTAGCCGAGTTTTTGAACCGATTGCAAAAGTATGCTAATGCCGAGGAGTCCCGAATCACAAAAGTATGCTAATGTCGGCTGAACCGATCGCAAAAATCCTCCAACTAAGGAGCAGACAAAGGCAGAGCCCAGCTCGACTAATATGAACAAGAAGAGAAAGGACGACCGATCTCAAGATGATCGAAAGTCAAATAAATGGCCTAATAGTAAGTTTAAAACTGACACTCCTCTCAACAAGATGTCAGAGCACGTCCTTATGGAAATCAAGGATAAACGTATACTCTACTGGCCAAACAAATTGAAATCCAATCCTGATAGGAGAAGTAAGAACAAATATTGCTTCTTCCACCGGGATCATGGTCACAATACGAGCGACTACTTCGACCTCTAGTAAGAAATCGAAGCGCTCATTTGTGACGGCCACCTTGGAGAATACATCAACAACAGAGGAAATCGGATCACAACCGTTAAGGAACAATCGATCAACAATCATCCAACTAGAGAAATTCGCACAATCTTTGGAGGCCGCGGAGGTGAAGGTGACTCGAACAATGCACGAAAGATGCATGCAAGAAGCATTAGCCGCCCTAAGGAGGAAGTTCTGATCCTCGGCCGACCTTCGAAAGAGAGAAAGGTGGAAAAATACAATATAACCTTCATTAAGGAAGGTGCCCAAGGTATCCACCTCCCCCATGACGATGCACTAGTAATCACTCTCACCATCTCCAACCGAAAAGTATTTTGGATCCTTGTCGACACGGGATCGGCAGCAGATGTGCTCTTCGCCTAAGCCTTCGATAAGATGGGAGTTGGTCGTTCTCTACTTTGACCTGTCAAAACTCCATTACTTGGTTTTTCAAGCAGGCAGGTCATGCCTAAAGGAGCCGTCCAGCTCCCCCTCATGGCTGGAGATGGACAGAATCAAACCACCGTGATGGTAGACTTCCTTGTGGTCGACCAACCATCTATCTACAACACCATTCTTGGATGACCATCTCTGAACCTTCTGAGAGCAGTGGTATCAACTTACCACTTGGCTATAAAATTCCTAACCGACCAAGGTGTTGGGATCATTAAAGGTGATCAACATGACGCTCGGCAGTGCTACGCGATGGCACTGAAAGCCCCGCGTAAAGCAATGACTGTTGAGTCCTTAGATCCGCGCGAAGAGTCTCAAGAGAGAGGCCGACCCGTGGAAGACCTCATTCTAATCCCATTGGGTGAGTCTGACCCATCTAGGACTGTCAAAGTTGGGTCATCCTTGACATCACCACTGCGAGACAGGATAATAGCCCTCCTCTGACATTATGTCGATGTTTTCACATGGTCCCACGAAGACACGACTTGAATCGATCTCACCATCATCACGCATCAACTAAACATCGATCCATCCTCCCGACCAATTCAATAGAAGCGACATGCTCTAAGCCCAGAGAGGTATGCCGTGATTGACGAAGAGGTCGCCAAACTCCTCAAAGCCAATTTCATTAAAGAAGTCTACTACCCAGACTGGGTAGCCAACATCGAATTGGTCAAAAAATCTAACAGAAAGTGGCGGGTCTGTGTAGACTACACAGACCTGATCAAAGCATGCCCTAAAGATAGCTTCCTCCTTCCCAGAATCGATCAGTTGGTCGACAGTACAGCGGGACATGAATTACTTAGTTTTATGGATGCATATTTAGGGTATAATCATATTGTAATGCACTCTAACGATAAATCTAAGACTACCTTTGTCATCAACCAAATAGGGTGGACAATGGAGGTCTATATCGGCGACATGCTCATCAAGAGTGTCATAGCTACAAATCATGTAGCGAACTTAGAGGAAATGTTCCTCATCCTTTGCAAATACCGAATGAAATTAAATCAGAGCAAATGCGCTATTGACGTTAGCTTGGGAAAATTCCTCAATTTTTTAGTCAGCCAATGAGGGATCGAGGTGAATCTAGAAAAAATTAAGGTCCTCCTCGACATGCAGTCACCAAAAATGATCAAAAGACATATAAAGGCTCACCGGAAGAATAACATCCCTTAACCGCATGTCCTGAGCTACGGACAAGTGTCTCCCCTTCTTCAAATAGTTAAAGGGGAAAAAACAGTAAATTGGACTGAAGAATGCGAGGCAGCCTTCTAGTAGCTCAAGAAATACCTAGGATCACCACCTTTACTCTTTAAACCCGAGCTAGGAGAAACTTTGTTACTATACTTGGTTCTATCCAACGCAACAATTAGCTTGGCGTTAATTAGAGAGCATGAGGGAAAGCGGTTCCTAGTCTATTATGTCAACAAAGCTCTAGTCCCTGTAGAGATGAGATATCCCACGTTGAAAAAGTTGGCTCTGGCTTTGGTTATCTCCCGACACTTACGGCCATATTTCCAAGCTCACACAATCATTGTTCTAACCGACCAACCACTACGTCAAGTCCTCCAAAAACCCGAAGCTTCGGGTCAGCTGACTAAGTGGACGATCGAATTAAATGAGTTCGACATCAAATACCAGCAACGAGCCACAACCAAAGGTCAGGCAGTAGGCGACTTCATTTCGAGCTAACTTGTTCTCCTGAGCAAGATCAAACCAAGGACCAATTTACAACTGACCTACCCAAGCCAGAACTTGCTCCAGACATCATTGAACCGTCCGACTCCCAGGCTATTCCCGACCCACCTAAGTGGATGCTCTACGTCGATGGCTCATTCAATTCTACGGCAAGCGGGGCCAGGATAGTCTTAGAGGCTCTTGACCATACGTGCATGCAATATACCTTGAGATTTGGATTTCAAGCCTCCAACAATACTACAGAATACGAGGCCTTGCTCGTTGGACTCAAATTAGTAACAAACATGGGGGCTCAACATCTCAAAGTCTTCAGCGACTCACAGTTGGTCGTCAACCAAATAGTTAATGACTATCAAGCTAAGAAAGAAATCATGAAATCCTACCTCTGAAGAGCCAAAGAACTTATCGAAAACTTTCAAAAATGCAACGTCGCCCTAATTCCACAGGCCAAGAGTTCAAAAGCTGACATGTTGGCAAAGTTCGCTACAGTAGACGAGAATGAAATCCCGAAATCTATCCCGATCAAATTTCTGGACAAGCCAAGAATCAATGAAGCCGAGCTCACAACCGTGCTTCCAGTTAGCTCGGGATCAACCTGGATGGACCCGATCATCAAGTACCTCGAGAATAGGGAGCTACCCGAGGATTGAATGAAAGCACAAAGAATAAAGATCAAAGCGGCCCGATATACCATACTCAATGGTATACCTTCCTTCCCTGAGGTGCATCCGACCAGAAGAAGCAGAGTACGTCCTAAGGGAAATCCATGAAGGAATCTGCGGAAACCACTCTGGAGGGCGAGCGTTAGCACACAAAGTCATTCGACAGGGTTACTACTGGCCAACCATCAAGCATGATTCATGAAAGCTCGTTCAGAGATGTGACAAGTGTTAGAGATTCACAAATGTACCTCGGCAATCACCAGAAAAGTTCACCCCTATGGTCGGGCCATGGCTGTTTGCTCAGTGGAGGATCGACATTATTGGTCTACTCCCCATGGGTAAAGGTCAAACCAAGTTCTCCATCGTGACCGTCGATTATTTCACCAAGTGGGTAGAAGTAGAACCTTTAGTAAATATAACCGAGTAAAGGATCACAGACTTTGTTTGGAAGAATATCATATGCAGGTTCGAGATTCCTCGAACCATCATCTCTGATAATGGGAAACAATTCGATAACAAGCAGTATCAGTAGATGTTAAGAACCTCAAAATTTACAATGTCTACTTGTCGCCACAACATCTGTAGGCGAATGGGCAAGTCGAGGCAGTTAACAAGATCATCAAGCATCATCTTCGTACCAGGCTCAAGAACGCTAAAGGAGCGTGGACTGAAGAACTCCCAAAAATCCTTTGGGCATATCGAACTACTGCCCCAACAGCTACCAGGGAGACCCCTTTCTCTTTAACATATAGAGCAGAGGTAGTCACTCCTATAGAGATCGGACTACATACAACCCGGACAGACTCATTCAACGAACAAGCCAATACCGAGCTTATGGCCCTGAATCTCGACCTCCTCGAAAAACAAAGGATACATGGTCGGACTCAGACCATCGTTCCCCAACATCAGGTATCACACTTCTATAATGCACGGGTCAAGGTCAGAAGGTTTCGAGTCAAAGATTTAGTTCTTTGGAAGACGTTCCAAAATACCAAGGAAATAGGATCAGGAACCTTAAGTCTGAACTAGTAAGGACCCTATGTGATATCAAGCACAAGCCGACCTAGTTCATATCAACTAGAGGATCTGACTGGCCAATTGCTCCCGCACCCATGGAACGTCGAGCATTTGAAGATCTATTACCCCTAAATTAGGTCGGTACGACGCTCATTATGTATTACTCAACTTTGCATTATAATAAAGCTTTGACACGTTATCAAATCAATTTCCAATTGAAATCTGATCAATGAATGATCGTGATCCGATCAACGACTGAACTATGTTTGAGCTAACTGGCTTGGACAGGTTTTAATAATCCCCTGAGCAATATCTGACTGATGCCCGAGTTACAACTTAGGCTCAGTCCGATCTACTCGCTTAGAATTTCAGAATTCAAGAAAAATAAGTATTTCCATTGATAAGGCCCACAAGGCATGATTACATCGATTATATCCTAGAAAAATACATGTACATCGATCTACAAATGACTGAATTACTTGAAGCTAAAAAAGGCATAGGCAAGCAACGCTTGAAGTGCTTGAAGCTGAAAAAGGGAAAGGTAAAGCAGGATGAAGGAAATACTTACTCTGCGAAAGAAGCCGAGCTTCAAACCTCAGAAGGTTGCTCGGGAGCCGCTTCGTCGCCTGACCCATCGAAACTCGACTTTAGCTCATCAAAAGCGAAGAGATCAAGCTCTAGGAAGGTCTCCTTCATCTTCCTCACGCACTCAGCGTAACCTTGACAATAGAGGTTATCCCTCTCATCCATGAACGCCTGAGACGACTCGAACTCCTAGATAGCCTCCTTCTGAGCCAGAGCAATAACAGCTTTGGTGTCCTTCTTAAGCTTCTCCAGCTTCGCCTCTGTCTCGACGAGCCGAGCGTGGAACTCATCATGCTAGCCCTTGGCTTCCTCCAGCCATGCAACGACCTCAGCCTTCTCAGCGAAAAATGCTTCAAGAGCTGTCTTCACAGTCTTTATCTCGGCTTCAGCAGTCAAAGCCCGAGCCTCCAACTAGGCCACCTTTTGCTCAGTCTCCTCTGCCCGATCATACATCCGAGTAAACTCAGCGTGCACCTTCAATACACACGGGGCGAACTACGGAGAAAAGAAAAAAGGGTGAAGATGAGTAACTAGAAATGGAAGCCAAATCAGCTTCGGACGATGTACTTACTCCAAGAGGGCTCGTCGACACATGCGCAAGAGCCATTTCCCTGGGAGAGTTGAACAAGCTGATGAACTCCTCCTCGTACATATGATGGTCTACCTAGGGGAGGATCTCCTCCACGGTTTGGCGAAGGCTCCCTTGCCTCTCTTCAGCCTCCCCACCCCTGGAAGGCTGGGCCTCGACAGGAAGCTCAGAAGCCCCTTGAACCCGGCGGGGGCGACACTTTCTAGAACAACTATTCCTACTGCTCTAGAGGAGGTCTCCACCTCTATGCCCTCTCCCTCGACCTCCGGGGCAACCAGGCAAGAGGGGTCGACCTTCCCCTTGGTCTTAGAGGAGGTCTTCTATTTCTTCTTCTTTGGCGCCGCCAACTCATCTCGAGGGGGTGCATGAACCTTGGAGGGAGGACAAATGAAGGGTCGAGCTTTGGGCATCTCTGCGTCAACGCGCGAGAACAATACATCAGAAAAGTTCTTGAGAAAATTCTAAGTTGTGGAGCTCGACTGAAGATCTTACCCAAGTTCTTACCAGTGAGTGTTGAATCCAAGCCCGACTTAAAGAGTAGCTCGGGCTGGAGAAGTACTCTCCAAGACCTCCTACCCTCGTCGATCACCCGCAAATCCCTGATCCTAGCGAGCGACCCGTTGCTGAGTAAAGGAGGATTCTTGGGAATAACTACAATAAAAAACACAAAACACATGTTACAAGGTTAGATGGCAAAACCGATCAACTAAAAGAGGAACGACTACTATAATAAAAATACTTACCTGGGTCAGAGAAAACTTGGGGGACCAAGGGCTGAGTTGATGCTGGCTTAGCCGTCTCCGAGCATCCAGAGGCCCAGAACCATTTGTCCCTCCAATTTTTATTGGAGGTCAGAGGGTCGGTTATAAGGGGCCCACCAGTGCTCCACCAGGCAAAGAAGTAATACCAACCTGGCTACAACTTGTTCGGCTTTAACTGGTACAGTGGAGGAACTAATCCACAAAGAGCTCAAACTGATTCCGCTCGGCCCACTGGACCACGCAGCCAATCAAGGCCCTCCACCTGTTCAGGATTATTTGTCCTGGGGCTAAGCCTAGGCGAGCTAGAAGACGCCTGACCACCCCCTATAGAGGAAGCCACAGGCCATATTGAAGGGCAACCTAGAAGATCGCGATGGCCCCCTTTGGAGGTCGGTCTGGAAGCTCATCCAATGAAGGAAGCTAGAGAACTACAGAGTTAAGGACGTGATATCCGAGCCTGATCCGGGCTACCTCCTCCTCAGTCAGGATCAAGCGCACCTGCCCCCTCGAACCCTCCTCATCATCGGGCTCTTCCGGATCCACCTGGTGGGAAGGGTCACGCCCCATGGCCACCGGCTCCTTTGTCGGGGATATACTCTGTGCCCTAGGCATGGACACTGGCATCTGTACTAGGGACAAATTCAACACCCTAACCACGAGCGTCGGCCTCTGTGTTAGAGACCTCTCTAATGCCCTCTATGACAACGACCGAAAATCGACGTCTACAATCATCACCAGCGGCGACGGTGAGTTCGACATTACCCTAAGGCGACTACTCACCCCACTATCGCAGCTAGAGGCCCCCTCCCGCGAGCTCAATGAGCTTGACATGGTGATTCTTACGAGTAAAATTACTCAGAAATAGAAAAATCAGAGGGGGAGATGGAGCTCACTGAGGAGAGAGCGGGCAAGTCTCCAACTTGATTGAGGAAGAAAACGGACACCGAAAATTGCCCTAAAAAGAAGAGGAAGACGAAGGGGGGAGGAAACAGAAATGCAAAAGGAAAGACCCCAAGGGTTAGGGCTTCCCTTATATAGCAGTGCCATATGGCAGTCATTAAAGACGCCCATCAATGCGAGTCAGTATGACAACCCTTCGACTACCCCAACTCGACGCGTGGTGCAACCCCATGCACTACTCGACCCCGATATCGAGAACGATGCCACATGTCACGACCTCGTTGGTCTGTCGTTGGAAATACGGCTTGTGCCCCACATGACCTCGAGCCACGAAATGGCACGTCATGATTGCTGACTGACATGCTTCGACTACCATGAAAGCCGCCATACCTGGCATTTATGACAATACGACTCAACCTAGTCCACGCATAACCCAACCTAACTATGGCCAGCTTACTTTCCGAACCTCCATAGATTGGCTCGAAAAGTAAACGGGGCTTACTATTGGGGGAAATTTTGAGAACTCAATAAGTCGGCTTATGGAATGGACCAACTCTACTAAACTAGCACGGGCCCAGTAAAACCCGAGCCTAATAAGGCGTCTATGTCCAGAAACAGGCCGACCTTCAAGGAGGTCGAGGCAACTGTAAGGACACTCAAAGAACACAACTATGAGCCCATTCGAATAAGATGTGTTTTGACCTAATAGGTCGGTTATGGATCGGATATAGATCGATCATAGGTCGGTCATAGGTTGGATATAGATCGACCATAGGTCGATCTCAGATCAATTACTATCCGACCATAGCTCAATCATAGCTCGGCCACTAAACGGCCAAAAATCAGCCAATGTTCGATTACAGGTCGGCGATGTCCCATGACAAGATCAGGAACCATTAGCGTCCAGCTAAAGGGGACACGGATCATCCAACCCAACCATCAGTCGAAGATGGTGAATGTTGATCTGTCAAGTAGATCGGTGTCGCTTATTCTTGAGTTGTCACCCGCTTGTGGGAGCCGACCTAAATCTGAGCTACAGATTCGAGGGATCTCCTAAACATCCCGAAGATCTCTCCCAAGATCTTTAGGGCATAAGATCATATCCCGATAACTTCAGAAGCCGGTAATCTCACAAAGATCCCGGATCCGAACGGATCTTCAAAATATCAGGAAAGAGTCCTCGTGTAATTGTACTCCCTTCCCTATATCTAGAGGTGTCTCTAACTATCCAAGGTACGTTCATTCTTACCCTAGCACTCGACTGGGGTCTCTTTTCTGGAGACCCTACCCTACATAAAAAGACTTCATTCTGACTTAAGCATCAGAGAGTCCCCTGCACTAGCCAGGGTCTCCTTTGTTTCTCTTTTGCACTTGTGCAGGTTTAGGAGGGTCACCCGCGGAGGGTCTACTGAAAAACTGCAACAACACATATGCAAAATAAAATTTAAAAATTAACTCAATGAATAATCATTATACATCTACTACTCAAACCATAACTCTTTAAATAATTATTTAATTACAACGTGAACTTTAAACATCCCAACTACATCTACTAAATCAAATGAAGCCTTAATAATAGAGACATGCTTGTTCGAAGTACTCTATTTCTACACATGAGGGAATGTTCAAAGTAGGGTGATTATATCAAAAATTTTATAAAAAAGAGAAATAATTAAATTTAAATTCAGAGAATAAAGGAACATGAATTTAAGTAATGGAATCATAAATATTGCACAAATGTGATACTTTTCATGAATAAATTAAATATACATCATCTCTTACAACATCATATCCAAGTTTATGGCCATTTGCATTAATTCCCACACGTTAGTACCTCATGGTGAGGGACCCATCATACGTTAGGCGGTCAGACTACTGCTCCAATTGTACCTCTTACGTATGTCTGCGCACACACTTGCACTCATACGTCGTATACAAATGAGACTCTAAATGATCCAGTGGGTTTTAGGGACTTTCACCCAAGGGACACAATCGCCCTACTTATTGACTCCGGGTCTTTCACCCAAGGGACATGATCGCCTTAATTATACTTTTATGGATATTCCAAGGGTAGTGCAGTCGCATATATATCTCAATTTGCAATAAAAGTAAACATGCACATGCTATGAACCATTACCTCATATTCCTCAATTTGAGTTATGTAACACCCCGGATTTTTGTCAACCTGGAATTAGACGTCCTTAGGTAATGGGCCGCTCCTAACACCTTATTAACTTGTCAGAACTGAATCCCATAGTTTAAAATCGCTTCTGAAACCATTTCCTTCACAAATCCAACCCTTCACCACCTTGTTCTTTCAACTTTCCTAAGTACTTTCAACCTAGACACTATCTTAAACTAGTTAAGTATTATAACTTGGATCACTCTATATACAAACTACAAAGAACTAAGTACCACCTCAGACGGAAATCACTTAGGATTAAATCCTTTGGAAATTTGACAAAGTTAACTAAGTGCTAAACTAGATTAGCCATCAAATCCATCTGAATCGCTTTAAATACGATCTGCAAGACCCAAAACTTGTAGAATCATTGACGCTAGGTTACCCTAAAATCTAGGATCAATCTCATTATCCGGCTGCTCTCGGGAGCATCTCAAAACTCCGTATCCGATCTGGACCGCACGTTGGAAGCCCGATTAACACAAAGTTAAGGAATTAGGACCGCCTCGTTGGGCTTGACAACCATCTCGGAAATCAAATCCAGCCAGTGTCCCACGGCTGTTCGCTTGAGTCCGGAGTGAGAGTGTGAAAACACTTGTTTCTTTACAAAATAAATATCTTGAATAGTAATCTGAGACTCATCGCTTGCGGATCAGTATTAAGCAACCAGACCGTCAGAATCTGACCCAAATATACCATCGGATCAGGAAAAATTTCAATAAACATTTACATGTACTCAGAATCTCCGATCGAGATCCACTGACCGTCGAACTGAAACTGGTCCGCCACGCGTGATTTGGGAACCCTACTGGAACGAAAACTTAATAGAACCTAGATCCATAGTTTGTGAGCTTAAGTCCGACCTTTGGCTCAAGGAGGCCCACCAGAAGTCCTCCGTTGAGTTGGAAAAGGTCCGCTTTGGTTATAACCTAAGTAAACCTTGTCCAGAAGTCTGTTTTGGTGAGATTTGGGGTTATATAAGGACCTTAAACTCTCTCTCATTTCAACCATCCGAATTTGAGGAAAACCATAGGAAAAGAGAGAGAAAAGAGAGAGAAAGTGAGAGTGAAGTGGGAGCATCTTCCTGCAATGCTTCCCTGTTGCTATACGTGTTTAACCGCCTAGTTCTAATCGCTTTCCCGGCGCTTCCGGCTCCGTTTCTAGGTAAGAAACCCTAACTCTAATCTGATTTGGGGCTTTGGTGGTTGTAGGTTATGAAATTGCTAACCTATTTTGTTCTATAGGTTGCCAAACTGCCGTATTCAGAAGCTTAGCAATTCTATCGACTTCGTTACGATTCTACGACAAAATGTGCGGACTTTAGGTGTATAGGTTATGGTTTTCAACGCTTTCAATGTCAGATAATGGTAGATTCATGATCTGCATGCAATTGCACATGTATAAAGCGCTTTCTGTTTTCTGTTTCGATTAAAGATGTAGATTATGGAATTTTACATATTTTAGGTATTCGTAGAAAATACCGTATACGTATAAAATTTGGAAATGTGTTTGACATGATTATTTATTGTATGAATATACAATATATTGATAAAATACTTATTTGGCGAAAGGATTCGCCCAAATACATGTTTTACTAATATACACTATGTATGTAGAAATACTGTATCGTAGAAAGTACCGTATACATGTATATTTTAGAGATGTGTTTGCCATGACTATTTGTTGTATAAATATATTAAGTATGCATAAAATACTCGTTTGGCGAAAGGAATCGCCGTATCACATGTTTGCTTATATACACTATGTATATTGAAATAGTGTACTCTAAGTGTTTATGGAAATGCTTGTGTGAGTAAGTGTTTGGATGTTGATGCCTTAGGGAGGGTTTGAGATGGGATTCTCAACTACCTTAGAGACATGTTTGATTACCTCCATGAGGTTGTCTACTTAAACCGCTTACTTGTAATATATGTGTTTGTAGTCCTATTGATGTAGTGCTTTACAACATGCTTTATATCATGCTTTATAACATGCCTTATAACATGCCTACTAGCATGCTTAAATTACTTTATTTATCATGCTTTACTCCACATGCTATGGATGAGAATTGATTGTGTTTGGGGCTATGATTATAGTCCAGGCAATCGGTAATGGGATTGAAAGCGTGGTTGTGATTCATATGCCACGTGAGACGTGTTTGACGAACCCGAGTCGTACTTTGGTTGGCGATAGTGGTTGGCCACACGAAGTGCTTATGCACTTCATGTCGTCCAATTGATTGTGCGCTCGAGCTAGTCAGGCTCGTCAAGTAACCCGATCTGTCTAATGTATGTTCACCATGTTTGGACGCTACTGCTTGAACCTAGGGTACCAAACTTACCAGTGAAATCCCTTTTAACCATGGTACCTCGATCCGCTAAGACTCATGAGCCGGGCATGGTGGTATGGGACACCGTGGTCGAGAAATGTCGGCCTTCACGCCGGGGCCACGTGCCTCCCCGTAGTGACCAGTGAGCAACCAGACTCGTGAGCCGATTATGGTGGTATGGGACACTATATTCGAGCTGTCGACACCTACGGCGAGAGCCGAATACGGTGAGACCTGTATTCGTGCTGACGGGCGACGAGTCTTCCGTAGTGTCTTCGAGTATACTCTAAGGTCTGTGATTGGCGACGAGCCCTTCATAGCAACTAGAGCATGAGTTGAGCCGAGTACGGTGAGATCTGTATTCGAGCTGACGGCTAGCGATTGAGCCGAGTACGGTGAGACCTGTATTCTAGCTGACGGCCAGCAATTGAGCCGCATACGGTGAGATCTGTATCCGTGCTGACGGTGTGAGCCCTTTGTGATGCCTTCGCTACGCCTCTCAAACCATAATATCGTATGAGATTACCTAGGACTGACGACCCTAGAATGGATCATGTTTGGGAATGATACAAGGGAGGTACCTTAGTTTCCCAATACTGTTGTTTGAAATGAACTAATAATTACTCGGTAATCATACTCATCATCGCACTGCATGTGCCTGGTAGATGTGGAACACTGAGGGATGGACGCATTCGCGAACGTAAGATGATGTCGCATGAGGGTGGTTTGGCAAGGGCATACATCATGTCATTTCATACTTGCATTAAATAATAGTAGAATTGTTTGATTGTACTGCTTTATCATTACTGCTTGACTGAATTGATAACATGTTAACCTATGCTTTACTGTTCCACTGAGTTGATCACTCACTCCCACGTTACGGGACGGTGTTGTACACACCAACCAGATTTGTTGAGTTTCAGGTGATGGCAATGCTTATGAAGCAGAGCCGGACCACTACTATGTTGACGAGGAGTTCTCCTATCTGTGACTCTCTGGCAGGTCTATGAAGACCTGATATTGTATTGACGGGGCTATGGTACTTGGTATAGAAGACATTACACTTCCTCACATTAGGTATATTTTAGAATTGTACCTGTAATTAATTAACCTGGTAACATCATCACACTCTAGAGACTCACCATAGTTTATATATTTTATATGTCTATCACAGTCTTCCGCTTGCAATTTAACTGTCTCTGGAGTATGATATGTTGTTTTGGCTTAATCTCACTCATGTTCAATGCACGAATACAGTCAACATTCAATCATCATTCATTTTGTTGCATAAGTGATGTTCTGGAACTCGGGAGTTGAGTTTATGCTCGACCCCCGATTTTCGGGATGTTACAAGTTAGGAGTATTAAACATCTTAATTCGCAATAAAAGTAAACATGCACATGTTATGAACCATTACTTCATATTCCTCTATTCGAGTTAGGAGTATTAAACATGTCTTATATCGTAGATAGGAAAGTCAGACATCGAAGTATTGTATTGATACTGTTTTCGCTCTATTTAATATTATCAACAAGTTAATCTACTAAATTTGAAGCAAGAAAAAATAATTTTACAAAATTCTAGAGATTCAGAAAACTACATAAACCTTATTTCCAATGATATTAATTAATGATAATTATACTTTCTAAATTTAGAAATGTACGAAGATTAATTTCCATTAATTAGGGATTTAGAAATAATCATATGATATAGGAAAAAGTTAATATTTATTTACTTTTAATTAATAAATTCTAAAATTCTAAAATTTATTTTAATCATGATCTAAATTTAATGGGTAAATTTTAAATTTTAAATCTAAACTTAAATTGATATAAATCAAATATTTCTAACATTCAGAAATTAAGTAAGATTTAAACTTAAAATTACCAATTCAATTTAAATAAATAAATTCAAGGTTTCAGGAATTACATCGAATTATATTTTAAAATTTTTAAATCAATAATTATTATCTAATAAAACTAGTTTAAACAAATAAATTCCAAAGATTCAAATATGGGATTAAATAAATTCAAAAATTTTGAAACAAAATTATTCCATAAACTGATTTATCAAAATTCATATTACAAATCAAATTATAATTTAATAATTAACTTGACTCAATTAAATTCAGAATTTAGTTCAGATGTCAATATGAATCTAACTTTGTTAATTTAAATCAAATAATTTTTATTTTTAAAATTCAGAAATTTATTCAATCTAAATTTAATAAAATTTGATTTAATTCATTTAATCGTAAAATTCAAAATCTAACTCAAATTTTGATCTAAATTTAATAAAATTAACTTAAATTAATTAGTTATAAAATTTTAGAAATTAAATTAAAATAATTCCTAAATATTCATAAATTAATTCAATAATTCAAAAAAAAAAAAAAGAACTAAATAAAATAATCAATAAATCAGAATATTTCAGATCCAAGTAAGATCACCAGCCTAATATGCAGTGCTGACCAAATCTTATGCAGTACGCACTTGAAGTTCTAACTCGCACCTCTACACCACACACACTGACTACTCCCCCTCCTTATTCCTAAAAATCTAAGGCTGGAACAGCACTCAAACTATACTTTATCTACGCTTCGACTTCATATCATATGCCCGTGTCTGAACCCCTTTTATACTGTATGTCCATTGCATAAATTTTTCATGCATATGCAAAATAAGAGTTTTAATTCTCCTTACTACAAAGGGAGATTTTAATGCTAAATTCAATGGTAGTGCTTCATGTGTGAAGAAAATATGAATTCTAAAACTCTCCTTGCTTCAATGCCAACTTCAATGGTAGATTCAATACCAAGACGGAAGTTATCGGCCCTTTCATGTATGCACATCTCATGTTGAGACTCATGCTACTGCCTTTATTCCTAACTGAAATATTCTGAATTTATGTAAAGGGATGAGACACACCAAGCCTCGACAATGATTTCTAAACACCAATTTCCAAAAGATTTCGGATGGATCTAAACCACCCATCCCAAGAATCCTTTTGGGAGGCTCATTTCCAACAAAGAATGCAATGAAAGCGTAAAAGAAATTTTCCTTCATTACAAAGCAGTTAGGATACACACGAGCATCACGAGCACTGTACACAGAGAAAGTGTAAAAGAAAGACAACACTACTCCCCATCCTCCTCATCCTACTCATTGTCACCCTCACCGTTGCCCTCGGTGTACTCCTCCTCATCCTCAAATGTTGCCTGCACCCTCGGCCGTGTCTCCCTGCATTTGTTAAGCCACACCATTGCTGATCCCATTTTCAATTAAATCCAATTTCAATTATGCCATGATTATCAAGTTCCAATTAGGCCATGATACTGATGCAACCAACCACACCAAATTTCAAACATTCTATTATTGTAATACAACCGAGCAAACCAAATTTCAAATATTCTATGATTATAATATACAATGCAAAAGTACATATAGACATGAGATTGCGTAGAATTACCTCTTTCCATAAACCATAATCCAAGTAAAAATTAAGAAAGTAAATTGTTAAGTTTAAAATAAAGAACCCAAATCTTGAATATTCAAGAAATTAGAAATAAAGGTAAGATTTGAAGAAGTTCGAAAAAAAAAAAAAATCTTCCAAAGAAAGTAGTAGGAATTTGAGAAAGGGTGTACTCAAACCTCGAAAATAAAAGTTAATTTGTATTAGAGTAATAAAGGGAAGACTCCAAACTCAAAAAAGGAAAGAAAAATGGCTATTCTCAATTGTAAAAGGGTTATTTCCAAAACAAAAGAGCTATAATCTCTCTACTTGAAATGAACATTATAAATTAGATAAAGGAATTAAGAAAAAAAAAAAAACATTGTCAAAGGATTACTCACCAAAGAATCTTGATTTTCATGAAAATAAAGAAAAATGTCAAGAAAATAAATCTTGATTTTCATGAAAATAAATCAAAATGCCAAGAAAATAAGTCTTGATTTTCAAGTAAAGAAAAAGGAAATAAGTTGAGAAAGATTGTAATAAAACCTTGAGAGATTTTTTGCAATGCATGCTAGATAGAGATAGGGTATAATTTCAAGATATAAGGTATAAAATACTATACTCAAAAGAAAAGGAGTTGTATGTAAAAGGCCTAGATTCTTGATTAAAGAAGAGAGTAAAAATTACCCAAAAAGAAATTATATAATGAATTTTTTTTTGGAAACCCTTGTGATAGATAACTCATCTAAGGGAAAATCCCAAATCTCTCACCACAACAAGGGTTGGATGTCCAACCCTCCCTATTTATATAAGTGGGTATCTCTCTCTTTTCTCACATATGTATAGAAAAAGTTTTCTTTTTTTCTTTACACTTGTTTTTTTTAAAAAAAAACTACTTTCAATTTTAAACTTCTTAATCCCCAAGTAACCCAAAATTAGAAATAATCCACTTAAACTAGAAACACAATCTTCTTTGGAATCTCCCAATTTTAGAAACTAAATTCCTACCACACATTCCTTAAATAATCCTAACTTCACTTTCTAAATCCTATCAAAATTAAAAATGAAGTCTTAATTTATAAACTACCTTCGTATGTGATGTGTGTGTGGTCCCAAGTGACAACTACTATGGTAAGATTAATGTAAAAATGTAAGGTATGCTGTAACACCCTGTACGTTTTAGTACTTGGGTGTTACACTGAATACTTAGCTTACTGAATCATTCACCTTCCTTCTAGTCAAAGTCTGACCGTTAATATGAAGAATGGACCGTTGATGAACAATCCTGAAGCAATCTAATCATTGGATTTCAATATGTCATTGAACTTCAAAACTAATTTATACCACACAATTCGGATCATTTCACAATTATTTAACCAATCATTGGGTGGCTCAGGGGATGCCAACCACGTACAGAGAATAAATAATAACCCAACCCTGGATGGAATCACACATCTGAGCCAAGGCCAAGAGTCATTTCCATAAACTGTCACCTAATCTCACAAGCGGGATCACTTAATTATAAAAACAAGAAGCTAATAAAAAAAAAAGTCTTATAAACTTGACTAGAAGCCCTAAGAACCATTAATGATCAAACTAGGTAATGATCTGACCATCGAATTTTCTTAAATCAAAAATCTAAATTAATCTAACGGTTAGATTTCAACCTCGACCATTAAGTCACAAGAATTATCATTCAAATTGAGATATGCGGAGATTTGAAACTTGAAATCTTTATATGGAAAACTAGTTTCTCGAATCCTAATTCTAATAAAACTATATAAGACTTTTTGATTAATGTGGCCCCCATAAATCTAAATCAAATTTTGATGGGCTGGCACGATCTCGGCCGTTCTCCTACATTTAAAAACCTCTTTAGGCCATCCTGGGCGTTGAGTTTAGGGCATTCCGAAGCCTCATTCACGTTGGTTAGGAGATGTCATAGGAGATTTTAATCTCTCACGAGATATCGTGTGGAATCCAAGTTTTTTTTGAACCACCAGATTTTTCTTCATGCATGGTTGTTCAAAAGGTGGGTCCCACAGTGATCATTAGACCAATCCACGCCGTCTACGATCAATGGATCATAGGATAAACTGTTGAATAAAAAGTCATCATGATCAGCCCCAACATCTTGTGGTGGGCTCCGTTTTACAATCCTGGGCCGAGTCCCGACTTTGTTTATTCAATCAGAGAGGAAATGAACTAAGGAAGAAAAAGAAGGAAGAGAAGAAGAAGAAGAAGATCAGAGAGAGAGAGAGAGATTGAGTCTAGTTGAGTCAACTCACTGTCTGGGTCCTGAGTTTGTAAAGTAGAGTTGAGATAGATGTATCCAGTCTCCGTAGCTGGATGTAACTAAGGAGAAGAAAGAGAACAAATAAAGGAAGTGAACGAAAAAGAAAGAGATTGAGAAAGAGAGGGCAGGGTTGTTGTTGTTGTTGATTTTGTCACTGGGTTAACTCAACCAGTTCCTTCAAGTTCAGCCCAGATCGGACCTGGTTTCAGGTCTATGTTAATTCAAATCTCACCATAAGTTTTGCTGGGTAGTAAATGTTCAGCCTACCGGAGATCTAGTCTGGGTTCGAGTTATCATGTTGTTGAGTTTGGGTTTGAACTGAGTTTTAGCGGGTTGTGTTGCTAGGGGCCGATTTGACTCAGTTCAGCCACCGAGTTTGATGTTAGAAGAGTTCTAATTTTGGGGTTAATCTAGTTCAGTTACATAGCAGCTAGAGTGTGGAGTTCGAGTCACAATTGGGTTCGAGTTTTGGGTCGAATTGACTCGGTCGAATGTGGTATGTTATCTCTCCAATCTCCTATAGGATTCAAATAAGAGATTAACTTAGATTAATGAGTTTTGATTTTCTAATTGTATGTAGCAATTGAAATTTCCCAAATCACAATGATAATATCCATCTATTTGATCTAGTTAATTTGGATCAAATTGGTGATGGTTATTGAATCAATATGAGGTACGGTTGTCACTAGAGCCAATTGATTACAGTTCAATCAAAAGTTAATGTATGTTATTTTTATAATTTAATGTAGGAACTTAAAATCCCTGAATTCATGTTCCTTAATTAAATCTATATCCTTTTATAGTTGAAACCGGATTGAATCGGACCTTTTAGGTACGTAAATTCACCTAGGTTGCCATTAGAATTTGAATTAGTTCTAACCTAGATTTAATTAATCTTTAATTTTAATTTGAATGTAGGGAATTCATTGTTCCCAAATCTTCATTTAAACCTATACACAATCAAGTTGCATAAGTCAGGGGGAATTCAACTTGAAGGTGAGGATCACCCTTCAAGCTTTCATACGTTATAATAGTTGGTTTATTTCATTTATTTATATTAGTTTCTCAATATAATATTCAGTGGAATAAATGATAAATGTTAATTCCTATTTGAATAATTCTTTATCTAAGATTGATTCTAATATTTCTACTCTAATATTCTAATATGTTATAGATCTCAAATTTCTGTATTCTAATCTAAGATGAGTACTTTGCATGTATATTTGTTATTGATGATGTATGATAAATTGGTTGTGGCTTGTTGTGCCACTTAAAGATTATTGGATGGTATTATTGGATGTTCCTCGAACTAATTGCTTGTAGACTTACCACTTCATGGATTATTTGTGCCTATGTGGTTTTTAGGTTGACCCATTTTTGTCATGTCTTGGAATAGACTTTTTGCCTAATGTGGCTTTTGATGGACTATTTTTGCATAAAATTTTGATGATAAGTTATACATATTGCAAAATGATAGGCCATTAGTTATAGAGGGTTATATAAATGGAATAATGTAAATCTGTTATATTATAATTACTATTTAGAACCATTATAGTATATTAAATTTCTACTTGTTGAAGCTTCATGAGTCGGGCAAAGTGGTATGGGATACCATGCTCGAGTTGTCGGCTTATGTTGGGTGACGAGTCCTCCATTGTGACCTTTGGACTTCCTAAAAATAGCTATTTATAACTTGACTAATAACAGTTGGGCTAATCATGCACATTTCATGGTATACAGGTGATCAAGTGGTTAATTGGTAGCACTTACCATTTATTGAGGTATTTTTACTAGCTCCCAGACCACCGTCGATCGATCCAATTTGTGTGAACTAATCACTTGAATCCGTACTTGTTGTACTTTCGCTGGTGGCTAGCCACTTGAGATTCCATGTGGATTTTGCCTCACTCGTATAATGGTCATTATGAAGTGGTTGTTGTAGACTTTTCCTGAAAACTATTCTTAATTGTTATGATGGTATAGTAAATCTTGGGGGTATACCTCACTAAGATAGTCATTGATGTTATCAAACCATATTCAGTTGGTGTAGGAGACGTAAATGATGTTTAGGTTGGTGCTCATGTGGAGCATAAGGAGCTGGATGATCTTGTGGCTTTAGATTCTAGATTTCATTGATATTAATTTTGTACTTTCTTGTATTTGTAAAACTCGAATCATTAGTTTGTATAAGCTCGGTGGGCAACCACTTATATTTCTTGGGTATTTAAATGTATATTCAGACTTTTCTCTTATGCTTGATTTGTTTCTCTTCCGCTAGTGTACTCACTTAAGAAAAACTATATATATTGTGAAATGTGAGCTATCTTCAAAGGTTAATACTTCAAATTTTGGAAAACAAGTACTAAACTTAGGTTACGAAATCCGAGACATTACATATTCAATGCACCGTTTAAATTATATTTGGATGGGTTATTTGATAATGTCATGAATTTATAAAATGAACTGTAGGAAGAATTTGTAAATGTGAAGTAAATAAATGATTCGGTAGCCAATGAGGTGGGTTAACTAGGGAATGGCTTAGAATCATGAATCGATTGGCAGTTGAGGAGATGTAAGGGTGACATGGGTAAAGGCATGTGAACTATTATAATTCATGGTGTATGGCTAGATTGATGTAGGATGATGTGATGGAGACATGAACTGTTAGATTAATTTATATATGTAGGTGCAAGAGAATGTACATAGTAAAATTTGGATAAGTGATGTATAACCGGTTAAAATCAATAAAAAGGTTATCATGATTGGGTGGTTTGATGGTCAAGTGAATGGTCGGAATGCTAGATCCAAAGGTCATTGAGTATGTGGTCAAAAGAAATTTCAAATGGTTAAGTGTACATGAAGTCACGTGGTTCAAAGTGTATATGCCTTAAAACTGCACTTAGGCTATTAAAGTGATGAATATCTCATGATACAGTCATTGAATCGGATTTCAATGGTAGAAAGGATTCATGTGAAATCAAGAAGTAAAGTGATCAGTTTACTTTATTAGATAGTCAAGTATATGGACAGATACAATGCTCTAAGGTTTGGTTTATCATGATGGGATAGTTTGCTATATGATATGCACTGATGGATTACAAAGTCTAAGGTTACTAAGTCATCTCAAAGGGTAGGATCGGTGAAAGATCAAGTCTATAAGCTAAAATTCATAAAAGATGGTCAATTAGGATATATACAAAAATAAACCCAAAAGAACAAAAATCTTAAAATAAACCCTAACTATCATAAGGTTGAAAAAAAAAAAAATTTAAGGTTAGCTACCACTGTTATGGGAAATGTAGTCCGACCACTATCAACTCCGGCTCAGTAATATCACCATTATTGGAAGTAAAGTAAAGCTAATATCCGATCTCTTAAAGATGGTTGTGAGCAATACGAAACGTTGAGCTTATGTTCAATAATAACTCACCAAAGGGCAAGAAATCCATCAGAAACATGGAGCAGTCTAGACGAGTAGTCTGGATTGGAACCCTCATCTGAGCCGAAGTGTCTACTTGTCACATCCTGTCCATACCTGGATAAGTTATGTCATGCTCAGCCAACCAATGAGGCTAGGCGCAAAGCTTTGGACAGATTAGCCTGACACTTCCTAGGTAGCTCATGGCAAGCTCAGTTTCGGACAATCCTCATTTGGAGAAAGCTTGGCTCGGACAGCCCTCAGCCGACTACCGAGGCTAAATCTACTCCGATAACGCATGATAAAAGTCACTGACGCATGCTCTTAGGGTAATTGCGATTCCATCACTCGCGCACGTTCTACCCAAATGGCTAAGATTGCACCGAGGATTGCAAGCCACCTCGACTGGGAAGCATTATAAGTAAGGGGGCGATCTACATAGAAAGGTAAGCAAAATCTCTCACCCAAAACCCCTCTACACTATCAGACCCAGATTCTTGGCCTGACTTTGGCATTGGAGGGTCTCCTTTGTCTCTTTCCTATGCACATGCTTGGCTAGACTAACAGCTCAGTCAGGGTGAACCGGATTTTTGCATCAACAACCACAATTCACACAACAAACCCAAAAATATCCAAGATATTACATCCAACATCTTAGTAGCATTTATGGTTGCCCCAACCACCTCATCAATGCCACCATCATGCTCAAGAACCCTCTTGAAGAGTGGTTGGGGCATTCCAACCCGATCATATGCATCGTCCCTTCATAACAAGAGGAGCCTTGCCAGCCCTTTGCAAAATCTAAAAGATGTCAACCATCACGAGGAATGTTCAAGCACCGCTTCTACCCCAACAAGGCATTCCTACAAAGATTCCTGAGCATCACGTCCCCAATCCATCTCCTTGCATTTTCATTGCTTATGGTTAAAAGAGGGTTTCATTCCCTAAAAATCATTTCTCATTGCTTGTGGTTAAAAGAGGGTTTCATTCCCTAAAAATCATTTCTCATTGCTTATGGTTAAAAGAGGGTTTCATTCCCTTAAAAGCATTTCAAAATCTAGGTGAAAACCCCCATAGTTAACCACGAGGGTAGTCAGCTTGTTCATTTTCCAGATGGTTTGCGCGTAGGACCCACGAATTCACCGATATGGGCAAGATGAAATGGTCCCAATTGAGTCCCACATGGACCCTTTTGGCCATATGGGTGGGTTTTCCTCAAATGGCTTAATGAATGGGCTAAAGTTGGGCCCGCATTGATCCCCAAGTAGACCCCCTTGGCCGCATGGGTGGGTTCCCACGATCGAACATAATGAGATAGGTTCACATGCATTCATGGCCAATGGCAATACTAAAATGGCTCAAGTACTCTCCCTCTCTTCAATGGGCCCATGAGATGGGTTCACATGCTTTCTTGCCAAAAGGAGTCCAAAGCAGGCTTAAAGACTCATTCTTTTGGTTGTCCCCACATGGGTGGAGGCTATTTACATTTGCTAGCTTCTCATGCTAGGTACTTAGTCGAGCTTAGATAGGCCTACTTCCCCACATGGCCCTCTTAGCCACATGAATGAATATCCCTCTTCAAAGTATAAATGGTGGGCTAATGTGAGCCAGTTGCAAAAGACCCCTTCTACCGCATCATGTTGGAACCAAGAAAGGTCCACTTTGTTAGGACTCCAACTTAAAGGGCCAATGTTGAAACCAAAATACATTATGCTCCAAGGCTCAAGTTCACAAAAAGTGTACTTGGGAAAGTTCCATCTTTAAGAGGGTCCACATAAGTGAACCACATGTGCATTCAAGAGATTAAACCCAAAATGCATATAAGGCTTCTAATCCTTTCAAAGCCCACTTGCATGGATATCCAAAAAGAAACCAAAGTCCATTTTTGGTGGTTTTTAACTCTCAAGTGATCTACTCGCGTGTCCAAAGGACTTTGGTTTCAAGTGGGGACATTTTATTTTAACTCTCAAGTGGGCCCATGCAAGTAGCCCATTCATGTGTCCAAGGGGACAAGCCCATATACAGTTTAGGGAGATTTTCCTTCAACTCTCAAGGAGGTCCACTCAAGTGACCCGCATACACACACGAAAGTTCAAAAACAGTTTGGTGGACTTTTCAAATCTCAAGTGGGCGGGCCCAAGGGTGGGAACCAAGTTTGAAAAAAAAAAATAAAAAAAAAAAAGGTCCAAGAAAATGTGTCCATTCCACCACCACAACGGAAGAAGCAAAAAAGTCATCATGAATTTTAGAACTCGGAGATCAGTTGTATCTGGAATATGTGTTCTACCTGGGAAGTAAAACAAGAAGATATTTTAATTATTAGCATGTGAGTTATTTTCGCCTGCAGAATAAATCTTTATATTCTACTTTAGAGATGAAAGGAGGAATGTAACCCTTGAGAGTCACCTCTTTGGTGCCATAGGTGATGCCAAAGGACTTTCTAACTCCAAGTGCTCTTGTTGTTAGGCTGATGTTTTCAAAATGTACGAATGTCTTATGTACAATAACTTTCCTGAAGCCCTAGTGTTACTTGAGAGTAAATCAGATATTCTGGGTTCGATCCCTAGCAAAGTCACCTCTTTGTTGGTCACGATTTTGGATCAAGTAAATATTGCACTAGGAATCACATTCATTGCCATTCATGTATGAGACATTTATAAACATTCCCCTCATATCGCCACGCACAAAAATAAAATATCACATGTAGTTAGAAAACCTTTATTACTATTATTTGGGTTCTTATTACATTCCAGGCCGTGATTTACCATGAAACCCTTCATTGCATCTCTTTTGGAATACCCTTGATTCTAAGGTAAAACATAATATGGTAACAAAATAGTGATAAGTAATTCTATGGTGACAAAACGATGATATTTAATAAGAATATGCAGGAATGGATGCATTTATGACTACTCTTTAACAACCTTGGAATCGTCTATGTGATCCATGCTTCAGACTCTATGGCTTCCTCACATGGTGAGTTACAGGGGTTGGGACCCTTACTGGTATTCACATTTCCAGTACAAATCTATGGTTATTCAAGGAATTCAGGATAATGGAATGTACGCTTGTCATGAATTAGTCTCCTAGACAAGGAGTGTCCCCTGTATCTAGCATCGAAGAAAGCGTTATTCACATATCAAAGGATAATGCTAGAGCAATGTATATGATATTGAATATATAGTTATACACAAATCTGTGCAGGATTGGAGAATAACGATTATTCATACATTCTTAGTCTATTTGAGACACATGGTAGTGGCCACTGAGATAGCTTACTGCATTTATTGTCTATTGTTATAAAAGAATACAGAAATGAACAGCTAATGCTAGAGAGGATATCAAATTTAGGCTTTGTGGAAGATGGCACAGTTGTGCTATCACCTTGGTCGGCATATCAGCTAATGGGTTTTACTCCAATGCTGATTTATCAGCATAATAAAGGGTTGTTTGGATTTTCATTGACCCCAGAGGGGTAGCTCGGCTTTTCCTTCAAGTTGGTCCTGTGGCATGGTCATGCCTAAGTGTCTAAAGATAGATCCCCATGGGATACTTATAGAGTTCCCCAAGTTCTGAATGATGGCATGCGCTCCTGCATCGAATAAGGGTCACACAATGCTGCAAATGCACTCATTTGAAAGTTGTTCTGATGATGTGGCAAGAGTGGGGCTTAGGCCAATCCATGTGACATACGATGGCATGGACTTGGCCACAAGAGTGGGGCTTGGGCCAATCCATGTGCCCCTTGCCATGTGGACCATTTTGCAACTCAAGGTGTGATGTGTTGGAGGAGAGAGAATTCTACCCCCTCCCGCTCCCCCTCAATGGTTGCGCCTGGACTGCGAAATGACCAAAATGCCCTTGATCCCTCCTGTTTTTACCACCTATACCATACCATTGGCCAATAAGATGTCATATGGCACTCTCATTCCCTCAACCATTCACAACCCTCCAAGCCACCATTTACCCCCAAACTTCACCAAAATGCCATCCCCTCTACCTATAAATACCCCCACCCATTTCATTACAACATACACTACCACCTTATGTGAGAGAGGGAAGGCATCTACCTATCACATCAATCCACCAAGGGGGAAGAGAGAGAGAGAGAGAGAGAGAGAGAGAGAGAGAGAGAGAGAGAGAGCATTCCAACCCATTGGCTAGTGTTGCTACACCCAAGCCTCCCTATACGCCCTGTCATCCAATGCAGCTCGAGTTTTCTCCTCAAATTTTGCAACAATTTGTCCATCTACCACTCCGTCATAGCCCTCCAATCGAATAACCCAAGCCACAAATCAAGCTGCATTTATCATTTTCATCATTCCACATCTAGTATTTGCATCATCGCATCTCTTCCAATCCCCCTACTCTAATATGTTCAAGTGTATGCTCCAGGTTTTGTCAATTTTCCCGGATCTTGCCATACTAGAAACTTGAATTAGCTAGAGCATCTTTTATTTTCTTTTCGTCTCTTAGGTAAACGGGTGCTGGAGGATCACCTTGACAATCTCTCACTCCCAATCCCAAGCTAGACGCCCATCATTTTGTTCTTCTTTTCTCTCTCTTAAGTAAATGGGTGCTGACAGATCGCCTCGACAATCTCTCACTCCCAATCCTAAGCTAGACACCCGCCATTTTGTTCTTCTTTTTCATCACTCTTAGGTTAACGGGTGATGGTAGATCACCTTGATGATCTCTCAATCCCAATCCTAAGTTCGACACCTACAGTTGTAGGGTGCTAGCCTGCGGCTGACTAATTAGTAGATACGTCCATTTGCCATTTTCTTCCAGATATACAAGTGTTAGGTTAATTAATCCCTTAAAATCTGTTTAATCCCACAAAGTAGAGACCACAATCACATGTGGATGGAAAGGGTCCCTAACACCTTCCTTCTCTATCACAGAGGTCCCTTGCTTAGGATCCCGGGACCGTCAGATTCTCTGGTTTCTAAAAATTCTGCAGAGTCTAGCCGACTGCAAAAATCTGAATTATTGGCTAGTGGTGATTCTAAGTCAAATATTCCATAGTCCGAGTCAAACCACAAAAGCACATGAACAAAGCCTGAAAAAGGCCCGCAAGCGCGATCCCTGATCTCTAGTGCCCATAGCTAAAATTCATATAATCGCTTAAAAGGTAGGGGATCATAAGATTCCTCAAGTCAAGTGACTCCTACAGTTGATTTGCTACTGTAGATTCCGACTAAGGGCCTCGGTGACAGAAAAGGAACAGATTAGGTACTCTTTTCTGCCTACACCACATGTAGTCTCTACTTTACGAGATTTAACAATTGCTGGGGGATTTATTGGAATTTCAGTATTATTACATCTAGTCATGCTTCGCAAAGTTCAAGACTCCAGGCAGACAAAAAAGAAAATAAATGGCACTTAACCTTACTTCACAGGTTTTAAAACCCCGGGTTGGCAAAAGGAAAATAAGTAGCACATAGCCTTACTTCACGAGGTTTCAAATCCTAGGTAGACAAAACATAAAATAAGTAGCACATACCCTAAGCTACTTCCCCTTTTATTGGTCTCCACGACCAAGCAGCACCTCACCATGTTGGAAATTTTCAGGGCACTCCAAAATCTTGAACTGACCCTGGATCCGTACCCCTCACCAACTTCTCTTGACCCTTTCATTTCTTTACCTCCGGTCCCTAGAATGTTAGTTGTTATGTGAAATTTGCAAACATTATTACTGCCCATCAATGATTAGGCTTATGTAAGGTTAGGAGAAATGATCGATAGTAAAAAAAAAAAGCTATAACGTCTCGGAAAAATCCGTATAAAGACCCGAGTACCACCTCAGGCAGAAATCACTCAGGACCAAATCCTTTAGAAATTAGATGAAATTAACTAAGTGTTAAACTAAATTACCTGTGAAATTAGCACTAATCACTTTAAATACGAACTGCAAGACCCAAAACTTGTAGAACCATTAACGCTACATTACCCTATAATCTAGGATCAATCTCAAAACCCAGTTGCTCGAGGGAGCACATTGAAACTTCGCATCGGACCTAGACTACGTGTCGAAAGTCCGATGACTATGAAACTATATGCTTATGACCGCCTTACTGGGCTTGACAACCATCTCGGGAATCAAATCCAGATAGTATCCAGAAATGCACAACTTGAGCCCGAGCGAGTGTGCGAGAAATGCAAATATCTTTCGAAAATGAACTCAGATTTAAGTGAATTGAGTCATTCGCTTGCAGGCCAAATATAAGGATTTAGACCGTCAGAATCTGACCCAATTACGCCCTCGGATCAGGGAAATTTTCCAGCACAGGTCAATGTACTTGTGGCCCTGATCGAGCGACGATGACCGTTGAACTGAAACTGGTCTGCCACGGTCGATCTGTAAATCTGATCGGACCGAAAACTTAACTCGACCTAGATCCAATGCAGAAAAGGGGCCTCCAGAAGTGATCCGTTGGATCAAAACAGCCAATATTTGGCTATAACCTAAGTATACCATGGTCCTGGGGCCATTCCCATCACTTCTGGGCCTATATAAAGACCTTAAACCCTCTCTCACTCAAGACATACGAATTTGCAAACCCTAGAGAGAGAAGAGAGAAGAAAGAGAAGGAAGGAGAGAGAAAGTGAGGGATAGAGTTGAGTTTGTTTGTGGGATTCCATCCCACCACTCCACGTGCTTAACTATCACCTCTGTATCGCTATTCCGGCGATTCCAATCTCGTTCTTAGGTAAGAAAACCTAACTCTAATCTATTTTAGGGTTTCGAATAGTGTAAAGGATGAAATAGCTAACCTATTTCACACTGTACGTTGTTGTTGTGCCATAGATAAAGACTTGGTATACAAACTGAGTTCGATACTTGTTTATCGGCGAAAGGTGCAGATTATAAACGTATAGGTTATGGTTTTCAAGGCTTTCAATGTCGGTTAATGATTTATAATTGACTTGGGTGCTATTTCACATGCTAAATGCGATGTTTCCCTCGCTTTACAGATATATATGAACTATGTTGAGTATAGTGCATTCCATGTGTTTGTTGAAATGTTTGAATGAGTTTAGAACTAAGATTCGTGCTTGCCATGATTATCCGTCATGGATACATGATGGTTGCACGTGTGACAACTCCTTGGTGCGTCATGGATACATGATGGTTGCACGTGTGACAACTCCTTGGTGAAAGGAATTGCCCTAATACATGTTATGGCCAACGTACGTCATGTATGTTGAAATGTGCAGTTTAAGCGTTTGTGAAAATGTCTGAATGAGTATGAAACTGAGATTCGTGCTTGCCATGATTATCCGTCGTGGATACATGATAGTTGCACATGTGACAACTCCTTGGTAAAAGGAACTGCCCTAATACGTGTTATGGCCAATATACGCCATGTATGTTGAAGTGTGTAATTTAAGTGTTTGTAAAAATGTCTGAACGAGTAAGTATTCAGAAACTTGTACTTTATGAAGGTGTTGAGGTGAGATTCTCAATTTCCTTAGCTATGTGTATAAATCCCTTCATGCAACTTAGATTTAAAACTGTGTGATTTAGTATGAAATTCATATGTGCGAAACATGCTTACTTTGTATTTTGTGAAATGCTCAAATGGTTACGTTCTTCGAATCAATTGTTTAATGTTGAAATGCCTATCACGCATGTTATCCTATTTTGTTTAAATGTGTTTGGGACTACTACATAGTCCAAGCTATCGGTAATAGCTCCCGAACGAGTGGTTGAGTTAGTCTCGCCACAACAGATATGTTCGAGGAATCCGAGTCGTACGGAGATTGCTGACAGTGGTTAGGCCACATGGAGTGCTTGTCAAGTAACCCGATTGGAGCTTGTCAAGTAACCCGATTGGCCCAATGTATGTTCACTATGTATGGACGCTACTGTTTGAATCTAAGGTACCAACTTACCAATGAAAACCCCGTTAACCATGGTACCTCGATTCGCTAAGACTCATGAGCCGGACATGGTGGTATGGGACACCGTGGTCGAGCTGTTGGCCTACGCTGGGGCGACGAGCCCACTCATAGTGACCAGTGAGCGACCTCAGCTCGTGAGCCGAATACGGTGGTATGGAACGCTGTATTCGAGCTGTCGACCTACAACTAGGTGACGAGCAATTCGTAGTGACCTCGAGCATACTCTAAGACTGCGTTGAGGTGATGAGCCTTTCCATAGCAACTAGGGTATAAGCTAGGCCTGCATCGTGGTGACGAGCCCTTTGTAGTGACTTGAAACCGCAACATCGTATGAGACTATCTAGGACTGACGACCCTAAAATGGATCATTGTTTGGGAAATGATATAAGGGAGGTACCTTAGCTTCCCAATCTTGCTGTATGAAATGGTCTAATAAGAACTCGATAATTACGCTCATGGACCGCATTGCATGTGCCTTTAGCGTTAGTGTTGAGTACAGAGGAAGGGGTGCATGCCGCGACCGTAAGAGGAAGATCGCAGAGGGAGTGCAGGCGAGGGCATGCATCATTAATACATATCATTTTTGCATTAACCAGAGTACTTAGGGAAGCTTGATCATATTGCTTTATCATTACTACTTGACTGAATTGATAACATGTTAACCTTTGCTTTATAGCTCTACTGAGTTGATCACTCACTCCCACGTTTTAGGACAGTGTTTTAAACACCAACCAGACTCTGTCTTAGCTGTAGGTGATGGCGATGCTTATGAGGTAGAGTCGGACTATTATGATGAGGAGTTCTCCTATATGTAAATCTCTATCGGGTCTATGTAGACCTGGAGTTGCGCTGACGGGGCTACAGGGTTTTGGACTAGATGACATTACACATTACCATTTTGTATATTTTGAGAATTTACATGTAATTATTGACCTGGTAACATGATCATACTCAGGAGACCTACAATTACTTATATGCTTTATATATACTTATCACAGTCTTCCGCTTGCGAAATTCAATTGTCTCTGGAGTATGATATGCTGTTTTGGTATAATCTCATTCATGTTTAATGCACTAATACGAATCTATGTTACATAAGTGATGTTTTAATTTGGAACTCGGGAGTTTGAGCTTATACTTGACCCTCGATTTTCAGGGCATTACAAAAGCATGCCACGTGGACCGTCGGCTTGTGGCCTATCAACGATGTTGTCAACCCCCTACTTTCTGTTTTTTGTTCCAATAGGTGTTAGGTAAGCAGTTCTTTCAATTAAAAGCATGCCAAGTGGACCATCAACTCACCGTGGGCCTGGGTTTTTCTTTTTTCCTTTTCTAAGTGTGTTTGCCATGTATAGAGGGTATTTAGTGTCCCGAAGGGTCCGAATGTTCGTCTGGTATTAGCCAACCTTATTTGGGATGGATTAATCAGGTCTGTTGGTTGTTTCTGAAAGGTGTCAAGGACCCTTTTGACCTGCACCATTTGGATTTGCAATGCTTCTTGGGTTGGCTAAAAACAATTTTATCATAGATATGCGTGGTCAAGGTTTCCGAAGAGTGGATTATCGGCCGGGATTTGGTTTGTCAGGTTCTAGATCTACTGATCAGGTCTGTTGGTTGCTTCAGTGATGTCCAAGGGTCCTACCCATTTAACTGGTTCTTGAGTTGCCCATAGATGGTTTTATCAAAGCCCAACTGAAGCTTAAAGAGTAGTTTACTCTCATTTTGGGTGGGATGTCTATATACTCCTAGGGTGGTCGTGTAGCAAATGACATCATAAATCTAGACAATAGTTAGATCCTCGTAAGGTCGTGAAGCGCAGGGTGATTACCATCTAGATTCACTGACATTTTGATTTAACTACCAATCGCGACGTGAATTGTGATTGGATACGCATAATGTCGTAGAAAGTGTTGGGGCAATCATAACATCTTCGTTGAACTCTCATGATATGTGTGAGCAACTTCTTGTTGAGACAATCAACTAATGCCGACGCCAAGGTAAGCAACCGATCTGGGCCACACCCAAGCCTGTCCAGAGGGATCGGGTGTCTTTTTGCATTTGGTTATATACAATCACTACTGAAGAGGGGCATCTGTATGCAACCCCCCCCCCCCCCCGGGACAATCGATTACCGAAACTTGAGCCTTGGATGATCTCCAATCCCCCACAACCATCAACCCCTAAAAGCCCAAAACTAAGCCAAAAATTGAGTCTGAAACTAACCCTGAACTATGCCTAGAACTAACCCTTAAAAAACCCCTCTAATGGACCCATGGTTAAAACCCTAAAGCATTATAAGCATATCGAAACTATGCCACGCGGCGCTTGTCAAGTGGCATAGCTTTAGTCTACAAGAATGGTAGGTGAGAGGGAGGCACATATGGGAGAGAGTATCTAGAGGCAAAAGTCAACCCTTCTCATCTCTCCCTAAAATGCCCCTTATCCTTCTCCAAAATTACATGAAATGCTACCTCAAGGGCCAAGGGGAGGATGACATGTGTCCCCAGGCTTTCCTGGCCAATTAGGGCCCGCCACATGTCACTTTACTCTTTACCCACTCACTATTAACCAAAGTGTCATGGGTTCCATCTATAAAACCCTCCTCATCCCCACATTCCACACAATAACACACACACCACCAAGAAGAGGGAAGAGGGGTCTCACTTCTAACCTTTCTCCCTCCTTAGTTTAGTCATCCATCCTAACCATCCACTTTAGCCACAAAACTTAGCTATCCAAACCCTAGCCACTAACCTTAGTCATCCATTCAAAACCATTGAACCACCCTTCCATCCATCCATCTAAACTAATCGTTCGAACCATCCAAGCCATCTATCCCATCCGTTAAGCTTACTAAGATCATTTTTATCATCTCAAGTTTCGAGGAGTAGAGTTTAAGAGTTCCAATCATCTCTTTCCATAAAGAGTATCAAAATTCTTCTTCTACTCACATCTCCATCGATCTTCCCATAAAATACTCACGTGTTGTTACATTTAATTTCCTTCTCATTAGCAATACTTCTCTACTCTTACACCCCTCCGCCCCCTCTCTAGACAACTCTTAGGCATATGTTTTGTGCCTTGCCTAGCTTCCTGGATCTTGGAATATTAAAAGCCTAAGATTGCTTAGTTCTTTTCCTTTTACTTTCAAATAATCCACTCCTTGGTATTGGTTGATGTGAACAAACTGCCTCCACAACCCAACCGAGTAGAATTTTTTAGTCGATTAGTCGGCTCCAAATCTTGTTTGTAATAAAGGCTACTCTACAACTCTAAATCCCCCCCAAATCCCAAGAATCCCACAAAGTAGAGACCGCGCATTTGTGTCGAACCTGTTCTTTCTCCGTCACTGAGGTCTCTTGTTTGAAATCTCTAGCGTCGGATTTTCTAGTTTCACAATTTTGCAGGTTCTGGCCGATTATGGAATTTCAAGTAAATTAACTAGTGGCAACTCTGAACTAAATGAACCATACTCTTGAGTCAATACCACCCCACCCACAAGCCACATAAAAGAGGGAGTGAAGGACCATGAAGAGGCACGTGGGTGCACCATGTTCACAATAAGATGTTGGTCGGTTGCTCCATTAAGGATCATATCATTAAAATGGAGCAAATGATATGTGTCGTTAGGAATGTTGGGAACGGAGAATCAAAAGATCATCGCAAGGCTCCATTCCTTGCTCGAGTTCCTTGCCCGAGTCATGGGCCCCACTTAAAAGGGATTCTAAATCACAATTATTCAAAAAATACATTTAGAGACTTGTGTGGCCACCTGGTACGTGAGGTTTAGATGAATGTAATTCAGTGAGGTGAAGTCAAGGACTTCGTAGAAGAAACCCACAAGTGGAAGTCTAACAAGAGATGGTCAAAGCTCGCAAGATGGTGAAAAAGAACAACCAGGAACAAAAACCTATGACACCTACTCCTAATCCCAAGAAGGGAAAAGGAAAGAAAAAGCAGAAAAAGTCTAACTTGATCTATTTCGTTTGTGAAACTCCAGCCATTACGCCCGTCAGTGCGCACATAAAAAGACGGTAATTCCTAAGTCATTTGATTATTTGTTTGCAGGCATTTATTTCAAAATACTCTTTGTTTATACTCTATCCAACGAATGGATTTTGAATTCAGGGTAACAAAGTATGTGACAAGAGATAGTAAAGACTCGAAGAATTTCAACATATAACCAAGGGAAGCTACAATGTGTACATTGGGAAAAATGTTGTTGAAACTATGTTAAGGACTAGGGTTTAACGTCTTCTTACGTGTGAGGGGGAGCGGTAATCCTCCGTAATACTCTTTATGTCGAACATGTGTTGGAGTTTAATTTTTGTTTTTAGGTTGTTAGTAGATGGTTTTGATATTCATTTTTTCAGAACTAAAGTTTCATTAAGACTAAATAACCTCATTTTTGCATGGGTGGTTTAGTTTTAGATTTATTGATTCTTGATGTAGAATGTGATGATGCACCCCTTACTTTTTATCTGAAAAGTCGAATGAATCGATTGTGTCTAAATCTATAAAATGACACTCGAGGTTAGGTCACATTGAAAAAGACAATATGATAAGACTAGTTCATTTTGATCTATTGTGTTCTTTATCCAAAGTCGATCTGTCATTTTGTAAACACTGTGTCCGAAACGAATTCTAAGAAATCGTTTTCTAAAAGGGTTAGGCCTAAGGGTTTGCTACGGATAATCCATTCGGATATTTGTTAAGCCTTAAATGTACGTGCAAAAAATGGATGCCGGTACTCGTCACTTTCATTTACGATTACTCATGCTATGGATATGTGCATCTCATCTTATATAAATCTAAGGCTTTGGACTGTTTTCTCAAATACAAAGTTGAAGTTAAGAATCAGCTGGAGAAAAATATTAAAATCCTTATATATGATAGAAGTGGTAAGTATAAATCTGAAACGTTTAAATCATACTGTGAAAGCATTGGCATTGTCCGATAATATATAATGGCTTATACTCTACAACAAAATGGAGTTGCAGAGAGAATAAACATGATACTATTAGACATGGTTAGATTAATGATGGCACATGCCAATCTCTCTACCACATTCTAGGGAGACGTATTGCTTATAGTTGTCTATGTCCTTAATAGATTCCCATATAAATCTGTTCCTAAGACCTCATATGAGATGTAAACTGGGAGGATTCCTTCTTTAGCCAATCGACCCCTTGGGAATTTTTAGAATATGTTTTGTTGCTCGCTCTTCATAGGGTAAACTTAATAGAAAAACCATTGAGTGTATATTCATTAGGTACCCCATGCGCTCAAAGGGATACATTCTAATTTATGAGGATCGTGGAGAATGGACTATGATATAATCTCAAGACAACCTTCGTCGAAGACGGATATTCTAGTTGGAAAAAGTTGAAAGCTAAGATAGAACTTTTTTTATATCTCAGATGTATCTTAAGAGAGTGAGAGGTCCACTTCTCACAATGGAGATACTCCCATGGTTCATAAGAACAATAGAAGTATACCTCACCAAGCTCATGAATTACGTTGAAGTGAAAAATGATTAATTCCTCGAAGATACTTTGATATCAAGGGTAAGTCATACTCTTGCATTGCTATTAACGATGATTAATGTAATTCTTATCATAATGCATTGTTTGTCTTCAAATCTAGCTGATTGGGTAACTGCAATGGATGAAGAAATCGTTTCCATATAGAAAAATAAAGTTTGAAAAGTTGTAGAAATGCGTTCTAACCGTAAAGTGATACGTAACAAAAGGGTATTCAAGATCAAAAGAAAGGTAAATAGTACAATGGACAAGTACAAAGCACGATTAGTTGCTAAAGGTTTCATGCAAAAAGAATGAATTGATTACGAGGAGGCATTTTCACCTATTGCAAAATTCTCCTCAATCTGCATGATCTTGTCCAATGTCGCAAGTTTATACTTAAAGTTATATCAAATGTATGTAAAGACCACATTCTTAAATTATGACTTAGATGAAGAGATATGCATGCAACAACTCATGCAATATGTGGTAAAAAAGAACTCAAAGAAAGTCTACACAGTTAAAATCCAACTATGGATTGAAGCAATCTTTAAGGTAGTGGTACATAAGGTTCCACTTAGCTATCACCACCGCCAGATTCACAAGGAAATAAGAAGATCATTGTGTGTGTGTGTGTGTGTGTGTGTAAAACGGTCTAAAAGATCTTTTTTGATACTATCTCTATATGTGGATGATATCTTGCTAACTGATAATGATTTACAACTGTTGATGACAACTAAAGATTGATTTTTCTAGAATTTTGATATTAAAGATCTTGGTAAAGCCAACTTTATTCTTGGGGTAAAGATCAATAAAGGACCACCCTAGGATATTCTTAGGCTTGTCTCAAGCCACCTACTTGCAGAAGATTTTAGAGCAGTTCATGATGAAAAATTCAAAAGTCGTTAAAACTCTTACAGAGAAAATTACCAAGCTAGACAGGAAATTGTGTCCCTTGACACAAGTTAAGAAATTGATCATGTCCTCAGTACCTAATGCGAGCACAGTAGGCAACTTAATGTATCTCATGCTTTGCATCAGAACGGAAATTAGTTATGTATCCAATCATTACCAAAGCAACCCGTGACAATCTCATTGGAAAGTTGTCAAACCCATATTCCACTATCTCAAAGGAACCAAAGACCTGATGTTGTGTTATATAAGCACGAATATCGAGCTTAAAGGATATTTTAATGCCACCTAAGGTAATGATGCCCGTGAGGGAAAGTCTACTTCATACTATGTATTCTTACTCGGAGGGGAACCTTTCTCTTAGTTGAGTAAGAAACAGACATCTACAGCTCTTTCATCTATAGAGGCCAAGTACATTGAATGTTGTGTTGTTGTTTAAGAGTACATATGGGTTCGCAAATTCTTAAAAGGTGTAGGTGTTGTGCCAAGTATTCATGAGCCTTTATCATGGAAGATAGATAACACGATTTCCATTGACGTGGTGAAGGACCTCAAACACCACCAAAAGTCCAAACGAGTTGAGATCAAGTATCATTTCCTCTTGTAATCAAGTAAAGGATAAGAAGGTTGCCCTCAGCTACATTCCACAAAAGACAGGTTAGTTGATCCTATGATGAAGCTTATAACTAGAGATCTATTCTAAGTTCACGTCGATAGATGGGATTGAGAAAAGCTTAAACGATATGATTGTATCATATAACTTTTATCTTTCATTAATGAATAAAATATTATTTTTATTCAGTATTGTGCACTATCATTGACGAAGTGTGTACATCATCAGTATTTGCCTTAAGATCATGTAGGATGGGATCTCTACCTTTGTCAGTAGGACAATAACCCACTTGTATGGGTTGACCAATATTGAATGAACAAAAGATGCACAATTGGAGTGATGTTCATACGTTGAGGTGTGAACTGCCCTCTATTGTGAAGGACAGAGAATGAGGATACAAGTGATGAGATAGCATATTTGCCTTCAGCCCTAAAGAATTGAAGATGAGATTGATGAAGTCAAATAACATAATCGCTCCATTACTCTTCTTCACTATTAATGTTAATGGCCTAAATAAAAGCCATGTCATGAGGATATGAGATGAGTCATACCTCATGTGTGGCAACTTGCGTATTGTAGACCCGACAGATGTATAGTATAGTCTACTTTACATCATAGATTATAGCCACGTGTTGAGACCTTTTACCTATATATTGCATTGAATCAATCTAATCATTGCAATGTGCGAATAGCCAGTCCCATAAGAGATTCTGTCCTTAGTTACCATCCTCTTATGTATGGGAGAATGAAATTGAGTGTAGCTACTTTAGTGTACAATGACAAAGAGCCATTTGATCAGTCAGGCTCAGCTACGCTAGGAAAGTGGCTCAGTCAATTCCAAATTACACATCTACGTGGGGAAGATCCCATGACAACTACACCAAGTTTCTAGAACTATTAGTACGTACTTAAAGACTTATCCACTTGCAGCATCGAGTTTTTTTTTACAATTTTTTTGTAAACGATATTATTTTTAAACATATATGTATTACAATATTACTTTAAAATGATTTAAATTGATGTTTAAAAAATTTTGAGTTTTCAAAATTACTTGATAAGTTAGATGAGTGCGTATGTTGGTCGAGTACTGCAGATCGAGAATTTACTCTATTCGGTGTGGTCATGCAAACCATGACAAGCATTGCAAAGCTTGAGTTATTGAGTGCTAGTTAAGTGGTTACTTAGTACTCAAATACATATAAGAAGAAAACAATGTTCCAATTAGCCTCCATGCCTCTGATTCTTTTGATTGTGATTTTTTTTATTTTAAATGAGCTAGATGGACAATCTATATTGTGCTCATCCCACAATATGATTGAGTAATGTGGGACATGAGCCCGAGGGGCTCATTAGTGAGTGGGTCCCACATAGGTTTCTCTCCATATATCATCCTTCCATTTTCTCTCGAATGTTTAAGTATAAAAATTGAATTCTTAATTCAAAATTGAATTTAATTGTAGATAGGATTGGGAAGAACGAGAGATTTAATGAGTGTGGATAACTTATAGCCTTATCCAAACTCCTCAACCCCTCCCTTTAAATAGGGAATGGGATCTCTCAAAAATGCATCCAATAAATCCAAGCTCTGGAGAGAATACGGAGGAAAGTGAGGGTGCAATATTCATTGTCCATATGTCCATCCCTTATACAATTCAGGTCATTGATCATAATCTAGGGCCATCTTAACCATAGAATCATAGGAGGATCAGACCTCTCTACTTCGGTAGAGGTTAGGGGGACCACTGGATGCGCACCGTCTATCTTCAGCTTTTGTGAAAGTCCCAAGATAATGTAGACTGTCAGATGCTATAGGCCCACCCATCTGGGTCATCTTTCAATGTGATCCTCATATAAGTGCTCAATTAGGCCTAACACAAGAATCTGCATTCTTTGAGAACTTAAACTCACTGTGAAGAAGAGTATAGGTACCAGTAGCCCAATCTCGGAGACCTTTTATCCCAACTCATCACCGGTTTCCACACACCAGATAACTACTTGAAAATTTTAAGGGTTGACCACTTCCACATCTAAGGTCATGGAATTTAGGGTACTGAGATCCATGGAACAAAACTCTCCCTTGTCAATGTTGTCATATCCAAACTCTTCCTATAAGACACTAGAGGATATCCTCTCCTTTAAACCATTAAATATCCATAGGTTTTATTAGTTCCACACACACTTGAGGTGAAAGATAATATTATTTAATAAATAATTGAGGTTATACAAAAACATTGGCTTTATAAGGCACATAATACTAATAGTTTCACACATAATTGTGGTGAAAGACAGTAAAGTTCATTCAACTAAGTGATCATAATATACATAATCCACAAACATATTTTATTGGCTTTCTAGGGCACATATCTAACACCCAAAACTCCTAAATTCAAGTGGTGTGACTTACCTGAGTTTCTATCAAGCTAATGATTAGAGTTTTTCTTCATCCTGGTGAAGAATACCTGATAGATAGACTAGATTAAATATACATACCATGATGCACCCCACACATAAGGCAATGTCCACTCTATTATTATGTTTGGCATGGAACGACATGAATTTTAGCCACATGGCCTAAAAATCGAGAGGTGTACCTAACTTTTAAAGTGGACGTCTTACAAACAACACGATGGGCCCACATAAGAGATTGATTGTTGCATGTGTTGTGTAAAATTGGCGATGGTGAGGATTCCTAGTCCTGTAGGAGAGCTGATGAGGATATCTAAGCACCAGTTAGAGCATACTAGAGGAGGAGGAGAGGTCTCGTTTCTTTATGACTAGTTGATGCATACATGGGGTCATGTGGGCCTAATTCGAGTGCCTAGCCCGTTGAAGACCCTGCATGAATGATTATACATCTTTGAAGGCCCCACACTGGGAAGATGCATGTGGGTTACTTAGTTGGACCATTTAGACCGTTGGATTTCAATTGTGGGCCATTCTGACCATTGGATCATTGTCATTGGACATCTTGATCATGGACCCCATAAGCCACGAAATAGTTTAGTTTATTTAGGTGTTTATATGTTTTGATATTTTTTGTTTTGTTGGTTTAGCTTATGTTTTGTTGAGAGTAGGGAGTTAGAATCATATTTTATTTCATTGAGTGTCTTTATGTGAGATTTTTTATCTGAGAGCGTCTTTTTGTAAAATGTCTCTTTTAGACTATGAAGGCTTGGATGTCCCCACCCTAGTTGCATATGAAATAAAAAAAATTCTCTCTCTTTGCTTTGTGATGAAGTAAAACCTCTTGGAGTGGTGTGAAGCCATGGAGTGATTCCATCTTATCTATCTCCCTTATCTTCTTCTTTCAAGGTAATATGATCTACACTTTTCTTTTCTTTTCTCTCTTTCCACTTTCCTCAATCTCTCAATCCTTCTCTACTCCTTTATTTTCTTTGTTTTCCCTAAAACTCATCCACAATCTCTTCCAAAACCCATCTAAACCTAGGCCCACTTACACCGTACCACCGTAAGGACTTCCACACATGACCGTACCACCGTACGGCCAACCCATCTCCTCCCTATTTCCCTCTTTGATCCTTGCTCATTTCTCTCTAAAACCCATAACCCCAAGACTAAAACCATCAAGTCCAATCCTAGAACCTAGATTTCCCAAAACCCTAATCTTAAACCCCAACCCTAAAATCCCAAATCCCAAACTTAGTTTTCTAAAATCTCAACCCTAAATCCGAAATCCCTAAATCCCATAACCCTATACAAACCAAGAGATTTCCTTTATAATTAGATCAATTACTATGCTAGATGGAAGCCTTCCCTAGGTCCTATTTAATCATGTTTTATAAATTCTAACTGATGGGTTGTAATTTAGTTTTAAATCTGGGCATTGTTAAATACTTGAATTCATTAAGCTTGTGATTGATTAGCATTATTATGTGCTTGCATTATTCTAGGCTAGGCCATCCCTCCTGCATCAAGAGCAGGAGATCAGTTTAAACCGAGGTCTTTTAGCAGGTACTACAACCGACATCTTAGATACAATCAGTAGATACTACTGGACCCTATATTATGAAAAATGATTTTCCTCTTCTCCCAAGCTCCAGTTCCCTGCCTAAACCAGTAAATTGACGTTGTTCTCATCTAAGGCAGATGAAAACCTTACCATGGATATATACCACCGGAAATTGACAAGCCATTCTCAGTTGTGTTCGCCCAAGAAGACGTTGAGGACACCAAAGCCACCGAGAAGTATCTAGTAGGGTATTTTGTGGGCAAACATGCATACTATCTCATATTTAAATAGGCTTGGGAGAAAACATAGAAATCTCAAACTGGACTCGAAATCCTTTCTTTTGAAGATAACTTCTATCTATTCGCAAATTTTGATGAAAGCCAGAACATCCTAGAGGGTGGGCCTTGGTTAATCAGCAGTCACCCTTGAGTTCCCAAGAGGTGGTCATCAAAACTCTCTCCAATTGAAGAAGTCAATTCTATTCCATTTTGGGTTGAATTCCCAAATTTGAACTTCAGCTTTCCTTCCGCTCAGAGGAAGGTCTCAGTAAACTAGCTAACACAATTGGGAAGCCATTGGCAATGACAAGCAAATGGAAAATGAGATGCTAGACCTTCTTCAGGTTTTTGTAAATCAACGTGAATACCAAACTTCCTGATGAAACTGAAATTTCCTTTGAAAGCTTTCCATGAAAAGTTAAGTGTTCATGGAATCCAGTAGCTTGCACACAGTGCTCCACATTCAACCATTCCAACAACAGTTGTCCTCACAAGATCACTACAAGCAAGAGAGTTTCAGTCGAAAAGAAACAGAATTTTGTAATCACTATGCAATCGAATTCCCCTGAAATCAATCAAGGGTCAAAGCCAACAACCAATTATCCCTGAAGATGCATGCTCGTCTCAGTTGTCTGATCAGTCTACACAATTCAAAGATGCAAGGAAACAGCACCCTAATCAGCCATCAATCCAAGACCCAAAAAAAAAAACAAGAAAGGAAATAGTGAGTCGAATGTAGTTGCTTTTCAAGCTGTCTGATCTCGATGGAAACTCAGACGTGGACAAATTCTCTATCAAGGAAACAAATGATTTGATCTCAAACATTGTGGCCCAATCAACTCATGCCTCAATAAACATCCAGCCGCCCAGCTTGTACAGCACAACACTCCCATGAATATCCAAATTTGGAGGCCCTCTATGCACCAAGAAATAAGAGAGAAGATTTCCCATCTCAACACTCGTTTACTTTGTTTAAATGAAACTTGTGTTCCTCCACTCGAATTTACTTGCTCTTGTTAATTCTATTTTTCCTCCTGGCTGGTCTACTTTCTTTAATATGGACTCAGCTTCTATTGCTAGGATTCTGTTGGCTTGGAACTCGAAATACCTCTCAGTTACTATCTTCACATCTCACAGACAAATGATTCATTGCTATATTGCTTCTATTGGCACGGAAAACTCTTTTCAAGCGTCTATGGTGAAAATTGTGGGCCTGTGACTGAGCTGTGGGATAAAATCATTGCTATTTCATGGAATGTTTCAGACTCTTGCCTTCTAGCAAGCAACTACAATTAGTGTGAGGTACCTTGGGGAACAGTGGGGGGTTGTCTGTCCAAATATGAATCATATCAAGAGCTTTAGGGCCCATTTGAATGCTCTTGCAGATAAGGGGGTTTCCACAGTTGGGGTTTCAAGCCTGCTTTTCTAGTTGACTAAGCGAAAACCCATCTAATTGGTTTTCGTCATGTCGGCATTTTAGCATCGAGTTTGTCGAGCAGATGGTGAAACGGAGGCTTTATAAAGTACATCTAAATGCATGTTTAAATAAATAAATAAATAAAACTCCAATTTGGCTCAAAAGGGGGTTTATGCCTCAAGTGCCCTTTTGGAGGGTTGTCCAAACGGTCCCCTGATCTATGCATCGAGAAAGCTAGTCTCTATGATTTCAAGTAAACAGGAAGGAAATTCTCTTGGTCTAATTCCCATCAAGCCAGGATTGATTGCATGCGGGATTGGGCACTCTATAAACTCTTCCACACAAACTTAGAAACATAAAAAAGGTCAATATCTCAACCCAAATCTCTTCGATCATGCTTGGGTGTATCACACAATTAGCTCCAGCAACGTTAAAGTCCGCACGCCTTTTCTTTACATCAATCGTTGGTGCAAAGTGACCTCCAAAGGAATAACACATTGAGAAAAGGCTTCAGATGATAGGATTGCAAGTGAAACTTTGACACCGAACCCCCCTCGTGGACTCCATTTCACAAGGGTCTCGCCTCAAATGGGCCGCCCACCCCTGAGTGTGCCCCTGCCTCACACAGGCCACCCCGCTTAAGCCCAGCGTGAAAATGCCCCTGCATTAATCACCCTCGGTGAGAGTCTCGAACACGAGACCTCCCACTCTGATACCACTTTTACAGAGGACAACTAACCACTTGCTCTAAAAGCTCGAACTGACAGAGCGTAGCGAATCAATCCATTTATCTCATAGCCCAGGCCCCACATCCCATAAGTTAGGTCCTCGGCCGAAACCCCCCCCCCCCCGTGGGCCCCACATCACATGGGTCTCACCTCACAAGGGCCACCCACCCCGAGTGTGTCCCTGCCTCACACAGGATACTCCACTCGAGCCTAGTGTAAAAATGCCCCTGCATTAAACTTAAAATAAAGAAATACTCTAATTAATTAAAGAAAGATCTAAATAAATAAGAAAGATTCCATACTGCCTTTTGAGGAGCCACCTCCAAATTTTCCTATACGTGAGAATTCAACAAAAGATTTTCACTCGTGCATCTTACCTTGTAAGCACTTATATTTAAAGCACAGTGTTGTCAAATTTCACAGTCCCGAATGGATCACAAGCACTCACGAAGATGTTCTTCAACGACTCATGAAGACTACGTAAAGACTTGATCAACATCTCAAAGAAGACTCATCATCGCAAGCTTTAAATTGTCTTAGTTTGAAGTTTGAAGCATATGTATGTGTCAACCATCAGGTGGTGTAACCTTAAAATGACCCAAGGGTTAGGTGTATTTTAAATGGTATCATAATGAACATAATTCTAAGTAAAATACACTGAAATTAGGCCAGCCCAACTTCTGATTCGGCCAGCCTAACTACCTTCGGCTAACCCAACACATTTCGGTCAAGTATACAACAAGATAAGGATTTTCCTCGTCAAGTTCGGCCAGCCCGAAGTGTACCAACAACATTAGATTTTTGGATCTCAGGGAGATTCGATTAGCCGAACCCTATATTCAGCCAGCAGAACTGAAGGTTCGGCCAACCAAATTTTGGCTTGGGCCAGCCGAATTTTCAAAAGATCTTATCCCGTAAAATCCGAGTGTCGTTGGAACAATATCATTGGAATTCGGCCAGCTGAACTGAAAATCAGGCCAGCCTACCGAATTTCCAAGACCTTTGACTATAAATAGAGACCTTCTCTCATTCATTTCAACAACGAAAATTTGTGAGCAATATACTCAAGCAAGGAGAGAAAGTCAGGGCCATCTTAAGCTATTTGTTCGGTAAATCTTATATTAATTTAGCTTATTCTATTCTCTTTTCTCAAGTTAGTTTTAATCATTTTCAATAGAGTAATCCATACTCGAAAATCAAAGAATTGAATTCGCAGTATTAGGGTTTTGTTTATTGAAAATACATTAGATCTCTATATTCTTTTTGGATTGAACACATATACGGCTTCATCAATATCCCAAGAAAGAAGATCGCTGCAATCACACTACAGTTACATCTTCGACTCGACATCAGAAGATAAGTACTGTACTTTCATTTGTTGTCTTTTGGGATTTTCTAAGATAGCCCGGAAATCTCAGCGTGTTGTTTTGTGGTGAGCCCGTAAAAATCACAAAGTGGGTTTTGTTGTGATAGCCTGTGAAAATCACAAGAACTGTATTAGGCTGTTAAGGTGAACCTGTGAAAACCTCGAAATAGTGAAAGCCAAAATTACGTGGGTAGTAATTTTGGGAGTGAAGTAGGTGTGGGGTTAAGCATCGAACCACTATAACTCCTCGAATAGTGGTGGTCAATGTGTATTTCTTTATTGATTTCCTTATGATTGATTGTCTCTTGCTAAGTTTGATATTTTGATCTCAAAGATGTCTTGAAATAAGGTTGTCTTGCCTAAATCTTTTACGTGAAGGTTGTCCTACGAACTATTTGAAATCAAGATTTCAATACTCTACGCGATCGAGAGTATTTGTTTAATTATTCCGCATTATATCAAATTTTCAAGACCTTTGACTATAAATAGAGACCTTCTCTCATTCATTTCAACAATGAAAATTTGTGAGCAATATACTCAAGCAAGGAGAGAAAGTCAGGGCCATCTTAAGCTATTTGTTCGGTAAATCTTATATTAATTTAGCTTATTCTATTCTCTTTTCTCAAGTTAGTTTTAATCATTTTTAATAGAGTAATCCATACTCGAAAATCAAATAATTGAATTTGCAGCATTAAGGTTTTGTTTATTGAAAATACATTAGATCTCTATATTCTTTTTGGATTGAACAAATATACGGCTTCATCAATATCCCAAGAAAGAAGATCGCTGCAATCACACTACAGTTACATCTTCAACTCGACATCAGAAGATAAGTATTGTACTTTCATTTGTTGTCTTTTGGGTTTTTCTAAGATAGCCCGGAAATCTCAGCGCGTTATTTTGTGGTGAGCCCGTAAAAATCACAAAGTGGGTTTTGTTGTGATAGCCCGTGAAAATCACAACTGTATTAGGTTGTTAGGGTGAACCTGTGAAAACCTTGAAATAGTGAAAGCCAAAATTATGTGGGTAGTAATTTTAGGAGTGAAGTAGGTGTGGGGCTAATTACCGAACCACTGTAACTCCTCGAGTAGTGGTGGTCAATGTTTATTTCTTTATTGATTTCCTTATGATTGATTGTCTCTTACTAAGTTTGATATTTTGATCTCAAAGACGTCGTGAAATAAGATTGTCCTGCCTAAATCTACGTGAAGGTTGTCCTACGAACTATTTGGAATCAAGATTTCAATACTCTACGCAATTGAGAGTATTTGTCCCCCTGCCCCCCCCCCCCCCCCCCCCAGGACATTTATAGCTCCTCCTTTCATACATGCATTCAATAGAGGACTTACGACATCCTCTACCTGAACAAATGTGTACATTGCACATGATTACATCCATAATCTGCTGATCGAGATAGATGCCCAAAATTTTCCAAAAAGCCTCCCAGATTAGGAGATGCTAACACTTCGACCAGTGGCGCGGGGAGGGGGAGGCAATGATCCACGTCCAACAGCAAATAAGACAAAGTAAGACAGATCAAACAGCTAACATCTCGTAACCTTGGAGGTTTTGGGCACATTCCTGTGAGAGAACCATCACATTGATGAATCAATGTTCTGGATCACTAGAATAAGGGCTCCAAATGCACCGAGCCCATGCCTCAACAAACAATACATCTCTTGAGGTTCAAGACTTGAAAATTCCCTCCCAGAATATTTCCCAAAGTTCTTCATACCTTGGGCACATATCCAAAGACAAACTTAACTTGAATTCTTCTTATCTGAATTGATGTAGTTGTGGATATCATGAAACACTCTTGGCTACTGACATCTAACCAGAAAGAGAACAACAACATATCAACATTGTTCTAAAACCATTAGAAGCTCCAATGAAAACATGGATTCTTCAGCAGCATCAACAATCAACATAAGCAAAGAAAACAACATGAAGGGACTCCAGATCAATGATATAAATCAACCAACAGCTGCTGCAGTCAGGTTGCAGTGGCCTCAAATTTTACCTGTACCTAGAGGCTGCCTCGAGGTGTCACCAGAAGCCCATGCCTGGTAATCCTTAACAAGCTGAAATAATCAACCAAGAACAATATATGGTCATAATGACAAATCCAAAACTACTCTTAGGATGTGTATGGATGTTATATTAAATTAAATTACAATTGTTAGGTCGATTAAGGGAAAATAACAAAATTGCAGTTTCTTTGCATTCATATTGAGGCTATGGCAAAGAAATTGCAATTGAGTTATTACCTCAAAGTTGGAATTGAAAGAGACATAACTGCAACTCAGGGGCTACTTCCTCATTATGAATGCCAGAAAGCATCACTATCTTTTTGTCATTTTTACTCTTGACTAAGCTGAATGTTCGCAATATAATGCCAGGAAACATCATCATCTTTTGTCATATTCCTCTTAACTAAACTGAATGTTCTCAGATCAATTTTCCATCCAAATGCCACAATAGCACATGTATTTTTCATCCAAGAAGAAAACACAGTTGCTGAACAGAATATAACACAATAATAAAATAAAATAAAATAAAAACGAAAATAAGTAAAAGAAAGGAAACATGTAAAGGTGTGAGATACACTTAAGCTTATTCTGAATAAGCATGGTTATAGAAGCCATTGGCCAGTTTAACTTGTGGCAGATAGTAGTGATTAAAGCGACCATTCGCCTCTATCGCGGGATATCATTGAGAAATAGGAATCAGTGTTATCAAAGGATTTCCTGCGATTATTTCTAGTATGGAATGAGTCAATCATCCACTTTGGTATCTTATTGAACAAAAATGGTGATATTGTTCCTCCATTGATCAAGAATTTCGATCTTTGGGAAGTATCATGATCATCCAATAAGAAGGGTTTCAATTTATTCCATTGAACGATCTGAATACCTATTGATTCTGCCTTTCAACAAAAAAATTTTAAAAAAATAAAAAGATAAAATGAAATCTATTAACTCTAAAAATTGATTGCAGAGTTAATCATTCAGACCTCTCAATTCATAGATGTGGATCTCAGACCTATGAATGGTTATAGAAGCCATTGGCTAGAGCTCTTAGAACTGCAGCTAAAGAGTCAAGAGATCCAACGTTTCAAAGCAATGTCATGCGAACTATGCCACTCTTTATCCAATTAATGTACTAAAAAATGAAAGGGCAGACTAAGATTTCATGTTAGTATCTTTCTTTTGCTATGCCACTCTTTATCCAATTAATATACTAAATAAATGAAAAGGCAGACTAAGATTTCATGTTTAGCATCTTTCTTTTGCTATGCCACTCTTTATCCAATTAATAGACTAAAAAAATTTAATAGGCAGACTAAAATTTCATGTTTAGTATCTATCTTTGTTACGCCACTCTTTATCCAATTATCTTTGTCCCTTAATGCATCACCAAATTTCTTTGCTTCAAGAAAATGTCCCTTTATCCACTTGCTGCAATGTTCTTTCAACAAATTTACTAAAGGCTTTGTAAACACTTATAGGAAGGCTGATTAAAAGAATAAAGAAACACTAGTATGCAGCAAATGCTGCATAAAAGTTCTGTTGAGTTCCGCCCTCAAGGTTCAGATGGCAAACACAAGGTTAACGAAATTGTTTGTAAGGCCAGTTACCATGTGGATGAAATTGCAGTGATTCGACAGCAGTGATCATCAAGTTGTTGATTTTAATGGTGAATGCAGACCGCTGCTCTAACCATATCTTTTGCAGGTCACTTATTGGATGGCTACTACCATAGATATGAAAAACGGTAACGTATCGGCTGATACGGGTGTATTGTATCCCTATCAGCTCGATACGATGCGCAATACGGCCCTGTATCGGCCATATCAATATCCGTTGTACCGTATCAGCCAATATGGGCCGTATCGGTGCCAATATTCTATAAAAGGGCAAAAACACCCCTTTCTTTCCCCATTTTCGATCTCTCACTCTCTCATTTCTCCTCCAAGCTTTCAAATTCCTCAAATACATCAACCTAATGGGATTTTCAGAGCCATTAACAGCAACTTGGAGGATCAAAACATCGGATTTCAGCTGATTTGAAGGATCGAAACAGTTTGGGGCCAGTTTTGAAAAAATCGAAAAAGAGGCTAAAAAAATCCATTTTTGGTTATCGATCCTTGTTGTAATCCATATTTATGTTTATTGTACCCCTAGATCTACCAAAAACTACCAGCTTTGAGGATCTTTTTTTATTTTTTAGGTTTTTTTTTTTTTTTTTTTTTTTTGTTGAGGGGGGGCAGCATTTACTCTTGATTTTTGTATTAAAAAATAAAAATAAAAATCTAATCTCAGATCCGTAGAGGCAACCTGGAAAAAAAAGGTTTTTTTTTATTATATCTGTCGAAAAATCAATAAATTCCAGAAAAAAAATTAATCTGATCACAGATCTGGAGAGGGGATGCATTTTCAATCAGATCAAGTCAATTTTTTTTATTTTTTATTTTTTTGTTGTTGGGGGAGGGGGGCTAATTTTGTTGTTTTTTTTTTTTTGTTTTTTTGTACTTGTTGTTTTTTTTTTTTTTTTCCATCAGATGTGAGTAGTTTGGTGATTTTCTTCAAATATTATATATATCTAGTTTTCGTTAATTTCAAAAAAAAAAAAAAAAAAAATCCAAATATGTTGGAACTTGAAATGTAATGCATGTCTAGGGGGGATGCAAATTGATGTAATTTCTTAGTTGCTGCAATTTCAATTTCATATGCTTAGTTTCGTAGTTTGATGCAAATTGATAATACATTTTCTTTATTGTTTGTCGCTTTGTGGCTTGTGCAGACTGTAGAGTGGCCATTGTTGTATAATTATATTTGTTGGGATGATTGGAAATGAGAATGAAGATGTAGGGTGGAAGTATGGAGTATGGATAGTTGGGAGCAGTGTTCGAAATATCGGTATCACGTTACGTATCACATTCTTAGGAAACGGATACGTATCGGTTATCTCATGGGATATATCGGTTGTATCGTGTAATGTACCGCTGTTATTGGAAACATGGGGATACATTGGGAAATTGGTTGAATTTTTCAATGAAACTTTGGTGATTGTTAAAAAAGACATCAATAGACACTTATAAATCAAAATACTACAAAAAACAAGTACACATAATAGGTTTTCTTTGTATGGGGTCCTAATCTATGCGTTGTCTAACTAAATTGATGCAAGTATATTCAATGTCTATTCATATAATTTATAAATGTAAAAAGACGTGTGGAATCACAAGCAATACATTCAAAAGCAAAAGAAGAATCACTAGATTAGGTTATATACATGTTTGATTTGATATTTGGACACAAAGGTTGCAAACAATTTGCAAGAAATTGAGAAATTTTGATTTTTTTTTCCAATTTTCCGTAACTCGACCCATTTCCTCCAAATCTCAAAACCAAAGCTCCCAATCCATGATTTTTAATGCAAAACATGAAAAATCATAGTTTTTTTTTTTTTTTAAGCAACAAACAGAAAATTCATTAAAAACAATAAGGAATACAAAGGGAAGAAAAAACAAAGCAAAAGGAGAGAAGCTAAAGGAAGGGGCCAAAACTGCTGAGGTAGCAGAGGGGCCCTAGCAACCTAAGAAGCTAAAATCATAATTAATCAGGTCCTTAACATTAACAGCCCATTTGATCACCATCTTTTTCGCCCGAGAACTCACAGCCCTAGCGTTGGATGATTTATCATTAAAACATCTCTCATTCCTTTCTTCCCAAACAGCCCACCAAATGGCAAGAATTGCCATGCGCCAAATGACGGATTTGATCTTCCCAAGCTTGAGACCATGCCATGAGGATAGGAACTCGGCAGCAGACTCAGGGGCACACCAAGAAACCAAAAATCTGTGACAAAAATCATTCCATCTTGGAGAAAAGAAAGAGCAATGAACCAGCAGATGATTAACAGACTCAGCCTCCCACATACAACACAAACAGATATTTACGATTTGCATGCCTCTCTTAGCCAGGTTGTCTATCGTAAGGATTCTATTGCAACCCGCGAGCCATCCGAAGCATATGAATTTAGGAGGAACTGGGTATTTCCATATGAAAGGATTAGCATCAGAAAAGGTATGAGCCGCAGGATAGATGAGAGTATACAAGGACTTCACAGAGAAGGATCCCGATTTGTCCAGAAACCACCCGAGATTGTCGGAATGGGAAGAGATAGGCATAGTCTTAGAAATGTAGTCCTGCAGATCAGTAAACTCCTTAGCTTCTCCATCTGTCAGATTTCTGATGCATCTAATATCCCAAATAGTTTAAACGGACGATATGGAATAGCATCTGTTGATGCAGATATCTTTGTCGGGGGCTAGACGGTAAATCTGAGGGAATTGGAATTTAAGCAGCTTCTCCCCCACCCAAAGGTCTTGCCAAAACCGTATAGAAGACCCATTACCAAGAACATAGCTGCAGTTTTCGATCACCTGACTTTTAGCAGAAAGGATTCCTCGCCATATGTGCGAAGCCTTATAATACGAGGACTCTTTCGGCCACCATCCACCATGGGATGAACCATACTTTCCTTTAACAATCGAGGCCCATAACGCCTCCTTTTCTGTAGCAAATCTCCAAGCCCATTTTCCAAGCAATGCAGAATTCATGATTTTCAGATTTTTAACGTTTGCACCTCCCTCCCGGAACAATTTGCATACTTCATTCCACTCCAACAAATGAATCTTCCTCTGATTTTCCTTACCAAACCAAAGAAAGTCCCTTCTGATTTTTTCAATCTCCTTGAGGACTTTACACGGACATCTGAACAGAGACATAAAGTAAAGGGGAAGGCTAGACAGAGCTAACTTGATCAGAGTCAAACGACCACCCAGAAATAAATAGCGACATTTCCATGAAGCCAGGCTCTTGTGAAACTCACTGATAACCCTGTCCCACATAGACCTCGGCGGAGGGCCTACAGTAAGAGGAAGATGAACAAAAGACGTCGGAAACGAATCAACCTAGCACCCGAGCGTAGCTGCGAAGGATTGAATAGTCGGAGAGGGCACATTTATCCCAAGAATCTTCGATATCCTGAGGCCAAAAACTGCTTCGAAACAGCGCAATGCGATGAGGAGGTTCCTGATGCAATCCGATGAAGCTTCAATGAAGATAAGGGTATCATCAGCAAACTGGATATGGGTAAGGGAATCCATTAAACCAGGCATCGAAATCCCGCGAAGAAGACCTTGCACCTGCCCTCTGATCAGCATTTGAGACAATGCCTCTCCAACAATTAAGAAGAGAAGGGGGGAGATAGGGTCCCCTTGCCGCAACCCCCTCGAACTTTTAAGAAAAACTTTTGGTGATCCATTGAGGATAATTGAAAAGTGGGCAGAACTGATGCAAGCGTTAATCCATCTTCGCTAAAGCCCATTCGAGAAAGCATGTACAGAAGAAAGCCCCAATCAACATGATCATAGGCCTTGGCCACGTCCAACTTGCAAAAAAGGCCTTTCATCTTCAACTTATGACAAGAATGGAGAACTTCATTGGCAATGAGAGCTCCATCCAAAATCTGTCTACCTTTTATAAACGCATTCTGATTAGTAGAGATGAGTCTTCAATCATAGTTTTGTAACAATTTGACACTAATTTAACATGATTTACAGAAAATTGAAGGATCGAAATTCGAAAATGCTCACCATATCGAACATGTGGGATATATCGCACTACTCGTGCATTTCATATCGCATTGGTGGGATACAAGATATATCGTGGGATATATCGGCCAACGTCGTCGATATTTAAAACATTGGTTGGGAGTAGACAGTAAACAATGTGCAAGTTTTGCAGCAGGAGTTTAAGCGGGGGCATAACCGGATTAAAATAGCACTTGGCCCATCAAAAGGGTTAAGTTTCAGGGTGTCCAAGTGTCCCTTATGCAGTAAGGGAGGAGATGAAGAAGAACTTAGAAGAAATTAAAGGTAAAAAGGCGATGAGGGAGAAAGAGAAGAAGGATACGCTCGATGCATGTAGAGCAAATGTGTTTGGGGATCCTACGCCGCTACCTGATGAGGACATTAAGTTAGGGGAAGATTCAAATAGGGAGGTTACGATTGCGAGGAGGAAAAGTTTACAATCTCAACATGAGGAGGAGGAGTGGCATCGAATGTTTGAGAGGAATGGTTCAGTTCGTGATATGGGTGGGGGGAGTGGCAGTGGGCATGACAACATAGGATTACTTGGGGGCACTAGGGCGAGGTTACGTCGTTTCTTTAGCACGCGACGACAAGAGTTACAACACCCCTTCCCCCCCCCCCCCAAATTCATAATCTTAATGACGAGAGGGAGTCATGAGGAATGTTCGAAATATTGGTATTGCGCCCTTGGGATACAGATACGTATCCATTATCGCACGGGATATATAGTTTGAATTGCGTAATTTACCGCACGTTTTGGGAAACGTGGTTGAATTTTTCAATGAAACTTTAGGAATTATTAAAAAAAGACCTTGACACATACTTTTAAATCATAAAATCTCAAAAAGAAGTGCACATAATACGTTTCCTTTATATAGGGTCCTAAGCTATGCGTTGTCCGATTGAACTAAGACAACTATATTCAAATATGATGCATAATATTTATAAATGTACCAAGACATGTATGAAAACACAACCAATGCATTTAAAAGAAAAAGATATAGTAGAAATTATAAAATATATCTACCAATGATGAAAGAAAAATATATAGTAGAAATTATAAAATATATCTACCAATGATGTGACTGGCTATGGCCTAGACCCACATAGAGTTACGCGATGGCTAGTAATCATGGTCTCCATCTCGACGTGGCTAGAAAGAATATTGCTCCTCCACAAATCGACAGTACTGTGCCCAGGTCATAATAGAATAGTACCAATTAAGATACTCCTTGACGTAACGTTGGAACTCATCCTCTCCGAATTGAACTAATACGCCCATTCGTGGGTACTGTGTAATAGTCACAATCTGTGGCTGATATGGATCTGGAATGGGCATAGATAAAGCTACTAGGTATCCATATTGTTGCTCATATACCTACCCGGATGTGGAAGTGAAGTCCTAACCGTAGTCGAAAAATGATAATCTGTAACTCCTGGAGTCGCTCCTCGCATATCCACTACGTATCCATACCCATACTGTGCACATAACTCGAGCTACTCTCTTGTCTGTGATCCATATCCATGTTGTGGCCTGTAACTCAAACTCCCCTCCCTCGTCCGTGAACCGAAACTAGAGTCACCTCGCTTCCCACGAACGCTTGTGTCCCTCACGCATGTTTCCAGTAACTCCTCAAAATCAAAAAGCTTTTGTGTCTATATTTTCTTTTGTAACCTCTAGCGTTCATATGTCTTATTATAGACAAGATGGGGTCGTGGTCCTCCTAGACAAGAACCATGGTCAGGGTTCTATGTAGCATGATCGAAATCCCACTCCCCAGTGAAAGAGCTAAGAGGCCTCTGAGACTAAGTCACACCCTCGTCGCCATCATCACCATTGTTACTGTCGCTAGAGTCACCATCGCCCCCATCGTTGTCATCATACTTATCAGCATCAACAGATCCACCCGCCGCATCGCTCTCTGTCATGGTGTTGGACAATGTCTCCCCGCCACGTGTCCCGCATGATAGTGACTACTACGGACTGCCCACCGGACTTCTTATCAATGAGTTGAATGCCTCATCAGAAGATCTCTACTACTCCGCATGTGCATCAACATCGATCCCTTGTCCTGCTACCTCCTCCTCAACATGCGGCTCTGGTCGTCCTTCCGTAGTATCCAAGTCATCCAACCTAACCCACTGGTAAATTGGATCATCGTTCGTCCTCAATAAATGAATGTTGTCTGACCGCCATCAGAGCCAATGGGTCCTCCCGTGGTTTTCTTATTCCTTCGGATCAGAGCAGCCTCTCTCGTAGCTTCATATTGTAGTGGCAATACACTAGCTTCTGAAGCCTGTTGTACCCCGGTCTGTTGCACTTATTTGTGTGGATGAGGGAGAATGTGCTCCAATTTCTTTCACAGGGTGAGGAGGAGACTGTCTGTGCGAGCACACAAACAACTAGCCTTTGTAAAACCTCGCAGTCAGTCCCGTACATGGTCCACCATTCGCCTGCGAATTTTGAAGTTATTTCATTACTTTCAAATTTTGTAAAATAATATGAAAACTAACTTTAAATGTAGCCACTCACATGGCATCATGGTGGTCCTATCTTTGCGGCCTAACACCCAAACATTCCAGTCGCATCGTGGAATTTAACAATCTGTTAATGGCATATAGCAGCCAAGGGTAAGTATGGAATAATTACAATACAAATATGGAGAATGTAGGTGCGGAATATATTTAGCTCAGTACCGAATGTGCCTTTCCCCGAATAGTCAGGGAATAAGTGCTCGTATACTTCATGTACAGCCCTCTTCAATTCATTGTCAGCATAAAGATTCTTGTTGTAGTGGAATTTTGGATTTAGGAAATACGCTGAAAACCAGCATGATTCAAATATTTAGACGTTAATAGCAAAGTACTTGAGTGTATAAACAAGAAAAAAGTAAGTACTTACCAGCCTCATGTAGTGGGTGGGAAAGTGTCCTCTTCCAACAGTCGTCTATTATTGCATGCACCCACATATATGCGTTGGGGGCTTTAGCCTAGATAGCTTCTTTCATCAATTGTATGGAGGGATACAATGACCCCATCGATGGATTCATTTCATTGTTGACCATCCTCAACACTACATAAATTGGCTCCAGAATAGTAACTCCATCGCGTAAGCGATAACAGAAAGAGTGGCGCAACACGAGCTCTTCAATTCTCCAGGTTACTCTATTCCTCTTCTTAGCCCAAACTGTGTAGTCATGAAAAGTGAAAAGCTCTTATAGCCCATGCTTGTGTTTGATGAGGCCATTTAGGTCGATATAAGTTGTGGCAAACTGCGTTGCCTCAGGGCGCACTATATCCCCACCACACTTCTCGCACATCGCGGCTAATAACCATGTGTGATTATATATGAAGGTCGTGATGAGCCGTGCATCAGTAATAGTGGTCTTCACTAACGGCCTATTCCCGATCGCCTCTAACAGGAGATCAATACAATGCGTTGCGTAGGGGGTCTAATACATATTATACTTGTTTCGTATATCCTTCCCCACCTTGACAAATTCGCTCCCATTGTCTGTAACAAATTGCACAATATTCTTCCTCCCAACATCATTAATGACAAGGTACATTAATTTGTAGATGTAGTTCGCATCTTTAATCTTTCGCTCACATCTAAGGACTTTAAGAACATTGCTCATCCTCAACGATAGACCATAAAATTTATGACCGACATTCTCATCGGTCCAGTCCAACCGTCACACATGATAGTGTAGTCGTACATCTCCCATGGCTAGAATCCACATATTTCTTCATCTCCTCATGTTCTTCATCTTAATACTTGCCCATTATCTCAAAGGGCATGGGCAGCTACACACCTTCACCCCAACGATGCACCCCACTTATCATATTCTTGAAGTGCAGGCTCACTGCTGCATTCGCCGAGATTTGATCATATATGAAAAACTTCACAACAAACTCCCCAACCTTTTTCCTTACATCCCCTCCACTAAACATGTCCTTTAATTTTTTCTGTGTCCCTCCCGCTTCCTTGTACATATCCTCGGATCTGACGGTAAATCCAGCACCTGCATGCTACTACTCCTCCCCATACCCCTATATCTTCCCCTGCTCCACTCCCCCCACTGAGTAGACCCCTCAAATCTAGGCCTACTCTCTGCCACCTCCTCTCTTACTCCTTATCCCAATCATCCCGTATCGATTCCTGAACTGCACATCTAAAACCAAGATCATCATTGTCATTGATATCCACTACATCCTCCTCCCCTACATATCAAGGTCTCCCCAACTCCTCCCTAATCTTCATCCCCCATGTACGTCGTTCATCTCTTATCTTCACATTTTTTTCAATACAACTCCCATCTCTTCTCGCGCATCTTGTGGGCACTTAGGACAGTCCACAACATTGCGATACCCTCCTGCTAATTGCTCCTTCAAGCAGGTTACCCCCCACTCCTCGACACATGGCCACATAAATTACATATACTTCCGAATCGATTATCGGGAGTGGGTCGGCCGTATCGCCACCCTATATCAGGTTGTCTCCCTCCTCTTCCTCCCGACATATTTTATCTGTAAAAGAACATTATGTTAAAACTTTTTAGGGCCCACCTTGATGCATGTGTTGTATATACATGCTGCCCATCCATTTTGCCAAATCATTTGAAGCAATGGTCCTAAAAATGAGAATTATCCAAATCTCAGGTGGACCACACAATAGGGATTTCCACCATTAGAAACTTCCTGGGGCCAACCCACAAGTTTTTGATGGCGTGGAAAATTGATGGATGGCGTAAAATTACCGGGAAATAGATGGATGGCGAGGATAAAACACATACATCATGGTGGGGCCATACAGCACCGTCCAATAGGCAATAAGCAATTCAAGACAAAAACACATGCAATATATAATAAGACACCAAAACTCGATAGTCTCATGCAAGTAGCCATTTTCTTGGAAGTTATTTGATACTCTGGACTGTATAATCTTTGATACGAACATACTTAGAATGTGGTGTGGTCCACCTGAGATTTGGATCTGCATAATTTTTAGGACCGCATCCTACAATGGGCTGGAAAAAGGATGGACGAGGTAGATGTCACCAAATCATCAAGGTGGGCCCACGGTAAGGGTAAATACCCTGCCGTAACACACCTAATATGCCCCCTAAAAAGGGGGCGTTGATTGGGTAAATACCCAAGCGTAGCTTGGGTGAGACTTGGAACCAGCAATGTGGGTGGGACCCTGACAGTAGGGCCCACCTCAGCGTATGCATTGTATATCCACACCATCCATCTGTTTTTTCAGATTATTTTAGGACATGGGTCCTAAAAATGAAGCCAACAAATATTTCAGGTGGACTACATAGAACACGGTGGTCATTGAACTTCCACCATTAAAATCTGTGTGGACCACACCATATGAAATAGTGGTCATTAAATGGGCACCATTAAAAAAAAAAAATTTGAGGACAACAGAACTTTTGGATCAAGTTAATACTTATGTTTTCCCTTCACCATCCGACCTTATGAACAGATTGGATGGCAAATCCTGAATCACGGTGGGCCCTAGGAAAGCTTCAATGGTAGACATCATTGTCACTGCTTCCTGTGGTGTGGTCCGCTTGAGCCTTATATACTTTTTGGGCTCATGCCCTAAAATGAGCTATCAAAATGGATGGACGGTGTGGATAAAACATACACATCATGGTGGGCCCTACAGAGCCCCTGAGAGGACCATTCGGGGAGGGCCCTACAGATTGGCTAGTGTACCACACACCACCAACAGAGGCAGATTAGCTACTGAACTTGACAGTAGCGAGTCTCGCTTCTGAAATGACGTCACCACGTATTATGGGCCCCACCATGATGTATGTGTTGTATCTACACCATCCACCCATTTGGAGATATTATTTTAGGGCATGGGCCAAAGAATGAGGAAGATCCAAATCCAAAGTGGACCCTACCACAGAAAACAGTGGGTACAGTGACACCGACCGTTGAAATCTTCCTAGGGCCCACCACCATAAGTTAATACGGACATGGAATAAGGTAAAATACAAATATCAGCTTGATCGAAAACTTTTTTGGCCCAAATAAGTTTTTAATGGTAGGCGATCAATCACCACGGTTTTCTATTGTGGGGTCCACTTGATTTTTGAATTTGCCTCATTCTTTCGCTCATGTCCTAAACTGATCTCTCTAAATGGATGGACGGTGTGGATACAACACATACATCATGGTGGGGTCCACAAAATGTGGTGACATCACTTCCGTAGCGAATTCAGTAGCTAATTCACGTCCCACCACCAACCTAGCTGGTGTGGGTACGTGTCGTGCGAAGACGGGAAGCGGATTGCGTCCTACCCCCACTTAGACTATAATCTGCTCGGGCAAAGCTCTGTGAGGGCCACCGTGATGTAAAGATCTTATCCACGTTGCCCATCCCTATTTACAGATCACTTTAGGTTATGAAACCAAAAACAAGGATGACCAAGGCTTAAGTGGACCACAAAGTGGAGATTTAACGTCCACCATTGAAAACTTCTTGGGAGCTGAAGAAGTTTCGGATCAAGCTAATATTTGTGTTTTCATTTCATCCAGGTCTACATGACCTTATGAATAGGTTGGATGGTAAAAAAACATCACAGTGGCCCCTAGAAAGGTTTTAATGGTGGGTGTCATTATCACTGCTGCTTCATTTGGTGTGGTCCAAGGGGCTCTGGACCTACTTCATTTTTTGGATCATGTCGTAAAATGATCTGAGAAAAGGGATGAACGATGTGGATAAAACCCTTACATCATGGTGGACCCCACAGAGCCCTGCCCGAACGTATTATCATGCGGGCGAGGATAGGACGCAATCCGCTTCCGCGAAGATGAGCGTTGATGCTCCTCGAGATCGAGTTGTACACACGGCTCAAAGGAGATCAAAGTTACATGGGCCCCATAATGATGTGTTTAGTATATCCACACCGTTCATCCATTTGGCAAGACCATTTTATATCTTGATCCCAAAAATGAGTCATATCCAAAGATCAAGTGTACCACACCACAAATAGCAATAATTCTCACCGTTAAAACATTCATAGGGCCCACCATAACGTGTATTTTCCATCCAATCTATTCATAAGGTTACACAGACCTGGATGAAGAGGAAAACAAATATCATATTGATCCAAAATATTTGTGAACCCCAAAAGGGTTTCAATGGTAGATGTTCAATCCCCCACTACTCTTTACAGTGTGGTCCACTTGATTTTTGGATGTCTTATTTTTCAGCTCAAGCCTTACCATGAGCTCGTCAAGTGGATGAACGGTTTGGATATAACTCATACCTCATGATGGGACCCACAGAACTAGGTGACGTCAACACACCAGGCAGGTCGGTGGTGTGTGGTACACCAGCCAATCCACTTTCGTTAAAAAAGGGACATGCGGATTTCTTGCGAAAGCCTTTCGCACGAAGTTCCAGTACTGGGATGGTAGGTGGGGTCCACGTTGATGTTTGTGAGAAATCCACCCCATCCATCCATTTCCTGATATCATTTTAGAACATGCGACAGAAATGAGGTGGATCCAAAAATCAAGTGGGCCATACGAGAGTGAAAACTGGGGAAAGAGTTTTCTACCGTTGAAACCTTCGTGGGCTCCACCTTGATGTTTATATGCCATCAAACCCATTTATAAGGTCATTCCCACTGGGATGAAGTGAAAACACGAAACACTTAGCCTGATACGAAACTTTTGTAGCTTTCAAAATGTTTCAGCGGTGGTGACTAAATCCCCACTATTTCTTCTAGTGAGGCCCACTTGAGTTTTGGATCCGCCTCATTTTGTTGCATGTCCTAAAATGATCTTGCAAAATAGATGGACAGAGTAGATTTCTCACAAACATCAAGGTGGACGCCACCTACCATCCCAGTGACGGAACTTAAATCAGCTACACGTATGTCAGAAGGGGTCCAAAGCCCATTTTGGGAAGCTAGGGGAGAGGGTTTCGGATTCTGAAACCCTAAAACCCCCAAACCCGAAAATCGCACCCAAATCTCGGAAATTTTCCAATCTTCTCTGATATTTTCTTCAATTGGGTTAGCTCGAGACAGAGATTCACTCAACTACAAACGGTGCGACGCTCTAATTCGAATGGCCCACCAAGTGAAGCTTCTAATCAGAGCCAACCCTTTTTCAAGTACCAAATCCACCCTCTTGAAAGCTTCTTTTTTATCTTTTTTTCCCGATTTTTTTGAATATTTACAATGTCTTAAGTCTCTCGATATCCCAGCCCCTTTATCGATGAATTTGGTAGGTGGCTACAGTAGCCCCGTGACTGGGTAGGTGTTATACAACGTTATCGGCGAACAAATCCAGCCAAAAGTTATAATATCATCGATATCGGCGGATATTTAGTGATATATTGATCAATACCAAGTATTCCTTGATATTTTTTTTTCTTCCGGAGTACCTTCCGAAGGGTTTCATATCGCTAGACTGTGATATCGATAATATCGGACGATCTATCGACCGATAGTATCGATATTGCGAACACTGGTCACGAGTACCTCTTGGTGATGAAACAGTGTTTAGAAAGGCCACTAGCACATAGAAGAAATTGAAACAGATATGGTCAAAGCAAATAGTGGATAATCTTCAAGAGGCAACTGCAAAGTTATTCTTGCACAATAGTATTCCTCCACATGTTACCGATTGCCAATACACTTTCAAGCATTTGTGGATGTAACAACTGATGTGAGACCCGGGATTAAAGCGCCCAATTCTTATAACAAAGATTTGAAGTATCCAAATGAAGTGTACCAGGAAGTGTGGACTTATGTACAATCATTTAGAAGCATATGGGCGAGTAAAGGATGTATAATCATGTGCAATGGTTGTACTGATCCAACCAGATTGAGTATGATAAATTTCATGATATACTCTCACTTAGATATAATCCAGTCTTTATTATAGCCATCAATTCATCTAATGACGTGAAGAATGATGAGTATATATTTGGCCTGATGGATAGAACGGTAGAAGAAATTGGGGAGTAATACGGTGCAGATTGTCACTGATAATGAGGCAACATATTAAGTAGCAAGAAGACATCTTATGGCAAAGAGGCCTCATCTGTTTTGGTCACCTTGTGCAGCAAACTGTATTGATCTCATCCTTGAAGATATTAGGAAGAAGCCTAATGTGTCGATACTAGTTGAAAAGGCAAGATTGATCATGATATATATTTACAATCACAATTGGACAATTGCTCTTATAAAGAAATTCATTGGCGGGCGAGAGTTGTTGAGGCCTGGGGTGACTAGATTCGCCACAAATTTCATAGCCATTGAGAGTCTATACAATCATAAAGGGACACTTAGCGAGATAGTTGCATCTCGGCAATGGCTCAACTCGAAATATGGACAAAAGACGAGTTGCAAGCCTGTGGAGATGTGTGCGATTATAAGAGACAACAAGTATTGGAAGAAATTCCAAGAAATTATGAAAGCAATGTAATGCAGGGGCATTTTCACACCAGGCTCGAGTGGGGTTGCCTATGAGATGCAGGGCACACTCTGGGTAGGCAGCCTGTGTGAGACAGGTGGCTCGTGTGAGGCGGTACCCATGCGATTTGGGGCCCACGAGGGGGGTTTGGCCGAGGTCCTAACCCATGAGATGTGGGGCCTGGGCTATAAGATAAAGGGATTGATTCTCCATGCTCTAACAGTTCGAGCTTTTAGAGCAAGTGGTTAATTGTCCTGCATCAAATTGGTATCAGAGCGGGAGGTCTCGTGTTCGAGACTCCTCACTAGGGGTGATTAATGCAGGGGCATTTTCACACCGAGCTCGAGTGGGGTTGCTTGTGGGATGCAGGGGCACACTCGGGGTGAGGGGCCCATGTGAGGCGGGCCCCGCCTGTGTGAGGCGGGTGGCTTGTGTGAGGCAGTACCCATGTGATTTGGTGCCCACGAGGGGGGTTCGGCTGAGGTCCTAACCCATGAGATGTGGGGCCCGGGCTATGAGATAAAGGCATTGATTTGCAATGCTCTAACAGCTCGAGCTTTTAGAGCAAGTGGTTAATTGTCCTGCATCACAATGGAGCCTTTGATCAAGGTGGACTTTCTTTATGAAGCTATGGACAAGGCAAAGTGGTCAATTAAACGTAATTGTAAACACTACAAGGAATATTGGAAGCTCATAGATGGGCGTTGGAATAAACAGCGTCATGATCTCCACAAGGCAGGTAAACACAAGTTACAGGGATTAAATTTAGTTATTCTTTTTCCTTTGGTTCTTTATGTAATGTTGATAATTTGATATGTTATATTGTTCTCTCTTCTAATCAACTTGCAAGCTTCTTTTTAAACCCACAACTCCGATATGCAACTACATACAAAGATGTTAATGAGATTACTATCGGTTTGAAGAATGTTATAAAAAGGTTGGAGCCAGATGTTGATCCTATTAATGAAGTTAATAATTATTTACATATGTAGATTATATAGTGTAGAGTCTGAGACTAGTGGTACTTATTATTAGCTACTATTTCAGAGGTAGAGGTGTTTGAACTAGCAATGGGCATATTTAAAGATCCACCGGCACGAGCTACAATACAAAGAACCAATCTAGGTAGGTGTATTAAGTTATAAACTATTAAGTATGTTTTTGCAAATTTAATTAACTAAATAATTGATATATGATATATTTCTTTGTTATCTATGCAGCCCAACGGTAGGTCAATTATAGAGAAAGTGTACCTACACTTTAGAATATTGCAATAAAAATCTTGAGTCGATGTACATCATCTACTAGTTGTGAAAGAAATAGGAGCACTTTCGCCCACATCCATATTAAGCAGGGGAATCGATTGAAGGAGATAAAGGTGCAAAGAAATGTGTTTATCCACTACAATGTGAGGTTGTGGTTGAAAAACATGAAGAAAGAAAGAGGGCAAACTGGCAACCAAGTGTAATATTGCCCAATAAATTTGGACTATATTTTTGTTGAAGACAACCACCCTCTTCTTCCATGGCATGAACAAAGGAAGAAAGGTAAAGAAGCAGCCAAAAGTGAGGAGCTTGAATACCCAGAACTCGTTGCAGAAACTGCTTAGAGCCATCCTCCAGAGCCCATTATTGAAGAAGATGACAAAGTTGAATGTAGTAGCAGTGCGACTCATATTGATAGTCATAGCAGTGCCAATGATGGTGGTGGTGATGCACCTGCTGCTTGTGTTGCTCAACACATTATAAAGCCGTATACAGATCGTGTGAGGCTGATGAGCACCGACGTGGTATACAAGGCCGGACTTATGAGTTTACCGAGTCACAATACAACCAGTCGAGGGGAGGAGCATCATGGAGAGGCTGAGACCAGTGGCACTCATAAAGCACCAGGACATCAGGAGGCTTACGAACATTATGGATATGGTTACGGTCCTTAAAGATACACAGAGCCTGTTGCACCACTTTCGTGTTGGAGTAGTCCTGATCAGCAGTATGTATATGGATATCCAGATACATATCCAAATCCAAGTTATTCGTCATCAGTATCACAGTCTCAGCAGTACAAGCAGTAGTATTGACTATTTCTCTAGTGCTAGTGGATATCCTTACTCGGGATTAAGGTCAATTCCTAGTCATGATCAGTCTTCCTCAGGTTTCGTTTACCTACTCTTTCCATCCGACTCTAGTTATTATGGATATGCAGCAATAGCACCTGTTGTACAGCCACAGGCGCAATCAGATGATGATGAGGATGTGAAGGTCGACCAACCACAACTAACCAGTTTTTCATTTTGGTGGTGACTGGTGAGGTGATTGGTGAGTTTTTATTAAGACTTAAGAATAATGTTTTTTTTAGAGATTATTCACGTTTAAGGAAATCGGTAAGTATTAAGTATTTCTACACTTACATTATTGCATACACCTGTCACACATATTCTCCAAGCAAGCACGGACTAGTGAATAAACTAGTGAGTATCGATACTTCTTGGACATATTAGACTATTAGTAATATATGATATCAATTTATGACATATCAAAAAAAAAAAAAAAAAATCAACACCAGAACTTACAGTAGGTCAACCCACCAGGACATCATTCTTTCCAAAGAATAGTCCAATACACCATTAAATACATGGTCAAAATAACCAAAAAAAAAAAAAGGATAGATTCATGAATATCTCATTTTTTTTCCTATTTTTTTTTTTATATTTTTTCATATTTTTTTGCTTCAAAAATAATTCTAACTAATATGGGCCGATATGGACTCGATTCTGATACATGACGTTGTATCGTCTCATTTTTCAGTAAGGCCGATACAGCGGCCGATACCGTCATTGAGAACCATGGCTACTATAGTCCACTCCCCGTGGTCTATCCACTTGCTAGCCCAACAACAATTCAACAGTGCATAGTTTTGTCTCCTAAACAATGGAAAACTATTATGCATAACTTATTTTGTAATGTTTTGAATTATAAGTTTGCAGTCATGTCTTTTTGGGCCCCGTCTGGATACTACCAAATAAGTAGCTTTTTTAACTTATGTAAGTTAATAAGTTACTTTTCTTAAGTAAGTTAGCTTGGTTATTAAACTTAAATAAGTAGTTTTTTAGAAGAAGTAACTTATTTTCATAAGTTATTTTTTATTGCTTTTTAACTTCCAAAAGTAACTTATTTCCTTCATTTTCATTGGTGACACAGCAACCAAGGAAATTATTTAAGGGAATATGCTCTCTATGGCCATGAACCCCTTTTAAGTTCATGAGATTAGGAAATCATCCATTGAATGGGTAGATGATCTAGTGGGTCCCACATGAACCCATATCGAGGTGGCCCCACATGATGGACGATCCACATCAAATGTTCACCCCTAAAGATGAATGACCCACCTCCAAGGCAAGCCCCTCATGATGAGCAACCCACACTGAAGGTGGGGCCCACATGATGGGCAACCCACATCAAAGGTGGGCTCCGCATGATGGGCAGTTAATAATGGTGGGCCCCACATGATGGATGGTCCACATCAAGGTCGGCCCCACATGATGGATGGTCCACATCAAGGTGGGCCCCACATGATGGACAATCCACATCAAAGATCAGCCTAATGATGAGTAACACATATCCAAGGCAAGTCCCGCATGATGGACGGCCCACATCAGAGGTGGGCCCACATGATGGACGATCCACATCAAAGGTGGGCTCCACATGATGGGCAATGGATATTGAAGATGGGCCACCACATGATGGACAAGAACATTGAAAGTGGACCCCACATGATGGATGACTAACATCAAAGGTGGGCCATACCTAATGAACTGTGCACATTGAAGATCAGCCCCTATGATGAATGCCCACAACCAAGGTGGGCCCTGCATGATGGATGGCCCACATCAAAGGTGGGGCTCACACAATGAACGATCCACATCAAAGGCTGGCCCCACATGATGGATGGTAGATGTGAGGAGGACCAAACAGATTTTCGGGATAATTAACTGTGATTTTGGAAACCAAATATGCCTTTATACTTTTTAGATGATATGTATGTTGTTTACTAAACATACTTTTTTCGAAAGATAAATATACTTATCTGTTGATTAAGTAGAAACCAAGATAAGCTAGTTGTGGCATAAGTAGCTTATCTAAAGCAACCTACAATCCAAACACCCCCTTTATGTCTCCTAAAGTTTCATCGGAAAAAATCCACATGTTCCTAATGTTTCCACCAAACTGTGATGTATATTACATGATACATGAGATGTTTCCTGATGCTTCCTGCAATTTTTCTGGCTTTTGTATCCTAAGGGCATCAAGATACACGGTGCGATACTGATATATAAAATATTCTCACATAATTTTCCCAATAAATTCTCTTTATTGAACCTAGGATGAACCACCACAGTGCTAGTGAGCCAACCTCTGAGATCTTCTAAGCAAAATCTGCAAACATTTTTGTGTTTATAAAAAAAAAAATATATATTTAATTTCTTTTATGTTATTTTTTATGGAGAGCAATCAAAATGTATGCATATAACTTTATATAGACACTTCGCAGAATTGTCTTTCTTTTCTTCTTCTTCTTTTCAGAATTAGACACTTTCTAGGTTGGGATTGGGAGTTTGGGAGCCTCTCCTAGTTCATAACTTTTTTCTAAACAGCATTTCCTATCTCCAGTCTGGAATTGGTTCCCATTTAATGTAAATCTAAGATATGGCCTATAGGTGAAATAACATTATCATCATCTGAAAGTATTTGCCATTTGTTTTATGTTAGCAAGTGTCACTTTTATGTAGTACTAGGTTTAGAGTAATTTGAACTGAAATACAGGATGATGTAATGATAATCATAATGCATGGAACCATCATGGTTTCACATAAAATATTAGAATCTGGGGTTGGGAAACCAAGGCAACATTTTTATTTGGTTTAGAATGTCAAAGGAGTTTTCTTATTACGAAGTGAAATGTTGCTTCCTTAATTTAGGCAGCTTGCTTTTGAAACACACATTCCACCAATGAAAACTCTTTATCTTCCTTTAGCAGGAGATTAAATTTGATGCATGACGAATAGTCTAAACTAAATATGGTGCAAAGAAATTATAAACAGATTAAACGGGCTATTCAAAGCATAGAATATATTAACCTACCACAAATCTAAGAAATCAAATAAACAATAAAATTCAGATTTCAAGTTAAATCACAATCCCACAGTAAACTAAACCATATAGAACATGAATTTTAAAGGATTAATGGAAGGTAGAACTTCTACTTTAGCATAGGCTTAGGCTTAATTCAAAGGGGCTGATTTGGTATCTCTAGGGTTAAAGATATGAGAATCTAGGGTTAGGGTTCGAGTATGTAAGGTTGGGGATTTGAAAGGAATTAGAGCTTTGGAATGATTTGGGAATTTAGGATCTTATAGGAACTAGAGGATTAGGGTTTCATAGAGAATTGGAGATTAAGGCTTGGGAAAATAAAAATAAATAAAAACAATGGTTTATAAGGGAATGGGAACTAGGGGTGTACATGAACCGAGTTAGCTCGGTTAGCTCGCTTGACTTGACTCGAAAAAGCTCAATTCAACTTGGTTCGAAGCTGAGTTCGAGCTGATTTTTTTGAGCTCGAAAAAATTTCGAACCAAGTTTGAGCTTGCCCGAGCTCGACTCGACTCAGATCGAACCCCAACTTGAATCGAACTAGTTCGGTGACTTGGTTACTTTAATATTGATGTTGCTCACCAAGTGTTTGATGAAATGACTCAACGAAGTGTTGGCTAGTTGCAAGGAAGGTATGTATATGAAATAAATATCATTTTTTCTTGATTTTGATGTTGCCTAGAAGGTGTTTGATGAAAATACTTGTAAACAGCTGACGTTGTTTTACACACAGTGAGAAATTGAAAGTGCACAGCATGTGTTTGTGAAAATGCCGCAGTGGCTCGATTTTGGCTCAACCTCGGCTCGAACTAGCCCGAGCTATTGACTGAACCAAGAAGAGTTGGCCAATTAGGCTCGAAGACCGAGTCGAGCCAAGTTCGAGCTGGGGTCAGCTAATGGCCGAGTTGAGGTCGGCTCGACTCGCTGTACACCCCTAATGGGAACTAGGGTGGTTTAAAGGATAAGAAGAAGAATCGAAGAGAGTGAAGAAAGGAAGTAAGGTGGCAAGCCGTACAGTTGTACGGCCCTATCCGTACAGTTGTACGAACAGGTAGTCCATACGAGTGGGGCTTGATAGAGATTGGATGGGTTGGGTTTTGGTGGAGGCAGGGATAAGAGAAGATGGGTTTGGGTTTTGGCAGAGAGAAGAGTAAAGGGATTAAGGTTTGGAGAAGAAAAGAGGGATTTGAGAAGAATATGAGAAAGACAAGAGAGAAGTACCTTTTAAAAGAGAGATAAGAGGGGAAAGATTAGGCTTCACACCTTGGCATTACACCATCAATCTCCATTCATAAGAGAATCCATTCACGGGAAGAGAAATCTTGAAAGCAAAGAAATTTCATTAAAAAAACATCCATCCTTAGGATTGGACGTGTCCCCCCTAATAGTCTCAAAAAAAACCTTTTTACAAAAAGACACTCGTAGATTAAATTTTCAACATAAAGACGCTCAATGGAATAAAAGTTGTTCCTAACTTCCTAACCTCAACCAAAATATCAAAATAAATCCAACACGAATAATCCACTAAATAAAATAAAATAAAAACAAATCTAAACATCATAAAGTCTACGATCAATGTGATCTAAGATCACAATGATCCAACCGTCCGATCAAAGCGTCCTTAAGTTCCAACCATCCGATCGACGTGTCCTCGCAATCCAACGATCCAAACTACTCAATAAGCAACCCAAATGCATCTTCCTAGTGTAGGGTCTTTGACGATGAATGATCATGCATGTGGGGTCTTTGATGTGGCCTACCCGGACCCATGTAGTGGTCACCAAGCCAAAGTGAAACTGGAGTTGATCTCCTCCTCCTAGTATACTCTTTAAGGTGCTCGGATGTCCTCATCAAAATTCCTAGAAAAAAGGAATGTGCCCTTCACGTGGTTATGAAGCTAGGTTACAATACCGCCTTGGCCACCCTTATTACATGATACAGGTGTGAACCAGTCCCTTTTTTAAAAAAAAAAAAAAGCCATTATTAGTTAATACAAGCTGATAGGGGCCATTGGCACCGATACAGGGTTGATACAAGCTGATACGGCCAAAAAGTTTCCATTTCAATTCTATTTATTTTCAAATTCTCTCTTGTTTTCCCACTTTTTCTTCATTTCAAGCATGAAAGAAGCTTTGAGACATTTTTCTACTAGATCCAAGCCTATTTTAAGGATCAATAACACAAGAGGTAATCAACAAATTGAAGTGGAATGGACCATTTTGGGAAAAAAAAAAAAAAACAAAGGGATAAACCAAAACTTCTTTCATTTTTTATTTTTTTCCATATTATGTGTTGTGCTTCAATGAAATGAGCCCTAATCCATGGAAAATACTTGACTTGTGTTTGATTAGGGCCGATTTGTTTACTTTCAGTAGGTCACACCTATTTGTTTGCTTTCAGTAGATCATGCAGTGACACGCACACAGGCATGCAAAATTAGGGCCTACTTGACACACAAAATTAGGGCCTATTTGTTTACTTTTAGTAGGTCAAGCTGATAGACAGTATTCTTACCAAACAATAGCCCATTACACTACATGTCATGCACGCGCACACATTATGCATATATATGTATATATTCTAGATCCTCCCATTTTTCTTTTGTTTCTGGAAATTTTTCAGCGAAAATTAAAAATAGGCCAATAACAGTGATTGGTACAACCTGCAAGAGGGCTAATGCGGGACAATTAACCACTTGCTCTAAAAGCTAGAATTGATAGAGCATGGCGAATTAATCCTTTTATCTCATAGCCCAGGCCCCACATCGCATGGGTTAGGACCTCGGCCGAACCCTCCTCATGGGCCCCACATCACATGGGTACCGCCTCACACAGGTGGGGCCCACCTCACACGGGCCACCCACCCTGAGTGTGCCCCTGCATCCCACAGGCCACCCCACTCAAGCCCGATGTGAAAATGTCCCTGCATTAATCACCCCCGACGAGGAGTCTCGAACACGAGACCTCCCGCTCTGATACTACTTTGATGCAAGACAATTAACCACTTGCTGTAAAAGCTCAAACTAATAGAGCATGGTGAATTAATCCATTTATCTCGTAGCCCAAGCCCCACATCACATGGGTAAAGACCTCAGCCGAACCCTCATGGGCTCCACATCACATGGGTACCGCCTCACACGAGCCACCCACATCACACGGGTGGGGCCCACCTCACACAAGCCACCCACCTCACTCGGGCCGCCCACCCCGAGTGTGCCCCTGCATCCCACAGGCAAGGTGTTCCGTAACGGTAATGGTGGTCGTAACGGCCATCACCGTTACCTTTACAATATGGGGCATAACGATTGTGACGGTCCCGTAACGGCCGTTACGGTCTCTCTTATTTATTTATTTATTTATTGAAAAACCTCCGAAAAACTTGTATCTGCCCCATAATGTTGATTAAAAAGTATGAAAAACCTATATGTCCCATAATAGACCATAACGGGGCTATTATGGCCTTTATAGGGAATGTAATGGGTTGTTATTACGGGTCATTTTTTTCAATAACGGTTGTTACGGCCGTTACAACCCCATAACGTGTAACAGTTGCCACCGTTACCTTTACATAACAGCCTTTACAACCTCATAACGGCCTTTACAGCACACCATCCACAGGCCACCCCACTCGAGCCCATTATGAAAATGCCCCTGCATTAAGGGCCGACACTAATATTCAAAACCTTGGTCCTTCTATCAAGATGCAACATTCTTATATTTAAAAGAAGTGGGTTTCAACTGGCTTTCTAAAGTAGGAATGTAGTTAACAAGCTTACCAGGAGCAGGTTCCCAATAACTAGTCACAATGCTCACACCCTATCCCTAAATGGAAAAACTCACAAATGAGCGTGTTGTTAGCATATTCATTCTATTAAAGAAAAAGAGAAAAGAATAGAATGTTTATCCTATAGAAACATATTGGAATATGATGCCCTAGAAATCAAAACAAAATCAAATGACAGAAATAACATTAAATAGGATCTAAGGAGCAACGAAAATGAGGTAAACAGGAAAGCATGTTTATACTGGAATTTTGGTCTTAATGTTGCAGTTTTAACATGGATCTGCTTAACTAGAACCCTTTCCTCTGGTGACCCTCAGAACCATTAGTTCTGACATTAACGCTCTATACAACTTGGGTTTTATGTGATTACAGGTGATGGAATAGAACTTGCTTCACCTAGCTATTATTTAATATAATCCTTACGCACTGAGATAGTGTAACATGAGAAAATAGCCACATAGATATTATCCAAGCTCCACCACATATCCAAAAACAACAAAATACAATGTGTGAACTTGATTGGCATGGCATATATCCCAAAATTAGAGACCAGAAAGGTTAATTATTTTTCTTTCTTTGTTTTTCTTTTTCTTCTTTTCTTTTTTATTCTTTTTTCATTCTTTTTTTTTTTTTGGTAGTCTTAAGGAGACGACAAGAAACAATCCATAGAGGTTTTTTGTTTTTTTTTTTAAAGTTTTTTAAAACAATCCATAAAGTTCTACTGACCTGTGTCAAAAATCGTGGAAGCATAATCTTTAAAAGTTGTTCAAGGACCTGTGTCCCAGTTGATTCAATCACTTGCGCCGGTATTGCTTGAAATGCAAAAGGGATATCAATAACAACCTGAATACGATAACTTTGTCAAAAGCAACTCGAAGAACATACCAACCACAAATTAAATTTCATGTCAAGAGTTGATGTTCATCACATGACAATGAGAAATCGCACGGCAGTCACCTCAATAGTAGTATCTGAAGTAAGCTGCTGCACTGATGAGTTGCCCAGATTGGAGTTGCAGGATATTTTATTCACCATTGAAGCTGCATTTCCCATACCAAATCAATGTCAAAGGACTCCTGAAAAGGCATTGCATAATTCAATTATGAGCTACAACTTCAGCTTCAATTAATTGTTACCACATTAGAAAAGAAACTTGTTTCAAGATAACTTCTGCAGCAGTAAGGAAAAATGGCCAAAATTACAGATTCTTGCCAGGCAGGAATCTGAAGTTGAAAAGTACACACCAAATAAATAATCGACTTCCTGATGAAAGGGGAGAACTTTGGAGATTGATTGTTAACGTTGTGGGTCCTGAATGTGGGCTTTAAGTCCTATATTTCAGTATGAGTCTACAGATTGAGTCCAAAAAAGGTTACACACAATTCACAAGAACATTAAACAGGAGAATCGTGCAAAATGGCACCCTTCAAGGAATTTCCGATGGATAAGGAATTTCAAAAAGAAAACCTAAGGCGACATTGTGGAAAGAAAATCTAGGACATCGCTGCAATAGCCAAAACAACTTCACCCTTTTTGAAGGTGCATTCCATGAACTCTCAAAAGAATCTCTATTACTATCATTAACAAATTATTAGGGAATAAAATTTCCTATAATCCATCAGAATTGATGTAGAAAAATACTTGAATACCTTCCACAATATACATTATTAGAAAACCATACACTCTTGACATATATAAGACTGAGATCTAATCATACACTCTTGACATGTATAAGACTGAGATACCCTTATACATGACTAGAAAACCTACACTCTTGACATATATAACACTGAGATACCCTTAAAAATATACAAGACAATACCTCAAGAGTCGAATATCTTCCCCAATGTTTCCCTCAGATAATGGTACAATCCTAGATATCTGTGAAATTAAAATTATCGACGATATTGATACATGTTTTCGTAGTACAAGAGTGCAAGACATATAATGCTAACGACACATAAAACCTTGCTTGTCTTGCTCCAGAATTTCGTGCTTTGCAACATGAATCTCTTTCAGTGTAGAATCCAAACCAAAACCAACCTTCCACCACCACTAGCCTAGCAGTACAAAGTTCATCTGACCTATAGATTTGATTCTGTGCTCACCAAAACTCCCCGGCTCACATACATCCTTCCAGGTGACAAGATCATACTTCTGTCCCCTTCCGAATCGTGCCACGAGAATCTTCTAATGATGGATTTGAACTTTGACACAACATAAAACCTTGCTTGTCTTGCTCCGGAATTTCATGCTTTGCAACATGAATCTCTTTCAGCGTAGAATCCAAACCGAAACCAACCATCCACCACCACTAACATAGCAGCACAAAGTTCATCTGACCTATAGATTTGATTTTGTACTCACCACAACTCCCTGGCTCACATACATCCTTCCAGGTGACAAGATGTGATGTAGGATACATGTATGGATGTCATGTTTCACAGGAGATTATTCAAAGGACAATTCAAAGCATACAAATCCTAGGACCTATGGGTTATGGGCCAAGCCCACTAAACAATAATTTCAGCAGAACAGTTTACCAAACAGCAAAAATTCATGTCATTTCATTAGAAATCATCCCCACATGCACACAATCATATAAAGATTAAATCGCAAGATGTCAAGGTTGTTAGAACAACCCCTTAGCACAAAATATCAACAAAATACTCATGGGCAGATTCATACACAAATAGAATTTACCATACTGATTCACCACATAAACTATGTTTAGAGGAGATGAAGATCAAGTGGGATATGGGGAGGAATAAATCTGTAATTTGGGAATTGAGGGTTGTGGGAGGAAATTGGGAGAAGGTTTTATGTGGGATGCAGGGACATGGGGTGTCGAGGTTTTAGGCGCAATGAATTGAAAGATTTAGGCTAAATAGGATCAAAGAGGTTTTTTTTAAGGAGTAGAACAAGAAGGAAAGACCATACCTTGCATAAAATAAACACGTGAGTGAGTCGCACGCCCGCAAAAAGATGGAATCTCACCACCTTGCTCCAAGTCTCATGGAGAGTTCTTCCAAGTCGCATGGAAGAAAGAAAGGCTTCTCTTTAGAAAACAAACGTGTGCTCTCTCTCTAGGGTTGGACGTTCTCCCCCCCCCCCCTAAATAGAGTTTTTACATTTAAAAGTAAAATGACCAACATGCCCCTTTTAAAAATCTAGCAAAGTAAGGGCCCACTAAGAAATCCAAACCAACCAAAATGTGCAGAAAAATAACAAAACATAAATGGACACTAAAACTGAAAAAGGATTTGATCACATGGTGGGCCACCATGTGATCGGACGCGATCCAACGGTCGGATCTCAACCAAAACTCTCAAAAACTATCCTGGCACTCCAAATAATGCAGCCCATGTGCATCCTCCCAGTCTAGGGCCTTCATGATGCACATCCTATGCACATGGGGTCTTCAAAGTGGCCCACAGGCTAGGCCCAAGTAGTGATCACCCAAATAAAGTGTGGGCTGGGTTGGGCCAGGGCCTGGGGCTCTCCTACGGCGACGCTGGTACACTCTGATGTCCTCATCAAGATGATACTTCTGTCCCCTTCCGAATCATGCCACAGGAATCTTCTAAGGATGGATTTGAACTTTGGCACAACTTTTATCGGACGTTGTAGCAACAATGCAAAGTAAATTAGGACATTTTCGAAAACCACCTTGATCATGACAATCCTCCATCTAAACACAACAGTTTCTCTTTCTAACTAGCAAGTTTCCTGTTACATTTATCAATAGCCCCATTTCATACTTCAGTCCCAGGGTCTTCCAGGATTTACCAGGAAGCCCAAATGTTTAATTAAAAAAGAAATAGCACGGTAACAAAACATAAATGGACACTAAAACTGAAAAAGGATTTGATCACATGGTGGGCCACCATGTGATCGGACGCGATCCAACGGTCGGATCTCAACCAAAACTCTCAAAAACTATCCTGGCACTCCAAATAATGCAGCCCATGTGCATCCTCCCAGTCTAGGGCCTTCATGATGCACATCCTATGCACATGGGGTCTTCAAAGTGGCCCACAGGCTAGGCCCAAGTAGTGATCACCCAAATAAAGTGTGGGCTGGGTTGGGCCAGGGCCTGGGGCTCTCCTACGGCGACGCTAGTACACTCTGATGTCCTCATCAAGATGATACTTCTGTCCCCTTCCGAATCATGCCACAGGAATCTTCTAAGGATGGATTTGAACTTTGGCACAACTTTTATCGGACGTTGTAGCAACAATGCAAAGTAAATTAGGACATTTTCGAGAACCACCTTGATCATGACAATCCTCCATCTAAACACAACAGTTTCTCTTTCTAACTAGCAAGTTTCCTGTTACATTTATCAATAGCCCCATTTCATACTTCAGTCCCAGGGTCTTCCAGGATTTACCAGGAAGCCCAAATGTTTAATTAAAAAAGAAATAGCACGGTAACTAACCCCCCCCCCCCCCCCCCCAAAAAAAAAAAAAACCAGTTATTGAAGGAACCAAACTATCTTCCAAGCTGAGACTGAAAATACTGCTTTTCGCCAGATTCACCGATAACCTTTACATGATCTCATAGCATCCAAGGATGTGATTAAAAATTTGAGCTTCTTGCAGCAAACTATTGCCGAAGATAAGGATGTCATCAGCATACAACATATGAGATGTCCTGAGCCCATCTCTGCCCATCACTGTCCCCAAAATCAGCCTAACCTCCATCCCTTTCTTTAACAGTATGCTTAAAGCGTCGACAACTATAGTGAAGACTGAAGAGAAAAAGGGACGTTGGATCCCTTCGCAAAACCTCCACTACCACAGGGGGAAAAAAAACTTCTGAGATCTGGTGATTAAAATTTTTAAACCAGGAAGAGTTTATGCAGACCTTAATCCACTTACACCACATTTCAATGCAGCCCATACATTGCCTAAGATGTATCAGAAAATGCCAATTGACACAGTCATACTACTCGTATGGCTTCTACATATGAACCTTTAGCAAAACGCCTCTCCATCTTTTCTTCTGATATTCATCCACCAACTCTTGACCAATGAATGGACCTTAAGAAGCCAATCTCCCTTCCACAAAGGCACGGTGGGACTGAGAAATACTATTCCCAAGAACCCCTTTTTACATTGCTGTCATTACTTCCCCAATCAACTTGTGTATTCAGAAGGTGTGGGGAATCAGACAATGTGTGTTAGTCCCATGTAGCTTCTTCCACACAATGAAGGCAATATTTCTTCAAATGGGGATAGATGGGTATGAACCTAAGCAAGGATGGGATTTCTCAGTGAAAACCTTTTAATTGATGCTTCAAAACCACTCCAATCCACAAGACAGAGATCTGATTCGACACATCCGCATGTATGTAGGACCCCCTAGGGAGGTGGCTTTCAGCCAGCTGGTGGAAAAGAACGAAATTCTCACCCTTGATAATCTGAGGAAGACAGACATGATACTGTCAGATGGATGCATCATGTGTTTGCATGGTGAAGAAACAATGGATCATCTATTTCGACATTGCTCATATTCTCACAAAGTTTGGGAGAGGTTTTTCACACTTCTGGAGACCATCTGGGTAATGCCTAAGAAGATTGAAGATCTATTTAAGAAGAGAATCCTTTCGCATATAGTTTTCTTAGCTATCTCATGGACAATTTAGCTAGAGCGCAATCGTCGAACCTTCAACAATAAGGCCGCTAGTCCCAACCAAGTGTTTCACATAGCCAAGTGATCAGTCATAAAGTAGTCAAGTGCTTCCAAAGCCCTTATTGGTGTTGACCCCACACGATGTGAATCGTTTAGACTTATAGAGGTGTTAATGTAGGGGCATTTTCACACCGAGCTCGAGTGGGGTGGCCTGTGGGATGCAAGGGCACACTCGGGGTGAGCGGCCCCTGTGAGGTGGGTGGCTCGTGTGAGGAGGTACCCATGTGATGTGGGGCCCACGAGAGGGGTTCGGCCAAGGACCTAACCTATGAGATGTGGGGCCTGGGCAATGAGAAAAAGGAACTGATTCGACATGCTCTATCAGCTTGAGCTTTTAGAGCAAGCGGTTAATTGTCCTGCATCAGGTGTGTTGTACCAATTTGTAATCTTGAAACATTCACTAAATTTTCCAGTCCCCTTACCCAATTAAACCCAACCTAAGCCTGGATTTAACCCAAAACCTCACCAAAAGCCCCTCGAACCCAAGAGGACTCACATGGAAAGATTCAAGACGTGCAGGATCCAATCGAGCCTAGGTTTGGGGCCCACAAAATTTCATTTTTTTATGATTTCCCTCGACGAGGAGAAAATTCATGGGGCTTTGATGTCAGATTCCACGATCTAACGGTCCATTTTGAATCCCATCGAATTGAATTTCCAATGCACTCAAGGGGTCGTTTGGGAGCATGTATTCAGTGGTAATTGGTGTGAATCAATAAAGTTAGTGCATTTGGGAGAATGTATTCGGTGTGAATTGGAATCCATTTCACACCCAATACACCAAAACCTTCTTGTTTTGAAAACACACCAAGACCCTGTGATTCCAATTCACATCAATTCCAATTCGTATGGATACCAATGTGTATCAAATACACACTCCCAAACGACCCCTAATTTCAACTCAATCCAAGCTCTAGGCACCAACTTATGTGTGGAAAGCCAGAAGGTGCATAGAAATAGGTTGACTGTTGCAGAACAAAATTTTGACCCAACTTGCAAACCACATATCTCTCTAATCCCTAGGAATTTTACCCCCAAAGAAAAACCATTAGTTAGTACAAAAATAACCTTTCCAACAAGCTATAGAACACCCCGATCTGACACGAAAGTACCATGTTGTTCCGATCGAGAAGCCCAAAGGTGCATAGGCTCAACTTTGTGCAGGAAACTTTTTTTTAAAATGATTGTCCTATCCTAGCATGGAAATCTAAAACCCAATTTCCATTTTCCTATGAAACTTTGACCCACTTTCTACCAAAACCCTAGGAGGCTTAGTTTGACCCTAACCTCTCGTTTTTCTTTTCTTTTCTTTTCTTTTTACATAAAACTACACCCCTAACTTCCTTGGACAACGAAATCCAAATTCTGACCCTCCAAAGCTCTAGGATTCTTACAAATGTCCAAATCTCATCCATGATCCATCCAATGTTTTAAATATCGACGATATCGGCGGATATATCCCACGATATATCTTGTATCCCACCTGTGCAATACGAAACGCACAGGTAGTGCCGATATATCCCACATGTTCGATCCAATGAGCATTTTCAATTTACAATCCCTTTTTTTTTTGTTGAAATTATGTTAAATCAATGTTAAATGGTTATAAAACCATTGGTTCTTTATATTTCACATTAAAAATCATGGAGTTGAAGATTTGATTTTGATATCCATTGGTTCTTTTTGTTCTCCATGTTTTTTTCGAAATTTTCCTTCAACCAGCTATCAATTGAGACTAATTTCGAAGTATTTATGAGTATTCGATGAAATGATCATCACATACTGATGAGGACATCAGACCCTTCAAAGTTTATCAAAGACGAAGGTTGTCAACGAATACATCTTTATGGCTCAATGATGGTTCGTGGCACAACTAAGGAGGATTTTGAAGACCTTACACGTGTCCCTTGATTAATTGAAGGCCCCACATTAGGAGGACACATATGTAGGATGAGTTAGAAGACCAATCTGTTATGCGGGACTTTTTAGAAAGCTTTGTTTTGCACTTGTTTTTTATAGGGGTAGTTTAGTCATTTCTTCTTTAATCCGAATTTTATAAATAGGTGTTTTCTACCCTAAACCTAATGATGTTTTTTAATGAAAGCTTGGTGCCTCCTTCCCCTTTCTCTCTGTGGTAATTTCTTCTCTTCCCCTGATCTCTTCTCTTCTTCTAAATTATGTTTCTAACCCTCCAACCTTCTTCTTCTCTTTCTATACCTAGTATTCTTTTATTGCTACTGTTTACAATTAGATTCTTAAAGTCCCCTTATCCTGAAAATTTGAGAATTGATCTCAACCCTCTTTCAGATTTTCCAACCGTCCCTATTCCAGAATTCCTTTGATTTCCTGGATTAGAAAAGTTGCATTGACCGTTGGATTGAAACCATGCAAGATCAAGAGGTCCCATCCCTCGCTGGATCCAATCCACGCATGATTTGAATACGGTACTGCAGGATTGTGATGATGGTCTTCAACCATTGCATGTTTCCTTTGTTATTATCCTTACTATGATGAGGAATGTTGAATATTTCAAACAATTTGCTTAGTTTATTTCGCTGGATAATTTCTGTGCTCACACATGTATTCTAGTTTAGACCGTCCAGCATCAAATTTGGCATTTGAGCTTTAGGTTTTGCATGGTTTTTGTTAGATCGAGTTATCTGAACTTAGGATCATCTGTTTTCTCATCTAGGATTGTCTAGATAATTCCAGACCTACATCCCACAAAAATTGCGAACCTGAGTTTTCAGATTCCCAATCCTGTGAGATATAAATCTGAATTTTCAGATTTGTGTTTTCATTCTAGTTAAATCTGAAAATTTGCAGCATTCATACATCATATAGAAATAGGATCATACATCCATATTGAGGTCTGTTCAAACCTTAGAGTCGAGCTTAGGAAAATCGAGTTCGAGTTTTTGGTGTATGCCCACTAGAAGAGGTAAGGGTTTTGGCCGACACCCCATCATGAGTAACGAACAATTAACTGATCACCTCGCTCAATTACTCCAAAAGATAACTGTCATAGAGACATCCAACAAAAATATCGAACGAAAACTAACCGCCATCAAAGCTAGACTTGAGCGATTAGAGGCATCACAAAGGGAGAACCCCACTGTTGGGAGAGATGTGCAGTCGCAGGCAGGTGGTGCTGGTGAGGAGCCAGCCCTTAGACAAACCCCCACTAATGGCGGGCATGTGGGTAGAGAACGGGCATATCAGGACCGCTTTAATTCTGACGAGAGGGACATAAATAATGTCAGGATTGATGCCCCGAGCTTTGATGGTCGCTTTCACCCCAAGGCATTCCTTGATTGGTTAGCTGACATGGACCACTATTTTCGGTGGCATGAGATGTCAAATAACCAACAAGTGCGGTTTGCGAGATGAAAGCTATACTAAGAGAGTACTTCCCTCTCTCTTATCACTAGAAACTCCTAGAACAATGGCAATCTTTACGCCAAAGATCCATGCCTGTCATGGAATACATCTCAAAATTTGAGGAATTCATGATGCGGTGTGACATTGAGGAAGACCATCTAGTAACGCTCATGCGTTTCAAGACAGGTCTTCGATCGGATCTTCAGCGCGAGCTTTGGGCTCGTCCCATGACAAATTTGGATGAGATTTACCAAGTGGTGCAAGAATCAAAGCAGTATCTGAAGACTCATATCACAAGATGGCTCGATTCCCGAGATTCCGATGTTAGGACTGGTTCTCAGGGAATTAGACCCAACATTAGTAATCAACCCAGGGCACAGGCGAATGTTCCGCCTAGGCTACACCAGAGGTACCAGTAGAGTTACCCCACAAGGTAGCCCCAGTCTTAGAGGAGTACAGGGATGTATTCCTTGAGGATTTGCTGGATGAGTTGCCACCCATGAGGTACATTCAGCATGCCATTGATCTTGTCCCTGGGACAACTCTACCAAACCTTCCTCACTATAGGATGAACCCTCCAGTGCATGCAGAGTTGAAGAAGCGGGTAGATGAGCTCCTGCGAAAGGGTTTCATCCAGGACAGCATGAGCCCGTGTGCCATACCCGCTTTACTGAAACCTAAGAAAGATGGCACTTGGTGCGTGTGTGTGGACAGTAGAGCCATCAACAAAATCACGGCCAAGTATAGGTTTCCCATACCTAGGCTTGATGACATGTTAGACATGATAGCTAAGTCTACCATTTTCTCCAAAATAGATCTCAAGAGTAGATATCACCAAATCCGTATACGCCCCGGTAATGAATGGAAGACAGCCTTCAAGACAAAGGATGGGCTATTTGAGTGGTTGGTCATGTCATTTGGCTTGACTAACACACCCAGCACTTTCATGCGAGTGATGATCCAGGTCTTGAGACCATTCACGGGGAAATTCTTAGTGGTGTACTTCGACGATATCCTGATCTATAGCACCACTAGAGAATCACACCTTGAACATTTGAAGTTGATCTGTAGCATCCTCAGGGCAGAGAAATTATATGTTAACCTTAAGAAGTGTTCGTTCATGTCCAGTCAGGTTGTGTTCTTAGGGTTTACAGTGTTGGCAGAAGGGATGCGTGCAGACCCAGAGAAAGTCAAAGTCATAGTTGATTGGCCTGAACCAAGGAACATCCATGAGGTGCAAAGCTTCAATGGCTTAGCCACATTCTATCGTCGGTTCATTAGGAGTTTTAGCACGATTATGGCTCCCATTACAGGGTGTATGAAGAAGGAAGAATTCGTGTGGTTGAAAACCACAGCTAAGGCTTTCAAAGAAATTAAGGGCAAGATGGTTGAAGCTCCCATCATGCGCCTTCCCGACTTTTCTAAAGTCTTTGAGGTTGGTATAGGTGGAGTCCTGAGTCAAGAGGGTCATCCCATTGCCTATTTCAGTGAGAAACTAAATGAGGCAAAACAAAGATACTCTACCTATGACAAGGAGTTCTATACGGTAGTACAGTCTTTGAGACATTGGCGCCACTACCTCCTACTACAGGAATTTGTCTTATTCTCTAATCATGAGGCCTTACGTTATCTTCATTCCCAGAAGAAACTTAACCCAAGGCATGTAAAGTGGGTTAAGTTCCTTCAATAGTATTTGTTTATCTTGAAACACAAGGCCGGAGTAGAGAATAAACCACCCGATGCCCTTAGCCGTAAAGTAGTGTTGCTCAATTCTTTGAGTGTAAGAGTTGTTGGCTTTAAGCAACTGAGAGATGAAGACCCCACATGTCCAAATTTTTGGGGTACTTATACGTCACTCTCGAGTGATCAGCAAAGTGCAGGGGATTTAGTGTTGAGAGATGGATTCCTTTTTAAAGGAAATCGTTTATGTATTCCTCGTACATCCCCCGTGAATTCTTTGTCTGGTGGCTTCATTCGGGAGGATCGTTTCTACCGGCCAAGTCTCAAGCGAGATGTCGCCAGAATTTCAGGGCAATGTAGAAAGTGTCAGATGGCAAAGCAGCAAAAGAAAAATTCTGGATTATATACGTCATTACTTGTGCCACATGCTCCGTGGCAAGACATTAGCATGGATTTCATACTTAGACTTCCCAAGACAATTAAGAAGCACAACTCCATTTTTGTTGTTGTGGACCGCTTCTCTAAGATGGCGCATTTCATCCTATGTTCTAAAGCTTCGGATTTGTCTAATGTTGATAAGGTCTTTTTTGATGATGTGATCCATCTCCATGGTTTAACTAAGACCATAGTGCCTGACCGCGATGTCAGATTTACCAACTATTTTTGGAAGACACTATGGCACATGATGGGAACACGTTTACAGTTTTCTACTGCACACCACCCCCAAACTGATGGCCAAACAGAGATGGTTAATCACAGCCTTGGAAACCTTTTACGATGCTTAGTGGGTGAACATGTGAAAACTTGAGATTTGATTCTACCTATAGTCGAGTTCGCCTACAACAGTTCAGTCAATGGATCTACAGGGTTGGGTCCATTTGAAATTGTTAGTGGGTTCAAACCTAGGATGCCCATAGACTTGTTACCCATGTCAGTTAACTAAAGATCTTGTGAGTCGGCCGATGCATTTGCACGACACATTCATGACTTGCATGAACATGTTAGACAACAAACAAATGCGAGCAATTATAATTATAAATGTTCAGCTGACCAACATCGTAGGTGGACAGAATTTAATGAAGGGGATTATGTAATGGTTAGGATTAGACCAGAGTGGTTTCTTCAAGGTTCCGCTAAGAAATTACAAGCTCGCAGTACTAGACCATTCAAAGTATTGCGTAAATTGGGTCTAATGCTTACAGGGTAGACCTTCCACCTGAAATGGGAATAAATTTGACGATCAATATGAAAGATCTAGACATCCATCCTAACCCTTCCATTGTTTCTTCTTCCTACCCTTGGCCACTTTCCGCCGTTACTTCTCAACCCACTCCACCCTTTCCACCATCAATTGACCGTAAGGAACAGATTGAAGGGATAGTGGATGAGGAGATTGTTTCCACGCAAGATGGGGGCTTCCAAAGGTACCTTGTCAAATGGAAGAACAAGCCACCATTCGATTCCACGTGGCATACAGAAGCGGAACCGCAGCGGATTGATCCGGACCTTCTCGAGACGCACAAAAGTCTTAACTCATCGGAGACGAGTTCTCACACGAGGGGAGTTGATAAGGACATCAGACCCTTCAAAGTTTATCAAAGACGAAGGCGGCCGACGAATACATCTTTATGACTCGATGATGGTTCGTGGCACAACCAAGGAGGATTTTGAAGACCTTACACGTGTCCCTTGATTAATTGACCTTACACGTGTCCCTTGATTAATTGAAGGCCCCACATTAGGAGGACACACGTGTAGGATGAGTTAGAAGACCGATCTATTATGCAGGACTTTTTAGAAAGCTTTGTTTTGCGTGTTTTTTTTGTTATAGGGGTAGTTTAGTCATTTCTTTTTTAATCCGAATTTTATAAATAGGGTGTTTTCTACCCTAAACCTAATGATTTTTTTAATGAAAGCTTAGTGCCTCCTTCCCCTTTCCCTCTGTAGTAATTTCTTCTCTTCCCCCGATCTCCTCTTCTTCTAAATTCTGTTTCTAACCCTCCAACCTTCTTCTCTTTCTATGCCTAGCACTCTTTTATTGCCACTGTTTACAATTAGATTCTTGAAGTCCCCTTACCCTGAAAATCTGAGAATTGATCCCAACCCTCTTTTTGATTTTCCGACCATCCCTATTTCAGAAATCCTTCGATTTCCTGGATTAAAAAAGCTGCATTGACTGTTGGATTGAAACCATGCAAGATCGAGAGGTCTCATCCCTCGCTAGATCCAATCCATGATTTGAATACGGTACTGCATGATTGTGATGATGGTCTCCAACCATTGCATGTTTCCTTTGTTATTATCTTTACTATGATGTGGAATGTTGAACATTTTAAACGATTTGCTTAGTTTATTTCTCTGGATAATTTATGTGCACACATGCTTTCTAGTTTAGACCGTCCTGCATCACATACACTCTAATTTTGAAATTTGAGTATAGGTGGTCCGATTTGGCGAAAATTGGAAAAAAAAAAAAAAAATCAAAATTTCGCCAATTTCTACCAAATTGTTTGCAATGTTGCACTCCAAAAATGAAATCAAGCATTTATGAGGGTTGATCTACTAATTTGTCAGGCCCTTGTCAATTTTCAGAAAATAAAAATTAATAATAAGTTTTTTTTCGAAATTTCCTATCAATTAAGACTAATTTCGAAGTATTTAGGAATGTTTGATGGAATGATCATCACATACACTCTAAATGTTATGCATTCAATTTGAATATAGTTGCAAAGTGCAGTTAGACAACGCATAGCTTAGGACCCTATACAAATGAAGCCTATTATGTGCACTTCTTTTTTGAGATGTTATGGTTTAAAAGTGTGTATTAAGGTCTTTTTTAACAATCCCTGAAGTTTCAATGAAAAATTCAACCATTTTCTCAATGTTTCCCAAAAAGTGCAATAAATTACCCGATACAAAAGATATATCCCCTACGATAACCGATATGTATTTGCATCCCAAGGATGCGATACATAATGCGATACCAATATTTCGAACACTGGATCCATCCAATTCCCAAGCTCCTAGAAATTCCCAGCACCTTCCCTCCATTGTTGGAAATTTCAAAAGACGGAAGCGTAAAACTTTGAAAAGTGATTTTTAATTAATATGATTGATTCCCCATTTAGATATGATCAAATTTCATAAACTGAATATGAATGGTTTGGGTCATATCCTGCTATTGTGTGTCCTCAATTGCATAGAATTGATGTCATTACTCCTCAAATTGAGAAGATCTCTCCTGATCTATTCCTAATAAAAGAATAAAACCCAAGCCACCTTTGCTCTACACTATAGGGTTGTAGAAAGGCTAGAAGTGCAAGAACTATAGATCTGATGGACCACAATGGAGAAGTGTATGGAAGTCCAACCCTAGGGAGAGGGGGAACGTTCTTGGCTTAAGGTCCTATTCCCAAGGGAATACGATCTCACATAGGAGGAGCACTAGGGTTTCATGAGAGCACCTGTTTTGATACTCTTGCACCCTATGGACTTCGGTATGCCCTACAACACCGCAAGTTTGTCTACCTGCATAATCCATACAACCAAATAGACTAACGTCTTTACACTAACTGTAGGATCCAATCTTGGCCTCTAAAACCCAATGCAAAGCTCTAGAATGAGCATCAGAAGATCTAACAATTAGATTTCCCTCAAGCTTGATAAAAACAAACATGCGGTGAAAACATAAGATCCAATGGTTGAAATTCATCATTTGAAAACATCTAATGACACTGGCCACAACTAATTTGAGCTTGATGGAGCAAAAAGGTAAGATCTAGCCACCAATCTTAGTCACCGTCTCATAAGCGACAAGTGGATTTCATATTGAAGTACAATGGGCCTCAACTAAATCTCAATGTGTGAATCCAAACATTCCTCAATCAGTCACAAACGTAGCCTCAGAAGGTGTACCAAAGCCATCATATCAATATCCCTGAAGTCTCTTCGCAATCTTAGGTCAAAGGACAAATCTAAGCTAGTGCATGATCGAGTCCATCAGATCCAAGCATGGTGGGTACTCTTGGTTAGGAGACTTCATGCGTCCATCTAATACTAGTATCCAATTGAGCCTAAGACTAGGTCTCGATAAACAAATGAACATCCATACTCCCATATGTGAAAGGCATTGGCAACTAAATGCCCGATGGTGAAGATTAATCCATCCCAAATCGTCATCGATTCATATCACACGGGATAACCATAAACAAATCCCGGATTGTCCAAACCCACTAGAGTAGTCATAGAGCTTTCAGGTACTCAAGAATTATGGAGCATCATCTCTATAATAGCACATCTGGATCGTATGTCCACTGCATTCTTTTCCTAAGGACCTTAAGAGATTCCATGAGGAATCCCTACAACCCATTAATATGTACAAGCTTCCAATCACTATTAATAATGCAAGCACATAGAAAATGGGTCATGATGACCCTATTCCATTCATCCACAAAGGTAATAACCCTTAAAATCCCCCCAGTTTACATCCAAACCACCCAATTAACAACGATACTTGTAATCCATCCAACAATTCATTACCCTTTAGATCACCTATCTTCATCACCCAAACTGCAAGTCTACCACCCAATCCCTTTATAGATAGAGGCCCCTTTCTCCAAGAGAGGGATCTTGCCTATATCTCTTCAAGGAACAAGACAGTCCTATGATTCTTACATGATTGAAAGTGTCGCAAGGATGATTTACCTATTATTGCTCACCAAAATAGTCCTATGATTACTTGGTCTTCTTCCTTTCTCATTTCTCCTTGAAGACCAAGGCAAGACACTCCTTGGAGAACTTTTAATCTTAATCCTTGGAGTACCATCTCAAGATCAACTACCATTCAAAGTGAAGATCAAAGCAATTTGAGGAAAACATTCAAGAGACCAATTTGCTACCTTACCATCCTATTCTTCTTCTACTTCTCTGTAAACCAATGGGAAGAGAGATGGAATAGAGGAGAGAAAGAGGTGAAAGATAGGGTTCACACTCCCCCCATCCTTCTTTTATATTATCAAACTTTCATAATTACATAAATGCCCTTAATCACAAAAGAAAAATCCCCTCTGTCTAGACCAAAATAACCCATCTAAGTGGGCCAACATAGACCCATATCACACTCCCCCTCAATCTGATTTCATGGGACTGCATAAGATAGAAATGGGGAAGAAGATTAGGGAAAGAAAGCCTATTGAAAGAGGGAAATCGAAAAAAAAAAAAAAAAAAAAAATCTGGATCCCTAAATCCTTTGCAAATGCGGTGAGAGGTCAAAGTGACATTGCTAACGTTGGGATGTCAACTCAGTCTCGACCGAATTTATCGAACTGCAAATAACGTGATGACTAGGCCTGGAAAGAAATGCAGGAGGATATCCCTTTGGTAAGGGTGAATTCGAAAGTTATCAAAAAGTCCCGAGATCAGCTATGCCACTCTTCACTCATCAAGACTAGGGAAGGAACTTCTTTAAATCAACTTCTTTAAATCATGTCCATGCATGGTTTCAAGCATGCTGTGAGATCAGGGGGGACCCCTAAGAGAGTGATTCGTGGGTCTCTATTAGGTCGGATGCCAATATCGACCAGATAGTAGCCGTTGGATCCTTATTTAACAATGGTCCAGTTCTGGAGGTCCATCGATGGGCGGAGAAATTGTATTTTGGAAAAATAGAAGCTTGGTTCCTTTTATGAGGGATCCCCTTGGAACTATGGGTCGAAAAGGTCTTCAAGGCATTAGGATCCTGCATATGAAATGTCGTGGAAGTTGATCCAGCTACGGCAAATGAAGATGAGATCTGCATGAGGAAGCAAGCTATTTGGGCAGATCCGAAATCGATTGACTTATGGGTGGGTCACAAGAAAATTATAGTGGGGGTGGTCCGGGAGAAGACGTAAGGGACTCCTTTCAGATGGGGAGAAGAACGGCAGTTGAGAGATGGCAGTCGTAATTCAGAAAATGGTGGTCAAGGTGGAGGTTTGGAAGATGGAGCACGAATTCCCATATCTAGTGTAGCACCGGAATTGGTAGAAGAGGGGGAGGGCATGTGGCAACAGGAGCTATTGTTTGCAGAGAGAGGCATTAACATGGCGAAATCTCCTCTGTTTGATGTGGGTAGTGAACAAATGGAGCATCATTATGGTGATGTGTCTCAATTGAGGTCGTGCGATCCGTCTAGCAATGAGATCATATATATGCCTCGTGATTTCATTCAGGGAGAGGCTCGGGAGGAGCCTTTGGTTCAGGAGATAGATTTTAACGTCTCGGAAAAATCCGTACAAAGACCCAAGTTTCACCTCAAGCAGAAATCACTCAGGACCAAATCCTTTAGAAATTAGGCGAGAATTAGCTAGTGCTAAACTAGAGTACCTATGAAATTAGCACTAATCACTTTAAATATGATCTGCAAGACCCAAAACGTGCAGAATCATTACCGCTACATTACCTTAAAACTTAGGATCAATCTCTAATCCTAGTTGCTCTCGGGAGCACACCGAAACTCCGTATCGAACCTGGGCTGCGCGTCGAAAGTCCGATTACTACGAAACTATAGGGTTATGACCCCCTTGCCGGGCTTGACAACCATCTTGGAAATCAAGTACTAACAGTATCCAGAAACGCACAACTTCAGCCCGGAGCGAAGTGTGTGAGAAACGCGAATATCTTTAGAAAATGAACTGAGACTTAAGTGAATTGAGTCGTCTCACTTGCGGGCCAAATCTAAGGATTCAGACCGTCAGAATCTGACCCAATTACACCCTCGGATCAGGGAAAATTTCCAACACATGTCAGTACACTTGTGGCCCTGATCGAGCACTGGTGACCGTTGAACTGAAACTGGTCCGCCATGGCCGATCTGTAAATCCGATCGGACCGAAAAATTAACTGGACCTGGATCCAATGTCAAGGAGCTTAAGTCCGACCGCACGCAGAAAAGGAGCCTCCAGAAGTGCTTCGTTAAGCCGAAATAGATGGGTTTTGGCTATAACAAAAGTATACTATGGCCCTGGAGCCATCGAGCTCACGTTTGAGCCTACATAAGGGCCTTAAACCCTCTCTCTCCCTTCACATACGAATTTGCAAACCCTAGAGAGAGAAGAGAGAGAAAAGAGAAGGAAAGAGAGAGAGTGTGTGGGAGATTGTTCTCAAAGCTTATGGTTTTCAAAGCTTTCAATGTCGGTTAATGATTTATAACCGACTGGGTTGCCGTTTTCAAAGCTTTCAATGTCGGTTAATGATTTATAACCTACTGGGTTGCCGTTTCACATGTTAGATACATTGTTTTCCTCGTTTTACGGTTATATATGAACTATGTTGAATATAAGATATTTCATGTGTAGGTTGAAATGACAAGATATGTCGGGAATTTAGTTTTGTGCTTGCCATGATTACTCACCGTGAACATGTGATTGTTGAATACGTGACAACTTGTGAAAGGATTTGCCCTAATATGGCTTATAATTGAGTTGTACCATGTAAGTTGAAATGTGTAGTCTAAGTGTTTGTGGAAATGATTGAATGAGTATGGAATTTGAATCCCTGCTTGCCATGATTATCCGTCGTGGATATATGCGTGTTGTATTCGTGACAACTCCTTAGTGAAAGGATTTACCCTAATACATGTTGTGATCAACATACGTTATGTATGTTGATGTGTATAGTCTAAGTATTTGTGAAAATGTCTGGATGAGTACATATTTAGTAAGGTGTATGTTATATAGGTGTTGAGGTGAGATTCTCAACTACCTTAGCTATATGTATATATCCCTTCATGTAACTTAGATTAAATTGTGGGATTTAACATGAAATGAATTTGTGCAAATTATGTTTACCTTGTATTTTGTGAAATGTTCAATTGGTTACGTTACTTGAATTAATTGTTTAACTTTGATATGCCTACCACATGTGTTATCCTGTTATATTTACATGCGTTTGGGACTACTACGTAGTCCAGGCAATCGGTAACCGGTCCTAGTTTGGTGGCTGAGTTTACTTCGCCGCACAAGACGTGTCCGATGAATCCGAGCCGTACTTTGGTTGTCGACAGTGGTTAGGCCACACGGAGTGCTTACGCACTTCATGTCGATTAACTCGATGTGCGCTCGTTCCAGTCAAGCTCGTCAAGTAACCCGATTGACCCGATGTATGTTCACCATGTATGGACGCTACTGCTTGAATCTAAGGTACCAAACTCACCAGTGAGAAGCCCCGTTAACCCTGGTACCTCGATCCGCTAAGACTCATGAGCCCATGGTGGTATGGGACACCGTGGTCGAGCTACCGGCCTACGCTGGGGCGACGAGCCTCCCCGTAATGTCCAGTGAGCAACACAGACTCGTGAGCCGAATACGGTGGTATGGGACACTGTATTTGAGCTGTCAGCCTACACTGATCAGGTGACGAGCCCTTTGTAGTGACCTCGAGCATACTCTGAGACTGCGTTGAGGCGACGAGCCTTTCCGTAGCCACTAGAGTATAAACTAGGCTTACACTGATCAGGTGACAAGCCCTCTGTAGCGACCTAGAACCGCAACATCGTATGAGATTTACTAGGACTGACGACCCTAGAATGGATCATTGTTTGGGCAAATGATACAAGGGAGGTACCTTAGCTTCCCAACACTGTTGTATGAATCAATCTAATTAAGTATTGGCTAACATGAGCATGCACCGCACCGCATGTGTTTTGGCAAGGAAGAGCACTTTCGGGAGTTTGTCATGCGTGCTGTGAGATGAAGACGCTGAGGGAGTGTAGGCGAGGGCATGCATCATTATCACATATCATTCTTGCATTAACAAGAGTATCTAGGACATGTTTGTTGTACTGCTTTATCATTACTGCTTGATTGAATTGATAACATGTTAACCTTTGCTTTATTGTTCCACTAAGTTGATCACTCACTCCCACGTTCCGGGATGGTATTTTAAACACCAACCAGACTTTGTCTTAGCTGCAGGTGATGATGATGCCTACGAGGCGGAGCCAGACTTCGAGGATGACGAGGAGGCGTTCTCCTACATGCAGTTATCGGGCGGCTTCATGTGAGCCGCGTCCTGATTGCCAGGGCTACAAAGACACTGACTAGATGCCCTTGCACTGTTATTCTGTATTTTGGGACACTTGTATATTCATTTTGATCACTTTGGGAGTATACATGTATATGGTTAACCTGGTGACATTTTCACACTCTGGAGATCTACAACAACTTATAAGTTATATTTATCAATCACAGTCTTCCGCTTGCGTAAATTTATTCGTCTCTGGAGTGTGATATGCTGTTTGGCTTAATCTCATTCATCTTTAATGCACTAACAGGGACAACATTAAATCATCATTATCTATGTTGCATAAGTGATGCGTTGGAACTCGAGAGTTGAGTCTATGCTCGACCCCCGATTTTCAGGGCGTTATATAGATGGCCTTCTAGCAGTAGAGATGGGTTCAACTTCGATGACAGGTCCGGGTTGACCCTATCGCCTTAGCTTCATATTTCCAACAATATCCCAATGTGTGGAGCCTCTTGTCTCAACCCAAAAGACCAAGCCTCTTTTGTCGAGGACGGCGCTTGGTTATGAAGCTCCGCACATTTTCTCGAGTAAGGATCGTGCCAATTTAAATTCGAATGAGCTGGCCCTCGTGCCAACTTCTCTGCATGTGTGCTCCGATTCTTTCCCCCTAAGTGTGGTGGAGTCTCGCATGTATCAAGTGGAACCCACTATTCTTAAAGAGTCGAACATTTCGTTTTTCCTCAATTCTGAAGCAAGCGTTCCAAATTCTTCCTGATCTTTTGGTAGTTTGCTCTTATGAATCCTACCTCAAGAGCCTTCTGATCTCCCGACATAGAGTTGGCGGAGCCTAATCAAGAGTACGCTCTGGAACCTCGAGAGATTCTTTGAAGCTGGAGAAACTTTTCTCCATTCCAAAGATATTTCGAGCTTTGATTTCTTTAACGATGCTCTTGACATTACCTCCGTGCGAACTGCAAAGGAAATACCACGAAGATCAATCGAACCGGCCCCTCGGGAAGTCTTGTGCTCAAATCAAGGTTCATTCTCAGTGTCTGACGAGGATCGTGGTTGGTTTAAAGATATGTTGGAGTGAATGGTGAAATCAGCGGTTATGTCGTTTAGCATTAAAGACGATGATGTAGATGTTTTCATTAAATTTGTTAAGGAAAGAAGTATCCACAAATCTGGGAAGGCCCAAACTAACGAGGCAAAACAAAAACTTCCAAGAGGGTGGAGGGAGCTTCTTAGTCTGGAATGTTCTATGAATTATGATACGACCTCCAATTGCAACGAAGGCAACGAAGGCAAAAGGGGAAAAGGGACTCGATATGGTAATCCATGAAGATCTTGTGCTGGAATATTAGGGGGTTAGGAAGCCAAGACAAGAGGGCTCAAGTGAGACAAATTCGTAAAAAAAAAAAAAAAAAAAAATTTACAAGATTCATATTTCTCGCATAATCGCATTACAAGAGACGAAGCTGGATTATTTTGACGATGATATCTTGAAATCATTTGGGGTGTTAAAAAAAAGGGATGGGCCATGCTAAAGGTAGAAGAATTTGTTGGGGGGGTGATGGTTGCTTGGAACAAGGATCTCTGGAGTGCAGAGGATAGTTATATAGGAGCTTTTTCGGTCTTGATTGTTTTCAAGGACCTATCCTCTCAGTTCAAGTGGGTGTTCTCGAAGTGATAGTAAAGGAATTGACGATCTTAATAAGTATCTTCAACATCACTTCCTAACAAAAGATTTAGGCCATCTTCGATATTTTTTTAAGATTAGAAGTTGTCCATCTCAAAGGAAATATGTTTTGGATTTGCTCACAAAAACAAGCCTTCTTGATATTAAACCAATTGATACACCAATGGATCCAAATCATAGACTAGTTAGTAATCAAGTAGTGGTTGAAGACCCAGGAAGGTATAGAAGATTGGTCAAAAACTTATCAACCTAACAATCACTAGGCCAAATATATCATATTTGTGAGTGTGAAGAGTCAATTTATGAGTTCTCCCAGGGCCTATTTATTTCACCAGTTACCATGGTAATGTAAAGAAAATTACAATGATTACAAATTGCTTGTCTCTTGAGTCTTGACAACAACTGCATTTGCTGCAAATTCTCATGTTTGGTTTATCAGCAATAAAATCGTAACGATAACATATTTACACTACCTTAATGTCAAATCATCACTAAAATACACCAATGTCGTTGTTTGAATTCAAGATTTTTACATAATTACATTAAAAAAGTGCAATGATTACAAACCTCCTGAATACAGCTACATTTAACCGACCATTCCTGTGTTTGGTTTGGCAATGGTAAAATCATAATGATGATACATTTCCTTACAGTACCAAGGAAATCGACAAAACAAAGAAATCGACAAACAAACGGACCCCTAGGGTGCCTCACATGGATGTAATAATTCCGATTCTAAGTATCTTAAAGGACCACAGAGCTAAGAAATTTATATATAAGGAATAATCATCTTCAAATTGCAGGGTATTCTAATGCAGATTGGCCAAGCTACCCAACTAATAGATGGTCTACTACCAAGTACTGCACATTTGTGGAAGGAAATTTGGTCACGTGGAAGAGGAAAAAGCGGATTGTTGTAGCCTAATCAAGCATTGAAGCATAATATAGGACAATGGCTCATACCGCTTGTAAGCCATGTGGAATGTGAATCAAGAAATTGTTACAGAAAATGGGTTTTGCACTGAGCACACCGATGCAGTTGCTTTGGGACAATCAAGTAGCCTCCCATATTGCAAACAATACAGTTTATCGTGAGAACCAAGCACATTGAAGTCAAGTATTGCACATTTGTGGAAGAAAATTTGGGTGGTCTACTACCAAGTACTGCACATTTGTGGAAGGAAATTTGGTCATGTGGAAGAGAAAAAAGTGGATTGTTGTAGCCTAATCAAGCATTGAAGCATAATATAGGACAATGGCTCATACCGCTTGTAAGTCGTGTGGATTGAGGATCAAGAAATTGTTACAGAAAATGGGTTTTGCAATGAGCCCACCGATGCAGTTACTTTGGGATAATCAAGTAGCCTCCCATATTGCAAACAATACAGTTTATCATGAGAACCAAGCATGTTGAAGCCGAGTGTCATTTCATACGAGAGACCGTCTCTAGTGGTGAAATTTCTACATCGTATGTTCGATCTCAAGATCAACTAGCTGATGTGTTCGCTAAAGCTCTTGGCCACAATCAGTCTACACGTATTTATTCCAAGCTAGGCATCGATAACATCTATACTCTAACTTAAAGGGAAGTGTTAATCATTGTGGTTGCAAGTCGTACAACTATACAACTCACCTGAATGAATAAAAAAAGGGGTCATACAGTGGTACGACCCACCGAATCTTGAGTTTAGTCCTTGTTTCTCCTTCTTTAGTGAATTACATACACTTAATATTAGAATGTCATATTGTGAAGGGTAGTTTGGGGATTTTTTTCTTTTTAACTTAATATAAAGAGAGAGTGCGGGCATGTAAGTCTATTCCCTCTCCTCCATACTCTTTCTAAATCTCTTTTTATTTCTCTTTTCTATTTCTTTTCACTTCTACATAATTCTACATTACCTAACCTAGTAGAGACTTCAATTTCTAGTGTTGTAGAACATCTAGGGTGACAAATCACTAGGGTGAAATTTGATGGTGAGAATTATCTTGAGTGTTTTAAGTCGGCAAGGATGTTTATTCATTCGAGAAGTAAATTAGGATATTTAAATGGCAAATATGTGGAACCAAGTGCAATTAATCTTACTCATGCAGATTGGGAGGTAGATTATATGATAATCATGTCCTTGTTGCTTCATTCTATGAATCCTAAAATCAATAGAACTTTCATGTATCATGAGACTAAAAAGGAAGAACCTATTACAGCCTCCTACTCTCAAAAGAGAATATTGTGAGGGTGGATCAACTTAACAGACACCTCAATTTCATAAAGTTGAGATAGAAGAATAACAAATACTTGATTTGTTAACAGGTTCTAAATCTAGATTATGAGACTATTCATACTCAAATTCTTAGTTGAGAACCTCTTCCATGCGTAAGAAAAAATTTCTTGTTGCTACAATGTGAAGAGAGCCAACGAAAAGTTATGTTAGTTGCTAATGATATCCCTAAACAATCTGCTTTTGCAGGATTTTACTTTCGTGGGGGGAGAGGTGATTAGGTCTCATGCTCATCTAGATCATGGTGGTCAGTCTGGTGGATTTGGTGGGCACAGTGATCAAGTGGGATATTCTAGTGTTCACAGTGATGCTGGATGTGGACATGTATTTTTGAAAAGGGTAAGTTGTATTGTGCACATTTTTGATGGACACAATGTACAAGGGAGATGTTGGAATCTAGAGGAACAACTCAACCATACAAAGGAGATACTGGAATCTAGTTGGAGGAACCAACCACTCCTTTAATCAAAGCGTTGGTCCTAAGAGAAGGGCCTTTATCTTTTTCTCATTTAAACTATCTGGTCAATTATTGTTGAAGGGGATTTCATCAATTTTCCCCTGGGCAGGAAGGTCATGACAAACTGTGGAAGCTTTCTTTCGTGTTTGACAAGATATGTATATATGGGCAGCAATGGTCCTAGTTGGGGTCAGCCCTTGTCCCCTAAGCCTTGGTCTGGCCCTAACCGTAGCCTAGGACCTACACAATTGCACTAGTCCAATCTAAGAAGTTTTCTAGGTAACCTTCATCTACAGCGAGTTCCATCATATAAACAAGTTGGACCATTGAAACATGACTCAAATCCAACAAGTGCATTTAAACTACACATGTATGGTGAATGGAAAACAGGAGATGACATAGTTTTGCAAACAAATAGTTTTGATTGAGAAGACAAAGGAGGCATAAACACAAAGCTAGATTTATAGAGAAGTGCTTTAGAATCTAAAGGATTTAAAATTAGTCAGACTAAAACAAAGAGTGCAATTTTAATAACAAATAAGAGGGGAAATGAGGAATTAGTGAAGGGTTTCACTTTCTTTTTAAGAATTTACGAATTTATTAGAAATCCCAAGAAATACAACAAAAATCACAATCACCAGGAATGATTAAAATCAAAGCCCATTCCATTACATCCACCTTAGCCCGTCTAAAGACCTCTGATGCATCTCCGCATGATTACAAAAGCATTGGTTGTTGTTGTCCCTTAGAACCTGTCAATTGGGTCAACCTCCACAACTTCTTATCCCAACAACAACAACATGCACAATGGAAATCCATAGTTGACTTCAGCATCACTCACGTCACCCCCAAAGATTCCAAAAAATCTTTCCCTCACCTCCCTCACAAAGGTGCAATGGATGAAAAGATGATCGACTATTTCTTCACTCCTCATGTAAAGCACACAAATACTCATAATCATCGAATCCCTCCTTTGAAGATTATTGATCATGAGAACCTTGTTCCAGCCCACCAATCAAGCCAAAGTCAAGACCTTGGGCAGCGCCCATATGACCAAAGAGAGAGTGTGTGTGCCGCTATTGCATGAGAGGACCTGGTGAGCATGCCATAACAGGAACAGACCAAAGGTAGCCCAAATTTGTCCCTGAGCCAAATCAGGGAATCCAACTCTAAATAGTGGGGGGTACCCGAAAGCCACTCAGACTAGCTAACAAACTCATGGATCTCTTCCTCCTCCAAATTCCTTCAACAACATAAGGTCCATACCAACCTGGCCCTAGATTTTGAGAAGCATTGAGCAATAGTCATATCCTCGTTCAAAGATAGGGATGCCAACCACAAGAAGTCTTCGCAAAGTCATCTGTTACCCAACCATTCATCCTTCTGGAATCTAAACCTCCTCTAGCACCCACCACAAACCCAATCCCCTCCTTAAACCACCTCCCTACACTAGATATTGCTTTCCATATCCATGAGGCCCTGTATGTAGAGAACTCCTTGGTCCACCAATCCCCATATCTTTTGTTCCGTACTTCTTCACTACCACTTCCTTTCGAATGCAACCCTCCTTTGCACTAAACCTCCAATGGTATTTACCAAGGAGCGCAAGGTTCATAGCTTCCAACTTTCTTATTCACACAGCCCTCCTCCAGCCTTACACCCAAAAAACTTTGTAAGCTCCTCAACCTCCTCCTTAGGAATGCATATTCCTAACATTCACATTTCTAAATATTAACCTTTAAACCTAACACCGCCTCGACACAACGAATAATCTTCCGAAGTTTCTCTGCCTCCACCATCTTCGCTTCACAGAATAGCATTGTGTAATCTGCAGACTGGAGATGGAAGACCTGAAAATCGCTCTTATCCACGTTAAAGCCACTTGTAAGACCCGTTGATACCCCTTTTTTCCATCATTTTAATTAAGGCTTCAATCACAACCACAAACAAAAAAAAAGTGATAGAGGATCCCCCTACCTGAGCTCTCTCAACAACTTGAACAATCCTTTAGGAGACCCATTTACAATGATTGAAAACTTGGCCGATCTCATGCAAGCCTGAACCAGTCTCCTTCATTTCTCGCCAGACCCAACCCTGCCCAACATGTAGTCCAAGAAATCCAAATCCGCGTAAGCATACACCTTCTCTAAATCAAGCTTGCGTACTACCTCTTCTACCACATGACGAGAATTGATGCACTCATGGGCGATTAGTGTACCATCCACAATTTGTCTCCCTTCAACGAAAGCACCTTGAACCTTGGACACAATGCACCTAAGAATTGACATTGTTCTTGTAGCCAACACCTTTGCAAGGATTTTATATGGAGCTCCATCAACCTAATCAGTGTAAAATCCCAGAGGCACTCTACACCCTCTTTCTTTGGAATTAGCGCAATGAATGAAGCGCCCATTTAAACCGGAATTTAACTGCTTCCGAAGAATTCAAAAATGAATGCCACCACATCTTTAACCAACTCACAAAGTACCTAGAAAAATGCCAAGGAAAAGCCATCCATCCTTGGCACTTTATCCCTCCCTAAAGCATCCACTATCGATTTAATCTCATTCTCTGAAACCAGCTTCTCAAGAGAGTCCGGCTCCAATGTAGACATTGTTGGAAAGGAAAGATTATCTAACCTTGCAAGTTAAGATTGTGGACTAAGAAGTTGCCCAAAATGACCCCTTTTGATATTGTGGACTAGAGAGATTGAGAAGGATGTTGCCCATTGAATTCAAGTTGGGTGGAAGAAATCGAGATGTGCCTCTAAAGTTTTATGTAATTGTCATGTACTAATCACACTAAAGAGAAAATTTGATAGGATGCCAATAAGACCAGCCATGCTTTATGGGACAGAATATTGGCCAATTAAGGAACAACACGTCCATACAATGAGTGTAGCTAAAATGAGGATGTGAAGATGGATTAGTGCAAAGATAGGGAAGGCCCAAATGCATGTGCGCAGAGGTAGTAAAAAAGGACTTGAGACCTCTGGTGTAACTGAAGTTATGGGAATGGTGGAAAGGATTCATGTAGCCAATCCCAATTAGTTCGGATAAGACTTAGAAATGACATTCGGTGAATGGGAACCACTCAAAAGTGTCTTTAAAACATCCATTCTTTTTTATAATGGTGGACCACTTGATGATTGGATTGGGCCAACAGACTGGCTGCGCCATTCATCATTGCTCTAGGCCCAGCCCTCTAGCCAAGTTTTAGGGCCCAATCCCTAGCCCTACAGGGTCGGGCTGACCGGCCCATTGCCACCCTTGGTCATATAGGGCCTGGGCTGAATATATGTCTTTATTGGAACCTTGGCTCCCTTCTTTTGGTGTAAATTTTGTTTTCTTTAAATGAAACCGTTACCCTTCAAAAATAAGAACTTAGGTGCAAGCAAGTTGGCAAAGTGGAGAAAGCAGCAGTTCCTTGCATGAACAATCATGTTGCCAACAATGACATCATCAAAAAGGGTTACTTTCAACATTTTGTCAGAGCACCACCACCCACCAACCCACCAAACAATCGAAGTGCACTGAAAAAATGATTCATACATTTGCCGAAGCAAGACAATATAATCCTTTTAAAGACTAGACAAGTCAGCCAAAAAGGAAAGAGCATACCATACCAGAGAACTTGTCATTCTGTGCAACAACAATTGCCGAACCCTCCAGCTGTCATCAGAAGTCAGCAGGCCAATTTCACACACAATATTAACAATAAGAATAACAAGAAGAAACTGAAAAGGAACCATAATTCCCAAGCGTGCATCTTGCATCTCACAAACTCGTATGCAAATGAACTAGTGATTAAAAAGACAAATAAAATGGTGAGCCTGGGTATGGATGTACCGCTAACCTGGAGAGGATTGGATTTTCCATTCTGCTATGAATTTGGACCCTCATGGAAAACCAAAACAACATCACCCAGGAGCCGGTTGTTCCGTCCCAACTAAAACTGGATATGGTTTAGTTCGCAAGCACCCAATATTAGTGTGGACAGAAAAGGGCATCATGCCCACACCCATGTATCGACGGGCATCCTATCATAGCCTAGAGAGAGAGAGAGAGACACCTTGCAAGACAACAGGCGAATGCAGCAGCCATCGGGCTCTTCATCCACTCTAACAAGAAGGACCGGACAAACTTCAAAAGAGAAGAACTTTAACCTGTATACATAGCATCGGAACGTATTCTCGTTCACACGCTCAATGCGCTCTGCATCCAACACCGAGTACTGGCTAGCCGGCAAGCTCATATATTCAACTTGCCACAAAAATTAAAAAGAATAAAAAAAAAAAAAATCAAAAGTCGAACTGGGGAATGTGTAAATGAAGGAAATGAGAGAGAGAGAGAGAGAGAGAGAGAGAGCAAGAAAAAGAAGAAGAAGATCGATGTAATGGTACCAAGAGGGCGCTGGAGTTGCTGAACAGAAGTAGTTTCGGAGCGTTTAGCAATGAATCGAGCTTTCAAGTCAGCGGAGATGCGGAAGGAGGTCCTTTTCGGGGCTGCACTGCAGCTGTTTGAATGAATGCCGGATAGAACGTTCTCGGCGTAATAACTGCTGTTGCAACAGCTTCTTCGAGGCTGCCTTCGAGAATAAGCGAGAGGATTGAAAGCGGCAGCACACATCGAATAGTATGAGTTGAGTGCCATTGATATTACCATGTATGGGAACGAAAGATTAGAAAAAGAAAAAGACGAGCTCCAACTCAAAGAGCAGAAGAGGGGGAGAGTCCTCCTTGCCAACGGAGGGAGACGTCTTCTGGTGATGGAATCATGCTTCCCGGAGAAGTGTGTCCTCCTGCTGCTGCACTCTCTACTCTTACCTTGTGTGTGGCTGTTATTTAATGGATAGGGACTTATTTGATACTCCCGATGCGTACGACTCTTGATACGCATGCATATAGAAATAGTGTAACTTAGGCCATGCAAGGTGTAACTCACGTTGAACTGACTAAATTGGGAGACATACTTTCCTCCCCAGGGCCTTTGGGCAATTTGAAATCTAAGATTTTAAAATAGGATCATGTTTGGCACCCTAAAATCCTAAATCTAAGTTCCAACCAAAGTTCAAATCCACCATAAGGATCCTGTTTTTAGAGCCTACAGATAACCTATGTTATAAAATCTAAGATTTTAAGTCTTCTCCAAGGATCACAACTACCTTCTCCTTCTCTCCTTATAGGGCATTTGGTATACTTAAAAATTCTAGATTTTGGGGCAAATGGGAATTGAAATCTAGGATTTAAAAACAAGAGCATATTTGTGTAGGGCGCAGGGGAACAGGATGGCACATTACATTTGTTATAATTACAGATTGAGATATGTCATTACACAATTGAATTGGAGAGCCAAAACTCAAAAATCAGTCACCCGCTCAAATCAACCATACGAAAGGGAAGACAATCCAGTTCATTTATCTAAGACGATGGCGAGGATGGTACTGATGGACGCTGATTACCTACTGACAAGTTGAGTAGCCAGACTACTGAAGTGACATCGCCAAGTACTGTGGGCCCCAAAATAATGTATGTTTTATACCCACACCATTTATCTATTTTTAGAGATCATTTTAGGGCATTACTAAGCCCACTTATTCTTACCTTCCAAGAATAAGCCCCTACTGTGCAGACGACTTTTCACAGGTTGAAAATGCCCCTGCTTTATCAGACACACCTTCGAAAGCTGTTGGCCGCATCTCCTTCTCAAATTTCACCGATTCTTCTTTCCTCTTCCTGATCCTTCATCCTAGTCGAAGAATCTCATTTTCTGATTACTTCTCCCCCTCTGTGACTGTCCACTCTAGTAGTAAAACCTTCATTTTACTGCCTTCTTCTCTCCCCTTTTCTAATTGTCCACCCTAGAGTGAAACCCTCATTTTCGGCATACCATTATTTGGTCCAGAATACACACCCCACACACGTCATTTTCGACTTTTGTGAACCCAATATAGGACGAAAATGGTCCCCCCCCCCCCCCCCCCCCATTTAAGAAGAGTCGAATGGTAGGTATATTTGAAATCCCTGCTTTCTTTTTGTAGACCCCGCTATATTTTATATGATATATCCACACGGTCCACAATCCATTTTTTATTTTTTAAACATTGAATGGTATGGCATGTCCTGATAAAAGAGCAAATTCAATGCTCAAATGGCCCACATTGAGGGTTTTTATAACAAAGAACGAAAACCGATGTGAAATTAAACGAAGACCGAGTGAAAGAGACCGGGCACCGACTGAGTTAATAAACCCAGGACCCACTGAGTTATTGATGATGACCCACTGAGTTAAATTGACCACGAACTAAGTTAAAACGACTGCAAAGTGAATAGAATTGACTAAGGACTAAGTGAAATTCGACTCACAACTGCAAGAAACTGACATCTTGATCGAGAACTGTGTAATATTAACCAATAACCACTTGAAATCGACCGATAACTGCCTAACGCTCACTTACCTGTCAATCTAACTTAGTTCGCAGTCATTTTAACTTAGTTCGCAGTCATTTTCTCTAATTCAAGCTAGTTTAAAGTCAATTTTACTAAGTTCGCAGTCAATTTCATGATGTTCGCAGTCAATTTCACAATTCTGTGGTCAATTTAACTCCGTTGTTGGTAATCCACGATGTTTGCGGTCAATTTCACTCAATTCAAAATGTTAACTTGAAGTAGTTATCGATCAATTTCACGGTCCCCAATCAATTTCACTTAGTCTGCGGTAAAAAACAATCAATTCGCGGTCAATCTAACTCAGTGGCCGATGAATTTCTGTCAGCTCACGGTCAATTTCAATCAGTTCGCGTTCAATTTAACTTAGTTCCTGGTCAATTTCAGTGAGTTCGCGGTCAATTGAAGTGATTTCTTGGTGAATTTTAGTCAGTTAGCGGTCAACTTCACTTCACAGTCAATTTCACAACGTTCTCGAGCCAAAATGCAACATATAACTCGAAAAAATGACCGATAACTAAATGAAATTGGCCGCAAACTTGTTAAATTTCACCTATGAGTCGGCCACTTTGACTTGGAATTCATCAAAATGACCAATAACTGCTTGATATTGACATCTTTTTTACCGACAACCTTGTATAAATTTACCGACAACTTCATGAAATTAACTGATAAATAAGTTATATGCCAAAGATCCAAGAAAAACAAGTGAGGAATGAAGAGGATCAAAGATTTGAAGTGAAGAAAATGAATCCTAAAATCGTCCTAAAAAAAGCATATTGTGAAACTTTAGGTCATTTTGTGAAAGTGTTTAGAGTGAAGTTTAATTTGGAAAATTACGCATAGCAAAGTCTATTTAAGCAAACCGCATAAATTTGAGGCGGTTTCTAAAGTTTTCCAACTAGGGGCAAAAGTTGGAGTTTCATAACTATAAATAGGACTCCCTAGGATGTTTCTAGGCATCTTATAGGGTTTAAGGAGTAGAGCAAAAGGGTGGAGAAGCCGTCGCTAAGAGTTTTTCTTCTTATTCCTTAGTTGTTTTCATGTTTTTCTTAAGAGACTTTGGTTCAATCATTTCTATGGTTGGCTAAACCTCTTAGCTAGGACTAAGAAGTGAAGCTTATAACGTGATGGGATGTTTCTATTGCTTTGATTCATGTTTATGTTGAACTTACTTTAATTTTAGTTTGATATTTAAGGAATACTTTCAGTTTTTTTAATAGTTTATTGTGACTCAAATTACAGTTAATCTGCAATAGCTTTGAGTATCTCTTTTTTTTTTCATGCTTTGAGATTATGAAATTAGGAAATCATGTTGTTCACCATCGTCTCTTAGGCATGGTTGGATGATGGAACCCCTTCTAATCTTCTGTAACGCCCCAAAAATCGAGGGTCAAGTAAAGCTCAACTCCTAAGTTCCAATGCATCACTTATGCAACATAGATAATGATGATTAAATGTTGTCCATGTTAGTGCATTAAACATGAGTGGGATTAATCTAAAATAACATATCATACTCCAGGTGTAATTAAATTAAGCAAGCGGAAGACTTAAGTACTTGAATCATACAAGTGTTTGTTCCATAATTCACAAAATATCAAGATGTAACTATCCAACTAGTCCATGTAACCCTGTAATCCTAACGAATCAGAACAAGGTCTACAGAGACTCGCCTGATAGCTGAATATAGGAGAATTCCTCCTCCTCATTCATGAAGTCCGGCTCCGTCACGTAAGCCGCATCACAACCTGCATCTAAATCAGAGTCTGGTTAGTGTTTTAAAACACTATCCCAGAGTGAGAGTGAGTGATCAACTCAGTGGTACTATAAGGCAAAGGTTAATATGTTATCAATTCAATCAAGCAGTAATGATAAAGCAATACAATAATCATATCCTAAGTACTCTTGTTAATGCAGAAATGATATGCGTAATAATGCATGCCCTTGCCTGCACTCTCTCAGAGACATCATCTCACGATCGCGTATGACAAACTCCCTAAACGTGCGCTTCCTCGCCAAAGCATATGCAATGCGGTGCATGGTCGTGTTAGCCAAGTAATTTATTAGGCTTATTCATATAGCAGATTTGGGAAGCTAAGGTACCTCCTTTTATATCACTTACCCAAACAATGATCCATCTAGGGTCGTCAATCCTAGTTAATCACATACGATAAGCAAGTTGTAAGGCATTACCCCTGATGAAAAGTAGTGGATAGGTAAGTTCACGAGTTCAAACTCGAGGTCACTACGGAGAGGCTTGTCACCTCAGCGTAGGACTAAATTTATACTCGAGGTCACTACGGAGAGGCTTGTCACCTCAGCGTAGGCCTAAATTTATACTCGAGGTCACTACGGGAGGCTCGTCACCTGAATGTAGGCCGACAGCTTGAATACGGTGTCCCATACACCACCATATTCGACTCACGAGTTTGGGTTGCTCACTGGTCACTACGGGGAGGCTCGTCACCCCAACGTAGGCCGACAACTTGACCACGGTGTCCCATACACCACCATGTCCGGCTCATGAGTCCTAGAGGATCTTGGTACCATGGTTAAACGGGCTTTACATTGGTAAGTGGTACCTTAGATTCAAATAGTAATGTCCATACATGGTAAACACACAATAGGCCAATCGGGTTAATTGACAAGTGTGATTGGTACGAGCGCACGTTGAATTGGTAGGCATGGAGCGCGTAAGCACTCCGTGTGGCCTAACCACTGTCGACAACCAGCGTACGACTCGGATTCATCGAACGTCTAATGTGGCGAAACGACTTCGACCACTCAATCAGGAGCCGTTACCGATTACCTGGACTACGTAATAGTCCCAATCATACTCAGATGCAATAGGCAGTCACATGTATTAATCATATCAGCATTTGACGAACAATTCAAGCATAATTCCCATTGAGCATTTTATCGAACATATTGGACATATTATACACATGCATTTCAACCATAAATCACATAGTAGCGGTTTACATTACATGAAAGAAACTATAACTGTGGACAAGGTAGTTGAGAATCCGATCTCAACACCCTTGTTGGAAGTAATTTATCAAACACTTTCTCATTCAAACATTTTACCAAACACTTAGACTACATAATACCATATACGCAAACTACATTAGTTATAGCATATATTTTGGCAAATCCTTTCATAAAGGAGTTGTCATACACACAACACACATGTATTCTAGATTAATAGCCATGGCAAACATAAATCATAATTTCAGTTTCATTCAAACATTTCAACAAACACGTGGGATGCATTTTATATTCACATAGTTCACACACATGTATAATTTACGGAATACATCGTAACTAAGATCATATGGCAACAATCAAGTTAGATATAAATCATTGCTGACATTGAAAGCCTTGAAAACCATAACCTAAACATTTATAGTCTGCACCTTTCATCGGTACGCCCGTTACGAACTCAGTTCGCACACTACGCTTCCGTCTACAGCACAACGGCTACCTAGATCACGAAATAGGTTAGCTATTTTGTCGTTTTCTCTATTTGAATCCCTAAAATAGGATTAGGGTTAAGATTCCTTATCTAAATCGAAGCTAGAATCGTTGGTGTAGCAAAATGGGAGAGATGATTCGGTACGTGGAGTGGTGGGAGTGAATCCTAGCAACAATCCACAGATCTCTCTCTCCTCCTCACTCTTTTCTCCTCTTTCATCTCTTCTTTCTCCTAAGGTTAGAGAATTCGTATGGAATGAGAGGGATGGTTTAAGGGCATTATATAGGCCCAGAACTGATGTTAATGGCCCCAGGGCCATGGTATACTTAGGTGATTTCAGGCAAACAGGACTCATCTGGAGGCTCATTTCTCACCTAAGTCATGGAGTAAATTCCCTAACAATGGATCTACGACAGGACTGTATTTATGGTACAATCTGACAAATAGATCGGTCGTGAAGGACCCGAATCAGATTAACGATTGTTGTTCCTCGATCAGGGCCACAAGTATACCAACATGTGTAGGGAAATTTTCCTGATCCACGGGTATAGTTTGGTCAGAATATGAAGGTCCGAAGTCTTCAATTTCGCCTGTAAGCGAACGGTCCAATTCACTTAAGTTTGAGTTCATTTTCTAAGGATATTCGCGTTTCTCACACACTTCGCTTCAGGCTCAAGTCATGCATTTCTAGATACTATTTGGGCTCGATTCCCGCGTTGCTTGTCAAGCCCAGTATGACAATCACAACCTTATAGTTTCGCGGTAATCGGACTTTCAACGCGCGGTCCAAGTCCGATACGGAGTTTTAATGCGCTCCCGAGAGCATCTGGGTATTGAGATTGCTCCTAGGTTTTTATATAGTGTTGAGTTAACGATTCTAATAGTTTTTGGTCTTGCAGTTAGTATATATAGTGATTCAAGATAATTCACTGATAAATTTAGCTTAGTACTTAACTAATTTTTGTCTAATTTCTAAAGGATTCGGTCATTAATGATTTCTGCCTGAGGTGGTACTCGGGTCTTTGTACGAATTTTTTTGAGACGTTACAATTTACCCCCCTTAAAGAAAAATTTCGACCTTGAAATTAGTACCTTTTCGTATTCCTCGAGAATCTGAGGGTAGTTCTTACGAACTTCGGCTTCTGTTTCTCAGGTCGCCTCTTCCTTAGTGTGGTAAGTCCACAATACTTTCATGAGAGGGATAACTTTGCTGCGTAACACCTGTCCCTTCCTATCTAGAATACGTGTTAGCTGCAGTACATAGGTAACATCTTCACTCAACTGCACCTGCTCCCACTTGATAATGTGAGTAGGATTTCTTCAGCATCGATACGTGAAATACGTTGTGCAGGCCTGCGAGTGGTGTGGGCAAGGCGAGGTGGTATGCTACTACACCCACTTGATCCATAATTTGGAATGGGCCTATGAATTTTGGCGTAAGCTTCCCCTTCTTGCTAAAACGGAGTACTCCCTTCATGGTGGAAACCTTAAGAAACATGTGGTCCCCAACCTCAAATTCCAACTGCCGTTGTCATGTATCGACGTAACTCTTCTGTCTGCTCTATGCTACAAGAAGTCGTCGCCTAATAATGTCAATCTTCTCAGAGGTCACCTGTACTAAATCTGGGCCAATCAGGCTTCTCTCGCCAACTTCTGCCCAACAATGGGGTACTCGACAAGGGCACTCATACAGTGCCTCATAAGGAGCCATGCCAATGCTCACCTAAAAGCTGTTGTTATAAGCGAACTCTGCATAGGGAAGACAGTCATCCCAACTGTCTTTGAAATCGAGCACACATGCATGCAACATGTCTTTTAACACCTGATTTACCGGTTCCGTCTGCCCGTCGGTCTATGGGTGGAACGCAGTACTGAACTTCAGTTTTACCCCCATTACTTCCTAGATTAGAGTCCAAGAGATAGACGTGAATTGCGTGTCTCATAGGTACTCCATGCAAACGTACTATCTCCTTAATGTACAACCTAGCTAAATCATCTACTGAGTTTGAAACTCTCATAGGGAGAAAATGAGCCGATTTCATCAATCAATCCACAATCACCCAAATGGAGTCATGTCCCTTCCTCGTCTTCGATAACCCGAAAATGAAATCCATAGATATGAAGTCCCACTTCCATTCAGCTATGGGCATGGGCGGAAGCAATCCAGGAGGTCGGCGATGCTCGGCCTTGACCTGCTGGCACGTGAGACAACGAGATACAAAATCTGCTATGTGGGCCTTCATGTTGTCCCACCAGTATAAACGCTTCATATCTCGATACATCTTTGTACTACCAGGATGCATCACCATCTTTGAATTGTGAGTAGCTTCAAGAACTTCCTTTCTCAAGTCATGAAGATTTGGGACGCATAGGTGGCCACGATAACGTAAACCCCCATCCGAACCAACTCTTCATTCAGAATCTTCATCGTCACTAGCTCGTTTTCTCATCTTCACCAACTATTCATCTTCTCTCTGAGCCACAATGATCCGGTCATCAATAAGTGACTGTATAGGAATATGTGCGACGCTCACGAACGACTCTTCTACCGTAAGCTTATGTTCGAAGTCTTGCACAAACTCTACCATGTTCCATTCTTTAATCATTAGCGGAGCTACAAATTCTATTGTCTTCTTACTGCTCAACGCATTTGCCACAAGGTTAGCCTTACCAGAATGGTAGGAGACCTCAAACTTGAAGTCTTTCAAGCTTTCGATCCATCGTTGCTGCCTCATATTCAGGTCCCTCTGCATGAATATGTACTTGAGGCTCTTATGGTCGCAAAAGAGCTCGAACTCCTCTCCGTAGAGGTAATGTCTCCAGAGCTTTAATGCGAAGATAACTGCTGCCAATTCCAGGTCATGCGTAGGGTAGCTTTCTTTGTGCTTCCTTAACTGTCACGAGGCATAGGCGATCACCCTGTCCTTCTACATAAGAACACAATCCAAACCAACACGAGATGCGTCGGTGTATATTGTATATTTGACCCCTTGCTCTGGCAATACTAGCACGGGTGCTGTCGTTCAAATCTTGAAAGGTTGCTTCTGCCTTCTCATTCCAAGTAAACTTAAGATCCTTTCGAGTAAGCTGAGACAATGGTCTGGCTATCTCGAAAAAATCTTTAATGAATCAGCGATAGTAGCCAGCAAGTCCAAGAAAACTCCACACTTCCATAACCAAACCAAGCTGCTCCCAGTCCTGAACTGCTGCCACCTTGGCAAGGTCCACAACGATACCTTCCTTAAACACAACATGTCCCAGGAATTTGACTTCTTCCTTCCAGAAGTCGCATTTCTTATACCGAGCAAATAACTGGCTCTTCCTCAGAGCATCGAAGACGGCTCACAGGTACTCCTCGTGATCCTTTCGGCTCTTGGAGTATATCAAAATGTCATCTATAAATATGATAATGAACCGATACAGGTATGGCCAAAACACCCGGTTCATGAGGTCCGTGAACATTGTCGGTGTGTTCATAGGTCTGAACGACATCACGAGGAACTCAGTAACACGATATCATCGACACATGAATATCGATTTCCTCGAATGGCCCCCGATCAAAGTTAAAAACAACTTGAAATATCTGCTGAAAGAAATGCGCACCCACGGTTGATGTCATCGATGGATTTTCGATCTTATCGATATTTAATTTCAGATCATATCGGACGGTGCATCGATATATGGAAGAAATTTGAAATTTTCTCTAAAAAATAAAGGCGCCGGAAATCTGCCTGTCGATCTTATTGAGCCACTTTCAATGGGCTCGAGATTTGAGTATTGATGGTATCGATAGGTGTATCGATACATCGATAATTCGTCCAGATATGTTGTGACCATAACCCAGGTTCAGTTTAATCCAAATCATGCTCTGATACCAACTTGTAACCCCCCAAAAATCGGGGTTGAGCAAAGCTCAACTCTCGGTTCCAACGCATCACTTATGCAACATAGATAATGATGATTAAATGTTGTCCATGTTAGTGCATTAAACATGAGTGAGATTAATCTAAAATAACATATCATACTCCGGGTGCAATTAAATTAAGCAAGCGAAAGACTTAAGTACTCAAATTATAACATGAAAGTGTTTCACCATCCGGAGTATGAATCTGTTCCAGGCTGAATATATATAAGTGTTTCTTCCAGAATTCACAAAAAATCAAGATGTAACTGTCCAACTAGTCCATGTAAACCTATAATCCTGACGAATCAGAATAAGGTCTACAGAGACCCGCCTGATAGCTGAATATAGGAGAATTCCTCCTCCTCATCCATGAAGTTCGGCTCCATCACGTAAGCCGCATCACAACCTGCATCTAAATCAAAGTCTGGTTGGTGTTTTAAAATATCGTCCCAGAGTGGGAGTGAGTGATCAACTCAGTGGTACTATAAGGCAAAGGTTAATATGTTATCAATTCAGTCAAGCAGTAATGATAAAGTAATACAACAATCATATCCTAAGTACTCTAGTTAATATAAGAATGATATATGCGTAATGATGCATGCCCTCGCCTGCACTCCCTCAGCGACATCATCTCACGATCGCGCATGGCAAACTCCCTAAACGTGCGCTTCATCGCCAAAGCACATGCAATGCGATGCATGATCGTGTCAACCAAGTAATTTATTAGGCTTATTCATACAACAGATTTGGAAAGCTAAGGTACCTCCCTTTATATCACCTCCCCAAACAATGATCCATCTAGGGTCGTCACTCCTAGTTAATCATATAAGATAGGCAAGTTGTAGGGCATCACCCCTGATGAAAAACAGTGGATAGGTAAGTTCACGAGTTTACACTCGAGGTCACTACGGAGAGGCTTGTCACCTCAGCGTAGGCCTAAATTTATACTCGAGATTACTACGGGAGGCTCGTCACCTGAACGTAGGCCAACAGCTTGAATATGGTGTCCCATACACCACCATATTTGGCTCACGAGTTTGAGTTGTTCACTGGTCACTACGGGGGGGCTCGTCACCCTAGCATAGGCCGACAGCTTGACCATGGTATCCCATACACCACCATATCCGGCTCATGAGTCTTAGCGGATTTGGTACCAAGGTTAAACGGGCTTTACATTAGTAAGTGGTACCTTAGATTCAAATAGTAGTGTCCATACATGGTAAACACACAATAGGCCAATCGGGTTAATTGACAAGTGCGATTGGTATAAGCACACGTTGAATTAGTCGGCATAGAGCACGAAAGCACTCCGTGTGGCTTAACCACTGTCAACAACCAGCATACGACTTGGATTCTTCAAACGTGTCTAATGTGGCGAAACGACTTCGGCCACTCAATCAGGAACTGCTTCCGATTACCTGGATTCGCAGTAGTCCCAATCATACTCAAATGCAATAGGAGTCACATGTATTAATTGAAAGTGCCCTGGTTTGTCAATTAGTGTGAGGGTTGAGTCGGCTAGACTGTAGAGCCTCATAGGAAGATCAATTCAAAGCGTCTGCTTCAACTGGATGTGTGCAAGCTCGCCACAGGTAAATCTAAGCCTCACATCCCATGTCTCAAAACACCAGGTAAATAAAACCCTTAAAACAAACTAGAACATCATAGGGTTTTTAAGTTAAGAAAACTTTTTTCAAAATAGAAAAATTCTCTAAGTTTTCTTGCTTTGTCGATTTTATCCGTACACATCTCGATATGATCGACCTGCGCTGTCGATGTCCTCAATACCTAAACGATATCATCGATATGAGGACAAAATACGTCCAGCAACCACATACTCATCTAGATGGAATTATTGATGCATCGATATACTATCGATATCATCGATATTCAAATCTCGAGTCCATCGAAGGTGACTCGATAATATCGACAGGTAGATCTCTGGCACCCCTATTTTTCCTTAAAAATATCATATGTACATCGATATATCGAAGCCTCCTCGATACCATCAAAATTCAAATCTCGATTATATCGGTCATGGGCCCCAAGTTCTTCCAGCAAAATATCTCGGGATAGTTTATCTATGATCGGGGGTCACTCGATAGAATCGATATTCAAATATCAATGATATCGATGCTATATCGATTGCATCGAACAGGGACAGAAACTGTCCAGCAATCTTAACGGAAAATCCTTTGGATTTATCAATGCATCGACACAGCTATCGATATCATCGACATTCAAATTCCGATGATCTCGAAGGTCCCTCGATCATTCTTATAAACCTAAAATATTTTAAGTCAAGTCTCTCTCATTTTCAAATGTTGATGAATCGACACTATATCGATTGAATCGGAGTTCAAAATTCGATGACAACGACACCTGTTTCGATTCTATTGACCAGCTAGCAAGAGGTTTCAAAAGCGTATGACATTTGAGTTTGTGTCATCGAGCAGACCATTGATGTTATTGAGAGTATACACTCGATGATATCGAACCCGCTCGATGATATCGAACTCTGTCATAAATGTGACCGTTTTATATCCATTGGAATCTTTTGCCTATATAAAGAGGACTTGTCTATTGTTACTGGTAGAGAAAGAAGAGAGTGTTTTTGAGTGTTTTGCCTTAAATCATATACCCAAAGCCCTTTCTCTCAGGGAATTCATCTTTCAATCCACCCTCATCATTGATATTCAATAGAGTGGATTGGGGAATGAACTTCCGCATTGAAGGATCCTCCATCTACTACCTTAATGGCAAATCATTAAGTTGGGATGCCTTAAATGCATAATCGGAATCACTCTATCTTCCTTATAGGAAAACTTTTTTATAGAGTAGGATTCCATTTTAACCTTGACCCAACCCGAAGCCTCGCATTGGTACATCATCTGGTTGCGGATCAAGGAAGCCGAAGATTCTTCATCAACAAGGAGGAGATCTTCGTCAATATGTTGAATGAGACTCATCCACTTATTTGTAAGTTATTAGAGTCCAAAGGACACTTGTGACCATTCCTTTTAAGGATTGGGTCTTAGGTGTTTCTCACCCTTGCAAACCTCATAGGAGGCCTCCAGCGAGAGTGTACGTGTTAGGTACATAGTGTTGACCCTTGCTCTGTGGAGAGCATAAACTTCCGGTTAAAGGTGAACTTGTCTAAAACCTTAGGTTCGAGGTGATCCGTGTGAAACCTCAGTTAGGGTCTTATAGAAGATCCTTGGCCAGTGTGCCTAAAAGTGGGTGCGTTGTGTTGACCCTTGCTCGTGAGAGCATAAACAGTCAAGTGTAGGTTGTAAAAGTTGAAGGTGAACCTGATTTAAAACCTTAGGTTTGAGGTGAACCGCTGTGAAACCTCCTTAGTGACATCCGGTACACTCAAGGGTGGAGTGCGGTTACCGGGAGTGGAGTAGACTAGTAGTCGAACCACTATAAAATTTATTGTGTTTGAGATTGCTATTCTTCTGGTTGTGTGATTTACTTTAATATTTACATATCTGAATATTTGAGATCACACCTCACACACATACACAGTCATATCTATCATAAACTAGTTTGCATATTGTTTACTTCTTAAATAGTTTGTGATTGAATCCTCTACCGGGCTTGGAAGCTAGTAGAGTTACTTTTAAGTAATCCTAATATGCGCTTGTTGTTAGGATTAGTATAATAAGATTTTAAATAAACTATAAAAACTATAAAAAGTTCTATTCACCCCCCTCTAGGACATATTGGCATATTCCTACTTCAACTAAAGCGGTCTTCACCGCTATTTCATTAATCGTATTAGCATTTGACGAACAATTCAAGCATAATTTCCATTGAGCATTTTATCGAACATATTGGACATATAGTTATACATATGCATTTCAACCATAAATCACGTAGTAGCGGTTTACATTACATGAAAGAAACTATAACTGTGGACATGGTAGTTGAGAATCCTATCTCAACACCCTTGTTGGAAGCAATTTATCAAACACTTTCTCATTCAAACATTTTACCAAACACTTAGACTACATAATACCATATACGCAAACTACATTAGTTATAGCATATATTTTGGCAAATCCTTTCATAAAGGAGTTGTCATACACATAACACACATGTATTATAGGTTAATAGTCATGGCAAGCATAAATCATAATTTCACTTTCATTCAAATATTTCAACAAATACATGGGATGCATTTTATATTCACATAGTTCACACATATGTATGATTTACGGAATACATCGTAACTAACATCATATAGCAGCAATCAAGTCAGATATAAATCATTGCTGACATTGAAAGCCTTGAAAAACATAACCTAAATATTTATAGTCCGTACCTTTCGTCGGTATGCCCATGACGAACTCGGTTGGTACACTACGCTTCCTTCTACAGCACAACGACTACCTAAATCACGAAATAGGTTAGTTATTTCATCATTTCCTCTATTTGAATCCCTAAAACAGGATTAGGGTTAGGATTCCTTACCCGAATCGAAGCTAGGATCGTTGGTGTAGCGAAACGGGAGAGATGATTTGGTACGTGGAGCAGTGGGAGTGAATCCCAGCAACAATCCACAAATCTCTCTCTCTTCTCCTCACTCATTTCTCATCTTTCCTCTCTTCTCTCTCCTAGGGTTAAAGAATTCATATGGAATGAGATAGGGATGGTTTAAGGACATTATATAGGCCCAGAACTGATGTCAATGGTCCTAGGGCTATGGTATACTTACGTGATAGCCAAAGGGTGTCCGTTTCGGGTAATCAGGACTCATCCAGAGGCCCATTTCTCACCTAAGTCATGGAGTAAATTCCCTGACAACGGATCTACGACAGGACTGTGTTTATGGTGCGATCTGACAGACAGATCGGTCGTGAAGCACCCAAATTAGATTAACGGTCGTTGTTACTCGATCAGAGCCACAAGTATACCGACATGTGTAGGAAAATTTCCCTGATCTAAGGGTATAGTTTGGTCAAAATTTGACGGTCCAAAGTTTTCAATTTTGCCCATAAGCGAATGGTCCAATTCACTTAAATTTGAGTTCATTTTCTAAGGATATTCGTGTTTCTCACACACTTTGCTCCAGGCTCAAGTCGTGCGTTTTTGGATACTATTTGGGCTCGATTCCCGCGATGCTTGTCAAGCCCAGTATGACGGCCATAACCTTATAATTTCGTGGTAATCGAACTTTCAACGCGAGGTCCAGATCTGATACGGAGTTTCAATGCGCTCCCGAGAGCATCTGAGTTTTGAGATTGCTCCTAGGTTTTTAGGTAATGTTGAGTTAGCGATTCTAATGGTTTTGGGTCTTGCAATTCGTAGAGATAGTGGTTCAAGATAATTCACCGTTAAATTTAGCTTAGTACTTAATTAATTTTCATCTAATTTCTAAAGGATTCGGTCATTAAGGATTTCTGCCTGAGGTGGTACTCGAGTCTTTGTACGGATTTTTCAGAGACGTTACATCTTCATAATTCTCCTATGTTTGCAGAATTGGGATATCCTGTTGTTTGCCATTGTCTCCAGGGCATGGCTAAGTGATGGAATCACTTCCAATCCTCACAACTTTCATCCATTGAGAATTAGGTCAAAGGAAGTTTAGATTTGGTTTTATTGCTATATCTTCCAACTGGATAAGATAGGACTCCAATTCCAGTTGTGTCTTTGAATCAAGCATAGTATCACCCTGATTGCTATAAGTGGATCCTTAGAAACCCTAGTTCCCACCTTTGAATTTTTTAAGTTTCTAATTAAATCTCTCATAATTACTTCCATTTATTTCAGGTTTAGATTCACATCCTTTTCTAGTTCTACTTCTAGTTACATTCAGAATACTCACGAGATCAGTCACTGTGGATTCGACCTCGGTCTCACTGAGATTATTACTACATCGCGACCCTACACTTGGGGTTATGAACACCTACTGCCTTGGCGAGTCGGGTGAGGGGGTGGAGCTCCTTTTTTGTACGCAACACAATACGACTTTGAGCGTGCGATACATCTTCTCATTCCACCTCTTATCTCGATCCCTCATCTCTTCCACTTTAGCCTCAAGAGTAGTTAAACGATCCTCGATGCTTCAAGTCGCTACTGGCCCCTCCTGAGCATCCTCCGTGGCTTCACCTCCTTTTTCACCCTCTTCCACTTCTCCCTCCTCTTCCTTCTTGAATTCATCCCCCGCCTCATCCTCTCAGGCCTTTTGACCAAGTTTCATGTGAATGATGGTGTCTTTACTTATATTCTTCACAGTCACGGGGATACAATCCGATCCTCTAAGGCCGTAATGACAGGCTAGCTTGCAAATAAACCGCCATAATGGCAGGCCCACTTTCTGCGTGTGAGCGACCACCTTCACTATTCGGTAGAGTATCACCGAAGGGAGGCAAACATCCTCCTTCTGCCCTATTTGGTAGAGAAGCTCTACCATGCAGGCAAAGAGTTCAGTTTTGTTTCCAGCCCTCGTGTACACATTGAATGTGAATATATGGTGGAGAATCCTGTAATCCGTTGTCATTGATGAAGCCAAGAGGCTTCCATTCAGCCTTCAATCGACTAGCGTCTCGCACAAGTATTAGGTTTGTTGTTGTCGATTCTGTAACATTTTCATATTTTCTTCATTTATATGCATCATACATCACAGTATTTTGAGCACCTTCGAGACTACATCAACGTTGACATGCATGACGCATGCGCCCAACAAAATGTCAAATCCAAGGGGGTCTACGTGAGGGTTGCGGATGCTCACATAGAATGCCTTAACATGCCCTTGATAAGCCGGTGTGTTACCCTCGAAGCTAGGGTCCCATCCTCGGTGCGAAAGTCGATCCAACAGATCTTATTCATGAACAAATCGTGATCGACATACATATCGAAAAATCCCCCCCCCCCCCCCCCCATCTACTTTGTTGGACAACTGCTAGGTTATCAAACGGGCCAGCAGAGCTTGTGGATGCTCCCCTATCATGCTTCTTCTTCGTACGGCGCTCCCATTATGGGCCATCCTCCTTCTGGCTCACCCTCTTCTTCCCCATAAGCAAAAGAAGCAAAGGGATGAAGAAAAATGAGCCAACGACTGAAAGGAAAGCCATTGCTACGAGCGTTTGGAGTTGGAAGGGGTTTGGAGGAAGTTGGGAGGAATTTGGGTGGCTAGGGTTTAGGGATTTAAAGTTTCAAATATTAGAAGTGGGGCTTAAATGAGCCCCACATCTATTTATATTTTCAAATACGGGCGTCCAACGATGGGATTGTGGGATTCCCACATAAAAGTGACATGGTGGCACCATGGCTCTCTATCTTCTCCACGGTGGCACCGTGGGATTTTCATACAACTTGCCATCGTGGCACCGTGGCTCTTTGTCTTGTCCACGGTGGCACCTTGGAGGATACCACTGTAGGATTTTTCAGTAAACAGTACCATGGTGGCACCATGGGATCCTCTTTTAAAAATTGACCGAGCACTTCGTGAATTTGACCAAGCAGTTCATGAAATTGACCGAGTAATTTATGAAATTGATCGAGCACTTGATGAAATTGACTGAGCACTTTATGAAATTGACCAAGCATTTTGAGAAATTCACTAAGCACTTCATTAAATTGACCTAGTACTTCTTGAAAATGACCAAGCATTACATGAAATTGACCGAGCACTACATGAAATTGATTGAGCATTACATGAAATTGACCGAGCACTACATGAATTTGATTAAATTGACTGAGCACTACGTGAAATAGACCGAGCTTTACATGAAATTGATCGAGCATTATATAAAATTGACCGAGCACTACATGAAATTGATTGAGCTATACATGAAATTGATTGAGCATTACATGAATTAATCGAGCAGTACATGAAATTGAATGAGCACTACAAGAAATTGACCGAGCACTACATGAAATTGACCAAGCACTACATGAAATTGACCGAGTAATTAATGAAATTGATCGAGTAAGTTTTGAAATTCACCGAGCACTTCCTGAAATTACCATCAACCTCTTAAAATTGACCGAGAACTCGAAAAAGTCATAACATTTAACAAACAAACCGCTAATCACAAAGAAATTATTATTCACAATTAAATTAATGAATAATTCACAAACAAATCTTCATTCACCATGAATTTTATAAAAAAATATCATTCACACAAGATAATACAAAATTTCACAAAATTTCCCTCTTCCTGCCATGCCTAAGACAAATATCATCTATATTCAACACTCAAACAATCATACCCTATTGAATTCCTCAAAATTGGAGTGCATTTTTGCATCTCTATTCATGCCAAAGTTTAACTGCTACACAATATGTCAATAAATTTCATTACAAATATACTGCAATCATAACCATTTATTTTCTCGATATTAAACTCTCTTCTTTGGCGGTCCAAACCTTCCCATTAAGCGCAGACATGTCTCCTGTAGCATGGAAGATAATTGGGAGTCTATCAGTCATCATCTTAAATTCTGTCTTGTATCGACTGAGTGCTTTCGTATATAAACTATCGAGAATAATGATCTCTCATTATCGTGGGTAAATAACAATCAATAATCAATGACTATTATCATGGTTCATGGGTATATATACAAGAAAAGGCCGAGCTAAGTGTAACACCCCGTACTTTCGGTACTCAGGTATTCTCGTATGACCTAACTCAGTATAAATACAAACCTAGCTTGAATAAACATTCACGTGCATTCCAGTTTAAATCTAATTGTTAAAAGTAATCCCAATCCACATATCAAACCATTCATCCATCGATTTCCAAGATGGATCACCATGCCACTAAAGAGACCCATTTTAGGATTCAAATTTCATCGGTGGACGAATCTAGCCGACCATTACAACCCTGGATCATGAAGTCTACCATTCACTAACTTTACAACGTCCTATAGGACGATCCATCATTTAAAAACACAGATCGGAGCATCTAGTTTCATACACAACTCTCAAATCACACCTAAACTTTCCTTAGGATCCCTAGGGTTATCGATGGCTAAGTTAGAGTCAATCCAACCACTGAATTGTTGGAATGGCCGGGGAACCGAGAATCTATATCCAAACATTCATGTGATGTGGCCCATGTGACAGTTAAAGTAAGCTGAGGATTAGGTAAATGAATCATCGCAGTCGATCTACCGTGAGGACGATTCTGCCTAGAATTAGGCCCTACAAATTAACTCAAGATAATAATGATAATATTAATATTAATAACAATAATGATTGAAGGTGTTATAATATAGAAATTCAAATGGTAAATTCAGGGAATATGTGGTCCTAACCATCTGAACAATGACCAAGACCATTAAAGTTCAGATTCACAATGATCTGACCGTCAGATTAATGAAAACCCCCAATTTAGAGGCAAAATCTGCATGTATGGCCCACCTCGGCATTGTACCCACCTGATTTTTAGTTAAAACCCATACTTGGGCCCACCAAGCCAATTGGGAGGAGTGGATTCACCACAAACATTGCAGTGGGCACCATATGAGGTGCGTGTGCACCCTGTACCACTGTGCACGAAGTGCACTGGACCGCGCCTCGGGTCAAACGGGCGCTGACCGGCAGAATTTCGCAAAACAAAGGGAATTCCTCCCGCCATTTCAAAGTTTTGAAACTGGGAAGCTTCAAGCCCCAAAGTGAGCCGCCCTGGCCAATTTTTAGACAATCCAAACCGTCCATTTCATTCGCAAGAGTCCACTGACTAAAACCGTATTGGATCTTCGGTCCATGCAAAGGGAAAGGAAAGATTAGTCTGAATCGTCCGCTCCCTTCATGTGTGGCTGGGATCCAAAGGAGGGGACCATCAGGTGGCTTCTCTTACAAGCCAGCACCCCTTATATCCAAGGGATTTAAGCCTCCCACGAGCCAGCTAGGGGAGGTATCTTCATGACCGAAAATAGCTAGGCAAGCCATAAGGAAGGAAAAAGTAGGATTTCCATTTTTGGCTATAAGAAGATGTCACACCTGGGACCGTCCGATGGGGCCACGTGGAGTCATCCCAGCCCTTCTAGTAGGGCGGTACGAAATGAGAGAGTGAGCTATCTCATCCCATGAGAAAGAGAAGAGAAACGAGATCTCTCATGAGATGAACCCAGGGTGTGCATTGTCAGCCCAAAAAGTGGGCCCCACACTGATCTAGGGACCCTTCTGGTCCGCTCAAATGGATTAGGTCATGGCAAAACACATGAGGCAGCATTCTGCCATTTATGCTCAGATCGTCTTCCCCGACAACCCATCTGGACTTGATCGTGAGATGGACCCCATCAGACCCAGCAAATGCACTTTCAGGTAGTCCAAGGTGTCAGTTGTGCATCCCCAAGCACGGATGGGCCTCATGCACGACCAACCTCCAATCACAGCCGTTGCATGGGGAGAGCTTTTGGCAACCGTCGGTGATCTCTCCCTTATGCCTATAAATAGGGACCTCTGGCTCTCGACTCTCACACCAAAGAAAGGTAGAGAGAGAGAGAGAGTGAGGGAGCAGAAAGAGAGGAGGAGATAGGGGGAGACGTGTGCAACATCCCAGGTAACGGCCTAGCCCTGCCTCTTTTTTTTTTTTCTTTTTTTTTTTTAATTCCCTTCTTCCTTATAACTACAACCACGATGGAGGCCATATGTTGGGCCAAAAATCTGACTATAAAAGGACTTGGGCAGAGCCGAAAAATGGCCCAGTAGTGGGCCACCCGAGGAGTAGAATCAGACGCCCAATAGACATGTAAACAGTGGGTTTCTCAGCTGGAAAACAGCCGAGGACACGGCCTGTAATCAGCCACATATCCAGCCTATAAGACAGGTGAAAATGTGTTTGAAAATGGCGAGGAGTGCACCTTGAAAATGAGCTCTGTCTGAGCTACAAATGCACCAAAAATTAGATTAAAAACAGTCCAGAGATCAGGGAGGAAAATGCCCTTTTCAGGCCGTCCTTTGGCTGGGAAAACGGCAGCCGTCGTGCCTCCGTTAAGCACTGGTTTGGGACGAAAGTAATGACTAGATATGGGCCATGATTGAGCTAAGATTTAAGGCCGGAAGTGGTTTCAAAAACAACATACAGCAGGAGAAGAGGCCTGTGCACATAGACAACATTGATGCATTGCACCATGTTGGACCTCACCGAACTTCAACTGGGCCCTGTACAACTTGTAGGTGGGCCTCACCTTGCAACAGCAGGTGGGCCGCACCTTGTAACGGCCCATAAGCAGCACCTGGGTCCCTCTTTCAGACCAGGTGGGCCAGCCCCTATATAAATCGTTGTGGGCCACACCCTGTCAGCATGGACCCTAAAAATCGTAGGTGGGCCTCACTTAAACATCAAGTGGACTACACGTTTTGGGCCGTCCCAAATAGCAGACTCCCGGGACGAGCAATCTACAAAATAAAATAGTATTTTATTAATATAGTATACACACACACACACATACATGTGCTACTGGTGGACCACACCATTGAGCCATGATGGGCCGCACAAAAACAGATCAGACCGTCCAACAATGGATGTTGTATCCAGGCCATCCATCAACTGACATGCAGTGCTAGACGGTTTGCTGTACACGTTAACAAAAAGAAAAATACACATATAGGTATAATAATATAATAATAACAAGTGGCATATGAGGTAATATGCATATAAATATATATATATATATATATATATATATATATATATATATATATATATATATATATATATATATATATATATATATAACACTACACATATGTGGTGGGCCCCACGTGGGACCCACCGTTGAGATTGGCTGAAGTATCCCTCCAGTGCATATTAGATACAATAAATTATTTTATGAAGGCCTCACGTACCGTGCTGTGTCCAGCACGTGGGACCACCATGGGGTGTGTTTTCTTCACACCGTCTAGCTGAGGACGGTGTGGCCCACTGCAACACATGTGTGTCCACACTATCCATCCAAACTATGTGGCCACCATATGGACACCACCTTGATGAGTCTGTTCTAATCCAGGCCGACCATCTGCTTGAAATCTAGACCATCCATTAGTGCAGTAGATCCCACCATAATAGAAGTTCTTTATCTGCACCGTTTGTGCAGTAGATTCCAACCTAATGTAGGTGTTTTATTTACACCATCCATATGACGGTGGGCCCTACCACTGACATACGTGTTCTTCATCCACACAGTCCAGATTGTGCTAGACGGTACTGGACACTGTTGGGATAATGCTAAACTGTATTTATATAAGCACCGAATTGCCTAAACCACATTTAGACAATGCCAAACAACACTGGGTTACGTGTAACAATGCTAATGAAGCCATGTGCCCCAGAAAAATGATAGATCACAGTGACACACATAGAAATTTCCTTTTGTGTGAACTAAACCCTCACTTGGGCCCATCCATGGAGCCACCATGACTGGATAAAAAGAGTAAGGGCAGACCCGTTACCTCTAACGAAGACCAAGAAGGGCGTTATTATTTTCTCTTCAGACCATCCCGTTAGTTGGACAAAACCATGGAAATGCTTGATAGATCTAAATTGTGATTTTAGGAGACTCTTTAGATAAACCCAGGCCGCCAGAAGACTCGGACCGAGTTCATGAACACGACCCTTCAGGTGATGATTCTTCCCCTTGAGCTTTTCATTTTCCCATTAGCTTAAGTTATAGTTTTTATTTTAACTTGTAATTGATATCTCCATGTCATAGTCACATGTATTAATTGTTGGAATTAAATTGCTATATTACATGCTTAATGTTTATCCTGCATAATTATTCATGCTTGTGGATTATTTGTGGATTGCTTATGGAACTTAAACTGGTACACTAGTGGGAAACCCCCACCTATATGAGTACACCCATACTTGGGATGTAACCCGACTAGTTGTGATTGTAATGGACCTTCGGCTCAGTGGTTATTGAATAGTGGTTCAATTTGACCGTTGATGTGGGCTTACCATCCAGGGTTGTTGTGTCCAATGGTTTTCAAGGTTGGTATTTTATTGCATCGTTTTGATACTCGCCCTATGTGGCCTATTTTGATAATTGCCCTATGTGGCTTGTTTTGATATCGCCCTATGTGGTTTTGTTTTGGGTATTTTCCCTATATGGTTTTGACGTTTTATACTATGCAACCATGCGATGGTAAGCCCCATATATTGTAATATGATTGGCCACTAGTCGACAGGTTTCCATTAAACATCCTAAGGTGGTAGTCTCATGAGCCGGGGATGGTGTTTTAGGACCTATGCCCTAGCTGTCGGCCTACGCTGGTGACGAGCCCCCGTAATGACCTTGAGCTTACTTAAATTGGCTAATTGTAACTGAACTAATAACGGTTTGGCTAATCATACATCCATAGCATATTGGCGATGACGGGTGGCTAATTCTGAATGCTGTAACACGTGCCCTTAGGATCATCGGGGTATTGTTTCGCTAGTTCTTAGACCACCGACTATCGACCCCTGTTCCGATTGAATGATTTTCCCAGGTCGATGATTTGCATGGGTGACGAGCCTAAATTTCACACGGATGAGCATCCCGGGGCGATGTGTATTCACGCATCCATGCATTTAAAAAGACTGCATCATGTGTTATTTTGATTGCCTTGTTATTTTATAATTATGCTCATCTAATGCGGTGGTGTGTAATTTTGAGGAAAATTCACATTGAGCTAGCCACTCATCCATCAAATATACAACCGTATAGGTAGAACAGGCGGCTCAGATGATATTCACATTCATGTTGGCAAGGAGCAGCCTATAGTTGACTAGGGTGCATGATTCTATTTGCTAAGGGCTACTACAGGATTTCACAGTTCAAGATTGTTGTAGTTTACCTTGTTTCACATGTAATGCTATTTCATTTTGTATTTGTAAGGATGGGGACATTGGTTTGTATAAGTCATAATGGGCAGCTCTTGTATATTTAAATGATAATGCAAACTTTCCTTTATATTTGATTTGTCCATGTTACGCTCATCTGTTTACTCTGATAGTTGAAAAAAAAAAATGTATACTTGAATTTGACCGTCCTTTAAGCTTAACACTCGGGTTTTTGGGAAACGAGTCATATACTCGGGTCCTAAAAAGTCAGGTCATTACAGTTGGTATCAAAGCATAGTTTGGACAAACTTGGCCTTGGGAAATGATATTTTACAAGCCTTGAATGTCTCACGTTAAGATGTTTGAAATTAGAAATTTGAACTTAGGTGAATTCCCCTTAGATTTAGAAGAATGATTGAGAATGTAGAAACCTAAACTTAGGTTCCCTTGGGGATTTTCAGAATTGTCATTTGAACTTATGAAAAGTTCCCTTTAGAAATTTGGAGAACATAGATACTTTAAACTTTAGGCCTCTCGAAGTTTTCAGGATAGACCTTTGGACGTTAACTTGCATAGAAATCCATTAGAATAGGGAGGAAATGAGAATATAGAATCTCAATTGTAGGCTCCCTCGAAAAATTGCTTGGACGATCGTAGAACTTAGAAATGGTCCTAAGCTCCCTTGAAAATTTTAGATTTAGTCACTCAGATTTAGAAATGAAAATATTCCCTAGACTTGACTCCCAACAATACATTTCTTAGAGACACAAATTTCAAACTCTTTTAGAAATTTCATTAGTTAGAAGTAATATCGTCACAATATTTAGCAATGAAATGAACTTAGGCACATGGGAAATCCATTGCCAGTGCATTGTAGAATAGGTTGAATATAAGTATTCCCTAAACTTAAATAATCATGTTAGGAATTGTAATTTGAATCCCCTAACACATCTCCTTAGTTAGAAGTAATATTTCTCACAATTTCCAGCACTTAGAATCAGCTAGAGGTGATTTTTTTTTTTTTTTAATGGTAAGATTTCAACCCTGGGCTGAGCATGTCATGACTAAACTTGGAACCCTAGATAAATTTAGCAAAATTGCAAACTTCAAGGTTGAACTCCATGTAGAGACCCTAGTCTTGAAATTTTGGTATTGAGCTTAGATGATCCGAGTGCGCCGTAGAAGCATAATGGGCCACATGGACTGTCCTTTAGGAGGATATAAGATTACACGACATTTTCCATGAGTCCAAAATTATCGGGATCATGAATCGATGGGACCATATTTATAGAAAGCTTACATGGTTTGGCTCAAGTTCTAAGTCCTAGCAGATCTCAACGACCTCAATGCCCTGATCAGGCAGAAGATCGAGATTTTCCAGGATTAGGGATTGATACATAAAATCCTTTATTTTACGTAGGCAAAGGAATTGGTGTATCGGGCTCAAACCTACTACAACCATCTATCTGTGACAGCTCAGACTCAGGAAACCAGGAAATCATGATGGGGGCTATCATTAGAGGTGAAAGGAAAATAATGAGAAGGATACAATATTGCTATTAGTTCCCACCTAGGTGGAATTGTAATCTTAAAAAGTACTATAGGAAACCCTGATGTTGGTAGGAAGTTAAATAAATTGCTAATTTTAGGATGACTTATGACCTTAGTGGGACTTAAATACGTTGGTTGTCCTATTAGGCTGAAGACTCAAGGGTAGTGGTAGATCTGTATATAACTTGTTGGGTTTCACACTTAGCAATATACATGGGTCGACTTGTTAAAAATAGAGATATGAAAGTTAGAAAAATCTACCTATAACTTGTTTAAATCTAAGTTGTGATAACACACTTAGACAAATACAATATAGGGTACACCATTTGGATGGTGTTGATAATTGAGATGTACGCTATTCATTCTCGAGGTTGAAATTTTCTTTAAGGGAGGTAGATTGTAATAACCCCAGTTTTCATAATTACTCATATACATTTGTACAAACACACGACCTTTAAAGAAAATTAGTGAATGTTGAGAAGCACTAGTAACTAAATTGTCGTTATTCCTATCCATGACAGAAGTATTGAATTTCGGGGACGAAATTCTCTTTAAGGGGGGTAGATTCTAACACCCCATACTTTCGGTACTCGGGTATTCCCGTATGACCTAACTCAGTATAAATACAAACCTAGCTTGAATAAACATTCACGTGCATTCCAGTTTAAATCTAACTATTAAAAGTAATCCCAATCCATATATCAAACTGTTCATCCATCGATTTCCAAGATGGATCACCATGCCACTAAAGAGACCCATTTTAGGATTCAAATTTCATCGGTGGACGAATCTAGCCGACCATTACAACCCTGGATCATGAAGTCTACCATTCACCAACTTTACAACGTCCTATAGGACGATCCATCATTTAAAAACACAGATCGGAGCATCTAGTTTCATACACAACTCTCAAATCACACCTAAACGTTCCTTGGGATCCCTAGGGTTATCGATGGCTAAGTTAGAGTCAATCTAACCGCTAAATTGTTGGAATGGCTGGGGAACCGAGAATCTATATCCAAACATTCTTGTGATGTGGCCCATGTGACAGTTAAAGTAAGCTGAGGATTAGGTAAATGAATCATAGCAGTCGATCTACCGTGAGGACGATTCTGCCTAGAATTAAGCCCTACAAATTAACTCAAGATAATAATGATAATATTAATATTAATAACAATAATGATTGAAGGTGTTATAATATAGAAATTCAAATGGTAAATTCAAGGAATATGTGGTCCTAACCATCTGAACAATGACCAAGACCATTGAAGTTCAGATTCACAATGATCTGACCGTCAGATCAATGAAAACCCCCAATTTAGAGGCAAAATCTGCATGTATGGCCCACCTCGGCATTGTACCCACCTGATTTTTAGTTAAAACCCATACTTGGGCCCACCAAGCCAATTGGGAGGAGTGAATTCACCACAAACATTGCAGTGGGCACCATATGAGGTGCGTGTGCACCCTGTACCATCGTGCACGAAGTGCATTGGACCACGCCTCGGGTCAAACGGGCGTTAACCCGCAGAATTTCGCAAAACAAAGGGAATTTCTCCCGCCATTTCAAAGTTTTGAAACTGGGAAGCTTCAAGCCCCAAAGTGAGCCGCCCTGGCCAATTTCTGGATGATCCAAACCGTTCATTTCATTCACAAGAGTCATTAACTAAAATCGTATAGGATCTTGGGTCCATGCAAAGGGAAAGGAAAGATCAGTCTGAATCGTCCGCTCCCTTCACGTGTGGCTGGGATCCAAAGGAGGGGACCATTAGGTGGCTTCTCTTACAAGCAAGCACCCCTTATATCCAAGGGATTTAAGCCTCCCACAAGCCAGCTAGGGGAGGTATCTTCATGACCAAAAATAGCTAGGCAAGCCGTAAGGAAGGAAAAAGTAGGATTTCCATTTTTAGCTATAAGAAGCTGTCACACCTGGGACCGTTCGATGGGGCCACGTGGAGTCATCCCAGCCCTTCTAGTAGGGCGGTACGAAATGAGAGAGTGAGCTATCTCATCCCATGAGAAAGAGAAGAGAAACGAGATCTCTCATGAGATGAACCTAGGGTGTGCATTGACAGCCCAAAAAGTGGGCCCCACACTGATCTAGGGACCCATCTGGTCTGTTCAAACAGATCAGATCATGGCAAAACACATGAGGCAGCATTCTGCCATTTATGCGCAGATCGTCTTCCCTGACAACCCATCCAAACTCGATCGTGAGATGGACCCCACCTGACCCAAAAAATGCACTTTTGGGTAGTCTAAGGTGTCTGTTGTGCATCCTTAAGCACGGATGGGCCCCATGCACGACCAACCTCCAATCACGGCCGTTACATGGGGAAGAGCTTTTGACAACCGTCAGTGATCTCTCCCCTATGCCTATAAATAGGGACCTCTGGCTCTCGGCTCTCACACCAAAGAAAGGTAGAAAGAGAGAGAGAGAGAGAGAGAGAGAGAGAGAGAGAGAGAGAGAGAGAGGAGGAGGAGGAGGAGGAGGAGGAGGAGATAGGGGGAGACGTGTGCAGCATCCCAGGTAACGGCCTAGCCCTGCCTTTTTTTTTATTTTTTTTTATTCCCTTCTTCCTTGTAACTACAACCACGATGGAGGCCATATGTTGGGCCGAAAAACTAACCATAAAAGGACTTGGGCAGAGCCGAAAAATGGCCCAAGAGTGGGCCACCCGGGGAGCAGAATCAGACGCCTAACAGACATGTAAACAGTGGCTTTCTCAGCTGGAAAACAGCTGAGGACATGGCCTGTAATCAGCCACATATCCAGCCTATAAAATAACAAAAATGTGTTTGAAAATGGCGGGGAGTGCGTCTTGAACATGAGCTTTGTCTGAGCTACAACATGCACCAAAAATTAGACTAAAAACAGTACGGAGATCAGGGTGGAAAATGCCCCTATTTAGGCCATCCTTTGGCTTGGAAAACCGCAGCCGTCGTGCCTCCGTTAAGCATTGGTTTGGGTCGAAAGTAACGACCGGATATGGGCCGTGATCGAGCTAAGATTCAAGGCCGGAAGTGGTTTCAAAAACAACATACAACAGGAGAAGAGGCCTGTGCATGTAGACAACATTGATGCATTGAACCATGTTGGGCCTCAACGAACTTCAACTGGGCCCTGTACAAATTGTAGGCGGGCCGCACCCTGCAACAGCTAGTGGGTCGCACCCTGCAACGGCCCATGAGCAGCACCTGGGTCCCTCTTTCAAACCAGGTGGGCCAGCCCCCATGTAAATCACTGTAGGCCACACCCTGTCAGCGTGGGCCCTAAAAATCGCAGGTGGGCCTCACTCAAACATCAAGTGGACTGCACGTTTTGGGTCGTCCCAAATAGCAGACTCCCTGGACGTGCAATTTACAAAATAAAATAGTATTTTATTAATATAGTATACACACACACACACACACACACATACATGTGCTACTGGTGGACAGCGCCATCGAGCCATGATGAGCCGCATAAAAACAGATCATACCGTCCAGCACTAGACGTTGTATCCAGGTCGTCCATCAACGGATATCCAGTGCTGGACGGTTTGCTGTACACGTTAACAAAAAGAAAAATACACATATAGATATAATAATATAATAATAGCAAGTGGCATATGAGGTAATATGCATATATATATATATATATATATATATATATATATATATATATATATATATATATATATATATATATATATATAACACTACACATATGTGGTGGGCCCCACGTGGGACCCACCTGTTGAGATTGGCTGAAGTATCCCTCCAGTGCATATTAGATACAATAAATTATTTTATGAAGGCCTCACGTACCGTGCTGTGTAGAACACGTGGGACTACCATGGGGTGTGTTTTCTTCCCACCGTCCAGCTGAGGACGGTGTGGCCCACTGCGACAGATGTGTGTCCACACTATCCATCCAAACTGTGTGGCCACCACCATGGACCCCACCTTGATGAGTCTGTTCTAATCAAGGCCGACCATCTGCTTGAAATCTAGACCATCCATCAGTGCAGTAGATCCCACCATAATAGAAGTGCTTTATCTGCACCTTTTGTGTAGCAGATCCCAACCTAATGTAAGTGTTTTATTTACACCATCCATATGATGGTGGGCCCTACCACTGACATACGTGTTCTTCATCCACACCGTTCAGATTGTGCTGGACGGTGCTAGACATTGTTAGGACAATGCTGAACTATATTTATATAAGCACTGAATTACCTAAACCACATTTAGACAGTGCCAAACAACACTGGGTTACGTGTGACAATGTTAATAAAGCCATGTGCCCCAGAAAATTGATAGATCACAGTGACACACATAGAAATTTCCTTTTGTGTGAACCAAACCCTCACTTGGGCCCATCCATGGAGCCACCGTGACTGGATAAAAGAGTAAGGGCGGACCCGTTACCTTTAACGAAGACCAAGAAGGGCCTTGTTGTTTTCTCTTCAGACACGCCCGTTAGTTGGACAAAACCATGGAAATGCTTGATAGATATAAATTGTGATTTTAAGAGATTCTTTGGATAACCCCTGGCCGCCAGAAGACTCGGACCGAGTTCATGAACATGACCCTTCAGGTGATGATTCTTCCCCTTGAGCTTTTCATTTTTCCATTAGCTTAAGTTATAATTTTTATTTTAACTTGTAATTGATATCTCCATGTCATAGTCACATGTGTTAATTGTTGGAATTAAATTGCTATATTACATGCTTAATGTTTATCCTACATAATTATTTATGCTTATGGATTATTCATGGATTGCTTATGGAACTTAAACTGGTACACCAATGGGAAACCCCCACCTTTATGTGTACACCCATACTTCGGATGTAACCCGACTAATTGTGATTGTAATGGACCTTCGGCTCAGTGGTTATTGAATGGTGGTTCAATTTGACCGTTGATGTGGGCCTACCATCCAGGGTTGTTGTATCCAATGGTTTTCAAGGTTGGTATTTTATCGCATGGTTTTGATACTCGCCCTATGTGGCCTATTTTGATAATTGCCCTATGTGGCTTGTTTTAATATCGCCCTATGTGGCTTTGTTTTGGGTATTTTCCCTATATGGTTTCGATGTTTTATACTATGCAACCATACGATGGTAAGCCCCATATATTGTAATATAATTGGCCACTAGTCGACAGGTTTCCATTAAACATCCTAAGGTGGTAGTCTCATTAGCTGGGGATGGTGGTATGGGATCTATACCCAAGCCGTCGGCCTACGCTGGTGACGAACCCCCGTAGTGACCTTGAGCTTACCTAAATTGGATGATTGTAACTGGACTAATAATGGTTTGGCTAATCATTCATCTATATCATATTGGCGATGACAGATGACTAATTTTGGATGCTTTAGCAAGTGCCCTTAGGATCATTGGGGTATCGTTTCGCTAGCTCCTAGACCACCGACTATCGACCCCTGTTCCAATTGAATGATTTTCCCAGGTCGATGATTTGCATGGGTGACGAGCCCAAATTCCGCACGGATGAGCATCCCAGGGTGATATGCATTCACGTATCCATGCATTTAAAAAGACTGCATCATGTGTTGTTTTGATTGCCTTGTTGTTTTACAACTATGCTCATCTATTGCGGCGGTGTGTAATCTTGAGGAGAATTCACACTGAGCTGGCCAGTCATCCATTAAATATACAACCGTACAGGTAGAACAGGCGGCTCGGATGATATTCGCATTCATGTTTGCAAGGAGTAGCCTATAGTTGACTAGGGTGCATGATTCTATTTGCTAAGGGCTACTACAGGATTTCACAGTTCAAGATTATTGAAGTTTATCTTGTTTCACATGTAATGCGATTTTATTTTGTATTTGTAAGGATGGGGACATTGGTTTGTATAAGTCATTATGGGTAGCTCTTTTATATTTAAATGATAATGCAAACTTTCCTTTATATTTGATTTGTCCATGCTACGCTCATCTGTTTACTTTAATAGTTGAAAATAAAAATGTATACTTGAATTTGGCCATCCTTTAAGGTTAACACTCGGGTTTTTGTGAAACAAGTCATATTCTTGGGCCCTGAAAAGTCGGGTCGTGATACTAAGAGTCTTAGAGAGGGGGTGAATAAGACTATGCCAAAATAAAAATTAAATGCAGAATTTGAACAAATCTAAATAAAGATAGCACTTAAACAATCCACAATGCAGAAATATAAAACAACCTCAAGTGTACAAGTATTGAGAGGTTAATACAGATGTTGTTCTAAGGACAACCTTACACTAAAAACCAATGGGTTATGGTAGGACAACCTGATTCCTAGAACGGTCTATGTATCAAAATCTCAAACCGATACAGAGGAATAAAGAAATAAATTGCAAAGGAAATAACTAAGCTATTACAACATTCTCACACTTGCATAAAAGAAATTACAACATTCTCCACAAATCCATAAAGGGAAATTACAACATCCACAATATGAAATATTCAATCAATCACCACAAGACCAGAAATTATAATGGTTCGCTTGTGTGTACACCAACTGTTTAGGAAAACAACTACACAACTACTCCACTTCGAATATCCTCACACAATGGATATTAGTGTTCACTATGAAAATAGGTTTTTCAAGGTTCACCTAAAACCCTCACAATTGTGTCTTTCAAGTGGGCTTACACAATTCAAAAACCCCACACTCAGAGTTTTCTAGATCACCTTAGATAAACTAAAACAAAGAGATTTTTCTGGCACAATCTCAATGAAACCAAAAGAATGAATTTACAAAACTGTAAAATACTTATCTGGATATTCTCCTTTTGATGCAGCCCGGAAGAACCAATTCGGAGTAAAAGTTCAATGTTCACACTTACTTGTGAAATGGTTCTAAGTTCTAAATTGATTTTAAATTAAATCACCTTGGGCTAGCTTGATTTGATTTTGATTTCAAGAAATGGGAATACTTCAATCCCTCTTTCAAATAAGATTGGAATGTAGAAACTCAAAATCAAATGCAAAGAAAGCTAATTAAAGAGAATATAAAATGAGCACTAAATAGCTTAAGAATATCACTAACTTATCTCTCAGAGTGGCGTATTGATTTTGCTTGAATTGAATATCAAAGTCTGAAATTCGTGCTCTATTTATAAGTGCAGAAATTGCATCTTCGACTGGTCTTGAGGTCAGTTCGACTGGTCAAAGGACCAACAAACTTTTGAAAATTTGGGCGCGATAAGATCAGATCATTTCATGACTGGTCGAAGGACCTGCTCGACCGGTCGAGTGGCCTCCACGACTAGTCGAGTCCTGTCCACGACTGGTCGTGTGGAACTCAAATTAGTTGCTGGACTTTGAGTCGATCCTGCAGGACTGGTCGAACACTGTTTACACGATTGGTCGAGCAGTCTCCAGGACTAGTCGAGGCTTTAACAAAAAATCCCAAAAATAAGTAACAACCTTAGGATTAGTCAAGGATTTCTTGGACTAGTCGAGCCAGTGTTAGGACTAGTCGAACTTAGTCTAAGACTAATCGAAAAATAGACTATGCACTTATAAAGTGACCCAATTAAATTATGTATTCAAAATGACCTATCCTATGGTCAATCTAGGGTCATTCATACCTTGTAGGCGATATATGAACATTGAATCTTCTTTTGCTTCAGTTGATAGTCGTTCTTTAAAGTTCATGAAGCTTGAACTTAAGACTTTTGAAGCTTGAATATGACTAACATTGAAGCTTGAGCTTGAGGTTCAAAGTAAAGAACTTTGTCTTGACTTTAGATGAAGCTTTGAAACCTTGAACTTTGAAGCTTGAAGGAGTGTATTATGTACTTGAACTTATATACCTCTTGATCTTGCATTTGAAGTTCTTGAGATAAAGACCTTTGATCGTGTACATGAGATGCACTGTCTTAAATTTGTAGTTGAGCTACTCAAGACATAGATTCCAAGAGGTTTTGGCACTACAAAATTTGACAATAATAAGAGCTAGAAAACATAGCACTTACAATCTCCCCCTTTGTGAAATTTGTGATAAAACACACTTCATTTAAAATAAGAATAATATGCACAATAAACAATCATGCATCAGTTATCAATATAAACCAGTTACAACCTGCTTAAAGAATCATGCACCAGTTATTAACAGGTCAAGATAATTCGCATCTACTCCCCCAACAATACTCCCCCTTACAAAAAAATAATGGATGGTTACCTATCCACAATCCACAATCCATATGCCATATATCACAAGCATGATAAAATTCTCCCCCTTTTTGTCACAATATGACAAAGGAAGGAACCAATAAATGATAGTGGAAGTAGATAAATAAGGAAGAATAAGGCCCTGTTTGGGCAACTGGATTAGAAGGGATTAGGTGGGATTGTATTAAAAAAAACATCATTATTACCCATGGCAGGGATTGTCCCCTGATTCCATGAGATTAGATTAATGCTGTGCTTTGTTGGTAATACGGTGGTCCATTGAATGGATATACCCACCATCATTTGAAATTACCAGAATAACATATATGTATTATATCTAAACCGTTCATTTGTTTTGTAACCTCATTTTATGGTATGGGCCAAAAAATGAGGTAGATCCAAAACTTATGTGGCCCCAAAGAAGTTTTCAACGGTAAGTATTCAATCCCCATTGCTTTCAGTGGTGGGTCCACTTGAGCTTTAGAATTACCTGATTTTTGGCCCATGCTCTAAAATAATCTCAAAAGATGGGTGGACGGTGTGGATATAGCCCACACATCAGGGTGGGACCTACACAACTTGCTAGTATTGAGTGAAATTGGCACGGGACCCCATGTAATTCCATCCGATCTAATTCAAAGCTTTGCCAAACATGGAGTGGAATTGGCACGGAACCAGATGAATTCAATCCCACCTAATCCCTTCTAATCCTGTTGCCCAAACAGGGCCTAAGAAGAGTAACAAGGAATAAATGAACAAGATATTCAAGATAGTAAATCCATAAACAAGCATTGTTCAAGCGTGATCAACCATGTTCAACCCAGAAAACAAAAGAAATCCGAGTATCGTAAAAGTTATTACAAACCAGATATTCAAAGACTAATCAGAACCTGAAGAAGGAGCAGGTATGGTAGGATCAATTGATGAAGTCCCTTGTTAAGGCACCTAAGATACTTGCGCATATATTTGAATTATAAATCATGGGATACATTCATATTTTCTACCTTCTCCTCAAGTGAGCGCAACCGCGAATCAAAGTCAGATGCCTGATAATTAGGATCATCTGCTGAATCGGATTCGATCTCATCAAAAATATTATCCATATTGATGTCATCTGGAGTCAAATCACCTTCTTCTTCATTTGCGGCATCAGCTCCACCAGCACCCATATTGAGTTCGCTTGGGGCCAACTTCAAATTCATTTTATTAATATTAGAGTTGTTGAATGGTAGGTAGTGAATGAGAGCTTCTCCTACAGGCATAGCCACTAAAATATGTGTGGTCAACATAGTCATAAGATGCGCGAAGGGAATGTCATTGCGTCCTGGATGGAGACGGAACTGAATGATGCAATGACAAATCAAGGAAGGAAGACATACAGATGTACTAGAGATGATGGAATGAAGAATGCGAACCATGAATGTAGTGAGTTTGGTTTTGTTACCAAAACGAGGATAGACATTCGAAATGAATATCCTATGAAGGACTCTATATCTGGGTAACAAATACTCTAAGGCAAGCGCATTTCCAACGGTATTCCATTTCGCATTTATATTGCATAAATCTCTAGTAAGCATTCGCTTCTTAGTTCCAGATGGTTTTGCCACTAGAGTGCTAATGGGAATACCTTCATCATTGACAGGTAAATCCATTAACCCAGAGATAAGGTAACGGTCCACATCAACTGGACCTTCTCTGGTTGAGATAGTGAATGTCAGATTTTTAGTAGAAAAATCAGTAATATAGGCATACATAGCTTGCGCAATGGAGCAGTATGCCGGCCCACCCCAATGCAGTATGTTATCCCATCCTACGGACTGAAGGAGAGGAAGGATATCAAACGGAGCTAGATGATCAACATTTACAGGTCATTCAACTATAACATTACGCAACCTAATATCTCGTACATAAGAGGGATCATCTTTGGGTGACCGAAGGTGGCGCACTGTTATACCAGTTGATCGAGAAGTAGAAAGACCACGAGATCCTTTCTTCTCAGTTCTACCTTCCATTTGCACCAAAGATAGCAAGGAACAAAGAGATTGCAAAAGAGGTAGAGAGGGTTTTCACTAAATCAGATTTTTTAGAAGAAAACCACAAAAATAACTATTAATTAAGAAATAAACCACACAAATGATGAAAAGGGAACGCAAAGAACTTGATTTTACAAGGAAAATGAAAACTATGCTGTAACCTTGAAGAAATAGGAGATGGGTTCGACCGGTCGACCTAGGAGCCGTAGGAGAAAATGAGGAAAAAGTGATTTTCCCCCAAATAAAGCACCAAACCCGCCCTACATCGCTAGTCGAGTACATTCTCGACCGGTCGTGCCACGACTGGTCGTGCACAGCCCAAAATATGCAATTTTTATAAAATTTGAAATTTTAAATATTTAAAATAACAAATATATACATTAAGATACAGAAATGCATGAATAATCAATTCATATTGAACATACCAAGATCAAATTTCAATTTAGCAAACCTGCTTTTGTCGAGCGGTTTTGTAAATATGTCAGCAAGTTGAGTCTCGGTCGGAATATATTCCAAACAAATTATCTTTTCTTCCACTAATTCACGAATGTAGTGGTATCTAATGTCAATGTGCTTGGTTCGTGAATGCTGGATTGGATTTGTGGAGATATTAATTGCACTTGAATTATCATAATGTAAAACCATAGTATCTTGCGTAATTCCGTAATCGCTTAACATTCTTTTCATCCACACAAGTTGAGTACATGCATTACTTGTTGCAATGTATTCAGCCTCAACAGTTGAGAGAGATACGAAACTTTGTTTCTTACTTAGCCAAGAAACTAAACAGTTTCCTACATAGAAACAACCACCACTGGTTGATTTTCTATCATCAATGTTACCAGCCCAATCAGCATTAGTGTAACCAGCTAATTGCACACTAGTATCATGTGGATACCAGAGACTAAGATTAGTTGAACAAGCAACATATCGCAAAATGTGCTTAACAACAATTAGATGTGACTCTTTAGGGTCAGATTGATATCTAGCGCAATTTCCTATGCTAAATGTAATATCAGGTCGGCTTGCAGTTAAATAAATAAACTTCCTATTATACTGCGATATAGCTTAGGATCTACACTCTTACCTGTGGAGTCTTTTGAGAGTTTTAAAGTAGTACTCATAGGAGTATCAAAATTTTTTCCACTCTTAAATTTGAACTTTTTAACTAAGTTCACAGCATACTTGGTGTGAGAGATAAAGAAACCATCAGGTTGCTGTTTAACTTGCAACCCTAGAAAATAATTCAATTCTCCAACCATGCTCATTTCGAACTTAGATTTCATAAGATTTGCAAACTCAACAGTCATGTTAGCACGGGTAGATCTATAAATAATATCATCAACATAAATTTGCACTATTAAAATGTGATCATTATGTTTCTTTACAAACGATGTCTTATCAACACTTCCCATTATAAAGTTATGACTTAGTAGAAACTTAGTTAACTTTTTGTACCATGCCCTGTGAGCTTGTTTTAATCCGTAAAGGGCCTTTTTTAGGCGGTATACATGATCAACATTCTTAGGGTCTTCAAAAGCCGTTGGTTGTTCAACATACACTTCTTCATACAAATCGCCATTTAAGAAAGCCCTCTTTACATCCATTTGGTATATTTTAAACTTTCTAAAGCATGCAATGGATATAAATAGTCTGATTGATTCAAGACGAGCTACTGGGGCAAAGGTTTCATCATAATCGATGCCTTCAATTTGAGTATACTCTTGTACAACCAGCCTAGCCTTGTTTCTAATAATATTACCAAGTTCATCAGACTTATTTTTAAAAATCCATTTTGTTCTGATAATGTGTTTATTTTTAGGTCTAGGAACTAAGTACCAAACATAATTTCTGACAAATTGATTAAGCTCTTCTTGCATCACAACTATCCAGTTTTTATCAGTAAGGGCTTCTTTTACGTTAGCCGATTTTATCTGAGATGTAAAGCACACATAATTACACATATCTTCTAGCTGTTTACGAGTGCACACACCAGTGAGAGGGTTTTCAAGAATCTGATTAGTTGGATGGTCTTTAACAGTCCTTAGTTCAGTGTTATGTTGACTTGATGAAGAGTCTGGTTTATCAATTAGAAGAACATCATTTTCTTAACTTGAGACATGTGTATTTAAGGGATCGTCAATAACCACATTAATAGACTCTTGAATTACACCAGTCTTCTTGTTAAGAACACGATATGCTCGACTATTCAGAGCATACCCTAAAAATATCCCTTCATCACTCTTGGTGTCAAACTTATCCAAATTTTCTCAGTCACGTAAATGTAGCACTTGCTGCCAAAAACTCGAAAGTTTTGACAGTAGGCCTCTTATCAAACCATATTTTATAAGCCATTTGATTTTCTAGTATAAACGTGGTTAATTATATAACAAGCAATAGTTACAGCTTTGGCCCAAAGATTTTTGGGGAGCTTCATACTATTTAACATTACATTTGTCATTTTTTGAAACACTCTATTTTTTCTTTCTATTATACCATTTATTTGTGGTATTTTGGTCGCAGAGAATTCATGTGATATTCCTTGATCACTACAAAACTTCTCAAAACTGCTATTCTCAAATTCTGATCTATGATCACTACGGATCTTATGTAAGTTCCCTTTTTACTTCATCGAGAGTTTCTGATTAGTCCCTTAAGAAAACTACCCACGTATATCTGGTAAAGTCATCAACAATTACCAGTATGTACTTCTTGCTTCCTTGACTCTCCATTCTGGTTGGTCCAATAAGATCTATGTGGAGAAGTACAAGCGGTTTAGATGTGGCATTGGAGTTCACCTTTTTGTGAGTACTCCTGGTTTGTTTGCCGATCTGACATTCACCAAATATTTTGTCTATTTTCTGTATTTTGGGTAAGCCTCTTACCAACTCTCTTTTGCTCAATCTATACAAGTTGCGGTAGTGAACATGTCTAAGGCGTTTATGCCATAACTCGATTTTATCGGTATGGACCATGTAGCATGATAGATTAGATGAGCTTGAATCACTTACAATGTAGCAGTTTTCAGAAGTTATGCGACTAGTTAATATTACATAACCATTTTTATTTAAAATTTCGCACCCTACGTTAGTAAATTTTACACTATGATTATTATCGGATATTTGAGAGATGCTTAATAAGTTGTGTTTTAACCCTTCTACATATAAAACATTCTCAAATAAAGGAAGGTTAAAGAGTTGAACCGTACCTTGGCCAACAATTCTGTAGTTGCTACCATCACCGAATGTGACTGAACCATCAGTCATATCTTTAAGATTGGTGAACAGTCCTTTGTCACTTGTCATGTGTCTGGAGCAACTACTGTCTAGGTACCATTTTGAATGGCTTGTAGCTTTGAAAGCAGTGTGACAACCAAGCAAGTAACCTTAGGAACCCATTTCATTACAGTCTTGGGTTTAGGAGTATAGCTGGTCTTCTTATGTTTGTAGTTGTTATAAGACCGACCCATTAAGTTAGATTTTAAGAGCTCCTTAAGTAAATCAACAATTTTCCTAGCTAAAGGATTATGATTCTGATTTTTATAGTTGATATGGTTGCTTTTAGGTTTTAAGGTTTGAAAAGTCTTAGCATTTTTAGAATAGTTTTGATTCAGACTTTTCCCGTTTGAGTTTGAAGACTCCCCTTTCACAAATTTAGGAGCAGTATTCTTATGTTTGGGAGGAATACTTTTGTCATAGCCCAATCCAGATCGATCGCCACATTTTCTGGATCCAGATAAGAGTTTTTCTAACTTAGGATCACCTTGGGCATACCTCCATGTGTCTTTTAAACTCAAAAGTGAAGAGACTTCAAGTTTTAGTTTTTCGTTTTCAGATTTTAAGTTTTCAACTTGGGAGTTTTTGAAATCTTAGTCGCACTTAGTTTTTTCAAAACAATCTGAAATGTGAGATTTTTCTAAAACAAGATTATCAAATTTTTCTTTAAGTTTTGAAAACTTTTCTTTCTGAAGTTCTAGTTTTACTGCAATTTTACAACTTTCCTTGTATAGGGCATTATAAGCATCTTGAAGATCTTCTTCATCTTTATGATCACTATTCAGATTTTCTTCACTAGTTGAATCATCATGATCTGAAAAAATGAACTTGGCTAGAGTCATAAGGGCTTTAATTTCATTACCCGACTCAGTTTCAGAATCTTCTGACTTAGAAGAGGCTTCAAAGCAGGAAGATTCATCCCAAGTAGCCAACATTCTTTTTCTTTTAGGTTTGTTCTTTTTAGGACATTTGTTTACTAGATACCCATATTCATGGCAGTTTTAACATTGACTGTCTTTTAAAGATTTCCAGGTTTTAAATTTAGATCTTTTTTTTTCATTAGGTTTTTAAAAATTAACCGCTTTTTACTTTTGAAAATCTTATAAAACTTTTTAGCTAAAAGGGCCATATCATCTTCAGAATTTTTTAAATCAAAATTACTACTATTTTCTTAAGAAATACTTTTAGAAGATTTAAGAGCGATGGATTTACCTTTAGGAGCTTTAAAGTTTAACTCATAGGTCTGTAATGAGCCAACTAATTCTTCTACCCTCATATTATTTGTATCATGAAGTTCCTGGATCCCAGTTATCTTTGAATTGAACTGTACAGGTAGTAAGCATAGTATCTTTGCACAGACTTTACTTTCTGCGAGTATATCACCGAGACCCCATATAGAGATGACTATGTCATTTAATCTTGTATAGAAGTCCATAAAAGTTTCACTTTCTTCCATACGTATTTCCTCAAATTTGTTTGTGAGGTTTTGGACTTTGGATTTCTTGACAATTGTTGTTCCCTCATGTGTCATTTCCAAAACATCCCAGGCTTGCTTTGCAGTATCACAGGATATAATTCTCTTGAATTCATCTGGTGATAGTGCGAAGTAATTGCATTTAGAGCCTTTGCATTGGCACTCATTTCACTTTTCTGAAGATTGGTCCAAGTAAAATAAGGTGTTACTTTTACAGTTACAGATCCATTGGTACCAGTTACTTCAGTGGTAGAAGGGGTCCAATTAGTCACTGTAGCTTGCCACACGCTCTCATCCATGTATTTCAAGAAAATTCTCATCCTGGCTTTCCAATAGGCATAATTGGAGCCATCAAATAGTGGAGGCCTAGTGACTGAAAGGCTATCAAAATTTGACATCTTACAAAGCTTAGATCAATTAGCTCAAGAAATTAATCCAAAAGAAATAATAATTAAAATGAGCTATTAGGCTCTGATACCACTTGAAAAGGCCAAGCTACGGGTCCTAGAGGGGGGGGGGGGATGAATAGGACTATGCCAAATTAAAAATTAAATGCAGAATTTAAACAAATATAAATAAAGATAGCACTTAAACAATCCATAATGCAGAAATGTAAAACAACCTCAAGTGTACAAGTATTGAGAGGTTGATACAGATGTTGTTCTAAGGACAACCTTACACCAAAAACCAATGGCTTTTGGTAGGACAACCTGATTCCTAGAACGGTCTGTGTATCAAAATCTCAAACCGATACAGATGAATAAAGAAATAAATAGCAAAGGAAATAACTAAGTTATTACAACATTCCCACACTTGCATAAAAGAAATTACAACATTCTCCACAAATGCATAAAGGGAAATTACAACATCCACAAAATAAAATATTCAATCAATCACCAGAAGACCAAAAATTATAGTGGTTCGCTTGTGTGTACACCAACTGTTTAGAAAAATAGCCACACAACTACTCCACTCCTAATATCCCCCACAGTGGATATTGGCGTTCACTATGAAAATAGGTTTTTCAAGGTTCACCTAAAACCCTCACAATTGTGTCTTTTAAGTGGGCTTTCACAATTCAAAAACCCCACACTCAGAATTTTCTGGATCACCTCAGACAAACTAAAACAAAGAGATTTTTCTGGCACAATCTCAATGAAACCAAAAGAATGAATTTACAAAACTGTAAAATACTTATCTGGATATTCTCCTTTTGATGCAGCCCGGAAGAACCAATTCGGAGTAGAAGTTCAATGTTCACACTCACTTGTGAAATGGTTCTAAGTTCTAAATTAATTTTAAATTAAATCACCTTGGGATAGCTTGATTTGATTTTGATTTCAAGAAATGGGAATACTTCAATCCCTCTTTCAAATAAGATTGGAATGTAAAAACTCAAAATCAAATGCAAAGAAAGCTAATTAAAGAGAATATAAAATGAGCACTAAATAGCTTAAGAATATCACTAACTTATCTCTCAGAGTGGCGTATTGATTTTGCTTAAATTGGATATCAAAGTCTGAAATTCGTGCTCTATTTATAAGTGCAGAAATCGCATCTTCGACTGGTCCTGAGGTCAGTTTGACTGGTCGAAGGACCAACAAAATTTTGAAAATTTGAGCACGATAAGATCAAACCGTTTCACGACTGGTCGAAGGACCTGTTCGACCGGTCGAGTGGCCTCCACGACTGGTCGAGTCTTGTCCACGACTGGTCGTGTGGAACTCAAATTAATTGTTGGACTTTGAGTCGAACCTACAGGACTAGTCGAGCACTGTTCACACGACCGATCGAGAAGTCCCCAGGACTAGTCGAGGCTTTAACAAAAAATCCCGAAAATAAGTAACAACCTTAGGACTGGTCGAGGATTTCTTGGACTGGTCGAGATAGTGTTAGGAAACTTAGTCTAAGACTAGTCGAAAAATAGACTATGCACTTATAAAGTGACTCAATTAAATTATGTATTCAAAATGACCTATCCTATGGTCAATCTAGGGTCATTCATACCTTGTAAGCGATATATGAACATTGAATCTTCTTTTACTTTAGTTGATAGTCGTTCTTTGAAGTTCACGAAGCTTGAACTTGAGACTTTTGAAGCTTGAATATGACTAACATTGAAGCTTGAGCTTGAGGTTCAAAGTAAAGAACTTTGTCTTGACTTTAGATGAAGCTTTGAAACCTTGAACTTTGAAGCTTGAAGGAGTGAACTATGTACTTGAACTTATATATCTTTTGATCTTGCATTTGAAGTTCTTGAGATAAAGACCTTTGATCTTGTACGTGAGATGCACTGTCTTAAATTTGTAGTTGAGCTACTCAAGACATAAATTCCAAGAGGTTTTGGCACTACAAAATTTGACAATAATAGGAGCTAGAAAATATAGCACTTACAATACCTGTCTACATTTAATAAAATAACATATCATTAAAGACATGATAGAAAACGGTACAATCAACGTTGAAAAGTTGTAATGAAAGCATTACCCGTTCATAGCGTCACATGGCCTTGGTTCCTTGTTGTTACCTAACAATTTCGAAGACAACGAGCTTCTCGATTTGTAATGCCTTTCGCTCTGAGTTACTTCCTTTGTCCCAATATGTTCTCAAAATCGGGATACTATTTTTGAGACATTGCTATTACAAATAGAATGAACTTGAGTTGCCCAAAGGTCCAAAGAAAAAGGAGCCCAAACCATTAAGAGAATGCATATGGGCCCAAAAGAGAATAGAAGAGGCCCACTTGACTTTCAAAAGCGCTAAACGCGTAAGTCTCCCTCATGTATTGTTAACATGGGCCCATAAGAAGTGGTTGGCCCATTTTAATGAAAACTCCCGATAATTTGATGTGGGCCCATTTAAGCTTATTTGGCTTAGCCACATTCCCAAGGCATCGAAGTATGTAGGGAGAAAGAAAGAAAGTCAAAAGAAACCAAGGAAGGAAAGAAATAAAGAGAACCCAAAACAAAGTAAGGCTCACCTGACCTTGCTTTGGGGTCATTTGATACATGGTCCATAGATCCTCCCAAGGTAATGAATTCCCCATGAAAGCCTCATTATTCACAGGGAAAACCATATCTTTTACAACATAGAAGGGGAGTAAAATAGAGAAAGAAATAAAGAATAAAAAGGAAAGCTAGAAAATGAAGGTCCCCTCTCTTGTGCTCACCACCACCTTGGGCTTGAATGAAAAAACTCCACAAGCTTGCTTGCCCCACTAGCCCACTTGAAAGACACCTTAGAAATAAGAAAAAAAAAAAGAGGTGTAAGAAAGCATGTGAGATGAAGAAGAAGAGGAAGAAAGAGAGGCATGAAAGGAGAAGAACAGAGCTTACCTTAGACAACCTGGAAGAGATCTCCAACCTTGTTACTTTAGAGCCACTTAAGGAAGAGGGAGCCTTGGGAAATGGGGAAGTAAATGAGAAGGGATATTGGAGAAAGTAAAGGAAGAGGAGAGAAAAGAAAGCTTATGAAGAGGAGAACTCGTTGGAACGTGATGTGGAGGGGTGGTATATATAAGAAAAGGCAATACACCCTGTGGACCATCCCCTCTTAAAAACTAGGGGACAATGGAGATTGCCGCCCAGAGCTTTTTGAGTGATGGGACTTTGCATAGGTACCCTATCTCAATGAAAGGAATGCATGGGGAAGAGTTGGGTGTAAGAAGTGTCAAAAATTGCAAAAGTTTATGGGATGGAAGAGAGAGGAGAGAGAAAACGAGGAGAAATTAGGCAAAAATTGAAAGTGGGGAGAAAACGAGAAAATAAAGGGGAAATAGGAAATAAAATGAGAAAAGAAGGTGAGAGAGAATTCAAAAGGTTTAAAAAATACTTTTAATAAAAATTGGTCTTGATCACAAAACGACAAATAGTCATCTTTCAAAACTTCCAAACAATACTTTCAATAAAAATAGGTCTTAATCGCGACCGTCCGATCATGAAACGATGGACCAAATCATCTTTCAAAATATTTAAAAAACAACTTTAATAAAATCCGATCTCAATCATGATCACTCGATCATGAAATGATGGACTAAATCATCTTTTTTTAAAAAAATTTAATACTTTAAATAAAAATTGGTCTCAACTGTGATCGTTCAAACACAAAACGACGGACTAGATCATCTTTTAAAAATTTAAAAAAGTACTTTAGATAAAAATTGATCTCGATAAAAAACATTCAATTGAGAACAACAGACCAAATCATCTTTTTAAAATTTTTAAAAATACTCTCAATAAAAATTGATCTCAATCATAACCATTCGATTGTGAAATGACGGACCGGATCATCCTTCAAAAATCCGAAAAAATGGTTTTTAATAAAAATTGGGCCTAATCACATCCATCGTGGTGTGAAGTGATGGGCCGAATATTCAGTCCTAAACACCAAAATATCCAAGCAGAGTTTAGACCATGATTGCGGCAACTAGATCGTGATGCATGGACAGGACCACCATCGCCACTAAGTCAAACCACACCTTGAGACAATATATCCAATCAGTTATCCCCTAAAGGATCAAAATCGTGATCATCGCCATCGACCACATCCACATCAAACTCAATGTAGCCGGTCTTGATCACAACCATTAGGACGCACGATGACAGACTTGATTATTGTATAAAAAATCCTCCCTAGTGGACCAATCTTGATCGCAATTGTCCAATTGCAAAATAATGGATTAAATCAATCCCAAAAATCACAAAACAAATTTTTTAATAAAGGTTGGTCCCGATAATAGCCATCCAACTGCGAGAAGATGGATTGGCTCCCTTTTGCATGCTTTCAACAGAAACTGGCTCGCCACAGGTATCCCCGGTGGAGGTGACAAAGCAAGCTGGACCTATTTTTTTTTTTTAAAAAAAAAACTTTTACAATAAAACCCCTATGGAGAATCACTCGTCAGGGTGGGGCGACTTTTAAAAAATTCAAAAAAGAATTTCCAAAATAATGTGCCAAGCATCCGAGGCACTAAGAGGTCCTCCATACCTCTTGATCGAGGCTAGCATAAAATTGAATTAAGATCTAATGACTCATGGTTTCCCTGGAGTCATTGGGTTCGTATGCAAACCAAAGTACGATCGGTCTAAATTACAGTTTTGAACTGTTGTACTGAGTAATCAATGCGGGGATGAACAATAAGCCAAGTTCTAGTCAAAAGAACCGTTTGAAATGGTGAAAAAAAAAAGAAGATGAATTGTAACCTAAGTGTTGAAGCCAGAAGGTTGTCCAGAAGAAGGTCACCAGCACATACCTAGTCATGGATACTTGCGGAACGTGATCGAGTCCAAGTCAGCGTAATGAGTTCCTCGTAAGGTGGCAGAAAGTGCATGATGGCTAACCACTTCAATGATCAAGCAAAACAAGTACTCCTATGATGATCATGGAAGCAACAACATTCCATATCTAGTGTAACACCTCATAATTTTCTATACTTAGGTGTTACCATTTTAACAAAATTTAGCATGAGAAGGTGTGGGAACACGCATAACCTATAACTTACATATCGCTTGATCACTCACGACTTGCCCATCTTAACCTTCTGATTCGAGATCAATCTGCCCATGTTTGACCCTTGACTTCTCAACATAAGACTACATCGTCAACGACTATGCAACCTATGATCTAAATCTAATCTGTCGGGCATGTGATATCGTACCCAAACGCCTCAGATCGATCCAAATACAAAGAGAAACCAATCCCTCGATTATTGCCCTAAACCAACACAAACGATCTTTATCTTAAACTTAGGATAAGGCCAATCATGCATCAATCTAACCATCGAGAAAACTTGTCATTCCTAGATCAAGTTACCCATCTGATTGATTTTCAAGATGGACCCCCACATCATCAGAGAAACCTATTTTCATATTTCAATCTCTTGGATAGATAAATCTAACTGTTTACCTTAGATTTAGAAGTTTGAATCATGAGATACACCGTTAATCAGATCCACAATGTTCCATTGATCGATTTAATACTTGATTTTCCTAATTCGACCATCAAATAATAAAAATCAACAATTAGGTTGCAATTAGACAACCCTAGAAACCACTAGGACCGAAAATAACTGATTGATAACATAATCTGATCGTAAACCACTTGAATAATAGATGTGCCTGAGATTTGCACACATGGCTCACTAAGACATGACTCAAGTAATTAGTGACTTTGATCAAAGGCAGGTCCCACAAAAATAAATAAATACATATCTATGTATATGCATATGATAATAATATATAAATAAAATAAGTGATAATGGTATAATAATATAAAAAATTATTATTAAAGATATTTTAATATCGATAATGATATTGTCAACACATAGATTAGGTGGTCCTGAGCACACAAATGATCCCTGGGATTCTTTTGACCCTTGATATTTGAATTGGGATCAATCTAACCACTGAATAAATGAAGATCAATAAATAAGATAAATTTCATTTAGTATGGCCCACCCGAGCTTTGAATCTGCTTCATCACAGCGCTGGGATCCTAATAGGAATAATGAGAGCTAGTGAGCAAAGTGGATCTCTCAGATAAGCTTTGTGGACCCCACTTTTTGGTTGTATGTGTGCACAACAGAGTGTACACTGGCGGCGCAGAAAACCAGAAACCTAGTCAATGGACGTTGACCCGAGCCTAAAGAGGAATTTCCTCTCCCTCCTTTCAGACTCCCACGCACAGCGTTTCTTGAACAGACGAACAACCATTCATTGTTTCGAATTGTGGCCACAATCTGAGATTGAATGATTAATATGAACCATCCATTGTGTTGGGCGCAAGATTCCGACCTGATCCTACCTGAATCCGCACGTTGAAACACCCGTGCATGTGTTGAGATTCAAACTGAAGACACCCCGTGCACTTGATTTGTTTCCAAAAATAGTAACTGTTTTCTTTTGTCTTTTTCATAGGCCAATTGTTACAATCCACGTGAGGGGTCTCTAGTTGATCTTGGCCGTCTATTTGAGAGAATCTCATCTGTCTAATCCACATTACGAATTAGGGTTCGAGCAAACAGCGGGCACTCGCGTATAAATAGAAAATTTTCTAATTTTTCTTCTCTTCTCTCTTCCTGCATTCAGAAATGGAAAATCCTAGCCCCAAGCGATCCTGACCATTCAAGTAAATACGATCCCATCTCCTCCAGTTTTTTCGATCATGTGCGGCAATACTTGAAAATCGTCGAATTCTCGCAATGTCAAATCCACCGGGTTATTGTCACTAGAACTTCAAAATCTTCATTCTATAAGCTCACTGGAGCTTAACCATGTTGTATTTTAAATTATTTAAAAATAATTTAGTGTTTCAAAATATCCATTGGGACGGGCCATGGCTGTGGCCATAGGTGCCCTATGGATGTGTCTGAAAGGTTGCATCTTTTCATATTTTGTTTTAAAAAGTTGTCTTTTTAAGCCTAAAGGTCGCACCACTTGAGTTTAAACCCAATAGTCACAACCCTTTGTGTCAGACCATGTATAATGTGTGTCACCAAAATATTCTTCCATTGGACAATCTTAAATGTCCAACTTATGACTACAAGTGGATGGTTTACTGTCTACTTTAAGATAAGAGATTTTGAAAAAATATTTAATGAAGACTGATGGTGGGTGGCACTAGAGTGCATGGTTTGAATCGTGAAAAGATGGAGCTGTTGAGGCATAAAAAATATCTCACTGCAGTGGTTAGAGAATTCTATGATACAAATCCATGTCCGGAGGTATTTTGGTAAAAATCCCGTCCGGGAGTATTTTGGTAAAAATCCATGTCCGGGGGTATTTTGGTAAAAATTTCGTCCAGGGGTATTTTGGTAAAAATCTTGTCTGGGGGTATTTTGTTAAAAATCCTGTCTAGGGTATTTTGGTAAAAATCCAATCCGGGGGTATTTTGGTAAAAATCCATGTCCAAGGGTAGTTTACATATCCAAGGGTAATTTAGGTATTTTGGTAAAAGGCATTAAAAAGGGGTGCACAGGTGTCATTTTAATGAAGAAAGATTGTACACCACCATTTAAGAGAGAGCTTGGTGAACACCATAGTTTAAGAGAAGAAGATATATATGTGTGAAGGGATAAGCGATTGTGATCACCACTTTGTAAGAGGGTGGGGCCTATAAATACCCTTGCCCTACTTCATTTGAGGGGATGGATCGGTTGGTGGGCCAGTAAATGAGAGAGAAGGAGACAAGAGAGGGAGAGCATTGTGCGCACTTTATTGTGCGCTGGAAGCATTGTGTGGCGCACAAAGGAGGTTCCGCACAAAGCTCTGTAAAAGAGCTTCCGCACAAAGCTTCCCCACACAAAGAAGCTTCGCACAAAGCTCTGTGAAGAATTTTCGCACAAAACATTTCAACGGGATTTCCGCACAACACCGCACAATGGAATTTTCGCACAACACCACCTTCAAAGAGCTCCGCACAACGCTCGTCCGCACAACGCTCATCCGTCCGCACAATGCTCCTTCGCACAACGCTTGTCCGCACAAAGCTCATTCGTCCGCACAAAGCCCGTCCACACGAACAGCTTGTCTGCATAAAGAACTCATTTTGTGGGAGATCCATACCATCTACTATCTTCCTCTTGGAATTTTGACAGTGAATAGTGAGTTTTGATCATCTGATGATATGGCCCGCCGAGATAATCAAGCTGCAACGACAGTTGAACGGTCGCCTTATGTTCGCTGTAATGATCATATGAATGCACATGGCCGCCAAGGATCAACATAGTTAGGGCGGGTTTTTCTCCCTCTACCTGATGGATGATTCGGATCATCCCCTTACTGCATTATGGTGGCCCACAACAGATGAGCACGATCTCTGTTACGAAACAGAGTCCACACACGTCGACTCTGTGACGTGTGTTGCCCCATTTATTGAAGTCAAGTGGAAAATCCACTCCATCCATTGTTTTTAGAACAAAAAACCATTACAAAAAGAGTCCTTCTGAAGTGAAATTGGTGCAGTCCACGAGTTTGTCTACTACGTCGTCCATCTTACATTTAACGGTTAAGATTCTGCAACAGCCTGCATGGTTTCAAAACGCCACCTTGGCAATGGTTAAATCTCCCTTCTGAACATAATGAACAGTACAGATTGATGATTTGAATATGGAGTGGGCCCCACTAATAAAATTGCAAATGCACAGTGAAGACATTGTAGTATTTTAAGAAATGGAGAAGAAGGAATCGGTCAGCGCACGCTGACCGATTTTAGGAAATTCCGTGCACGGCTAGTGCACTCGTGCTTCATGTACATGCAATGTATATGCAGGTCTAGCATGATGTTCGTGGGAAATCTGTTCCGTCCATCCACTTTGTCTGCCCATTTAATGCGTTGAGACTGAATTTGAAGCATATTCAGATGTCTTGCAGGCCCCAAATAAGGATTTCAGGGGCTGATTTGTCAGTTTGACCATTTTCAAAAGGATTCAAGAGCTGAAATTTGACATGTACGGCTAATTTGTGGTCCCAAGGTTACACGTAAGGTTTTGAGCTGATTGGATGGTGACAACTCCGTAATCCTACCTGCTGGATGAGAAATCAGGGCCGTTTAACGTGAATGGCCTGATTTCCTCAAGTCTTGGCCACATTTCAGGGGACTACTCCATATACTCCATATTTCAAGGAAGGATGACTAAAAGGATGCTCAGAACTGACCTCAACGGTCAGATCAAGGGCTTCAGGGCTGCACAACTCCCATCTCCTTGGAGATTGGTTGATCAATTCAATATTCCTCCAAAGTCCTAGGAGATGACTGAAGCAATCGTCAAAATGCTGCCGAAATTTCATTCATTACGTTGCATTAATTGTATTTTATTTCCAGAATCAAGGGAATTTGAGGATGTAAATGAACTCAGAATAAATGTGATCAATGTTCTCTTATTGAATTCTTTGTTGTCATTGAATAAATCCCCCGAATCAAACGCATTTGTTTTCTTGTCGAAACAAAATGGCGAATCTGCTGGGGATTTTTTATTCGATGGTAATTTAGAAAATATTAAGGGAACATTTATCACCAAAATGGCGACTCTCAACAGGAATATCCTCCCCTTCATCTCTGAAAATAAAGTATGATTTTATCTAATAAATTAACTAACACTTTGTTCTGAATGACAGATATACCGCAGCGAACTTTCTCCCGAATAATATAGTTGTTTACTTCACATCCAATAGACTAAAAAAAAAGGTGTCAGAGAAGATCAAAATCAATTTCGATCAAAGACAAGTAATCGGTTAGTCAGCACATGTCTAAGGGAGAATAACAGGCTGCCTTGATCTGGTAGTTCTTTTGCTTGCAAATAAGTTCTCCTTCGAAGAACAGGCTGCCTTGATTTGGCAGTTCTTTTACAGCATCCCTGTGAATATGATGGTAGAGTTCCTTCCATGGCTTTCTTCTTTTATTTCACTTGATGAGCATCAAGATATGTTGAAATGCTTGTGCAAGATAGTCCCATGTGAAAAGCTTCTTCAAAAGGTCATATTCACCTGGATGGAAGGGAAAATACTGCCAAGGTCATTAAAAGTTCTGAAGATGATCCTCAACTATAGTGCTGTGTGGATCCCACACATGGCCAGTTAATAGATCGAACAGAGAAAGGGTGGTGCGCTTGTGAATCTCCCAAGAATGGAAAAAGGAAAACATTCGGAGTCAGCCGTTGATTCAATTGTAGCACATCCAATTGATGAAATATTGTATTGACACAATGCTATGAAAAGAGAGTTGAATGATATAGCTGAAGAGGCAAGGAAGATACAACTTTCAGGAGATTTCTCTGATTTATCAGCTTTCAATGAGAGGTTACAATTCGTTGTCGAAGTATGCATCTTCCACGGCGTTGTTGAGGATAAGGTTATATTCCCAGCGGTAGATGGAGAATTATTGTTTGCTCAGGAGCATGCTGAAGAAGAAAACCAATTCAACAATTTTAGATGCTTGATAGAAAGCATTCAGAGTGCTGGAGCCAATTCAAATTCAGCTGATTTTTATGCAAAGCTGTGATCACACGCTAACCAAATGATGGGCATCATACCGAAGCACTTCCATGGTGAGGAAGTTGAAGTTCTTCCTCTTGCTCGTGAGCATTTCAGTCCTACACAACAGTGAGAGCTTCTGTAAGAAAGCTTGTGTGTGATGTCACTAAAATTGGTAGAACGCATCTTGCCATGGCTGGAAGGATCACTTAGTGAAGAAGAAGCCAGGTAATGTTGAAAGTATCAAAAAACAAATACCAGAAAGTATCAAGGAAGATCAAATCAGTTGCGATAAAAAAAAAAGACAATGCCAGGTCATGTCGAAAGTAGTTTTTTCTTTATCAGTAGCATAGTGAAACAATGAAGGACGGATGATAGTGTGTTAACGCACAAAAGTATACGAAGTTTCCATCATACATTGCCTTTGAGAAATGAGAGGATATTGGAGACAGGAAAGAAAGAAAAAAGGAGATTAGAAAGAAAGGATACATAAAGAAGAATGAGACCTGCGCAAAAGTTATAGGGTACTGCGCGTACAGGGATAATGTTGATTAGATCAAGTTGACAGAGACGGCTGAGATTTGGTAAAAGGTGGGCCTATGACATGTATATCAAGAGTCCGTACGTATGGAATTTAAAAAAAAATGGAACATAGTGATCTTTGAAAAATGAAGGGTTCAATCTTCTTTTACGAGGAATATCATCTTGCCGAGTACGGATATCAGTACATTCGAAGTGTGCAGAAAATAGAAATTTCTCCAACAAGGTGTTCATCATCCTTCACCAAATGAACGTGTGACTGAAGACCTTACTCTTCCAATAGCGACTACCATAAACAACAGTAAACCTTGAAGGAAAGCCTTCAGATGAAAAGTTAGTTCAACTGAATCAGGAGTTGCTCGCCAACAAGTAAATGGATCAATTAATGAATTAATGAATTCATCGGTTAATAGAGAACCCTGGGGGCATCGTCACAACTTGTTAGAGTAGAAGAGTGAGTTAAATATGCAATTTGAAAAAGAAAAGGAGTCAAAGTGAAGCTGCTCAACTCTCATATGAATCAACTATTTGAAAGTCTTAAGAGAGTAGCAGCAGATACTACCGAAGAAAGAAAAGCAAAAGAAGGATCGTCAAAAAGTAAAGATTTGAATTTTTCGATATAGAGAAAATGAGTGATTTTACAAATTAGAAAGTAGAGGAAGAGTTTGGACAATTCAAGGAATAAGGGAAACTTACAGTTGAAGAAGACGATATATTGCTTATGAGGAATCAATCGCTAGCTACAGAGGCAATCAAACTACCACAGTTACGGTATTCAAAGGAAATGAAGCAAAGAAGAAAAGAATATTCTACAAGAAATGATTAATAATAGTAAAAGAAGACATGAAATTAAAGAGAAAGTAATGACATATGATCTCGATGGAAAATAGTCACTCGATAAAGGTTTCACAACATTTTGACCAAGAAGATTCACAGCGTTTTGACCAAGAAGTTTCACGGCACAATTATTCAAGGGGGCAGACAAAGGCATACAAAATATGTTATCCTTGAAGATTAAATATAATTTTGATTTTGAAGATTATTAGCATAATGCTTCCAAATTAAAAAGGGGCAAGATAAACAAAGTCTCAGAATGCCAAAATCTCAGAATCCCAGACGAGCAATCATTGATGAATGCTATCAAGCATTAACGATTGTCGCTGACAAATAGAGGAGCAAAAGGATTGTGAAAGACAAAGTCAGGAGATACAATTGAAGAAGAAAGAAAAGTGAATGGCTTGAAGAGCAAGTTACAGAAGACGGTTGATAAAGGCGAAATTGTTAAGGTGTGTGACATAAGAGAAGAAATAAGAGTACAAAGGCCTGATTAGTTCGAGACTGGGGGCAAAGCTAATCTTGGGTTTAAAAAATAATAATAATATGAGGTGATGCGGTGTCAGTATATTTGTTAAAGGTCGCAACATCGTGATTTTGATTACGAAGATTCCCAGAGCAATGATTCTTAATTAAAAGGGGGCAAGACAGGTGAATAAAAAAAACCGTGAAATGTATTTCTCATCATAGGATGTATTTCTTTTGTGTATATGAATAAAATGCAGGCTTTCAAGCACATTAAGTCATCACCAAATGAAAAGCGTTGATGATCGCCAAATGCAAGTGTTGATGATTGTTGCCAAGCGTTGATGATCACTACCAAGCGTGGATGATTACGACCAAGCATTGATGATTGTTGTTAAGCATTCACGATTGTCACCGACGCCAAAGATTATCGCTAAAATCGCCAAGCATCGATGATATCACCAAATTCACCAAACGTCGATGATTGTCGCCAAAATAAGCAACTATTGTTGTCATCATCAATTGCTCATACAAGCTTATCTTATCAAAATTGCTATCATCACCAAGCTAATAAATTATTTCAAATATAACATAAATATTGACAGAACATTTTTAGCGACGGCAAAATATCAATTATTGATTCACCATCTTTTGGCAGTGGAATAAACTATACAGCCAACCACATATATAAAGTTGATGACAGCGATGGTAGCTTATCATTTAAGGCACCCTAGCCAAGCCTATATGGCCAACTATGCATAAGACCTATGATCATTTAAGGCAGCCTAGCCAAGCCTATATGGCCAACTACGCATAAGACCTACAAAGCCTGAAATTGGCAGCCTGAAATCGGCGGTAAACTAGAATTACTCTTTGAGCCCAGCCTGAAATTGGCGGTAAACTATCTTGCTCTTTGGGCCCAGTGTCAAGTCCAGTTCAGTCAAATCTGGTCGTCCAGTTCAGTCAAGTCAGGTCATGTCCAGTTAAAAGTACACTAGCTCCACTGCTCAAAAGCATAAACTAAGTTTAACATTCAAAATGCTGCAGATACATATTAGATATGTCTCAAATATACAATTGCCTGATGAAAATTTTAAATGTTGAGTAAATAACATGCAAAAATGTGTTTCCCTTGAATCAGGTTCAAATTACAAGCATCAATAAATGCCTTCAAGATATTAGCAATTATCTACTCAAAAGTTCAAATCTTTGAGATCAATTAATATATCAACAAGAGCCATAAAGTCTTTTCGTCTCTTGCCTTCTTAATGAATAGAGAAATATTATTGCACAAGATTCTCAAAAGGGGGGCAGAAAATAAACTAGTGAAGAATTATCATTCTCTCCCGGACAATATAAGGATTCGAATATATTCTTTGGATTCTTTAAAGGAGCAGTAAAGATTATCCATCCTTCAGGAGCATCAACAGGCTTCACTTCGAAAATATTATCTTTTAAAGAAATCTTTATGCGACATTGATCGTGAAAGGGGGCAGGATCTATGTCTTCAAAGTAATCTATGCCTTGGTCTTTCTGATAATTTCTTATACGTGGCGAAGGAATTCATATGCTGAGTATTATGAATCATGATATCGCAAGTCTTCGAGTATCAGATCTGATAGAGACAAAGAACAAACGGAGTCATCATCAATAACTTCTATGGCCTTCAGAAAGTTATTAAATGGAAATTGAGAGAAGTTTTTATTTATTTTTCAGAATCAATAAAGATCCCAAGAAAAGTCTATGAAAATGCTAAGGAGCATAAACTAGAAAAGACTCAATAAAAGACTCAGCGGTTGAACCTTTGGAGTTGGAAATGATATCTTCAAGAGCGCAATATAAAGAATATAAAGAATGCAATGCGAAGCACAATAACAAGCATAAAGATGAAATGATTAAATCATTATCATATTACGAATATGACAATCAATTTAAAAAGAGAAGAGAAGTTTTCAATATATATTTTAGAATTATCAATGCTTCATGAAGCTAAATTGGAAAGTTATAATGTCTTAAGATACTAATTCCAATTAATTTGGCAGGAAAGATTATCATTTGAAAGGTCAAATTATGCAGATCATGAATAAAGGAAATAATAAAAAAGGGTTGTTGCGGCAAGAGCAGCATTAAAGAACAATTCTCTAGACATAGAATTGAAGGAAAAAATCGCTGGAGTTGATCAAAGAGAGTGTTGCAGCAGCAATGGTATTGAAAGATAGTTCTCTGATCAAGTTGTTCAAAGACAAAGTCGTCACAGCTGTTTTAGCGACAAGTTTCAATGAAAAGAGAATTTCATCTTCTCTAGTGAAGCATCCGCTCGATACTATTAGCAGGGGGCATTCAAGTCTTCCGTTCGAGCACAATCATTCAAGTCTTTCGAGCGCAATCGGTCAAGTCTTCCATTCGAGCGCAATTGTTCAAATCTTCTGTTCAAACGTGAGCATTCAAGTCTTCCATTTGAACGTGATCATTCAAGGCTTTTAATCTCACACGAGCATTCCAATCTTCTGAACGAACATGATCATTCAATCTTCTGGTAAAGAATGATCATCCAGTCTTCCATGCAAGCATGATCATCCAGTCATCCTTCAGTTGCATTTCATTAAGTTCTTCGGAAGGAGGAAGATCGATCCTCCATTTAATTTCAGGAATCAATCAAAGAAGGATCAAGTGGGCATCTGTTGAGGCACAAAAAATATCTCATTATAGTGGTCAGAGAATTCCATGATACAAATCCATGTTTGGAGGTATTTTGGTAAAAATCTCGTCCGGGGTATTTTAGTAAAAATCCCATCCGGGGGTATTTTGTTAAAAATCTTGTCCAGGGTATTTTGGTAAAAATCCTGTCCGGGGGTATTTTGGTAAAAATCCATGTCCAGGGGTAGTTTAGATATCCAAGGGTAGTTTAGGTATTTTGGTAAAAGGCATTAAAAAGGGTAATTTGGTAAAAAGGGGTGCACATGTGTCATTTTAATGAAGAAAGGTTATACACCACCATTTAAGAGAGAGCTTGGTGGACACCATAGTTTAAGAGAAGAAGATGTACATGTGTGAAGGGATAAGCGGTTGTGATCACCACTTTGTAAGAGGGTGGGGCCTATAAATACCCTTCCCCTGCTTCATTTGAGGGGATGGATCAGTTGTTGGATCAATTGGTGGGCCAGTAAATGAGAGAGAAGGAGATAAGAGAGGGAGAGCATTGTGCGCACCTTATTGTGCGCTGGAAGCATTGTGCGGCGCACAAAGGAGGTTCTGCACAAAGCTTTGGAAAAGAGCTTCCGCACAAAGCTCCCCACACAAAGAAGCTCCGCACAAAGCTTTGTGAAGAATTTTCGTACAAAACCTTGCAACGAGATTTTCGCACAATGCCACACGATGGGATTTCCGCACAACACTACCTTCAAAGAGCCCTGCACAACGCTCATCCGTATTCGTCCGCACAAAGCCCGTCCACACGAAGAGCTTGTCTGCACAAAGAGCTCATTTTGTGGGAGATCCATACCGTCTACTATCTTCCTATTGGAATTTTGACCATGAATAGTGAGTTTTGATCATCCGATGATATGGCCCGCCGAGATAATCAAGCTGCAATGGCAGCTGAACGGTCGCCTTATGATCGCTGTAATGATCATATGAATGCACATGGCCGCCAAGGATCAACATGGTTAGGGCGGGTTTTCTCCCTCTACCTGATGGACGATTCGGATCATCCCCTTACTACATTATGGTGGCCCATAACAAATGAACACGATCTCTGTTACGAAACAGAGTCCACGCATGTTAACTATGTGACGTGTGTTGCTCCACTTATTGAAGTCGAGTGGAAAATCCACTCCATCCATTGTTTTCATAATGAAAAACCATTAGGAAAAGAGTCCTTCTAAAGTGAAATCGGTATAGTCCACGAGTTTGTCTACTACGCCGTCCATCTTACATTTAACGGTTAAGATTTTGCAACAACCTACATGGTTTCAAAATGCCACCTTGGCAGGGTTAAATCTCCCTTTTGAACATAATGAACAGTACGGATTGATGATTTGAATATGGAGTGGGCCCCACTAATAAAATTGCAAATGCACAGTGAAGACATTGTAGTATTTTAAGAAATGGAGAAGAAGGAGACCGATTTTAGGAAATTCCGTGCACGGCTAGTGCACTCGTGCTTCATGTACATGCAATGTACTGCAGGTCCAGCATGATGTCATGGGAAATCTGTTCTGTCCATCCGCTTTGTCTACCCATTTAATGCGTTGAGACCAAATTTGAAGCATATCCAGATGTCAGGCGGGCCCCAAATCGGGATTTCAGGGGCTGATTTGTCAGTTGGACCATTTTCAAAAGGATTCAGGAGCTGAAATTTGACGTGTACGGCTAATTTGTGGTCCCAAGGTTACACGTAAGGTTTTGAGCTGATCGGATGGTGACAACTCTGTAATCCTACCTGCTGTATGAGAAATCAGGGCCGTTTATTGTGAACAGCCTGATTTCCTCAAGTCTTGGCCACATTTCAGGGGACTACTCCATATACTCCATATTTTAAGGAAGGATGACTAGAAGGATGCTTAGAACTGACCTCAACGGTCAGATCAAGGGCTTCAGGCCTGCACAACTCCTATCTCCTTGGAGATTAGTTGATCAATTTAACATTCCTCACAAGTTCTAGGAGATGACTGAAGCAATCGTCAAAATACTGCCAAAATTTCATTCATTATGTTGCATTAATTGTATTTTATTTTCATAATCAAGTAAATCCGAGGATGTAAATGAACTCAGAATAAATGTGATCAATGTTCTCTTATTGAATTCTTTGTTATCATTGAATAAATCCCTCGAATCAAAAGCATTTGTTTTCTTGTCGAAACAGGGGCCTACTATATTGTTGGTGCTAGAACAAATATAACATGTCATTTTGATCAATTGTATGTTAAGGAGTTGAATTTTGTGTGATTGATATGCATAAAATGAATAGCTATATTGATGTTGATCTTTAGAAATATAGTAGAATGCACGGTTACACACTAAGGCGTCACTGCACACATGTTTGTAACATGCGTAGTTCATTAGATAGTCATTCTTTGTATTTATAGTGACCTAAAAATTAAGTTATAATGTGGACCAACCATTGGTATGAATGACTTTTATGATAATGTGTGCACACAAGAAATAAATCAGTATATTATATTGAACTTGATCAAATCAATGGCCAAGTCTATCAAACCATAGGCCCACTTATCACTATGTCTCTATGGACAACGCGTATTATTCATTTTATATCATTGCATGTATCTTGTGGCCTTTGATCCATCCTATGTGAGTTGATGATTGATATGTTTAAGTCTTGTATTCATGTGTTATATGTACAAAATATATTCTTCCTATCATAATATGAAACATTAAATAATGTATGACTCTTGATACATAGACACTCAGAAATTATACATATGTAGAAATGATCTTATTTATAAAATTTTAAAATTTGTGGGGGTTATGTACTTAGATGCGCCATAAGGGTCCAAAGTTATATATCCATACAAATATTATATTAGCCCTTGCGGGATTATTAGGCTGGTGTATTTTTAAAATATTACATTTTGTGGGCCCAATAGATGAAATATCTAGATCTTGCATGTGTGTTACTTTTTGAATATTAAGTTATTGATAACTCACATTATATGAATGCTTGTCTCTCTGTAGTTTTACTTACCATATGTAAAAGGTGACTCGATTTTCTCAAGTGGATTAATAGTGAATGTGCTTTAATTCAATGTTAATTCTGACTTACATTTTATTATATAGAAAGTGATATTATAAAATATCGAGTCCAATAACAGATGGACCATCAGCACATATCACTTAATTGTTTGACACACTTATCGTTGCTTTTCTATAAACAATTCATATTATTGCTCTTAAACATAAAGTTGTTGATAGGGTGACGAATGCACATGCCTAATTTATGAGATAAGTTACATTCACCTTTGACATCGTTTACCATATGTTATATACAAAATTATTTGTTTAAAAAGGCGGAGGAAATGTTATTTCCATCCAATCATGTGCCAACCTAGAACACATGTTAAATCTAGTCAATTCATATGATAGTTCCTACGAAAGATTTTTCTTAACTTTTGGTTAATAAATTTATCGAGTGGGCTATAGATATATCTATTAAGGCTAAATCTGAAATTGTGGGGGTGCACTCAGATGCATAAACTACTTAATGCATGAAATTTAAGTTTAGTCAATATGTATTTGATAAATGAGTTGATATAAAATTAAAGATTTCCACTAAAAAAACTATATGTTGAATGTTATGGATCAATATGTATATGTTTTCGTTGATGTGTAGGTCTTTGAGATAAGATGTCTGGAATTAAACATATTTCATGTTTTAATGATCAAATTGGTAGCCATCAAATGAATAATTGGAAGAATATTATTAGTAGTTTGAATTCATAAGATGATTGTTGGATTAATGAGATTTTTAGGTTATATTCTATTCTCATAGGCTATAAGTTTATATGATAAACTATGTTGTTTTACCATCAACAAATGTATTTAATGGCCAAACTTATGCACCTATGGGCCCATTGTTCAATCCGTCGATCGAGATACTTGATAATGAACTTGGACATTTTTCTTTCATATTCAGTTGCCAAATATCCATTGATTATATTAAATTTTAAACACTAATTGATAAATTAGCCAACTTTTCATGTATTAGGAAACATGTATTAATATGATAATATTGCAATATGATTACATGAAGGTTATACTCTATTTTAGTTGTCATATGTCTATGCATGACAGATTAGTCCGGCCTCTTTGTATTACAGATACAATAAACTCTAACTTTACTACTAGTTGGTTAAATGGTGGGCTAGTGAAGTTGGTTGAATAGTAAGAGTACATTCAGGGCTAAGAAAGTCGGTTGTATTCAGAGCCGGTGATATGATAACTATCATAATAAAAGTGATGCTTAGTATCTGTTGTATGTTGAAGTCGTAATTATTGACTCTGTGAGATTATAAATGAGTTTGGTATGCTTTGGCTTGAGATATGAATAGTTAAAGAGGTTGCAACTGACTGTCAAAGACTTAACTGAGGAACAAAAGGAGGAATCCACCTAAACAGAGGCTTGTTTTTGTATAGCTAGTTGGTGAAGCAATAACTTATTAAGGTCATGATCTATAGCTAGTACGAAATGATGATCAGCCATAATGGGAGTATAATTTTCCGTAATAAGCGAAAGCCTGATGGATAAATAATGGGTCGAGATAAAAGGCTTATGGGTCATAAATCCTTTGACCAAATGACTATCTAAAATATTAGTCAATGATACATCGAATGGAATGGGGCTAAGCCTAATATATGAGCTACCGGTGTTAGCAACTCAACCTATACAAGTAGAGATCTTATGCATTAGGTTTAATGGGTAAACAACAAGACATGAGGTAGACGATTTCACACACACACACACACACACACACATATATATATATATATATATATATGAGCCCCTTCTTGTAACGCCCTGAAAATCGGGGGTCGAGCAGAAGCTCAGCTCCCGAGTTCCAACGCATCACTTATGTAACATAGATAATGATGATTGAATGTTGTTCGTATTAGTGCATTAAACATGAGTAGGATTATACCAAAACAACATATCATACTTCAGAGACAGTTAAATTATGCAAGCGGAAGACTGTGATAGATATATAAAATATATTAACTGTTGTAAGTCTCCAAAGTGTGAACATGTTACCAGGTTAAATATATACATGTATACTCCAAAAAAATGAATAAAATGAATATACATAAGTGTTCTAGAAGTGCAAAATAACAAGTGTAATGGCATCTAATCAGTAACTCTGTAACCCCGTCGATCAGAACATGGTCTACATAGACCTGCCTGATAGCCGCATATAAGAGAAACCCTCATCATCATAAAAATTCGGCTCTGCTTCGCAAGCATCGTCATCATCTGAAACTAAAACAGGGTCTGGTTGGTGTTAAAACACTGTCCCGTAACGTGGGAGTGAGTGATCAACTCAGTGGAACTATAAGGCAAAGGTTAACATGTTATCAATTCAATCAAGCAGTAATGATAAAGTAATACAATCAAGTATCCCTAAGTACTCTGGTTAATGCAAACATGATATGTATTAATGATGCATGCCCTCGCCTATACTCCCTCAGCGTCTTCATCTCACGGCGCGCATGACAACCTCCCAAAAGTGCTCTTCCTCGCCAAAGCACATGCAGTGCGGTGCATGCTCATGTTAGCCAATACTTAATTACATTGATTCATACAATAGTGTTGGGAAGCTAAGGTACCTCCCTTATATCAATTCCCAAACAATGATCCATTCTAGGGTCGTCAGTCCTAGCAAATCTCATACGATATTGTGGTTCTAGGTCACTATAAAGGGCTCGTTACCTGATCAATGTAGGCCTAGTTTATACTCTAGTTGCTACGGAAAGACTCGTTGCCTCAACACAGTCTCTGAGTATACTCGAGGTCACTACAAAGAGCTTGTCACCTAATCAGTGTAGGCCGACAGCTCGAATACAGTGTCACATACCACCGTATTCGGCTCACGAGGCGGTGTTGCTCACTGGTCACTACGGGTGGGCTCGTCACCCCAGCGTAGGCCGACAGCTCGACCACGGTGTCCTATTCCACCATGCCCGGCTCATGTTTGGGATTACCACATGTACTAAGGTAGTTCCAAACACATTATGATGTAAGAAATATATACATGTGGTAATCATACATACTTAACAACCATTGTAAACATGGATAGCATTTGAAAATACAATGAAACACATTTAACATGCCATGTTACATATACATATTCTACTCAAACACACCATATACATTTACAGCTACTTGAAGGAATTTATGTACATAGCTAAGGTGGTTGAGAATCCTATCTCAACTACCTTATTAACTACAGTTCATCTAGCAACAACTCATTCAGGGATTTTATCAAACACTTAGATTACACATAACCGACGTACATGACATATGTTGATTTCAACATATAATAGGGCAAATCCTTTCACCGAGGAGTTGTCTAATACACATCAATCATGTTCTTACATTAAATACACATGACAGGCACAAATTATGAATCCATATTCATTCAGCCATTTCAACAAACACTTAGACTACACACTATAGCATACATGATGTATGTTGGCCATAACATATATTAGGGCAAATCTTTCACTAAGGAGTTGTCACGAATACAACAGGCATATATCCACGACGGATAATCATGGCAAGCAGGGATTCAAATTTTATACTCATTCAATCATTTCCACAAACACTTAAACTACACATTTTAACCTATACAATACAACTCAGTTATAAGCTATATTAGAGCAAATCCTTTCATAAGGAGTTGTCACGTATTCAACAATCACATTTTCACGGTGAATAATCATGGCAAGTACAAAACCAAATTTCTGACATATCCAGTCATTTCAACCTACACATGGAATAGCTATATTCAACATAGTTCATATATAATCGTAAAGCGAATCAGGCATCGCATTTAGCATGTGAAATGGCACCCACGTCAGTTATAAATCATTAACTGGCATTAAAAGCCTTGAAAATCATAACCTAAATGTTTATAGTCCACACCTTTCACCGGTAAAATCATAACGGATTCAGTTTGAATACTCCGCATTTGTCTACGGCACAACGACAACCTATAATACGAATTAGGTTAGCTATTTCATCACATATACTATCTGAATCCCTAAAACATATTAGGGTTAGAATTTCTTACCAGAAAATGGAATCAGAATTGCCAGAATAGCGATACGGTAGTGGTAGCTAAGCACGTGGAACTGCGGGATTAAATCTCGAGAACAAACCCTAACTCTACCTCTCACTTTTCCTCTCTTTCTTTCTCTTTCTTCTCTCTTCTCTCTCTAGGGTTTAGAAATTCGTATGTGAAGGGAGAGAGAGGGTTTAAGGTCCTTATATAGGCCTAAAATCGACTTCAAAGGCCCCAAGGCCATGGTATACTTAGGTTATAGCCAAAACCTAACTGTTTCAGCTTAACGGAACTGTTCTGGAGGCCCCTTTTCTACATGTGGTCGGACTTAAGCTTCATAACATTGGATTTAGGTTAGGCTAAGTTTTTGGTTCGATCGAATTGGGGATCGACCACGGCGGACCCGTTTCAATTCAACGGTCACCGGTACTCGATCAGGGTCACAATTACTCTGACACATGTTGAAAATTTTCCTCATCCGAGGGTGTAATTGGGTCAGATTCTGACGGTCAAAATCCTTAAATTCGGCCTGCAAGTGAACCGACTCAATTTACTTAAGTTTCAGTTCATTTTTTAAAGATATTCGCGTTTCTCACACACTTCGCTCTGGACTCAAGTTGTACATTTCTGGGACCTATTAGGACTTGATTTCCTAGGTGGTTGTCAAGTCTAGTAAGGTGGTCGTAACCGTATAGTTTCGAGATAATCAGACTTTCGACGCATGCTCCAGGTCTGATACGGAGTTTCGGCATGCTCCCGATAGCAACTGGGTTTTAAGATGGATCCTAAGTTTTTAGGTAATGTAGCGTTAACAGTTCTACTCGTTTTGGGTCTTACAGATCGTATTTAAAGTGGTTCAAGCTAATCCTACTGATTATTCAGTTTAGTACTTAACTAAATTATGCCCTAATTACGACAGAATATGGTCCTAGGGCAGGAGAGGCTGATCTTTCCAAATAACCTATTCGTTTTGTGAGATTCTATAAGGTTAATGGTCAAAAGCCCATTTTATTTATGTATTTACTATTTACAGTAAGTTTTAGTTTAAGTATTGTTCTTCATCATTTAAACTTTAGGATTTGTGTCTAATGCGAAAGTACTCAGAAAAATTTGAAGAATAAGGTGGTGAAAGGTGAGATTTTTGAAGGAAATGGGAGATTTTGAAGGAAATGGGTTGAAAGGGGATTTGAGACTTTAGGATTGAGTTCTAAGAAATCAATTAAGGTATCCTGATCGACTCATTGCCTAAGGACGTCTATCTCCAAATTGGCAAAAATCCGGGGTGTTACACTTTTATGGTGTACAGTGCGAGCAACAATGAAGAATGATGAGTTTTTAAACTCTTAATGAATTTCATAGCCATATATTTGGTGGTGTACCCAATTGTTGCGTACACTTGATGGAATTAACCTATATGGGTGTGGAGGTGGAGGTCGCTTCCTATAAGAATCTAGGCGAATTCTCTGGAGCACTCATGAAATCCAGGTAATGGTGCATGGCTGAAACACACCGAACCGCAGAATCACTTTAGCGGAAAAGTTGTGTGAGTGGTATGTACTTGTGATCTACATTAAAAGGAATCAAGTTCAAGACTATGGTGTCACCTGATTCCTATAGACCTGTCATGCTTACTCTAATGTCGGTTCAAATCTATTGTGACACTGGCACCATTGCACAGCTCTTTCATCTTAACCCGAAATGTTAAAAATTTTGAAACATGTGGGGGATTGTTGTATTTTAAATTATTTTAGTGTTTCAAAATATCTGTTGGGACGGGCCATGGTTGTGGCCATAGGTGCCCTATGGATGTGTCTTTTCACTTAAGTCTAAAAGGTTACATCCTTTCATATTTTGTTTTAAAAGGTTGTGTCTTTTTTAAGCCTAAGGGTCGCACCACTTGGGTTTAAACCCAATAGTCACAATCCTTTGTGAAAGGGTGTCTCTACACCCTTAAGGGTGTCTTCACAAAGTTTATAAATAGACTTTTCTCTCATCTGTTTTAAATAAGTAAGAAAAAAAATATTTTACGTTAAAAGTATGGTTTAAGTGTTTTCTAGTTTGGGTTAAGACTACAAGTGGTTCGAGCCCATGTACAATGAGTGCACCGCTGAGACCGGGTCATAGTCGTTGTATCCTGGAGGTCGATTGCTCTGGAAACCTGTTACACTTAGGACGCTGTCCAAGGGGAGCAAATTCGATTTCAAGCTGAGTGACTCACGTCACGCCTCGACTTCTATAAACCATTAAGTTTTCTATTTTCTCATTTTAATTTTAGTTTTATTTTATTCATATAGTTTTTCAAACTCCATATCCCAACAAACCAGACCATCCACAAGAGCCTAGTCAAAGAAAGAAGCAACATGCAATTAAAAACCATTAATGGAGGCCATCTTTCCCGATAAACTGCCTCAGTTGGTGATCTTCTGCTGGCTGTAGTTTTTAGATCAGAAGCATCCTTCAAGTAGGCCTGGTGAGCACCATTTAAATCCAATCAAGATCAGGTCAATATTAAGAAGATAACATTAGGTGGAAGATGTGCGCAAAATGCATGTTGTTTGCATGTGTTTTAAACTACATCTATCTAATTTTCAGTTCGCGATAATTCGTCTAGTTGAGTTCAGAGTTCTGTTAAGTCTAGCTAGTTGCTAGTTTTAACTGTGTTAGGGAGAAGGAATAGAGGAGAAAAGAGGTGAGAGACCATTATCATGAAGTGTTGCACCGTGTCAAGTTACCAACCGAGTTGGTGAACCGAGTCATCTCTGACTGGTTATCCTCAACACCAAGTCGAGCTCAGGGCCTTGTTACTGTTTGATCCTGTGCTGAATCATAGTGGAGTTTGGCATGTAGTTGTTTCCGAGTGTTTCAACAAGAAACGTAAATGTTTTGATCGGGGAGATCTCATTCAATAATAACAAAGAAAATAGTAGAACATTCATCATTATAGATTTTATTGATTCTGAATTTGTTTTCATTTTCACGTAAAAGTCTTTTGTTAGAAGATCCTGCGTACGGATTTTGTGTGGGGCCCACTATGATGTTTGTGATAAATCCAACCCATCCATCCATTTTTCGAAATCATTTTAGGACATGCGACCAAAAACGAGGATCCAAAACTTAAATGGGCCACATGAGATGAAACAGTGGGGATTTAGTGACCACCGTGAAAACATTCATATGGATACAAAAGTTTTGTATCGGTTTAAGTTCTCGGTGTTTTCATATGGGGCCTACTTAGTATAAAATATTTGGAATAGTAAAATGTTACTTCGAAATTATATATATATAATGCATTTACACCTCAACTCATACCGCGCCATGCCTATCTCACGTCTGCTTACCTCTATATTCAACGATGACCATGCCGTCCTCGCGTAGAAAACCATATCCCGTTTGTCTGAACGACTGCATGAAAGAAATTGAAAAAAAAAACGATATAGAGAAAGAAAATATATAGTTGAATGAGAGATTAGAGGAAATTAAGGAGAAAGGAAAAGCGATCTCAACTGTTCATATACATCATGTCTCCAAATCAACCGTTGAGGTGAGTGCACGGGTCGTTTACCCATTGTCTTGATGTCGAGCCCATCAAATGGACTCTATCTTAATATATATGTTGATATTCATGTCAATTTTTTGTTTTGCCAAAAGGTGGGACCCACCTGTCCATGCTACCCAGCGTGATCAACGTATGTTCCACCTAGATGTGCATATGATTCGTATATATGGGTCCCATAGTGGTGGATGCTCATTCGATTGCTGAAATTTCATGTTTTATTTTCCCTCTCCATTTACCTGTTCTTGGGTTTTAATGGATATGCTAAGCTCAGTAGGCCGACCATGAGCTGACCAACCTTATGGATAGAGTTGATCACTTACCTGGACCCTATTTATATACTTACAATGAATTAAAAAAATGAACTGAGTAGTCACTGTCAAAGACTTGCAGAGGGGTTGTCTACCTTATCAGCAGTGTGAGTGAAGTTTGTCACTTGTAGACCCACTTTGAAGCAGATGGTTAATCCAAACCATCCATCTTCTTTCCTGGATCATTCTATGTCTGAAAGCCAAATATGAGGTAAATTCGAACCTCAAGTTCGTAGAGATGTACACGAATCGAGCTAGCTCAGTTAGCTCGCTCAACTCGACTAAAAAAAGCTCAATTCGACTCGGTTCGAAGCTGAGTTCGAGCTGAGTCAAGCTAATTTTTTTAGCTCGAAAATGAGTTCGAGCCGAGTTTGAGCTAGCCCCAGCTCGACTCGACTCGAATCGAACCTAGCTCGAATCGAACTTAGATCGAACTAGTTCGATGACTCAGTTACTTTGATATTGATGTTGCTCACCAAGTGTTTGATGAAATCACCTAATGAAGTGTGGTTAGTGGCAAGAAAGGTATGTATATGAAACTAATACCCTTTTTTTCTTGATTTTTATGTTGCTTAGAAGGTGTTTGATAAAATACCTGTAAAAACCATTGTTGTTGTCTTAAATACAGTGAGATTTGGAAGGTGCAGTTCAGGTGTTTGTAAAAATGTTGCACAGGCGAACTTGGCTCAATCTTGGCTTGAACTCGACTCGAATTGGCCCGAGCTACTAACCGAACTGAGCTGAGCTGGTCGGTCAGGCTCAAGGACCGAGCCGAGCCGAGTTCGAGCTAATGCCAACTCAACTCGGTTCGACTCGACGTACACCCCTACTCAAGTGGGACACACAGTAAGAAACAGTGGTGATAGTAATGCTCGCCATTGAAACCTTCAGGGAGATTTGCCAAGCATTTATTGCCATGCTCGTATGGTCCCTGAAAACACAAAACCAAAGAGGTGGCTCCACTCATGATACCCACTTGTTGCATATGTGGCATCCAAGCCATCTATCCATTATGCTCAACCATTTTAGGCCTTGGTCCCAATAATCAGCCTGACCACGGATGGATCACACACCACGGAACAGTTGGGACAAAAATGTCCACCATTGAAAACTAACTATTATGGCATTTACTACCCTATGACATTCTCATGAGATGATACGGGCCTGGACCAGTAAGCAGTAACATCCCAAACAACAGGTGGTCCACTCGTGGTACTCACCCTGTTGTATGTGTGCGATTCAAACCGTCCATCCATTTTTCTATACCCTTTTAGGCCTTGGAACCAATGTTAGGACAAAACCAAGCATTAGATACGCCACAGCGTGGGGTGCGGTTGGGACAAGATATCCACCGTTAAATACTCCTTAAACCCACTCTTGATGTTTATTTTCCATCCAATTTGTGCATAAGGTCATGCCGACCTGGCTAAAGGTAAACCATTGATATCAGCTAAATTTTCAAGCTTGGTGGGCCCCACCTTTGACAATGGTAGAGTTGCATGAGCCACCGTTAAAACCTGTAGGTGTTTTACCCACGCTATCCGTCTGTTTTTCCAGCTTGATTGAGGTGACCAGTGGGGCCCATCCCACGCGTGTGAACTCTACACCGTTCACCTATCTTTCCATGTTCACTGATCTTTCCATACCAAGAGACGGGCCAGATCCAAGCTCGGATGGGCTGCACCATAAGCAACAATGGTGGTGATGGAACACTTACCGTTGTAACTTTCTGGAGCTAACCTCGTCAGCGTCCAAACCTCAGGAGCCCCACTGCCAAGAGTAGTGGTGGACCCCACCATGACCTATCTATCATATCCACATCGTCCCTCCATTTCTCCAAATAATTATAGGGCTACGGCCCAAAAATGAAGAAAATCCATATCACAAGTGGACCCCAGCACAGAAAACGGTGGGGATGGTGACTTGCACTGTTGAAATCTTTCCAGGACCCAATCTACTACATGTGTCTCATCCCGCCATTCATGCGCTATGCCAGGTTATTTCTATGCACTATGTCAGGTCATTTCTAGGCATGGGCTCGTCCACCAGATGAGACAAATCACAATCTTAGGTGAACCACCACCACCAAACTGTGGGGATTTGAACAACTACCATTGGAATCAGTTGGGCCCACCTTAGTTGCAGCATGTGGGGTCCCAACATGATGCGTATTTACCACCAACCTATTGATAAGGTCACACCGACCTAGGTTAAGGGACCGCACAATATTAGTTGATCTAGAGTACAGTGGATCCCACCACAAGTACCAAGGGAGTGGGGTTAACCACTGCTAGAAACTTCCCTGGCTGACCGTCATGTTGTATTTTATTCACGTCGACAACGAGATCCACCATGTATCTATTTAATCCACACCATTCATCTACTTTGTCTGATCATTTTAAGGCATGAACCCACAAATCAGGCCTACCCATAGTTGAGGTGGGTCATGCACTAGGAAATAGTGGTGTCAATGATGCCAACCATTGAAACCTTCTTTGGGGCTACCTTTGTGTTTATTTTCCATCAAACCTGTTGATAAGATCAAAAAGACCTGGAAGAAAGGAAATCACATACATCGGCTTGATCAATCCAATGGTGGACCCACTCTATCAACCGTAAGTGGTGATAATGCCTCTCACCGTTGAGACCTTATTATACCACCTTGACACATGGGTTTTATACACACCGTCCATCTACTCAACATATCCATGGGGCCTGCTACTCTGTGTGTGCTTAGCCATACCATCTAGTGGGTGTGGGCTATTGTGTGGCCACTTTAACGAATGTATTGAATATCTACAATGCCTATTTATTTTTATTTATTTAGTCGACTCATTTTAGAGCATGGATCCAAAATGAGGCGAAACGGTAGTTCGAGTGGGCCACACCACCGAACTATGGGCTGTTTGATCGGTTGCCTTATCATCCTTGTTTGGGCCACCATGATACTTACCTTGATGTATATATTAAATCCTCACCGAACATTCATTTTGCTAGATCATGTTACGTGCAAAGGCATAAGCGCATGATTGATTCTATTCTCAAGCTGACCACGCCAGGATTGGCTAACTCCCATTTTCTTCATATTATGCCATTTAAGGTGGATTATCACATATATTATGCACCCTACATTATATATATGAATGAGAATATGCGTATGTGCTAGGATTGGTAACATGCTAGTATACCTGGCCTTGATAAGGTCGACATTAATAATATGCTTAATATAAGTCATACCATGCTTATTCATATACTACACGCATCATCCGTATGCCTGTTATGGATTCCGATTGATCATAGCATTCGCCTTTCAGACTGATATACAAGGGGACCTGTACGAGATAGGGTCACCCGCTCAATCATCATGTGACTTGATGCATGACTTGAAAGCGTGATTTATGCATGCCGCATTATGTATGGCACGTTGCATCTACTCCCTAGCGACACCAGGGTTGTAGTCCCACAGCCAAGATACAGCTAGTATATACGAATATGGACACCATAAACTATTGAGGCTATAGGGTGTCACAGGTATACTTGGGTGAAAGTCTCTAAACCCTGTGGTACCAGTAGGATGCTCTAATATCTAGACTGGATTGATGAGGGCTCTATACCGGTAGGCCGCGTCTCTCACTGTGTCGAGGTCAATTGGAAAGGGGTTTGACCTTACCTGCTTGGGTGAAGATGGATATATGCTAGGTTGAGTTTGACCAGCTTGTGAAATGGGTTCGCTATCAATGAGCCGGGTGGATTTTCGTATATCATTGCTGAGGTGGATAGTAAGGTCTCTTCCACTCGTTTGGTCTTGCGCACGATGGGCGACAACCAGTGTCGAAAGTGTACTATACCCCGGTGATAATCCAATTGTCAACTATTATGAGATGTAGACTAGACATCAGATTGGTGTGTGACATATGGTAACCATACATTCATGTAGCACTCGAGATTTTAGATGCGTAAACATAATTTACTGTTATATATTGTGGGTCCGATCCCCAATAGGTATGGGGCTATTTGGGATCCGGAGTCTATCATCTTGGAATTACATTATATATTTGTTATATGATTAACATGTGTTGTAACCCTGAGTACAAGGCCCTTATCGGTATACAACACTACGCACTACAACTCGTTCCTTCATCATGCATTTTTATATTGCATTGTTGTATATGACAATTGGCTCAATAGCCTTTTATTTTATATAACTTTGGTATGACCGTTAACATTCATGGACTTGGCATTATAGTTCTCCATCATTTCCGCATACTCTGATATTGTAATACTTGTCATACCTATTGTGCACGCACACATGCACTCTCTAAGCTTCATAGTAAGCTTACGCATGTTGTTTACATGCAGGTTATGCTAGACATCAGTAGTAGTGAGGCAGGAGCGCACACCTGATCTTTTGGAGTTTTCATATATGTATTGTATTTACCTTTCCAGTATTGTACTCAAATCCGTTTATAATAGATATATGTGATGATGTTTGGCTTATGGTACATTCATGGTTATGCTTTCCTTAAAAAAAAAAAAAACATCATGCAAATCCTCCTTATGGGATTCCGATTTCAGAACTTGACGTAAGCTAGGAATCGAAATTGGGGTGCCACAAAGGTTGTTAGCACCAGATTCGGTTTACGGTGAATGAGCATTGGAAATCGAATTTGGGGCGTGACAGAGTTAAAGTTGGGTTCAGGTGGAGATGGTTCAGTTAGTAAATGTGAGTTATCTTTGATTCATGTATTTTAAATTAGATTCATCTTGTATATATATTTTTTTATGTTAAAACCTAAATCTACACCCTGGGTTAGAAACCCTAGATCTACACCATTAAACCATATATTTTTTTATCAAACTATACAAATGATGTATCGTGGCGATCTAACCACACCATATGTGATAACTTTGTTAAAGGTTGATCTTGAAGTATGCATGCGAGTATCTAACAACATTGGAAGCCAATTCGACTCTTGAAATGTGAGGATCACCCTCCAAGCTTTTCTACATCATGAAAGTTAGCTTAGTTCATTTATCTTATTGATTGCTCAATATAGTATTCAATATAAATGATAATAAATGTAGTTTTTATTTCTGTAATTGTTCATAAATGATAGATGATTGGATTTAAAATTCAAATATTTGAACATGCTATGAATCTCAAATATCTCTATTATGGTTAGAGATAAGTACCTTACATGTGTAATTGCTATTCATGTTATCCGTGACTTATTTTGCCACTAGAGCTTACTTAATGGAATTTTTTTGAGGTCATCGAACTAGTGGTCATTTGTGTAATGGATTAAATGAATTTATGTTGTGGACTTACCATTTTGTGGATTCTTTGTGGCCTATGTGGCTTTTTTGCGATAATCCATTTTTATTGCATCTTTCGATGGACTATTTGTCCTATGTAGCTTTGATGGACTTTTGTGCCAATGTGGTTCTTGATGGATTATTGTTGTATAACCTTGTGATGATAAGTCATACTAGTTGAATTATGATTGGCAACTAGTTGAAGAGGTTACCATTGTAAATCTTAGTGTTGGAGTCTTAGAAGACGAGGATAATGGTATGGGACACTATGCACGAGTCATTGGCCTATATTGGGTGACGAGCCCCCATATTGACCTTTGAGCTTTCTTAAAATGATTATTTGTAATTAGACTAATAATCGTTGGGCTAGTCATAATTTCATGGCATGTGGGCATTATCCGGTGCTTGGTCGACTATTTGGAAAGATTAGTGTTGTAATACCTTAAAAATCGGCACCCGAGCAGTTAAACTTTGATCCCGAGTTTCCGGGTGTTAACCAAATAAAATGCATGCATGACCTCGTTCATATTCACATTCATTTTATACACAAGCAATCAGAGTAGCGCAATTCAAATTAGCGGATCCAAAGTGAGGTAGAGATAACAAAAATTAATAAATATGGGGTTGACAATAAAGATATAACTAAAATATGGTGTCCGCCCAAATGAGGATTATACTAGACACAATATACATACCTAAAATGATTAAAGTGCAAGTTTTCGGTTTGGTCCACTCCTCTAAAACACAACATCGGTGGTGCAAGCCACTCTAAGTCTATCCGTTTAAAATGTCGATAGTACCTACATTGATAATATCGCCTGGTTGGTGTTTTAAAATACCGTCCCAGAGTGGGAGTGAGTGATCAATCAAATCCATAGGCACAATTAATGAAAAACATCAAACAAAAAGTTCTTAGCTATGCATATGCATGTTATTATGATATGATGCATGCCTTCACCATCCAACACTCCCTCGAGTGATACCATCTAACTTTCGCAATGCCCAACACTCCCTCATAAGGTGACCTCGACTGCCTAGTCACAAACCTAACTAATGTAATGCATGAATATTCATGTTAGCCAAGTATTTAATTAAGTTCGTTCATCCAGCAAGATTAGGGAAGTTGAAACACCTCTACTTAATCAATGACCTTATCCAGATCACTTGACCCAGGGCGACCATAGCGGCTCTGAGCCGGCGATCCTTGATCCAAATTTAAGTATCATCCATTTGTCTCATAAATTATTAATTCCAAAGGTAAGACATGATATCCAAAGGTATGAAAATCAACTTGGTATGGGTCATCACCCAAACACCGAGTATGATTACTCAATTTCAAGGTACGGGCTTACCAATTAACCAAATCCCCATAAGGAATGACTTGTCACCCAATTCCATTAATGCCCGGGTCATTCTAACGGTACTCTGACATGGAACCATCAGCCGGGTAATTTAATAAGGGTTGTTCGAATAATGACCTGTCACCTCCTGTGCTCGCTGGTCACTATGGGGAGGCTCGTCACCCTAGTGTAGGCCGATAGCACGAACACAGTGTCCCATTCCACCATGCCCGGCTCCCAAAACTTGGTTGCTCACTGGTCACTACGGGGAGGCTCGTCACCCCAGCGTAGGCCAACAACTCAGACATGGTATCCCATCCCATCATGCCCGGCTCATAAGTCTTAGTGGAATCGTATCACTAACGGTTATCAGTAGGCCTCTCAAAGGTATGAGGTGCTTCAGATTCAAGCGAGCGTGACCAAACTGTAATAACCCAAATAAATCTTGACCGTCGAATTTTAATCATTAATCGATGTACTCAATTAGTCCGATGTGACCATCGATCTACAAGATCAACTGGTTCAATCTCAACCATTGATTTGGACATATCTGATCTGACTGTTCGTTAACTAATAAATCCAACCATACACTTAACCATCCATCCAACGATACAATCATCTAACCGTCCACATGCTTAAATCATCAAAATACTTGTCCATCCATCTAAATTGACCATCCATCTCACCACTAATCCATGAGTACATCACATAGTCCATTTCCCCGATCACACATGAACTCATCCAACCATACATCATGCACATCCATCCATCTATCCATTTATTATACATTGATCCGTCCATATACATCAACCATTTATGCACCATGGAGTACATCATAACCATACACATGCACCAAACACATCACATACATAATTCTCATGTACACACAAGTGGCTCATGCATGCATCATAAACTATACACTATGCACACTCATCATAACCACACCTCACATATATGGACCAAACACATGTGCCACACACGTGACATGCATGCAATGCATGGCACCTTTCACTACATTAATGGTGCACGTTGTTTAAATCTAAAGCCTTACACTACATTAATGGTGCACGTTGTTTAAATCTTTAAAAAAAAAAAAAAACGTGACCAAATGAGATGAAAACCGAAGCAACAACCGTTGCCTTCTCCCCACGTGTGTAATAGCTAGTGAGATGAATCACTATAAATAGGATAAGAGGAATTGTTATGTGAGGTGGTAGGTTGTGAAACGTGAGGTGAGGTGAGGTGAGGAAGTGAGGAGAGAGAGAGAGAGAAAAAAAAGTATTGCTGGACATTCACGTTGGAAAAGAGGGAGAGAGAAGAGAGAAAAAAAAAAGGAAGAAAGAAAAGAGGAGAGAGAAAAAGGAAGAGAGAGGAAGAAAAGAAAAGAAAAAGAAAAGAAGAAAAGAAAATACTTTTTTAAGAAAAAGTTGAGTTTTTCTCTCACTTGATATTTTTATTTATTTATTAATCTTAAATTCCACTTTGTTTCCTTTTATTTTTATTATTATGCAAATAATTCAATAATGGTGCATTTTCTCTTATTGATTTATTCATTTGATTCATAGTTGTTGTGTTTATTTAACATGATTTTTCTTATAGTTCTCTTTATTTTAATTAGCAAGCCTTGAATCAATTTTAAATTTAGATTATTATTTTCCCATGCATCAATAATTCTTTTATTATTATTATTTTTTATCAGACTTTAAAGCATTTTTTAGAAACTTCAAGTTCAATATACTTTTCCAGACTATCGGATCGGATCTGATGGATTGCATTGCATAAATATATTTTTACATAGAACTTTAAATCATGTACAAAAAATCTACAATGATTAGAAACAATTTGTCCTTAGAAATATTTTGCTCATGAAATAGTAAAATTATATATACTTCGAACAGTTTTTTTTTGGAACACTAGAAAATAGGTGGGGCGATCAAGTCCTCTGGGTTGAAAATCCCTAAAGCGTAAATAGGTGGGGCGATCAAGACCCTTGGGTTGAAAGTCCAGAAACCCAACTGGTACCTTTTGGAACCTCTACTATACCCTTTGAGTGGGTGAGCATGTCAGGATTGCAAAAGGTTCCCACTGTCAGGTTCAGTAGGGTAGTAGTCTGACCAGCTAACGTACGAATGGGTCCCTCACCAAGTGCCCTTTGGATGGGTGAGCATGTTATGCGAGAGGTTCCCATTGCCAAGCTAGGTGTTGTATTGGCGCAGGTGTTGGCCGACCGGTGTAAACTGGCCCTGGTGTTAAAAGGAATAAAACCGCACTTGTTATTATGGAGTATAGCATCTGTTGATTGATTCATTCATTTTTCTTTGAATTTACACTGAAAAACTCTTGTTTATTAATCTCCTCATCTGTCGCTTTACCTAAATAGATATTGTATCTTTTAATACATTTTATTCATGTTATATGAGGTTATTTTGAAACCTGTGTTGAGATTACTCACTAGGCTTTGCAGCTTACCCTGTTGGGATTTTAAAATTTCAGGATCGGGATCTCATGGAGGAGCTTAAAGAAATTTCTTTTATTTATTTTTATTTCTTTATCATTTTCTAAATAAGTATACTGAACATTAAATATAATATGATAGCATTACGATGGCATGTGTTTGATGATAATCTTGAATAGTTGGAACATGGACATTTTACTCTTCTTTAAGTAAACGTTTGGTTATTCAATTTTTCATTATTATATTTTATGAATGAGATCATTTTGTCAATATACATGTGGATTATGAGGTGTAAACATACAAAACATAAGTCATGCCTCCAGGTACGGAAGCGGGGTCGGATATACCCAGGTACCGAATTTCGGGGAGTGACACATACATGGTGGACATACATGGTTAGCCAATAAGTGGACTAATTCGGCTGACTTAAGCGAACTACGGCGTAACAGGCACTGGGTGCAAGCATCCCGTACAGTCTAACTATTGTGGGTTGTTCATCTTCGACCTGAATCGGTCAGATTGGCCTAGGGTAGCCAATCCAGTAGGGCTGCCCTTTTGAATTTTTTTGGTTTGTTGGCCAACCCAATTACCAATAGAATAATATTTTACAGCATGCCACAATAAATTCTATTAAGGAATAGACAACCAACTAAACAGTATTTCAAGATATTCTAGCTAATATGGGCAAACAAATTGGCATGCAAGTGCATTATTCAATCATCACACAATTTACCATAATCAGCTAAATAAGCGCATGTATCAGAGAAAAATATGAAACATGTGGGCATCAAATTTTAGTGTATCCGGTCTATTCTAGCATGCAATTAATAATCAGCAAGCATAAATGAAAATTTCACTTCATGGAGGATAATAGGCCTAAGGATTAGTCACTAGTTAGCATGCAATTCACAATTTTTACTACACAATTATTATTTGTGACATAGGTTCGATAATTGGCAACCTAGAAATAATGGTCCGCACCTAGAAGTAATCCATCAATTTTTAGTGTCACCCATAGGGTTAGGGTTCGTTAATTAGCGTGTCGATGTCCTCTCTCTTGTTGTTGGTTTGTTTCCTTTCACGGGGGCCACTTCCGAAGGAGAAAAATATATGATAGTTCTATGTATAGGCATCAAAAACCAAAATTCAGTTCTCATTAATCATGCATGCACAAGTATTTGTGAAGGCCCAAACATGGGTGTTTGGGAGAGATGTGCAAAAATGGCACTTAGCCATTTTTGGGCGTGTCCCACGATCTGGTGGGGCCACCTTTTGGCATGCCATTAGGCTCCTTTAATAGCCCTGTGTGTGGCCTTCAAAATACAAATAGTTCGGCTCACTGGATTTGCGCATATGAGTTTTGGCATAAGGCCAAACATAGGCATTTCAATTTTTCTGTGCAAGATTTTCTGCACAACTATGCCAGATCCTATTTGAGATCCACTCCCCAATTATATGGGGTCTACTAATTTTGAAAGAAAAAAGGGAATTTGTTAGAGTTATATATGTACTTCAAAACTCACAAGGTAACCCTACTGATAAGGCTGAGTTATATGTCCTAGAGGGAGGGGGGGTGAAAGGCACAATTCCAAATTAAAAAATAAATGAGGAATTTAAAGAAGGATAGCTCAATTCAAATAATAATAAAGCACAAGTATATAGCAACCTCAAATATACTAGTCTTGAGAGGTTGATACAAACTTAGTTCTAAGGACAACCTAACACCAAAAACCAAAGGCTTATGGCAGGACAACCTTATTAGAACGTTTGTAAGTATCAAAAACCCAAACCAATAAAGAGGCAAAGGAAATGGTAAATAAAATCATCTAAGTTATTACAACATTCCCACAAGTGTATAAAATAAATTACACCATTCACCAAAAATGCTTAAAATAAATTACAACCTTCACACACATAGGCACATTCTATCATCCACCACAACTCCAGAAATTATAGTGGTTCGCTTGTGTGTACACTAACTATTAGAAAACAGCCACACAACTACTCCACTCTTAATATCCACTCCCTCGGGATATTAGCGTTCACTATGAAAAAAGGTTTTCCAAGGTTCACCTTAAAACCTTCACAATTGTGTCTCTGATTGGGCTTACACAATTACAAAAACCACATACTCTGAGATTTTCTGGATCACCTCAGACAAACCAAATAGAGATTTTTCTAGCACAACCTCAAAAACTAAAAAGAGATATACAAAATGTAAATGTACTTATATGGAAATTCTCCTTTGAAGAAGTCTGGTAGAACCGATCCGATGTAGACGAAGATGTTCAATGTCTAGTCTCGCAGATAAAAAGATTTTAGTTCTAAATGATTTTTAATTAAATCAACCTGGGCTAGCTTGATTTAATTTTGATCTCAAGAAAGGGGAAAACACGAATCCCTTCTTAAATTAAGATTGGAATAAAGATCTCAGAATCAAATAATAGAGCTAATGAAAGAGAATATTAAATGAGCACAATATAACTTTAAAATATCACAAACTTATCTCTCAGAGTGGTGTCTTGATTTTGTTTTAATGAATGAATAAACTCTGAAATCCGTGCTCTATTTATAGGTGAAAATATTGTTCACTCGACTGGTCTAAGGGTCGGTTCGACAAGTCGAAGGACCAACAAAATTTCAATTTTTCTTGCGCGATAAGATAAGGCCGTTACTCGACTGGTCGAGTGGCTTGCTCGACTAGTCGAGTGGGACCAGAAAAGTTTGTTGGACTTTGAGTCGAGCTTGCACGATTGGTCGAGCACTGTTCACTCAACTGGTCGAGCAGTCTCAAGGACTGGTCGAAGGTCCAACAGAAAATTTTGAAAATTAACAACAAACCTTGGACTGGTCGAGAAAACTCTTAGACTGGTCGAGCCAGTACTAAGACTAGTCAAACAAGGTCTAAGACTAGTCGAGAAAATGACCTATATATAAACAAAAGAAATGACCCACAAAAAATATACAATGAATATGACTCAATCTAGGGTCAATCTAGGGTTATCCAAACCTGTTTGTGAGTAGGAATACTTGAAACATCATTCGCTTCAAATTCTTAAATACTTGTGATATTTGAAGCTTGAGTTTGAACTTAAGCTTGAGTTACACTTGAGTTCTTGAATCTTTAGCGTTCAGTAGTTGAACTTCAATCTTGAACTTGAGTTCTTAAATATGATCTTGAAACCATGAACTTCAACATGTTTCACTTCAACTTGAAGATGTGGGCAAGATCGATGAAGATCCAGAGAACGTAAAAATGTATGAACCTGATCACTTTAACTCAAAACATGATATAAATACTAAATGGTTTGGCACAACAAAACTTGACAATACAACGGGTGCTAGATTTACACAATAGCATTTACAATCTCCCCCTTTGTCAAATTTGTGACAAAACCAAAAGAATCATGCACAATAAAGAATCATGTACCGTAAGAGTAACAAATGATTAATAAACACATCTCCCCACATCTCCTTCTCATTCCATTACTCCCCATCAACCCAAGAGAGGTGATTTGCAGAATCTGTAAAAAATATATATATTCATACATACTACACTTCATATTCCACAATCACATCACAACATCTCCACAATTTCTCCCCCTTTTTATCACAAAAAGACAAATGAAAGAAAGATAAAGATAAGAGAAGTAAATGAAATAAGATAGGAAATATCACAATGATAATCAAAATATCAACAGAAAGCACAATATGAAGGCAACATACTAAAAAGTAAAAGTATGTCCAAGAAATATCCCAACACATAAAGAGTAGAAAATATTAATACATGTCCAGAATAAAATAAACCGCTAATCAGATTCAGATGATGGAGCAGGAATATAAGGATCTATCTGATATAGTCCCTTGTTAATGTGCCTAAGATATTTGCTCATGTATTTAAATTGATTTTCCTGGGACACATGCAAACCTTCTACCTTCTCCTCAAGGGAACGCAATCGCTCATTAAAGTCAGACGGCTGAAAGTCAGGATTAGCTGTAGAGTCTAACTCAATCTCATCAAATAAGTCATCCATATTGACACATCTGGAGGCAAAGCATCCTCCTCTTCAGTTACTTCAGCTGCTCCTCCAGCACCCACATCGACTTGGCTTGGAGCCAACCTCAAATTCATCTTATTTATGTTCGAGTTATTGAAGGGAATATGGTTAATGAGAGCTTCTCCAACAGGCATAGCCACAAGACTATGGGTGGCTAAGATAGTCATAAGATAGCCAAATGGTATATCACTAGAACCTGGATGGAGACGAAACTAAATCATGATGTAATAGATAAGAGATGGAAGACATACAGAGACACCAGTAACAACTGAGTGAAGGATGCGAGTCATGAAAGAAGTAAGCTCAGTCTTGTTACTAGACCTAGGATAGACATTAGAGATGAAAATATGATGGAGAATCCTGTATCTGGGTAACATAAATTTGGAACTGAGTGCATTCCCAGAATTCCATTCCGCATTCATGTTGCATAACACTCTAGTGAGCATTCGTTTTTTCAGACTCAGAAGGTTTTGCTACAAGAGTAGAAATAGGAATTCCGTCATCATTAACTAGAAGATCCATCAATCCAGATATTAAATGACAGTCCACTTCAATAGGACCTTCTCTAGTTGTAATTGTAAAAGTTAGATTCTCATATGAGAAGTCAGTTATGCAAGCACACATGGCTTGCGCAATGGAACGGTATGCCGGAACGCCCCAATTTAAAACGTTATCTCATCCTACAGTTTGAAGGAGGGTAACAATGCCAAAAGGTACCAAATGATTAACGTTGACCATCCATTCAACAATCACGTTGTGAAGACGTATTTCCCGCACATAGTCGGGGTCTTCTTCGGGTGACCGAAGATGGCACACCGTGATTGGAGTGGAATGAGAAGAAGAAGGACCACGAGAAACTTTCTTCTTATTTCGACCTTCCATTGCAATAAGAAAGATAAGGAATACAAGCAATGCAAGAAAAGAAGAAAGGTTTTCAAGGAAATTAAATTTTTAGCAAGAAAACCCAACAAACGACCATAAACCTTGAAATAAACTACAAAAATAAAAAAGAAAATGGAAGTACAAAGAGCTTTAATCTACAAGGAAATCGAAAATGATGCAGTAACTATGAAGGAATCGAAGGTGGGTTCGAGCAGTTGTGGTAAGGCTGGTTGGGGAAGATGAAATAAATGAAGAAAAAATGCTTTTTGCACAATAAAAACCCCCAAACTCGAGTGGCTCGACTGGTCGAGTACACACTCGACCGGTCGTGCCACGACTGGTCGAGTGTGTACTCAACTAATCATGCACCACAAAAATTCTATAATTTTCATTATTTTTAAAATTTAAAAATTTATAAAAATAAACAAAATAAAAATATGCAATATATTACAAATAAACACAAACATTTCCGTTCATATTACACATACCCATATCTAATTTCAACTTAGCAAACCTGTTTCTGTCAAGCGATTTTGAAAATATCTCAGCAAGTTGATTTTCAGTCTGAATATAATCCACAGAAATAATCTTATCTTCTACTAATTCATGAATATAATGATATCTAATGTCAATATGCTTAGTTCGTGAATGTTGAATTGGATTTTTAGAAATGTTAATTGCGCTAGACTTGTCACAATATAATACTATAGAATCTTGCGCAAATCCATAATCACTTAACATCCTTTTCATCCATACAAGTTAGGTGCATGCATTACCAGTTGTAATATACTCAGCCTCAGCTGTGGAAAGTGATACGAAACTCTGTTTTTTCTATGCCATGAAACTAGACAGTTCCCGACATAAAAACATCCACCGCTGGTAGACTTGCGGTCATCAATATTACCAGCCCAATTAGCATCCGAATAACTGGCTGATAGAACATTAGTATCATGAGGATACCAGAGGCCAAGTTTGGCCGAACTTGCAACATATCTTAAAATGTGCTTTACACAATCAAGTGGGACTCTTTAGGGTCCGATTGATATCTAGCACAGATTCCTAGGCTGAATGCAATATCAGGTCAGCTCGCAGTTAAATATAATAAACTACCTATCATGTTGCGATACAACTTAGGATCTACACTTTTACCTGTTGAATCCTTAAAGAGTTTAAGTATCATACTCATAGGAGTATCAAAATTTTTACCGCTCTCAAATCTAAAATTTTTAACTAAGTTTAGAGCGTATTTAGTTTGAGAGATAAAAAACCCATTAGGAAGTTGTTTTACATGCAAACCTAAGAAAAGTTTAGTTTTCCAACCATGCTCATTTTAAATTTCAACTTCATTAAATCTACAAACTCAACAGTCATATTAGAACAGGTAGATCCATAGATAATGTCATCTACATATATTTGTACTATCAATATGTGATCATTGTGTTTCTTTACAAAAGAGTGTCTTATCAACACTCCCCATTATAAAGTTATAACTTAGTAAAAACTTAGTTAACTACTCATACCATGCCCTGGGAGCTTATTTCAATCCATAGAGTGCATTTTTTAGGCGATAAACATGATCAGAATGTTTAGGGTCTTCAAAACTAGTAGGTTATTCTACATATGCTTCTTCATGTAGATCACCATTCAAGAAAGCACTCTTAACATCTATTTGGTAAATTTTAAATTTTTTGTAACAAGCAATGGATATAAACAGTCTAATAGATTCAAGACGAGCTACCGGGGCAAAGGTTTCATCATAATCGATGCCTTCTATTTGAGTGTACCCTTGTACAACCAGTCTAGCCATGTTTCTTATAATGTTACCAAGTTCATTAGACTTATTTTTAAAGATCCATTTAGCAATAATGTGTTTATCATTAGGTCTAGGAACTAAGTACCATACATCATTTCTTACGAATTAATAAAGTTCATCTTGCATAGCTACAATCCAGTTTTCATCAGCAAGAGCTTCTTTTACATTGGCCGGCTCAATCTGGGATGTGAAGCACACATAATTACAAATATTTTTTAATTGTCTATGAGTGTGTACATTAGTGAGAGGATTCTCAAGAATTTGATCGGTTGGATGGTCTTTAACTGACCGCAGTTCAAGGTCATTTTAACTAGATGAAGAGTCTAGTTTATCAAATAAAGGGACTTCATCATCTTATGAACTTGAGACAGGTGTATTCAAGTGATTATCTATAACCACATTAATGGATTCTTGAATAACACTGGTCCTCTTGTTGAGAACACGATACGCTCGACTATTTAGCGCATATCCTAGGAAAATACCCTCGTCACTCTTATTGTCGAATTTTTCCAGATTTTCCCGGTCATCCAAAATGTAGCACTTGTTGCCAAAAACTTGAAAGTATTTAACAGTAGGTTTCTTATTGAACTATAGTTCATATACAGTCTTATTATTAGACTTTCTAGTATAAACAAGGTTAGTGATATAACATGTCGTGTTCATAGCTTCAACCCAAAGATTTTTAGGAAGTTTCATACTATTTAACATCACATTGGCCATTTCCTGAAGTACTCGATTTTTCCTTACAACTACCCCATTCTATTAAGGTGTCTTGGGTGCAGAATACTCATGTGATATTCCATGATCGCTATAGAACTTCTCAAAACTGCAATTATCGAATTCGAAACTATGATCATTATGGATTTTGGTGACATGTGATTCCTTCTCTGTTTGGATATGCTTGAGTACCCTTTTCACTTCATCGAGAGTCTTAGAATTCTCTCTCATGAAAACTACCCATATATACTTGGTAAAATCATCTACTATGACCAGTATATATTTCTTACCGCCTCGACTCTCTGTTCTACTCAATCCAACAAGATCCATGTGGAGAAGTTCAAGGGGTTTGGATGTGGCATTGGAGTTCACTTTCTTGTGAGCACTCCTAGTTTGTTTTTCAATCTGGCATTCGTCACAAATTTTATCCAATTTCTTAATCTTGGGTAGACCTCTTATTACTTCACTTTTGCTCAGTCTATAAACATTACGTAATGTACATGCCCTAGGCGTTTATGCCATAGTTCAGTCTCATTAGTTTGGACCATGTAACACGATAACTTAGATGAGCTTAAATCACAGACTATATAGAAGTTCTTAGATGTTCTACGACCAGTTAATATCACAGAACCATTCTCATTAGAAATTTCACACCCTCGGTTGGTGAATTTGATGCTATGTTTGTTATTACAAATTTGATAAATGCTTAAGAGATTATGCTTAAGACCCTCTACAAACAACATATTCTCAAATGGAGGAAGATTAAAGAATTGAACCGTACCTTAGCCAATAATCCTGCAAATTATATCATCACCAAATGTGACTGAACCATCAGTCATATCTTTAAGATTGGTGAACAAATCTTATCACCTGTCATGTGTCTAGAGCAACCACTGTCTAGGTACCACTTTGATTGACTCGAAGCCTTGAAAGCGGTGTGGGCAACCAAACAAGCAACCTTAGGAATCCATTTCATTACCGATTTGAGATTTGGAGTATAATTGGTCTTTTTATACTTGTAGTTGTTGTATATTCTACCATTCGAGTTAGATTTTAGAAGCTCCTTAAGTAGATCCACAATTTTCTCAACTAAGGGGTTATGATTCTGATATCTATAGTTGATATGGTTGTTTTTAGGTTTCAAAGCTTAAAAAGTTTTAGGATTTTTAAAACTATTTTGATTCAGACTTTTCCCTTATGAGTTAGAGGACTCTCCTTTAACAAATTTAGGGGGAGTAGTCTTATATTTAGGAGGGGTATTTTTATCGTAGCCCAGACCAAATCGATCACCACATTTTCTTGATCCGGATAGTAGTCTTTCCAGTTTAGGATCATCCTGGGCATACCTCCAAGTATCCTTCATACTCAAGAGAGAAGAAACTTCTAGTTTCAGTTCTTCATTTTCAGATTTAAGGTGTTCAACTTGAGATGTTTTGAAATCTAAATCACACTTAACATTTTCAAAACAATCTAAAAGGTGCGACTTGCAAAATTTTCTAAATCTAAATCACACTTAACATTTTCAAAACAATCTAAAAGGTGCGACTTACAAAATTTTCTAAAACTAGATTTTTCTAAAACTAGATTATCAAAATTTTCTTTTAGTTTCAAAAACTTTTCCTTTTGAAGTTTTAGTTTTACAGCTATCTTGCAACTTTTCTTGTATAGGGCATCATAGGCATCTTGTAAATCCTCATCATTTTCAAGATCACTTCTTAGATTTTCTTCACTAGTTGAATCACAACTGTCTGAGAAAGTGAATTTGGCTAGAGTCATTAAGGCTTTAACTTCATTAGCATACTCAGGTTCAGAATCATCTGACTCAGAAGAGACTTCAGAGCAAGACAATTCATCACATGTAGCTAACATGCCTTTCTTTTTAGATTTGTCCCTCTTTGAACATTTGTTTGCCAGATGCTCGTATTCATGGCAGTTGAAACATTGGCTGTCTTTAATAGAATTTCCAAGTTTTAGATATAGTCCTTTTCTTTTCAGAAGGTTTTTGAAAATCTACCCTCTTTTTACTTTTGAAAATCTTATCAAACTTCTTGGCTAATAGTGCCAAATCCTATTCAGAGTTTTCAAAATCAGAATTACTAACATTTTCAAGAGAAGTATTTTTAGAAGACTTAAGGGTGATGGACTTACCTTTAGGAGCTTTAAAGTTTAACTCATAGGTTTGTAATGAACCAACTAGTTCTTCAACCCTCATATTATTCGTAACACGAAGTTCCTGAATGGCAGTGACCTTTGAATTGAACCTTTCAGGCAATGAGCGTAGTATCTTTGCATAGACTTTGCTTCTGAGATACTATCACCAAGACCCCACATAGAGTTGACTATGTCATTTAACTTAATATAGAAGTTCATGAAAGTTTCACTTTCTTCCATACGTATTTCCTCAAACCGAGTAGTGAGGATTTGAAGTTTAGATTTCTTGATAATAGTCGTACCCTCGTGTGTCATTTCTAGAATGTCCCAAGCTTGCTTTGCAGAATCATAGGATATAATTCTTTTGAATTCATCCGGTGATAGTACGCAAGTAATTGCATTTAAAGCTTTTGCATGGGCACTACTCTCATTTTTTTGAAGTGTGGTCCAAGAAAAATAAGCTGCAACTTTCATAGATTTGGTTCCATTAGTGCCTAGAACTTTAGTGGTAGGAGGGGTCCATCTAGTCACCGTGGCTTGCCACACGCTCACATCTATGGATCTTAAAAAGATCCTCATTCTAGCTTTCCAATAGGCATAATTGGAGCCATCAAAAGGTGGAGGCTTAGTGATTGAGAGGCTATCAAAATTTGACATCTTATAAGCTCAGATCGGTTAGCTTAGGAAATGAATCTAAATAAAAAAAAGCTATTAAGCTTTGATACCACTTGAAAAGGCAGAGCTATATGTCCTAGAGAGGGGGGGGGGGGGTGAAAAGGACAATGTCAAATTACAAAATAAATTAGAATTTAAATAATGATAGCTCAATTCAAATAATAATAAAGCACAAGTATATATCAACCTCAAATATACTAGTCTTGAGAGGTTGATACAAACTTAGTTTTAAGGACAACCTAACACCAAAAACTAAAGGCTTATAATAAGACAACCTTACTAGAACGTTTGTATGTATCAAAAATCCAAACCAATAAAGAGGCAAGGGAAATAGCAAATAAAATAATCTAAGTTATTACAACATTCCCACAAGTGCATAAAATAAATTACACCATTGACCACAAATGCTTAAAATAAATTACAACATTCACACCAATAGGCACATTCTATCAACCACCACAACTCCAGAAATTATAGTGGTTCGCTTGTGTGTGCACCAACTGTTAGAAAACAGCCACACAACTACTCCACTTCTAATATCCACTCCCTCAGGATATTAGCGTTCACTATGAAAAAAGGTTTTCCAATGTTCACCTTAAAACCTTCACAATTGTGTCTTTGATTGAGCTTACACAATTACAAAAACTCCACACTCTGAGATTTTCTGGATCACCTCAAACAAAACCAAATAGAGATTTTTCTGGCACAACCTCAAAAACCAAAAAGAGATATACAAAATGTAAATGTACTTATCTGGAAATTCTCCTTTGAAGAAGCCCGGTTGAACCGATTCGATGTAGACGAAGATGCTTAATGTCCAGTCTCACAGATGAAAATATTCTAGTTCTAAATGATTTTTAATTAAATCAACCTAGGCTAGCTTGATTTGTTTTTGATTTCAAGAAAGGGAAAAACCAAAATCCCTTCTTAAATTAAGATTGGAATAAAGATCTCAAAATCAAATAACATAAACTAATTAAAGAGAATATTAAATGAGCACAATATAGCTTTAAAATATCACAAACTTATCTCTCAGAGTGATGTCTTGATTTTGCTTTAATGAATGAATAAACTCTAAAATTCGTGCTCTATTTATAGGTGAAAATACCATTCACTCGATTGGTCTAAGGGTCGGTCGACAGGTCGAAGGACCAACAAAATTTCAAATTTTCTGGTGCGATAAGATACGGTCGTTACTCGACTGATCGAGTAGCTTGCTGGACTGGTCGAGTGGGACCAGAAAAGCTTGTTGGACTTTGAGTTGAGCCTGCATTACCGGTCGAGTATTGTTCACTTGACTAGTCGAGCAGTCTCCAGGACCCGTCGAGGGTCAAATAAAAAATTTTAAAAATTAGCAACAAACCTTGGACTAGTCGAGAAAACTCTTAGACTGGTCGAGCCAGTACTAAGACTAGTTGAACAAAGTCTAAGACTAGTCGAGAAAATGACCTATAAACAAAAGAAATGACCCATAAAAATATGCAATGAATATGACTCAAGCTAGGGTCAATCTAGGGTCATCCAAACCTGTTTGTGAGTAGGAACACTTGAAACATCATTCGCTTCAAATCCTTGAATACTAGTGACACTTGAAGCTTGAGTTTGAACTTGAGCTTGAGTTACGCTTGAGTTCTTAAATCTTTAGCATTCAGTAGTTGAACTTCAGTCTTGAACTTGAGTTTTTGAATATGATCTTGAAACCATGAACTTCAACATGCTTCACTTCAACTTGAAGATGTGGGCAAGAACGATGAAGATCCAGAGAACTTAAAAATGTTTGAACCTGATCACTTCAACTCAAAGCATGATACAAATATTAAATGGTTTGGTACAACAAAATTTAACAATACAATGGGTGCTAGATTTACACAATAGTATTTACACCTACTTAGTCTTGCATATACAATTTTTCGTGAAGACTCAAACTCAAGTGCTTGGAAGAAATGTGTAGGAAACACAATGCAGAATTAGTTTTAGCCCGATTTTGAGTATGTCCCATGATCACAAGGGACCACCTTTCAGTGTCCGTGAGGTGACCTTGGTATTACTATATATGTAATTCAAAAAGTATAAGTTGAAACCAACTGGTTGTGCACTCATAATATTTGGTATAAGGCTAAACATAGTTATTGTAATTTTCTGCACAACTGTGACATGCCCCATTTTGAGATCCACTCCCTGATCATGTGGGGTCTTATTTGGCCAAGGTAAAATATAATTTCTCTATTCATTGGTATAGTTTTCAGCAATGTGGTCTGTCACAACCTAGGGCCCAATTTCCAAACACTTAAGGATCATTCCAGACAAAAAGGTGAGACATCCCATCTCACTAATATAAGAATTAAACATCCCCCATAGTGGTACCCTTAACTACGGAGCGTGGGGCCCACTACAAGGTGTCAAAGAGGCCTACATACCATATAATTAAGTACTTAGAAAATTTTCAGCAAATAGAGTGCAAAGGAAATTAAATAGATCCAATGGCAAGTGGGGCCCACACGCTAGCAAACCATAAATAAGAGACACAAAATAATGTACATGGGTGTCTAAATTATATGAAATAATAAAATGTATAAATCACAAGTGGTCCCAGACCCAAATGGGTCAATAAGAGGATGAATGTAAGACCCGTATCCTAGTTCGTACTGTTCCTTCGACTTCCACGATGCTTCCCATTGAATTCCAGCAACCTGCGACGTATAATCAACGTTTACGATCGACCCTATGTCGTATCCTGTAAAATTGAGTCGGCTTGATCTGAGACTTGTATTATTGCGACTGCACCATCGCCACGGTTCCAACGCCGCGTCTTACGCACCGATCCGATACCCTGACCAGAAGATGCGGGCCGACGTTTATTTCGAAGAAAACACTACGTGTTTGTAATCTCAAGAGAATCTCTACAACATGTCCCATCAATCAATCAATCAATCACTTCATCTCAAGTACACATCACCTTTCACCCCATCACCAAGCAACCACCAAGTCAACTCTTTCTCACCCTCTCTCTTACACAACCATACATGTCAAGTACACATCACACATCACTCACCATTTCACCCATCACACCTATCCCTCACTTCTCTTACAACCTCCTCTCCCTCTCATTTCCCAACACAATTCCAAGCAACAAAAAAAAAATCACGTCCAAGCTTTCCTAAGAGAGAAAAGTGAGTTTGTGTATGGCCCACTTTTCCATTCCAAATACATCATTCTAATCATTCAAACCTCATCTTCCACCATCAAAGTGAGATGCAAAGAAATTGGCTTTCTAATGGACCGAGAAGATCGAACGGTGGGTGCTCATTAGGCTAGATTTTTCATATTTTGATGATGGACCAAGTGAGGCCTACCGATTGATGGTATGGATCTCACTTTAGACCCTAGGTGTGACCGATGGCCCACCTTGATGCTCATGATCATTCCATGATGGGGCCATTCTCCATGGACCCCATCATGATGTTTATTTTCCTTGTATGAAAAGAGGTTATCTAGACCGTCCATTTTGGGTGGAGAAGGGATCTCCACCGTTGATCTTTGATTTGGTGGGCCCACATGCATTGGGACCCACTTGATGTATGATTGAATGTAAGGGAGGGCTCATAGTGGCAGAGCCCTCCATTACACGTGCCTCTCTCTCTCTCTCTCTCTCTCTCTCTCTCTCTCTCTCTCTTTCCCATTTTGTGATGATATGGTTGTGTGGCCCACTTGGTTGGACCCTACCTTATATGTGTTGTATCTACACCATCTATCATTTGGTGGCCCACCTAGGAAGGGCCCACCTCAAATATATGTGATATGCCCAAACCGTCCAGCGTCTAGGGACGCTGGACGTGAACTAGGAAAACAAAAATATTAGCTTGGTTCTCAAGCCTTGGAGAGGGCGGTCCATGTAGGCCCCACCTTGACGTATGTTTTTAATCCAAGCCGTCCATCCCCTTTCCTACCCCATTTTAGGCGTTGAGCCGAAAAATAGGGCCAATCCAATTTTCTAGCGGGCCATACCTTTGAAAACAATGATTTTCACCGTTGAAACTCACCTTAATTTTAATACACGCCGAAAGATGCCCAATATTGGGCTTGATGGATTTGTTCTGGACGGTAGAACCATTGGAGGACCTGGATTCAGCTGATGTGGGCCCTACCTCTAAAGAACCACAAAAATTCAAGTTTTCAAAATAAATAAATAAACAATCGAGCAAAGGTTGCTACTGCTGACACAGAACGCATAGCAACGTCCAGCGCTACTGCAGAGGGCGCAGGCAGCACCTACTGCCTACTGGCGGACGGACGGATGGGCTGGGACCCACGGTCCCAGCCGTGGGCCTCACCATGATGTTTGTTCATCATCCAACCCGTTCATTAGGTGGGCCCCTTCCTGAAGTGGGCCCCCTCCAAAGATCAGCCACATCTAAGGCTCAGGTGGCCCACATTACAGGAAACAATGGAGATTTAACGCCTGCCCTTGAAACCCTTTTTGGGCATCACAGAAGTTTTGGATCAGTTTGAAATTTGTTTTTTCCTCTGCATCCTGGTCTGCGTGACCTTATGGACAGATTGGATTGCAAATAAACATTATGGTGGGCTCTACGTGGGACCCACTGATGCATGTGTTGTATCCCACACCATCCCTGTGTGGGACGGCTGGTGTACCTCACTCCAGCTAGCTGCTAGAGTGGCATCACTGAGCTTTGTGCCTCCCCCCCCCCCCCCGCCCATCATCCACGTTGTCCATCTATGGGACCCACCATGATACATGTGCTGCATCCAAACTATCCAGCCATTTTGAAAGCTCACTTTATGGCATGAGCTAAAGAATGAGTCCAATCCATAGTTTAGTAGGCCCACTCTCGATGTTTGGGTTATATCCAAACCGTCCATTTAATTGGTGGGCCAATTAGTGTGGACCCCACCATGATGCATGTGCTGCATCCAAAACCATCCAACCATTTGGCCGGCTTGTCCTTCAAGCTTGAGACAAAAAATGGGGCAGATCTAGGATCAAGTGGACCACATAGCAAAAAGTAGTGGGGTTTGAGTGTCTGCCATTAACGACTTTTGTTTCACATAAGTTTTGGATTATTAGGAACTTTGTTTCCTCTTAATCCAGATCTGTGTGACCTTATGACCAGATTAGATAGAAAATAAATGTTACGGTGGGCCTTGAGAATTTTAATGGTGGAAATCATTGTTACCACTGTTATTTGGAGTGCGGTCCAGTTGATCTTTTGAGATGATTCATGTATATATATATTATATACATATTGATGTATTTGGGGCCCAATTGGTGTGGCCCATCTGATATACATAAGGCCTATGTGATTGGGCCCATTCGATGTATTTGTGGCCGGTTGTTGAGGCCTACTTTGATATATATGAGGCCCATGTTACGAGGCCCATTGTGATGTTTTCAAAGGCCTATGAGATATGGCCCATTGCAATGTACATAAGGCCCATTAATGCCGCCCACTTGATTTATATAAGGCCCATATGAGGCGACCCATTTGATGTATCTGAGGACTATTGGTCGAGGCCCAATGAGATGTATATAGGTCCATTGCAATGTATGATTCCCCATGGTTTGTGTAATGATATTTTATGGCGGGCCATGCCTTGGGAGCAATGTTAGTTTGACGTCCACATTGTAAGAATAATGTTGGTTTAATGTCCGCATTATAAATCTCTCTAGGGCCCATTGATAGGCTCATACTGGTTATGTGTAGGCCATCTAGGCCTATCTTCGGTGTAAGGATAGTTCATTACTTTATAACATGCTTAGTATACTTTCATGATTCGTGCGCATACGTATCATATGTATGCTTAATATGAGAAATGTTTGATCATAGCATAACCCGTTGGGCTGAGACATTTACAGGACTCCTTATGAGACGGAGTGCCCCACATGAGTGCATGGTACACGCAAGATTGCTCCATGACTGATGGTATGACTCATGCATTTTGCATTGTGTGTCGTGATTCACTGCATGCCCTAGCGACATCAGGGCCGTGGCCTTTATAGGCACATCGTAGATGGTCGTATCGAATACCAAAAATATTGGCTCTAGCATTGTGGGCACTTAAGATGTCCTTGGGTGAAAATTCTAGAACCTTTTTGGTACCAGGAGATGCTCCAACGTCTAGACCGAGTGGATACACGAGCGCCCAAGTGCCGAATACCAGTAGGTCGCGTCTCCCACTGTGTCGTGGTCGGTTGGAACGGGGTGTGGCCTTATCTGCCCGAGTGAGGGGGCTATAAGCTAGGCTGAGTTTGACCAGCTCGTAAATGAGTCCGCTATCGGTGAGCCTGGTAGTATTGGCAGACTACTCGTCAGGCGGATAGTGTGGTCTCTTCCACTTGCTTGACTGTGCAACTAGGGAGGAGGCTATTAGTGTGAGGTGTATCAGACCCCGGTGATATCCCAGAGAGGAACTGTACTGATATGTGTACTTGATAAGTACTGGCACGCTTGTTTTGCATCTCACATATGATATTTGGCTACATAGGCCTCGCATCGCATGACTTTAGTATGGCCGATAGCATTCATGCCTTGCATCACATAGCCTTGGTATGGCTGGTTGTATTCATGAACTTACCGCATATTTTTGCATCATTCTGATATTGTATACTTGGCACTCGCCTTGCGCACACACTTACACCACCCTCTAAGTTTTTGTAAACTTATGCACGACCATTGCGTGCAGGTAACGTTGGATAGTAGCGACGCTGAGGCAGGAGTGCGCATCTGACTATTTTGGAGTTTTGATCACCTTGTATTTTCCTTTCTTCATTATACTTAAAAGTTTTTAATATAGTGGATATGTGGTGATGTTATTTTGTGACTTGGTTATACTTGTGGTTATGCTCCATTATATAAAAAAAAATCATACTGAAAATCCTCCTTGTAGGATATCAGGATCGGAATCTGGCGTATGAGCTTTAGGAGCCGAGAATGGGGTACTACAGAGATTGTCGGCACCGGATTCGGCGATCGAAATTTCGTGAGCCCGTTTTTCAAGTTTGGGGCGTGACAATGAATGTTGTGTACAACATAGATCCAACATGCATATCAAGTAGCACATGAAATGTATTGATCAAATATCTATGATCAGATCCTCTATTAGAAAATCTCATCCAATGGATGGTTTGGAAATAAGTCATTTATACTATATATAGGTTTCTGACCATATAGAACCTTAGATTCATCTGGACCATACAAAACAATTCAAGATTTATCCTTATGGAATATTTATCAGTCCAGAAATTCCTAAATTTTATCCTAAAAGAATCTAATCATAAAGACCATACATATAATTATTAACTATTTCAAGTAAGATAATAATAAATATCAAATATATCTAACCGTTGGAATCACGGATATGGCCCACACAAGAATGATCATGACAAGCCCCTAAATACATTTTTGTATAAGGCCAAGTTCTCAGTCGTCCAAACTCCGATTGAGGTTTATTATATATCGTTGGAAAAAAATTTCGATTTTCTATTCATATAATGGAACAGATATTTTTATCGTATTTAATAAAGGAAGTAAAAATGGTTTCGTTTTTGGAATATCCGAATCCTGCATGAGCTACAGGACAGCAGCCAAGTAAAGTTGATGCCACTGATAATTGGACCATTGGATGGCTACGAATTTGGCCCAGAGTTATATTATATTGTGGTTCATATTATTCCCAAGTTTCAACTCCGATTGTAGCATGGTTAATTTTATATGATTTTTAGAAGTTGATGTCTAGATACAAAAACGGGATTACGAGTGAAGAGTGTTGATACAATGTTCATCATGGTGGACCATACTGATGTGGGCCACCATGCAGACCACCATAGTCATTAATACATGCACCCATGGGGCTCCACACTGGTGGGCATCACATGCATCAAGAAAATATAAAAGGCGGAAAGAGGAGAATGAGGAGGATGGAAGGTGAGGTGTAGACTCACCTTAAATGGATGGATGGCTTGATGATGATGTGTGGTCCACTCCCTCTAGGTTGATGATGGGCCACACCTTGGCCCCACCATCTCTCACTCTCTCTTAAAATCTCAGAATTTTTCTAAGTATAGCAAAAGGATGAGTGTAAGACTACTCCTACTCTTATATAGGAAATTGGGGGTTAAGGTGGCAAGAAGATGTGGCAAATTTTTGGGGTCTTACTAGTGCTAAAAGTGAGGTGGAAGGTGGTGTATAGTATGAGTAATGGATGGATGAGGTGGATGGTGATAATCATACATTGGCCAAGGTGAAAAAAATCTAGGAATGCATTGGCTAATGGATGCATAAAGGTTGTGGGTTGTAGGTGATGCATGGTGGATGTTGAAGTAGAGTGTTACAATTGGTTATTTGAAGTGACGTGGCACAAAACAAGGCATGCATTGGATGCATGTGTAGGGTGAGGTGGACATGGGCCATGATTAGTTTCTAAGGCATGGGGAGAGGGCTAATGATGGATTTTGGGGGTAGAACTCATTTTTGTCTCATGTGCATTGTCTTATATGTGCTAGCCCTTTTTTTTTTTGTCATGTAGTAATTGTCCTATTTTATGATAAATTTTAGGATCTAGAAATTGGGCTTTAGGCCCACATGAGCCAAGTCCAATGGGCCTATCACAATAAATGTTGCTCATGTTACAGGATACATAATTTTGGTCGTGGATTCGATGGGTCGTATCTTACTAATGGAGCATCGGATTGACACATGGTTTTCGTCGTGGCAACCGCAACGACAACACGGTCCACATGACAAAGGTTTTGAAGGCATCTGGAACAAATTACTCGGTCGGGCGGTTTTGGTAGATCCAAGGTCACTACACGTACGAATACACACGCAGATATGCACTCAAGTCGAAAAATCAAAGGTAATGGCCAAGGATGTCCAATTTCCAGTTGGCAAAAATCTGAGATGTTACAAGTGCATTGTACGAACGTCCAAATTTGTGTGAGATTGTCACTTGAGCCCATACTTATTGTACTTTCGCTAGTGACTAGCCACTTTGAGGTTGCATGGGGACTTCGCCCCACCCATGGGTACTTGCCAATTTTGTGGGAGCCGTCACTTGAGCACGTACTTGTTGTACTTTCACTGGTGACAAGCCACCGAAGATGACGAGTGGCTACTCCTAAATGCTGTAGCACGTATCATTTGTCATGGTATGTTTTGCTAGCTCTTAGACCACCAACGATCGATCAAATTTGTGTGAGTTTGTCACTTGAGCACATACTTGTTGTACTTTCATTGGTGACTAGCCACTTGAGATTGTATGTGGGTTTCACCCCACTTGTGGTTTTGCCTAAAAGTTAGCTGGATGAGCATCTTAGGATGATGTGCATTCACTCATCCATGCATTTAAATAAGATTGTTTTGTAAATTGTGTTGTATAATTCTTATTTTAGAACTATCATTGTCTAATGTGATGGATTGTAATATCAGTTGACATGATCATTACAAGTGATTTAGTGTAGACATATCTTGATAAACTATGTTTAACTATTGTGATGGTTTGGTACATCTTGGGGGTATACCTCATTGGGATATCCATTTACGCTATCAAAGCATATCTAGTTGTTGCAGGAGATGTAAATGATGCGCAGGTTAGTGCTCATGGGGAGCATGAGGAGTTGGATGATCTCGCAGCTCTAAATTCAAGAATTCGCTTATATCAATTTTGCACTTTCTTATATTTGTAATATGAAGATATTGTTTTATATAAGCCCCATGGGCAACCACTCATTTATCTTGAATGTGTATTTAGACTTTCATTTATTCTTGACTTGTTCCTCTTCTGCTAAGTGCTCACTCTGAAAAAGAAAAGAAATAAAAAATTTATTAGATGTGAAAACTAGGCTATCTTTAAAGGTTAACACTTGGATTTTTAGAAAACGAGTACTAAAATCGGGTTACAAAAATACGAGTGTTATATCTAATCAGTAGGAGAATCCTTACAAGGCTGCAGAAAGCACATGGGCACTATTTTCTAGATTCTTTCATTGCCAATACTGATCAAGTGTAAAAGGGTTGTAACCGTATAAAATGTAGGGACAATTGCAACATTTTTCCCAAACCCTCGTGATATGTACGAGTTACCTATTTTCGAACATCAGTTGACACAGACACTAAGGAAGACAACAAATCCATACTGCATTCAAATTTGTCTAGTCAGGGTGGGGTGTCCATTGGCTTTGGTATTTGGTTGTGTGCAACCTCTGCTAAAGAGACACCCCACGTAGGGGCCAGTAGGATGATCAGTCAACACAAACTCAGTCCAACTCAATCCAACTCATTCAACTTAATAACTCAGTCCACGTAGCCAACTGAGTCAACGCAACTAAATCAACCTAAAACCATGTCTAAGCCCAATGCCTAGTTTGAGCCCACAAATAGGCCCATTAGAGTTTAGGACCATAATAAAGTGAAAATGAGAGGAACAAGGATGATACACTACTCTAGGAGCTCTCCTGCAAAAGTAGTGAGAATTTCAGGTGACAGGCGGCACATACTATGCCGCATGGCACGTCGCAATTCTCTTGATTTCGTGAAGAGTTAGGTGAAGTGGTGACATCAGTTAGAATTCTTGGCAATCACACCAGAAGAGGAAAGGACAACGCTACTCTTACCTTTCGCCAAAATTACGATCCATACCATTGATCCAGTTGCTTGAATTGCGCCGCGTGACAACAACCAATCTAAGCCCTTCTTTTCATCCATAAACTTCCCAATAACCAAAAAATAACCCAAGAGGCTATAAATAGCCCCCTCTCTTCTCATTATAAGAATATAGAAATATTACGGCAATACTTCACACATCAAATCCCTTCAATCCCTCTACCAAGGAGAAGTGAGAGTTAAAGGAGATGAGTCCAACCCAGGTCGGAGTTGTCCATAGCCACTCGAGCAACCATAACCAATCCAAGTCACTTGATCTAACCCTTGCAATAGCTCTGTTCACCCATCCATTCGTTATTGATCAGCTTCGTTCAGTCTTATATCATTATTATGCCACACACACTCCTCCCTTAAGCCCATTGCTTACTTCAACATCGCATATTACATGTGTTATGGGAAAAATGGATCAACCACTAAGATAAGATCAGCTCGAAACTCTGTGCACTTCGCCACGTCGGTCAACGACGAATGCGATTAAAAGACTCAACTTTTGGCCCCAAACCGAGTAGGAAATGAGGTCAAACTCAGTCTCTCATCACTTCTCGAGAGCAAGTCGGAGGACCCACTGATCTAGCTGATGCCCAAAGGAACTCGACTACTACTCAAAGGAATCAGATTAGCACAGACCCAGGTCAACATAAACCTAGGTCGGTACGACCTCTCTTCTACTGATTCCGACATGGCCCTGACAATATGTTGAGTGTGAAATATTGCATATTTCTCCTTATTTATACCTCGGTTTTATAAACATGATAGTGCTTAATTGATTTAATTATGCATGTTTTCATGTGCGATGTGATTTCGAAAGCTTAAGGTGAAATTGATATCAAAAGGAAGATTTATGCTCAAAAGATTACTAAATGAAAATTTGAAGATTTGGAAGTCATTAATGAAAAATTCACATACCAAAGATCCAAGAAAATCAAGTGAGGAATGAAGAGAATCAAAGATTTGAAGTGAACAAAAGGAATCCTGAAATTGTTCTAAAAACAAACATATTCCTGAAATAATCCTGAAAAAACATATTCTGAAACTCAGAGTCTATTTTAGTTGTATACAGTAAAGTATATTATGAAAAATTGCGCAGAGTGAAGTTTAATTTAGCAAACTGCGGAGAGTGCGTAAATTTGAGGCAATTTCTAGATTTTTCTAACTAGGTGCGAAAGTTGGAATTCCACAACTATAAATAGGACTCTCTATGATACTCCAAAACATCTTCTAGGGTTTTGAAAGGTCTCAAGGAGCATAACAAAGGGATGGAGCAGTCATCAAAGAGTTTTTCTTCTTCCTTAGTTTATTTTTTATGCTTTATTTAAGAAATTTGGTTTCAATCATGTCTATGGTTGGTTAAACCTCTTAGCCAGGGCTAAGAGGTGAAGCTTGTAGCATGTTGGGATGTTTATTTTGCTTTGATTCCTGTTCTTATTGAACTTCATTGATTTCTAGTTTGAAATGAATATTTTCAGTTTTCTATAATTTATTGTGGCTCAAATTACAATAGATGTTGTGATAGCTTTGGATATCTTTTTTTCTTGTTTTGTGATAGTAAGATTGGTAAATCCCATTATTCACCATCGTCTCTTGGGCATGGTAGGGTGATGGAATCCCTTCCAATCTTCACAATTCTCCTCCATTGAAAATTAGGTCAATGAAAAGTTCAAATTTGATTTAAATTGCTTTATCTTCCAATTGGATAAAATATGACTCAAATTCTAATTGTGTTTATTGAATCAAGCAAGGTAGCATCTTAATGGCTACAAGTGGATCCTTAGCACCCTAGTTCCCACCTTTAATTGTTAGTTTAAAAATTATTCATGATTACTCTCTTTTATTTTAGAATTCAAATTTAGAACTTCTTCTAGTTCTAGTTATAGTTCTTTTCAGAATACGTACAAGTTTAGTCCCTATAGATTCGACCTCGTTCTCACGAGTTATTACTACATCGCAACCCAAGACTTGGGGTTGTGAACAAGTTTTTAGCGCGGTTGCCGGGGACTACAGTTACATTTTTCTAGAATTAATTGGTATTAGAATTATGTTAAGATTAGGATTTAGTTTTCTTCTATGTTTTTAAATTAGGATTTTTTCTGAAATTATTTTTTGAAACTAATATTATTTTCTATTTTATGGGATTCCTAACATAGCAACTCTTATTCGGTAATTTCGTTCCAACCCTCTCTCTTATTTTTTTTAGATCTCTTATTTGTTTTAGTTTTTCTAATTTTCTTTTTATGTTTAATTGTTTAGTTATTTAAGGGTTGTGCGTGTTTCATGCCCAAGTGGGTTCATGAGAAACTCAGGATCTCTTGAGTGAAGGAGGAGTAATCGAAGGGTTGCCTATCCATCAAAGGATTAGACACTACTTGAGATCCTCTTAGTTAATTGAAGTGATGGATGCAAATCAACCTCGACCTCAACCACCTATTGAGGAAGTTCAAGATGAAAATGAGGTGCATAATGCACCCTTGCCTCGTACTCTACGCAATTATTTACAACTGGCGGGGGTGAGTACACCTTCCTGCGTGATCCTATCACTTAATGCAAGAAACATGGATATCAAACCTGGAATGATACAACTCCTTCCGAAGTTTCATGGACTATATTCTGAAAGTCAATATTTGCACATCAAGGAGTTTGATGAGATAGTCGCTACATTACACTTTTCAAACGTGTCTGAGGACACAGTGCGACTAAAATTGTTTCATTTTTCATTGAAAGAGAAGGCTAAAACATGGATGCACTCCTTAAAGACAAGATTCATCGGCACATGGGCCGAGATGACCCGAAAATTTCTCAAAAAGTTTTTCCCATTTCATAAAACTAACACTTTAAGAAAAACAATTATGAACTTTGCCCAAAAAGAGGAAGAGACCTTCTTCCAATGCTGGGAAAGGTTCAAAGATCTCACAAATTCCTATCCACATCATGGCTACGAAGTATGGTGAACAATAATCTTGTTCTATAACAGATTGACTTCACCAATGTGCCAGTTCATAGAGATAATGTGTAATGGTGAATTCATGAATAAATAGGCCGATGATGCATGGGATTACCTTGATCAATAGGCAGAAAACGCGCAATCATGGGACACCTCTCCAAGACTCACCACGTCTAAGCTTACTCAATCAAAGAAAAGGAGAGGAATTTATGCTCTAAAAGAGGAAGATGATATGAGTGCAAGAGTGGCCTATCTCATAAGAAAAGTCGAGGCCAGGGAACTTAAGAAGTAAGAACCTATCAAATCTGATAAGGCTGGGGAAGTTGTTTGTGGTATTTGTGCTTGTAACATACATACAGCTAAGAATTGCCCAACAATTCCTGCTTTTCAAGATATATTGAATGAGCAATCGAATGCCGTGAACAACTACCAAAAACCTTTCAGAGGGCCCACCTCAAATACATACAATTCCAGATGGAGAAACCATTCAAATTTTAGTTGGAGGAATGGACAAATGGCTAACCCACAAGAGGCCTGTTTCAATAAGAAATGAATGTGTTTGATTTGGGGGAATTATTCAATGATAACAAAGAATTCGATGAGAGAATAATGATCACAAGATATCTATTCATTCTGAGTTCATTTACATCCTCGGATATCCCTTGATTCTAAAAATAGAGTACAATCAATCAACGCAGTGAATGAAAGAGAAGACAGCCCGATGGCGATTTTGGCAGCATTTCGACGCTTTGGATGTTCATTGCCAAGGCGGATAGGTTGTACGGACTTGAAAACCTTGATCTGGTCGTGTGATAGGTTTTGATCATCCTTCCAGTCGTACGGACAGACTTTCTTTCTCCTTGAACTCTTTCTCTGCGCTTCACATTTCTCTCCTCTGTGAGCTTCTTGAAGCTCTCCAATTTCTATCTTTTCTCACTTCTCCTTCTTGTTTCTCTCTCACTGCCTTCTTCAAATGGAGGTAGGAGAGAGGTATGTATAGACATCCAACAGGTGTGGATGCCATCTGTCTAAAGATAGGAGTACACAGGCCTAGACAGGGAATGTGAAGTGCATGGTGCTTGTATTAGAACAAAAGCCATGCATCAGGACAAGTCTCCACACAAAGTGGCGCACGGAACAGGCTTCAGGACAATGCTCCACATGAAGTGGTGCATGGAGCAGTCTTTAGGACAACAAAAGCCTTGCCTCAGGGCAAGCCTCCACATGGAATGACGCATGGAGCTTCTGAGACAACAAAAGCCTTGTCTTAGGACAAGCCTCACAAGGATGGCGCATGGAGCTTCTGTTAAGACAACAAAAGCCTTGTCTCAAGACAAGCCTCTACGTGGATTGACACATGGAGCTTTTGTTAAGACAACAAAAGCCTTATCTCAGGAAAGGCCCAAATGAAGTGGCCCATGGGAACTTTTCTTGCAGAAGTGGTTCTGCGGTTCACACAAAGGTGTCCTCTACAAATGTGGTTGCGCGGTTCACACAAAGGAGTTCTCTTTGCAAAAGTGGTTACGCACAGTCACGCAAAGAAGTTCTCTGCAGATGTGGTTGCGCATAGTCGTACAAAAGACCTTTTTCGCAAAAAGGCTCTTCTCCAGGACAAGAAAATCCTATCTTCAAGACAGAGAGAGAGAGAGAGAGGGAGAAGTGGCGCATGAAGGAAGGCTTTAAGACAAGCTTCCTTAGAGAGTGGCGCATGGAGAAAGGCTTTAAGACAAGCTTCCTTGGAGAATGGCGCATGGAGGAAGGCTTTAAGATAAGCTTCCTTGGAGAGTGGCGCAAAGAGCCTCTCCTTTGGATAAGAGCCCACAAGAAGTGGCGCATCAGCCCCTTTCCTCTCTTACTTCAATTGCGTGAACCACGCAAAGCCTTGCTTTAGGACAAGACTTCATAAGATGTGGCGCAGAGAGCTTTTCTCTTCTTTTGTTGCACGAACCGCATAAACACTTTCTTCCCTCTCTTTGTTACATGAACTGTGCAAATACTTTCCCTCTTTATCTTTGTTGCGCGACCGCGCAAATACTCTTTCTCCTCTCTTTCTTGTCTTCCTCATTTCTTATCTTCTAACTTCTTGCCCTTCTAACCAACAACCCTTCAAATGTGGCATGGGGAGGGGGATTTATAGGCATCCCTCTCTTACATAGTGGTGATCACCACCACTTCTTTCTTCATATAGCTTCCACCCTCCTTCCTTACATAGTGGTGTTCAACCATTTTTCCTTAAATAGTGGTGTACAACCACTTCTTCATTAAAATGACACCCATGCACCCCTTTTTACCAAAATACCCTCTTCACTTCGTTGTACCAAAATACCCCCGTTCACTACTTTTTACCAAAAAACCCTCCTCAGTTCTTTTTACCAAAATACCCCCAGTCACTGCTTTTTACGAAAATACCCTCACTCACTTCTACTAAAATAAGGAGTGCACAACCCTGGGAAGGATCTGCACCATGGAATTCTCTAACCAATGCAATGGAATATTTTTTGTGCCTCAACAGATGCCTCCTCGATCCTTCTTTGATTGATACCTGAAATTAAATAGAGGATTGATCTTCCTCTGACCAAAGAACTAAATGAACTGCAACTGAAGGATGACTGGATGATCATGCTTGCATGGAAGACTGAATGATCATACTCGAACGGAAGATTTGAATGATCACATTCGATCAGAAGACAGGAATGTTCGCGCTTGAACGAAAGACTTGAATGATCGCGTTCGAACGAAAGACTTGAATGATCGCGCTCAAACAGAAGACTTGAATGATTGCGTTTGAACGGAAGACTTGAATGGTCACGTTCAAACGGAAGACTTGAATGATCGTATTCAATCGAAAGACCGAAAGATCACGCTCGAATGGAAGACTGAATAATTGTACTCGAACAGAAGACTTGAATGATCGTGTTCAATCAAAAGACTGAATGATCGCGCTCAAATGGAAGACTAAATAATCGTGCTCATACGGAAGACTCGAATGATCGCGTTCGAACGGAAGACTTGAATGATCACGTTCAAACGGATGTTTCACTAGAGAAGATAAAATTCTCTTTTCATCGAAACTTGCCACTGTAACAGTTGTGGCGACTTCATCTTTGAGTATCTTGGTCAGAGAACTATCTTTCAATGTTAATACTGCTACAACGATCTCTTTGATTAACTCCGGAAACTCTTCCTTTGAACTCTCTGTCTAGGGAGTTATTCTTTAAAGCTGCTCCTGTCGCAACAATTTTTTTGATTGTTTCCTTTATTTATGATCTGCATAACTCAAGCTTTCGAATGATAGTCTTTCATGCCAAATTAATCGAAATTAGTATCTCAAGACATTATAATTTTCTGATTTAGCTTCATGAAGTATTGATAATTTTGAAATATATTGAAAACTTCTTCTCTTTTTTTTTTTAGGCTGATTGTAATATTCGTGATATGATAATGATTTAATCATTTCATCTTTGTACTTGTCATCAAGCTTCGGATTGCATTCTTTGCTTATTATGTCACCCTTTTAGAGATGTAGTCTCCAACTCCAAAGGTTCAACTGCTAAGTCTTTTCTAGTTTGTGCTCCTTGACATCTCTTCATAGACTTTTCCTTAGATCTTTGCTGATTCTAAAAAATAGATAAGACTTTTTTTTTCAATTTTCATTTAATAGCTTTCTGAAGGCCATTGAAGTTACTGATGATGATTCCGTTTGTTCTTTGTCTCCATCAAATCCGATACTTGGAGTCTTGCGATATCATTACTAGAACAATGAGAAGTTATGGCATTGGGCCATATCATTGGGCCTCTATATAAAAATAACTCTCGAATGTTCACACTGAACTATGCTTCATAATTATTGGTATATGAATTCCTCCATCGCGCATAAGAGATTATTAAAAGACCAAGGCATAGATTACTTTGAAGACATAGATCATGCCCCCTTTCCAGGTCGACTTCGCATAAAGATTTCTTCAGAAGATAATACTTTTGAAGTGAAGCCTACTGATACCCTTGAAGGATGGACAATGTTTGCTGCTCCTTTAATGAATCAAAAGAATATATCTGAATCTTTAAATTGTCTGGGAGAGAATGATAATTCTTCACTAGTTTATTCTCTGCCGCCTTTGAGAATCTTGTGTGATAATATTTCTCTATCATCAAGAAGGCAAGAGACAAAAAGGCCTCACGGGTCTTATCAATATATTAATTGATCTTGAAGATTTGAACTTTTGAATAGATAATTGCCAATATTTTGAAGGCATTTGTTGTTGCTGTAATTTGAACTTGATTCAAGAGAAACACATTTTTGTATGTTGTTTACTCAATATTTAAAATTTTCATCAGGGAATTGCATATTCGAGCATATCTAAAGTGAAAAATGTATCTGCAGCATTTTAATGGTACACTTAGTTTATGCCTTTTGAGCAGTAGAGCTAATGTACTTTTGACTGACCATACTTTGATTGGACAAGACTGAACTTGTCCTAACTTGACCGGACTTGACTTGACTAGTCTAGATTGAACTAGACTGGACTAACTTAACTAGATTGACACTTACACACACAGTTTAGGCTCTTGAGTAGTGGAGCAACATAGAGTTTAAGCTCTTGAGTAGTGGAGCAACATAGAGTTTAAGCTCTTGAGTAGTGGAGCAACGTAGTTTTTTAGACTCTTGAGTAGTGGAGTTGGGTCTCACGTGATGGTCTCTATAACTCTTATGAGTTCGCTAGACTTCTCACTACCTGGTGAGTTCACAAACCGCGATCCATCAAAGGGGCCCAGTGAAGCTTCCGGGGCCGTGAACTTGGTTGGATTTACGCACGGGGTTGGCCGTGGTAACTCTCTAGAGTTCACGGGGCGCACAAGTTTACCTTTGGAGTACCAAATCTAAGGCCGTCAGTCCATCAATGAGTAGTTTTAGGCCCTTTCTCATGAGTTACTACTGAAATCAAGCCAGAGATCAGGGGGGCCTTATGCGTGGTTGGCCTATATATGGACATGGCCAAAGAGTGCACGCTGCTTCCTGCGTTTTCTTCGTCTGCAAGGTCGGACCCATTCACTGGAGGGCAGTTTCATCCGTTCCCCGTGACACTATCGGAAAGCTATACAGATGGCATTGGTGTTACGCGTGACTGGCCGTTGAGGACTTTTTGGCCTTTTAGGGCTTTCAGTCACTGGCTCCGTCTGCTACCCGCATGGGGTATGCATATGATGGCCTTCACGGGCTTTTTAGGGCCACTAGCTTCTCACTGCTGCCCGAATGGCGATGGTGATAGGCCTTATGCACAGTTGGCCGTATAGAGGGCTTAGCTTGGCTACCTTGAATGATAAACTGTTGTCGCTGACATGATAGTTGATCGTACAGGCTTTACTGAAGATAACAGATCGATAATTAAAGATAACAGATCAATGATTGATATATCGCTCCTGCTGCTATTGATGATATTATAAAATTTGGTTCGAACGGAGCTTCAGCTTGGTAATAATATCAATTTCGATAAACTTTGATAATAGAATAATCTTTACATCAGCGATTTGGCGATGACAACGGTAGTTATGCTAATCTAATCCAGCAATCATCATCGGTGCTCGACAATAGTAATATATTTCAACTTGATATGCTTAGGAGTCTGCCTTTTATTCATGTATGACATTGGCATTCTGAAACTTTGGATCCTGAGACTTCGGTTACCTTACCCCCATTTGATTTGGAAAAATTATGTTAATAATCTTCGAAATAAAAACTGTAATTATCTTCAAGGATAACGTATTTTGTATGGTTTTGTTTGCCCCCTGAGTAATTATGTTGTAGATCTTTTGTGTCAAAACGCAGTGAATCTTCTGAGTCAAAACGCAGTGAATCTTTTGAGTCAAAACGCTGTGATTCTTTTGAGTTAAAACGCCGTGAATCTTCTTAGTCAAAACGTTGTGATTCTTTTGAGTCAAAATGTTGTAAATCTTCTTGGTATTCAGGGATGATATATTTTGTTGAACTGACAGGTATATTGATGAAAATTTGCCCCCATGATGAATATACTTGTCTTACTTTCTTCTTGTATGTTCTTCTATGGAGCGAATATTTTTAATCGGGACCATATGTCGTTACTTTCTCGCTTATTCCATTCATCTTCTTTATGACAATTTCTACTATCGTCGATCATCTTCGGTAGAATACCTTTTTCTTCTTTGCTTCATTTCCTTTGATTTTCTCTGTATCTAGCCATTGATTCCTCATAGGAAGTATATCATTTTCTTCAACTGTATGTTTCCCATAGTCCTTGAATTGTCTAAACCCTTTCTTTACTTTCTTAATTATAGAACATCCATGTTCTCTATATCGGAAGATTCAATTCTTTACTTTTTGACGATCCTTCGTTTCACTTTTCTTTCTTTAGCAATATCTATTGTTGTTCTCTTAAGACTTTGAAGTAGCTGATTCATATGAGAATTGAGTAGCTTCACTTTGATTGTAATATTTTATAATCAAATCTCGAAAGATTCTTCTTCTCTATCAAATTGTGAATAGATGCCCCCAAGTTCTCTATTGGCCGATGAATTTGTTAATCGATTTACTTTCTCATTGGCGAGCAGCGCCTAATTCAATCGAACTAACTTCTCTTCTGAGGGCTATCCTTAGGATTCAATGTTATTTACGGTAGTCACGTCGAGGAGGATAAACTGAGTGAGTGAGGTAAAACTACGCTTCGTAGTATTGCACATGATCGACCCGTTATCCATACTCGGTAAGACGATATTCTTTGTGAGAGAAGATTGGACCCTTCGTCTTTTGGATGTTACCATCATCTGTCCTTTATCATCTTGTCGCGCTATCGATGAAGCAGAAACTATTCCGAACATTACTTGGCATTGTCTCTCCTTGATCGCAACTGATTTGATTTCTCTGATACTTTCTGGCGGAATTCTGTTGGCTGTGAAGTAGATAACCACGTTAGTGGGGAGAAAAGTCATTACAGTATACCTATTATTCAGAACAGAGTGTTAGTTAATTTGATTAAATAAAATTATACTTTATTTTTAGAGATGAAGGGGAGGATGTTCCCACTGAGAGTCGTCATTTTGACGTCTATACAATGCCAAAAAGTAATAAATGTTCTCTGAATATTTTCTAAGTCATCATTGAATAATAAAAATCCCTAGCAGAGTCGCCATTTTGTTTCGACAAGAAACGAATGCGTTTGATTTGGGGGAATTATTCAATGATAACAATGAATTCGATGAGAGAACAATAATCCCAAGATATCTATTCATTCTGAGTTCATTTACATCATCGGACATCCCTTGATTATGAAAATAGAGTACAATCAATAAACGCAATGAATGAAAGAGAAGACAGCCCGATGGCGATTTTGGTAGCATTTCGACGCTTTTGATGTTTTTTATCATCCTTCAAGTCGTACGGACGGACTTTCTTTCTCCTTGAACTCTTTCTCTACGCTTCACATTTCTCTCTCCTTTGTGAGCTTCTTGAAGCTCTCCAATTTCTATCTTTTCTCACTTCTCCCTCTTGCTTCTCTCTCTCACTGCCTTCTCCAAATGGAGATAAGAGAGAGGTATGTATAGACATCCAATATGTGTGGAGGCCATCTGTCTAAAGATAGGAGTACACAGGCCTAGACAGGGAATGTGAAGTGCATGGGGCTTGTATTAGAATAAAAGCCATGCATCAGAACAAGTCTCCACACAAAGTGGCGCATGGAACAGGCTTCAGGACAATACTCCACATGAAGTAGCACATGGAGCAGTCTTCAGGACAACAAAAGCCTTACCTCAGGGCAAGCCTCCACATGGAAGACGTATGGAGCTTCTGTTAAGACAACAAAAGCCTTGTCTCAGGACAAGCCTCACATAGAATGGTGCATGGAGCTTCTGTTAAGACAATAAAAGTCTTATCTCAGGACAAGCCTCCACATGGAATGACGCATGGAGCTTCTGTTAAGACAACAAAAGCCTTATCTCAGGACAAGGCCCACATGAAGTGGTGCATGGGAACTTTTCTTGCAAAAGTGGTTGCACGGTTCACGCAAAGGAGTCCTCTGCAGATGTGGTTGTGTGGTTCGTGCAAAGGAGTTCTCTTTGTAGAAGTGGTTACGCATAGTCGCGCAAAGAAGTTCTTTTCAGATGCGGTTGCGCACAGTCGCGCAAAAGACCTTTTTCGCAGAAAGGCTCTTCTCCAGGTGTTGAGGTACAAAAAATATTCCATTGCATTGATCAGAGAATTCCATGGTGCATATCTTTCTCAGGGTCATTCACTCCTTATTTTGGTAAAAATCAGAATCTGGGGGCATTTTAGGTATTTTGGTAAAAATCAGCATCCGGGGGTATTTTGGATATTTTGGTAAAAATCAGTGAGTTCGGGTAGTTTTAGTAAAAATCAGTGAGTTCGGGTAGTTTTGGTAAAAATCAGTGAGTTCGGGTAGTTTTGGTAAAAATCAGTGAGTTAGGGTATTTTGGTAAAAATCAGTGAAGAGGGTGTTTTGGTAAAAGGCAGTGAAGAGGGTGTTTTGGTAAAAAGGGTGCACAGGTGTCATTTTAATAGAGAAGGGATGTACACCGCTATTTAAGGGAGAGGTTGGTGAATACCACTGTGTAAGGAAAGAGATGGAAGTTGTATGAGGAAAGAAGTGGTGGTGAACACTACTGTGTAAGGGAGGAATGCCTATAAATACTCCCTCCCATGCCTCATTTGGACAAGAGACGAGAAGGAGACAAGAGAGAAAGAAAAGGGGAGAGGAGCCATCCGCATTTCTCATTGTGCGCAATCAAGTGGTGTGCGCCACTTCATGTTGTGCGCAATCTTGCATGGTACGCCACCCCATGTTGTGTGCCACTTCATGTTGTGCGCAACCTCCCATTGTGCACTACATTCTATGAAGCTATGTCCTGAAACCTTCCATTGTGCACCACATTCTATGAAGCTATGTCATGAAACCTCCCATTGTGTGCCACACCATGTGGAGATGTCTTGAAACCAGGCATTGTGCGCCATCTCTTATGGAGATATGTCTTGAAACCATGCATTGTGCGCCACTTCTATGGGAACCATGTTCTAATACAATGCATTGTGCGCCACTTCATATGGCTCCATGTCCTAATATAATGCATTGTGTGCCACTTCATATGGTTCCTTGTCTTAATACAAAGCATTGTGCGCCACTTTCAAAGGGCTCCTTGTCTTAATACCTTGCTTTGTGCACCACATCTCAAGGGAGTTTTATGTGTTTGTCCTAATGTAAAGTGTTGTGCGCCACATCTCAAGGGAGTATTGTGCGCTTGTCTCAACACAATGCATTGTGCGCCACTTCTCAAGGATGGGTTGTGCGCTTGTCTTAGCATCAAGTGTAGTGTGCTCCATGTTTCAAGGCTTTGTGCGCTCCACCTTTAGGAGAAGGCTTTGTGCGCTCCACCTTTAGGAGAAGGTTTGGTACACTCCACCTTTGGAGAAGGCTTTGTGTGCTCCACATAGGAGAAGGCTTTGTACGCTTCCCCTGGAAGATCTCCTGTTGTGTGCTCCTAGGTGATATACTCCCTGTTGTACGGAAATGGCCTCCATACGTGTGGGAGGTCTTTAAATACCTTTCTACCATCTTCATTTAGTCAGTCGGAGAATGGAGAGTTTCAAGGAGCAACATTAGAGGAGAGAGAAAGTAGAGAATGATGATCTCTCCACATTTCAAGGGATGATCGCTACACATTTCAAGGAATGATGATCGCTCCACATTTCAAGGAATGATGATCGCTCCACATTTCAAGGGATGATCGCTGCTCCACATTTCAAAGAATGATAATTGCTCCACATTTTAAGTGATGATCGCTGCTCCACATTTCAACGGATGATCGTCGCTCCACATTTTAAGGGATGATTATTGCTCCACATTTCAAGGGATCGTCACTCCACATTTCAAGGGATCGTCGCTCCACATTTCAAGGGTTTCGAGGAAGAATGAACGGAATGATGATTAGAACTGATCTCAATGGTCAGATCAAGGAAGAATGAACGAAAGGATGATCAGAACTGATCTCAATGGTTAGATCAAGGAAGAATGAACGGAAGGATGATTAGAACTGATCTCAACGGTTAGATCAAGGGTTTCAAGCCCGCATGCATCGAAATGTTACAAAAATCAACATCAGACTGCCTTCTATTTCGTTCATTGCGTTGCATTGATTGTACTTTGTTTTTCAGAATCAAGGGAATCCGATGATGTAAATGAACTCATAATGAATAGATGTCTTGTGATCATCATTCTCTCATTATTTATTTGTTATCATTGAATAAATCCCCCAAACCAAACGCATTTGTTTTCTTGTCGAAACACCAGGACAAGAAAATTCTATCTCCAGGACAAAGAAAGAGAGAGAAGTGGCGCATGGAGGAAGGCTTTAAGACAAGCCTCCTTGGAGAGTGGCGCAAAGAGCCTCTCCTTTGGGCAAGAGTCCACAAGAAGTGGCGATCAGCCCCTTTCCTCTCTTACTTCAATTGCACGAATCATGCAAAGCCTTGCTTTAGGACAAGACTTTATGAGATGTGGCACAGAGAGCTTTGCTCTCCTTCTGTTGCGCGAACCGCGCAAACACTTTCTTCCCTCTCTTTGTTGCGTGAACTGCGCAAATACGTTCCCTCTTTATCTCTGTTGTGCGAACCGCGCAAATACTCTTTCTCCTCTCTTTCTTGTCTTCCTCATTTCTTATCTTCTAATTTCTTGCCCTTCCAACCAATAACCCTTCAAATGTCGCATGGGAAGGGGTATTTATAAGCATCCCTTTCTTACATAGTGGTGATCACCACCACTTCTTTTTTTCATACAACTTCCACCCTCCTTCCTTACATAGTGGTGTTCAACCATTTTTCCTTAAATAGTGGTGTACAACCACTTCTTCATTAAAATGACACCCATGCACCCCTTTTTACCAAAATACCCTCTTCACTTCGTTGTACCAAAATATCCCCATTCACTGCTTTTTACCAAAATACCCTCTTCACTTCTTTTTACCAAAATACCCCTAGTCACTGCTTTTTTACCAAAATACCCCTAGTCACTGCTTTTTACCAAAATACCCTCACTCACTCACTTCTACCAAAATAAGGAGTGCACAACCTTGGGAAGGATCTGCACCATGGAATTCTCTGACCAATGCAATGGAATATTTTTGCGCCTCAACAAGGCCCTTAATTTTTAAATCATAAGAGGCCTCAAGACGATACTGTTCAAAATTTCATTCAAAATCAAGAGCTATTAAATCATAATACGGTACAAGCATTCTAGGATAACAAAATAACAATGGGAATGTTTGCATCGTCCATTCAAAGGATTGAGTCACACTTAGCAATTGAGGAAAAATGGATGCTTCTAGCCCAACCTCTCCCCAATCCAAAGCCACAATGTGAAATTAGTGACCCAAGCTCTTCAAATCAAATGGAGCAAGCCAAGTCTATCACTACTCTTAGGAGTGGAAAGACAATTAACAAATCTATTTCCAGTAAGGGTTGAAACGCCTAAGGACCCCGAAGAAGATAAGAATGATAAACGTAGCATTACTCCACATGGGTTAGAACTGGAATCTTAAAGTAAGCCGATTGTGTCATTCCCTCAATGGTTGATTGCACCAAAACCTTTATCTAATTCTCAGGATATTCTAGAGGTGCTTAATGCTTAAACAAGTGAAGACCAACATCCTTCCACTGGATGTTGTAAACCAAATCCCTTCATATGCCAAATTTTTGAACGATCTATGCACTACCAAAAGACAACAAAACATACAAGAGAAAATCTTTTTGACAAAAAAAGTGAGTGTCATCCTCAAGCAAGATGTGCTACAAAAATACAAGGATCCTGATAGCCCGACCATCACTTGTGTAATTGGAAATTACCGGATTAAGCATGCACTTCTTGACTTGAGGGCGAGTGTAAATCTGATTCCTTACTCGGTCTATGAACAAACCCACCTAGACCACGTTACAACTTGTTGATCGATCAGTTTGTGTACCGAGAGGGATGATCGAGGATGTATTGGTCCAGGTTTATAAATTTTACTACTTAGTAGATTTTATTGTTCTGGATACTCAACTCATCGTGGATGTGAGCACTTAGATACCCGTCATTCTTAGTCACCCATTCCTTGCTACATCAAATCTATTATTAATTGTAGGAATGAGATTATGAATCTATCTTTCGAAAATATGACATTGGAGCTCAATATCTTTTTCAATATGAGCAAACAGTCAGAGGATGATAACGATACCCACGACAGTAACATGATCGATTCTTTCATGGAAGATAGAGCACTTTTGACTCTATACTCTGACACTCTAGTGACGTGCTTTTTCCACTCCTTTGATTTAGATGATGACATGATTAGGGAGATGGATGTCATGCTTGATGTTGTGACAATACTTGAAGTTAACCGGTGGAGGCTACAATTTAAAGAATTACCCCAAACTAATGTAGTGCCTCTACCATCTAGCCTCAAAGCGCTGAAGCTTGACATAAAACCTTTGCCCTTTGATCTTAAATATATTTATTTAGGTCAAGATGAGACATACCCAATGGTGATTTATTCCCACCTTGAGCAAGAATGGGAGAGTATGCTTATCTCTACTCTCATTGAGTATAAAGGAGTCATTGAATGGTCAATTATAGACCTCAAGGGAATTGACCATTTGATTTGTACTCACCGTGTTCATCTTGAGAATAATACGAAGACCTCTCGACAACCATAACGCTGATTAAATCTAAACATGAAGGAAGTTATTAAGATCAAGGTACTTAAGTTGTTAGATGTAAGTATCATATACCCCATATTCAATAGTCTATGGGTGAGTCCAACTCAGGTGATTCCTAAGAAGTCCGGAATCACCATCATAGCTAATGCCGATAATGAACTCGTGACAACTAGAGTTACTATTGGTTGAATAATGTGCATTGACTACAGAAAGTTGAATACCGTCACGAGGAAGGACCACTTTCCTTTGCCCTTCATTGATCAAATATTGGAAAGGCTAGCTGGTCACTCTTACTAATGCTTCCTTGACGGATATTCGGGCTACAATCAGATAGAGATAGCCATTAAAGATCAAGAAAATACCACTTTCACAAGCCCCTTTGACACCTTTGCTTACCGAAGATGCCATTCGGACTGTGTAACGCCCCCGCCACTTTTCAACGATGTATGTTGAGTATATTTTCTGACATGGTGTGGCAATATTTAGAGGTCTTAATGAATGACTTCTTTGTCTTTGGTCCATCCTTCAGCAAGTGTTTGGAAAATTTTAAAAATGTGCTGAAGCGATGTGAAGAAAAGAATTTGGTACTAAATTGGGAGAAGCGTCATTTCATGGTTTGTAAGAGAATTGTTCTTGGACATATCATCTTGTCCAAGGGATTTGAGGTAGATAAGGCTAAAATTGATCTTATCTCTAACCTACCTCCACCCAAGAGCGTACGAGACGTGCGATCCTTCTTAAGACATGCTAGATTTTATAGACGATTCATAAAAGAATTTAGTCACCTCTCGCGTCCTTTATGCAATCAACTTCAAAAGGATATATCATACGAGTGGACTGGGCAATGCCGGGAAGCTTTCACTAAGCTCAATGGCATGTTGACTACTGCACCTATCATGCAGCCACTCGATTGGAACATTCATTTTGAGATTGTGTGATGCGTCTGACTATGCTATTAGGATGGTGTTAGGCTACAGAAAAAAAAAAAAGCCCTACATTATTCACTATACAAGTAAAACTCTAAATCCTGCCTAAGTGAACTACTCTACTACGGAAAAGGAACTCTTAGCCGTAGTATTCGCTTTTGACAAATTTAGGTCCTACTTGATCGGATCCAAGATCATCATCTACACTAATAATGCAGCGTTGAAGTACATTCTCTTTAAGAATGATATTAAGCCCCGCTTGATAAGATGGATCCTCCTATTCCAGAAATTTGATTTGAAAATATGAGACCAAAAGGGAGTAAAGAACTTAGTGGTTGACCATCTTTCAAGACTTGATCTCCCCGATTTCCTTGAAACACCACTTAAAATGATATGTTGCCTGACAAACAATTGTTTAAACTTTCCCAATTACCTTAGTTTACTGACATTGCTAATTATCTTGCCACATGTTTCACGCCGACTCATTGTAATACGCAAGATAAGAAAAAAATTCTTCATTGAGGTTCGTAAGTTCTTCTGAGATGACCCATATTTATTCAAATATTGCATAGACCAAATTCTAAGGAGATGTGTGCTAGACAATGAACACCAAAGTATCATCTCCTTCTGTCATTTGTAGGCCGGTGATGATCACTTCTCTGCTAAAAATAAAGCGACCAAAATTCTGTGGTGTGGCTTTTACTGGCTCACTATGCTCAAAGACACTCATGAGTTTTGCAAAGCTTGTGAGTGTTGTCAGAAATTGGGTACATTGTCCCATCGAAGTATGATGCCTCTGAACCCCGTTCTTATCATTAGAGCATTTGATTGTTGGGGCATCTATTTCATGGGGCCATTCCCCCAATCCTTTGAGAATTTGTACATTTTGCTAGTAGTAAACTATGTCACTAAGTGGGTTGAAGCGATCCCGTGCTAGAACAATGACCATCGTACAATCATTCAATTTTTAAAATAAAATATTATTTCTTGGTTCAAAACGTCTCGGGCCATCATTAGTGATGGAGGTTCACACTTATGTAATAGGCCATTTGAAAACTTAATGAAGAAATATGACATCTCTCATGAGGTGAGTACTCTAAATCACCAGCAGTCAAGTGGGCAAGCTGAGATTTCTAATAGGGAAATTAAATACATTCGGGAGAAAGCAGTTAACTCTAACCGTAAGGATTGGTCAATCTGTTTGACTGATGCTTTATGGGCATACCGTACAACTTTTAAGACCTCCATTGGAATGTCTCTCTTTATACTCGTATATGGGAAAGCTTGCCACTTGCCTATAGAGTTGGAACATAGAGCCTAATGGGCTATCAAAAATCTAAACTTCAATTTGGACAAAGCTGGTTCACTACGCAAACTACAGTTGAATGAACTTGATAAAATCCGGAACGACGCATATAAGAACTCGACAATTTACAAGGACACGATGAAGGTGCACAACAGAAACATCCTTTGGAAATCATTCATAACCGGTCAAAAAGTCCTTTTGTACAATTATCGGTTACACTTTTTTCCAGGTAAACTCCGATCTTGATGGACTAGCCCTTTCACTGTTACTAATGTCTATCCACATGGGGCCATTGAGATAAAGAATCCAACGAATAACCATGTTTTTAAAGTAAACGGATATCGTTTAAAGCCATTTGTTGAGAAATTTGACTCAGATGACATGTCTATGCCTCTAACTAATCCTATGTACCAGAGTTGATCTCCTAGTCTGATGGAGGTGAGTTAGCTTTTATTATTTTATTAGGATTTAGGATTAATATATTTTACTTTCAGTTTGTTTGAGTGTTTGTGCTAACCCATCTTCACATTGAGTACTACCTTTCCATCGCTTCTCATTTCTTTTCATTGTCTCATATGCATTGTATGCTTATATATATATATATATATATATATATATATATATATATGCATTGAGACATTGAGATATATATAAGCATACAATGCATATATATATATGTATTAAGTTCTTCACATTGAATATATATATATAAGCATACAATGCATATGAGACAATGAAAAGAAATGAGAAGCGATGGAAAGGTAGTACTCAATGTGAAGATGGGTTAGCACAAACACTCAAACAAACTGAAAGTAAAATATATTAATCCTAAATCCTAATAAAATAATAAAAGCTAACTACACCTCCATCAGACTAGGAGATCAACTCTGGTACATAGGATTAGTTAGAGGCATAGACATGTCATCTGAGTCAAATTTCTCAACAAATGGCTTTAAACGATATCCGTTTACTTTAAAAACATGGTTATTCATTGGATTCTTTATCTCAATGGCCCCATGTGGATAGACATTAGTAACAGTGAAAGGGCTAGTCCATCAAGATCAGAGTTTACCTGGAAAAAAGTGTAACCGATAATTGTACAAAAGGACTTTTTGACCGGTTATGAATGATTTCCAAAGGATGTTTCTGTTGTGCACCTTCATCGTGTCCTTGTAAATTGTCGAGTTCTTATATGCGTCGTTCCGAATTTTATCAAGTTCATTCAACTGTAGTTTGCATAGTGAACCAGCTTTGTCCAAATTGAAGTTTAGATTTTTGATAGCCCATTAGGCTCTATGTTCCAACTCTATAGGCAAGTGGCAAGCTTTCCCATATACGAGTATAAAGAGAGACATTCCAATGGAGGTCTTAAAAGTTGTACGGTATGCCCATAAAGCATCAGTCAAACAGATTGACCAATCCTTACGGTTAGAGTTAACTGCTTTCTCCCGAATGTATTTAATTTCCCTATTAGAAATCTCAGCTTGCCCACTTGTCTGCGGGTGATTTAGAGTACTCACCTCATGAGAGATGTCGTATTTCTTCATTAAGTTTTCAAATGGCCTATTACATAAGTGTGAACCTCCATCACTAATGATGGCCCGAGACGTTTTGAACCAAGAAATAATATTTTATTTTAAAAATTGAATGACTGTACGATGGTCATTGTTCTAGCACGGGATCGCTTCAACCCACTTAGTGACATAGTTTACTACTAGCAAAATGTACAAATTCTCAAAGGATTGGGGGAATGGCCCCATGAAATCGATGCCCCAACAATCAAATGCTCTAATGATAAGAACGGGGTTCAGAGGCATCATACTTCGATGGGACAATGTACCCAATTTCTGACAACACTCACAAGCTTTGCAAAACTCATGAGTGTCTTTGAGCATAGTGAGCCAGTAAAAGCCACACCACAGAATTTTGGTCGCTTTATTTTTAGCAGAGAAGTGATCATCACCGGCCTACAAATGACAGAAGGAGATGATACTTTGGTGTTCATTGTCTAGCACACATCTCCTTAGAATTTGGTCTATGCAATATTTGAATAAATATGGGTCATCTCAGAAGAACTTATGCTCTAGATTGATTGATGAAAAATCTATTTAATTGATTGCTCGTTTGATTCGGCTATAGATTTACAAATTTTCACTCTCACTTCTTTGGATTATACTCATTCATACTTGTTTACACAAATGATTGTTTTCTTGAAGAACTTCGAACATTGAGAATTGAAGATCACTTTACGTATGTTTTGCTTGGGACTAGCAAAATGCTGGTTAGGGGGTGTATTGATTGTGAAATATTGCATGTTTCTCTCTATTTATACCTTGGTTTTATAAATATGATAGTGTTCAATCGATTTAATTATGCATGTTTTCATGTGCGAGGTGATTTAGAGAGCTTAAGTTGAAATTAATGCCAAAAGAAAGATTTATGTTCAAAAGATTACTAAATGAAGAATTGGAGATTTGGAAGTCATTAATGAAGAATTCACATGCCAAAGATCCAAGAAAATTAATTGAGAAATGAAGAGAATCAAAGATTTGAAGTGAAAAAAATGAATCCTGAAATTGTCCTGAAAACAAACATATTCTTGAAATTGTCTTGAAAAAGTATATTTTGAAACTCGGAGTCTATTTTAGTTGTGCAGAGTGAAGTATATTTTGAGAAACTGCCCAGAGTGAAGTTTAATTTAGCCAACCATGGAGAGTGCGTAAATTTAAGGCAGTTTTTAGATTTTTCCAACTAGGATTGAAAGTTGGACTTCCACAACTATAAATAGGACTCCCTATGATGCTCCAAAGCATCTTATAAGGCTTGGAAAGGTCTTAAGGAATATAACAAAAGGGTGGAGCAGCCGTCAAAAAGTTTTTCTTCTTCCTTAGTATATTTTTTATGCTTTGTTTAAGAGATCTGCTTTCTATCATGTTTATGGTTGGCTAAAACTCTTAGTTAGAGCTAAGAGGTGAAGCTTGTAACGTGTTTAAATGTTTATTTTGCTTTGATTCTTGTTGTTATTGAACTTCATTGATTCCTAGTTTGATACTAAAAGAATATTTTCAGTTTTCTATGATTTATTGTGACTTAGATTACAATAGATGTTATAATAGCTTTAGATATCTTCTTTTTCTGTTTTGAGATAGTGAGATTGGTAAATCTCATTGTTCATCATCGTCTCCTGGGCATAGTAGGATGATGGAATCCCTTTCAATCTTGACAATTCTCCTCCATTAAGAATTAGGTCAATGAAAAGTTCATATTTGATTCAAATTGTTTTATCTTCCAATTGGATAAGATATGACTCCAATTCTAATTGTATTTATTAAATCAAGCAATGTAGCCTCTTAATAGCTACAAGTGGATCCTTGGCACCCCAGTTTCCACCTTTAATTGATAGTCTGTACATTATTCGCAATTACTCTCCTTTATTCTAGAATTCAGATTTAGATCTTCTTCTAGTTCTAGTTCTAGTTCTTTTCAGAATACGTACAAGTTTAGTCCCCGTGGATTCGACCTCGTTCTCACGAGTTATTACTACATCGCAGCCCTACACTTGGGGTTGTGAATATAATATCCGCCGAAATCCCAGTCGAGGATCTAGGAAGATGATCACTACACGAATCCACCCAAGATCTCAATCGATGATCTCGGGAGATCCTCGCGATATAAATGAGATTGGAATCCCTATACAATATGTCCTTGCTAAACATGGAGACTACCTCTTACACCATCGCCTCTCCTCACTTATAAATAGGAGAATCCCTAATCACGAAAGGTAGGCACAATTTTAACCCCAAAAACCTGTTTACGATCATACCCAAAATCCCTATCTGACTTAGGCATTAGAGGGTCCCCTGTTGTAGTCAAGGTCTCCTTTGTCTGTTCCTTGCATTGTGCAGGTATTCAAAGGTCCAAGGAAGGCTAAATAGATTTCCGCATCAACAACATGTATTGCATTTGAGTACCTAGTTAGTTCGAATGTATGCTCTGCGGCTTGCCGAGATATTGAATCTTGCTCATCAAAAACTTGGATTGACTGGCTATTTGACTGCTTTATCAAATGAGTTAGTCAGGGTAGATTTATCTGACCCCAACCATATCTTTTCACAAGTATCACATTATTACACAACACCCCACACACTTGCATCATTTGTGCGCACAAACTATATGAATCCGTGATAGTTTATTTAGTCTTGTGAAGTAAAGGTTGTACACTTGTACGAGTAGAGAGGGTGCCCAATACCCTCCTTTGTAACCATAGTCCCTTACCATGAATTTTGGTTGCAGATTAAGAACTTATTCTAGGACGGGGAATCCTTCGATTCATTCTTTTAAGTTTTCTAAATGGTGCTCAACTCCCTCTCTCTTTGTAACTAGTCCCTTACCAAGAAATTCGGTTGCATATTAATGAGTTATTCTAGGATGGGGAATTCTTCAATTCTTTCTTATAAGGTTTCCACGTGGTTTAGCTGATTGTGAAAATTCGAGTAATTGACTAGTGGTGACTCTAATCAAATATAATATCCCTTCACCTTAAGGGCCTGTTTGGATGCCTGTAAGTTCTTTTAAGTTGTAAGTGACTTACCTGTAAGCTTACAGGTGAAAGTTACTTACAAGTAACCTGTTTGGATGTAAGTTGTAAGTCACTTACAGGTAAGTTAGTTTTTCTGTTTGGATGACCTGTAAGTTACTTACAGGTAGAAAGCTGAATATTCACATCGAACAGAGCTTAGATTGGGGAATCATTCTAAAATGTTATAATCATATAAAAAAAACGTGGGATCAAATATGTTATTTTGTTAAGCTCATCAAGATGAATATTTGAGATAATTATTAAGCTAAACCAATCATCAAGTGGGCCATAAAAGTGGGCCCACGAATTCAAAATATCTATAATATGGAGTAATAACTCAATTTAAGCATTGAGAATAAACTTAAAAACATTAATAGAAAATCTACTAATTAAATTACACTACCAATGTCTTCTTTAACTATAGAAATTACATTTAAAACTTTTCACCTGGGAATCATCCTCTCCAACCATTCATTCCTTTGAATATGACTTATTCCATAGTGTACATCAATGGCCCGCATTAAATTGAAGAAATGCTATCCATGGTCAGCCCTACTGCGGCCTATTCATCTGGATTGCTAAACCATGGCTCCGGTTATAGAAATCAAGAATCAAATGTACCGTGGATATTTGCAGTTGAATAGTTATTAATGATCAAGTGAAGAATTGAGACATGGTCCATCCATAGTGGGTCCATTTGAAGAATGGCCTTGGTTGCAAGGGCCATAAGAATAAATAGGATCTATGCACCAAATACATGATGGATTCATGGTTTTCTGATCTAGGCCACTGGTCCATATAAGGGAACTGTGGTTGCTGGCCAATGAAAACTTACACTGTAAGCATACGTCCCACCAATCAAATCTCAATGGGCTTCTACTATGAATGGAAATGCTCCACAGTCCATGCAAACTAGAAAATCCAAACCATCTAGAAATGTTAAGCAAGGTGGGCCTAAAATCCCTGATGGAGAAATTGTTTAACATGCCATTTCTTCCTCCATGAAAAACCTGGCAACACAAGCAAGGTGGACCTAAAATCCCTGATGGAGAAACGGTTGGGCGGAGTGGATATATAACACATCATCAAGGTGGGCCCACGGCAGAGGTAACACCCACTACCGTGTTACTAGTAACGCAATCAAACTGCGTACTGAGTTGCTTGCTGCCATACTTTTTTTATACTATGTATATTCAGTTGGGCCCATTGTAAATGTATACGGTTTATCCAATCCGTCCATCCATTTTTTTATCTAGATGTAGACGTTGAGCCATAAATTTAAGAATATCCAAAGCTCAAGTGGACCATACCACAGGAAACAGTGGAAATATTGATTGGATCGTTGAAACCTTTCTAGTGCCCATAGAGATCTTTATTTGTCATACAACATGTTCATAAGATCACAAACACCTGGATGAAGGGAAAAAAAAAATAAAAAATCATCTTGATCCGTAACTTCTGTGGCCCCCCAAAAATTTTCAACGGTATACACTCGATTCACACTATTTCCTATGTTGTGGTCCACTTGATCTTTGAATATAGCTAATTTTTAGGATCATGACTTAAAAATAAGTATTAAAATGGATGGACAGTGTGGATCAAATACATATATCATGGTGGATCCCACAGATTTTACGGATTATTCAGCACGCGATCCTTTCCGCTTTCAAAGGAGAAAAAAAGGGTAGATGAAACCCTACCATTTTACCGTTTTAGGAGGAGAAGAGACGGAAGGCGGTAACTGCAGCGAGAGATTGCAGAGACGGAGAGAGATTGCAGAGAGGGAGGGGGAGAGATTGCAGAGACGGAGAGAGATTGGCGTTTTCAATGGTTGGTGCTTCTTCTTCATTGGCTGGAGCTTCCTGGCTATAATGGTAGTTGGTGGGTTGGTGCGTTTCTCCCTCTTCCCCTATTTTTAAAAATCTGACCGTTGAGCCTGTAAGTGACTTACAGGGAAGTGACTTCCCACCTCCATCCCTCTGTAGTTTTTTGGTAGATTTGCCTGTAAGTGACTTACAGGTTGTAAGTTACTTACAGGTGATTTTTCTCCCCAAACACCACCTGTAAGTGACTTCCCTATAAGTCACTTCCCACTCACCCATCTTTCAGACATCCAAACAGGCCCTAAAACACTAACACAAGTTTTCGAAAAAGACACCCATGAACGTGATTCATAAATAATTTAGTGTCTACTCGATGATACCCTAAGATGAGCTGCCAAAATGAATGAACGGTGTGGATTTAAGGCACATACAACACAGTGGGCCCCCCAGTTTGGGATCGGGCATCCACCCAAACCGCACGGGCTTAGATGATAGCTAAATTTAAATGCTTGGCGACATTTACCGATGGCGGTCAATTTGAAAATCTCCCGAGAAATTTCCGAGCCGAGAAAGAGATTGTCACAATTATGCCCAACGCTACTCAAAGTGGCCCGGTTGTTTGACCGCGGTCCTATGAACCCCCGAAGGCTCAGGTTAGATAAAACCCTATCCAAGTGCAAAGTAATGGTTGAGGAGGCGGCAGAGTTTTGAAGCTGCGGGCGACGCTGAGAGAGAGAGAGAGAGAGAGAGAGGAGAGAGAGAATGGTGAAGGCTTACCTCAGGTACGAACCAGGGGCGGTGTTTGGGGTGGTTTGTTCGGTGGAGTCGAACATATGTTATGACAGCTCAGGGAAGCTGATCCTCGCGCCTGCCCTCGAGACGGTAGGCGTGTGGAACGTGCGTCAGGGTGTCTGCTCCAGAACCCTCTCACCTTCCTCTTCCTCATGCCACGGTCCTTCCCTCGCCGTCACCTCCATCGCTTCCTCTCCCTCTTCCTCTGTAAATCTTCCCACTCTCATTGCATTCATGATCATGTATATGCCAATAAATGCTGCAACATAACGTTTTCCTTTTTTATTAATTTCTTTCATCATTTGTTATTTTTCTTATTTTAATTTTTGAATTAATGCTAGAATATGCTGATGCATTATGTTATATCGTACTTATAAAGATGACTCTTGGTGGGTGTACCTGACTATCCAAGGCTGGTGCGGTTTTATGAAGTACCCAAGTGTCACACAATAAGTTGTCAAATCTGTTTCATTTTGGCTGAAATGGCCAGACTAGTCATAAACCAGCAAAAACGAATAACACATTTCTTCTATTCCCCTTGCTTTGTACATTCTTGTCCATTCTGAGCACCATGTTTCTGACAAATTGTATGTATTTTCACTTTTTTGTTGTTGCTATTTCTGGTATTATTTCTAAATGTCTTTAACATCATTTTCATTGAAAAACTCTTCCCAATCAAATGATATTGTCAAAGACTCAAAATCACAGTTTTTCTTTATCATTTTTGTTTTGGCTAGTTTCCTCGATGTCTTTAAGCACTGGGGCATGGTTTTAAGACTTGTAGAATTGGACCAACTTGTTCGGTCCTTAATCGAGTTGTGGCAGACGAGTCGGCTGTGACTTGGCCGAGTCAAGCTAAGTCCCTTTTTCTCTAAATATAAGGAAAATATAGAAAAATTTTTAAATAAAAAATGATACCAAGGCTAATTTTAAGATAAAATCTTGTTAATGTGTGACCTTAACAGGCAATAAATATCATTTTTTTTTCTCTGTGTGTTGAAATGTTGAATAGGCATCTGATCAAATTTTTAATTAAATAATATTTTCAATAAAATATTTTTATTAAATCCATAAATTCATGGGATGCTCCTAGACTTCAATAATCTAGGTCTGGTTTGGAGGCTAAAATGGGCAAAATAAAAAATCTAAAACAGATATGGGCTTGAGTTAGATTGAGTCCCACGAGATTGACTTGGACTCACTCGCCCAAGTCTCAGGTGACTCATCTGAGTCAGCCCATGTCTACCCCGCCCGTATACCTTTTTATTTTTTTATTTTTTGTTCTTGTTAGTAAACCCACTGTCAAATCACACTTCACTGTTAGCCACCCCCACTAGGGAATCGATGCCAAGACCCCACCCTTATACCTACAGTATCAACTCAACCTTGTCAAGACTGAGTTAGAGTCGAGTTGTACGAGTTGCATCACACTTAATTGAATCTCCAAACCATGTATTTTACATACTCCTTGGAGAGGACCCAAATCTTCAAACCATTCATTTTGTTAAAATATTGTTTGAAAAGGACCTAAAGGAGTGAGAGAGTTAAAAGCAAGTAAAACCGTCACTTCTGAGAATGAAGAATCTCCTATTTTCTTCTCATTGTCATTTTTACATTTGTGTTTTAAAAAAATGGTACACCAAGATGCAAAAAAAAAGAAAAAGAAAAGAAGAAAGCAAAAAAGAAAAAAGAATGAAAAAAAAGAAAAAAGCAAAAAGAAAAAAAGAAGAAGAAAAAAGAACATATGGAACATCGAGCTTGCCAAAACGACAAAACACACCATTCTAGGAGGGGAAAAGATATAACAAAAAAGGGAAAAATGAAAAGCCAACTGGAATGGGGTTGGTAACTAAGATCACAGGTCTAGATTAGTTTACATAGGTTAGTGGCAAATATGTCTGTTCTTCATATTTTTGGTGAGGAGTTTTCATTGACAATTGATAGTCTCAAATATTGACGTTGATAGTCTCAAATATTGACAAGATGAGGAACGATATAAGCATAAAGTTAGATTTATGGAGGAATGCTTTAGAGTCTAAAGGATTTAAAATTAGTTGGACTACAATAGAGTATATGGGTGTTGTTCTTGAGTAGGATATATATATATATATATATATAGAGAGAGAGAGAGAGAGAGAGAGAGAGAGAGAGAGAGAGAGAGAGAGAGAGAGAGAGAGAGAGAGAGAGAGAGAGAGAGAGAGAGAGAGAGAGAGAGAGAGAGAGAGAGAGAGAGAGAGAGAGAGAGAGAGAGAGAGAGAGAGAGAGAGAGAGAGAGAGAGAGAGAGAGAGAGAGAGAGAGAGAGAGAGAGAGAGGTGGAATAGCCTCTTCACCCCTAGCCTTTCTATTTTATTATTAGGGCTTTCATGGTTAAAGTACAAAAATAAGTCTGTTTTCCTGCCTAGGAGGCCTGAATCTCTGTATCTCTTTTTGAATATAAATACAATCATACTTAAAAAGGAAAAAAGTCTGTTAGATTTAAGTTATTACACAAGCGAAGCCCATGGGCCTAAACTCTATTTTAACATATATTTTAGCCCAATAATATGAGAAACCACATGCAAGATCATGGTCCAACAACACCTAAAACTGAAGCATATATATCATGAATCCTTAGCTTGACGAAGAGGCGATCCAAATGAGTGTGATTTAGAGCCTTAGTGAACACATCTGCCAATTGATCTTGACACTTGACAAATGACATACAAATTTCCTTACAACTTTCTTTTTAATGTAGTGACAATCAATTTCGATCTGCTTGGTTCTCTCATGATAAACTGGATTGTTGGCAAAGATGAGAGGCGGCTTGATTATCACAATATAGCCTTATAGGAACATCACCCTAACTCACACATTAATGTCTTTAACCAAATAAGTTCACATGTAACATGAGCCATTGCCCTGTACTCTGCCTTTGCGCTTGAATAGACTACCACACTTTGCTTCTTACTTTTCTAACAAAGGTACAATAGCCTATAGTAGACCACCTGTCAAATGGAGAATCAACCTAGTTTCCATCTGAATACCCTTCTGTGTGAAGATGACCGTTACACTTATAGAGAATACCATGATTAGGAGATCCCTTTGAAGTACCCTAGTATACAAAACACGACTTTCATACGAGGAACATAGGGAGCTGCATAAATTGACTAACCACACTTACAAGAAAAGTGATATTAGGTCGAGTGATTGTTAAATAAAATTAGCTTCTAACAACTTGATGACAACTTTCTGGATCATCAATCAATTCTCCCTTTTCCACATGAAGCTTTTGATTTGGGTCATAGGAGTTTCAACTAGCTTGACTCCCATAAGACTTGTCTCGGCTAATAAATTCATCACATATTTTCGTTGTGACAAGTTAATACTCACCTTAGATCTTGCTGCCGCAATATCCAAAAAGTAAATGCTGGGTGGACTCGTCTTTTAATTGCACACGAGCATGTGGATTCTTGGCACAAGGATAAAAAGAAAGGAACTACTGGTAAATTGGACATAGAAGAACGCTTATGATCATGTGAGTTGGGACTTCCCCTACTTTAGGTTGGGGAGGTTAGGTTGTAAGATGAAGTAGAGAAATTGGATTTAGTAGTGTATTCGATCGGCATGCCTCTTTAATCTCATCATTGGCTCTCCTACAGGCTTTTTTCAGTTGACAAGGGGTTTTAGGTAAGGAGATCCATTGTCCCCATGCTTGTGCATGGTATTTGCGGAAGCACTAAGTAGGCTAGAAAGAAGCCAATGGGGGCTAGGTTGATTAGTGGTTTCATGGTGGAAAGTGTAAGGTTTCAAAATTTTCATTTGCAATTCATTGACGATACATTATCTTCTGTGATGCGGATGAGTCGATGGTGGACAATCTTTGAAAAATCGTGAGGTGCTTTGAGGCGATTTCTAGGCTAAAATTTAACATTTCGAAGAGGGAATTGCTGAGTGTGTGCACTTTTAGTGTATAGGTGGAAAGACTAGCCGAGGTCTTCAATTGACATGTAGGCTCTCTCCCATTGCCGTATCTTGGGCTCCCCTTGCGCATCAATAGGCTTGCAAAACATTTATGGTATAAGGTTATAGAGAAGGTGAAGTGGAAATTTTCTTAATGGAAAGTTCGGTATCTTACTATCTTTCTTTGGTTGGGAGGCTAACTTTAATTTGGGGGGTGGGAGACTCTATTGGGAGGTTGTTGTGTGCAACTATGGTACTCAGGAAGGGGGGTGTTAGGTGAAGGATTTAGTGGTCTGTAAGGCTTTTGTGATATGGAAAGCAGTGCAGAGGGTGAAGAACAAAGTCAAGGAAGTGGTGTGCTTTGTTTGCGGCAACGAGCAAAGGCTTCGGTTTCGGGTTGATCCTTGTATAGGGGAGAGGCCTCTCTAGAAGGAGTTTCTTAGGCTCGCGAGCTTCACCCTGGACATGAACGTCACTATTGATCGTTGCTTCTCTTTTACCGGCGGTTCTAGGTTTGACTCTCGCCTTGCAGGAGAAATTTTGACGTAGGACCGATGCATGAACCAAATAACATGTGAGAGCAAGTAGCAGAATTAAAATAATTAACAAAAAAACACAAGCATTACCATAATCATCACGAATCCCATGAAAACTAAAAAAACACCATGCATGATCCTAGCCTAAGTTACCAAGATCATCACACAAGATCATTAAATAAAACGAAACTAGTATTTAATGGATGTAGGGACATCTAATTAGCATAGGGTATAATCTATTTCAAAATAGAAAACCTGATACAACCTAGGGTAAAAATTAGGGTTTGGGTAATTTGGGAAAGTAGAAAAATTAGGGATTTAGGTTTAGGCTTAGGGTTTTAGGAATGGAAGAAAGGGGTTTTGATATGAGGATGATGGAAAGACAAAAGGGGCAAGGCGTGGCCGTACGGCTAACCCAAAGGATTCACACGCGTGGCCGTATGGTCACACGTGTGGCGTGGGGTGGACAAGTTAGGTCGGTTAGGGTTCGATATTGTGGATAGGTAAAGGAAAGATGTTTATGAAAGGATGAAGGCTTAGGACGGGAGAATCGAAGCTTCTCTCTGTTTATTATTATTATTATTATTATTATTATTATTATTAAATTATAAATCACAAAATCCAATGAGGGCGAGGGTCACATGCCCACCCTCTTTTATAGTTTCAAGACAGTTCCAAAATTACAATAAACACCTTGTTTTGTGAAATTTGACGAAAATAGCCCTAATCTAACTAAAATCAACTAAAAATGCTCATAATGGTGTACAAACATAACATAAATAAAACTTAATCTTATAAGCTGATAAAATATAAGAAAAACTAGTGTGGACGCTCCACAATCAATGGCCCGGTTATGTGATCCAACGGCCCGATCATCACGTCCCTCTGATCTAATGATCTTGATCACTCCATAAAAGCAGCCCATGTGTATCTTCCCACTGTGGGGTCTTTCAGATACTCGCACATGCACATGGGGTCTTTAGCATGATCACGGATACTCTCCTAGCCATAGGAAAATCGGTGTAGCCCACCTCCTCCTCTGATACATACGCAAGGGTGTAAAGGAAGTGACGTCATCATTAAATTTATTGGATGAAGACGTAGAAGATTTTGCTTAACTTTTGTTAAGGATCTAGTTTGTGAGGCTGACAGTGGGTGTCACACCCCATAGTCGGTGCCTCCGCAGTATCCCATTCTCGGCTCCCAGCTCCTAACGCCAGGTTCCGATTCTGGGATTCCACAAGGAGGATTTTTAGGGTGATTTTTTATTTTTATTTTTTATTTTTGCACATGAGCATAACCACGAGTGTACTAAAACTAAAGACATCATCACATTTATACTATAATATCAGTTCAAGTACAGCGCTGGAAGGGAAATACATATAATAAAAGTCCAAAAGATCAGGTACATGTTCCTGCCTCAATGTTGCTATGATCTAGCATAACTTGCACGTAAACAATGTGCGTAAGCTTATTATGAAGCTTCGAGAGTGCATTCGTATGTGCACAATGCATGTGCCAAGCATATGAATGTCAAAGTAAGCAGAATGATGGAGGGCCAGACAGGCAAGTCCATAAATATTATGAGCCATACCCAGGCTATGCGATGCAAAGACCTACGAAGGCCAAATGTTATATGCTAAGGATGCAATGCAATATGCCAATCCTGATGTCTAATCCACCCTTCAGTACGGTTCCCAGCTGGAATTATCGGGGTCTAGTATACTCTGACACTGGCCTGCCGCCCCATCGCGCACATGATCTTACGAGTGGAAGAGATCTCATTATCCGCCTCATCAGTGGTATGCCAATCCCCATCCGGCTTGCCGATAGCGGACCCTTTTCACGAGCTGATCAAACTCAACCTAGTTTATAGCCCCCTTCACCCGCGCGGATAAGGTCACACCCCATTCCAACCGACCCCGACAAAGTGGGAGATGCGGCCTACTGGTATTTGGTACTCAAGTGCTTATGTTATCCACTTGGTCTCGACGTTGGAGAATCCTGTTGGCCCACAGGGTTTATGGGCTTTCACCCAGGGACATCCTACGTCCCCAATAAATGTAACCAGATTTCCGATGTCCATTCTCAAGCTGCCAACTATGATGATCTTGTGGTGGCCACGACCCTGATGTCGCTAGGTGTGGATGCAAATGCATCATGCAATGTGTGAATGCATGAGTCCATCCGAGTCATGCAAGCCATACATACATGCAGGGTGGCCCTATCTCATATGGGTCCCCTGAAAATGCCTCAAGTTGCGAAGTCGTCAATGCAGCCTTGCTACACATAGGCAAGTCAAAAATCATGAATTAGCCATCATTCAAGTCACATAAACATGATGCGGATGAGATATGATAACGTAATACCGCATCAAGTATAGGAAAAGTGCTGTACCAAACATAAGAGCAATGCTAAATCAAGAGTAAGATAAATGCTACATCTAGCATCGAGTAAGTGCATCATCAATATAAAGAAGGTGTCACATCAATGTAAAGAAAGTGCTATAGCAAGTATAAGCGTAAACCTTGCACTAATCACTAATGTAATGCCATATAAATAATCGAGGAAGTGTCATACTGACACAAATGTAAAACACCACACCCCATGATAAGGGAAATGCATCATTCACAATAGGTGGAACCTACTTGGAAACCAAGTTTATCGACGCCCACAAGGCTATACTTGAGTGGTCTTTCAAGCCAATGGGCCCACTCAACAAGCCCATACACAAGTGGCCAAAACATGTTACTATCGACATCCAAATTGGGCGGCCATTGTAGGCTCCACAAACGATCACAGTAGACTTGGTGATGGGGACATCCCGCGCACGTCGTCCACACGTGCACGCACACCCCTCCTACGCTCGTACATCAGAAGGAGGGCTCCACCGTCGATCTGGATCAATGACGACGTCCAGGTAGGGCCTCCTAGCTGGAAGACGAAGTTTTGATTCAAAAGAGTGAGCCCGTTAGTTAAGAAAAGCCCATCATGGGATCTCATGATCGTAGCCCATTAGTCAGATTGATATCATATTTTAGGTTTTGCTTATTAATGTTATTTAGAACATCATGAATGCTTTAGATTTCTTTGTTTAATTTTTATTTTAGCTTATTTTATCGCCAAGTAATAGGTTGCGCACATGGTGCTAGTTTTTTGGTATAGGTTTTTTCCTATAAATAGGCACCCCTTGTAGTTCTTTTCATTCATTGAAGATTAATAAAAGTTCTGCGTTTTCCTACTCTCTGAGTTGTGAAGCCTAATTGGGTGCGAAGCCCTCCCTTCATCGAAGGGTTAACTACCGTGGTCGAAGCCACATCTATCTCGATTCGCCCCCATCCATCGCCATTTCTACTACCCATCTTCTACCATCCTTTCTTCTCATCTCACCCCATCATCTGCACTTCGAATCAATCATCTATTGCAGCAATTCTCCTCCTCACAACAGAATTTCAGAATCTGGCCCTACATGAGGGCTAAAACTTCGGCGGAGCACCATGCACAAACCGTACATCGGATCGAGCTGAGATTTGGGGGTTTTGAAGTCCAAGCCTGGCCAACCAGGGCCAAGGTGACATTTTTCTGAATAGTGGGCCCCACAAACATGCGGCCGGGATCACACGCGCGTGCGTCTGGGCCATTGTTGCTGTCCAGCGTGGGAACTGTTTTCCGGTTCAGGTTTTCTTCTTATTTTACCCTCTCATACCAGTTTTTCATAAATCCTAACCCTAGATTGCATTTTCCTTAATTTATTTGCCCATTTTCTCACCCTAGGTTTCCATACATTGAAATTGGTGAATCCCTTGGATTAGGGACTGATTGCTGTGCATGTGTGGATGATTACTGCTTATCTTTGAGCATCGTTTGGTTTATAACTTTAACAGATCCAGCCTTAACATGTGTAGGCCTGGACCCGCATAGATTCCCCTTAATTGAATGGTTTGGACTTTCATGTGGGATATGGAATTCTTGTAATTGTTTCTGAACTAATGTGATCTTAAGCTGGAAAGCTCGCATATCATATTTAAATTTCATGTCCTGCATCACCTAGGATGGACATCAAAGTGGGCTCTACGACCAACCCCAAGCAAGGCCTAAGAGGGCAGCCCACAATATACAATGAGCCTGGATGGGTTAAATTATAAGCAACATTGGGACCCAAACGACGGCTCCCACATATGTCAAGGATGGGTCGGATGGCACGGCTACATTCCTTACAATAAAACGGGCCTATGGCGCCAATACCTTACATACAATAAGGTGGGCCCGTGATGCGAGTACAACACATACATCGAAGTGGGCCTAATGGTGCCATACAACTCATATACTAAGGCGGACCTCAATACATACATCAAAGTAGGCCCACGATAAGATATATCATATACAACAAGGTAGGCCTACAACACGGTCATAATATGTACATCAAGCAACTACAGTGTGGAGACAATACATGCCTCAAGGTAGGTCCCATACGGGCCAACAAATTGGATCACAAGTAAACACCTCTATGTGCTCCACACTAGGTGGGCCCAAGATGGTTGGAGGACAAACAACATTGTGGTAGGCCCTAGAAAGGTCCCAATGGTGGGTATCATTTCCCCATTGTTCAAAAGGTGCAGCCCACTGTCTATATGGTGCAGCCCACTTGAGGGTCTAATCAGCCTCATCTATGGCCTCATGACCCAAATTGTTATGGAAAACATATGGGCGGTGTGGATGACATTGATACATCATGGCGGGTCCTGTTGCCCAATGGACAATGTGGATGACATAAAAACATCATGGTGGGCCCTGGGAAGATCTCAATGGTGGACGTCATTGTCCCACCGTTTCCTGAGGGGTGGCCCGCCCGAGATATGGATAGTCCTCACACTAGGGTGGGCCCCACAAGGTGGCCCCTGCTGGACAGTGTGCACATGCACATTGTCTGCATGAGTCCCTAGGTGTGGCCCCGAGATGTGCTGGATTAAGCTGATATTTGTGTCTCCTCATTTATCTAAACCCGTGCCATAAGTTGGGTGACAATTACACCTCAAGGTGAGCCTCACTGCTCCATGTGATGTGGTCCATACAACACCTGGACCCAGGTCTGATCCAGGCCCATGGCCTAAAGTGATTTAGCAAAAGGGCTGGATGGTGTGGATCATGCACATACATCATGGTGGGTTCGGCGAGTTGGGCCACCTATTGGCTGCAAAAGAAGGGGCAGCGCCCTTGGGAGGCTTCAATGGTGGGCGTCCTCGTCTCCACTGTTTCCAATGGTGTGGTCCACCTAAGATTTTGATCTTCTTCATTTTTAGCCCCTAAGCCTCAAATGGTCTGGCAAAACTGAGGGATGGTATGGATTAAACACTTCACGGTGGGTCCCACGAGTGGGGCTGCCTTTGCTGCAAAAAGGGGCAGTGCCCCGGGTAAGGTTTCAGTGGGTGGATGTCACTATCCTTGCTGTTCCCAGTGGAGTGGCCCATTTGAGATTTAGATTCCCCTCGTTTTTGGGACACCACCTTAAAATAATCTGGAGAAACAAATGAACGGTGTGAATGGAACAAACGCACCAAGGTGGGCCCCACAAATGGCCCACCAGTTGGTTGCAGAAAGGGGGCAGCGCCCTGGGCCACTATTTCCTTTGGTGTGGGTCACATAAGATTTTGGATCTTCTTCATTTTCGGGCCTTGGGCATAAAATGACCTGGCAATATAGATGGACGGTGTGGATTAAATCTATACATCATGGTGGGTCCCACGAGTGGGGCCCCATCCTTGCCCAAAGAGGGCTCTCGTCCTCTCACATTGTTGGGTAGTAATGCCCAGCATGTGTTTTATATCTCTTGTTTTTTTTTTTTTTTTGGTTTTTTGGTTTTTCCTCTTTTTGTTTTTAGTTTGCTGTTGAATGGGGACCACATTTGGGTGATTCGTTCTGTCCACCTTGTCGGCCAGCTCGTCATGGACTCAAGAAGTCCTGACTTGGGTATGGTTCACTTCCCACAAACATCACAGTGGGCCCGGAAAGTTTCAATAGTGGGTGTTGCTGTCACCATTGTTTTCTATGGTGTGGCCCACAAGAGCTCCGGATCAGGGTAATATTTGGGCCCTAGCCTTAAAATGACATGGCAAAAAGTATGGGCGGCGTGGACTATACACATACATCAAGGTTGGGCCCACGAGTTGGGCCCCTTGCCAATGCCCAAAAAGGGCTTCCACCCTCTGACGGTTACTGGGCATGCACGTAAACCCCTTTTTGTTGTGCATTTATTTTTATTTTTATTTTTTTTTCCTTGTGGGGTCCATTTGTAAGATCCAAACCATTAATAGGGTTGGCCAGCTCACCATGGGCCCGAAGAGCCGTGCCTTTGGTAGGTTCTAATGCACACAGGCACCAAAGTGGGCCTTAGAAAGTTTCAATAGTGGTGCAATCACCATCACTGTTTTCTATGGTGTGGCCCACCCAAGAGCTGGTTCTGGCTTAGATTTGGGACCTAACCCTAAAATGTTCTGACCTAGTAGGTGGACGGTGTGGATTATACACATACAACAAGGTGCCTCCCACGAGTGGAGGCCCCACCCCTCACATGTTCTCCTAGGCGTCATTGACGCTGGACTTCAAGCGTCCTAGACGCTGTGAACGTCCAATGTTTGGACGTCTCTCTTCTCTCATGCATATTTAAGAATTTTACATTGGTGGGGTCCACACGCCAGTGATCCAGTCCATCCACCAACTTCGCCATGCTAAGGTAGGCCCAAAAAGCTTTAAATCAAGTTGATCCTTACATTTTTCAGTCATCCAAACTTAGGTGACTCTACAAACAAGTTGAATGGCAAATAAATATCATGGCGGGCCACATAAGGTGGTCCACGCTGTCTCACAACGTGTCCCACTTGGGGGCACCACAATGGTCCACAACATTAACGAAAGTAAAGAGAAAGGAAAGGATGAAGTAAGGAAGAGATCGGCCATTGGATGGGCCCCCACCATTATGGGGCCCTCTACATACAACTATCACATACACCAAGTGGGTCCCACCCTTGTGGGCCCATGAAAAATGAAAGAAAGGAAAAATGGAGAGTTTGTCCTCCCTTGCACTCACAATGGTGGATGGGCGGTCGGATTGGGCCGGATCGTCGATCGGAGGGCTTGGATGGTGAAACTCTTCTAACCTTCCCTCAAGCTCTAATCTCTCTTAAATATATATATTTTTTCCCCTCAAACACTCTCCAAACTAGTCTCTCTTAAACACTTTTCTCTTGAGCACTTTCTCTTATCTCTCTTATCTCTTCTCTTTCTCTCTAATCTCTTCTCTCTCTCTCTCTCTAATCTCTTTTCTCTCACTTTCATTTGCTAGGAAATTTTGTAGAAATGAGAGGGGTTTGGAAGCTTTTGTGGTAGAACTTTTTGGATAAAGGGAATTATGAAAAGAGGGATGGGTAGAATGGGGGGAGAGAAGGAGAGAGGGATGGCTAAGCATGGGTAAGGGATGGGTTGCATGATGGGAGGCATGAGTTGCTTTGACTAATGGGGATTGTTTTAGGCCATAAATTAACTTCATAAGATGGCACACTTTGTTTGACTGTCCATGAGCAACAAAGCTAGGTGGTTGATCCATATAGACTTCTTTAGTATGATTCCATGAAGAAACACATTCTTCACATCCAGTTAGTATTGGGGTTAATCCAAATTTGCAGCAATGGAAACGACTACTCGTATGGAGTTAAGCTTTGCCATAGGAGAAAATGTCTTTGAATAGTCAGTGCCTGGGGTCTGAGAGTACCCTTTAGTAACCGATCGAGCTTTTAACCCATCAAGGTTGTACTTCACTGTATAAACCCATTGGCACCCAACTGCTCTAGCTGGTAATTTAACTACAGTCCTATTCTAATTTTGATATAGAGCAACTATTTCTTCTTCCATAGCCCCATTTCATGGCTTAAAGCTTCCTGAAAGGTGTGAGTAACAGACACAGACGACAAGGACAAATCAATTTTTTGAAAGAAATGTAATAAGCCAATAAAGGAAACAAACTAAAAAATATGATGTTGATTGCAAGAACGTATACCCTTGTGAAAAGCGATTTGTAAATCGCCTTCATTAGATTTTTTTTATTTTATTTTATTTTATTTTATTTGAAAGATAAATCAGTTTCATTAGATGCTGAGGATGAAGATTTAGGAGGGTGATGATCTTCTGACAAAGCAGGAGGATTGGTGGGAGTACGATGGCATGAACTTCATTATAACGATTGAAATGTCTGGAGTAGACTTCCAAAGGTGGAGCTAAACATTGTATAAGCATTTCACCCACTGAATGTTCTGTGTTAGACATAATGGGAATAGTAGCAGAAATCTCTTCGAACTACAAGGACTTGCCACCTTCAGAAAAATGATGAGTCTGCTCAAAGAATGTGACATCACCTAATATATAACGTTTATGAGAGATTGGATTATAGCATTTGTATTCTCATTGGGCATGTGAGTATCCAAAGAAGATATATTTGATGGCCTTGGGTTTAAACGTGTCAAGAACATGATTTGACTGATGTACAAAATACACACAACTGAACACTTTGGGAGGAACAAAAGACATAATAATATTAGGACATAAAATAAAAAAAAAGGGATTTACATTTAAAATAGATGATTAATATATCCTATTTTATTAAATGGTATGTTATTAAGATTGCATCACTCCAAAACATTTTTGGAACATTCATATTTAATAACAATGCCCTAGCAACTTCAAATGAATGTCGGTTCATACTTTCAACTATGCTATTTTGTTGTGGCGTGTGTGTACTCGAGGTTTTATGAATAATGCCATGAGATGAAAGATATTGATTAAATTCATGAGATACATATTCCCTCACATTACCTGAACGTAGAATACATACCTCAGCATTGAATTGTGTTTGCACTTGCATATGAAATCCTTAAAACAAGAAAATGCTTCAGGGCGATCTTCCATGTAATGTAAGAATAATCGTCCACAAAAATAATAAAGTACTTGAAATCAAATAAACTAGTGGTACGAACAAGACTCTAAAAATCATAACGTACTTACGAGAAAGGACAATCACTCTTTTGTCTACAAGAGGTGGAAATGAGCCTCTATGATGCCATGCTTACCTCACAAGCTTCATACTCTTAACTTAAACACGTAAGAAGACTTTTTCAATTACTTAAAGAAGGATGAATATGATCAAGTCTGTAATGCCATCGATGAGGTGAGATATTTGTCCGGGTGTAGCTCCACTTATTCTACTAATAAGATAGTAAAGATCATTCCCTTTATGTGTCCATCAATCATCCTCCTCGTCCTTAGATCCTGAAATTTACGTTAGAAATTACAAAATGTAACAGAACAATTCAATGATTTGGTTAGCTTACTTATTGACGACAAACTTGGAATATATAATATTGATGATAGTGGAAGAGATGGAGTAGGATTAGCAATACCCAATCCAAACACATGGGTTATAGTGCCGTCAGCTAATGTTATAGAGGAAATAGGAGTATACTCATCTAACTAAGATAAAACACTTATGTTACCAATCATATGGGTCCAAAGCTCTAGAATTAGTAACCCAAGGAACATTTTCAAAGGAAGCAAGATATATCATACTTAATTGAACAAGAGTAGCATTGGAAGAGGACATATGGGTGGCAAGATCTTTTAACATTTTGGCATACTCATCCTTATACAACGTTACTATATCACTTGCGGTACTTGATTCGAAATAGGTTGACATGGGCTTGGTGACATAACCCTCAGAACTGTCATCAGAAGATCGAACTTGATTTGCCAAGCTGGCCTATTAGTGAGATCCCAATATGTATCTATGGTTTGTGCTGGGCATTGAGTCGAGTCGGGTCGAGTTAGGGCTGACCCGACTCGACCCGGTTTTGAAATAGACTTGACCTGAACTTGACCTAAATAAGTACCGAGTCTAGCATGCTTGACTCGATCCAAGTCCGGGTCTGGCCTGGACTAATTTGGACCAAGTCTGACCCGGTCACAGGTACCGAGTTGGGTCGGGTTCAGTGCCGAAATTGTAGCCTCTCCATCAGCTAAACGACATTTCAGATTTGAAACATCTAATCTAGTTTTTGTTTTTGTTTTTTTTTTTATATAAAATGTATGTATGAGTTGGGTTTTGGATCAAGTTAAGTCAATATCGAGTTGGATTTCAGGTCGGGTCGAGTCAAGTTACTAGGTGACCCGAACTCAACAAGGTTTGGGTTCGGATTGGATGAAGTCTACTCGGTTTAGATCGACTCACCCACTCGGTTCGGGTTGAGTTAGGTCTCAACAATTTAGACGAGTTGAGTCCATTGAGTCAAGTCGTTCCGTGCCCAGCTCTATCTATGGCGTATTTAGAAAGACCATAATGAGAACATTATAAATTACCACAACCAGTGAGATTGCATAAGCAATTATGCGATGCATATGCGAAATGGCTAAGGATTATTACATATGCTAGATTTTGAGAGCGATGGAATACTTTTGTATGTGGGGTCAAGTATGTGATTATGGCATCACATACATACTATGCGATGGGATAATGCCCAATTGTCAATTTTTTTTTTATTTTAAAACCATTGGACCTATTGTTATTATTATTATTATTATTATTATTATTTGCAATTTAACAACCTTTGTGACTCCCCCCCCCCCCCAAAAAAAAGTGTTTTCCACATTCTAATGGTCTTTCTCACTGTCACTCTAAACTCTCCTAAATTCTTAATCTCTCTCTATCTCTCTTATAATCTTATTCTCATTCTCCTTCTTCAAATTCTCCTTCAAGGTTGAAGTTTGAACAAGTGTCAAGTTTCAAGAGTCTTACTCTTTAGTCTCGACTATAATGAAATAGGTTAAAAAAAGTGATGAAATATAACTATAATAAAAAACATGTAATGAGTCACAGGAGTTACAAGTTACAACTATAATGAAATATAATCATGCAATGCAACAAACTAGAATGAGATAGGTCAAAGAAAAAAAAATTCCAAACACTTATAATAATTATAAATATTTTTTAAAATAAAATTTTGGGTTTTTTCCCCCATTTTTTTAAAAGAATTTTTTCAAAAAATAAAAAAAAGCGCAGGGGGCTAAGCGATTGCTTATTTGATTATGCGATGGCATAAGCAGTCAACCTTATGGCATAAAATCGCTTATGCTATTTGACAACATTGCTACTATTATGACCTCCCTAAGCATTTTTACTTCCAAATTGATCTCCCCTCTGAATTTCTACCACCAAATCGTCTGCCACAACCACGACCACCATGCCTTCTTTCATCTCCCCTACTGGATGAAGAAACAAACATCGAGTGATCAGATGTAGATGAATTCTATATATTTATACGAACTGCATGTTGAACATGGGCAAATGTCTCTGTAGTGGATGAAGTTTCTTTACTTCCAAGAATTTGAGATCTCACATGCTTGGATTTAGGACAAAGACCAGAGAGAAATTTGGCAACATGAAATTCCTCTCTCTACTGTCTCATGGTCGTCAAGAGTTATTTTATGTTTAGTTCTTCCCACATATCCTGCAATGTTGAATAATGCCTCAATTTCTTTTTCCCGCAAGAAACACTTCTACCTATGTGACCCATTGTAAATAATTCGCATCGTTAAGTTTGGTTGATGTAATTTGAAGATTGATCGACTTGGATGGAGTTAGAAGACTATTCTTTACATCATTCTTGACATTTAATTTAGAAGAGAAGAACTCAAGCACAAAGGGAATAGCTTGAATTTAAACTTATCCAACAGTTGCTTCAAGAGAGCATAAATCAATGATCACCACCATATATGTATGGACTGATTGATAGTAAACACTAAAAATGGTTCACATTCATTTACAACTTTTGCACACATATTTGATCTTTAAAGCTGGCCATAGATGACTTCTACATGGTTAATCTTCAAATCTAGTTATAGATGCACAATGGCTCACTTTGAACCATTACGATTGGTCGTATGCGTAAGTGGGCCCGAAGTATAGTTAGGGGACACAACTACACAACCTGCAACCCGCCATATTGGTTTTGGACAAAGGCCGTGTTTGTTTTTCCAATTACAACGGTAATTGGCTGGAAATGGGTAATGATTACTTACTCCTATAATTGTGAGGTGACGTCACCTACATTGTACTGCAATGATGAGTTTGCTACCATTGTTTGTTTTACCCATATATCATTGTAAAAATGGTAGTTTTATAAGCTAAAAATGTAATGACTACAATTTCCTTTACCCGTTTCCTTTGCAGGTGTATTTGACTCCCAATTTATGAACTATAATTCTTGTTTAAACAAACACCTTAAAATGATAATGATGGCTCATTTATTTTGCATGACGCAGGAAATTGGAAAACCAAACACGCTCAAAGAGAATAGGTGATTTTTGTAAACCAGCCCCCAAATGATTTAGGATTTCATCTTATAGAAAAAGAAGAAAGGGAAGAGAAAGAAAGGAAAAAAAGACAAGGTACTAGATCAATCCCACTAGGAAACCATGGCCTCTCACATACCTAGCCTCCATTTTTTAATACGGCTTTCATAATAAAAGCATATTTACAAAAATACCCCTCCATACTTTTACATAAGCAAAGCCAATGGGCTTAAACTCTATTCTAACACATATTTTATCCCAATAATTAAAACTCTAATCTAACACATTTTTGCCCAATAATAATGGGAAACCACACATGATATTATCATGGTCAACTAACAGCTGCAATTTTAGTAAAAATAGGAGTGGAAACGTGGAATTAGTTATAACTTATAACTTACAAGATTGTTGACTACGAAGTATCTCAAAATGACTGTTGACATCTTAGGTCGATAATTCATGAGAGTGGATAGATTGTGAAGTATGTTGCCAATAGAATTCAAGTTGGGTGAAATAAGATGTGCCTTGGTAGTTTTATGTGATCATTGTGTACTTGAATGGGAAATTTTTATAGGATAGCTATAAGATCAACCATGGTTTGTGGGACAATTTTGGGCAGTTAAGGCAAGACATGTTCATAAGGTGAGTGCAGCTAAAATGAGGATGTTGAGATGGATGAGTGGCAAGACAAGGAAGTATATAAATTAGAAATGAATGCATTTAAGGGAACTTAGAACCAATAGGTAATAAGATGAGGGCAAGTAGATTTATATGGTTTGGTCAGGTGCAACTAAGACCAAGAATTGTGCCAATTATGAGTGAGTTGGTGCAAATTGAAGGATCCAAGAGGGCAAAGGGAAGGCTCAAAAAGACGCGGGTGGAGATGGTAAGAAAAAAGTTGATGGCCTATGATCCAATTGATGTTATGGCCCTTGGTAGGATGGAATGACTGAACAAGATTTGTGTAGCTGACCCCAGTTAGTTGGGATAAGGCTTAGATGATGATGATGATGATGATGATGATGATGATGAATCAATAGTCTCCAATCAAAAGATTGCTACCATCATACTATCTGTTTCATAATTATCTATTTTTTAATGATAACATCATAAGAATAAAAGCCTTTACAGGTTAAGTAGAGATACCGATGTAAGCTTATTGTTGCTGAGCTTCTACATGTTTCTTACTTCCATGCTTACTAGTTTGGCCTTACTATTGCCTTTTGATTTTTTTAATAGATAAAGAGCTTTTTGTAGTTTCCTTGCAGATAGCTAGTGGATATGCTGATGGAAGTATCAGGATTTGGGATTGCCATAAAGGTACATGTGAGACCACATTGAACGGGCACAAGGGCGCTACGACTGCATTGTGTTACAACAAGCTTGGCTCTTTCCTTGCCTCAGGAAGCAAAGATAATGATATCATCTTATGGGATGTGGTCGGTGAATCTGGACTTTTTCGTCTCCGAGGGCACCGAGATCAGGTATTCTTGTGCAAAATTAACCTATTTTAGTAACATTACATTTGAAAGCTTCAAAATGAAGAATTGTAACAGGATTTATACTTTGTAAATTTTTACCTATTCTTGAAGATGAGTTGCAGGGCACTGAGTGTGAGCAATGTATGGTTTGCTGAGGCACAGGATTCTGTTCATGTTAGACCCAAGGTTCGATGTGCCAGAGCATTGATCAGATTGTCATGATTGGGGTAAAATCTCCCAAATTGGAAGATCCTAACCTTTAATCTTTGGCCTAAAAATAGACGATAATGAAAAAAAAATACATCATCGGTCCATATTCAATGAAAATATGTTAGCAATTGAAGGTTTGAGATCCTCAAATCTGGGATATTTTGGGGCATTCTCCTTCACAATGGTGCCCATCATATTTGGATCACCTGGCCATTAGCTGTGCACGTGGAATCATATGCCTCTAACATGCTATATGCATTCTGAGGCTCCAAACTATATAAAGCATCTTTCTCAAGTTATGACAATTAACAACTTATATCTTGCAGGTCACTGACCTTGTTTTCCTAGATTCTGGCAAGAAGCTTGTCAGCTGCTCAAAGGACAAGTTTCTAAGACTATGGGACCTCGACACACAACATTGCATGCAAATAATCAGTGGTCATCACAGTGAAATTTGGTCCATGGATGTTGACCCAGAGGAGAGATATCTCGTCACTGGGTCAGCGGACCTTGAACTCCGATTTTACAAGGTAAAGCATGAGCTGTATCCAACTGGAATCAATACTATGAATGGTGGAGATACTTCACAAGATAAGTGGGAAGTTTTGAAGCATTTTGGAGAAATCCAGCGGCAAAGCAAGGATAGGGTCGCAACTGTGAGATTTAATAAGTCTGGAAATCTTCTTGCTTGTCAAGTTGCGGGGAAGATAATAGAAATATTCCGTGTTTTGGATGAGGTTGAATCAAAGCGTAAAGCCAAACGACGAATCCAGAGGAAGAGAGAAAAGACCTCTGCAAAAGGGACTGCTGAGGCAACTGAGAATGGTGATACAGATCTTGCATCTCAACAAGAAGTCAGCATTCCCAACACTGTCGTTTCTGATGTTTTTAAATTTCTTCAAGTTCTACGGACAAGCAAGAAAATTTGCTCCTTCTCTTTCTGCCCTACTGTCCCACCAACTAAGGGAACTTTGGCTACTTTAGCATTGTCGCTGAATAATAACTTATTGGAGACTTATTTGGTTCAAGATTGCACAGCTGCTAAAGCACTTGCTATCGATCTTCCAGGACATCGTTCTGATGTTAGAAGTGTAACCCTTAGCTCAGACAATACCCTTTTGATGTCGACCAGCCATAACGCTGTAAAGATTTGGAATCCAAGTACCGGCGCCTGTCTTCGTACCATTGAATCTGGATATGGCTTATGCAGTTCCTTTGTTCCCGGTAACCGATATGCACTTGTTGGAACCAAAAGTGGAGCATTAGAAATTATTGATGTTGGGAGTGGTAGTTGCACAGAAGTATTAGAAGCTCATGCTGGTTCTGTCCGGTCTATTGCATCGATTCCAGATGGAAGTGGTTTTGTCACTGGAAGTGCCGATCACGAAGTTAAGTTCTGGGAGTATCAGCTTATGGAGAAACCTGGTCATGTGAGTTCTTTTTTACCGATCAAGCATCTTCATCTGCTTCTTTCTTTTCCCATTTTAATGATCTTGTTTAACCCTTTAATGATCTTGTTTTAGACCAAAGTTTGGTCATTTCCAGAAATATGATGTATTTTCATCTACGCCTGGTTGGTGTTGTGGGTAAATTCATTGAAGTTGTTTCAAAATTATGATGGTTTTATTCATTCCTTCAAAACTTGTTCGATGCTATTTTCAAATTGTATTTCTAGTGCATTGTTGGAAATTTTGAGGTTTAAACTACTTTCTTTTATAATTATAACCATGTGGCAGAACTATGATCATTTTGGAACCTTTCAACATTCAAAAGAACAAAAAAGAAAGAAAGAAAAGAAAAGAGGAAGAATAATGCAGGGGCATTTTCACATCGGGCTTGAGTGGGGTGGCCTGTGGTATTAATGCAGGGGCATTTTCATACCGGGCTTGAGTGCGGTCACTTGTGGGATGCAGGGGCACACTCGGGATGGGTGCGGCCCACGGAGGAGGTCTCGTGTTTAAGACTCCTCACCCGGGGTGATTAATGCGCATTTCACACCGGGCTCGAGTGGGGTAGCCCGTGGGATGCGGGGACACGCTCGGGGTGGGCGACCCATGTGATTTGGGGCTCACGAAGGGGGTTCGGCCAAGGTCCTAAACCCATGAGATATGGGGCCTGAGCTATGAGATAAATGGATTAATTCGCCATACTCTAACAGTTTGAGCATTTAGAGCAAGCGGTTAATTGTCCTGCATCAGGGATGCAGGGGCATACTCGGGGTGGGTGGCCCGTGTGATGCGGGCCCCACCTGTGTGAGGCGGGTGACTCGTGTGTGGTGGAACCCATGTGACGTGGGGCCCATGAGGGGGGTTTGGCCGAGGTCGTAACCCATGGGATGTGGGGCCTGAGCTATGAGATAAATAGATTGATTCACTATGCTCTATCAGTTCGAGCTTTTAGAGCAAGTGGTTAGTTGTCCCACGTCAAAGTGGTATTAATGCAGGAGGTCTCGTGTTCGATACTCCTCACCAGGAGTGATTAATGCAAAGACATTTTCACACCGGGCTTGAGTGGGGTAGCCTGTGGGATGCAGGGGCACACTCGGGGCGGGCGGTCCGTGTGAGGCGGAACCCATGTGATGTGGGGCCCATGAGGGGGCTGCGGACGAGGTCCTAACCCATGACATGTGGGGCCTGGGCTATGAGATAAAGGGATTGATTCGCCATGCTTTATTAGTTCAAGTTTTTAGAACAAGTGGTTAGTTGTTATGCGTCAAAGAATCATCTGAAAATAATATGCCATTACCTCCTTCCTTGACATTTCTGGATGAGATCAATATTTTTTCTTGATCGGAAGTAGCTGTTTGCTTGGATTGCTTGGTGGAGAGTTTGTTTGATCATTCTTTGTTGAAGTCCTGTTTGAGTGGAGATGGTGATTGGTGTGGAAGTTTGCTCAACCTGGGTAACACAACCAAGCGGATTGGTAATTTTAAGACTTGGCCTATAGACTGTGAGAGGCTGTCAATTTCAATATGGATGTTAGGCATTGTTGTCATGTGCGACCGCATATGCGCATATCCATATGCAGATTGCATATGCGATCATGGCATATGTGATCTGGCACATATGCGATCGCATATGTTGCATATGTGAAATCGCATATTGGCCATGACACATTGAATTTTTATTTTTATTTTTTTGCAAAAAAACAACATTTTGCCTATAAAAAGGCTTCCTATAAAAAGGCTACCAAATCTCCTCCATTCTCAATATTCTCCCTTCAAAACTCTCATACTCTACTTTTCTCTTACATTTCTTAATTACAAGTGGTCTTAATCTCCCTCTCTCTTGTATTTCCTACTTCCAAGTGATCTTAATCTCTCTCTCTCTCTCTCTCTCTCTCTCTCTCTCACATTCCCCTCTCTTGGAAGTTGGAAGATCAAGATTCAAGAATTTTTAAGTTTCAAGGAAGATAGCTTGTTGATTTCTACCATAATAAATAAATAGCTTGTTGATTTTGTTGTTACTTCTTGTTAACTATATTGTTAAATGTGGATGACTTGATGTTTAATTCATTGTTTAATTGATTTTATCTCTCTCAAATGTATTTTAAAAATGTAAAATTAGTTATCTATTAACTTAGAAAAGTTCTCCTCATTTTTTTTTTTGAAAATTTCCCTAATATATATATATATTAATTTTTTATTTTTTTAAATATATATTTTAAATTTGCGATCGCATATGCGATTCGACAACAATGATGTTAGGTTTTTTTACATGGGTGTTTTTGTGGTGAACCGATTGGGTGGGTTTTTCTTAGTATGCTCTTAGTAATGCTTAATGGCGTCTTTCGCTTGTTGCATTTGTCAAGATTTCAAGAGATGAGGGAGAAAATGTACTGTTCTATTTCTTATTACTCTGTTGGGAGGATGTATCGGTATTACAATTTTCAGTCAAGGGTATCAATATGTTCACTTCATAGCTTCAAGGTTGTAGAGATATTCATGTCACTGCTCTGCACATAAATGGTACCGAGTTTTAGTACCTTTTTATTAATTCATTGTTCCTTTTAACTCTAGAGGCAATGTTGAGCAAACCAACGCCGCCAATTCTTTTTTAGGTAGGAGTTGATTCAGCAGACACTACATAGGGTGTGTTTTTTTGAAAGGTAACACTACCAGGGATTAGATCACTCACACGCTACACTGTCTCCACCAGCTCATCTAACAAGCGGGAGACCACTACATAGGGTGTGTTTGGTCCAAGGAATATATTCTCCTTGCTTCCATTCAGAATTAATTTTGATTAGAAGGCAATTGATATTTATGCTGTTTGTTGGAATTTTTGAAAAAGAGTGATTTTGTTTTACACCCTCAAAATAAGGCCATGATAACTTCTCAAAGAATTTAATTTAGAGGCTTAGAGTTTTTTTTTTTTTTTTTTGGAGAATCTATCTTAGATTTTTTACTCTATTTCGTTTCACATTGTTGGATAGTTGGGATTGTATTTGTCCCTCAAGGTGACTTTTGAGAAACATATGCAACAAATGGCGCGGTCCACTTTATGGATGGCCCAGGTCGATAATTGGACCTTTCTGTTGTAATGGATCTAACCATCAGTTTTGTCTTGCCTTTGGTTGGACAGTTATAATCATTCTAGCAAAGTGAGGAATCCAAGTTTTCACCCACATGGTTCGTGTTCTTAATCGAAGCTTGTACCTTATTTTGATCAATTTTGATTGCCCATTTTACTCGCCACTTATCGCATGGTTTGGATCGTTTGCTTGAGGTGATCTGCGGGAGGCATGCTCAATCCAAGCTAATGACACACGAGATAGATCAAACTGATGATTGGTCCTTTGTTGTAATCTATCTAGACCACCTATTATCTTTCCCCACAAATAGATGGTTATGAGTTTTCTATCAAAATGATTCTTGAGTAGATCATTAGCTGTTAAAACTGGTGATCAACCAATCCCGCAATATTGAAGAACGAGGGATTTATTGGCAGGACATTAAAAAAATGAATAATCTAATGCATGGAAAGCATGATTGATGGTCTAATTGATGATTGGACCATTCTTTTATAATTGATCTAGGCTCTGAGCGTGCTTGGCATTGATCAAATGTTTAGAATTGTCTGATCAAGGTGATTCTTAATAGACATAGGCAGTCCAAGGTCTAGACCAATTGGTGGATTGCCTAGACTAATGGTTCGATGTTTTATAAACTCAATTTGAATGGTTTTTTTTTTTTTTTTCCTGCTGTTGATTGGATGGCTAGGATTATCCAATCAAGTGATTCCTAGAGATGCAGGTTGACAAGGTGGCAACTATGATGATTGGGCTTTTGTATTGCAATCAATCTAAACTGTCCATTTTAATTGACTTTGATTGAATGATTATATGTTCAATCAAAGTAACTCTGGAGTGCCAATGGTAATGAAAGATGTGGGCATGATTGATTGTCCAGATCAACGATCATATATTCTATGGAAAATTGTAATAAATATTGATGTTCATTTTATTCACTATTGGTTGGATGATTGGGAACATCTATCAAGGTGATTCTTATTAGACATAAGCAATCCATGGTGAAGACCATTTGCTGGACAACCTAGATTGATGATTGAACCTTTTTGTAATTATTGGTCTAAACCAAATCTGGTTTTGGAGGGGATTCGGTGCCATGATTGTCCTCTTAGCATAGCTTTCCCCAAATAAGCACGAGTTGCTAGTGGGGGGGAGGTCTTTATTTCTTAGTGTTACCCCATCTTGTGCTGTCAAATGGTGTGGGCTCCCCTTACCGTAGAAACTTAAACATGTAAGAGATTGAAGATATCATGGACGTTGTATTCGTATAATTGTTATATTCCTTCATTTAACAGGCCTTTCTTCTTTTCGTTTTCTATTTTTGTATCCAGGATTCTAAGCAATTAACAGTAACAAATTGGAGGACTTTGAAAATGAATGATGATGTTCTTGTGGTCGCTGTTAGTCTTGATTCTAAATACATAGCTATCTCCCTATTGGATTGCACAATCAAGGTTTGTGTTTATTCTTCTTCATTACTTACATGCTCGAATTTTTCCTATCTTTTAACTGATTTCTTGTGTCAACATGATATGAGATTCTACACGATAAAGCTATTTCTTGAGTTCTTGATGTATTCCTATTTTTCATACCATTGGCACTGTAAATAGTTTTTTAACATTAATCAACTCTATTTATTGAATATTCTGTATGTTCTTGTATGAATTGTGGTTCTTCATATATAGTTTCATGCTTCCAACTCCCAAGAACCACATTTTAGTTTTTTCTTTTCCCCTTCTCTACTTGGTCGGATGGGATACATTGCGATCTATCTTGCTAATACATGTTATACATGTGAGGGTCACCATTGTGTCACCAAAGAAAGGTAATCATTCATATAACCTTAAGGAATCTTACGATAAATGATACTATATAAAGATTTTAAGAACTTTTCATAAAAGTGTATCTTTTATCATGCTATAAGTGTATCGTTGGGCAGGACACCATAAAAGTGTATTGATAAGTGTATCTTTCATCTAACTTTCTTTAGTATGCCAAATTGCTAAAAGTGCATCGTTGGACAGTACACCATGAAATTTATCATCATTCTAAGTCTAGTTGGGCAACTCTAAGCATCCCTAATAATAATGCATCTTCTACTCTTGCCATATCGGTCTAAAGGTGACAGCGTACACCCTCACATTTTGGTACTTCGCCTCTGCCCATTTCTTCTTAATCTCATGAGCTGTAGGTGCCTTGAATCTGTTATCTACATCAACCACTACATCTATCACCACTTGCCAATAGGGAGAGTTGGCAACATTTGGAGCTATGTTGTCATATATGAATAGTTTGACTGCGGGTTTCCTTGGTTCCACCAGATCTACATCATTAGCCGTTAAGGGAGCACGTGAAGTCTCTTGTCAGTTGAAAGCACGCTGTAAACCACCAAACATACCCCTGACTCCCACTCCCACCCTTCCCTTATTCATCCCTAGCCCCACTCCCACCACTCTCACCCCTAGTCCCACTCCCACCACGCTCACCCTTAGCCCCACTCCCACTTGTAGCTCTAGCTTCAATCCCACTCACATTCTTAAGCCCCACTCCTACTCCCATTGCTCCCTCACATCACGAACGGGGTCCCTCCAAACTTGCTCCGACGTTCTTCATCTTTATGAGTAGGTGCACGCTCTCTCTCCTTGTTGTCGTCACCTCCCTATTTGAATCCTCACTAAACATTCTCATCATCACCAAGGCCCATATAATTAGGACCAAACACCTTTGCTTGAGCTACATTGAGAGTATCCTTCTTTTTCTTCTTTACGCTAGCTTTTTTCTCCTTCATCTCTTCTAAATTCCACCAGATCATCTACATTACCTCTCTTGGCATGCTTGGACACCCCATGACTTGCTCCTTTTTATGTGCCAAATGCTACTTCACTTGTGTGATTTTTCCAATTATTAATTTGCCACAATAGTTGCATTTTATCGAGTTTCTACTCCCATCCACTCTCTCACAATGCTTCCATACAATATCCTCACTTCCTGGTTGGGCCACAATTTTTTCTTGCTCACAACATGTCACCACAACCCCAAATTACTCTAAAGGAACCAAGCTCCTCACATGCTAAAATATAAACATATAATGTTAGAGCAACATGATGTTAAACAAGTACAAAACAAAAATTTAAAATTAAATTCGGATGAATAGTGCCGACGATATGGGAAACCACTTGAATGCTCCCGAATTTCATACAATCTATTGCATTCATCCCATTGATGCATATCCTTAGGGCTCGTTTGGCCGGGTGGATTAGAAGGGATTGAACGGTATTAAGGTGGATGGCATGGATTTCAAGGTAATGATGGTGATGTCAGTGGATTGTCTTAAGATCCATGGGATTGCTATATCCTGGGATTGCTATATCGAGTTTGTTTGGCACGCCCGGCCAATCCCGGGATTAAACCTTCCCATCCCTTCCAATCCCTCGAACCAAACACGTCCCAGGCAAATTTGAACGGATTAGGGTGGATTGGATGGGATTTAAAGGTAATGATGGTGTTGTCCGTGGATTGTCTTAAGATCCATGGGATTGCTATATCTCGGGATCAGGTCACCCAGTCTGTTTGGCACGCCCGACCAATCCCGGGATTTAACTTCCAATCCCTTCCAATACCATCCAATCCCTTCCAATCCGCCTGGCCAAACGGGCCCTTAAGCATTTGACATTATTTCCCCAAGTAATTATAAGAAAAAAAATGAAATTAAATTCAGATTAATAGTGTTGCCAAAAAAAATAAAATCAAAATTTGTTGAAAATTATGTAAAAAACAACGAAAGTACAACAAAATGAAAAATTAGAAAAAACAATGCCAAATTGGCCATAAATCTAGTAAGATCTGGTCGATATAGTGATGTAATGTAGAATCTAAACATTTCCCGCAAGAAAGAACAAATAGAATTTTTACACGTTTTCAAAATTCCCAAATTTGGCCCCGGAGCTTTGATTCTTCCAAAACGATTTGATTTTATGTTTTAATCTCTAAAGATTGCACAAAGGTGGTCTAAATCACCTTAGAAACTGATGCAGACATCAGTGGTGCACCCTTTAGAGTGTACCAGAGGAGGAGGTGTCATTGAAAGAGTATCGGAGCGGAAGAGTTGATGTGGATGGACGTTGGGTCCATCGGACCCATTTTCTGACGCACTATAAGTGCAGGAGCGGCAAGATCGCACCCTGACCGCAGGCCCATGGGGCGGATTTCACATCCTGTTGTGTGGGTGTTTTAGTTTTTGGCATCTTTTTGTTCTTTTCCCTATTTTCAAGGGCTTTAGTGCACTTTTTTGTTTTTTTCGTGGCTTATATATACATTATGAGAAACCCTATCTTATAGATGGAATGAATGAGAATTCGTATGTTTTCTTCCTCTTTTACTAAAGAGATTAGGGTTTCAGGATTGACCCTTAGGAATTACCCCGATTTCAGATTTTCCTTCTTTCTAAATCTTCGAAGTGCAGGAAAGGGTAAGAATCAATTGTCTTCTTTTATTTGATGCCCTAGAATCCATACTTTCTTTTATCTCGAATCCATCTATTTTTCATCTCTTTCGTTTCTCTCTGGATATTCCCTTTTGGTTTAAATGGAAAAGAGGAATGACTAGTTAGGAGAATCGGATCCAAACTTGACTGTGGACTGACTTATGCTAGATCTGAGATATCCTCATATCCCTATGTCCTCCATATTTTATTGTTTACGTGATTTTATGCTAAGGGGCATGATCCTGACGAAATGATTTCATCTCTGTGTTGAGATTTGCTTAATCTCCTTGATTGAAAATAGTTAGTTGATTAATTTTATTATTTAAATCTCTTCAACCCGATTATACATGCATCTAGGGTTAGGCCATCACATGTCCCTACATCTGAAATGCCCTAAAAAGTTGAAAAAATGAAGAGAAATGTGCAAAAAATCCCTAATAGCATTGGTTTTAATAAAAAAGGAGACATTCTTTGACCGTTATGCCCCGACATTATGGGGACATAACGGTCTCTCACGGTTTTTATTTTTATTTTTTTTTTGAAAAAGGAGTGTTAGTCCCGTGTTGCATAACAGGTATGACTGTTACCATTATGTAATGACCATTATGTAACTGTTTTTTAATACCTTGTCATAAACAAAACAGACACAACCAAACACCTTAGGAGGTATAGGCAGTGTTTTAAATATCGATGATATCGGCCGATATATCTTGTATCCCACCAAAGCGATATGAAACGCACAAGTAGTGCGATATATCCCACATGTTCCATCTAACGAGCATTTTTGAATTTCGATCCTTTTATTTTCTATTAATCATGTTAAATTAGTGTCAATTTGTTACAAATCCATGATTTTCATGTTTTGCATGAAAAATCCTAGATTGGGAGCTTCAATTTCGAGATTTGGAGGAGATGGGCCGAGTTGTGGAAAATTGAAAAAAATAAAAAATTTCCAATTTCTCGAAAATCGTTTGCAATCTGTGTCCAAACATCAAATCAAACATGTATGTAACCTAATCTAGTGATTCTTCTTTTGCTTTTGAATGTATTGCTTGTGTTTCCACACGTCTTCTTACGTTTATAAATTATATGAATAGACATTGAATATATTTGCATCAATTCAGTTAAACAACGCATAGATTAGGACCCCATATAAAGAAAACCTATTATGTGTACTTGTTTTTGGTAATGTTTTGATTTATAAGTGTGTATTGATGTCTTTTTTAACAATCACCGAAGTTTCATTGAAAAATTCAACCAATTTCCCAATGTTTCCCCATGTTTCCAACGAAAAATGATACATTACACGATACAACCGATATATCCCATGCGATAACCAATACCTATCCGTATCCCAAGAACGCGATACGTAACGCGATACCGATATTTCGACCACTGGGTATAGGAAACATGGGTTTATTTGGTTTCAGAACTTGAATAAAAGCTTTCTTAGTAAACACTCGAGAGGGCATACGATTTATTAAATAAGATACCAAAACGACTTAGGTACGTTCATTTCTATAAGGAGAGCACGAGCTACTGCAAAGAGAGAACGGTTTTTCCTCTCCACTTGTTAGATGCAATATGCTCCCCTCCCCTTGTCTGAATGCAAGCCTCTAATTTTTTGCATCAAATCAGGTGATTACTCGTGTCTACTTTTTTGTGAAAATTGGACATTAAACAAAAGTTTGATTGCTTGATTGTGACAATATTATTGTTATAATTTTAAAAGCAATGAATTAATCTTTAACGAAATTTAGTCGAGGAAGCATTGTGTTACATGTGAAAATGACCATAGTTTCCCACCAACAGGGAAATTCTCGTTTCCAATTCATGATGCATAAATACATACATACATATTTGGGGAATGATCACCTAGAGTTAACTCCATGGTGGCCCACACGATGTGTGCATGACATCCAACTTGTCCAGCAAGTGCACCCCACCATGATGATGGGACTCCCAAGAAATCATGCCGATCAAATCATCAGGTGACTAGACAGTAGGGAACAATTGACCACCCAAAAGTCTCAAAGTTCAGTGTGGGCCCCACCGTGGTGTATGCATGCAACTAACCTATACAAGGTCACCCCACCATGAAAATGGGATGCCCCAAAAATTAGGCCAATCCAATCATTAGTCATGCCACACCATGTGACTTTGTATGTTTTTGTGGTTTTCCATTGTTTTTTATGCTGTGGCCCACCTGATGATTGTATCAGCCTAATCTTTAGGTTGGGCAATCATTTGAGGAAACAAATTGAACCAAATTCTAGTATGATGGAACCCTTCTTGATCAATGTAGCCATGGAAGAAACAACAATTGTTTTATGCATAACTAAACTAAAGGATTCATAATCATCCTCGTTGTCATCATTAGACTTGTCCCGTTTATGATTTATGTTTTCTTATGATTGCTTTGCAATACGTGCTGACTACCTAATGTCAATCTTCCTTTATTCAGTCTGGGGACCATCTTGTGTAGGACGGCCTAATCCAACCCTAAATGAATGCGGAATTTAAAAGGGTTAGATTTATGCAAGCATTAACAATAAAAATTCTGGGTTATACAATATGAAACAAGAAGGAACTAGGGAAAATTAAGCAATGATTACGACCATCCATCACAAACACGTTATGCGGACATCAAACCATCCTCACGCCCTATTCCAATCCCTAGAAGTCGAAGACGGAATCGTCTAGCCTTGAAGAAGCAAAAACTCTTTTTTTTTTTTTCATAAATATAACATAGCATTACTTTTGAGGTTTAGGGCAAAACACCCTTATAAATTCAGAATTATATTAAATGACCAAAATATCAATATTTAAAAGAAGTTAAAAAAAAAGAAATTCACAAAAAAATTGTGCACGCACTATCTCAAAACTCAAATAAATAAAATATGCATAAAATAAACTCAAATCCAAGGTGCCTGATGGGCCTTGATGATAGTGCAATGAAGGTAGTCCGCGACGATCCATTGGTCTGATCACACCATCCTCGCAATCCAACGGACCAAATATCTCCTCCAAGCAACTAACACGCATTATGAACATGCATAAGGTCTTTAACCTCTACAGACCTGGCCCGTACCCATCATTTAACTACATTGACACGAGTAACGCATACCTACTGCATTGATATATTTTTAATGGTTTGCTGTCCGCATCAATTCCCCTCGGCTAAGAAGAGCTCGACTTTGGCTAGATAAAACTCTGGTGCCTTTCTAACAAATCTGGATTTAGCCTTTGCAACTCTACTTCCGTTAACCATGTACAGTTGGATGATGGTCTGTTCTTCCACTTTACCAAGTACCTCTGAAATCCACCGTCTCGAGTAGAAACAATTTGCTCATCCACAATTTCTTCAATTTCTTCTCTTTTCTCAGGTATAGTGGGCATGTGTAGGTTGGGAAGAAAATTCAGAAATTGGCCGTTGGTTTGGAATAAAATTAGGGTTTATGGGATGGCTTGAATAAGGCATTAGATCCTGTCTCCACATTGAATGTTGAACTAATCCCCATGCGAGGCGGGAGATCTATCACATACGCATTGGATCCAATCTTTTTCAGAATCTTAAATGGTCAAGCATTGCGTGCTTGTAACTTCTTAACGATACCTTGCAGGAACCGTTCTGGCCTCATCTTGACTATTACATAATCACCCTCGTTAAACTCTTGAATTATATGATGTAAGTCAGTTGAAATTTTGTATTGTTCATTACAAGCATTTATCCGCCTCCTCATCTCTGCATGCAACTCATGAATGTGATGGAAAAAATGCATCGGCCGACTCTAAGGGCCTTTGGGTGACTGACATAGGTAACAAATCTATGGGCGGTCTAGGTTTGTAACCACTAACAATCTCGAATGGACTCATACCCGTAGACCTATTAATTGAATTGCTATATGCAAACTCGGCTGCAAACAAGACTAAGTCCCAAGTTTTAATGTGTTACTAAACAAACATAACTAGTATATTGGACATCCCTATCAGACACTATGGTCTTAGGCAAACCATGTAACCGAACCACCCTTCAAAGAAAATCTTGGCTATGTTGGACGCATTGAGGTTTTTGAACATGGGAGAAAATGGGCCATTTTGGAGAAATGGTCCATGACCACAAAAATGGAATCGTGCTTTTTAATTATCTTGGAATGCCCAAGCACAAAATTCATACTGATGTCTTGCCACGGTGCATGTGGCATAGACAATGGCGTGTACAATCCAATATTTTGCTTCTTCTGTTTTGCCAGTTGACATGTTCGACATTGTTCTAAAATTTCGGCTACGTCTTGGTTGAGACTTGGCCAATAAAATCTATCATCCATTAAGGCGATGGTCTTATCTTGACCAAAATGGTTAGTTATACCTCCAACATGAAGCTCCCAAACGAGGAAATCCCGGAGGGAAGTGCGGGGAATGCAAATTCAGTTTCCTTTAAAAAGGAAGCCATCTTTGAGGACAAACTCACCTGAACTATGCTGGTCACCTAAGAGTGACACGTGTGTTCCCCTAAAATTTGGACACATGGGATACTCGTTTTTAAATTGCTCAAACCTGAAAAGTTTTACACTCAAGGAGTTGAACAACATCACTCTCCTACTAAGGGCATCGACTGGTTTGTTCTCGATCTCGACTTTATGTTTCAGGACAAATGAATATTCCTGAAGAAATGCTACCAACTCGGCATCCCTTGGGTTGAGCTTCTTTTGAGAATTCAAATACCTCAAAGCCTCGTGATCAGAAAACAAGACAAAATCTTGTAGTAGAAGATAATGACGCCAATGACGTAGCGACTGCACTACCACATAAAATTCTTTGTCATAGGTGGAATACCTTTGTTTCACCTCATTCAGTTTCTTATTGAAATAGGCAACTGGATAACCCTCTAGGCTTAGTACTCCTCCTATACCTATGCTTGATACATCACATACTACTTCAAAGACTTTAGAAAAATCTGGAAGACGCATGTCGAGAGCCTCTATCATCTTGCCCTTAATATCTTTGAATGCCTTAGCTGCGGCCTTAGACAATATGAACTCCTCATTTTTATTGCAATCAGTAATGAGAGCCATAATAATGTTAAATCCTCAGATGAATCGACGATAAAATGTGGCTAATCCATGAAAGCTTCTCACATCATGTATATTCTGCAATTCACGCCAATCAACTATGGCTTTGACTTTTTTTTTTTTTTTCGGATCTGTTCGCATCCCTACAGACGACACTATGAACCTTAAGAAGACAACCCCATCAGACATGAATGAACATTTCTTAAGGTTCTCTCATAACCTTTCCGCCCTAAGGACACTATAGACCTGCCTTAAGTGGTCGAGGAGCAGCGCTTTAGTGATACTATATATGAGTATGTCATCAAAATAAGCCACTAAGAACTTCCCCATGAAGGTTCTCAAAACATGGGTTATCACACTGATAAAAGTACTGGGTGCATTAGTCAAGCTAAAGGGCATGACGAACCACTCGTACAACCCATCCTTCGTCTTGAAGGCCGTCTTCCACTCATCTCCTGGGCGTATGCGTATCTGGTGATGCGCTCTTGAGGTATATCTTGGAAAAAATGGACCTGGCCATCATGTCCAACTTATCATCAAGCCTCGGTATCGGAAATCGATACTTGACCGTGATCTTTATTAATGGCTCTACTGTCCGCACACATCCGCCATGTACCATATTTCTTAGGCGTTAATAGTGCTGGTACAGCACACAAACTCATGCTCCCCTAGATGAAACCGATTCGCAGGAGCTCATCTACCCGCCTCTTCAACTCTGCATGCTTTGCAGGGTTCATCCTATAACGAGGAAGGTTCGGTAAAGTAGACTGTGGGACGAGATCAATAGCATGCTGGATGTCTCGCATAGGTGGAAGCTCATTTTGTAAATCCTCGAGGAATATATCACTGTACTCCTCTAGAATTGGGGTCACCTCAGGGGTTAACTCTACATGAACCTCGGGTGTAACTTCTCTAGCCATTAGGGCGTACACTGTAGAATCTTCCCCAGTCTCTTTTGTAAACTCTTTTGCATTTATGATATGCAGAGACTTTGGATTGGATTTCCTCTCTTCTTTTCTTTACTCACTCGTTTTTACATCCCTAGCCTTGTCCGTGGGGCTCTTGGGTGGCAACGGATTAATCTTGATTTTCTTTCCCTCATGCATAAATGTACACACATTCGAGCGACAAAAAATCTTGACATCTCTATTGTATAACCACGGCCTTCCTAGAATGATGTGGCTTACATCCATAGGCAAAACATCACACCATAACATGTCTTTATATGGACTGATTTGGACGGGGAGTAAATATTGCTGGGACACGGGCATAAAAGAGATGTCAACCCAAGAAACCTTGTAGAGTTGAGGGTGTGGGACGGGCTTCAAACCTAAATGAGTGATTGTGCTAACTGAGACCACGTTGGTACAACTACCACTATCCACGATGACTTATTAATTTTGTCGCCGCTCTTGATAAACATGTAGAAAATTGTGCTTCTGCACTAATCATCCCCGTCATCCGCATTTTCATTTAACTCACTTATGACTAAATCTTTTCCGCAAGTCTTTTCTGTGCACTGGTATGCGAAATGACTTGTACCTCCGCACTCATAACATCTCAAGTGACTACCACTGCCAGGATTGACACCAAGGACACCTTTGCCCCTATCATCCTTAGGCTTAGGTGGGGCACTAGCTTGCGCCCTAGGTTGACTTCCAACATTAGGTTTGATTCCCTGGAAACCAGATCTAACATTAGAGTCTCAAGACTCAAAGCATCTCGTGACATGAGCCTTTAGGTAATGCTGTAACTCCTGTACAACTTGGTATGCCTGATCCAAGTCACCCATTGCACGGGTCATAAGCTTACACTGCAGATCCTGCGAAGATCCACCTTGAAACGCGCCAGTGTCACTAAGGGATCCTCCTAGATATCACATCGCATCATGTACTCCTCAAATTTTGCGATGTAATCTACAACCGACATAGATCCTTGGCATAATGCTTGCCACTGATATAGGAGCTTTTGACGATAAGAGATGAAGATATTTTTCCTTTAATAGCTCCATCTCTACCCAATGCGGGATTGAGACACTCTTGATCTCTCGATCCTATGCTCCGTATTTGTCCAAAATAATTTAGCTTGGCCCACAAGCTTCTTCTTCGCAAACCGCACTTGTCAGTTCTCAGACATCTCAAATGATTCGAAATAGTTGTCCATGTCCTCTAACCAATCAAGGAATGCCTTAGGGTCAAGGTGCCCATCAAAACTAGGTGCCTCTATTTTGACACTCTTTAAGATCCTCTCATTGGCATTATAACGGTCTTGATACTCGATTGCGAACTGCAGATTTCGCGCCCCTCTACGACCTCTACCACGATTTCCTACCTGTTCTTCGACTACTCCCCCTACTTAAGACTGATCATCCCCTCCAATGTCAGAGATTTCTCTTAGGGACGCTTCTATCTGGTCCATACGGGTATTCGTGTTCCTAAATTGCACCTCAATGGCGGCCAAATGTCGGTTGATCGTGTTCATCATCTTAGTCAACTGCTCCATGTTCAAGTTCAGGTGTAGACCAAACCCTCTACCAATCTGAGTGGGCATACACTATAAGACTCAACTTAGGTTTCCTAAAACACAACTCTAGGATATTGTTTTGACACAAGACTATGGACACCGATGATCCTAACATCTAGAATGATGCAAATGTGGAAAATTTCAGATCCAGACTCTTAATATGATGCAAATATGAAAATTTCAAATCTAGACTCTAAATATGATGCAAATATGAAAATTTTAGATCTAGATCTATATGGTATGCATGAAATCCTAGAAAACTAAAAATCTAGACTCTTGATAACTCTCGATCGAAGACGACCCAATGCAAGGTCCTAGGCTCTGATACCAAAAATTGGTGTAGGACGGCCTAATCCACCCCTAAATGAATGCGGAATTTAAAAGGGGCAGATTTATGCAAGCATTAACAATAAAAATTTAGCATTATACATCATGAAACAAGAGGAAACTTAGGAAAATTCAGCAATGATCATGGCCATCCATCACAAACACGTTGTATTGAACTTTAAAATTTGAATTTAGTTGGATTCGGCAAAAGATAGGACTTTCATCTCGTAATGTCTGACGATCCAAGTTGATTTTTTAATCTAGGAAATAAGAATTTTCTGAATTGGGAAATCTGAAAAATTCAGAAAAATGGATGTTTCTTTGATTATAGTTGAAATTTAGGGCCATGGGTGATGTGATTTGAAGAAGATCAATATATATATATATATATATATATATATATATGTGTGTGTGTGTGTGTGTGTGTGTGTGTGTGTGTGTGTGGGGATCAAGATCTTCCAAGATCTAATGATTTGGATTGAAAGGAAAATGGATTTGGCTTCTAGATCTAAAGAATTTAGAAGAAAATGAAGAAAAGATATTTAAAGAAGAGAATACCTTGAGAAAAGAAAGGAGAGAGAAGGAGAAGATGAGAAATCACTTCCTTGGACCTCATGTCCTCTTCCAATCATTGGAGGTCGAAGACGGAATTGTCCGGCCTTGAAGAAGCAAAAACTCTATTTTTCATAAACATAACATGGAATTACATTAAATGACCAAAATACTCTTAACTAAAAAAAAGTTTCAAAAAAAAAAAAGAAAAAAAGAAATTTGCACAAAAATTTGTGTGCACATTGTCTCAAAACTCAAAAAATAAAATATGCATAAGATAAATTCAAATTCAAGATGTCCGGTGGGCCTCGACGATAGTGAATGAAGGTGGCCCGCGACGATCCAACGGTCTGATCACACCATCCTCGTAATCCAATAGTCCAAATATCTCCCTTAAGCAACTTACACACGTCACGAATGCATGTGTAAGGTTTTCAACCTCTAGAGACCCGACTCGTACCTGTCATCTAACCACATTGACACGGGTAATGCATGCCTCCTACATACTTTGAATGGTCTGATGTCTGCATCACCATCTTTTTCCTAGCTAAAGGTAATGTCCTTTAATGAGGCTTAACACTTCTTACAATGTGCCAAAATGTATGCATAAAAAATACTATTTCTGAAATATTATTATATAATACAAGGAAAGCACTCGATACAAAGATTTAAAAGCCGCTAGTTGACCACCTTATCTTTCCTATTTTATTGTTTCTGAATTAAATTCGTAATGCTCTTGTCACAAATTGCCGATACTACCCAACAATTACCCCAAAAATTCTCCCAATGACAAGATTTAAAACTCTCATTTAAGATACATACAAAACCTACTCGCCTGCTACTCCTAATTAAACCCCGTCCAAAATTTTCAAAACCATCACAAGTATAGCATTTTGGGCTTTTAAACGCCCGACATCATGTGTGGGTCACCCCCACGATGTCTTACCAATCTTTCTTCAAAAGTTCCTAGACATCTGTTTGTTGATAGACCTCTTAAAGAATGCATTTAAGGTCCTTTTTGTCTCTATATAAGTGGGATCCACTTAGTAAAGACATCCAAAATCCCTGAAATCTACCTGTTAAAGGTCTTTAAAGGTTAAAGCATGTGTATTTCCACTCTTTAAATAAGCCAAGGGTCCTATCATCTCTCTCTCTCTCTCTCTCTCTCTCTCTCTCTCTCTCTCCCCCTCTCCCTCCTTTAAGGGTCCTATCATTTGTCTCTCTCTTCTTTGTGCGCGCGCAAGTGAGTGTGCAGTCCTTTTTGGGCTAGACCTTCCTGGGTGTGGATCTAGCCAAGCCCACCTTGACCTTCATCACCTATTAATGAGGGGGTGGAATCTGGTGGATGGCAACAAGCCAACAACATGTGCACTAGAGGGTCATTAGATCATGGAAACTGGAAGATGAAAAATAACATTTCCTAGACTCTTAGTCATATCTCCCACACATAATTGAATTTTCATGGATTGAAAATGTGTTAGTTCGATTGATTATGTGTTTGTGATTTTGGGTATGATTTCTGGTCTTCCCAAATAGTGTTTGTTTCTTGTATTACATTTAATAAGAACTGGCATGGAACATGTTACTGTGAAGATTGTTGTGCATGTTATTTTCTTGACTTGGTGCTGTTGATTACAGAAGAGGACTCAATGCCTATGGCAATCCATACTGACACGTCTATAAACCCATTTTGTAGGTCTTCTTTTTGGACTCGCTGAAATTTTTTCTTTCCCTATATGGCCACAAGTTGCCTGTGCTTTGCATGGATATTTCATCAGATGGAGATTTGATAGTTAGCGGTTCTGCAGACAAAAATTTGAAGATTTGGGGTTTGGATTTTGGAGATTGTCACAAATCAATTTTTGCTCATGCTGACAGGTCGATTCACCCTCTTTTTTTTTTTTGGTTTAAATAATAGCTTTTAGATGTCAAAGAGAGATGAACTTTATTTCCATATGTGCATGGTGGAAAAAGGTCCGGAATGCTTTGATTGGTTCCCTAGGCGGTGAAATCCACACATCTGAATATGGTGGCCATTTTCTCTTAGGTCCACTGCAGCACTGCCTAACTGATCATGGCATGTTTGAAACGCCTTTTCCCACATGCAGGGGATTGCTGAAGAGAAAGTAACCTACATTTCCAATTCTGATTATTTGTTTCCATGACAGTGTCATGGCAGTGCAATTTGTGCGGAACACACATTACATGCTTAGTGTAGGAAAAGATCGCCTTGTAAAATATTGGGATGCTGATAAATTTGAGCTACTTCTAACACTTGAGGGGCATCATGCTGAAATTTGGTGCCTTGCAATAAGCAATCGCGGTGATTTTATCATCACAGGATCTCATGATCGATCCATCCGTCGTTGGGATCGCACTGAAGAACCCTTTTTCATTGAGGTATTATGAAATTGGATGATTTAGGTAACAGCTATTACTTCATCGATGTCTGTTATAAGACAATGAATTAGAAGGTAAATATGTGGAACCTATTTGATGTGCAGGAAGAGAAAGAACGAAGATTGGATGAGATGTTTGAGTCTGCCTTCGATGATTCATTTGAAAACAGGTATGCACCGAAGGAAGAAGTTCCAGAGGAGGGAGCCGTGGGCTTGGCAGGGAAGAAGTCTCAAGAAACCCTTACTGCAACTGACTTAATAATTGATGCGTTAGTGGCAGCGGAGGAGGAATCAAAACTCATTGACCAACATAAGGTAACTTTCCATATGTTTTTGGCATCATGCATCCAATTTCCATATATATCTTTTGGCATCATCCAAGTTGTTGTTCATGTAATGTTACTGTGGTGGGAATCAAGGAAGTACATGGGTGTCGATAGATACTGTCATGATTTTATAATGAATCAGTCACACCCAAAATTCACACTAGGACTATTTCTTTCTTCCTCATACATTTGTGAGCTTCTTCTTCCTCTTAGAGAACGGGGTGAAACTTCTTTCTTCCTATGTAGAGTTACTTGTGGTTTATAATTAATGAGAAAGTCATTAGTCCAACCAGTTGGATCACAAGGATTGTTGTTAAATGCGATCGCATATGCCCATTTGTGATCGCATATTTGCAAATGGGAAATGAAAAGTAAGAGAGAAACTAAGTTTATGGTTCCTGTTATCCCTATGCTCTATGTTGTGATTTTAACAATTTATAAAACTCCACCTTTCATTGTTCTCTTTGACCTTGACTAGCACCACGTGGGCATCTAAAGCATCAATCATGATCTTGGTCCCCACCTTTCCTCTCTTTTATTTCTGCAAGTTCGACAACATCTTTCTCAAATTCTTGTCCCCAATCTATTGTAAAGATCTTTGTAAGTTTTATTTTAGCCTCATTACTTTTTTAGCAATCTTTTTGGCATTTCTATGCTGTTCTGAAATTTTCTCGTTTTTAATCCCCTGTCAGGTTGTGAAACCTGAACGTTTCTTGCTAATATTTTTTTTGTAAATCATCATTTTGCCACCGTGTTTCCTTATATGAGTGTCTTTTCACTCTAGACACTCCTTATCTTCTACAACTTTCCTAATGCACTCGGTAATCTCATACCACATGACATCAACTTCTTCCTTTATATTCCACTTTCCTTCTTCCATCAATTTTATTATTAAATAACATTGTTTTCTCCTTTTAAATTTTACCACCTCGTTTTTGGACACCTATTTATATCACTCTCTTTTTTCTATTTCTTAAATGTAAACATCCATTACCATTAATTGATGTTGTGTAGTCAAACTCACTCTTGTTATAACGTTGCAGTCCTTACATAGTTATGTTTTGTCTTCTTATGTAGAAAGAAATCCATCTTATGATCCAGTTTTGAAAGTCCTTAAATGTTAATCTCCCTTTTTAGAGTTTGTGTTTTTCTAGAGCTAGATTGTATGCCATGTGAAATTGAGGGTAACATCCCCCATCTCATCACTTCTTTGAAAACCATATCCTCCATGCATGCTCTCGTATCCTCTACTCTCTTTTCCTACATGACCATTTAAGTGTTCTCCTACAAATATCTTCTCTCCATTCGGTATTCTCTGCACTAGTCCACCCATCGCCTCCTAGAATCGTCTCTTGATTCTATCCTTTAACTGTAGCTACAATGCATATGCACTGATAACATTGATTATCTCATCTGCTAACAAATTTTTTGTTAATAAAGTGCTAGTGCTTACTATCTTAACATCTTAAACTTCATGCTTTCAATCCTTGTTTACCACTATACCAACCCCCATTTCTATTATTGTCCTTTCCTATATACCAAAGTTTTTATCTATCAATTTATCTAGTTTTTGCCGCTTTACAATTTGCATCTTGAAATCAAGCTATGTTAATTGACGCAGGACAACTAACCACTTGCTCTAAAGGCTCGAATTGATAGAGCATGGCGAATCAATCCCATTATCTCATAGCCCAGGCCCTACTTCACATGGGTTAGGCCCTCGGCTGAACCCCCTTTGTGGGCCCCACTTCACATGGGTCTCACCTCACATGAGCCACTCGCCTCACATAGGCCGCCCACCCCAAGTGTGCCCCCGCTTCACACAGGCCATCCACTTGAGCTTGGTGTGAAAATGCCCCTGCATTAATCACCCCCGGTGAGCAGTCTTGAGCACTGAGACCTCCCACTTTGATACCACTTTTGACGCAGGATTATTAACCACTTGTTTTAAAAGCTCGAACTGATAGAGCGTGGCAAATCAATTCCTTTATCTCATAGCCTGGGCCTCACTTCACATGGGTTAGGTCTTCGACCGAACCCCCCTCGTGGGCACCACTTCACATGGGCCCACTTCACACGGGTCTCTCCTCACATGAGCCACTTGTCTCACATAGGTTGCCCACCCCGAGTGTGCCCTCGCTTCACACAGGCCACCCCGATACCAAATTTGATGTAAGACCAATGTATGAAGCCAAATAATGAGTGAGATCAATCAACAAAATTAAATTAATTAATAAAAATCACAAATCATGCGAACATCACCACAAATTTCAAGATTCTAAGAAGAATTTATACATAGTTCAAAGCAGTGTTCGAATTATCTCCGATATTATCTTTATCTCCAGCTCAGCGATACCGATAACACTAGTAGCGATACCAATAATGCTAGTAGTATAAGAAATTCAAGGTATTATCAATGTATCGCTAATGTATCAATATCGTTAATGTAATCCTCAATATTTTCAAATATGTAAATTATAGGTGTCGCTTGTATTGCCAATGCATTAATATTGCCAATATTTTCAACTATGTAAATTCTAAGTAATGCTTGTATTATAAGTATATTGACGATATTTCAATAACATCGCCAACGTATTGATATCATTAAATTTTTGTTTATTACAAAAAAAAAAAACAAAAACAAAAAATTATTCCAAAGTTTTTTTCATGGCCACATGGTTGTATGTAGTGTTCAACTTGTCATTGATAATATCTCGATATTATCGATATCGCAACATGCGAGATATTGAGGCCACAATCTTTCGTTTCCTTTCCAATTGTTAAATATCATGTGTTGTTGATATTTTACAATATCGATGGATGTTCGGATGGAAGGCTGGATGGTTAAATAGGCCAAAGGGGATGGTTGGATTGATTTCTTACAACAACGCATGCTTTTAAGGCCCCATTAAATGGAAACTTGTTATGTATGCATTCTTTTTGCAATATTTTAATTTTTAAATATGCAAATATGTACATTTTAACATCTCTTGAAGTTTCGCTAAAGATTCCACCGTTTTCCTATGTTTCCCCCTGCATTTCCGATTATCAACGATATTATTGGCGATATCGATATTGTTTTCATATCCCTAGCTAGCGAAACTTGTAGCGATACCGATACTTCGAACATTGGTTCAAAGCTAAGTTATCAAGTATCGTCCTATATGATCATTAAATATGGAAAGCTAGGATCTAATGGATGTAGGGACATCCAAATAGCATAGGGTTAGCTTTAATTCAAAGAGGAAAACCTAATACTACCTAGGGTTTGCTAAATCAAGATAAGGGTAAGTCTACAGTTAGGGAAATTTGGGGAAGAATGAGATTATGGCTTAATTGTTCCAATTGGATGGGAAAATTTTGGGGATTTGGGTTGTAATTAAAAGGAACTAGGGTTTGGATGATTGGGTGTTAGGTAATTGAAGTGAATTAAGGGAATTAGGGTTTGGGGAATTTGAGAACTTAGGGTTTGGGTTTAAGTCTAGGATTAAGAGGGTTTTGATGGGGAATCAAAAGGAAAACAAAAGGAGGGTGGCCGTACGGACCAACCCACGAGGTCCACACGTTTGGTCGTACAGTCACATGTGTGAGACCTTAATAACCGAAAGAAAGAAATGGAATTTTGAGAGAACACCAAAATACATATGATTATGAACACACACACACACACACACACACACACTTATAATAAAAGAGAAAATAGATTGTCTGTCATGGATGACTCAACACATTCTTCAACAATTAGAAAAACTCTACTTCTTTCCCAAAATTTTCACTGATTTTGTTTCTTAGTGTGTTTAACAACTCCAGTCTGGTTGTTTCACATCAAGACATGAATTGGATGGAGAAATCATGATGCAAGAGCAGATTTGGGTAGAAACCCCGAAGAAATTTGTTTTTTTTTTTTTTTTTTTTTTTTTTTTTTGCAACAGATTAGCAAGAAATGTAGTAGAAATCCATATCTTTGCATGTATCAAATGCATTAACATGTATTTTAAGCAAGAGATTTTGATTTCGACATTGAAAAATGGAATAAATAGGGGAATCCAAATTTCTTTCATTTTCACCCTTTAAAATTGAAATATAAGTGAGTTAAAAAAATAGTTTCTTATATGTACCGCCTTTCCTTTTAGCTATATTGTAAATATCCCCTTTCCTCTTTGGTATTTGTAAATAGCTCTCTTTCTTCTATCATACCATTGCAATTTCTTTTTGAAGGGTAACAAGCAAAAAAGGGAGGGAGGGGTGCAACACAGGGACTTCCTAGGAGGTCACCTATCCTAGCACTATTGATCAAGCATATCATTACGAATTACCCCTATGGTTAATTTAAGTGATGAAAAAAAAGTAAAGGCATTAACAAACATTAGAAAGAAGACAATTTCACCGTTCTCCATAAAAGGGCATGTGAAATGGAAGTAAGTGTTCTGTTTTAAAAGGAATGTGGAGAGAAGGGAGGGAGGGAAGGTCTGACCGAGAGGTTTCATGTGCTTGAACTGAACTGAAAATTAGGCTAGGTACACCTGATCCTGCAGATGATCCTTCTCTTGGTGCATTTAAAAAAAAAGGAAACCTTCAACCTAAAATGAATTATGAAAGTGGTATGTTGAGGTAGACTTTCTGCATGGGACAGGTATTAGCAGAAAGAAAGAGACTCATTTTCCTTTCCATGAGATATGGTAGTTAGCCTTGTGGTTAAATGTTTAGTTTTTCCATGTATACAGGGAAGCTAATTCTGTAGCTGAAAGGCCTATTACTCATCACTTTGTGTTAGGAATTTGTTCCTGATCCTATATTTTCGTTATTATTATTATTTTAATTTTTTTTTTTTTTTTTAAATAAAATTCTGTTATACATAAAAGAGAAGTCTTGTCTACATTGTTTTTTCAACTTCTTCATAAGGCCATAGATCTCTATAACATTGAGTGCTGCTTAGTTGTGTTATTTTTGACAGGTTGGGTAGTAGTAGTAGTGGAGCTCTCTTATTATGCTCCCTTTTGGGCTACTTAGTCTCGTATGGAACCAACATAAGACAGTAGTAGGCTGCTAGGTAACAGCTGGTGACAGATGACCCTGGATGGAAATTGAGTGCACTGAATGGACTCTCTCGACAGATAACTTCATATAGTAATAGATTCATATACCTGCATCATAAATAGTTTATTCAGATGCCAATGAACTACTTACAGAAACATAAAACAAACCTTATAATATGAGGTACCTCTAGCTTTCAAATGTTTGCATTTCTACATGTGTAATTGCCTTGTTGGATGTTCAGGAGGACAAACGAAGTGGAAGAACAACAGACCTCCAACCAAATGTTATGATGCTTGGGCTTTCTCCATCTGATTATGTTCTCCGTGCAATTTCCAATGTTCACACGAATGACCTGGAACAAACATTACTGGTACGATGTGCATTTTCCTTGCCCTTCATTTCTCATTTTATAGACCTTATATTGAGTTGATTGGGGTTCTTGAGGACCAATGTTTGAATTATTGGCGAGAAATCGATAGTATCACTGATATTATCAGTGTCACCGGACCTGCGACACTAAAACCCCAATAATTCGTTTCTCTTTTGGATGTCGCTGATATTATTTTTGATATTATCGGCGAGATATTCGGATCACTGGCCAAATCAGCCAACTACCTTGTAGATTTCAATAAAATAGGCAAAAAAAAAATGCGGTGTTTTTGGCGACATTAGGCGACAACCCTCTTACCATTCCAGAAATCTGGAAAAAAATTATAGAAAAAAAAATTCTCTCTTACCACTTTACTCAAGATCTGCCTCAAGGAGTGGCCTTCGGCTGGATTTGGTTGGCCAATTGCAGTCAACAACACTGGATCTTTCACAAGTAAGAAAGACCTAAAATCCCTTTTTTCCTTCTAATAGAATTGCTTTGAAAGGAAACTAGGTTTCCGCCTAGGTTTATGGGATTTGAAAAAAATATGAATTTGTGAAGAGATTTTTGGGAGTTTTAATGGAAAAAGCATCGAAATCGCCATTGCGGTTTGCGGGTTTACCAGAAAAGAGGACTCTTTTGTTGAACTCTCTCGGCCTCTCCCATCACTTAAGAGAGTGGATTTGGTGCGACTCCGGCTGCAGTGAAGATGGTTTGGCCCTTACGATAGGGCCCAATTTGATGCATGTATTGCATATCCATTTTGTCCATATGTTTTGCTAGATCATTCTATGGCATGTGGAAAAAAGTGAATTGGATTAAAATCTCAGGTAGACCATACTCTAAGAAAGTGTGCTATTTGAACCTCCACCATTAAAAACTTCCCAAGGCCCATCGTAATGTTTCTTTAATGTTTATTTGTCATCCAACCTGTTTATAAGGTCATATGAACGTGGATGAAAGTAAAATAATAAATATCAGGTTGATCCAAAACTTTTGTGACCCATTAGAAAGTTTTAATGGGCAATCACCACTGTTTCCTACGGCATGGCCCACTTGGGATTTGAATATGATTTGTTTTTGGTATCATACCCTAAAATGATTTTACAAAATGTATGGATGGTGTGGATATACAATAAATACACCAAGGTGGGCCCCACCATAAGTGTCGCGCTGTCTTAGGTCAGGCTAGGCCGCACCTAATCCTCTACCTTTAAAAGTAAACCAATGATGGGGGAGTCCGTAGATCCCACCTCGATGTATGTATTGCGTATCCACGTTGTCCATTTGCTTTTGTAGCTTATTTTAGGGCATGGTCCAAAAAATGAAACAGATACAAGTTTCAAGTGGATCACACTACAAGAAACAGTGGTCATTGATCTCCTACCATCAAAAACTTCCTAGGGTCCATGATAATGTTTATTAACCATCCAACCTGTTGATAAAATTCATATAGACTTGGAAGGACGGAAAAAAAAAAAAACAAATATCAGCTTGATCTGTAATTTTTGTGGCACACAGTTTTTATTGGTTAATAACCACTATTTCGTCTTAAGTGGTCCACGTCTACCTAAAATTTGTATATACTTCATTTTTATGACAATCCCTAAAATCATGTGGCAAAACAGATGGACAACATGGATATACCATGCATACATTGAGGTGGGCTCTACTGTCGAGGTCCCACTCACATGGCTGGTTCTCTGTCACAGCCGAGCGTGGATTGGGTACTACCCCCACCAAGACCTAGCTAGAGACAGACTGTCCTATCAGGGGCACCGTGTGGCCCGCCGTTATGATGCGTTTCATCCGCACCGTCCATCCATTCTTTTTAGTTGATGAGCCCACAAATGAGGTAGATCAAATACTCCAGTGGACCACACCACAAGAAACAATAGGGATTGAATGCCTACTGCTGAAAACCTCTTGGGAGCCACAAAAGTTTTGGATCAATATGATATTTATGTTTTCCCTCCATACAGATCTATGCAACCCTATGAAGTATGAACATGTTGGATGATAAATAAACATCACAGCGGGCCCTAGGAAGGTTTCAATGGTTGGGGTCATTGTCACCACTGCTTCTTGTATTGTGGTTCACTTGAGCTTTGATCTGCATTATTTTTGGGTTAATGCCCAAAAGTGATCTTTCAAAATGGATGGACGACTTGGATAAAACACATCATTGTGGGCCCCTCAAAGCCCCTGCAATAACCACCCGTCTTTAGTTAGGTCCTAGTTTGGGTAGTACCAAATTCGTGCCCGTCACAATAAGTCCTGCTTCTTACGGGACCAACATTTGCGCGCTTCCAGTCGGTGGGGACACCGTGATGTTTATGAGAAATTCACTCTGTCTATCCGTTTTTCCATAGTATATTAGGGCATGAGCTCAAAAATCCGGCAGATCCAAAGCTTAAGTAGACCACACAACATGAAATAATGAGGATGAAACGTCCACCGTTGAAACATTGTTGGGGCTAGAAAAGTTTGTCCTTTTGGAAAGGGCGAGCAATTTTTTATGTATTCAGTTCATCCCAGTAGGAATGACCCTATGAATAGTATGGATGGGATATAAACGTCACGGTGGCCCCCTTTGAACGGTCATTCGTAGCGAGGTGGCTACTGCCTACTGGACAATGCTATATGGGCCCCACTATGATGTATGTGTTTTATCCACACCATCCATCTATTTTCCTAGGCAATTTTAGGGCATGAGCCCAAAAATGAGACAAATCCAAATCTCAAATGCACCACACCACAAGAAAATAGTGGTGATTGAACACCTACCATTAAAAACTTCCTAAGGCTCCAATGTAATGTTTATTTTCCATTCAACCTGTTGGTAAGGTCACATAAACCTGGATGAAGGGAAAACCTAGGCAAAGTTGCTGGCTTTCGGCTGTTCTCATTGCTGAGTGAGGTATCAGCTTCATCTAAGACTTTTGTAGCCCTAAGAAGTTTTCAATGGTGGGAATTCAATCCCAACCATGTGGTTCACCTGAGATTTGGACCTGCCTCATTTTTAAGACTATGCCCTAAAATGATCTTGCAAAAAGGGTGGACGGCATGGATATACAACATATGCATCGAGGTGAGCTCCACAGTTAGGGCCTCACCCTGTTATTTTTTACCCTTGCCTCATCTAATCCGTGTTGTTTAAAGACTCTGATTGCATGGGTGCCCCCTACCACATTACCGTATCATGCTTGTCTCGATGCTCGGTGTTGCATCTTAAATAATGATCTAAACCATTCATGTTCTAAATGATTTCTTACGTCAACACATGCTTTTTGTGCTCCCATTAAATGAAAACTTATTATGTAATGCAATCTATTTTTTTTTTTTGTAATTTTTTATTCACACACACACACACACACATATATATATATATATATATATAGGCATGTCTTGAAGTTTCACTGAGAAATTCCATTGTTTTCCCCATGTTTCCTCCATTTCCCCCAAATTTCCGGTTATCGGCGGTATTATCGATGATAAAGATATTATATCTTTATCTCCGGCCAACGAAACTTGTAGTGATACTGACAACTCGAACACTGTTGAGGACAATACTTTCCATCTTGCTCAAATATTGTAGATAGTTGTAGGCAACATAGTGGCCAGAAACTTGTTTCCCCTTGCAAACACTGGTGTTTGTAGTATTGGTATCATTACATGTATCGTTGGCTAGGGATACAAAAACATGTATTGATATAGCCAATACTCGGAAATGTATCGTTGATTGAGGAAACATTGGGGAAAATGGTGGAATTTCTCAATGAAAACTTCAGGAGATGCTAAAATATATATTTGCATATTTAGGAATCAATTAATTGCAAAAAAGATGCATGATAAGTTCTCCTCTAATGTGAGCCTAAAAGCATGTAACGCTGACTTAGGGAAACAATGATGAAACATGGGAATGGGAAAATTGGTGGAATTTCTCAAGATGCATATAATAAGTTTCCCTTTAATGGGGGCCTAAAAACATGTATCATTGAGTTAGGAAAAAACAAGGGAAACATGGGGAAAATGGTATATTCATCCATCGAACCATCCATTCATGTATGCATGCACGTACATACATACAAACATACATGCATGACCATCCATCCAATCAACCATCCATTCATGCACTCGCACATACTTACGAGCATTCATGCATGACCATCCATCCAATCAACCATCCATTGATGCACTCACACATACATACAGTGACACTTGAATATATACTCACATGCATGATCCATCCATCCATGCATGGATATTTAGACTGAGTGAAAGATACCTCGTTTCGACACTAAGGTCTTGGTATCGATCCCTAATGGGGGTGGCTAATAGTGAAGTGTGAACTGACAGTGGGGGTGTACTAACAAGCTAACAAAAAAAAAAAAAAGGGTATTCTGTAACGGTAACGGTGCCCCCCCCCCCAAAAACAGCTGTTACAGTCTCTCTCTCTTTTCTATTGAAAAAACCCAGAAAAACCTGTATCAGCCCCGTAATGGGCCGTTACGGGGCCATTACAGCCTTTACAGGGGACGTCGGCCGTTACGGGGGTTGTAATGGCCTTTATGGGTCATTTTTTCTGTAACGGCCGATACGACCCCATAACGTGTAACGGTTGCCACCGTTACCTTTACGTAACGGCCTTTATGGCCCCGTAATGGCCTTTACGGCACACCATGATACACATCCATGCATGCATCCATCCATCCATCCATCTGCCCGTCCAACCATCCATCTATGCATACATCCATCCATCCATGCATGCATGCATGCATACCTATACACACATACAAACATGCATTTCATCATCCCACTTCCCACATTTTTATCTCTCAAGTAGGTAAGAAATGAGGGATGGAGGGAAGGAGGCTAGTCAACTTGCATCACAAGCACTTCCATCATAGCTGTTGCCACTGCATTATCACCACTGATGTTAGTGCCTTCCTGTAGCTGTAAATTGAACTTGTATCACAATCTGCCATTGTAACTTTTGCTACTGGATCATCACCAGAGAAGTTGGTGCTTACTGTACCAGTAAATTTCAGAAGCCAACACTATATCTAGCATTTGTCAATACTTTTTAAATAGTAGGAAACAACATAATAATTTGATACTTTTTGCTAATAAGGAGGTCTTTTTGGTTTTGTTTTGTTTACTTGTTTTTATTTTTTTCAGTCTCTACCATTCTCCGATGCCTTGAAGCTTATGTTTTACTTGAAGGATTGGACATCCAATCCTGATAAGGTGGGTTAGTCCCATATGTGATTTGTTATTTGCATTCACATTTTGTTCATTTAATCTTCATCCTTTTTCATTTTTGTAATCTGATATAATTATTTGTGAATCAGTATCTGCATGCATTTAGTTTCTTGATGCTGCATGACTTACCAGTAGTAATGATTGGAATTGTTCAGTGGATATTTATTTTTCCTATGCGTAAGTAACTTCCTTTGATCTGATTCAAAGGGTTTTGTGTATCCTTGATTTTTTGGACAAATTTTGGTTGTTCTCTAGTATATCATGCATATCCATCAAGAGATGACATGCATAAGGCTCGAATAGTAGAGCACTCTATTGTTTATGAGTTGCTGGTAATTGGAACATTTTGCAAGGAGCATGTGAAATCATTGAGCTTGAGGGACAAGAATCTACACTAATACTCCCATGGTTCAGGCTGATGATGGGTTATTGAGAAAGCAAGGCAATGCGTAATCAGCATGACTATTAAATTTAGCACCAGATGTATTTGCATTTGCATTTGCTCCACTAAGCAAGAGTATGAATAAACCTTAATGAAAAAAGGGAAGAAGGCTGGGTCTGAGTATGCTATAAGTAACATAAAACTCTCTCTCTCTCTCTCTCTCTATCTCTCTCTCTCAGTTAGAAAACATGAAAAAATGGATAATTCTCCTGAAACTACAAAAAATAGGATTTATAACTGTTATAGTGTCTTAGTTAGGAATGGTTGGTGAGAGCTGACTGGCTATTATAGCGATGATGGTGATAATAGTTATGGAAGTATTGTTCATTCTACTTCATTAGATTGTAGACACCCCACCCAGGATGAGAGAGATTACTTTGCCAAAATCTAATCAAACTAAAAAATTGGCCTTCGATTCACCTGAAGAAGCATTGCAAACTTGAACGGGTTGGACAAAGAACATCCCTAGGGCCTCCTGGAACCAGCCAACGGTTCGGATATGCAAAAGGGTATCGGCGGGAAGCTGATTCTCATTGGCCACCGGTTTACCTGGACCTGCTAGCTGGCACCTGGCGCATTATGTGGTCGTAACGCACCCCCCCCCCCCCCCCCACCAATTTGTAACCGTAATGGCCATTACTCCCCGTAACGGCCATTATTGACCCATAACAGTCAGGGCGTAACGGTCAGAAAACGACTTTTTTTTATTATTATTATTTTTTTTAAGCTCTGATTTTCACATTTGTTGATACTTCTCTTCCAAATTCTTTTTAAACCTATTACAAATTCCGACCACTCTTAGCTTGAAATTAAGGATCAAAACAAGTTATATTAAGGATTTCGTTGATTCGAAGCTCTGTGGGCCATTTTTCGAAAATTCTTCAAAAATAGGTATTTATACATTTTTTTTTTTTCAATGTATTGTTGTTTTAATGGTAGAATATGATGTGTTAATCAAATAGAACATATTAATGTTCATTTAACAAATTATGGTAGTGATTATGATGCAGGACATGAAATGTAAATATGATATGCAAGATTTCAGGCTTAGATCATACCATTCAGAAACAATTACACAAATTCCACATCCCACATGAAAATCCAAATGTTCAATTAAAGGGGAATTTATGCGGGTCCAGGCCTACACATGATAGGGCTGAATCAATAAAAATTATGAAGCAAACGGTACTCAAAGATAAGAAATAATCCTTCACACATACATAGTAATCAGTCCCTAATCCAAGGGATTCACCAGTTTCAAATCAAGGAACCTTAGGGAAAGAAAAGGGGCATATAAGTTAGGAAAAACGTAATCTAGGCCTAGGTTTCATGAAAAAAAAAGGCTATGAGAGGATAAAAGAGGATAAAAACCTGAACCAAAAGACGATCCCGCGTATGGATAGCGGGCTTGGGGCGCTCCGTCGAAGTTTCAACTCGCCACGGCTGAAATCTAGAAAACTCTTTGTAATGAAGAACTCCGATGCAACAGAAGGACGAATTCGAAGTATGGATGGTGGGGGAAGATGAAAAAAAAAGATAATGGGGGATGGGGATGAATCGGGGTCGATGTGGCTTCGCACCACTGTAGTTAGCCCTTCGAAAAGGGAGGGCTTCGCACCCACTTTTGAGTTCTTCCAGAACTCACGAAGAGAGCAGAAAACTAAAGCAGGAATTTTTATTAAACTTCAATGAATCAAAAGAACTACAAGGGGTGCCTATTTATAGGGAGAGCCTTATACCCAAAAACTCGCACCATGTGCGACACCTATTACTTGGCGATGAAGTAAACTAAAATAAAAACCAAACACAGAAATCTAAAGCGTTCACAATGTTCTAAATAATAACAATAAGCAAAACCTAAAAAATGAAATCAATCCGACGAGTGGGCCACGATCATGAGATCCCATGATGGGCTTTTCTTGACTATCGGGCCCACTTTTCTGAATCAAAACTTGTCTTCTAGCTAGGAGGCCCTCCCTGGACGTCGTCATCGAGCCAGATCGATGATGGGATCCTCTTTCTCGCGTACATACGTGCGTAGGGGTGGTGGTGTGCGGCGTGCGTGTGCACGATGTCCTCATCAACTCTCCTCGGTTGCGAAGATTTCGCCACTGGCGAAATAAAACTCCTGAATCGCTTCTCAGGATGTCAGGATCAAGTCGCTGGAGCTCCGCCTCAGTGAGCCATGTGCTGTCTGAAGCTGGACGTGACTTCCATTTAACAAGGTACTTCTGAAACCCGCCATCCGACGTAGAAATTATCTCATGGTCCAGGATATCCTTTATTTCCTCTCTTGGGGTGTGAATGCTAGGTATGGGAGGTAGAGGCTGGGATGAAAGGTCGGGAAGAGGCCATGGATCAAAGGTTAAGTCTGGAAAATTAGGACGGGTGGGCGAAGGGCCGGACAAAGTATCAGTGGGTCCCTGAAAAGTAACTAGATCCTCTACATTGAATGTGGAACTAATTCCCATGGAGGTTGGAAGATCTACCTCATACACATTGAGACCGTTTCACTTTATAATTTTGAAGGGTCCAGCGCTACGCGCGTGTAACTTACGAACGGCCCCTGGAGGGTACCGCTCGGGCCTGATGCGGACCATCACAGAGTCTCCAATATTGAACTCTTTGAAACGTCTATGTTGGTCTGCAGAAAATTTGTATTGCTCATTACTAGTAGTGATCTTTCGCCTGATTTCTTGATGCAATGAATGTATGTGATATGCAAAAGACTCTGCAGACTCTGATGGCCTATGGGATAATGACATGGGGATAAGATCAATAGGCTTCCTAGGCTTGTAACCAGTAACGACTTCAAAAGGACTTAAACCTGTGGACCTATTGACAGAACTATTGTATGCAAACTCGGCTATGGGTAGTACGGCGTCCCACGTCCTGGTATGCTCCCCTACTAAACATCGAAGTAAACTCCCTAGGCTTCTATTAACCACCTCAGTCTGGCCATCGGTCTGAGGGTGGTAGGCAGAAGAAAATTGGAGCCTAGTATTCATCATGTGCCATAGTGTCTTCCAAAAGTAACTCATGAATCTTACGTCACGGTCAGACACTATGGTTTTTGGTAACCCATGCAGTTTGACAACCTCACTAAAGAACAGCTTGGCAACATGAGAGGCGTCGGAGGTCTTAGAACAAGGAACGAAGTGGGCCATTTTGGAGAAACGGTCCACGACAACAAATATGGAGTCATGCTTTCGAATAGTCTTGGGAAGTCCAAGCACGAAGTCCATACTGATGTCCTGCCAAGGGATGAAGGGGACTGGCAAAGGTGTATATAATCCTGTATTCTGTTTCCTCTGCTTTGCCAGTTGACAAGTACGACATTGCCCTATAATTTTGGCCACATCCCGCTTGAGGCTTGGCCAATGAAATTTATCCTCCACTAGGGCAATGGTCTTGTCATGACCTAAATGACCCGCGACCCTCCCTGAATGTAACTCCCAGACAAGAAAATTGCGAAGGGAGGTGCGTGGTATGCACAAGCGGTCACTTCTAAATAAATATCCGTCCAGAATCAAATACTCATTGTTAGCTCCTGACGGACTCTCTAATAAAAACGTATATACAACCCCAAAATCTGGACACAAAATACTCTTCTTTGATGCGCTCAAGGCCCGTAACTTCAACGCTCATGGAGTTGAGTAATACGACTTGACGACTCAACGCGTCAGCAGGCTTATTCTCTACACCGGCCTTGTGCTTAAGCACAAAAGTGTACTCTTGAAGGAATTGAACCCACTTGGCGTGCCTGGGGCTTAATTTCTTCTGAGAGTTCAAGTATTTTAAGGCCCCGTGATCTGAGAACAAGACGAATTCTTGCGGTAATAGGTAATGTCGCTAATGGCGCAGTGTTTGCACTACCGCATAGAATTCCTTGTCATAGGTGGAATATCTCTGCTTCGCCTCGTTCAGTTTCTCACTAAAAAAGGTGACAGGGTGCCCTTCCTGGCTAAGTACTCCTCCTATGCCGACTCCTGACGCGTCACATGCGACTTCAAAGGCTTTTGAAAAATCTGGAAGTCGCGTGACTGGAGCTTCGGTCATCTTGACCTTTATCTCCTTGAAGGCCTTCGAGGCGGCCTTTGTCCATTGAAACTCTCCCTTTTTTATGTAGTCCGTGATGGGAGCCACAATGGAACTGAAGTCTCGAATGAACCGCCTATAAAAAGTGGCTAAGCCATGAAAGCTGCGCACCTTATGAATATTGCGGGGTTCAGGCCAATTAACGATGGCCTTGACCTTCTCGGGATCCGCCGATACGCCCTCAGCTGACACAATAAAACCTAAGAAAATCACACTACTAGACAAGAATGCGCACTTCTTTAGGTTGACGTATAACTTCTCGGCCCTAAGGATCCCGCAAACTTGCCTCAAATGGTTGAGGTGTTGCTCCTTAGTCATGCTATAAATCAAGATATCATCAAAGTATACGACTAGGAACTTTCCCATGAAGGGTCTCAACACTTGGGTCATCACACGCATGAAAGTGCTTGGGGCATTAGTTAACCCAAAAGGCATAACTAGCCACTCATATAGCCCATCCTTCGTCTTGAAGGTCGTCTTCCACTCATCACCAGGGCGTATACAGATTTGGTGATACCCACTTTTGAGGTCAATTTTTGAGAAGATAAGCATTGGCCATCATATCTAGCATGTCATCAAGACGCGGTATGGGAAATCGATACTTGATTGTGATTTTGTTGATGGCCCTACTATCAACACACATCCTCCATGTGCCATCCTTCTTAGGTGTAAGAAGGGCGGGCACGACACACGGACTCATGCTCTCTCGAATGAAACCCTTCTCTAGGAGTTCATCAATCTGCCTCTTCAACTCAGCGTGCTCCTTCGGGTTCATTCTGTAATGCGGGAGGTTTGGTAGAGTTGCCCCAGGGATTAAATCAATGGCATGCTGTATATCCCTCATAGGGGGAAGCTCATTCGGTAAATCATCAGGAAAGACATCACGAAACTCATGTACTACCTGAATGGCCTCAGTGGGTAACTCTACGCTAGTCTCTTGTACACTCTCCCTAGCCACAAGGGCGTATATCATCAAGTCCACCTCCATTTCACGCTCAAAGTCTTTGGCATTCAAAATATGGAGCGGTTTGAACTTGGACTTGAACTCCTTCACTTCTTTTGGGCCGCTCACACTACTCTGTGTGGTGAACTCTTTTCCAGTTGTATTCTTGGGTGGTAGAGGATTTAACTTGACCTTCTTGTCCTCAAACCAGAATGTACACACATTTGAACGACCAAATATGATAACATCCCTGTCATAGAGCTACGGCCTACCCAGAATGATATGGCCCACATCCATAGGAACAACATCACACCAAATTGTGTCCTTATAAGATCCGAATTGAATAGGGACAAGACAGCAGTGCGAGACTAGAATGGATGTCTCATTAACCCAGGAGACTCTATAGGGTTGAGGATGGGCTTCCAACTTCAAGCCCAAACGACTCACAGTGCTAGTCAATGCCACGTTGGCACAACTACCACTATCCACGATCATCTTACAGTTCTTTTCCCCACATTTCGCATAAGTGTAGAAGATCGTGTTGCGGCGCCACTCATCAGTGTTCTTGGCTTGAGCCAGGGCGCAACGCACAATTGCGAGGGTCACGGACTCTTATGCTCCCTCTTCCTCATCAGTAGGGGTTCCGACTGGCTCATATTCCTCCTCCTCACTATCACTCTCTGGGGGCACTACTTCTACTTGCCCATCAATAAGGAGTACTTTGATGCCCTCTCTGGTGCCGCACTGGTGAGCAAAATAACCAAACCCCTGACACCTAAAACACCTAGTGGCCCCACTTCCACGTGAATTAGACCCGACAATCTCTTTACCCTTATCATCCTTAGGTCTGGGCTGAACATTAGGAGAAGGTTTGTTTTGGAATCCCGTGTTAGGTCTAGCCCCAGAGGGGTTGGCCTTAGTACCGGATTCGCGAAAGTCAAACCGCCTTCCCACAGATGCTTTAAGGTATTGCTCAACATCTAACACTACTTGGTACAACTGTTCGATAGTGTCTATGTCTTTGGCGAGCAATTCTCTCCTAATGTCAGGACGGAGACCCGTTTTAAAACGAGCAAGGGTGAGTACAGGGTCCTCATCAACCTCACAACGGGTCAAGTACTCTTCGAATTTCTCAATATAGTCAACAACACTCATGGAACCCTGTCGAAGAGATTGCCACTCCTCAATCAACCGCAGGCGATAAAAAAAAGGGAGGTACTTCTCTTTAAGTGTTTCTTTCATTTCGCCCCAATGGACTATTGGGAGTTCCCTCGCTCTTTCTTTCTTTCGCTCAACCGTCGCCCAAAACCTCTTTGCTTGACTCACAAGCTTCATCTTGGCGAATTGGACTCGTCGAGCATCCGACATATCATACCACTCAAAATAGTGGTCCATATCCGCCAACCAATCTAAAAAAGCTTTAGGGTCTAAGTGGCCATCAAAAGTAGGGGCATCTACTCTAACTCCCTTTAGGAGTTGCGCATCTGGGTCATATTGGTCATGATATCCCTCACGGGGCGGGTGCACAGGTGCGCGCCCATGACCAACTCCTTGGCCGCCTCCATTCCTTTGTCTAATCTCCTGACCACCTGCTTGAGAATGGGCATCTTCCCCAATGGTGGGGTTTGTCTTGAGGGAGGCCTCTATTTGAGTAACGCGATCATCAAATTGGTTAAGGCGTTGATCCATGCGTTGTTCCAAGCGCTTAGACATAGACTTAAACTGCTGGGTTAACTTGGCCATTGATTCTTGTAGTTGCTCCATGTTTAGAGTAGGGTGCAAACCAAAACCGCGACCCGTTCGTGTGGGCATACACAGGCTAACTCAACCTAAGGACCTGCTATGGCAACTATATGCATCTCAAAAAAATCTAAATGACCCTATGAGACTCTATATGAAGGCGATAACACACCGCTACTAAAATTCAGCTATATATGATGGACTGAATGCACGACAGACTCAAATAAACTAAACCCTAAATATGTGGTGAATTCCCCTACAAGAACCCTAGGCTCTGATACTAAATTTGATGCAGGACATGAAATGTAAATATGATATGCAAGATTTCAGGCTTAGATCATACCATTCAGAAACAATTACACAAATTCCACATCCCACATGAAAATCCAAATGTTCAATTAAAGGGGAATTTATGCGGGTCCGGGCCTACACATGATAGGGTTGGATCAATAAAAATTATGAAGCAAACGATACTCAAAGATAAGAAATAATCCTTCACACATACATAGTAATGGTCCCTAATCCAAGGGATTCACCAGTTTCAAATCAAGGAACCTTAGGGAAAGAAAAGGGCATATAAGTTTAGGAAAACGTAATCTAGGCCTAGGTTTCATGAAAAAAAGGCTATGAGAGGATAAAAGAGGATAAAAACTCGAACAAAAAGACGATCCCGCGTATGGATAGCGGGCTTGGGGCGCTCCGTCGAAGTTTCAACTCGCCTACGGTGAAATCGGAAACTTTTGTAATGAAGAACTCCGATACAAATGAAGGACGAATTCAAGTATGGATGGTGGGAGAAGATGAAAAAAAAGATGATGGGGGATGGGGATGAATCGGGGTCGATGTGGCAGCACCACGGTAGTTAGCCCTTCGAAAAGGAGGCTTCGCACCACTTTTGAGTTCTTCCGAGAACTCACGAAGAGAGCAGAAAACTAAAGCAAGAATTTTTATTAAACTTCAATGAATCAAAAAAACTACAAGGGGTGCCTATTTATAGGGAGAGCCCTATACCCAAAAACTCGCACCATGTGCGACACCTATTACTTGGCGATGAAGTAAATTAAAATAAAAACCAAACACAGAAATCTAAAGCGTTCACAATGTTCTAAATAATAACAATAAGCAAAACCTAAAAAATGAAATCAATCCGACGAGTGGGCCACGATCATGAGATCCCATGATGGGCTTTTCTTGACTATCGGGCCCACTTTTCTGAACCAAAACTTGTCTTCTAGCTAGGAGGCCCTCCCTGGACGTCGTCATCGAGCCAGATCGATGATGGGATCCTCCTTCTGCGTACATACGTGCGTAGGGGTGGTGGTGTGCGGCCGTGCGTGTGCACGATGTCCTCATCAGATTATATATATATAATATTTTATTTTTTCTATTTTCGCACTATATTCGGCCAATTTTTAAAAATTACGAAAATAATTTTTTTTTTCAATGTATTTCTGTTTTAATGGTAGAATATTATGTGTTAATCATAGTAGAATATATTAATGTTCATTTAACAGATTATGGTAGTGATTATATATATATATATATATATATTCCTATTTTTACACTATTTTCAGCCAATTTTTTAAAATTGCGAAAAATCATTTTTTTTCCCCAATGTATTGCTGTTTTAATGGTAGAATATTATGTGGTAATCATAGTAGAACATATTAATGTTCATTTAATAGATTATGGTAGTGATTTTATATTTTTTTTCTATTTTCGGCCAATTCTTTAAAATTACGAAAAATCATTTTTTTCCAAAATAGAATAAATTATGAAAAATAATTGCAAACACCTACACATGTAAGATATTTTGATATTAAATTCATTCTAATATATCTATCATTGATATTAGATAGTTAAAAAAAATTAAATATATGAGTTTTGCAGTCAAATCCAGGTTGTCTGGTTTATAAATTCATTAGATAGTCTGATACAACTTTTCACCAAAGATTGGACTGTTACACCACCATAAAAATGTTCCAAATTATAAATGAATGCATAGTTGAATTATTTAGAATATTCCGTATTTAATAGATATTTTCCATAATTTTTTGACAAAATAAAAAAAATTGCACCGTTATACACCTCGTATCGGTCGATACAGGGCGTATCCATATCGGTAACGGTGGGCACCATTACACCCACCGATACCGCAATGGAACACCTTGATCAACAAAAAGAAAGAGGAAGAACCAAGGATTGTGGGCGCATGCTCCGTGGCATTCACATGTAAACATCTTAATATCTTGAACTGAGACTATCAAATCATTAAACATAAGTCTAATGTTTCATATTCTATTGAGATTGTTCACTGTGATATATTACTTATCTACCTATATGTCTATCTGTCTACTCTATATATGCAATTATGCATGCATGTGTGCCAAATTAAACTGTCCATGTCGTGGACCCTATTCAGATAGGTCGTAAACCAAAAGTTACACTGATTTCATATACTAAATTCCTAACTGGACAATTGGACATTTAGTTTATGGTTGAAGTGTAAAGCACTCACTGGTCCAAATTCAGCAAACAAATCTTACAGCCTAATTTTTAAGTAATGACCTATCCATGGTAGGTATGACAGTTGGACAGTTTACTTCTGAGTTTTGTATGTGATGTATACAATTTCTGAGTGCCAGCGTATCAACTATCATGATTAGAGTGACAGTAGCAAGTAACTTTCATCCTCTTCTTCTTTGAACCTGATGGATATTCTTCTTCTCGATGGATCCTGGGACCCGTCATGAGGATCACAGTTTGACCCAATTATAACAGTGGTTGGACCTGTTTGGGGACTGCCCATAATAACAGGTTGGGGCAATTGACTAATTGAAAATATATGGGGTACATCGCCTTGCTCACACTGATATGTACCTTCATGAAGCTGACATCAACCAAGTTGTGGACAGGCTGTCCTCAAACAGTGAGTGGAATAACCTGTCACTGTACTCAAACAGTGCACTGCTGCCCAGCTGGGAGTTTGTGTGCATGGGTGTGCAGATTTGAGGTGCATTGGTATATATTTGGGTGTTGCTAGCAGGCACACATGTCATCGGCATACACTAGTGTCTGTATCTACCCATGTATTTGCACATGCCGCATTGCATGTCTAGGTCCTTCAGGTATCCATTGCTGCATTTGCATCTGTGTTTGCATGTGCTTGTGTCCTTGTGCATTTTAATGTCTGTCCTGGTAATTTTTCAAACAACAAGAATTCCTTCAGTGCATATGAAAAATGAAACTTTTCTGTCATTGGAGCTATTGAGTGGTTAGTGGGAGGAAACATTTCAACTTTGTCTATACTCTTCAGAAGTCCAAAATGCATGGATGCCATATATTGCTGCTAATATTAATTGGTGTTAGCAGTGGACATGCTATTCACTGATGAAGTTCAGTCACTTGCTGACACTGCATTGGAACTGTGCAGGTCGAGCTTGTGTGTAGGGTCGCTACTGTGCTTCTGCAGACTCATCATAACCAATTGATTACTACTCCTGCCGCAAGATCTGTCTTGACTATTCTCAAGGATATCCTTTATAAAAAAGTCAAGGTAACCCTTCATTTTACTTATTTATTTGTTTAATCTTCTGTGAGTAAGCTGGTATCGAACTCACAACCTAGATCATCATCCAATTGAGCTACACGCACATGCCCTCATTTATGACATTATGTTTTGAACTTTAAAATCTTGTAAGAAAAATTCAAATATGACTGCCTCTAGTTTCCAGACCTGGTTGTGCATGTGTGGAACTTCCTTGGTGCCTACGTGCTCACGTATTGCTGTTCATTGTCTTTGAAATCCAGTTTTCCAATTCAGGAGGGTCCAACTTATCTAGAGTATGCATTTGACATTCAGAAGTGAGCTTCCTTTAGGGTGTTTTTCCTTGCCATGTTACCTAAGGAGGTCATTCATTGGATTTGTGGCAGTGGATAATGGATATTCTGTTCTGTCATTTTGGTGATTGTCTTGCACAGTCCAGATGCTGGTTCCCATTTATTGTGCTTCTTCTAATTTACACTGGAATTTTTTTTTTTAATTTTATTTTTTTTATTTTTACGATAATGCTCGAATGCTGGATTTTTTTTCCCTGATAATTGAGGATCTGGTAGCTTTGAGCTTTGCATTAATTTATCAGCATTCAATGGTTTACTAATGATGGGCCAACTGAAAAGTTGTAATGATTCTCTGTTGAATTGATGGAAACGTATCAAGACAAAAATTAAACTCCGAGTGATGAGGACATCCGAGCATCATACCGGAGGGCTGCGCTAGTCTCCTTATGGCTAGACGACCATTATATAGGGCCTACTTGGTCCAATTCACATTCCTAGCCATGTTGAAAACTCTACGTGCATGTTCGTGCATCTTTGAAGATCTTATGTAACGCTCTCAAAATCAGGGGTCGAGCAGGAGCCCAACTCCCGAGTTCCAATGCATCACTTATGCAACATAGAAAGTGATGATTTAATGTTGTTCGGGTTAGTGCATTTAAACATGAGTGGGATTATACCAAAACAACATATCATATTCCAGAGACAGTTAAATTTCGCAAGCGGAAGACTGTGATAGATATATATATAAAGTATATAAGTGGTAGTGCGTCTCTGACTCTCTGGAGTATAATCATGTTCCAGGTTAAACAATTACATGTATCATTTCAAATTACAAAACATCAAAAGGTGTAGGTCCGTCTACATCATGAAATCCCTGTAGCCCCGACGATCAAATGCGGCCTACACGAACCCGCCTGAATATTGCATATACGAAAACTCCTTATCGACATCAAAATCAGGCTCTGCTTCATAAGCCGCGCTGTCATCCGCAACTAAGAGTCTGGTTGGTGTTTTAAAACACCGTCCCAGAGTGGGAGTGAGTGATCAACTCAGTGGATCTATAAGACAAAGGTTAACATGTTATCAATTCAGTCAAGCAGTAATGATAACGTAGTACAACAATCATGTCCTATATTACTCTTGTTAATGCAAGCATGGTATGTGATAATGATGCATACCCTCGCTTACACTCCCTCAGCGACTTCATTTCATGTTCGCATATGACATCCTCCCGTAACGTGCGCTTCCTCGCCAAAGCACATGCAATGTGGTGCATGATCGTGTTAGCCAATGCTTAATTAGGTTTATTCATACAGCAGGATTGGGAAGCTAAGATATCTCCCTTATATCACTTCTCAAACAATGATCCATCTAGGGTCGTCAATCCTAGTTAGTCTCATACGATAGGCAGTTCCAGGTCGCTACAGAGAGGCTCGTCACCATTAGCGCAAGCCTGGTTTATACTTGAAGTTACTACAGAGAGGCTCGTTGCCTTAGCGTAGTCCTAGTATATACTCGAGGTCACTACGTGCTCGTCACCTGATCGTAGGCCGACACAGTGTCCCATACCACCGTATTCGGCTCATGAGTTGGTTTGCTTACTGGACACTACGGGGAGGCTCGTCGCCCCAGCGTAGGCCGACAACTCGACCACGGTGTCCCATACCACCATGCCCGGCTCATGAGTCTTAGCGGATTGAGGTACCAAGGTTAAACGGGCTTTGCACTGGTGAGTTCAGTACCTTAGATTCAAGCAGTAGCGTCCATACATGGTGAACATACATTGGGCCAATCGGGTTACTTGACAAGCTCGACTAGTACGAGCGTACATTGAATTAGTCGACTTGGAGCGCATACGCACCCCTCGTGGCCTAACCACTGTCGGTAATCACCGTGCGACTCGGATTCATCAGACGTATCCATCGTGGCTAAAACAGCTTGGCCACCGATAGTGAACCATTACCAATTGCCTGGACTACATTGTAGTCCCAATCACACTTCAAGCATTGGCATTCACATGTGATAGTCAAAGACAACATGTGATAACCAATTTCAGTATCCATCTCGTTTAAGCATTTCAGGTACACATGTTATCATACATAGGCATTCCATACATAAATCACGTAGTAGTAAGATAGAGTACATAAAGGAAACTGTAACTATAGATGAGGGAGTAGAGAATCCTATCTCCACACCCTCATTAAATACATCACATAAAGCATTTTCTCATTCAGGCATTTTATCAAACACTTAGACCACATATTACATACATGTAATAAGTTAGTCAAAACACATATTATAGCAAATCCTTCCACAAAGGAGTTGCCACGCATACAACAATCATGTATTTGCAATTAATAATCATGGAATGCACAAATCATAATTCCACATTCATTCAAACATTTCAACAAACACTTGGAATGCATTAAAAACAACATAGTTTACATATATGCGTAACATACGGGAAACATCGTATCTAAGCAGATGTGATAGCAATCAAATTAGTCATAAATCATTAACTGACATTGAAAGCCTTGAAAACCATAACCTAAACGTTTATAGTCCACACCTTTCCCCGGTAAACTCATAATGAACTCAGTTTGAACACTAAGTCCTCGTCTATGGCACATCGGCAACCTATAGTATGAAATAGGTTAGCCACATCATCATTTACTCTATTTGAAACCCTAAAACAGATTAGGGTTAGGTTTCCTTACCCAATAATGGAGTCGGTATCGCCGGTATAGCGACACAGAAGCAGTAGTTAAGCACGTGGAGTGGCGGGATTGAATCCCGTGAACGATCTCCAACTCTCGCTCACACTCTCTCTTTCCTTCTCTCTTTGCTCTCTTCTCTTTCCTAGGGTTTGCAAATTCGTATATGAAGGGAGAGAGGGTTTAAGGCCCTTATATAGGCCCAAAACTGATAGGAATGGCCCTAGGGCCATGGTATACTTAGGTTATAGCCAAATAGTGGTTGTTTCGGTCCAACAGAGCACATCTGGAGGCTCCTTTTTTGCATACGGTTTGGGAAAAGTTCCTTGATATTGGATCTAGGTCAGGTTAAGGTTTCGGTCCGATCGGATTTACGGATCGACCGCGGAGGATTAGTTTCAATTCAACGGTCACCGACACTCGATTAGGGCCACAAGTACACTGACATGTGTATGGAATTTTTCCTGATTTGAGGGTGAAATTGGGTTAGATTCTGACGGTCTGAAACCTTAGTTTTGGCCTGCAAGCGAACGACCGAATTCACTTAAATCTGAGTTATTTTTAAAGGATATTCGCGTTTCTCACACACTTCACCTTGGGCTCAAGTTGTGCGTTTCTGGATACTATCTGGATTTGATTCCCGAGATAGTTGTCAAGCCCAATAAAGCGGTCATAACCGTATAGTTTCGTGGTAATCGGACTTTCGACGTGCGGTCTAGGTTTGATACGGAGTTTCAATGTGCTCCTGAGAGCAACTGAGTTTAGAGGTTGATCCTAGATTTCAGGGTAATATAGTGTGATTGATTCTACAAGTTTTGGGTCTTGCAGATCGTATTTAAAGTGATCTAAGCTAATTTCACACATAATCTCGTTTAACACTTAGTTAATTCTCGTCTAATTTTTAAAGGATTTGGTCTTGAGTGATTTCTGCCTGAGGTGGAACTCAGATCTTTGTACGGATTTTTCCGAGACGTTACAATCTACCCCCCTTAAAGAAAAATTTCGCCCTCGAAATTAGTACCTTTTCGTATTCCTCGAGAATCTGAGGGTAATTCTTACGGACCTCGGCCTCTGTCTCCCAAGTAGCCTCTTCCTCGGTGTGATGCGTCCATAATACCTTCACGTGTGACTGTACGACCACATGTGCGATACCCTAGGTTGACCGTACGAATAACTCTTCAATCCCTTGATTTTCCCTTGCTTCCCCCCATTAAAACCCATTGATTCCCCATCCCTACTCTACATATTAAATCTAAACCTAACCTTAGATTCGCTAATTCCCCAATTTCCCCAAAACTTCAAACTCAAATCTCTAATTTTCTTAATTGACCCAAAATTCCTAACTTTCATTCATCCAATACCTTAATTCCCCTCTACTAATACCTAAATCTGTCAATCCCCTTAACCAATTCACCCAATTTAGCCCTAATTTCATATTTTCCCCAAATTCTTAAAAACCATAATTCCAAAATTCCCAATTCCCACGAACACTAATTTTTTAAATTTCATATTTTCCCCTTCCTAACCCTAATCATAGAACCTACAAGTCAGTCCCTTAAATGTGAAACGTGCCTATGCTAAATTAGAAGTTATATTCTTCCATCGGGACTAGTTTTAATTGATTTATGTGCTTTCTTCGCACGAGGGCACGTGATTTAGGTTAAATTAGATTTTATTTTCTATTGTTTACTCTTAATTACATGGTGGGTTAGCTTCTTTTGTTGATTAAATTACTTTATGGACTCTTTCATAATCTCTACGTTGCATGGTAGCATTAAATCATGTGTCCTGCATCATCCAGTGCATTAGTGACCTGGGCCCAGTGTTCGAGTTGTCGGTATCACTACAAGTTTCGCTGGTCAGAGATAAAGATATAATATCGTTATCTCCGATAACCGGAAATGCAGGAAAAAAGGGGGAAACATGGAAAAAATGGTGGAATTTTTCAGTGAAACTTCAGGACATACATGAATACACATATTTACATATTCAGGAATAAAAAAAATTGCAAAAAAAATACATTACATAATAAGTTTTCATTTAATGGGACAAAAAAAACATGTGATGCCATAAAAAATCACTTTAATAACAACCAAAATGAGTTTATATATTACAAATGCAGCTGGCATACAGTAATTAAGACGTGTAAAAGTGAATGAACTCAAAGATGCCAAATCAAGGATGGATTGGATTATCCAATCAGTGTAGTTTTATGCATGATAGAGATGTACGTCACAAATCCACTCCTACCATCTGTTTTGAAAGGCCACAATAGGATAATGTTCTAAAAGTTAGGTAGATTTAAAAATCTGATGGTGGGCCATACCACTATTTTTAATGGTGGGCATTTAATCACCACTGTTTCCCTTAGTGTGGTCCACCTGAGATGCAAATCTGTCTCATTTTGGACTTATGCCTTAAAATTATCTATCAAAATAAATGGACGACATTGATAAAATATTTATCATTATGATGGCCCCATAGAGCATCGACCCATCAATCCAAAGATACAAACAAGTGACACATGCGCACCATATAAATCAGTATGCTTATCGTACTGAGTCAACTATGTGGGGCCCATTGTGATTTATGTATTTTATCCACCCCATCCATCCATTTTACAAGATAATTTGAAGGCTTGATCCCAAAGATGAAGCATATCCAATGCTCAAATGGACCACACCACAGGAAACAATGTGAATTGAACATGCCTACCGTTGAAAAATCATTAGGGGCCACAAAAGTTTTGGATTCATGTCATTTTTGTATTTTAACTTCATCCATCTCTGTGTGATCTTATGAACAACTTGGATGACAAATAAATACCATTGTGGGCCATAGCTCTTAGGATGGTTTCAACTTGGATGACAAATAAACCTCCTTGGTCCACCATGATGTTTATATACATTCAAACAGTTCATGGTCCCATTCCTGCTGGGATGAATTGAAAATAATAATAAATAAATAAATAATAGCCCCGACCTACTAACTCCCACCCACTTAGTGGTGCAAGGGGAGTAGAGTGGATTATCTGCAACACTTATGGTGGGGCCCACCTTGATATATTTATTGTATATCCATCTTGTTCATCTATTTTAAAAATCAATTTAGAGTATAATTTAAAAAATGAAGCAGATTCAAATCTTTGGTGGACCTTTACATAAGAAATAGAGGTGATAGACCATTAAAACCTTCTCATGGGTTACAGAAGTTTTGGACCAACCTAATATTTGTTCTTTTCTATATAAAGGATTACGAGACCTTATCAAAGGGTTGGATGACAAATAAACGTTACAAAAACATAAAAACATTAATGTAGGCTCAAAGAAGTTTTTAATGGTGGAGGTTCAACCACCACTCTTTCTTAAAATATGGCTCAGCTTAGATATCGATATGATTCATTTTTTGGGCTAGTGTCTTATAATGATCTGAAAAAACCTATGGACGGCGTACATAAAAAATAAATACATCAATGTGGGCCCCACCGTGAGAGATGCACCACTGTTTGTAAAGCCCCGTAATTGCACGAGTTTATTATCGAAAAGGGAGCTTTCATCTTGGCTGGTGTACCAAGTATTTGGGTGTATTGATGTTAGCAAGTTCTGTGGGTCCCATCATGAGGTATGTGTTATATCCAAACCGTCCATTCATTTTATGAGCTCGTATTAAGGCTTGAGTTGAAAAATAAGATAGATATAAAGATCAAGTGGACCACACCGCAAAAAGCAGTGGGGGATTGAACGTATACCATTGAAACCTTTTTGGGGGTCACATAAGTTTTGGATCAATATTATATGTGTTTTTCCTCTTAATCCAGGTATTTTTGACCTCATGAACAGATTGGATTGAAAATAAACTTTATGGTGGGCCCTACGAATGTTTTAACGGTGAAAATCATTACCCACTGCTATTTCTAGTGTGGTCCATTTGAGATTTGGCTATGATTTATTTTTTGATTCGTGCTCTAAAATTATTTTGAAAAATGAATGAACGGTATGGATGTAATAAATACATCATTTTGGGGCCCATTTAACTTTGATATCCTTTGAACCGTTCATACAACTCGGAGCTCGAGGAGCTTCAGCGCTCGTCATCGCATGACACGTACCCACATTGGCAGTCTGCTTGCTTCCCTTTCGTCTCAATCTTCAACGAAAAAGCTTTCATCGTTTTTTCCGCCCAAAAAAAAATCCCTAATATCTTTCCCCAAATTTCTCTCTTTTTCAAATACCAACCCAAATCCCCTTCAACCTCGCCGAAATTGGGTTTCTTTCAAACATATTCTTTTCAAAGAAAAAAAAGAAGAGATTTCTTACCTCTGAAAATCCGGCGCCATCAACCGTGATTGGCCCACCAAATCCATCCGAAAGCCACTCCCGCGGGCAGATTTTGAGAAAAAAATGGTAAGAGATTTTTTTTTTTCTATATCTGTTTTGTTTTTTTTTTTTTAAAAAAAAAAAAAAAAATAATAGGGAGAGTTGTCGTTAATATATATTTTTTCCCGATAAAATCGAAAATATCGCCGATATTTCGTCGACATTAGGAAGAGAAACAAATTTTTGGTGTTTCGGTGTCGCCGGTCCAGTGACACCGATAATATTATCGATTTTTCGTCGACAATGGAAACACTGCCTGGGCCTTCTATTCAAAGTGATGTTAGTTATGGGTTTTGAATTTGGAAGAGATTGGAGGGTGATACTGAGTTGCGTAACGGCCCTTCTAAAGATTCCACAAGGTGGATACTTTGAAGTTCAATGCGGAAGTTTAACTTGGACAATATCTTGGCAATCTCTGAAATATGAGCTTGGGCATGGTTGTTAGGAATGGTAAGGGATAAGTTAAATTGGCTTTCTCGGGATATGTGATGTAGGACAGATGGTCTAACCTAGAATGATGTGCTGAAACTAAATAATGGATTAATTAAAGCAATCAAAACACAAAATGAAACTACTCTATCTCAAAGTTAAAGAATCCAAGTAACAAAACATGTTTCAGTTCATAGCTGTTAACAATTTTGCAATGCAAATCTAACAAAATATGAATCGATTAAGATCTATGGAAAGTAGAACTTCCATCTAGCATAGTGATTACTCTCAATTCAAAGAGAGTCACTTGTCTTAGTTAGGATTTTGGTGGGTTAGGGTTAAATTTGAGGATTAGGAAATTGGGGAATTTGATTAGGGGGTGTTTGGCTCATGGGATTGGGAAGGATTAGGTGGGATGGGATTCAAAAAGCATAATTATTACACATGGCAGGGTTTGTCCCCTGATACCATGGGATAAGCTTAATTCCATGCTATGTTTGTAATACAGTGGTACATTGAATGGATATACCCACCATCATTTGAAACTATTGAGAATAACACGTGTTATATCCAAACCGTTCATCTGTTTTGTAACCTCAATTTATGGCATGGGCCTAAAAATGAGGCAGATCCAAAACTTATGTGGCCCTAAAGGAGTTTTCAATGGTAGGTATTCAATCCTCACTACTTTGTATGGTGGGGTCCACTTGAGCTTTAGATCTACCTGATTTTTTGGCCCATGCTCTAAATTGATGTCGAAAAATGGGTGGACGGTGTGGATATAGCCCACACATCATGGTGGGACCTACACAACTTGCTAACATTGAGTGGAATTGGCATGGGACCCAATGCAATTCCATCTAATCTAATTCCAAGCTTTTCCATTCTTCCTAAACATGGAGTGAAATTGACACGGGACCAAATGCAATTCCTTCTAATCTAATTCCAAGCTTTTCCATTCTTCCTAAACATGGAGTGAAATTGGCACGGGACCAAATGCAATTCCATCCAACCTAATCCCATATAATACCATGCGCCAAACGCCCCCTTAGGGTTTAGGGATTAGGGAGGCTAGGATTTGAGGATTAGGGTTTTAAGATTTGGGTTAGGGTTTTGTGATTCGTGAAGCTAGGATTCAGGGATTAGGGTTTTCAGAATCTAGGTTCTAGGTTAGGGTTATGGGATTTAAGGGGAAAGGATGAAGGATTAAAGAGAGAGAAAAAGGGGAATGGGCTGGCTGTTCGGATGGCCGTATGGTCAAGGGTTGGGATCCATACAGTTAGGGTAGGTTTAGATTTAGGTGGGTTTTGGAGATGATGGGGAGGGGTTTTGAGGAAAGAATTAGAGAAAAGAAGAGAAAAGTGAAAATAATACCTAGAAAGAAGAGGATAAGAGTGAGAGATAAGATGGAATCACTTCATGGCTTCACACTACTCCACTCGCATGAGGTTTTCTTTGCTCAAGCAAGAAGAGGTTTTTTTTTTTTTTTTTTTTTCTTATAACAAAAACACCCTTATTACTCTAAAATATGCAAAATACCCCATAAATTAACTAAAAAATAATACAAACCACCAAATAAATAAAATAACTAAGAAACTAACTAAACTAATGTCCCATGATGTCCACGACTAAGATGACCCAATGATCAAGATGGGCCAACGGTCCGGATGTTCCAATGAGTGAAATCCAACGGACCGATGAAAATGTCCATTTAATCCAACTGTCTAGATGTGTTCAATAAGCTCTTATATGCAGCCCACATGCATCTTCCCAATGTGGGGTCTTCAAAGATGCATGAACATGCATGTGGGGTCTTCAAAGGTGCATAAACATGCATGTGGGGTCTTTCAACACGGCTGCGTACTTGATTCAGGCCCCATATAATGATCATCCAACCATAGAGATGCTGGAACTGGGGCCAAAGCTCTCATCCTCTAGTATACTCTGAATGGTGTTCAGATGTCCTCATTAGTAGGTAATGTGAATGAAGCAGAAATCCATGCTATCTTATAGCTAGGTTTACTAAAAAGATTCATTGTTCTGGCCCCTAATTGTGAAATGAGATTCAAGTTGTACTATCTTGGATATTAGGGAAAGATTATGGAAATCTCCTTTCTTGTAAATGCTGTTAGGTTCCTCGCCATCCTTGATTATGCTTCTTTTTCAGCCTTTTTTTCCCTTCCCCACCTCCACCCCCCCCCCCAAAGTCTGGCTAATTTCATTGCCTTTTGTATCGCGTATGCTCTATTCCTTAAATTGATCAATAAATTCATGTTGTTGCTTGAAAATAAAATAAAATAAGCTGCGCCAGTAAATGGCCTTAATCTTGGGATTCACTAGTCGTGCGCAGAAGCCCTCGTGGAACTTAATTATTGATAAGAAACACCTAGAATAACTGCGAGGATGGCTGTTGATCAGAGGAGGCTGACATATACTGCATTCATTGTCAGAATTCGTGCATTTTCTAAGTAATTGCAGTATTTCTTCCCTATCACTTCTGAGTACAACAACTTTACGCCAGGGAACGTTGTTAATTGTGATACAGAATGCTGGCTGTCTAGATTTCCTCTTCCTCTCATGTAGACATTCTCAATGCAATTGCAGGTCTGCTAGTCCCACATATATTTAGAACATCCGAGCCACGTGTCGTTGAACCCATGTGTGTGGCTGACCTGACTACATCTCAGAGCTGGTAGACTACATGAAAACGATGGATGGGCTTTTCTACACTGTCCATTGTTTTAGTCAATGCATGACCTGCCAGGTAGTTTTCTGGGGCTGATGTTTCAATTGTGTGCTTCCCACCTGACACATGGCTCCAATGTTCTATGTGTGTATTAGGTTCGCATGTGTGGTTGGTTCCATGTAGAGATATCCGTTGGGCTTGCAAACCTCCAAATGGTTCTCCTCCTCACCACCCCTGTGGGTAATTCGTCTCTTATTTCCTTAAGCTGATCCATCTTTTAACTTGTTGCCAGGAATGTAAAGACATCATCGGTTTCAATCTTGCTGCTATGGATCATCTCAAGGTAATTAATTCCTAGTGGTTTTGTTGTTTGTAAAGACTCTTTTAAGTACTTACAAAAGGATCCTCTGCTGTTTTGTTTTGGTCTTGTAGCAATTGATGTCTCTAAAGTCAGATGCACCTTTCCGAGATGCCAAGACAAAGTTATTGGAAATCCGTTCACGGCAACTGAACCGTCTAGAAGGGAAGAATGACGTAAAGGAAGAGAAGCGGAAAAGAAAGAAGCAGAAGAGTTGAGTAGGAGTATGGTTTTAAATAGTGGGTTTTCAATGAGCAACTCACCTGGAGATGGAAGCTGGTAGAACTTGACCCGACTCCTTCCATTTTGGTGCCATTTTCATCTACTGACTGGCTTTGTTTCCCATCAAAATCAAGCCGACTCTGCTTATCGTGTACCATTTATTTTATTTTATTTTAAAAATTGTCCCCATCCATGTAGAGCTATAATTTTGGCAATTTTGGACTAGGGTTTAAGGGCCCAGTTTTGGAAGTCCCATGGTTAGAGAGGAGTGGCCCCTTGTTCGCTGTTGAAATGGGTATATGACAATTTCAAATGGTGGCATGGGTCCTTTGTAATGACAATTAGATAATGATACAATTATTATTGCTGCTGCTGTGTTGTTGTTTGGATTCATATTGGAAGTTTTGGCATAAGGTTTTTTTTTTTTTTTTTTAAGTTGCTGCTGCTGCTGCTATTGTTATTGTTATTGCTATGGAGGTGAATAATTGGCTGATACATCGTGCTCGAGTCCAGTGTTATTACAGATGGGTTATGCAGTTCTTATGTGGACCAATGTCTACAAAGCTTTTAACTGACAAGTAAAAAAAAAAAAACCGTCTTCAATCTGGATTTCCTCTGTTTCGACCATTGGGAGGTTATGAGTAAAAAATGACACTGATCTGATGATCCTAAGCATCTGATCAATAGCGTGGAAAATGGGCTGTCAGGCAATGACAAATCATCCCCCTCAAGCTAATTGCCTCAATCATTCACCTGGACTTCCATCCCTCACTGCCAATGGCAGGCCAAAAATTACCTTGTTATGATGATCCTAACCATCTGATCTATATCATGAAGAATGGACAGTTAAGATAAGTGGTGACAATTAGTCCTAAGGTGCTGTTTGGCAAAATTTAATTTCAGGACTTATCACTAAAAATGGTAATTTTTATTGATTTTGGGATTTTAGACCGTTTGGTTAAAGACAAATGATTAAGCACTTAAATGTTAAAAATTATTTAAAATTTATGGCTTCATCTTTTTCTTCCTCTTTTTTTTTTTTGTTTTTTTCCTTCAAACACTTTACTGATCACTTATCCTTGAATTTTGTTGAAGAAAATATTCCTATCAACATTTTGAAAAGACTATTTTCTTCTAGGCCTTGAAAACATAGTAGGTGGTACACAAAGTTTGATGATCTCGGTATCTTATTATTACTCGTCGCCCATAATAGTTACTGGACAAGGGTGAGGTCAGCTACACCTCATGTAGAACTGATCATGTCAAATTAGCCGTCGGCCATTGTTTGTGGTGGAGTACCAGTGCATGCTAGCTAGCCATAGTTCCTTGGAGTTTGAGATTAAAGTTTCGAGGGCTCCACCATGATGTATGTGCTGTATCCCTGTGTCCATTCATTTTTCCAAATCATTTTAGGGCATGAGCAAAAAAAGAGGTAGATCCAAAGCTCAAGTGAACCACACCAACCATTTTGCCAAATCATTTTAGGGCATCAGCAAAAAAAAAAAAAGAGGCAGATCCAAAGCTCAAGTGGACCGCACCAAAAAGAAACAGGGGCAATGATGCCCACCATTGAAATCTTCTTAGGGCCCACTTCCATGTTTATTTGCCATCTAACTTGTTCATAAGGTCACACAGACCTGGATGAAAGGAAAACACAAATATTAGCTTTATTAAAAAACCTCCCTGGCCCTCACGAAGTTTTCAATGGTAGGCATTCGATCCCACTGTTTTCTGTGCTGTGGTCCACTTGAATTCTGGATTTGCCTCATTTTTTGGCTCATGCCCTAAAATGATCTAACAAAATGGATGGATGGTGTGAATATAATACATACATCATGGTGGGACCCATAACTTTTTCACATCAATATGGTACCCACATGGGTGCCATACCCAATTTTTGCACATGAACTTTCTAAGAAGGGAAGCTAGGTGGGGCCCACTATGATGTTCGTGAGAAATCCACCTCGTCCATTCATTTTGCCGGATTATGCTTAAGTCATGGGTTCAAAAATAGCCAAATTCAAAACTCAAGTGAGCCACACGACATGAAAATGTGAGTAGGGATATGCCTATCATTTAAACCTCCCTGGTCCACCGTGATATTTATATGGTATCTATACTGTTCATAAGGCCATTTGTACTGGGATGAACTGAAAGCCCAAAAATATTAGCCTGATCCAAAACTTCTGTGGCTCCTTATGTTTCAAGGGTGGACGTTCAATTCTCACTGTTATCATGCCAAACACAGATTTGGATCTGCCTCATTTTTGGTCTCATGCCTTGACATGTTACTGGGTGTTTCTCTAACCATGGGCCACTCGATGTATGTTCTGTATATCTAAGCCATCTATCAGTTTTTCCAAATCATTCTAAGGCATAGTCCCAAAAATAAAGCAGATCAAGGTGGTACACACTATAAGAAAAAAGTGGTGATTGAATGCCCACCATTAAAAAACTTCCTAGGGCCCACTGTAATGTTTATTTACCATCCAACATGTTGATTAGGTCACATAGATCTGGATAGAGGGAAAATACAAATATTAGCTTCATTCAAAACTTTTATGGCCCCTAGGAAGTTTTTAATGGTGAGTGTTTGATTGCCATAGTTTCCTATGGTGTGGTCCACTTGAGATTTGGATTTGCCTTATTTTTGAGCTCATCCCCTAAAATAAGCTGACAAAATGGTGGGATGGCGTGGATTTCATATGGACATCAAGGTGGGCCACCTCATTTTTTGATAGCTTGAGACTATTTTCAATACTGATCAAATCCATTTCATGGATTACCATGCAAAACCACACCGTCCAATCTATCCATTATTTGGCCTTTTTTTTTTTCATGGCCATTCCCTTTGCAGGCCATTGATGGGATAGTTGTGATTGCATTAAAAAGTGATCCTTTAGAATCATAAACCATCCCTGTTAAAGATCATTGATCGAACAACTAATATTTATCCCATATGGTGGCTTATGAAATGGGCATTATATTCATTATCTAATGAACGGTTTGGATGAATGCATTACAAATCTGGCAATTATGATTATGAATTTAAATTTGGCCTAGACAAAAGATGTTCCCTACATACTATGGATGTTAGTAATTGTTGTATGCCTGTTTAGACCGTCCAAAGCTGTGGATCCTGTCGTAATTGGATCATAGCCTCAAAGTAAAAGTCATCTAGAGATCTAACAATTCAATTCGTCGTTGTCAAATGGATGCCTAAAACTAAATTAGTTTGGGTACAATATCAATGGGCTAATTCGGATGAATTGAAATCATCCGATCAGTAAGATATTTGAATTATTTCTCTATCTAAAATGGAGTCCATCAATGGTGTGGCCCGTCTCACCAATGTGCTTTGAGTACATAACTAACGGCCACATGTGTAGAAACTGAATATCTACACATACAATGCATATCCTTGCGAACAAGTATCATTTGTCGTCTTACACAATCAAATACACGTAGAAACTGAATATCTAGACGCGAACAAGTATCATTTACTTGACTCATTACACAATCAAATCTGTTATTGTATGTGGCAAGCATAAAAGATCGAGACCATTCATCTACTTAGCATTGTATGTGGCAAACATAAGAGATCCAGACAATTCATCTACTTAGCTTTATTTGGTGGGAAGAGTAGTAAAATTTTACTGGAATGAGCATAGGTAGGGATATATATATATATAACACCAAGGTATGGCCATTCTAAGGAAATAGCTCCCTCTTCATTTCCTTTTTCAACACTTCCGATATATGATATGACATCACGTGATGATTGGGCCCACTTGAAGGCACATCAATCCATTCATTTTTTTTCATGGCTCATCATTTCAGTGGGTAGACAAATTTCAGTCATATACCAGCTCTTTCTTGCCCCCAACAACTAATAATGGTAACTGTTTACTCTTAACTATTTCCTTATGCATGGTGTGGTCCACCTGACCTACGAATGTGGCTCATTCTTTGGCCCATTGACTTTTATGAAATGCTGACTCTAATGGGTGAAGTGGATTCAACACATGTTCGACGGTGGGCCCCACAGATGATGTGCTTGTGGTGTCATGTGTTAAGGGTTTGGGTTGTCATGTGTTAAGGGTTGTGGGGCCCACTGTAGGGTATCTATTGAATCCACTCTATTGATTGGATTAGAATTTAATTTAAGGCCATGGGTTAAAAAATGAGTCACATCCACAGGCCACGAGGAAATACTCGGGAATGAATGGTCACTATTATCGGTTGTTGTAAGTCACAGAGAGCTCGTATTCAATTGAAATTTGTTTCTTTCTATTGAAATTGTGGGCTATAAAGAAAATGAACGGATTGGATCTGCTTTCAAGTGACTAATCGTCTTGTGATTCCACATCATGCATTGAAATTGGGGCTAAGAAGCTTATGGTGTTAGTGAAAATTACGGAACTTACAGTTTCTGTAAAATAATTAAACCGAAAATATAAGGACAGACTGAAGCATGTGTGATCACACTATCCTTAAAGGGTTATTTGCCCCTTCTAAAAAAGATTGAGAATGCTGATAGGTTTTAGGCAAACAATTTCTAGGATACGACAAGCTTGGTGTTGGGGGCCTTTCACAAAACCTTAGGATCTAGCCCTCCAGAACAAACCGGAATTATGAATAATAAAGCAATGAAAATAATTAATGCATCAATCACACACCACACAAGAGATTTTTACGTGGAAAACCCTCAAAGAGGTAAAAACCACGGGACCTCATCCAGATCAACAATCCACCATGAAGTAAAACGTTACAAAATTTTTCATTCACGCAGGAGTGGATAAACAATAAGAGAAATAGAGAAAACGGAGAGATCTAACCGATTATGAGGACATAAAAGCGCTGAGATATAGATTGCACAGTAGATAACCTCCACAAGCAGAACCTCCCTTCTATAAGCGTCTTCTCTCTCTTTCTCCCTCTCTTACATCTTTGATAGCCCTAAACCCTTCAGCAAATCCCTTGTAAAGCTTTAGAAAACTCCCTTGTTGTGCCTAGAAAGCCCTATGAACTCCTATTTAAAGTTTTAGGAAACTCCTTTCTGCATCTCAGTTGCGAAAGGACTTGCGATACGAAATCCACGCAAAATCGCGAAACGAATCTGCGTAACCTTAACTGGTCGAACCGAGTCTACGATCGGTCGAGAGCCACCTTCGACCGGTCGAGCACCTCTTTCGACTGGTCGAGCACCTTGGAGAAAAATAGTCCATAGTCGCTGGACTTTGAGTCGTGCCACGACTCGTCTTCCACGACTGGTTGAGACTAGCCTTCGACCGGTCGAGTAGGGCCAACGACCGGTTGACGATGGGTTAAAAAACTCATCAAATCTCTCCCTTTTTGACCCAGGAGGGATTCACCTTCTTCAAGCCAGCCAGGTTTCTACAAACCTCAAACTTGCCCTTCAGTAAAGCCTTGGTCATCATGTCTGACCCATTATCGTCTGTGTGGACCTTCTCAAGCTGTAACACCTCTGTTCCAAAGTATCCCTAATCTAGTGATATCGAATCTCTATGTGCTTCGACTTAGAATGTTGACTTGGATTCTTGCTCAAGTGTATAACACTCTGACTATCTCAATAGACCACGTGCTCCTCCTGCTTCAGGCTAAGTTTCTATAGGAACCTCTTCGTCCAAAGCATCTCTTTACATGCCTCTGTGACTGCAATGTACTCGGCATCTGTCGTCGACAACGCTACGACCTTCTATAGCTTGCTATGCCAGGAAACCGCTCCCCCTGCAAACGTGAACATGAACCCCGATGTAGACTTTCTGGAGTCTATGTCGCCTGCCATATCTACATCTTTGTAGCCCTCTAACATACGTTTACCGTCACCATAACATAGGCTCAACTTGGATGAGCCTCTTAGATACCGCAGTATCTACTTAACCGCTGCCCAATGCTCTTTGTCAGGATTGACAATATACCGGCTGACAACACCAACTGCATATGCTATGTCTGGGCATGTACACACCATAGCATACATCAAACTTCTTGCTGTTAATGCGTAGGGTATCTTCTGCGTCTCTTCCACCTCTGCCTTCATCTTGGGACACTGCTTGTCGCTCAATCTAAAGTGACCATCCAGTGGAGTACTTACCGGCTTCGCTGCATTCATATTGAATTGCTCTAGGACTTTCTCAATATACCGCTCTTGTGACAGCCAAAGCTTCCTGCTGCTTCTGTCACGGGTTATCTCCATTCCCAGGATCTGTCTAACCGGGCTCAAGTTTTTCATCGCAAAAGACTTGCCCAACTCCTATTTCAGCCTGTCGATCTTCTTGATGTCTTTTCCCATGATGAGCATGTCATTAACGTATAATAGCAGAACTAATAAATCACCATCTGAGAACTTGCGCGTGAACACACAGTGGTCCAACTCCGTTCTGTCATACCCATGTTTCAACATAAACGAGTCGAACTTCTTGTACCATTGCCGTGGAGCTTGTTTCAGCCCATACAAGCTCTTCCTCAGCTTACATACCATATGCTCTTTGCCCTTGACTTCAAACCCCTCTGGTTGGTGCATGTAGATCTCTTCTTCCAGGTCAAAATTGAGGAAGACAGTTTTAACATCTAACTACTCTATCTCCAAATCCATGCGAGCCGCCAACCTAAGCAACATCCATATGGATGTCATCTTCACTACTGGTGAGAATATCTCCTCGAAGTCTATGCCTTTCCTCTGACTAAACCCTTTCACCACAAGTCTGGCCTCGAACCTCGTCTGTGAATTCTTCTGCTCAATCTTCTTTCTGAACACCTACTTATTACTCAGAGCTTTCTTGCCCTTAGGCAGTTTCACTATATCATAGGTGTGGTTCTTATGCAAGGATTCCATCTCCTCTTGCATAGCTTTCAACCACTCTCCCTTATGCTCATCGGCTAGAGCTTGGCTCTCCCCCATCAGTCAGCATAATGTACTCATGTGGCCTAGACGCCTATGCCACATGTCAATAGCTGAATCTTCCACTGCGTTCAACTCACCCTTGCACATATTGACACTTGCCTTGTAAAGGATGCAACACTTCTTCCCTCTGACCACGATCAATGAACCCTTGATGAGCTTCCTTCGCCCACCAGCAAACCGGCTTTCATAGCCATCATCATCCAACCTTCCCGTCGACATCAAGTTAAGACGAAGGTCTGGGATATGCCTCACATCCCTGAGAACCAACGTGCAGCCCACATCGGTCTTCACACAAATATCACTGACTCACACGATTTTTGACACGCAAGAATTTCCCATCTTCACAGTCCCATAGTCACCTTACTTGTAGCTTGTGAAGGAGTCCCTGCGTGGAGTCTCATGAAAAGAAGCTCCCAAGTCTATCACCCAGTCGGTATCCTGACTCGTAGTCATGAGACATACATCATGATCTGCAGAAAGAATAAGTACAACGTCGCCATCTGAAGCGACTGCAATGGAATCTAATTCATCTTCCTTCCCTTTTCTTTTCTTGTCGTTTTTCTTACCACGATATTCATGTTTGTAGTGGCCCTTCTTGCCACAATTTCAGCAATCAACATCTTTCCTGTTACTCAACTTGCCTCTTGATTTATCTCGGGCCTTCCCGCCCTTCCTGTTCTTTCCTCTCCTCCGTTCTTGTGTCACAAGGGCCTCTTGCTCAGTGGACCCCTGAGATTTCCTCATTGTCTCCTCATTGAAGAGACAACTGGTTACTTATTCCATAGATATCTTTCCATCTGGAGCGGAGTTACTTAGAGATACCACCAATGTCTCCCAACTGTCAGGCAATGAACTAAGTAATAGTAAAGCTTGCAATTCATCATCCAGGACCATCTTCATAGAGGTGAGTTGGTTCACTATATTGCTGACCTCATTCATGTGCTCAGCCACCGAACCACCATCCTTGAACTTGAGATTCACAAGTTGCCTTATTAGAAAAATCTTATTACCAGCTGTCTTCCTCTCATACAACTCTTGTAATTTCAGTCATAGGCTAGTGGCTGAGGTTTCCGTAGACACATGGTGGAACACTGAATCATCCAACCATTGTTTAACAAACCCCATCGCCTTTCGGTCCATCTTCTTCCAATCATCATCAGTCATATCCTTGGATTTTGCTGATATGCCTAAAATTAGAGAATATAGGTCATTGCAATAAAACAAGTCCTCCATCTTAGCCTTCCATATGGTTCAGTTAGAACCATTGAGACTGATCATCCTTGATGAGCCACCTTCCATAATTCAAAACTGATCCTACCCGTTCAATGAACTTCACTCTGATACCACTTTGTTGGGGGCCTTGCATAAAACCTTAGGATCTAGCCCTCCAGAACAAACCAGAATTATGGATAATAAAGCAATGAAAACAATTAATGCATCAATCACACACCACACAAGAGATTTTTACGTGGAAAACTCTCAAAGTGGTAAAAACCACGGGACCTCATCCAGATCAACAATCCACTATGAAATAGAACGTTACAAACTTCTTCACTCACACAGGAGTGGATAAACAATAAGAGAAATAAAGAAAATAGAGAGAACTAACCGATTACGAGGACATAGAAGCGCTGAGATATAGATTGCACAGTAGATAACCTCCACGAGCAGAACCTCCCTTCTGTAAGCTTCCTCTCTCTCTCTCTCTCTCTCTCTCTCTCTCTCTCTCTCTCTCTCTCTTTCTCCCTCTCTCTCACCTTTGATAGCCCTAAACCCTTTAGCAAATCCTTTGTAAAGCTTTAGGAAACCCTCTTGTTGTGCCTAAAAAGCCCTATGAACTCCTATTTAAAGTTTTAGAAAATACCTTTCCACATCCCAGTTGCGAAAGGACTTGCGACACGAAATTTGCACAAAATCGCGGAACGAATCTGCATAACCTCGACTGGTCGAACCGAGTCCACGACCGGTCGAGAGCCACTTTCGACCGATCGAGCACCTCCTTCGACTAATCGAGCACCCTGGAGAAAAATAGTCCACAGTCGCTGGACTTTGAGTCGTGCCACGACTTGTCTTCCACGACTGGTTGAGACCAGCCTTCGACCTCACGACCGGTCGACGACGGGTCAAAAAACCCATCACCTGGGTGTGGATTTGCGTTCAACAAATACGAAGAGCCATGAATGGAACTCTATACACAATTTTCTAGCAGATAAAGGAAAGAAAAAATCCCAGATTCAGAAAGAGAATTATAAAAATTTAGACCACTGCATTGGTCTATTTCTTGAAGTCTTCTGGCTAAGGTTTGTATAAACCTTACTAACTGATCAGAGTATACTTGTTGCTCTTTTCTCTGGTTCGCAAGTGAATATGGTTCGAGTGTTGGTGATGGTTTGTTGAACCATCCAGACATTATTTATATAGGCTAGGGTGGCGGACCGTTTTGGTCCAAGGCTATAAATCAATATGATCGTTTTATAGCTGTTGGCGAGAAACTAGTCGTTATTGGCAGTTTATGATCGTTGTGCATGTGGGATAATTGCTGCTACATGCTAGCTGTTTAAACTCACTCGCTAGCCGTTTTATGGCTGTTGGCTAGCTACATGCAGCAGTTTTTGCATGGTCCGAATTTATGTTGCATGAGGAGTTACACTTCACTCTAACGGCTACTTTCCAGCCTCTATAAAATCCACACAGGTCTCATTCAGACCACTTACTCATTCCAGCCACCTGACCCATATTCCCTGTCGCACTGCGACTTGCATCGGTTTGCGTAAGGTTGCGATGGATCGATCTGCGATATGATGTGCACGTGCAAAGTGCAAAGTGTGCCATTAGTGTCTCTATAGCCACACTGCCTCACATGCCCACGCCCTCGCACCAAGCCCGAGATCGTGCCCGTGTGCCCGTATGGGTGTTTCACTGCAAACACTAGAACACGCAAGTCCTGATATTCCACAGATCAACCAAAGAAATATAAAGGTATTCCATACCTCACATATAAACACTATTTTTTCTTATCTCCTTTCCAATATGGGACTATTCCCCAAAACACCAAAACACAATTTATTTCAAAAAATACTTATACATATTTATATATTTTTATTTATTTAAAAATATTTTTTCACAACATATGGGGTAGTAGCCAAACTCATAAAAGCTTATTTTGGTCATAAAAAAACTAAAAAGGCATCAAGAGGCTAAAAAGAAAAATAAATAAGAAGAGAATATTCTCTTGAAACAACCATACCTTGGAGCCATTTTGGTAAAAATCCCGACATAGGTGTGCCAAAATTGGAGGCATGACAATATTAGGTTTAGCCTCATCCCCTACAAAAGATATAAATTAGGACAATATGACAAATTTTCAATTTTCAGACATTTATAATTTATGTTTACCTAATGAGTTTTTTTGAAAAAAGTGCTGATGTTTAGATATATGGACTTTTTTTTTTTTTTTTTTTCAAATAAAATATTATTTTTTCCGGACAAATTATTAAACAGATTTTTCAGTAAGCATAAATACTAATTCAGCGCTTCAAATTTTCAGCACTTAAAATTAATTTTCAAACGTTATTTTCAGTTTACCAAATGTCACCTAAGCATCACATTGAAACATTCAGTAGGTCGAACGGATTGCTTATGTTTTTAAAGCACTTTGGTTAGATGATGCTTATCATCTGGTCTCTCTCTCTCTCTCTCTCTCTCTCTCTCTCTCTCTCTCTCTCTCTCTCTCTCTCTCTCTCTCTCTCTCTCTCTCTCTCTCCATGTGTGTGTAAGCAAATGCATGAGGAAGACTTTAAAAAGAAAAAAAAGAAAAAGAGGATGAGTTCTCTGTTTTGTGTAGTGTGCTAATGTTGTCCACGTGGGATCCATGGCCCCGTCATGGATGGACCTACCCAAAAAATCTGGTCAATCGGCCAATTCTAACCATCCTACTAATGGCATGCCAATACATGATTAAAGAGGACATGCACGATGGGGCCACACCAACCAAGGAAAGAACAAAATTTGAAGGTTAAACTTCCAAAGTTGGATATTTTGGGAGCATGTTCCGTCCATTATCCAGGCCATGGGTTCCACGTAAAATCTCTAGATTTTTGGAACTCGACCTCTAATTTTAAACCACTAAAAAACATTTATTAGGGAACTCATTAAAATTCTCCTAATTTGATTTACTCATTTTTAGAATTAAAATATTTAATTAAAAACTACAATACTAGTAACTACTAGAATAAATTATAATGGAATACTTTAAAATTTTTTACCAACCTGGAGAGGTTTATCTCATGTTAAATATTTAAACAATGCACTATTTTAAAACTAAATACTTTGTACCTTTCCTTCGATTTCAACATCACCTGGAACGCAATCTATTGTAATTCTCAACTGAATAAAGATTTCTTCAGCAGAATGAACCTTTGCCACAACCAGTGACTCCATTAACAACCCAAACTCCGCAGATCTGATGATAAAAATCCTCCTCTGATGCTGGTTTCAAGGCAATCCTATAATCCATAGGCAAAAAGCAAACACGACTATTCAATAATGCATCTCCTTCACATCATTCAGAAGGTCACATTACCAATAGCAGAAGTGGACGGTGAATGCCAAAGGTCTGCTTAACTACTATGGGAGAAGAGAAGATCTTGTCACCCCGCATATTCATCAGGTACCTATGCACTCAAAATATACGTTCTGTTCATAAGGACCATTGAGGATAGTCTTACATAGAATCTTAAGACGTGACCTTCGTTGCAGATAAATACCCTAGAAGATAGAAATAGAAAGTTGAGATAAAACTTTTTAGAATCCCCAATATATCTCAAGAGAGTGAGAGCTCCATTCTTATAATAGAGATGCTCCCACAAGCTGTCAAAACAATAGGAGTACACCTTAACAAGCTTCGAAATATGTCCAAGTGAAAGAGAATTAACTTTTCAAAGATACTTTCATATCGAAGGTGAATCATACTCTTGCATTATGATTGACGATTATAAACCTGATTTTTATACTCTTGCATTATGATTGAGGATTATAAACCTGATTCTTATTAGGATGCATTGTTATTTTCAAATTCGGCACATGCACACTAATCATATACACTTGCAATTTATCATCAAAGGATAGGTAGGATCACACATTTTGGTCATCGAATCCTAAAATGTGACCACCTAATATTATCACATGGACATGATCACTATTTCAAATTCCATAAACACAGAGATTAAGTCCAAAAATTTATTATTTTATGCATTTTATTTTAATATATGTTGATTATTATCTTTTGTTAATAAAAAAAACATGAACCGCACCATTGGTTAGATTTCATTGAAAACCCCAAGTCAGTTCTTAACACTTCCCCTAAATTAACCAACACAGACGAATTAATGGCCCCTAATAAGATACGCTTAATCTTATTTAAAAAGAGAAATGGGCTTTCACTTGGGCTGATCTTAATTTAAGTAAAAAAGTGGAGCCCATATGCGTTGTCCAAGATCCCGTGGCTTTCGCTTTAATTTATGCAAAAAGTGGAGCCCATATGCATTGTCCAAGCTCCTATGGATAGCATATTACGTTCATATATTTTGGCACAAAGAATGAACTTGGATGGTGTCATCTAGACCATTAAATCAATGTTTAAGGTTAATGGGCCTACGCCCATATTTAGGCCCACATGTTGAACTAGCCCTTAGTCAACAGTTCGACATCAATTATGGTTGTCCAGCGATTTAAATATGTGGGCCCATCAGGATTACAAAATCCTTCACTAAATGGGACTATATGTATGCAAGCCCACTTACCATTTAAACCAAGCCAAAGCCCATTTCTCTCTTCATTTCTTCTCTCTCTCTCTCTCTCTCTCTCTCTCTCTCTCTCTCTCTCTCTCTCTCTCTCTCTCTCTCTCTCTCTCTCTCTCTCTCTCTCTTCATTTCTTATATTATTCTTCTCCTCTCTTATGGGCCCAAAATTTGAGTAATTTTGGGCTGAACTTTGGGAAAAAAGCCCACTTCTTTATGCTAAAAATAAAACTAGGCCGATCGAGTCTAACACACAGGCCCATTATCTTCTCTCAATCTCCCTCTTAGGGATCATTTGGAAGCCTGTAAGTTGGGTTAATGGGAAGTGACCTATAAGGAAGTCACTTACAAGTGGTGTTTGGGGGAGGAAATTCACCTGTAGTCACATGCAAAACTACCATGGGCTAGGGTGATAAGTCACTTACCGGTCAACAAAGATCCAACCATTGAAGAAGATTTAGAAAGCTCTCTCTCTCTCTCTCTCTCTCTCTCTCTCTCTCTCTCTCTCTCTCTCTCTCTCTCTCTCTCTCTCTCTCCCACTATGCAGTCAGGGCAGTAGGGTTATGCTTTTATTTTTCGTCAAGTTATGCATTAGAATTGGGCCCCTATTCAATAGGGCCATGACAGCGGGGCCACATAATGTATGTTTTGTGTATCCAAGCTGTCCATTAAAATTTCTAGCTCATTTTAGGGCATGGGCCAAAAAATGAAGTAGATCCAAATTTTAGGTGGGCTATACCATAAGAAACAATGTTGATTGAATACCCACCATTAAAAACTTCCTAAGGCCCACCACAATGTTTATTTGCCATCCAACCTGTTGATAAGGTCAAGAGACTTGGATGAAGGGAAAACACAAATATCAACTTGATCCAAAACTTTTGTGGCCCACATTTAATTTTTATTAGGGGCATTCAATCATCACTATTTCCTATGGTGTGGCACACCTAAGATTTGGATCTTCTTCATTTTTGGGCCCATGCCCTAAATGAGCTAGCAAAACTAATGAACAAGTGGCTATGCAAATCATACATCAAGGTGGGCCCCATGGTCATGACCATTGCTCTTTCTGTTTTTATTAATTTGCATTTTCTTTCCATATATCAAACTGTTGAAAACATGGCCCTATTGTGGATGTGTTGTATGCCATGATCAATCAAATTTCTGGTCCTTTGATAGTTGGTTATAATATTAAACGAATGGTTAAGAGAAGTTGATCATTGGTCCAAATTCCTTGTACATGTATGATGGACCACCTGATGACACCGGTATGTTCATGGCCAGCACTTCCTGATGAATGGTCGACATTTCACATGTGTAATGTACCGGCACGTATGTTGTAAATGGCCTCTTCAATCATCCTTACCTTTAGTAGATGGCGTGAGCTCACCAATAATATGCATTTTTCCACAACCATGTTTCTGCATTCTTCTTTCTTTCTTTCTTTAGTTAATGTGTTACCGATTCCTTGTCAATGTTGTTTTATTACTTGTTTCACTTAGTTTCTATTTGCACATTATCTTCAATATTTTGTACTGGCTGGACCATGTCAGGATGTTTTTAAACCTGTGGGCCTACTTTATGGCCCACCCGATGATTGGTTTAGCCTAAGAATCAACTCAAATATTCCTAGTGTAGTTTATTTTATGGCGTACATGGACATAAAATCAACTCAAACATTATTGTCATGTACACAGACATATTACCTACAAACTGCTTTTATTCAATATAATCATTATAATGCACAAGTAGCCAAATCCCATATCCTAGAGGTTACTCTTTACATCTTTAGCTACACTTCTCGTGTATAATGATGAATTGAGTGCACTACTCTAGTGTATGATAACAAGGTTCTTAGATACACCCTGATACATAGCTCAAGTGGCAGACTATGTGAAAGATACCTCGTTTCAATACTGAGGTCTTGGTATCGATTCCCTAGTGGGGGTGGCTAACAGTGAAGTGTGAACTGACAACAGAGGTGTACTAACAAGCTAACAGAAAGAAAGAGAAAAAAAAATAAAATAAGGTTCTTAAATTGGCTAGACTCACTTATGCTAGGAAAGGGGTTTAATCGATTCAAAATTACAAAACTGAGGTCTTGGTATCGATTCCCTAGTGGGGGTGGCTAACAGCGAAGTGTGAACTAACAGCGGAGGTGTACTAACAAGCTAACAGAAAGAGAGAGAAAAAAAAAAAAGTTTCTTAGATTGGCTAGACTCACTTATGCTAGGAAAGCAATTTAATTGATTCAAAATTACACATCTATGTGGGAAGATTCCATGATAGCTACACCAAAATTTAAAAACTACTAATATGCACTTGAAGGCTTATCTACCAGTAATATCAAAGTTTGTTAAGTTTTTTAAACTATATTGTTTCCAAAAAGTGTGTGTATATATATATAGTTTAAAAAAGATTTAAACTGATCTTTGTAAAAAATGAGTTTTGTAAATAAACTCAATAAGTTAGATAAGTGTATATGTTGGTCAAGCACTTCGAATCGGGAGTCAACTCCATCCAGTGTGGTCATCCAAACTATAACAGGCATTAATAAAGCTTGAGTTATCGAGTGCTAGACAAATGGTCATTGAGTAATCAAACATCTATAAGAAGACAACGATGATATTTCAATTGATCTCATGCTTTTTATTCTTATAATTATTTTTAAAAATTATCTTTTATATTATGAGATGAGCTAAATGGACAATCTTTATTGTGCTTCATTCCACAATGCGATCGAGTATGAAAGGTTAAATATAAACTCATGAGGCTCACTTATAGGCAACCACTAACAAATAAGTCCCACACATTTTTCTGACTTTCCTCATTTAAGACCGTTATTTCTCTTCTAAATTTAAAATTCAAATTTGAAAGAGGAAGGAATACAAGAAAAAGATTGGGATAAGCCCTACCTCATCCAAACACTTCCCATATTTCTTATTTATTCCCTTTATAAAAATGGGAGAAATTCCCTCCTAAAATGCATCCCAAAAATGACACTCCCCGTAAAGAAAAATAGGATAACTTTTTCTATTATTTTGTCCATCTAGTCTACCCCTAGACCATTCAAGTGATTAATTGGATCCAGTGACCATCTTAACAGTAGAATTGGAGGGGTGACAAGATTCTCTCTACTCCCATAGTGGTTAGATAGACCAGTGGACAAAGATTGTCTATCTCCGGCTTTATACAAAGGTTCCAAGATTGTATAGACAGTCAAATCCTGTAGGATCATCATTTGGGCTGTCTATTAGAAAAAATTACATGAACTGATACTCTGTAGGTCCAAACGAGAATATGAATGAGAGCAATGAGAGAGACAGCAGTCTCCAGGAAGGTTACATACATTAAAGACTTGTCAAACAATAAATCCACCTTGACAAGTAGAAGCTTTGGCAAAAACCATTCAGAGAGGAGCACTTTCTTATCCATACTAGCAAATTGCCTACCAAACTACCTCGCCACTGTTCATGGAACAGTTTCATCAAAAAAGGAAAAAAGAAAAAGAAAAAAAAAGAGCCACGGAATCAACTGAAGCAACTCACCACCAAAATCAGATGCCCATGGGATAGGTGAATCTGTACTTTTCTCAATTCATATATTAAATAAATTAATTACATGTAAGGGAATAAATGTTTAAAATATGTACATGTAAGTAAAACATATAAATTTGCTAAGCAAACACATCCATGGCTTGTGGAGCGCTCATTAAAGACCCTTCTCTCCTTAATGGGTTGCAAGTTCGAAACATGGCCCCTTAGTTCTGGTCATGACGAGTCTACTGAGTCAATGAGTTGAATCAACAAGCCCCGTTGTGTTGAAACTGACAAACATTCAAATTGAGTTCCACGGCAACTTGGCTCGAAATCCCATCAAGTTGACTCAGCCCAATTTCGAGTCTAAGTTCTAGAAGTAAGATGACAATTGACAAAGCCATTTAACCAGCAGCTGATCCGACCACCAGCAAATCCTTTCAAGTGAATTACAGAAAATTTCCCATCTAGAGAATCAATAGAGAAATGGATGAGTACTTTGAAAATTTTTTTTCTTTTTACAGAGCCAAAACATTTTAAATGGTACAGGGGTATCCTACAATAAATGTTTGGTGTTTACATGATGACTAGGTGCTTCTTGATGTGGCCTGAGAACTTCATTGGAGCCTGTCCACATTCTGCAGAAGCTATGCAGTATGATGTGCTAAATGACAAACTGCAGTATGATGAATATGTCACCACCAACAACCAGAAGATTTAGAAACCAACAAGAAGAAGAAGCAGCAGCTTAGAAAATGAAACTGGTTACAAGCTAGGCAGACATCTCATGTGCCTTATCATGGGTAATTCGTTTAACAGCAAGAAAGTCACTGCAAGCTATATAGATATCCCGTATGCAGGCCCAGATCAGACTTCTAGTCAATGACTCAAATTTTTTTTTTTTGTTGTGCAATAAGATTAGGATTGGTTGTCTCAGTGGGGGAATCTTCTAGTGCATCAAGATATCATCTGTCAACTCTGAGAATGTTGTTTTGTATGTGGCCCTTGGTAACAAACTCCCTCTGTGGATCAATCCTCCAATGGCCATCAACAATGAATTTTATCTGTTAATGACAAAACAAGCAGAGTCCAATCACCAGATGTGCTACTTCTGGTCTACATGAATCAAAGGATTGTGAGCTTCTTCCTTTAAAAATCACACTTGATTTACATGAAACAAGAAAAGAAAAACAGAAACTCACCAAACATTAAAACCAAGTATAAATGGTGAACAACAGAATATATAGTGGCAGAATGTGATAAACAAGAATAAATAAGAACAAAGGCTAAAAAAGTTTTTGACGTATATAAATAAAGAGGAACACTTAAATACACAGGGTTGAACACCAGCTTTAAGTGATAGATTTATACATGGCGAATAGTACAATCATCAATATGGACCATCTATTAGGCCAAACCCACTCTTCACTGCCCATTATTTATAATCGGTTAAATTGATAATCGGATGCTAAGCATTCAAATGTTGGCCAATAATTACATGGAGCTTTAACAGAAGCGGCAGGAAATTCAGATGTGGGACCAGGGAAGTGTGTGTTTTAAAATGTTAGCAAATGTTAACAAACATAAACAGCTTGAAGCGAGATCAGGAGTGCGAGAGCATGGTATTAAAAACAGTTAAATAATGGCTATCACGTAATGGTAATGGTGGGACCCACTATGCAGAAAAGTTGCAATGCCCTTTCTGAATAAAATGGCTAATACAACTGGCCAGTAACAGCTGGTTATGGGCCCATAACGGGCTGAGAAAATTTTCTTCTTTTGAAAAATATTTGACTGTATGGCCCATATTTAACAGCCATAAGGCTGGCTATTACAGCCACCATTACCTTTATTGATACCTTGGTCCAAAGCATGATAAAATAAATAGCAGTGCCAGGGTAGAAAGTGCACACAATTCAGCATTTGCCTTTTATATATATATATATATATATATATATATATATATATATATATATATATATATATATATAAATTTCTTCATAATAGTTTGTTTGTAAGACCATGGGTGAGGTGATTATGATTGTCTAATTGAAATGGTGCTATTGAGAGGTTATCTAAGGTGGGCCTTACATACTACTGGACCTCTTCGTAAATGATCAAACCATCCATTTTTCAGGGCAAGGTTTGGATAAACAGCACCCTCAAATGGTTTCATTTGTCATGGCATCTGCACATAGTAGGCTAAACCTGACGGACAGTTCGCATAAGTCATTGGACTGTACACCCATCTAAGCACCGAGATGCTTGAAGCCTAAATGCAACCCAGTGTGAGTGCAATCCAAATACATAAATATGTTGGATAATTGTAAGATTATGCTGGATGAAGTTTCAGACACATGACAGTGCCTGAATGAAGCATAACATGGTGAAAATCAACAGAGACAAAAATAGAGCTTTTCCATAACCCCAGATCATGGTTGGAAGAGTTAAGGAATAGCTGCAATGGATTCATGTGCAGGAGTGGCGAAGCAATTTGTTCAAAATATTATCAAGTTTAAACAGCTGAGAAGCGGGGAGTGCAAGTGGCACAGGGTAGAATTTTCCTGCAACTAAGCCCAGGATCAACAGAGTTCTGTTAAAAAGAAAATTTTCTAAACATTTTATGCTGGAGAAACTTTTAGAAACATTAGGAAAAAAAAGTACTAGATTGAAATAGAGAATATGGAAAATCAACACACTAAGGAGAAAAATAAGATTTTCATCTTGGATTAACAAGATTCAATATACATACGAGTTTCACAATACTTTAGAAACAAATTACATATAATGGAGAGGAAGGAATATTTCTTAAGCTCCAGAACAAAACTTACCTACTTTTTGACTTATTTCATGCATTCTAATTATTTTAGTAAATTATCATGTGATCTACATACTATAGAGATTCAAATCCAGTACTGTACAGGAATATATTAGTAGCATGTCAAGAAGCTGAAATGAAGAATAGCTTGAGTTCAGATCAACGGGTTTGCAACTCAAAAACCACAACCAAATCCTGAAATACCCAGCATCAAAACCAACAAAAATTTCCCACTCCTGAGGATGCTTATTGAGAAACCTTACTCCTAATTTTGTTTTAACCTCTCTAATCAAATTTTCAACTCAAATAATTGGTAAAGTATGATGGAAGTTCTACCATAGATTCTTGATTTTAAAAAAATCCCTTGACTAATACGAACGCTCAAAAAGTGCTTTTCAGAGGTGAAATGACTGAAATGCCCGTCTTTTTTCCTTTTCTTCTAAGAAGTGGTTAAGTCATTGAGCATTGTGGGGCACATGTGGTATTTGTATGAGATCTAACCCGTCCAACTGGTGCACCCCAACATTACAGTCAGACAAATTAAAAAACAGGTTGATCCAATCATCATGCGGGCCACAACCAGGTCTAAAAATGACTCTTGAGATATGCTTTGAGACAATTTATGCCACTGTCATCACTGCCTATAATCACGATGTCATCATCATACACAAAGTCACATGCACCCTTACCTTTTTTCTTAACAAAAATTGAGTGATCGACTTAGCTCCATACAAGCAGTGTTCGAATTATCTCCGATATTATCTTTATCTCTAGCTCAGTGATACCAATAACACGGGTAGCGATATCGATAACGCTGGTAGTATAAGAAATTCTAGGTATTAGCAATGTATCGCTAAGTATCACAAACATATCAATATCATTAATGTAGTCGTCAATATTTTCAACTATGTAAATTCTAGGTGTCGCTTGTATTGGCAATGCATCAATATCGCCAATGTATCGCCAATATTTCTGACTATGTAAATTCTAGGCAATGCTTGTAACATAAGTGTATTGATGATATTTCAATAGTATCGCCAACATATTGATTTTGTTTATTAGAATTTCATGGGCACATGGTTGTATGTAGTGTTCAATTTGTCATTGATAATATTGATAATATCTCAATATTATCGATATCGCAACATGTGAGATATTGAGACCACAATCTTTTGTTTCCTTTTCAATTGTTGATGATTTCTTGGTGAAATATCACGTGTTGTTGATTTTTTGCAATATTGATGTATGTTTGGATGGAAGGTTGGATGGTCAAATGTGCCGGAGGGAATGGTTGGACTAATTTCTTACAACAACACATGTTTTTATGGCCCCATTAAATGAAAACTTGTTATGTTTGCATTCTTTTTGCAATTAAAAAATAAAATAAAATTATTTCTACATATACAAATATGTACATTTTAACATCTCATAAAGTTTCGCTGAAAATTCCATCGTTTTTTCTATTTTTCGCCACATTTCCGGTTATTAGCAATATTATCGGTGATATCGATATTGTTTCCGTATCCCTAGCAAGCGAAACTTGTAGCGATACCGATACTTTGAACACTGCGTACAAGCCCAAACTCTAACACCACCTGGCTAAATTTTTCGAATCATGCTCGAGGAGACTGCTTCAACTTGTAAATGGACTTTTTAAGTCTGCAAACCTTATCCAACTCCCCTAAGCAACAAACCCAAAAGGTTGCTCCATATACACCTCTAACAAATCTCCATTCAAAAATACATTTTTAACATCCAACAAATGTAGAGACCAATTCAAATTTGTGGCAATAGAAATGATATCTCCGAATTTAGTTTTTCCATATGCAAAAAAAAAATTAAAAAAATTCAGAATAATCCACACCAAAGGTATGTGTAAACCGTCTGGCGACAAGACATGCCTTTAATTGGTTAACAGAACCATCTGGAAGATAATGGTGTAAACTCATTTACACTCCACAACTCGCTTATCAGTGGGCAATGACAGCAACTACGAATATATCGTCATCCATGGATTGCTTCCAACCCTTATTAGACAAGGCTTCCTAAAAGGAATGAGGAATAGAAAGTAGAAACAAATGGTAGGGAACACACGAATTGCTGGATGTAGATAAATGATCTCGACAAACATAGTTGGAGCTAGGATGATGAATGCAAGACCAGGTAAATTTACTATAGTGACCTGAATTAGTTTTTTAATAGAATATATATATATATATATATATATATATATATATATATATATATATATATATATATATATATATATATATATATATATATATGTCACACACCCCCACACGTACACTCAGCACACACATGCACACCTAGCCTCTTCAACCCCTAGCCTTTCTATTTTATTATTAGGGCTTTCATAGTTAATGCCAGATTTAAGTTAATACATAAGCGAAGCCCATGGGCCTAAACTCTATTTTAATATATATTTTAGCCCAATAATAATGAGAAACCACACGTGAGATCATGGTCCAACAACACTCCTAAAATTGAAGCATATATATCATGAATCCTTAGCTTGACGAAGAGGCGATCCAAATGAGTGGTGAGTAAGAGCCTTAGTTAACACATCTGCCAACTGATCTTGACCTTGACAAATGACATAAAAATTTCCTTACGCACAACTTTCTTTTTGATATAGCGACAATCAATTTTGATGTGCTTGTTTCTCTCATGATAAACTAGATTGTTGGCAAAGAGGAGAGGCAGCTTGATTATCACAATATAGCCTTATAGGAACATTACCCTCATTGTTGTCATGTGCGACTGCATATGCGCATATCCATATGCAAATTGCATATGCGATCATGGCACATATGCGATCGCATATGTGGCATATGCGAAAATATGCGATCGCATACAACATATGCGATCGCCTATTGGCCATGGCACATTGAATTTTTATTTTTATTTTTTTGCAAAAAAACAACATTTTGCCTATAAAAAGGCTTCCAAATATCCTCCATTTGCAATATTCTCACTCCAAAACTCTCTTACTCTATTTTTCTCTTACATTTCTTAATTACAAGTGGTCTTAATCTCTCTCTCTCTCTTGTATTTCCTACTTCCAAGTGATCTTAATCTCTCTCCTACATTCCCTCTCTTGGAAGTTGGAAGATCAAGATTCAAGCACTTTCAAGTTTCAAGGAAGATAGCTTGTTGATTTTCTACAATAATAAATAAATAGCTTACTGATTTTGTTGTTACTTCTTGTTAACTATATTGTTAAATGTGGATGACTTGATGTTTAATTCATTGTTTAATTGATTTTATCTCTCTCAAATGTATTTAAAATATGTAAAATTAGTTATATATTAACTTAGAAAAGTTCTCCTTAGTTTCTTATTATTATTTTTTTTTGAATTTTTCCCTATTACATATATATATTTTTAAGTTTTCAAAAAAAAAAAAGCGAGCGCATATGCGATTGTACAATCGCATATGCGCATAGGCATATGCGATCGCACATGATCGCATATGCGATTCGACAACATTGATCACCGTAACTCACATATTAATGTCTTTAACCAAATTAGTTCACATGTAACACGAGCCACTACCTTATACTCTGCCTTTGCACTTGAATGGATTACCATACTTTGCTTTTTTACTTTTCTTACAAAGGTACGATAGCCTGTAGTGTAGTAGACCACCAAATGGAGAATCAACGCAGTCTGCATCTGAATACCCTTCTACTTGAAGATGACCATTACACTTATAGAGAATACCATGATTAGGAGATCCCTTTGTACCCTACTATAAACATGACTTTCATATGAGGAACATAGGGAGCTGCATAAACTGTCTAACCACACTTACAAGAAAAGTGATATGAGGACGAGTGATTGCTAAATAAATTAGCTTCCAACAAGTTGATGACAACTTTATGGATCATCAATCAACTTATCCACATGAAGCTTTTGATTTGGGTCCATAGGAGTTTCAACTGGCCCATAAGACTTGTCTCGGCTAATAAATTCATCAAATATTTTCATTGTGACAAGTTAATACTCCCCTTAGATCTTGCTGCCCCAATATCCAAAAAGTAAATACTGGGTGGACTTGTTTTTTAATTGCACACGGGTGTGTGGATTCTTGGCACAGGGATAAAAAGAAAGGAACAATTGGTAAATTGGACATAGAAGAACGCTTATGATCATGTGAGTTGGGACTTCCTAGACTTTAGGTTGGGGAGGTTAGGTTGTAAGCCGAAGTGGAGAAATTGGATTTAGTAGTGTATTCGATCGGCATGCTTCTTTAATCTCATCATTGGCTCTCCTACAGGCTTTTTTTAGTTGACAAGGTGTTTGAGGTAAGGAGATCCATTGTCCACATTTTGTTCATGGTATTTGTGGAAGCACTAAGTAAGATGCTGGAAAGAGGCCAATGGGCTAGGTTGATTAGTGGTTTCATGGTGGAAAATGTCAGGTTTCAAAATTTTCATTTGCAATTTGTTGACGATATATTCTCTTTTGTGATGCAGATGAGTCAATGGTGGACAATCTTTGAAAAATTATGAGGTGCTTTGAGGCGATTTCTAGGGTAAAAGATAACATTTCGAAGAGGGAATTGCTGAGTGCGTGCACTTTTAGTGTATAGGTGGAAAGACTAGCCGAGGTCTTCAATTGCCATGTAGGATCTCTCCCATCGTTGTATCTTGGGCTCCCCTTACGCATCAACAATCTTGCAAAACATTTAAGGGATAAGGTTATAGAGAAGGTAGAGCGGAAATTTTCTTGATGGAAAGTTTGATATCTTTCTTTGGTTGGGAGGCTAACTTTTATTTAGGGGGGATGGGAGACTATGATGGGATGTTGTTGCATGCGACTATGGTACTTAGGAAGGGGGGTGTTAGGTGAAGGATTCAGGGACCTGTAAGGCTTTTGTGATGTGGAAAGCAGTGCAGAGGGTGAAGAACAAAGTCAAGGAAGTGGTGTGCTTTGTTTGTGGCAACAAGCAAAGGTTTTGGTTTTGGGTTGATCCTTGGATAGGGGAGAGACCTCTCTAGGAGGAGTTTCTAAGGCTCGCGAACTTCACCCTGGACATGAACATCACTATTGATCATTGCTTCTCTTTTATAGGTGGTTTTGGGGTTTGGCTCTTGTCTTGCAATAGGAATTTATTGGATGTAAAAGTAGAAGACTTCGCTTAACTTTTGTCAAGGATCTAGTTTGTGAGGCTGATGGTAGGTGTCACGCCCCAAACTCGGTGAACGGGCTTATAGAACTCCCAAGCTCCAAATCCAGTGGTGACAGCCTCTGTAGTACCTCATTCTCGGCTCCCGACTCCCAAATGTCAGGTTCCGATCCTGGGATTTCATAAGGAGGATTTTTGGGGTGATTTTTTTAATTATTTTTTTTATTTTTATTTTTTTATTTTGCACATGAGCATAATCACGAGTGTACTAAAACTAAAGACATCATCACATTTCCACTATAATATTAGTTCGAGTATAGTGCTGGAAGGGAAATACATATAACAAAAGTCCAAAAGATCAGGCAATTCTCGTACCTCAATGTTTTGCAATCTAGCATAACTTGCACGTAAACAACGTGGGTAAGCTTACTACGAAGCTTAGAGAGTGCGTGCGTGTGTGCACAATGCATGTTCTAAGCATACAAATGTCAGAGTAAGAGGAATGATGGAGGGTCAGACTAGCAAGTCCATAAATACTATGAGCCATACCTAGGCTATGCGATGCAAAGGCCAAATGTCATATGCTAAGGATGCAATGCAACATGCCAATCCTTATGTCTAATCCACATCTCAGTACGGTTCCCATCTGGAATCATCGAGGTCTAGTACACTCTGACGCTGGCCAGCCGCCCCATCGCGTGCATGACCCTGCAAGTGGAAGAGACCTCACTATCCACCTCGTCAGTGGTATGCCAATGCCCACCTGGCTCACCAATAGCGGACCCATTTCATGAGCTAGTCAACCTATCTTATAGGCCCCGTCACCCGGGCAGATAAGACTTTCTTTCTTCCTCGTACATTTGTGAGCTTTTTCTTCCGCTTAGAGAATGGGGTGAAAGTTCTTTCTTCCTATGTAGAGTTACTTGTGGTTTATAATTAATGAGAAAGTCATAAGTCCAATTGGTTGAATTACAAGCATTGTTGTCAAATGCGATCGCGTATTCGCATAAAATGGATAGGATCAAACTTGAACCATGCACTTAATTATTTGATCACATATTCGCATTAAGTTGTAAGTTCACTAGACTCCTCTCTCGAGTCTTGAAAAAGATCAAACTTGAAAGAGAGAGAAAGTAATTCCTTTGTTGAGGATTCCACCCCGATTTCGGGTTTCCCTCTTTCTAGGATCTTCGATGTGTAGGAAAAGGTAAGAATCATACTCCTCTTTTTCTTTTGACAACAAAGGACCTATACCTTCTTCATCTCAAACCCCTTATCCTTCAACCCTTTCGTTTCTACCCCTTTCTAGTTCAAATGGAAAAGAGGGATGGTTAGTCAGTATAATTAGATCCAAGCTTACTCGTGGACTGACTTATGCTAGATCTGGGATATCCTCATATCCCAAGGTCCTCCCCTTTTACTGTTTATGTGATCTTATGCTAAGGGGCATGATCCTGACGGAATAACTTCATCTTTGTGTTGAGATTTACCTAATTCCTTTGTTTGGAAATAGTTAGTTAATTTGTGTATTTATTTGAATATTCTTTAACCTAATTATACATGCATCTAGGGTTAAGTTATCACATGTCCCTGCATCAGCCTCACAAACCTAGCCAAACCCTACCTAAAAAACCTCCAAAACATAGATCAAACTTGACCAAAACCATCTACGAATAACCAATGTCAAGTATGTAAAGGTTTAAATTGATGGCTGTGGAGGTAAAAGAATCATATGAAAAAACAGTCGCATTTGATGTCATCGAAGTGACATCAAACTGTCTTCGATGTCATCGAAGACAACTCAATGACATCGAGAACGAGCCTCACCAGTCCAACAACTAAAGTCATATATTTTGGAAAATTTCGATGACATCGCAAATGGGTCATGTTACTCCAACAAGCCTTTAAGTAAAAACACATACGCTCGATGACATCGAACAACTTGAGTCTCGATGACATCGTAAACGAGCACAAAGTATCCAGTGAGTTTTCAAGGAAAATCTATATATATGCTCGATGACATCGAACTTAGGTTCGATGACATTGCTATTGAGCCTATTTGGTCCAGAGACCCTTCAAGTAAAATTTGGTTATCTTCGATGACATCGAAGGTCAATTCGATGCCATCATAAATGAACCAAATCTATCCAGCAACCTTAGGCCATGTTTGCCGAAAATCCTGATGGCAACGAGTTATCCTTCGATGACATCGAATGATAGTCGATGACATCAAGCAGAAACTTCCAGCAACTATTTGAACATCTTGTTGCATGGTTCGATGTAATTGAAGAAGGTTTAATGACATCAAAGGAAACTTTGATGACATCGGACCTGACAGTTTTCTACCCATTTTCAGACCATTGGGATTTTATTCTATAAATCAAATGGGGTTGCTTTTAGGTTTCTTAGTGAGAATAGAAAAGAGTTTTGAGAGAGTTAGTGCAGGAGTAAATACCCGTCCTCTCAAACCCTCTTTCCTCAGGAGTTCATCCTTCAATCCATTCTTAAAGGCAATCATTGTTAAATTCATTGCTTGAGTTGAAGTATGAACTCCGACATTCATTGATGATCCAACAACTCTTCTTAAAGGCAAATCTATAGGCTGGATAAATTGAATGCTTAACTTGGGAATCCCTTCTAGCTCATAAAGACCCATCATTAACTAGATAGGATTTACCCAAAACCCTTGTCCTATCAACCTCGGCATCAACATTGGAGCATCTACAATTGGTTGCGGTTCAAGGGAGTTGAAGACTCTTCAAAAACTTGGTAGATCTTCAACGAATGTGCTTAACGGGGCTCACTCGCTTGTAGGTAAGTACGCGAGTCCACTTTGTGTCTGAAGACCTTTCCTTGTGTAGGATTGGGATTCAGAGTTTGGTTATCTCAAACTCACCACGTCCTTGTGTAGGCCTCCGACGGGAGAATACATGTAGTGTCCTTGTGTAAGACAGTTCAAGTTCTTGTGTAGGACTTGTTGGTGCCTTGTGCAGGCAATTTTAGTAACTTTGTGTAGGTTGTGAAGGTTTATGGTTAACCTCATTTAAAACCATTGGATAGCGAAATTCGGTACACTCTAGGAGAGAGTGGGTCAGGTGGGAGTGGAGTAGGCACGTAGCCAAACTAGTATATATCGTTGTGATTGTGGAGAATGATTTACTTCATTTTTTTTCGCCAAGTGATTGCTCTCTAAGCTTTATTCATTTTCTGCACAATACATGTTTGATAAAATGCTGCATCGATATATATATATATATATATATATATATATATATATATCACTGTCTTAATTTTGTTTGCACACTTATAACTTATTCCTACTTAAATGTCTTTACTTAATTGACTAGAAGTAAGTGTTTGCAAAAAAAGAGTAATTCAAAATCCCAACAAAATCCAAACACACTATCCTCAAAACATCAAAAAACAAATGTGAATCTTAGGAGGATAATAAAGAAAATGATGATGACGACGAAGTGCCTTGTTGGCCAAACAGTTTAAAAAATTCTTCAACAAGAACCGAGGAAAACCATTCAACAAAAAGGAGAAGTATCCTGACCAAAAGTGCCATATAGGCAAATCACCAAATAGGTCTAAGGAGCCTGAATGTTACAATTGTAGGAAATATGGTCATTTATCTACTGATTGCCCCTCAAAAAATAAAACCAAAGGGAAGGCTATGGTAGCCACTTGGGACGACAGTGAAGACTCAAATTCTGAATCTGAAGAATCTGAAAGTGATGGAGACAGAGGCTCATTGAAAATTCTCATGGCCTCCACCACTGTTGTCATCCCAGACTTGGGGAACAATGAAGAGATAAAAGAACAAGACGAAAATGAGAACATACAAAATGCCTATGACCAACTTTACACCCATAGCTTGAACATTCTTAAAAAGCTTGGTCAAACAAATGAAGAGAATAAAAGGCGGAATAAAGAACTAGATGAAGCCTTAGCTGTAAATGAACGTTTGGCCGATGATCTACAAGACTTCTACGTTGACAATGCCAAACTTGAAAGAGAAGCTGTAGATGATGGATTTAAGATAGAAAAATTGACTAAAAGAATTGAACATCTAGAATCAGAAATTAACAAACTGAAAACAGAAAATCAAAATCTGAAACTAGATGAAGAAAAATCCAAACATAAAGCTGAACTTAGTCATAGGTTTTCCCAAAGTGACAAAAAATTTTAAAGACTTTTGAGTTTAGGCAAAAACTCTAGGGATAAGAGAGGGTTAGGGTATGAAAGTAGCAAGACTAGCCCTTCTCTTGCACCACCTGTGGCTAAGAAATAAGTGGCTTCAGGTAGCCAAGCAAAAAGTTCTCCCATTTGTCATTCATGTGGAGATGTGGGACATTTAAAATTTGAATGTCTAGCCTTTAGACACTCCCGCTCCACATCCGGTGCAAACTATATAGGTAAATTCAAACCAACTGGAAGAACGTTACAAAACGAGAGGAGTCCACCTAGAAAGCCTCAAAAACAAATTGAAAGGAAGAAGTTCCCTACTCCCCCCCAAAATGACAATAAGAATGGGGGAGTTATTAAAACAAGTCGCCCAACTGAATCAGAAGGCCAAAGAAATGATGAATCAGGTAAATTTGGAGAATGTTCAGTTGGTCTCTAAATCCAAATTCCCTAGGAACAACCGGGCACCTAAAGGAGAATCCAAAAAGAATTCTGCATCTCCAAAGAAGGTTGTGTCCAAGTGGGTAGTTAAAAACAAAGCAAACTGCCTTGTAATCCATACAGCTCTTAAAGTAGGCAATAGTGCTAAATGGTACCTAGATAGTGGTTGCTCAAGGAACATGACAGGTGATAGGACCCACTTCTGTAGTTACGCCAAATTTGATGGTGGGTCGGTCACCTTTGGGAATGGTAGCACCACTAGAATCATTGGACGAGGGGCAGTGGTTGGGCCAGGCATGCCCAAGATTGAGGATGTTCTGTGTGTTGAGGGTTTGAAACAAAACCTCTTGAGCAAATCACAGATTTGCGATAAAGAACATTTTGTCCAATTCTCCAAAGAAGTGTGTGAGATCTCGGATCCAATAGGAAAATTAATCATGAGAGGTCTCCACACCAGTGACAATTGCTATGTGATCAAAAGCAGAGGAGAAAACTACCCATCCACTAGATGCCACATGGCCAGGGACGACAAATCGGAATTATGGCACCTAAGACTTGGTCATATGAACTACCGAAATTTGTCTCACCTAAGCTCGAAAAACCTGGTGAGGGGGCTTCCTAAGATCAGGAAAAATGTAAGGGTTGTGTGTGGCAATTGCCAAAAAGGAAAACAAATCAAAGTCGCACACAAGAAAACAACCACCCTAGCCACCTCAAAGCCACTCGAACTATTGCATATGGATCTTGTTGGTCCCACCAGGGTTCAAAGTCATGGTGGAAAAAGACATTTCTTGCTAGTGGTTGATGATTACTCCCGGTTCACCTAGGTCGCCTTTCTGAGGGAAAAATCTAATACATTTGACAAGTTTAAAAAACTTGAAAGGTTCCTTCAAAATGAAAAGGGATATAAAATTGATCGGATCCGGAGTGATCATGGAGGAGAAATTGAAAATGATCGATTCCAGAAATTGTGTGATGAAACTGGAATTCGACATGAATTTTCAGCACCAAAAACTCCTCAGCAAAATGGAGTGGTTGAAAGGAAAAATTGGGTACTGCAAAAAATCGGGTACTTCAAAATGCACACACACAAAAGAAAAAAAAAAAAGAGCGTATTTTAATATGGAAGTGAAAGACAAACAACATATACTACGAGTTCACAACTTTGCAAATATATATATATATATATATATATATATATATATATATATATATATATATATATATATATATATATATATATATGGGAAATGGTTCTATGCGGTCGACCTCAAGGGAACTTCCCATGAGGTCGAGCTGTGTGGGCCCCACCGTGATGCGTGTCGAACATCTACCCCATCAGTCAGATGCACCATTCCATGGTGGGCCTCGGGCTTAAAAATCAAGTCAATCCATGACTTTTGTGGGCCACACCACATACAAAAGTTGAGAGGGGTTACCCTCCCATTAAAACATTCATAATCATTTGTTGGGCCCACCGAAATGTGGTTCACAAATCCATCCCATCCATTATGTGTGTCCCACTTGGATGAGGGGTCAGACCAATTTTCAGACACATCCAAATTTCAGGTGGGTCCCACCAAGTGCTTTTATATGTTTTACGCATATCTTCATAGGATTTTAGATGGTATGGCCCACTTGAGTTCAGTATACGACTGATTTTTGGGATATCCCATAATTTAAAGGGGACCCATCAAATGCATGGTGTTGATGTTTGACACACATCATGGTGGGGCCGACACAGCTCGACCTCATGGGAAGTTCCCATGAGGTCGACTGCATAGAACCATTTTCCTATATATATATATATATGAGAGAGAGAGAGAGAGAGAGAGAGAGAGAGAGAGAGAGAGAGAGAGAGAGAGAGAGAGAGAGAGATGCTCACCTGGGAACCAGTTCTCACAAGAACTCGTGAGAATTTTTTGAGAACTCATCTCATGTCATGTATATGTGCAATCTAGGCCATTCAGGCCCTTCATCTAACTTAAATGAAGGGTTGGGCAAACGATCAAGTTGTTTTGTAACTCAAGTGGGCCCCGATGGAAATCAATGGTGGAAATTCCCTCTCACTTTGCTATGGCCCACCACATTTTAGGATCAAGCTAACTTTTGGGCCTTAAGGGTTCATTACGTGACTTATCTAGTTGACCATTCAGATTTTGTGCTCATATCACGTGAGATGAGTTCTCAAAAAGTTCTCATGAGTTCTTGTGAGAACTGGGTCTTAGGTGAGCATTTCACTACATTATATATATATATATATATATATATATATATATATATATATATATATATATATATATAGATAAACTTCTGCACCTTCTCCAAGAGAGAAGGAAAACAAACAAGAACAAAAGAATAATAAAACCCAAAAAAAAAAAAAAGTCTCAAGAGATTGGAACAATGTGTATGGCCAAATCAGCTGATTCAATGTGAATTTTGGATTTGATTGATTAACATCAAATTATTCCCAATATGATATACATCATGTATAGACTGATATTTTGAACCGAGACCAAATAAGATCCATTAGCGAGAGGATAAAATGAAGACTCGAGCTTGAGGATAGAACTAGGGAGGGCCTCAGGCTCTGGGGATTGGGAGGAATGTGTATTATCATAGAACAAGCACAAGTATGATGATGATTAACTTGCAATTTTCACATGTTAGATGTCAGGATCTATCCATGTATGTTTAGATATATACATGAATAGACTTTCTTTCATAAAATCAGTGTTCTTTCAGTCTTATGTTAGCTTACAGCCTCGCTCAACACATCATGTGGAGGATCTCAATGATGAGATGGAACAAGTTGTTTGTATTTTCCAACCGGTTCTTATCCCTAAGGTCTGGCATTCTCGCAGTACTGGTTAACCCACTTTGTCCTACATTATAATCTTTCTTCAAACCCTGCCATCAGACCTGGTGAAGTTTCTATTTTCCTTCTCCCCATATTGTTTTCTCTACTAAGGCTGGGTTAACCAACTTGTACCATGGTTAGGTATACATTATTACAACCCATTCCAAAATTTAGAAATCCTAGTTGTCATCTAACAGTGGCGATAAGCCTAAGCAAAGACAGTAATAGACTTACCAGTGAACTGTACTGTCCAAATAACCTCTTTGAAATTGGACCATCATAAGGACGGGGAGGCATATGAGAAACAAGGAAGCAGTAACAACATATGGCAAGGATGGATGAATCAGATAGTCAGTCAGGAGCATGCCGATAATTAACTAATTATTCTTTGACTTTTTGTTAACTGAGAATGTCACATTAGTTGGACGTCTAAGTAAAGGTTTTTAAGCTCATCAGAAATATTATTTTGTGACAAGATGTAGATAACAAAACTATTTTTTTTGCAACCTGCAACAAACAAAACAAGAAAAATGACTGGAATAAATCAACAAATACATGAAACTTGGTGTTGTAATTGTATAATTCCTACAGATTTTCAATTATGATGAAGTTACTGAAAATTCAAGTCAATGCAAAAGTGTAGTTAAAAGCAACTAAAAAAAGTCATTGGTCCAGATCATTGTCAAAGACTCAAAAAGCACAACAATTAGTAGATTTGTGCACCTCGTAAATCCCAGGATAGAGCCATAAAACCGCAGACCACAAAATGGAATTCCTGCAAAACATGTTTACAAGTGACTCTAAATTTGTATTAAATAGTTCAAATGGAAAATCGACTTTTTCTTTTGAAGATTAAATAGAAAATCGACATGCTAATGAAATTCAGAAGAGAATAGAACAACTAAGAAAAAACATCATGGGAGTGAGGAAGGACATTATAGAGTTGCAACAATTAGATTTCCTTGGCTCTTTAAAATACATCCAGTATGCCTGTATGTGACTAATAAAGTGGAGTCATAATCTTTGATTTTTACATAGAGAACTTCGTTGGGTATAAATTGAAGAGCCACTTCGATGTAGTTAGGAGAAGAAGAATGCTGAGCTGAAGAAGAAGAAAGAAGAAATTCAAAGAAAGGAAACCCATAATACACCAAGCAATTTTTTTATAATTCACAAAAAAGTAGTCATTATCATATCAACAAGTTGACTCACAAACACATCGATCACTCTTACTTCCCTTCCAAATCAAACTTCCCGTTCGAGTTTGACCTGTTTGTTTCCCAATCTTTGGTTTCTTTAAATCATATTCACAAGTAAATTCTTAAACTAACACTATCATAATCAGAACCATTGATTCTTTAGACATAAGTTTCTTAAACCAACACAACCATAATTGAAAACTAACTCAAGAATGAACTCCTAACAAACTAGTAAAATAGGAAATTTACAACTAAAGAATCCTAATTAACTTGCAACAAAGCTAAGCAAAATCAAATTCCCACTAAAATTTCAATTAGAAACTTACTTGAACCAAAATAGAAGCCTAAATACTCTATTTGCTAATTCTCGCATTGTTTTAGGGGGTGTGTGGTTTTCTGTAAATATTGATAAATAGGTGCAAAAGCATGATAATGACTTTGCCAGGTGTTTGGAAGAGAAGGAAATAGGTGAGTAATTGCACCTTATGAATCACGGGCAGTGAAATCCACGTGTGAGTACCGAGATAAATCTGTGGGGCCCACCTGGATGTACGTCTTATCCACACTGCGCATCCGTTTTACTAGCTGATTTTAGGACATCAGCCAAAAAAATGTGGCAGATCCAAAGCTCAAGTGGACCACACGATAGGAAACAGTGGTCTAACCACATTCACCATTGAAAACTGAAACCTTCCTAGGCCCACGATGGTGTTTATTTGTCATCCAACCCATTCATAAGGTCATACAGACATGGATAAAAGTAAAACACAAATACTAGCTTGATCTAAAACTTTCGTGGCCCCCAAGAAGTTTTCAATGGTAGGCGTTCAATTCCCACTATTTCCTGTGGTGTGATTCACTTGAACTTTGGATTTGCCTCATTTTTGGGCTCGTGCCCTAAAATTAGCTGGCGGAACAAATGCACTGTGTGGATAAGATGCATAGATCACGGTGGGCCCATAGTTTTTGCACACTATGATGGGGACATCAGAGGACATACTTGGGTGTACCAAAGACGGAGACGACCACTCACGTCAGCGCAACTTTCAACGTGGATGGGAGGAGAGTTTCATATGGGGCCCGCTAGGCCATTTTGAAGACCCCACATGCATTGGACGTGCTCAGTAAGACCCCACCTTGGGATGATGCATGTGGGTTGCTTAGGAGACTATTTTAGTCATATGATTTCTATTTCGTGTTGATCCGACCGTTGGATCTTGTCGATCAGGCCATCGGGCTACTAGATATTTTAGATTTGGGCCCCTTGAACTTTGATCTTGCTTTCTTTATGTTATTTATTATTTTTAGGAGTTATTTGATGATTCAAATTGATAATATATATTTTAGTTTTCTTATTTTGGATGATGGACCACTTTACTTAAGTGAGTGGCATAGTTGTGATTATGTTGGAATTTAGTTCCGAATTTTAATTATAAAAGCACAGGATGGGTGGAGTTCCAGCCCTAGTGTTATTGAGAAGAAAAAAAAAAAAGAAGAGTGAAGCTCTCTTGTGTGAAAGAATTTTCCTCCTTATTTTCCAGGGTTTTTTTATTAAAAAAAACAAATCCTCCCTTCCAATTAAATTGTGGAAAGGTAGAAGCTTGTTTGGTGGTGGATTCCAAGGTACATCCTTCCTCTTCATCTTCTTCAAAAGGTATTCTTCGTCTTACATCCTTCCTCTCTCCCCTTCGAAAGGTATTATCTTCTTCTCTTGTCTTCCTCTTTTCTTTCACATTACAACCTTCTAAACCCTAGATCTTCAATTTCTCATTTTTCCCAGTTTCTAAAAACCCTAATTCCAAAATCCCCAATTCCCATGAACCCTAATTTTTCAAATTTCAAATTTTCCCCTTCTTAACCCTAATCATAAAACCTACTAGTAATCCCCTTTAGTGTGGAACGTGCCTATGCTAAATTGGAAGTTCTATCCTTCCATCGATCCTAGTTTTAATTGATTTATGTAATTTCTTGGCATGGGGGCATGTGATTTAGGTTAAATCAGATTTTATTTCCTATTGTTTACTCTTAATCAATTGGTAGGTTAGCATCATTTTATGGACTCTTACATAATCTCTACGTTGCATGCTAGCATTAAATCATGTGTCTTGCATCACTCTACATTTTCTCGCCTCCAATTTAAGAGTCCCAAACTGCCCAAACACACTAGTTTTCAACATCAACGTTGGAGTTGCTGCCGAAATTACAATGGTCAGTAATGACGACAAATCTACAACCAATGACAGTGGTAATTGATGCAGGACAATTAACCACTTGCTCTAAAAGCTCGAACTGTTAGAGTATGGCGAATTAATCCCTTTATCTCATAGCCCAGGCCCCACATCTCATGGGTTTGGACCTCGGCCGAATCCCCTTCGTGGGCCCCAAATCACATGGGCCACCCACCCCGAGTGTCCCCGCATCCCACGGGCTACCCTACTCGAGCCCGGTGTGAAATGCGCATTAATCACCCCTGGTGAGGAGTCTCGAACACGAGACCTCCTCCGTGGGCCGCACCCACCCCGAGTGTGCCCTTGCATCCCACAAGCGACCCCACTCGAGCCCAGTGTGAAAATGCCCCTGCATTAATTACCCCCGGTGAGGAGTCTCGAACCCGAGACCTCCCGCTCTGATACCAATTTGATGCAGGACAATTAACCACTTGCTCTAAAAGCTCGAACTGTTAGAGTATGGCGAATTAATCCCTTTATCTCATAGCCCAGGCCCCACATCTCATGGGTTTAGACCTCGGCCGAATCCCCTTCGTGGGCCCCAAATCACATGGGCCACCCACCCCGAGTGTGTCCCCGCATCCCACGGGCTACCCCACTCGAGCCCGGTGTGAAATGCGCATTAATCACCCCTGGTGAGGAGTCTCGAACACGAGACCTCCTCCGTGGGCCGCACCCACCCCGAGTGTGCCCTTGCATCCCACAAGTGACCCCACTCGAGCCCAGTGTGAAAATGCCCCTGCATTAGTAATACAAAAACCAAACAAGCCCTTAGCGGTTTTAATTTTCTGGATCTTGTATTTCGTGCATCTTGGTTCTAGCTGGCGGCCAAAAACTTGTGTTTACTTTATCTTCATCTTCTTGGTTTTTTTTTTTTTTTTTAATTTGGTGGGGGGGGGGGGGGGGTCGGGGTTGTCAGACCCTGTGCATCTACATTGGCAGCATATCACAGCCTTCAACACCTATCATCTCCAGCTCTAGTACCATCTAGATTTGTCATTGTCCAAATCTTATCCTACTCTGGTGAACCAATAATCGCTGACCTGTTATTCTCTGGATGGGATGTCCTGTTAATGGTCTGATCTCAAGTCAACAGATCAGATTCCTATTTAGAGGTCTGATCTTCAGTTCAACAATTTGCAGAGTCAGTCTCATCTTCACCATCTACGTCGCTGCTTGTTCACCAATCTGCTCGTCTGAAGTTGTCTGCATGACATGCCTCTATTGGCTCTCAAGTCCAACATCTGTCATCACTGATTGTCAATCGAAAGGCATTTATCACCCACATTTGTCTCCCGTCATTGGTATCTTTTCACTAACGTTTACCATCACCAACATTTGATCATCAAAATTTGAAGCATGGCATCTAGTATCGTGTCATCTGCAACCATTCATGGCATTTCAAGCTACCTATCACTACTCACTGTTTCTTAGACTTCAACTCTGCAATCATCTCAATGTGTTGGAGATTTGATCATTGTTCTTGTTGTCATTAAAGCTAGCTTTTAAGCTTGTGTTACTGTTCTCGCTTTTACTGCCTTCCAAATTCCAGCTGCTCTTTTCTCAGAGCACCTTAAGTTCGAGGGGGTGGTAGAGGATAAATATGTGCACCAGTACATAGCAAATATAAGTAGATTTTGTTTGTCTTTATACGTACAATACGTATATTAACTGCATGTATATTTTACCGTAGTCTCAATGGAATAAATATCTAATTAGTCCACAATGTGGTCCCATACATTATCAAGGAACCTCCTACCAAGGTTCAGCTTCCACATTGAACTCACATTTTAGACTCCTGCTTCAAATCCCACTTACTAGGCCCTTTTCAGTTGCTAATGTTCAGAAATAGCTGTATCGGCCCTGTCACCTTCTCTAACAGGGCTGTGCAGGCTGTTTAGAGAGAGAGAGAGAGAGCATAATGGTTGTTGTGGGGAAAACCGAATTGGTCCCTCACACAGGAAGAGTGACAGTTATCTACAAGTGATATCCCTCCGAGCTGGGGTAACCAAGGTCCGAGCAGAAGGGCCATCAACACGGGATGAGCAATTCCTTCAGCTCAGAGACGAGCTGCCGAGCTGAGCTTCGTCCTCCTGCCAGGAATGTCTACAACATGGGTAAGGAACCCGTGGGGAAGGAGTTTGAGCTCCGAGCTCCCCAACATCCCAAGCTGACCAGGTTGACCACTGCCAGAGAGGCGCTATGAGAAATTTGGAGCAAATCTAGCCCTAGATCCAAAAGAGATAAAGATCCAGCCTGATCTCAGCCAAAGATCACTCTGGCTTATTCAGGCTTGGTCGAAGATTACTTCGTCATATTTGGGCTTGACCGAATGTCACTCCAACTTATCTAGGATAAGAATCCCATTAGAATAGGGACTCTCTGGTGTAGCAGACTCCCCACGCCCTATATATACGACCACTCTTAACCAAAAAGGGAAATGGAAGGAGACATGAATCCAAACCTTTGAAACCATCATCCACAAGCCTGACTTAGGCATCGGAGGATCCACAACCTAGGTTATCTTTTTCCTCTAATTCCTTCTCTTTTGATTTAAAAAACCCCTTAATCCAAATCCCTAACCATAAAGAGTCCCAAATCCCAATTATCCCCAATTTTCAAACCCTAGATTTTTCCAAAATTGAAAGTGTATCACCTGAGTTGGAAACAATCCTTTGCAAGAATGGATGATTCTTAAACTCCTTTGGGCTTGTTTGGCTTATAATTTTATTTGATCTAGCCCTAAAGTTGTGTAGGCTTGGACCCCCATAGATTTCTCTTTTTGAATGTTTGATAGTATGTAGGCCGTGAAATTTTGTGACTGTTTAAAATTGGTATAATATCAAGCTTGATCTCTTGCATTCCATTTTTAATTTCATGACATGCATCAGGGACCCAATGCCAACCCCAAAAGAAAGCGAGATGATGACCAAGGTGACACTCCCCGAGTTCCAGAGAGCCGGTTTCACTGGTATACTCCATTGAACACCATGCCCGAGCAGGTGCTCGTGGAGGTCAGAGACGAGTATTCTGAAGTAGTCGAACAAGATAAGGGTCACTCCAGAGAAAAGAGACGGGTCAAAATATTGTCATTTCCATCGAGATCAGGGCCATGACACGGCCGATTGCTTCAACCTAAAGGAGTAGATTGAGTCCCACATCCAGAGGGCCTACCTGCATGAGTTTGTTGCCAGGTGCAGAGAAGAACGACCAGCTCCTCGACAAGAACAACGAGAGGAGCATAATAATGAGCCGGTGGGCAAAATTCGTACCATTTTCAGTGGACCCGCCGATGGAGGAGATTCGAATCGAGCACGTCGAGCTCATGCTCGGAGTGCAAGGCTCATCGACGAGGTCCATCAAGTGAACCTCGCCAGCCGTCCTGCAAAGGAGCCTAGGATAGAATCATGTACGATTGCCTTCATTGAGGAATATGCAAGAGGGGTCCAACACCCCCACGGCGACGTGCTGGTGGTCGCCATGATCACAAAGTATACCAGATGTTGGTCAACATAGGGAGCTTAACAGACATCCTGTTTACAACTGCCTTCAACACGATGGGGATAGGGAGGTCAAGATTACGATCCATGCGAACCCCTTTGCTCGATTTTACAGGAGAGTGTGACCTCGTAAGGGAGCATCCTGCTGCTAATGACAGCAGGAGAGGGCTCCAACCAAGTCACCACCATGTTAGACTTCCTTGTAGTGGAATGCCCTTCAGTGTACAATGCAATCTTGGTCAAACCATCCTCGAACGCCATGTGGCCTGTAGTCTCCATCTATCACCTGTCCATAAAGTTTCTGACAGAGTACAGGATCGGCATATTTAGGGGCGGCCAGTATGAAGCCCGACAATGCTATGCGACAACTCTCTAAGGAAGAACACTATAGCAACAGGAAATGCAGATCACCTCCTTAAATCCCAAGGAGGAAAGTACAAAAAGAGGATCGCCCATGGAAGATTCGGTCCCTGTGTAGCTCTCCGAGCAAGACCCAACAAGGACAGTTCATATCGGGTCATTGCTCAGGTCTCAACTCTGAGCCGAAATGATAGACCTCTTGAGAGAGCACGTCGACATGTTTGCATGGTCTCATCAAGACATGTCCGGGATGGATCAAATAATCATGGTCCACCGCTTAAATACCATCCATGACAGTTGGGACTGCTCTTGCTCTGGTACAAGTGAAGGAGCTCATCCATTATGAGCTCGGAATTTCTGACTAGTTGGCAGAGAACGTAGCAGCAAAAAATAGCCCATCATACGTTGGGGTTCAGCTGCCCCGGGGTGACTCTAAGATGACAAAGTACCTCTCTCACTAGAGGGGAGAGAGGCAAACAAAGACCGCAGGTAAAGTAAGTTGGATATAGCGCGACCTCCCCCTTAGGAGGTCAGCTCGAGACCTCCCCAGCTCGGGGAAGGCGAAGACCCACCGAGCCAGGTATACTATAGATCGACCTGAGGGATACCAGATCGGCCACTGTAAACCTTGATGCAAAGGTATCAACGGTAAGGACCAATTCACTAAAAGACAAGAAGGCTGGCTTGACTTGTGGTTCCACTTCGGATGGAGGGACAGGCCCCTGAGGACCTGTAACATCTCGAATTTTTGCCAACCTGGGATTAGACGTCCTTAGGCAATGGGTTGATCCTAACACCTCATTAACTTGTCAGAACTGAATCCCAATGTCTAAAAGCTACCTTTGAACCCATTTCCTTCACAAATCTCACCCTTCACCACCTTGATCTTCCAATTTTTCTAAGAACTTTCACCCTAGACACTATCTTAAACTAGCTTAGTATAACTTGGATCACTTTATATACAAACTACAAAGGACTAAGTACCACCTCAGACGGAAATCACTTAGGATTAAATCCTTTAGAAATGAGACAAAGTAACTAAGTGCTAAACTAGATTAGCTACGAAATCCGTTTGAATCGCTTTAAATACGATCTGCAAGACCCAAAACTTGTAGAATCATTGACGCTAGGTTACCCTAAAATCTAGGATCAAACTCATTACCCGACTGCTCTCGGGAACGCCTTGAAACTCCGTATCTGATCTGGACCGCACATCGGGAGTCCGATTAATACGAGGTTAAGGACTTGGGACCGCCTCGCTGGGCTTGACAACCATCTCGGAAATCAAATCCAAACAGTGTTCCACGGCTGTTCGCTTGAGTCCGGAGCGAGAGAGTGTGAAAACACTTGTTTTCTTTAAAAATAAATATCTTGAATAGTAATCTGAGACTCGTCGCTTGCGGATCAGTTTTAAGCAACCAGACCGTCAGAATCTGACCAAATTACACCCTCGGATCAGGAAAAATTTCATACACATTTACATGTACTCGGAATCTCCGATCGAGGCCCACTGACCGTTGAACTGAAAGTGGTCCGCCACGCGTGATCTGTAATCCCGACCGAAACGAAAACTTAATAGAACGTAGATCCAGTGTTAGTGAGCTTAAGTCCGACTTTGGCTCAAGGAGGCCCGCCAGAAGTCCTCCGTTGAGCTGAAAAAGTCCCGCTTTGGTTATAACCTAAGTATACTTTGAACAGGAATCTATTTCGGTGAGTTTTTAGGCTATATAAGGACCTTAAACCCTCTCTCATTGCAGCCATCCAAATTTGAGAGAAAACCTAGATTGAGAGAGAAAAGAGAGAGAAAGTGTGAGAGATGTGGGAGGAACTCCCTACCACTCTTCCCTGCCGCTATTCAAGCTTCACCGCTCCATTCTCACCGCTTTCCCGGCGATTCCAGCATCATTTTTAGGTAAGAAACCCTAACCCTAACTTGATTTGGGGCTTGGGTGGTTGTAGGTTATGAAATAGCTAACGTATTTCGTTCCATAGGTTGCTAAACTGCCGAATACGGGAGCTTAGCAAACCTATCAACTCCGTTACGATTCTACGACACAAGGTGCGGACTTTAGGTGTATAGGTTATGGTTTTCAACACTTTCAATGTCAGATAATGATAGATTCATGATCTGCATGCAATTGCACATGTACAAAGTGCTTTCCGATTTTGTTTCGATTAAAGATGCAAATTATGGAATTTTACATATTCAGGTATTCGTAGAAAATACCGTATACGTATATTTTTGGAAATGTATTTGACATGATTATTTGTTGTATGAATATATGATATATGGATAAAATACTTATTTGGTGAATGGATTAAGCCCAAATACATGTTTTACTAATATACACTATGTATGTACAAATACTGTATTGTAGAAAGTACTGTATACATATGTATTTTAGAGATGTGTTTGCCATGATTATTTATTGTATAAATATACTATATATGCGTAAATTATTTGCTTGGCGAAAGGACTCGCCCTAATACATGTTTGCTAACATATACCAAGTATGTGAAATAGTGTATGTTAAGTGTTTGTGGAAATGCTTGAGTAAGTGTTTGGATGTAGATGCCTTAGGAGGGTGTTGAGATTGGATTCTCAACTACCCTAGCGACATGTATGATTACCTCCATGAGGTTGATCACTTAAAACCGCTTACTTGCAATACATGTGTTTGTATTCATATTGATGTAGTGCTTTACAACATGCTTTATATCATGCTTTATAATATGCTTATAACATGCCTACTAGCATGTTTGAATTACTTTGTTTATCATGTTTTACTCCACATGCTATGCATGACAATTGATTGTGTTTGGGGCTATGATTATAGTCCAGACAATCGGTACCAGATTGGAGATCGTGGTTGAGTTTCATGTCGCCACGTGAGATGCGTTCGACGAACTCGAGTCGTACTTCGATTGGCGATAGTGGTTGGCCACGCGAAGTGCTTATGCACTTCATGTCGTTCAACTTGTTGTGCGCTCGAGCTAGCCAAGCTCGTCAAGTAACCCAATTTGTCTAATGTATGTTCACCATGTTTGGTCGCTACTGCCTGAACCTAGGGTACCAACTTACCAGTGAAAACCCTTTTAACCATGGTACCTCGATCCGCTAAGACTCATGAGCCGGGCATGGTGGTATGGGACACCGTGGTCGAGCTGTCGGCCTACGCTGGGGCCACGTGCCTCCCCGTAGTGACCAGTGAGCAACCAAACTCGTGAGACGATTATGGTGGTATGGGACACTATATTCGTGCTGTCGGCCTACATTGATAAGGTGATGAGGGAGCGGTGCAACCTTTGTGCGTAACAGCCCTGGCAGCTCTTTGTAGTGACCTCGAGCATACTCTGAAATCGCAGTACGCCTTAAGGTTCGCCGCGATATATAGAGTATGAACTAGGCCTGTTTCTGTATTGTGATGAATCGTTTAAGGGGTGATGAGGGAGTGGTGTAACCTTTGTGCGTAACAACCCTGGCAGCCTCTGCAGTGACCTAGAAAACGCACCATCGTCTGATATCAACTAGGACTGACAACCCTAGAATGGATCATGTTTGGGAATGATACAAGGGAGGTACCTTAGTTTCCCAATCCTGCTGTTTGAAATGGACTAATTAAAAACTCGGTAATCATGCTCATCATGCATTGCATGTGCTTAGAAGATGTGGAGCACTGTGGGATGAAAGCATGCCGCGAGCGTGAGATGGTGTCGCATGAGGGAGTATGTCAGTGAGGGCATCCATCATACATGCAATCATACTTGCATTAATAAGAGTAGCTAGGAGTGTTTGATTTTACTACTTTATCATTACTGCTTGACTGTATTGATAACATGTTAACCTATGCTTTATTGTTCTACTGAGTTAGCTACTCACTCCCACGTTACGGGACGGTGTTGTACACACCAACCAGATTGTTGAGTTTCAGATGGCGACGCTACTCCTGAAGCAGAGCCAGACTATTACTTTGATGTCGAGGAGTTCTCCTACATGTAACTCTCTGACGGGTCTCTGAAGACTTGGTACTGTATTGACGGGGCTATGGTACTTGGGATAGAAGACATTACACTTACACATTTGGTATATTTTAGAACTGTACTTGTAATTAACTAACCTGGTAACTTTATCACACTCTGGAGACTCACCACTAATTTTTTTGTATTATATATATCTATCACAGTCTTCCGCTTGCAATTTAATTGTCTCTGGAGTATGATATGCTGTTTTGGCTTAATCTCATCATGTTCAATGCACAAATATAGTCAACATTCAATCATCATTCATTTTGTTGCATAAGTGATGTTCTGGAACTCGGGAGTTGAGTTTATGCTCGACCCTCGATTTTCGGGATGTTACAGGACCAGACTCAATAGACGACAACGATATGGAATCAGAGGCACCACCTACTAACTCATATAGAAGACGGCCAGAGATGGTGGCCACATCGGAATCCTCCTTAAAAGACATTGAGGATGAGATTTTTTTTATTTTTTATTTTTTATTTTTAAAAAGAAGGAAAAAGAGAGGAGCAACGGGAGGAGCGTACCGGGAGAATGCTCCAACACGAGGAATCCGAGGGTGAGGAGACGTCGGAAATTGGGAAGACAACGGAAGCAAGAGCAACATCAAATCGGCAGAGCTAGGGCACCTCACAATACAAACGAGGAAAGTAGAAGAAGGCTTGGGGTATGTATAGACTCCCCCCATGCTACAACCACTCTCGTACAACACCGCGTGTCAACATGGGGCTCCGAAGCAATGCCTCGACTGGCGCGCCTCCACATTTTGCCATAGGGCTTGCCCGAGCATAGGCACGATGGCTCGGTCGACAGTTGTCACGTCCTGATTTGCTCAGAAGCCGAGGCAATCGAGCATTAAATGGTGCGCCTCTTCGGTTTCCGTACATTAATGATGCCTTTTCGACTTCCACGCTTGCTGCCGACTTTTCAACTCCCACCTCTTCCAGTTAGCGAAAATTCGAGCTAAGTTCAAAAATTGAAATTCTCGCATGTAAAGATCTCACTTTTGGGCCCGTGTAAGCTGAGCTCAGAAGTTGGGGGGGGGGGGGGGCAACGTGTTGTGGGGAAAATCGAACCGGTCCCTCACATGGGAAGAGTGACAGTTATCTACAAGTAATATCCCTCTGTGCTGGGGTAACTAAGGTCTGAGCAGAAGGGTCATCAACACGGGATGAGCAGTTCTTTCAGCTCAGAGATGAGCTACCGAGTTGAGCCGTTAGAGGATGGAGATCGATAAGAGAGGACTCACCCCACCAGGAATGTCTACAACACGGGTAAGGAACCCGTGGGGAAGGAGCTCAGGCTCCGAGCTCCCTAACATCCCGAGTTGACCGGGTCGACCACTGCCAGATAGGTGGTATGAGAAATCCAAAGCGAATCTCTCCCCAGATTCAGAAGAGATAAAGATCCAGCCTTATCTCAGCTGAAGATCACTTTGGTATATTCAGGCTCAGCCGAATGTCACTACGACTTATCTGGGATAAGAATCCCGTCAGAACAGGGACTATTTAGCGTACCAAACTCTCCCACGCCCTATATATATGATCACTCTAAACCAAAAAGGGGGATGGAAGGTGACATCTAAGCCCGAATCCATCCCTTTGAAACCATCATCTACAAGCCTGACATAGGCATCAGAGGGTCCACAATACCCCCCTTGCTACTCATATTTCCTTCAACTTTTACAGGTCCATCGGAGTGTGCAGTTCTACATCAATCTCTTCTGTTGGCCAGAATCCGGCAACGACAATGACCATTACAACCTGTATCATAATGATAACATTCGCTACGTTGACGGAATACCTTGACCGCCTAAGCTACCTGTGCATTTGTTAAATAAAAAAAAATTGTTAAGTTTAACTAATCTGAAACTAGATCTTAAAAGGAAAAGTACATAACCAGTTAGGCTAACATAACTATTTGTCAAGTTTTATACATTCACTTAACCCAATTATACATAGCACACACGACCCCTTCTTTTCCTTTTAAGGTATACTTTCATAGTAGTTAAACTTACCAGGTTGTGTTTATTTAACAAATACACATGTATCTTAAGCGGTCAAGGTATTCCATAAAGGTAATGGTAGCCACTATCATTACCATCACAATATAGACCGTAATGGCTGTTACATTCTCGTTTTAGAAAACAACTCTTATCGGCCCCATAACCGTAGATGGTAGAGTATGTTTTTTAAGGGAATGGTTGAGAGTTCAACTCTCTCCAGCAACGCTGATCTCCCCTCCACTTTATTTATTCATTTATTTTTTTATGTTGAGGAGCACGTATGAGCGTAGACCTATGAACTACCAAAATAACAAAGAAAACAAACCCTTATTAAAAATGAGAGTTATCTTTCTAATTGTTTTGTTGTTCTTTTCTTTTTAGGAAAGGGTTTTTAACCCCTTTGAGTTCAAAAAAGGTTTGATTTCGATTTTGATGGCCTCGATTGGGAAGGAGAGGGTTTCAAGGGTTTTGTATCCAATAGAATCAGAAAAGTATGGTTTTGGGGTTTTGTGTGTGTGTGTGCATGTGTTATTTATATATATAATCAAGGTGATATATATATATATATATATATATATATATATATATATATATATCCGATCGAATTGGAAATGAATGGATCGCTATTTTTTTTTGTATTATTATTATTTTTTTTAATGCAAGAGTTTGATGTTGAGCTGCCATTTGAAAGAGATTCCCCCACTTTTTTCTTTTTTGCAATGTCATGAATAAAACGCTTGAAAGTTTCAGTGGCCAAGGTCTCAAGGGCTGGAGTTTTTTATCGCGAATCGATCGGCAAGGACCCCTTTATTTTTTTAAAAAAACGATTGAATCAGAGATAAAGGATTACGATTTTTTAATGCTCCTTTTTTGTCGAATCAAACACGAGGGTTAAGGGAGTTTATATATATTTATTATTATTATTAATCTTAGATGAGTTGGGGATTTTTGTCCCCCTCTTTCTTTCTTTCTTTCTTTTTTTTTTTTTTAAAAAAAATTTTTATATTGATTTGGAGACGAGGGTTTTGTGGTTTCACTTTATTTTATTTTTTCTAATCTAATCGAAAACGATACTTTCGGATTTTGTTGCTTTTTTATTTTCCCAATCAAATCATGAAAAGGGGGCCGATCAAATCGAAAAATGGTGAAAAGAAAAAAAAAAGAAAAAAAAGGAAGGGTTTTCGATCAAATTGGAGCAACCCTCGATCGAATTGTGAGAGCTGATACTTGGCAGTGAGTCGGACTAAGTCATGGCGAGTATTTTTTTTAAATCAAGTCTACAAGTCAAAAATAAATAAAATTCGTCTGAGTCTGCGAGTTGACTCAACTAGTTACACTAAGTCGAGGTTCAGTCGAGTTTCTTGATGACTGTGATTAGACTAGTCCATTACGACTGCCCCCTTTTTAGTTTTTTTGATTGATTAGAACCTAGTCGTAGTATAGAACAATGAATAAATCAAAGTTTCTAACCTATTTTGTTAAAAAAATTTGCAGGAACAAAGCGTATTTGACAGATTGCCTTAGAGCACTGATACCAATAAAGATTGACAACGAATGAAGCTTGATTGTCGTTGCGTGCTAGATTGCTAGCAACACGGTTCTCACCTCAAGCTAGTAACTCTAGCAACACTTAAACCCTCTTCTTTTGTGATTGTTTGTTTCACACTATTGCATTTTCATCGTAGCTATCTACAATTATTGATATCCACTTAGGTTTCTTAGCTGTTGAGGTTTATACCCATTGCCGGCTAGAGAAGCTGGCCTCGATTCAACTGTTCTACTACAAGACTAGGTCATTCCCAGTTGTCGCAGGAGACTTGTTCAACTAGAAAAAACAGGGCCATGTGGCCATTGGTCACACATACATTTATACACTTACACATGTCAACAAGTTCTTAGTTGTTTATTTCAATTATATTATGGTTTTTAGTCCTAATTCGTATGTTCATCTTGATCACTTATTGCAAAAATTCAATGTACTATGGAAAGAGACTATTCGTTGACTTGAAAAACTCTCATTCCTTATCACTAATCAATGTTTGAATTATCTTCGATGTTATCGAAATATCTCCGATATTATCTTTATCTCCAGCTCAGTGATACCGATAACACTGGTAGCGATACCGATAACGCTAGTAGTATCAGAAATTCCAGGTAGTATCAATGTATCACTACGTATCGGCAACATATCAATATCACTCACGTAATCGTCAATATTTTTTACTTTGTAAATTCTAGTTAATGCTTGTATCATAAGTGTATCGACGATCTTTCAATAATATCGCGAACGTATTGATATCATCAAAAGTTCGTTTATTAAAATATATATATATATATATATTTCATATCTTTTTTCATGGGCACATGGTTATATGTAGTGTTCAATTTCTCATTGATAATGTCTCGATATTATCGATATCGCAACATGCACGATATTGAGACCACAATCTTTCGTTTGCTTTCCAATTGTTGATGATTTCTTGATGAAATATCATGTGTTGTTGATATTTTGCAATATTGATGGATGTTTGGATGGAAGGTTGGATGGTTAAATATGTTGGAGGGGATGGTTGGACTGATTTCTTACAACAACACATGCTTTTAAGGACCCATTAAATGGAAACTTGTTATGTATGCATTCTTTTTGTAATTTTTTTATTTCTAAATATGAAAATATGTACATTTTAACATCTCCTGAAGTTTCGTTAAAATTCCACCGTTTTTCCCATGTTTCCCCGCATTTCCGGTTATCAGCGATATTATCGACGATATTGATATTGTTTCCCTATCCCTGGCTAGCGAAACTTGTAGCGATACCAATACTTCGAACATTGTCACTAATGTTGTGTTTTTAGGGTATATTGTGTCTGCAAAAGGTATTGAGAAAAATCAAGGCCATTGCGAAGGGTATATTGTGTCTGCAAAAGGGATTCGATTTTGTTGTGGTCATTTTTCGAAAATAGCCCAATTCATTACATGCAAAAGGACGATGAATGTTACGCATATTGCCAACGAATTCTTCATGGAGATTGTGCCACTGCATAGGGTATTAAAAACGATAACTTCGGATCGTGATTTGAAGTTTGTGGAGCACTTCTAGTGCACTTTATCGACGTAGTTGGAAACTAAGCTTTAATTCTCTGGTGCATATCATCCTTAGACATATGGCCGAAACAAGGTAATCAATAAGACCCTTGTTAAGCTCTTGAAAGTATCATGGGCAATAACATATCTTAGTGGGACTTGGCTTTATCCTAGCTGAATTTGACAATAACAATTTAGTAAATCATACCACAGGTAATCCCCATTTGAGATCATAAGTGGGAGAAGCACATCATGTAATTGACTTTGTATCATTACTGATACAAGATCAAGTGAAGATGTTGATGCTTTCGCCAAGCACATCCAAAACTTGCCAGCTCATATGAAGAAAAACATCGAAAAGAGCAACAAATATTGAGAAGCTGCGAATGAACATTAGAGAGAGAAGATATATAAAGAAGGCGACTTGGTTATGGTTTATCTCCACAAAGAAAGGTTTATGAGGGGAGAATATAAGAAGCTCAAGTCTAAGAAGATTGGTCTATGCCAAGTCAAGAGAGAGTTGGGTGACAATGCTATAAAATCGAGTTGCTAGATGACTTAGATGCCTTGCTGCAGATTTGTTTGAGAACCATGGCAGGGAATCTGACGTGCAAGATAAAGTCATTGTTGATATGGATAAACATCACCTCAAGAAAAAGAAGGAAGAAGTTGAACAAGTATTGAACATGAATTCTATTGACACTCGACAAGGTCAATATAAGCAATACTCAATGACATTGAAGAACAAGCCGTATTATGAAAGCACATGGGTCATGGGAGATGAATTGAAAAGATTGGATCAAGACCTCTACTAGTATGAAGTGTCCAACTTGTCGGAGTTGAGTTCTTTCCAACCTAGGGGAAATGTGGGCCCACGGCCCACCGTAGGGCCCAACAAATGATGATTTTGGGTTGTTTGTTGTACGATTTGGGGCCTAAATGTCAAAGATCATATTTGCATTTGTGGAAGATTGGGAAGTTGATGTGGAAGATATGATTGAAGATTTTGGGGTGTTTAGTAGCTTTGTTTCTGCTTAGGCCAAATCTTTGTTGGGGGGAATTTTATATCTTACACAAATTATAGATTGATTTCAGTTTGGAGATTTTCATTAAAGATTCATGGAAATTGCGTTTAGGGTTTGCAAAAGGAGGGTGGTGTAGGTGGTAGGGCATTCCACATTCTTTGTTTACAAGTTTTCTTAAGTATTTGTAAGAGACGAAATTTGATATCAATAAAGCTGCTTCTCCATCTCTGCTCAAATATTCTTGTGAGTATACTCTTGTCCATTCTTTGCAATTCAGGTCTCAAGATCTTGTTGACTCGATAACTTGGTTGCACCACCCTACCTAAGTTGCCTCAGTTATAATAGCTAAAATAGTAAGCTGCCCCTCAAATGACTATTTAAGTATCTTTAACAATGGTGTCAGAAACTCAACTAGTATCATGTACATAGAGTGTTAAAGGAAGAAAGATCAAGCCCTTATTTTAAATACATTTAACTAGTAAAAGACTGCCCTGAGACATGAGGAAACAAGTGCAAAATGGGAGATTGTCAAAAAATAATCACAAGATGTATTTGGCAATATGAAATTTACATCACTTGTACCACAAAACTGGTACAATATGCTTATGAGATATGCAGAACCTAAGAACTGACTCTTTGCACATATGCATACACGCAAACACATACATGGAAAACCTTTCTTTGAGCACAGGTTGAAGGAAACAGAAATTAAGACCTCAAACCAGTTGGATTTATGGTTTTAGATGAAGAATGGCGATCCATTCGGATAGGCTGATGCCAACCATTGAAGCTACCAGCTACATCCACAATTTCACCATTCCCCCAGTACTCAATCTCAACCTGTTACAATCAAAGGTAACCCAATTCAACTCGTAGTTATGTAATGTGTGTATGGGTCTATTATGCGTATGAGAGTGAAAAATGTTGGAAAGAATATATCCTTCATATATATGTATATATATATATATATATATATATATATATATATATATATATATATATATATATATATATATATATATATTTGTTGGATAGAATGTGTGCATGTATATTATATCCATTTCACTGTATATCATATATGCTTATCTTAACAATATCAATAGTTTGCTCAGTTCTTAAATTTGCTAGGGTGGATACCATCGTCAAGTGATCCAAACCGTTGATATCAAGGGCCCCACCATGGCTGGACAATGTACCAAATATTATTCAGATGGGAAATTCCTGAGTGCCCAAATTAAAGCCAGCAAATAAACTGTTAAGAAAGAAAGTATATCCGTGAGGAACACTCAACCAAATTTGAGTGGCCAAGGTTCATCCATTATGGGATATTTTTGGTGCATAAGCAATATTCCATTTGTCCTGTGGAGTACCATTAGTAGGATCTCATGCACACATTGATAGGTATTCCTTCGGTGTACTATATGTTGTATAGATTCTCATTTATGTTAATGGCTATCCTGTAATTCTAAAAACAGGAAATAGACCTCCATTTATGTACTAATTCCTTTCTAGCGATAGATAATGAAATCAATCCACTCTACCTTCAAATCTTCTTCTCTTCTCGACACAACACGGTATCAAAGCAGGAGGCTCTCTAATTTTGTTTTGTTAATCAGCCTCAAGTCCCTACACCAATGTGATCACTATCGTAGAGTGGGCCCCACTTCTACAAACTGGACAGATGCTCCAAGGACAGATTCTAATAGAGGATGATAATGGTGATTTACACACATATTGCTCAGATTTTCTTGGCCTCTAGTGTTGGACATAGGCCAGTGGGGCCCACCCGTGGGCAATCACTAGTGGGTGGGTCCCATAGGTTTGGCCTCTTCTTTTTATTAATCATTTTTCTTTCTTCCATTTGAAGTTGAATTACAAATTCAATTTTAAATGAAGATTTAGATGAGGAGATAAGGATAAGACCGGATAATTTCTGGTCTCATCCAAACTCCTCATCCTTTCCTATAAATAGGAAGAGGCTCTCTCGTGAATAAAACATTAAGCAACAACGAGAGTATAAACAGGAAATGGATAGATTGATGTTTGTCCATCTAGCTTGTCCTTGGGATGATCTAAGCTATATATCATAATCCAAGGCCATCTATACCATAAAATCAGAGGGGTGATTAGACCCACCTGCTCCAGTAGTGGTTAGGTGGACCGCTAGATCTGGACCGTTCATCTTTGGTTTTGTGGAGGTTCCATATCGTGTAGACCGTCAGATCTTGATGGCTCACTATTCCGCACAGACTTCCATCTAGAAGGTCAGTTTTCAAAATATTTTTTTTTTATTTTTTTTCTGAAATTTGGACTTTGATCTTAGCCATTGATTTTGGAGATTCCATAGAATCTGGACCTCAAACTGAAAACCCTGGCTGATTTTCTGTGCTTGACCTATCTATAGAACCTGGTTGCTAGAGGGAATCAGTTCAAAGGGTTTTCTATATTCAACCGTCCATTCAATGCTTGACTCATTTTCATCTGTGGACTGCTATGTCAGGACTGTTTTTTTCTGAACTTGTGGGGCTCAGTTTGTCACTTGCCGAGGGTTCTTTATAGTGCTTTGGCCCAGTCATTGAAGTCCAAGGTTCTCCCTTGGACTGTTTCTTTGGACCGTGGATCCAGTATATCATCTGGATATTTTCTGCAATGAGTTCAACATCATAGAAGCTATTTTTATGTATCCCAAAAGATTTCAAATATACATCGGCTTGAAAATCCCGGTCTTCAGATCACAAATATCAAGTGATCTGGGGAAACGGGTTAGAAGCGCCGGTAAAATTAAGATTTGGGTCCACCCATGAGGGCTGTTAGTCTTGGAGGTAAATATGGAAGAACCAGTCCGCCATCAATCCAGCAATCAGTCGGTTAAGGTTCAACCACGAACCCAATTTCACATATATATGAACAGCATACAGGACTCAATCTTCAAAGATCTTCAAACGAAAAAAGAAAGAAAGAAATTGTCTCTTCACCAGGGACACATCAAAAAATTGCACCAAAAGCACCTAGAATTAAACAGAAAAGACTCGAATATTCCCATAAAACACACAACATTTGCAACTCAGTTACAGAGAAAAAAGAGAAGGGGTGATAGACCAAGTCCTTATTTTTCAATGCTTCAAATTTAACTAATGGTTCAAACTCTCACTTCCAAACCCTCAACTATATCTGTCACCCTTGACCCATCAATCCCATGGAAAAAACATCATCACCATCATCATCTAAGCCTCATCCAAGTTACTTGGAATCGGCTACATAAATCCTATTCTGCCATTTCACTCTATCAAGGGCCATACCTTCAGTGAGTTTGGAATGTCATATTGTTTGGATTCATGATGGAAATTATGGCATAAGTTTGACACCGGCTGCCAACCTGACGCAACCCTCCTTTATCCAGGCTTGGGCTCAGCAATGAGAACCCCAAATTTGCACAAACGCAATGTAATAGACTATTACAAAGGTTGATCACAATCAAGCGCAATCTAATAGTCCATTACATAGGCTAATATCAATCAACAAGTTATATGGAAAAAGAAGAAGAAGAAGATGATGATGATGTTGAAATCTACTTTTTTACCTTCACCAGGAGATGTCGCTTATAACCATATGTATGTAATATAATAAATGTAGACATTTCCAACATTATGCTTCTTTGTCCTGAACTGAGAACCATGGTAATACAACGCTACAACTGATGATGTAGCAGTGCAGCCAACTCCAAAGGTGGGTTGAATGCACTGATACAAAGTTTCAATGGAGGATGTGATCTAGAAGAGTGATGGAAGAAGAAGAAGAAGAAGATGGAAGGAATAATGAAAGGAGAGGTTTACACCCAACTGATCATTTGACTGTTTGATAGACTAATCCTTTTCGTTAACCAAAATCACTAAATATTACAAAAATAGCCCTAAAACATAAGAAATTACATATGCAACCCCAAACCATAGATAAGGATAAACGTACATCCGCACAAGTAGCAATTGTTGAGTATTAAAACATAAATCACTAAATTGTGGACCCCACTTGTACCAACTAAAAAACTTCACACAATACTTGTTCTTAGGCCAAAGCTTTAATATTAAAATAGTAAGAAGGGAGGCATTGAATTAGACATGAAAGATTTATAACCAAGAAAAAAAAAAAAGGGAAAGAAAAAGAAAGAAAGAACCTCCTTCAGCCCATAGAGGCTTTCCTCTGCTGCTTGTAATTCTACATCTTTTGCCGAAATAAGTTTTTGTGCATCACCAAGCTCAGTGTTTGCCTTAGATTGCAAAATAGATAGAGCAAGCTGCAACAAAAACATATAATTTCAAATTGGACCTTTTGCACTATATAATTTAACTCATGCAATAATACATGGAATAAATTTAAAAACAAAGCAATCAGGTAGATCTAACTATGATCTTGGTCACCTGTTACATGACAAGAGCAATATTTTTTCCTAGGAGCAATCTTTTATCTCCCTATTGATTGTGGACTTTCCTATTTTTGCTATGGCATACAAATCAATCTCTAGCAAACAAATATTTTAAAAGGAGAGATGAATATTTAATAACTTTCAAAAGTGGATCACATACAAGCCAAATAATTTTTTGCCTACTTGGTAAAACAAAACAATCAATATATAAGGATTGCAAGTTTATGCCAAGAGAGAGTTTGATTGCACAACATAGGTTAATGGATATGGATGTTTACATTAAGAGATGGAAGAAATGGAGTCAAATTAATAGGTGTCCAAAAATTAGGTGGTGGGATTTAAAAGGAGAGAGAATGTTATTCAAAAACAAATTGATGAAAAAATGAAAGTGGAATGTCAAGTAAATGCTATGTGGAATATGATGGTTGAGTGCATTCGGAAAGTGGCAAAAGATGTTTTATGAGTGAGGGAAAAGCCAATCATGTAATGTAACTTGGTGGGGAATGATGATGTAGAAAAGGCTATTCAAGGGAAACATTCACGTTTTAAAGCCTAGGAAGGGACTAGAAATGATAAAATTTTTGAACAATATAGAAATGGCAAAAAGATTGCTAAGAAAATAGTGAGGCTAAACTTAAGGCTTATGATGGTCTTTACAATAGATTGGAACCAGAGAAGGTGAGAAATATGTCTTCAAACTTGCAAAAATGAGAGAGGGTAGGGACATAGAGCATGTTAGGTGAATTATGAGCAATCACCAAAGGGTACTAATAAAGGACAACAAGAATAATTAAAGATTGAGAAGCTATTTTTAGAACTTGTTAAATGACAACTGATCAGGGTCAAATATTGCAAATCAGACCCCGATTATTGCCCTATTTTATGTACATGATAAGGCCTAACATCGGATTTTAATTATATTTTTGTTTCAGGAGGAAATTAGGAGCGTGTATTACAAAATAATGTTAAAAGCATGGATTTCATGTTCTGAAGTCATCAGAGCACGAGAACGACCCCAGGGAACCAAGATCAACGCTCGAGACCCGAGGAAATCAAGAAACTGAAGTTCAAGGGGCCCGAAAAGGGTCCAGAATGCAAGATCACATGTTTCCCGCCATCCGATCAACTCGAAACTTCATAGATGTGATGAGGGCTGTAAATAAACCGTACATATTAAATTTCAGCCCTAGCAGATCTTGGGAAGTGGTCCAACAGATGGATCAGCCCGTTAATTTATAATTTGGGACCCGCCTGATATCTGGAACTACCTCAAATCTGGTTTTGGCGGTTGAAAAAATATGAGAAAGAGGATGGACGGTGCAGATTTCTCAAAACATCACGGTGGGACCCATGTACAGGGCACGCGTGTGCACAGCACACGTGCACTGGGAGTACACCGAACGCGAAGTCGGGTCAGCGCGGGCGCTGACCCGCGTCCTCTCGCAGCGTTTTCAAAACGCATTCCAGCGTTCGCAAGAACGACCGCCGGTCGTCTGTTGTGGGGCCCACCTTGTGTCCAAATGGCCAATCCAAGCCGTCCATCCACTTCCTGAGGCAGCAATCACCACTACCTAGGTGGCAAAATTTGAGACTATAGCAGAGGATGGTTTTACAACCGTTCAAACACAAACGGACGGTAAGTTCAAATCTCTGGTGGACCACACCTAAAACAGAAAAAAACTAGTCATTTTAGACCGGTTTTCCGTTCCCATCTCAGTGGACGGAGTGGATTTTCGTTTTGATCAACGGAATGGGCCCCACCATCACGTCAGCGCCGGTTGGCGTCCGCGTAACGCACGGCCGCTGGCCGATTTTCCGAATTATTGTGGGCCCCGCTCGTCAACTTTCCGGAAGATCTGATCCGTCCATCTTGTAGAGGGCCGCGAGCACTACAAACCCATGTTGATATTCCACTCCCATGCATACACACGTGTGCGGTACAGAGGCCACAAACAGGCTGCTCGGCGACGTTCAAAATTGATCTTTTCGAGATTTCTTCTGTGGGCCGCGCCAATGGACCTTCAAAACCATCCATTCTTGACTGAAATTTCGTCCTAAATCCAATGGATGGGGTGGATTTTTCAGAAAACACCTCTGTGTGGCCCACCGATCACGGTTGCGAAAATCTGCACTTCGAGTCCGTCTACGACTCTGCCACCGATTCCAGTCATCCAGCAGCTATAAAAGGGAAGTTTTGGACGTGGGGAAGGCATTCAGATCCAGAGAATTGGAGATCCAGAGCCAGGGAGAGAAGAAAGAGAAGGAGAAAGAGAGAGAGATTTTTCGGTTTGGAGTTTTAATTTATGAATTTTATTTAATATTTTTATGGATTTTATGGGTAACTAATCTCTCAGCTAGGGCTGAGATGAAGCCCCTAATTTGATCAGCTCTTGTATTGGTTGATTTACTTTGAATTTTAATTAATTTATTTTTTTTTTCTCTCTAAGTGGGCTTTATGGGTTTAAATTCCATACTTCTCCATCTATGAACTTGACCAAAGTATAGATGGATGTTGTTTGGATGCTTATTACAGGTGCTTGGGTCTGATCAAGAACAGGTTTCCTATAGAAGAAGGAACAGGGTGCTTTAATGAATTTTGCATACCATGTGCCCGACCAAGGACATGGGATGTATTGTTCATGGCTTAAAGGAATTAGACAGTCTGTATGCCCGATTTAGGACACAGATTGTGCTTTCTCTATTTAAGTGGTATCAATCAAGGTCAAGGTGAATCAACAGACAAAACAAGGGTTAGGATAATTAGGGGTGGATTCGAAAGTCCTAGTGCTCTCTCTCTGATTGAATTTTCTTCCATGTTCTTAATTGTTTTATTTTTTTAGAATTGTGCTTAGTAGTTCATACCATTATTTGTTGGATTAGTTAAGGAGAGTCTTAGATTTGAGTTGTGACAACCAGTCCTCGTGGGATTCGACCTCGATCTTACCGAGTTTATTACTACATCACAACCCTATACTTGGGGAGTGAAGAACAACCACTCTAAGAGCATGGGGATAGAAGGAACCATAAACTCAAATGACGTCAGAGGCCATATAAACTTTTGTAAGATTAGGATATCTGAAGTGAAAGAAGGTTTGAGAAGGATTAAAATAGGAGAGGTCGTTGGACCATATGGTATAACAATGGAGGTTTGGAAGTGTCAGGAGATACTAGGTTATTTTGGTTGACAAAGTTGTTCAACAAGATTGTACGATTGAAGAAAATGCCAAAAGAATGGAGAAGTATTTTGTTACCTATTTATAAGAATAAAGGAGATATACAGAGATGTACTATCATGGGATTAAACTTATGAGCTACACCATGAAATTTTGGGAGAGTGATTAACCAAAAACTAAGGCATGAGATGAATGTATCACAAAATCAGTTCAAGTTTCATGCCCAGTAGGTCTGCCACTAAAGCTACTTTCCAACCTAAACAATTGATGGAGAAATACTAGGGAGGGAGAAAGGATCTGCATGTGGTCTTTATTGACTTGGATAAAGCATATATAGGATATAGGATCCCTAGAGAGTTAATCTGGCGGGTGTTGGGAAAGAAAAGAGTGTTAAGAGGATATATTGACATGATTAAGGATACGGATGAGAAAGCAGTAACAAACGTAAAGACCACTAGTAGAGAGACAAGTGAGTTCCCAATTACTGCATGCTTAAACCAAGGGTCAGCATTGAGCCATACCTTTTCCAATTAGTTATGTACAAGTTAAAAAGGAATTTGCAGGAAGAGATGCCATGGTGTATGTTGTTTGTAAATGACATAACTTTGATTGGAAGATGCGGGAACAAGGTGTCCCGTATCGGTTACGTATCGGCCGATACGTAACGGAAACGGTAATGGCCGATATGCGATACGGGGTCGTATCGGCCGTTACGTTTTTTTGTGCCCGTATCGGCCCGTAACGGTCAGCGTAACGGTCAGAAAACGGCTCTTTCTTTTTTTTTTAAGAACTTTTTTTGCTGTTTTCTCCAAAATTCTTGCTTCCAAACTGTTTTTCATACCTTCTAATAGTAATTTCGACCAACCTTGGCTGGTTATTTGGGACAAAAACACGTTATATTACGGATTTGGTTGAATCAAAGCTCGGTGGGCCATTTTTCAGATATTCGTCAAAAATAGGTATTTATTTTTTTAAATATGTTTTATTGTTTTAATCATGCCATATGATGTGTTAATCATAGTAGAACATGATAATGTGCATTTTACAGATTTGGGGTGTCATTTAATATTTTTTTCTATTTACGCATGAATTTTGACCCTTTTTTTTCAAATTCAAAAAATCAATTTTTAATGGTTGTTTTGTTGTTTTAATCATGCCATATGATGTGTTAATCATAGTAGAACATATTAATGTGCATTTTACAGATTTGGAGTGCCATTTAATATTTTTTTATATTTTTTTTCTATTTACGCATGAATTTTGACCCTTTTTTTTAAATTCAAAAAATCAATTTTTAAGGGTTGTTTTGCTGTTTTAATCATGTTATATGATGTGTTAATCATAGTAGAACATATTAATGTGCATTTTACAGATTTGGGGTGCCATTTTATATTTTTTTATATTTTTTTTCTATTTACGTATGAATTTTGACCACTTTTTTTAAAATTCGAAAAATCAATTTTTAAGGGTTGTTTTGCTGTTTTAATCATGTCATATGATGTGTTAATCATAGTAGAACATATTAATGTGCATTTAACATATTTGGGGTGCCATTTTATATTTTTTTATATTTTTTTTCTATTTACGCATGAATTTTGACCACTTTTTTTAAAATTCGAAAAATCATTTTTTAAGGGTTGTTTTGCTGTTTTAATCATGTCATATGATGTGTTAATCATAGTAGAACATATTAATGTGCATTTTACAGAATTGGAGTGCCATTTTATATTTTTTTATATTTTTTTTCTATTTAAGCATGAATTTTTAACTTTTTTTTTTTAATTCGAAAAATCAATTTTTAAGGGTTGTTTTGCTGTTTTAATCATGCCATATGATGTGTTAATCATAGTAGAACATGTTAATGTGCATTTTACAGAATTGGGGGTGCCATTTTATATTTTTTATATTTTTTTCTATTTACGCATGAATTTTGACCATTTTTTTTTAAAATTCGAAAAATAAATTTTTAAGGGTTGTTTTGCTTTTTTTAATCATGTCATATGATGTGTTAATCATAGTAGAACATATTAATGTGCATTTTACAGATTTGGAGTGCCATTTTATATTTTTTTTCTATTTACGCATGAATTTTGACCCTTTTTTTTTTTTAATTCGAAAAATCAATTTTTAAGGGTTGTTTTGCTGTTTTAATCATGTCATATGATGTGTTAATCATAGTAGAACATGTTAATGTGCATTTTACAGATTTGGGGTGCCATTTTATATATTTTATATATTTTTTTTTTATTTACGCATTTATTTTGGCCCTTTTTTTGAAAATTCGAAAGATCAATTTTTAATGGTTGTTTTGCTGTTTTAATCATGTCATATGATGTGTTAATCATAGTAGAAGTGTAAAACATGTTAATGTGCATTTTACAGATTTGTGGTGTCATTATATAATTTTTTTTTTGTATTTTCAAATTAGTGACTTTATATTTTTATTTGCTTATATTGGACAGGTTTTGGAGCTTCTTAGGGTTTAGTTAGAACATAAAATTATCTTTATTAACATAGGTCATACACTCATACTCATATCCTAAACCTAAGGAAATGTCTGGGTCTGGGCAACAACAAGTGAGGATATTGGATGGCAACATTGTGAGAGGGTTGGTGGTACTAGGCATCAAATGAAGTGCAAGTATTGTGATAGACTAGTGACTGGTGGAATTACCCGTCTCAAACAACATTTAGCACATTGAAAGGGCCAAGTTGCGCCATGTGTCAGAGTACCGAAAGAGATAATGCTTTTAATGCAAGCTAGTTTGGATGAGTCGAAGGGTAAACGTGCTGTTGTACAAAAGAAGAAAGATGATATTTTGGATGCAGCTCGACAGGAGGTGTTTGGTCCTGAATATATGGGCGTTTGTGATGAAGATATTATTGATTCTGACGAAGATTCAGATCGGGAATTAACTATAGCTAGGAGAGAGAGCGTGCGTCTAGCTCGTGAAGAGGAAGAACGTCGCCGCATGTTTGGCACACATGGGTCGGTGCGTGATGGGGGGGGGGCAGTGGGAGTGGGAGTGGGACAGTGGAGTGCAAGCGCCTGCAGTGGGGACCGAGGGGGGGGGGGGGGGGGTAGGTTTGGTGGGTTACTGACGTATTTTTGGGAGCCGATTTACGGACATCTTCACGTGATGCCCCTATACGTTTGGATGAAGAAGTAAATGAGCCTAGGAGACCCTCTATTGATCCAATCCTATTTAGGAAAGAATCAACTAAACAAAAAAAGATAAAACAAATGTGGAGTAGAACTTCCGTTGAGAAATTAGGTAGAGCAGCAGCAAAGTTATTTATACATAACAACATACCTCCTAACGCGGCCAATTCTCCATATTGGTAGGTGGTAATCGATGCAGCAGCAGAAGCAGGTGAGGGAATAAAAGCTCCCACGGCTAAGGAGATTAGGGGGAAATGGACAGATGCAGAGTATGCAGATGTAAAAGTATACGTGGCTACCTTTAAACCTGTATGGCAAGCCAGAGGATGCACGATCATGTGTGATGGTTGGACTGGCCCAACCAGACGTAGCATGATCAACTTCATGGTGTACTGCCACTTAGGAACTATATACCACAAGTCAATTGATGCCTCAGAAGCAACAAAAGATTCTCAATATATTATGGGCCTAATGGATAAAGTTGTGGATGAGATTGGAGAGGAGAATGTAGTGCAGATTGTGACAGATAATGAAGCATCATATAAGCTTACAGGACATGTTGATGGATGAGAGAAAACAACTTTTTTGGTCACCATGTGCTGCCCATTGTATCGATCTTATATTGGAAGATATTGGGAAGAAGAAGAATGTTAAAGAAATGGTCGAAAGGGCAAAGGAAGTGACGACGTTTATTTACAATCATAATCAAGTAGTCGCAATAATGAGAAAGTTCACGAAAGGACGAGAGTTGTTGAGGCTGCACGACTAGATTCGCAACAAACTTTATAGCATTAGAGAGTTTATTTCAGCATAGGGGAGAGTTGAGTGAGATGTTTGCTTCCCGAGAATGGCTCAACACAAAACATGGGAAGAAGATATCAGGCACACCGGTCGACGTTGCGAATACCATACGGGACAACAAATATTGGAAGAAGGTTAAGGCGATCCTAAAGGTGATGGAGCCACTAATGAGGGTACTCCGTCTTGTTGAAACCGATGAAGCACCTACCATGGGCTTCCTATATGATGCCATGGATAAGGCAAAGCTTGCAATTCAACGTGATTGTAGAAGCTGGGAGATCTATTGGAAGATGATCGACAGGAGATGGACAAAACAACTCCATCACGATCTTCATGCAGCGGTTACTACCTAAATCCTAGGTATAGATATGCCCAATCATTTGTTGAGGATGATGAAGTTCGTGTCGGGCTAAAAAATGTGATAAAGAGATTAGAGCCTGACTTAGATCTGCAAATAAAGGCGTTGAATGAATTAGATACATTTGAAAATCGCCTTGGTAGCTTTGGAGATGCTCTTGCACAGCATGCAGTGTCTAGGTTGCAACCGGCCGAATGGTGGATTAATTTCGGAGAGAGTACGAAGGCTCTTCAAAAAATTGCAGTAAAAGTTTTGAGCCAGACAGCATCTTCCTCTAGCTGCGAAAGGAATTGGAGTTGTTTTGCGCTCATTCATTCAAAGAATAGGAATAGATTGCAGACTAGAACATTAGATAGACTTGTCTTCATGCACTACAATATAAAACTAAGAATGCGACAACATCATAGGAGCATTACAAATTTGCCGATGATGACGGAAACTCTTGTCAATAAACTTGGACAATATTTATGATGAGGATGACCCACTTCTACCTTGGTTGGAAACAAAGGAAAAGCAAATTGAAGAGGATAGTGAAGAATTGAAAATTGATGACCCGAAATCTGTAAAGCGCAACAAGAGAGTCGTGCGGATGTGTTGACCCAAGTAAGAGGCGGCGTTTATGCCACGTACGGATCTGCTCAAGATCAACAAAAGAGTACGAGCGGTGGTAGCGTGGCCGTGTCGGATGATGACGACCCCCCTTTAGTCGGTGCCGCACTTCGGTGTTGCTTACCCCCTTATACGGTGTCTACGGATCGCGATGGCAATGAACATCGACGACGTGGTACACGAGGTCGGACTTACGAGTGTACCGAGTCACGATCTGACCAGTAGGATGAGGGTACATCTAGTGGTGCACGGGTCCAGGAGGTCCGGAACATCAATGAGCTCATGGTCTTGGTTATTATGATGGATATTCTTATGGTCAATTGGATTATGATTATGATGGTTATACTGAGCCTGTTCCATCACATTCATGTTGTAGCCCTCCTGATCAATATCCATATGATTATAGATATCCAGATACAAATCCAAGTTACTCATCACAGCAGACGCACTCTCAATCTCAAGATTCTCAACGACACAGTATGGGCACCAGTATGGCTATTCGACGGGCACTGGTGGATATCCTTACTCGGGGTCAGAGTCGTTGCCTAGTCGGGATCAGTCATCCTCTGGTTTCGTTGATCTAGTATTTCCTTCTGACACTGGATATTATGGCTATGCAGCACCTACACCTATTGGACAACCTCAGCCTGATGGTGACGATGACGATGATGTGGAGGTCGAGCAACCACAAAAAAGCAGATTTTCATTTTGGTGGTGACTTGTGATTGTGAGTATATATTTGTATTAAGGTAAGTATTTGTAGCAAACAGCTCACAGTAGTATTATTGCAAGAAGCCATGCAGTCATGCACACACTTGACACTGTCGAACTTGTATTTAAAATAACTCCCTTGACAACCAATCAAGTAATCCTTAATCAAGTTGCAGGGGAGTATATCAGACACTACTAATTTTTTTTTTTTAATATTCTTGACTTGAGGATGACAGGTTATAGACAGGAATCACAGTCACGTGCACAGGTATGTTCGAGAAATTCTTCAAAAATAATTGCAAACACCTAATGTAAGATATTTTCATATTACATTCATTCTAATATATCTATCATTGATAGTAGACAGTTAGAAAATTAAAAATATGAATTTTGTAATCAAATTTAGGTTATCTGGTTCATAAATTCATCAGACAGTCCGATACAACTTCTCACTAAAGAGTGGACCGTTACACCACCATAACCATGTTCTAATTTATAAATGAATGCATATTTGGAATGCTTAGAATATTCCGGATTTAATCCATATTTTTTCATATTTTTTTGGCAAAAAAAAAATTTTTTTGCCAATTCTGACCCAATTACGCCCAGATCGCCGTTACGCCCCCGTATCCGTATCGGTTTTGGAGGTCACCGTTACGCCAACCGATACCGATACGGGACACCTTGTGCGGGAAGGCATAAACACAAAGGTAGAAAGGCAAGGTGCTTTAGAATCTAAAGGATTTAAAATTAGTTGAAATAAAATAGAGAATATGAAGTGCAATTTTAGTAACAATCAAACTGAAAACGAGGAATTAGTGAAGACTACTGACCAAGAAGTTTCCCAAAAGGACCACTTTCAATACCTTGGGTCAATAATTCATGAGAATGGAGAGATTGAGAAGGATGTTGCCCATAGAATTTAAGCCGAGTGGAAGAAATGGAGATGTGCCTCTAGAGTTTTATGTGCCCATCGTCTACCACTCAAATGGAAAGGGAAGCTTTATAGGATAGCTACAGCCCAACCATGCCTCATGGGACAGAATGTTTGGCAATTAAGGAACAACATGTTCATAAGATGTGTGGCTAAAATGAAGATTGAGATAGGTGAGTGGCGAACGAGGAAGGATAGAATTAGAAATGAATGCATTCGAAGGAACCTAGGAGTAGCAATAATAGGTAATAAGATGAGGGAAAGCAGACTTAGATGATTTGGTCATATGCAACGAAGACCAAGAACTGCACTAGTTAGGAGTAAGTGGGCATAAGTTGAAGGCTCTAAAAGGGTAGGAGGAAGGCCCAAAAGGACATGATGACATATGGTCTAGGCTGAAGATATGGCACTTGATAGAGTAGAATGGTAGAACAAGATTCGTGTAGCCATCTCCAATTAATTGGGATAAGGCTTAAGATGATGATGACGATGATGATGATTGTGGACTCTCTTAAACTCAATATTCACAAATGAATAAAGTAATAAGATGAAAGAATCATTTTTTTTTTTCAAAAGTAAGAGAACAATGTCAAAACCATTGAGGGTGCTCGAGTTAAGTTAGCAGGTTTCGAATGCAAGCCTGGATGATCATGGGTCTGAATCACAAAGGGCCAAAATATTGCCCTCAAAGCCTTTACACCATTGTGTCTAGATTAGTAGCTTGTCTTTAATCGTCAAAGGATCTTTTATAAATCTTTTTTCCTTTTTACCAAGAGCTTTTAATTTTGGATCATGTTCTAAAATGATATGTAAAAAGGATGGACGGCGTGAATAATACATATACATGACAGTTAGGGGTGTACACAAACCGGGCTAGCCCGGTTAGCTCGCTCGACCTGGCCCGAAAAAGCCCGACTCGGCCTGACCCGGAATTGAGTTCGGGTTCGGATGAGTCAATTTTCTAGGCCTGAAAATGAGTCTGGGCTGAGTTCGGATACGGCCCAGCTCGGCCTGTCTCGGTCTGAAACCCGACTCGCCCCGACCCGTCCTGACTCGGCATGTACGGTCCACTGTATGAATGGGTTAGTACACCATTTACGATAAGGGTAGTATGTTGGCACAGGCAAGGACAGTACCGAATCTGCTTTTGATGGATTGCACTAAAAAGTAATGTTTATATGATGCCACAGGTCCAAATGTAACTAAGTGTGTGAGTAGGTAGGTTGCAATGGAATTTTAGATAACGGAATTATTTCTCCAGATTCTTTATTATTCCATAATAGGATGGTACCGTACGTAGAAAAGAACTAGAAAATAGTAGAGCCAATTGCCACTTTACATGTGCTGGGGTCATCTTTCAATCAGGACGGCCTGTTTAGTGGGATCCACTGACGATGGAAATTGATTCTAGATATACATAGTTGGGACGATCCTAGCTATCTAAATAGTAGCCTCCAAATCAGCGGTAGGAAAAGAAAACAGCTGACAGGGAACATGTTGTGCAGGAGAGTAAAGATAAGAGATGGCTATGGTTTTCTGATAAGTATGGTACCGTTGATCGAGGGCCTTGTAATGGGACGCGGATTACCTGCCAAAGCCTTTCCCATGAATTTGCTGTAAGGTTCGAAACTGGCCCGAACTCGGCCCGAACTTGCACGATTGCAGCCCGGGCCCGGTTCGGACTGGAGATGTTGGCCCAGTGACCAGGCCCGGTCGGGCTCGGGCCTGGTGCGGCTGTTGAACGGGCCTGGACGGACTGAGGCCAATTCGACTCGGCCCGACCCGTGTACACCCCTAATGACAGTGGTCCCACCCACAAAGTTTACTAAGTATGCTACAGCAGGATTCGAATTGGCTCGGCTCGGATATTTGGTCCAAATCAAACCAAGCTCAAACAGTAGGGATAGGCTCGAAGCTAGGCTCGTATAAAGCTGGAACAGGGGTGTCACATAAACAAGCCAAACCAAACTTGGGTCAAACTTAGTTTGGCTCGACTCGGCTCATGTATAGCTTTAGTTGCATGGACGACGTGGTGGGGCTGAGTCAGTTTGGTTGGTAATGAGTTGGGTTGATGATGATGGAGTACGGGTTTGAAAAAGAAGAGAATATTCAATGAAAAAAGAGGGTTTGACAGAGAGAAGAAAGAAATACCTTGATAAGAATAAGAAAGATAACTTGGAATCACTCCAATGGCTTCACACCAAATTCCATTCACAGGAAATTTTCTTGCTCAAAAGAAGCAATGTAGAGAAATTTCATTCAATACGTCCATAATCTCAGGTCTTAAGTCTCGAACAAGTAGAAAACCTAAGCAAACCCTAAAGTCTAGAACAATTCTTGATCGTCTAAATCTTTTAACGGTCAATATGAAAATATAAATCTCAAAATCAAAGCTCAAACTCCATAATTTTTCATGCAAAACATGAAGAACCAATGGATTTTTAACCATTTGACATTAATTTAACATAATTTCAATAATAAAAAAAAGGATCGAAAAATTGAAAATGCTCACCGGATCAAACATGTGGGATATATCGGCATTACCTGTGTTTTTCGTATCGCACAAATGGAATACAATATATATCGTGGGATATATCGGCCGATATCGTCTATATTTAAAACATTGGAAACCACAAGTCACAACTCACAAGTATGAAAAATAAATAAAGATCCCGCGGGTTAAGAGTATTAAGTGCAATATAGATGTCATCTATACAAAGATGGCTTTTTGAATACCCTCTTTTGAAACCCTTTTTCTCTTAAGTTTAGTTTTAAAGGTTTTTTAGCATGTAAGTGTCACACCAACTTTAACAAAGGATCACCACCATTTTAAGTAAAAGTAAACAAGAAAAGGTTTGGTTTTGAGTTTTATATATATATATATATATATATATATATATATATATATATATATATATATATATATATATATATATATATATATATATATATATATATAAGTTCTACGCTATTTTTAACAAATAAAACTAAAAAAATAAAAATGAATATTCTCATCACTCTTCAAAAATAAATAAAAATAAAAAATACAATATAGACCATGATTGTACTCCCTATAGTGTACTCTACATGGGATTTACACTATTTAGCTACACTGCGTAGTGCTACGACTACACCCTGTCCGTACTCCCTTACTTGGGTTTGCAGGGGAGAGAATCACCTCCGAAGGAAGTATACTGTTGCCCATGACTGCAGGAGAGGGTCATAATCAGACCATTGTGATGATCGACTTCCTCATGGTCGGTCGATTGTCCCTCTGTCTACAACATAATATAGGTACGACCATCCCTCAATGTTATGAGAGCAACAGTATCTACCTACCACCTCACGATGAAGTTCTTAACCAGGCATGGTGTTAGTCAGGTCAGAGGCGATCAACACGAAGCTCGACGATGCTACTCAAAGATGCTCAGGGAAAAAGCGCATCGACAGATGATGGCGATTACATCTCTCGACCCCCGAGTAGAATCAGTCGAAAGAGGATCTCCTCTAGAGGACCTGGTGGTTGTACCCCTCTGCGAGACCAACCCCAGTGTTCGAATTATCCTCGATATTATCAAAATATCTCTGATATTATCTTCATCTCCAGCTCAGCGATGCCGATAACACTGGTAGTGACACTAATAATGCTAGTAGTATAAAAAATTCCAGGTACTAACAATGTATTGCTAAATATCGCCGACATATCAATATTGTTAATGTAATCGTCAATATTTTCAACTATGTAAATTCTAGGTGTTGCCTGTATTGCCAATGCATCAATATCGCCAATATTTTCGACTATGTAAATTCTAGGTAATGTTTGTATTATAAGTGTATTGACAATATTTCAATAATACCACCAACGTATTGATATCATCAAAATTTTATTTATTAGGAAAAAAATTATTTTAATTTTATTTCATGGGCACATGGTTGTATGTAGTGTTCAATTTGTCATTGATAATATTGATAATATCTCAATATTATCGATATCGCAACATGCTAGATATTGAGGCCATAATCTTTCGTTTTCTTTCCAATTTTGATGATTTCTTGGTGAAATATCATGTGTTATTGATATTTTGTAATATCAATGGATGTTTGGATGAAAGGTCGGATGGTTAAATAGGTCGAAGGATATGGTTGGACTGATTTCTTACAACAGCACATGCTTTTAAGGCCCCATTAAATGTAAACTTGTTATGTATGCATTCTTTTTGCAATTTTTTTTTATTTCTAAATATTCAAATATGTACAGTTTAACATCTCCTGAAGTTTCGCTGAAAATTCCACTGTTTTTGCCCATGTTTCCCTGCATTTCCGGTTATAAGCGATATTATCGGTGGTATTGATATTGTTTTTGTATCCCTGGCAGTGAAACTTGTAGCGATACCGATACTTCAAACACTGACCGACCCGACCCGCATGATTCAAGTCGGCTCGTTACTAACCCCAGGTTAGCAAGAGGAGATCGTTAGCCTACTAAAGCAGCACGTCGACGTCTTCACATGGTCACATTAGGACATGCCCGCATCAGCCCAGAGTATGGTCCACAGACTAAACGTCGATCCCAACCACCGACTTGTGAGACAAAAGCGACGAGCATTCAAATTAGAGCGGTACATGATTATTGGTGAGGAGGTTAGTAAACTTCTCGAGGCCCGATTCATGGTGAGGAGGTTAGTAAACTTCTCAAGGCCCAATTCATTTAAGAAATCTACTATCTCGACTGGATAGTGAATGTCATGCTGATGAAAAAATCAAATGAAAAATGGCGGGTATGTGTCGACTACACGGACTTGAATAAAGTGTGCCCAAAAGACAGTTTCCCTCTACCGAGGATCGACCACCTGGTCAACAGCACAGCCGGGCACGAGCTCCTCAGCTTCATTGACGCCTACTTGGTTATGACTAGATGGCCATGCATGAACACAACAAGCAGAAAACGACCTTCGTCACCGACAACGGGCTCTACTGCTATAAGGTCATGCCTTTCGGATTGAAAAACGCAGGAGCAACGTATCAATGCATTGTCAACAAGATATTTGCTACGTAGATCAGGCGCTCTATGGAAGTCTACGTCGACAACATGCTAGTCAAGAGCACCAGAGCAACAAACCATGTGGCCAACCTCGAAGAAATGTTCACCATCTTGAGGAAATACCAGATGAAGTTGAACCCAACCAAGTTTGCCTTCAAGGTAAGCTCGGGAAAGTTCCTCAACTTCTTGGTGAACCAGATGGGAATTGAAGCAAACCCCGACAAAATTCAAGCAATGTTGAACAAGAGCTCACCCAAAACTACAAAAGAAATTCAGTGTCTCACGGGCAGAGTAGCGACCCTTAATGGGTTTGTCTCCAAGGCTATAGATAAGTGCCTACCATTTTTCCAACAACTAAAGGGCAAGACGGAGCCGACATGGGATGATGATTGTGAACATGCCTTCCAACAACTCAAGCAATACCTGGGGTTACCCCTGCTACTCTCCAAGCCCGAGCAGGGAGAGCCGATGCTGGTCTATTTGGCTGTCTCAACTGCAGCGGTCAGCTTGGCCTTGATACGAGAGGTCGGTGGGGGCAAGCTTCATGTATATTACATGAGCAAGGCACTGGTCCAAGCTGAGACCAGATACCCTGATACCAAGAAGCTCGTGTTGGCCTTGATCATGTCGTCGCGACGTCTCTGCCCCTACTTCCAAGCCCACACCATTGTGGTCCCGACCAATCAACCCCTCCGTCAAGTGCTCCAAAAACTTGAGGTGTTAGGAAGACTGATGAAGTGGGCAATTAACCTACCCCGAACTGCTATCAAGGGCTAGGCAGTGGCCGACTTCATTATTGAGCTCACCTGTGTCGAGCCTCCTGAAGAAGCCAAAGACGAGGAGGAAACCGACCTACAAGAGTAGACCCTTCACATTGATGGGTTCTCCAATTCAAAAGGCAATGGAGCAGGAATAATCCTTGTCGCACCTGACCAGACCTGCATACAGTACACCATGAGGTTTGAGTTCCCGACTTTCAACAACGAGACAGAGTATGAAGCACTCCTCGCCGGGCTTAGGCTGGCGAAGACCATGGGAGCCCGAGCCTTGAAGATCCACAGCGACTCCCAACTCATTGTCAACCAAGTTGCTGATGAGTACCAGGCGAAGGAAGAAAAAATGATCGCCTACCTCTAGAAGGCGAGAAAGCTTATCGGCAAATTCAGCAAGTGTAAAGTCACCTTGGTCCCCTGAGCAGAAAATTCCTGAGCAGATACTCTATCAAAACTAGCTGTAACGGCCGACGATGACATCGCCAAAACGGTCCCAATTGAATTCTTACCTGAGCCCAACATCTGCCGACCTGAGCCGGACGAAGCATTTCATGTCATCTCGGCGTCGAGCTGGATGGACCCGATCATAGGCTACCTCCAGAGGAACGAACTACCCGATGACAAACTCGAAACACGGAGATTCAAAACAGAGCAGCTCGGTACAATATGATAGGGGACATCCTCTACAAAAGAGGATATTCCCTACCATACCTGAGGATCTTCTGACCCAACGAAGCCGAATATGTTCTGAGGGAGATCCACGAAGGAGTCTGTGGTAACCGCTCGGGTGGAAGGGCACTGGCCCACAAAGTGATTTGACAAGGGTACTACTGGCCGACCATCCATGAAGATGCCAAGCAGTATGCAAGGAAATGCGATAAGTGCCAACGATTCGCCCCGATACCTCAACAGCCTTCCGAACAGCTGACCCCGATGACTGGCCCCTGGTCGATCGCATAGTGGGGGATTGACATCATAGGACCACTACTGATGGGCAGAGGTCAAACTAAGTTCGTTGTCGTAGCTGTTGACTACTTCACCAAGTGGGTTAAGGCTGCGCCGTTGGCCAAAATCACCGAGCAGAAGATCATTGATTTCGTCTGGAAGAACATCATTTGCAAATACAACATTCTACACACTATTGTCACGGAAAACGGCAAGTAGTTTGACGACGCGCGCTTTCGAGGACTTTGTGAAAGACTTGGCATTCGCAACGCCTACTCATCACTTCAACATCCCCAAGCCAATGGACAAGTAGAAGTAGTTAACAAGATCATAAAAAATCATCTCAAAACCAAGCTTGAGAAGTCCAAAGGGACTTGAGCTGAGGAGTTACCACATGTCCTCTAGGCATACCGAACAACTGCTCGAACTTCAAATGGGGAAACTCCATTCTCTTTAGCCTTTGGTGTTGAAGACGTGATACCAGTCGAAGTAGGACTTTTGACCGCCCTCATTGAATCATTCAATGAAAGTCAAATTGCCAAGCAAATGGCCCTGAGTCTAAACCTCCTCGAGGAAGGAAGGGAACGAACACAGTTGAAAATCGCCACCTATTAATAGCGGGCCGCCCAATACTATAACTCCAGGGTCAAGGTGTACAGATTTCGAGTAAGGGACTTGGTGCTTCACGAGACCTTCCAGAACACCAAGGAGCCCGACTTGGGGACATAGGGCCGAGTTGCGAAGGACCCTGCAGGGTTATGAACACAACACTATCGGGCGCATATCGACTTGAGGACATGGAAGTTCAGTTCTTGCCTCATCCATGGAATGTTGAGCACCTAAAGATCTACTATTCCTAAAAAGGAATTCAAAAGTTCAACGGACATGCCGACCATGTTAGACGACTCGACAACTGCTCGGTCATCGAAGAACGACCTCCCTTTTTAAAAGGGAAAAGCTGCTCATGGTATTGCTACTATTTCTTCTCTACTATAAATTCTACAATAAAAGAACTTCTCCAAGTCAAGAGAAGAACATTATTATCTCGACTACCCGAGCCATACGGTCGACCACGGAAGTGCTCGGCCTACTATTATGTGGTCGACCTATCGCTTATATCGTTCACAACCTACCATTAAATAAGTGGCTTATTGGCCCTACATTGCTCGACCTACTAGCTCTACTCCGCCCGACCTACTAGTTCTACTAACTTAAGAAGATCATGCACACAACATTCATGATCAATCATGACAAAAACATCTTTTCATTGATAAAGGAAATGACATTACAAAGAAAAAACTAAAAAAAACTAAAAATGTTTTACAATTATTAGAGGGGGGGAAGAGGCTTGGTCTAATCCCTAGCAGGCTGCTCGGCTTCGGCTTCGGCTGATTCCTCGAGGGGCTGCTCGATTCCAGCTACAGCAGGGGCAGGGTCTTCGGGAGACTCATCGACCAAGCAGTCTAGGTCAAGCTCTGGATACTTCTGCTTGACGTGCTCCTGGCATTGCCCGTAGCCGAGGCTGAAGTACTCCTCCAGCTCCTCAGCACATTCCCCAGAGGCCTTGTACGCATCCACTGTTACTGCCCGCATCGCCCAGATGGAAGCCTCAGCATTTGCCAACTTGGCCGCCAACTCGACCTCCACCCTCGTGGATTTAGCTTCTGCCTCTAACCGCTCGACCTCGGAGATGGACAGGCGCGACTTTAGCCCCTCCGACTTGGCCCACAGCACAGCCCTCTCCCATCGCGTTTCAGCTAGCTGGGCCCCGAGAGCTGCACACTCCTCCCCTGTAACCCGCAAAGCCTCCTAGAGGGACTTGGCCCAGGCAACGGCCGCGTCCCTAGCTGCGAATGAGGCCTCGTGCTCGGCGTCCTTGGCCTGGAGGCCCGCCCTCGCCTCCTCGAGCCTGCACCCCAGCTCTTGGAATGCTCGGCGAGCGGCTAAAAGGCTAGGGGTGGTCGGAAAAAAGAAACAAGAACAAAGGGCAACAAATGAGGGGGTAGAAGACCAAAAGAACATGTTGAAAAGAAAAGCAAAGAAGACCTAATTTGAGGAATGAGGCCGCCAACTCGCCCAGGAGGGTCATCGTGTGGACGGCCAAGAGTGAGGAAATATCCTCCTTGGGCACATGTCGGGTCCCCCACTGAGCTAGGAGGGCCATGCGGTGACCCGTGGGGAAGGAGCCTGACCTGCTATCTGTGGACGCCCCGAGGCACTGCCAACCTCGGCCTGTTGGTCACAAGCAATAGAGGGGCCCTCAGCAGGACGACCCTCATCCCGAGCTGGGGATGACTCCAAATCCACAATTTCCCTTACAATTAGTTGAGGAAGGAAGACCTCACATGGGGAAGCCTCCTGAGCTGCCCTGCTTGCAGCTGCCGAAGTTGGCTGCTCGTCAATCAGCCCCTCGAGGACGGGTTCAGGTCTGTCCTCTGCGACCTTAGAGGACTCCCCTCAACGAGCCAGAGGAGGGGCAGGAACCTTCTCGATCGTCCTCTTCAGCTACTCCAACTCGGCTTTGGAGGGAATTTTAATTTTCTTCAAGGGTGGAGATGATCTACCATTTGTACAAAAACTTACAAGGGTCAGACGTGAAAAAATAAAGTTCGAGCACAAAAGTCCAATGAAAACTCGACAAGCTACAATATACTTGTTGGCTCGACCAAAGACAGGCCGGATTGGTATAAGGATTGGGGAGTGATCAGCCTCATCCAATTCCTCTCAGCGGTGCTTTGCTCCTTCACACGATTAATTTGATGAAGTTACAATTGAGTAACCTTGGGCTGCTTCCGAGGAAGAGCTACAAAAAGGCACGACCAGAGTCAACAAAGGAGGACACAAAAACAAAAAAAAAAAAAAAAAAAAACAATTTTTTTTTATATATAAAAAGATAGTAAATAAGACAAGGTCTACAGCTCGGCAACTTCTGACCTGGGAATACGAATTTGGTAGCGACCCGGGAGCACAGCCTGCCCATCTCAGCTAGTGGGGCCTCCCATTCTCCCAACATGAAGAACCACTTGTCCTTCCAGCCCTTGTTGGATGACCGGTTGTTAGTGATGAAGGCTTGGCCCTAGTTCGCTCACGCAGAGAAATAGTACCAGCCCCGAGTATTAGGGCTGGCCTTCGCTCTATATAAGCGCAAGAGCTCATCTGCGGACAACTCGGCATGTCCGAGCTTATGCCACAGAATGAAGGTGTCGAAAATGGCCCACCAAACGTTTGGGATCAATTAGCCTGGGGCGAGCCTAAGGCGATGGATGACCTCCCGCACGATGGGGTGGAGAGGCAGTCGCAGACCACATTGCAAGGCCACGAGATATATGGCCACCTCACACTCGGGAGGACGACTCGGATCTTCCCTGACTTCGAGAGCTCGGAGCACTACAGAGTTGGGGATCTAAAACTCCGACCTAATCTGAATTAGGTCTACATCCTGTAGCCTCGACCCGAAGGGACCGATGTCCGAAGACGGCCCCTGGACAAACACGGGCTCCGACCTCCTCGGGACCAACGTTACCTCCTCATGGCCTTCCGTCATCGGAGACCATACGCCAAAGGGTGCGCCCAACCAGGAATCCATACTTTTCGGGGTAGACTTCCCGTGAAAGGCCATGGACACAGACACTCTAATAGAACCGTCCGACATTTCGAAAAAAAGAAAAAGAAAAAGAGAATGACTAAGAAAGAAGAGAGAGGAGTGTTCGAGCCGACCTCTTCCGCATGAGTCCTCGTGCTCGGGCATCAGTCCAAGTCCATTTACTTCTCGAGCTCCTGGAAAACGCTCAGAAGTAGGAAGCTACTGTTATGGGTAAAACTGGATTGACCAAACAACTAGGATCAGATGAAAACAACAAGGCAAACAGCTCGGCTGGGAGGTCGGGTATGAGCTCAACCTTAGATGTCGAGCATGCCCTCCACGACTAATCCAGGCATTATGACTGGTGACCTTGGTCGCCTAGTCGACCTTTCACTGTCACAACCAAGGAACAACTATGGACGCCGATCACAGAACTCGACCCCGACCCCAATCATCAACTAAGTTTGGTCTGCAGGACCTTGACCAAAGCAACTTAGAGGTCAGCTTCGGCTATCAACCACGGCCTCCTCGGATGCCGATCACTAGGAGATGTCCCCTCCGTATACGGAAAGGATTACCTCCTCGAGATCTTCGCCGAGAATCATGCCGAGAGAAGCGCCATATACCCAGGGAAAGATCCCTTGTGTGATACGTATCTACATGACAAACTCATTACCATACACTGAAGAGGTCTCGAAAAGGTTACAAATAAGAACCCTACCTACGGTAGAAGGTATGCACTATTATCCTAATTCTACCAGACCCAGAGTGTGATTATTCTGACTTAGGCATCAGAGGGTCCCTGGCTACAACCAGGGCCCCCGTTGTCACTTGGTTTTGCAGGTACACGACGGTCTAGCAAGGATGACCAGATCTCAACATCAACACATAAGATTTATTAGAAAATTAATAAGGAGAGCTAGAGCTCTCTGAGCCAATTACAACTTAAAGCAAACAAAACAACATGATAATAAAATGCACTAGCGCATACGTTTTTCAGCTGCTAAACAAGCTGATGATTGCTAATTTGTTATAAAGAGTTGTATACAACTATTGATGAAACCGTATCAACCCAATGAAAATCAGACGCGTAAAAATTGACATGGTGCGGCCCACCTGATGATTGGATTAATCTGAATTTTTTATGCTTCCCATTTTCACGGTGAAGCATCTTTTAAACCGATTGGATGTCAAATACATGAAGTCGGACCCACACTACAGTTATGTATATGATCATTTTTCTATATGCATATACTATGCACAGATATTTATGTATATATGTGTTTGATTTGAAATGATAAGCAGATCATCATGATCATCACCTTACATTGTCCCAACTATTTGAGATTGACATTGTTGGTATTGAGTGCCCTGGAAAGCCAAAAAATTATTGATATGATCATGTACATGGATGACCACGTGTTTGGTTTTACCATGGACGTCATAATTAAATGTGTGGGAAACCTCAATTGTCTATGATTTTATAGGTTAAGGGGAGGGTTTCCTCCAGTTGTCCTACGAGAAGGTGAGCTTCAACACAACGACCATTGGCAAAAGGGAGAGTTGTGTTTCATGGATCTCAATACCCTACAGTTTGTGACCATAGTAGCGGAATTAAGCAATCCATGAAAGGGTAATTGACCATCTTCTGTTTGTGAACTAACAACAAGTTGGGATGGAAAATCTCCATTATCGAGATAATTGTGCCATGGCCCTACCCCACATATGAATGTGAGTGTTCACAAATACGAGTTCATATGTTTTAGGCCAAGCTGAGCACTTACATTGGAGGATTGCATCATATCTATTCTAGTACACTGATCGTGTTTGGAGTGGATCGACTTGATCATGCACCAACTTTGATTAATCCTTAGACCTAAGGTCATAGTGGGAGTACGAGCTCCTGGTGTTGTGTGTTTAGCTTCACCCAATGAGGTCACATTAGTGGCTAACAATTAACATACAAGTGTGATTGGATGCATGCATCTTCATATGCTCCAGTATGGGATCCTCTTGTTACCTCAAAGAACTTATTTGTTGCTTAGATCTTAGTGATCGGACTATCCATCAAGTGATTTTCTGGCTACGCCCAGTGCTTAAAAGGTTTTAAAGGTTTAATTAAAGGTTTTTAATTCTTGATGTTTCTTTCAACCATTAAAATGGTTTTAGTGTGCATGATGGATATGCGATGGTTGAGATCGTGTGGCTCACCTCTTAAACTGACATGGGTTTTTAGGAAAAAGTGGACATTATTGTACAATGGAGGAATTTGGTCAATCTGAGTGCAAGGATAAGGCAAGTCCACAAATTTTTGGTGGTATAGGCCATAACATATCAAAGTCTATAGGGTGAGGAGCACTATAATTGGTGTTTCCTCTTAAACCCTTATTCCTACTTATAAATAAATCCTATCCCAAGGCGGATAGAGCAAAAGAGTGCCTTGGATGCCCCCAACCCCTAAGGACATCTAGTGTGTGATAGAGAAGAAAAAGAGAAGAGAGAACTCTCCTCCACCATCATACGTCACACGTGGGGGATCCACCTAGTGGATGGCTCTCAAGTGCATCCGCCCAACCCTACCCAAGCACGTGTGTGGTTCTTTGCTCTAGACTTTACTGGGATAGATTGGAGATACTTCCTACGTTGAAAGGTCAAAATCAAACTGCTGCAGCAATTACACGCCACAATTTTGAGGTGAGATCATAACCTTTAGTTTGTATTATTTTTTGGAACTTGATATTATCTAAATGGGGATCTTGATTAATTTTTAAAATCTGCAATTTTACAAAATTTTACACTTTCGTGTCTTTCAAAAAATTCGCCAATAGACATCGGATGATATGTAAATGCCCTAAGATAATAGTGATTCAAAACCCCATAAATCAGTCTTTGAATTGTGGCGTGAGGAAAAAAAAAACATCCTATCTCATTTTCCTACTGTTCATCTACCTATAACCTACAGTATGTTTCTCCTACATATCCAGTATAATTCTTGTGTCTACTCTTATATGCATGTTTCTGAAAATTATTGAAACCTGTAGAATCTGGAGAGAGATCAGGAATCATAAATGAAGAAAAGACCAATTATAAATTTACATGAAGAAGATCAAGGTCCAAAGTGTCAATCTTGAAGAGCTTGAGTAAAACAGTCATGGATGTTTGTATAAATCTCACTGTCATCATGGGGCGTAAGGTTAAGGGAAAACTGCATTTTTTTTAATGACGACTAGGTGTGCCTGCCCCATTTTAAGGCAAGACTAATCCTTGCGGATGCATGCAATCACCCGCAAACCACATGCATTGGGTAATCACAGGGGCGGGGGATCAAACTCGCGTTTGTGGGGAGCAACCCACGACGCTAGCCATTCACTGAAACCCCATGCGGGTTTAAGGGAAAACTGCATGTTTTCCTTGGTTTAAGAAATAGGCTATAAGCAAATTTTTGCTGCAGTTCTATAACTCATTACTGCGAATCATACATACACAATATGAGTACATATAATAAGTCAAACGGTAGGTGTCTTCTTTTCTTCAATATGATAACCATACACAGAAAATTCATGATATACAAGATTGAGAATGGCAGGAGTACCTTCTCCGTCTCAATTTGTTGCTTTAACTGAGACAACTCCAACTCCTTTTGTTGCTAAGATCATGCAACAATATAATCAAATGTTTGTAAAATGAACAACAAAGTTCTGGCACAAACACAATATAACTCGAAGGTAGCAACATTATAGAACAACAAAAGATTATACCAACATCACTTTCAAACGATCAATTTCGGTTTCGTTGTCCCTTTTCCTAGCCTATAATACAGAAAGGAGAAGCAGAAAATATGTAAGTTAAAAAGGCAGATATTTATGTGCAAAACCATAACAGATAAACTGAACTGATGAAGCGAGAGTAACACCTGAACAGACAAATCCTCATCAAAGTCCAGAAAGTTAAGGTCTTCTGAATGCAAATTATCATCCCTAGGAATCATTCCAAAAACATAAAGATGGCATGGAGATAAAATGATATAGGAAAATAACAGCATATGGTGGAAAGTCAAAAGGCCACTTAAGTAAGCAACAATATTTTGTAAGTTCTTTATTGCTCATCTACATGCAGCAACTAAATTTTGCAAGTGTTTTATCGCTGAGCTACACGCTGTAGCATAAGATGACAGATGCAAATATGTACAACAAGAAACAGATGAGTATAAGGAAGCAAGATATAGTAAAGGGGTAAAATATGATGTTTGACAATATAGGCATACAATAGGAACATAGTTTGATGGACTTTTCAAGGAAGCTACTGGTGGAAACCCGACAATGGCCATAGGGATCAACTCTATAAAGAAAGGATTGACTTTCATTCCCCACTGCTTCATTTTCAAGTGAAATCATTCCTATAACCTAAACTTCTGTTAAGGTCAACCAACTATACACAACTTCGGTGTTGAGTCACCCAATTTACCTCATAGTATCACGTATTTTGATGGGCACTCTCCTTGAAGGCTTGAACATCACACATAATATAATAAACTTAGGTCCTGTGCTGATCAATTATATCAATGGCAGCATAAGATGAAAAGAATCTAAAACATAAAATCACCCAAAAATACACATCTTTTAAATAATGAGAAGAAAGATCTTCAAGAAAATCGAAGTATTAACATTCTTTTCTTGGAAGATGCTTGCATGTTGGTACTAGGCATCTCATAAGCTTCACACTCTTACACAAGTAAACTATGAGCAATATCATGCTCGCTTGTAAAAGCAACTCCTATTTCTAAAAGCAAGTCTGGACTCTATGCCACATTAAGCCACAGCTATCTAAAGCACAACTGTAATGATCCCAAACAATATAAACTAATGCAACTGATTTCAGCTAGGGAAGAGGGAAGGAGTTCTAATCTGAAAAAGAGTGCCTCAAGCCCACATCTCACCCACTAAATCACCAACCTGTGAGGTTTATGCTCTTTTGCAAGAAGAGCAACTTGTTTGGAAGCCAGGGCACCTACACTCGAGATTGGAACATCATTGCCTCCAGTACTCTCTGAGATGGAAGTCTCTTGGCCACAGGCCGTAGGTTCAACTCCTATGTCATTGTCTGATTCAGCAGATCCCATGCCTGAATCAGTACCACTTGTATTCGAACTGCCATAACTAACATCTGAGTCATTGAGCATCTGCATATCTTCAGTGCTCAGCATACCTACAGTACAAATAGCCATGATTGATATAAGAAATCCAATGAAATTCTAATTCCCAAAATTCAAAATATATAAGGGAGGAGAAATGCAAAGGTCAACAACCCCCCCCCCCCCCCCCCCCCCCCACACACACACACACACACAGAGGAAAAAGAGAGAGAGAGAGAGAGAGAGAGAGAGAGAGAGAGAGAGAGAGAGAGAGAGAGAAGGATTGCAGAGGATATTCAAAATCATTGCCAGAGGGCTTGAAGTAAAATCCACAAGAAAATACACAAAAACCAGTCACTAGGGAATAATATGCTATAGATAAAATTGCAGCAACTACTATCTCAACAAGTCTCTCTTCTAAGATTATATAACATTGACAAAAAGAAAATCTAGTAATTTAAATCTCAGCCCTCCCCACAATCTAATCCTGGTCATTGTTTTCTACTAACCAAAATACGGCGAGTGCTCTCCACTACCGAAGAAATTGCGTAAGCTCCCACTTTCCAATCACAAAAACTAGACCCTGTCCAAAGATTGGCAGTATTCACATCATGTTAATACCATATGAACTTGCACTAGTTCAATAGATTATTCATCAAGTGCTCAAACAGTACCAACTTGTGGCGAAAATCATGATGTTTAACACTTCAAAATAGCCGCATACTAGGGTGACAAAAATCAGACTACATGCTCCCAGGGTTGGAAGGAATTTGACTCCAGTGAGTTTGCTTCAACATATCACTGCAACAGATCTTCATCTAACTTACTCAACTTGGTGTTGGAAATCCATGGACTATCTTCAGCCATTGACTTTTCTTTAAACTGGATTAGATATTGCCGGTAGGATCCACAACATTAGCAATAGCTCCAACATCAAGGATCCAATTTATTGTTTCCTTCGCCTTTTTGGCAATTGTTCAGTCCAACCTTCTTGTTACCTCCTTGCACCTCACCTTGGTACACATTTAAATGAGACAAATTAGAAGTTGGAGGGATGTTAAGATTTTCTGAAAGCTCTATGTGGTACTGAATTTGTTAAGAACCCAACATGGCCCATTCTTTTTGTACTTCAATCTTTGGTATGTCCCAGTACACCCTTCCACACTCATCTAAAGAACTTTCGAATTTTTCCACACATTCTTGAAGCTTTGTCCAATCCCAGAGTGGCCATTTCCATGTGCTTGCAACTTCCTCCACCTGTTGGGATTTTTCAAAAGATAGAAGAATAAAAATTCTATAAAACCCAATTTTAGATGATTAGGATCTACTTACCACCTAGGTGATATTACATTTCTGAAAATTACAAACCCATGGTTGAGATCATACCTATGATTTTGTCCTCTAATCGTCCAGTCATGAGATGCCGATCCTTCAAACTAGAAGGATAATCAGTGAAGAGATGCCTTGAAAGCCATCTCAAAATCCCCACCATAGGGCCATGGATGTGAGAGAAGATGAGAACCGCCTAGATGGACAACACGTGAGATGAAGGAGAGAGGAGGGGGGAAGAGTCTCTTCTTCTCTTTCTTCTCTTTCTTTTGGGGGTAGGATCTATTCATAGGAGTTCAGTGTTTTAGAGAGTACTACCATAAGGTGGTCCACACGCCTACAGACTTCAATATGCCATACATCATCAAACATCTGTGATCCTGCCTATCCGTGTACCTAAATGAAAACCTTTATAGGTCATGTATTTAATATGGGATTGCATATAGAATCCAAATGGCTTTAGGGCAAGTGGGAGATTGTTAGGTTTGTATGTGCCCTGGAAAGTCAATTGGACTTGGTTGATTAGGTATGGGCCATACGCGACCACCTGAGGATTGAACTTGGTCATTTGTAACCTTTGTGGATGGATGGATTAGGATCATTAGAGACCCATCTTCTATGTGCTTACATAATTAATTATGATTAGAAACTTGGAAAAATTAATTGGTTGTAGGAATTCCTGATCGAATCTCTTTAAGTCCTTGGGAAAAGAATGAAGTAGACGTAACAACCTAGATAGGCTATTGGAGAGTCGATGTTCCATAATTCTTAAGAGTACCCGAAAACTCCACAACCATCTTGGTAGGCTTGGGCAACCCGGGATTTGTCTATAGTTATCATGTGTGATAGAACCAATGACAAGTACTCGAGATGGATTAATCTCCACCATTTAGCATCTAGTTCCTAATACCATTCACACATGGGAGTACATATGTTCATATGTTTATTAGAACCTAGTTGATGGGGACATCATGCGCACGCCCCACACCCTACGCACATATTCAAGGAGGAGGTAGGCCCCACTTTTGATCTTGATCGACGACGACATCTTTGGAGGGCCTCACAGTTAGGGGTTGTGCTATGGGGCTTTGGAGTGGACCCGATCATCGCATAGATTCTACCATCAGATCTCATGATCGTAGCCCACTACTTTAGATGATCTAGGATTTTAAACTTTGATTACTTTTGTTATTAGAAACTTCATGAACGGTTTTGATTGCTTAGTATTTATTTGCTTTAAGTTTTGGTATTAGTGCACGCACACGGCGCAAGGGTAAAATTGTCTTTTGGGGTTTAGAGTTTTCTTATAAATAAAGCAACCCCATGTAGGTATTGGTATGAAGTTTATAAATAAAATTCCTATGTTTTCTTCCTCTCTATCTCTTTGGGTTGAAGAATCAAATTAGGTGGGAAACCCTCCCTTCCTCGAAGGCCTAACTACCGTGGTGTGAAGCCACACTCGTTCCAAATCACCCCCACCTCTTTACACCCCACATCGATCATCTTCTACATCCCTTCCATCTTCAGATTCACCCTCTCTTATACCCAAGTTCTCTTCTACAACAGATTTCCAGATTCTGGCCCATTCGAGGAGCTGAAACTTCGGCAGAGTACTATGCACACGCCTTACGATAGATCGATGAGAAATTTGGCATGGAGGCAGCCCTACCCTGGCCAATCATAGCCTAGAAGTCAATTTCTGACTTCGTGGGCTCCACACACGTGCGGACGGTTGGGCACGCACGTGCGCCCAAGACCATCTGCTGTCCAGCGCATGTGGTTCATCTCAAGTTCTATTTTCCTTCTCTTTAGACTTAAATCAAACTCCTTAATCCAGATCCCTAACCCTAAGATTCCTAAATCCTAATTATTCTCAATTTTCGAACCCTAGATTTTTTCCCTCAAATTGAAACATGGTGAATCTTTTGAATTAGGGAACAATCCTTTGCAAAAATGAATGACTCTTAAAATCCTTTGCGCTTGTTGGGTTTATAATTTTAGTTTGATCCAGCCCTAAAATTGTGCAGACTTGGACCCCCATAGATTCCCCTTTTTGAATATTTGATCGTATGTAGGATGTGGAATTTTGTGAATGTTTAAATTTGATATAATCTAAAGCTTGAGCTCTTGCATGTCATATTTAATTTCATGTCCTGCATCACTAGTTCTAAACTCAATAGAATATTCGTATAGGATGAATCACATAGAATCTCTTAACCAACAATACCCTTAATACTTGGATTGGATCGACTTGATCATGTACTAGCTTAGACCTGTCCGTTGACTTGAGATTGCCAAGGAACTTCAAGGATCTTAGTCTGATGGCTTTGATGCATCTTTTGAAGTCCCATTACTAGCTAACATAAAGGTGTTATTAGATTCACAAGTTGAGATTCAGTTGAGGCCCGATGTAAATTAACATGGAATCCACTTGTCACCTAGGACTAGATTAATGGCTAGATCTTACCTCTTAGATGCACCCATTATTCGGAGTATCCCTAATATTATCCATATCTCCAGCTCGGAGATACCGATAACACAATTAGTCTCAGAAATTCTAAGTATAGGTGATGTATTGCTACGTATCACCAACAGTGTTGTCATGCGAGATCGCATATGCGATCATGTGCCATGATCCCATATTGGCCATGGCACATTAATTTATTTATTTTTTTGTAAAAAGAATTAAAAAAAAAAAAAAAACAACTTTTGGCCTATAAAAAGGCTTCCAAACCTCCTCCATTTGAAATATTCTCACCCCAAAACTCTCTTATTCTCTTACATTTCTAAATTCCAAGTGGTCTCTCTCTCTCTCTCTCTCTCTCTCTCTCTCTCTCTCTCTCTCTCTCTCTCTCTCTCACACACACACACATTTCCCACTTCCAAGTGTTCTTAATCTCTCTCTCTCTCTCTACTACATTCCCTCTCTTGGAAATTGGAAGCAATGTTCAAAGTATCGATGATATCGGCCGATATATCCCACGATATATCTTGTATCCCACGTGTGTGATACGAAACACACAAGTAATGGGCTATATCCCACATGTTCAATCTGGTGAGCATTTTCGATTTTTTATCCTTTTTTCGGTAAATCATGTTAAATCAGTGTCAAATTGTTACAAAACATGAAAAATCATGGATTAGAAGTTTCGATTTCGAGATTTGGAAGAGATGGGCCGAGTTGTGAAAAATTGAAAAAAAAAAAAATCAAAATTTCCCAATTTCTCACAAATCAGTTGCAATCTGTGTCTAAAAATAAAATCAAACATGTAACCTGATCTAGTGATTCTTCTTTTGTTTTTAAATGTATTGCTTGTGCTTCCACACGTCTTCTTACATTTTTTTGTATGTATTGATATCTTTTTTAACAATCACTGAAGTTTCATTGAAAAATTCAACCAATTTCCCGATGTTTACACATATTTCCAACAACAACGATACATTACGCGATACAACCAATATATCCCATGGGATAATCGATACGTATCTGAATCCCAAGGGTGCGATACATAACATGATATCGATATTTCAAACACTGGTTGGAAGATCAAGATTCAAGCACTTTCAAGTTTCAAGGAAGATCACTTGTTGATATTCTATAATAATAAATAAATAGCTTGTTGATTTTGTTGTTACTTCTTACTTAACTATATTGTTGAATGTTGATGACTTGATGTTTAATTCATTGTTGAATTGATTTTATTTTTAAACATGTAATTAACATAGGAAAGTTCCCCTTAGTTTCTTATATTGTTTTTACATTTTTTTTTGAATTTTTCCCATTTTTTTTTTAAAGTTTTTTGATATATATATATAGGGAAAAGGTACTATGTGCTCGAGCTCACGATAAGCTCCCATGAGGTCGAGCAGTGTGGGCCCCACCGTGATGCGTGTCGACCATCAACACCATGCATTTGATGGGTCCCCTTTAAATTATGGGATATCCCAAAAATCAGCAGTATACGGAACTCAGGTGGGCCATACCATCTAAAATCATGTGACATGCCATAAACATATAAAAGCACTTGGTGGGGCCCACCTGAAATTTGCATGCGTCTGAAACTTAGTCTGAACCCTCATCCAAGTGGGACACACATAATGGATGGGCTGGATTTGCAAACCACATCTCGGTGGGCCCAAAAAATGATTATGAATGTTTTAATGGTGTACGGCCCCTCTCAACTTTTGTATATGGTGTGGCCCACACAAGTAACGTATTGACTTGATTTTTGAGACCTAGGCCCACGATGGAATGGTGCATCTAACTGATGGGGTAGATGTTTGAAACGCATCAAGGTGGGGCCCACACAGCTCGACCTCATGGGACGTTCCCATCAGCTCGAGTGCATAGTACCTTTTCCCATATATATATATATATATATATATATATATATATATATATATATATATATATATATATATATTATATCGCATATGCGATTCGACAACATTGATCACCAATGTATCAATATCGCTAATGTATTGCCAATATTTTCTAATTTGTAAATTCCAGGTGTCGCTTGTATCGCCATTGTATCGGCCAATATTTCAAAAATATCGTCAATGTATCGATATCGTTTAAAATCTATTTATTAAAAAACTTCCCATTTTAATTTTTTTTAATGGGCGTATGGTTGTATGCATTTTTCAAATTGTAGACACTAATATCGATCATATCCAAGGTGTGCCGTATCGGTATCGGTTGGCGTAACGGTGACCTCCAAAACCGATACGGATACGGGGGCGTAACGGCGATACGGGGGTGTAAGGCCCGTAACGGCGCAATTTTTTTTTTTTTGCCAAAAAAATATGAAAAAATATGGATTAAATCCGGAATATTCTAAGCATTCCAAATATGCATTCATTTATAAATTGGAACATGTTTATGGTGGTGTAACGGTCCACTCTTTGGTGAGAAGTTGTATCGGACTGTCTAATGAATTTATGAACTAGATAACCTGAATTTGACTACAAAATTCATATATTTAATTTTCTAACTATCTACTATCAATGATAGATATATTAGAATGAATGTAATATGAAAATATCTTACATTTGGTATTTGCAATTATTTTTGAGGAATTTCTCGAACATGCGTAAATAGAAAAAAATATAAAATGGCACCCCAAATCTATAAAATGCACATTAACATGTTCTACTATAATTAACACATCACATGGCATGATTAAAACAGCAAAACAATCATTAAAAAATGATTATTTGAATTTTTAAAAAAAAAGGCCATAATTAATGCGTAAATAGAAAAAAATATATAAAAAAATTATAAAATGGCACCCAAAATCTGTAAAATGCATATTAACATGTTCTACTATGATTAACACATCACATGGCATGATTAAAACATCAAAACAATCATTAAAAAATGATTTTTTGAATTTTAAAAAAAAGGGCCATAATTAATGCGTAAACAGAAAAAAATATAAAAAAAATATAAAATAGCACCCCAAATCTGTAAAATGCACATTAACATGTTCTACTATGATTAACACATCACATGGTATGATTAAAACATCAAAACAATCATTAAAAAATGATTTTTTGAATTTTATAAAAAAGGGCCATAATTAATGCGTAAATAGAAAAAAATATAAAAAAAATATAAAATGGCACCCCAAATCTGTAAAATGCACATTAACATGTTGTACTATGATTAACACATCACATGGCATGATTAAAACATCAAAACAATCATTAAAAAATGATTTTTTGAATTTTAAAAAAAAAAGGCCATAATTAATGCGTAAATAGAAAAAAATATAAAATGGCACCCCAAATCTGTAAAATGCACATTAACATGTTCTACTATGATTAACACATCACATGGTATGATTAAAACATCAAAACAATCATTAAAAAATGAATTTTTGAATTTTAAAAAAAAGGGCCATAATTAATGCGTAAATAGAAAAAAATATAAAAAAAAATATAAAATGGCACCCCAAATCTGTAAAATGCACATTAACATGTTCTACTATGATTAACACATCACATGGTATGATTAAAACATCAAAACAATCATTAAAAAATGATTTTTTGAATTTTAAAAAAAGGGGCCATAATTAATGCGTAAATAGAAAAAAATATTAAAAAAATATAAAATGGCACCCCAAATCTGTAAAATGCACATTAACATGTTCTACTATGATTAACACATCACATGGCATGATTAAAATAGCAAAACAATCATTAAAAAATGTTTTTTCGAATTTTAATGCGTAAATAGAAAAAAATATAAAATATATATAAAATGGCATTTGTTGTATATCCATGTGGTCCATCCTTTTTGCCCACTTATTTCAGGGCATGGACCAAAAAATGAGGCTGATCCAAAGCTTGGGTGGATCACAAAATGGTCCTTAAGAAGATTTTAACGGTGGGCATTCAATCCCAATTGCGTGGTCCGATTGAGATTTTGATCCCTTCATTTCAAGGATCATGCTTTAAAATGAACTTGAAAAATTATGAATGGCATGGATTTACCATACATAAATCAAGGTGGGCCCCACCGCATGCAATAAAATAGCGAGTGTGCACCATGCAGCGTGCACTGCAGATTATACAAAAAATAAATAAATAAACTGCGTGGCTGTTCTTCGATTTTGCTGGAAAAAGAAAAGAAAAGAAAAGAAAGGGAAATGAAAAGAAAAGACGAAAACAGAGAGGGACCGAACCGAGAGAGAGAGAGAGAGAGAGTGCTGTATGCAGCAAGAATGTTAAAGAATACAACATAACCGCGAAAGCTAGAAGAATTGTGCAAGAAGAAATTAGAATAGCCGTATAAGCAGCAAGAAGAAGAAGAAGAAGAAGAAGAAGAAGAAGAAGAAAAAAAAGGAGGTAAGTTTTTTTTTTTTCTTTTTTTTTTTCTTTTTTTTCTTTTTTTTTTTTTTCAAGGCCCATAACAGCCGTTACGGGTCCGTAACGGCCATTATGGCCCGTAATGACCCGTAGTGGCCGTTCTGATCACAAAATTCCATAACGGCCGTTTCGACCACCGTGTCGGCTGTGTCACTGTTACCGTTCACGTATCGGCCGATACAAATCTGATCAGAATCTGATACGGATCTGACACCTTGATCATATCATAATATTACCGTTATCGCAACATGGATGATATAGAGACCACAATCTTTCGTTTCCTTTCCAATTATCACCGATTTCTCAACGAAATATCATGTGTTATTGATATTGTGAAATATCAATAGATATTTGGTTGGAAGGTTGGATGGATGGTAGGATGGATGGATTGGATAGAAGGGATAGTTAGACTAGTTTCTTACAACAGCACATGCTTTTAGGCTTCCAATAAATGAAAACTTATTATGTATGCATTCCTTTTGCAATAATTTTATTCCTAAATATGCAAATATGTGTATTTTAGCATCTCCTAAAGTTTCACCAAAAAAATCCACCGTTTTCCCCTTGTTTACTCGCATTTCTGGATATCGATGATATTATCGGCAATATCGACATTGTTTCCTTATCCATAGCATGTGAAACTTGTAGCGATATGGATACTTCAAACACTCATGCTCCATAAGATCAAATTAGTTGGTCAGCATCATTAGATGTTTTCAAAAAGTACTTGTGATTTTTTAACCATTGGTCTTTCGTTTTCACCGAATATCTGTTTTTTACCCAACTTGATGAAAATATAACAATAAGATATTTTTTATGTCCATTCTAGAGCTTTGCCCTGGGTTTTCGAGGCTCAAAATGGATACCACAATTAGTGAAAGGCATCGGTCTATTTGAGTGTATGGACTAGGTAGACAGACAAACTTTTGATGTTCTATGGTATATGAAGTTCGTGGTGCGGAAGGGTACAAAAAAGGTTATCTTAAGAAACCCTAGAGTTTCTACTACATAAGATCCTATCCCTAATGGGGATATAAACAAGCCAAAAACATCCCCTCCCACAGAGAGAGAGAGAGAGAGAGAGAGAGAGAGAGAGAGAGAGAGAGAGAGAGAGAGACATTCAACAAGAAAGGAAAAGAAAGGAAAAGAAAGGGAGAAAGAGAGAGAAATCCTCTCCTCTATTCTCTTCTCATTAACAAAGTGGTCCACATGATCAACAACTCTCATTCTTCTAGACTTCCTCTACAACCCTACAGTGTAGAGATTAGGTTGCTTTACTCTTTCTTAAAAAAAAAATTAGAGATAGATCGTGAGGGACCTCATCTCGAGAGGGAGCAACAACGATTATACATGATCAAGGACACACGATTTAAAGGTATAATCTCAACCATCCAAATCTTGGTCGTGAAACTTGACTATATCTAGATGGAGAATCGATCTTACGTTGTTAAAAATGAGTTTCATAAAATTTTACACTTTTGTCTAGCGAAATCCCCAACATGTAGATCTAGAAGATGTCTGATTTACCACAAGAGTAGATCTCTCCTGGCTCAAAAAAACATATGACTGAAGGTCGTGGTTTTCCTAATTGCCCCACCACGAATGTAATTTGATGCATGACGAGATGATCTAACCTAATATGATGCATTGAAACTAGATAGCGGATTAACTAGAGAAATCAAAAGACAAAATAACACTAAACTACCACAAGTTAAAGAAACTCATATTTGTAACATGTTAGGGTTCAAAACACCTAACAGTCCCGCAATGTGATTCTTATGAAGTATCAAGTAATTAGGATTGTGTAGAAGATAGGACTCCCACTTAGCATAGGTATTAAATCTGAAGATCCATGGAATCAATTGAGTTCTAAGGGTTTTGCATGTTTAGGGTTGTTTTAAGGGTTAGGGAATGTATGGAATAAGTTTAGAGTATTCAGCAAACTAGGAATTTAGGGTTTCAATATAGGGATTTGAGGATTTAGGATTTTGGGAATAGGGATTTGAGGGTTTAGGGTTAATAGGTTAGGGAAATTGGGAAAATTAGGTTTAGGGTTATAGGATTTTGGGAGAATTCAGATTAAGGTCAGATTTGGGGATTAGGGTTTGGAAAGATCGATGATTTTGGGATTTGGAAATCCTAGGGTTAGGGTTTGGGATTTATATTTAGGGATTTTGTATAGGGGATCAAAGGAAGAGGGAAGTCAAAGATTCGAAGCAAGGGAGCCATGGATTGGGGCTATCCGTACAGACACTGTTCACGCATTACTATTCCCACAGTACGATTCTCGTGGTACTGTTCACGGCTAGAGATTGGGTTTAGTTGGGTGTAGGTTAGGTCTAGGTTGGTTTAAAATCATAAGAAGAGAGAGAGAGAGAGAGAGAGAGAGAGAGAGAGAGAGAGAGAGAGAAGATGAAGAAAGAGAGATGAGAAGAGTACCTTTATAGAGAGGAAGAAAACAAGAGGATAACTAGGGGAATCACTCCCCAAATGGCTTCACACCATCAATCCCATCGCAGGATGAATTGCTAAATCACATAGCAAATGAGAGGAAACTCTTTTCATTCATGGTTCATAATCATCAAAATCTACAGGGGCCCAAACCTTTTATACTCTCAGAAAGAGACTTCTACAAAAAAAAACCTCTCTCGTGAAAGAATCTCATTTAAATAAATAAAAAAATAAAAAAACCTATCTCAAGTAAAACATAAAATAGTCTAAAAATAATAAAATAGATGACAAAAACTAAAAACAAATAAATCTAAATTATCCTAAATTACTTGTGGCCAATGGGGTGGTTCATGATTAAGAGTGGTCCAAAGGTCTATCATGAACGATCAAACGGGCCGATTGATATGCCCATGCAATCCAACAATCCAAACGCTCCAAACAAGCGACCCACGCGAATCCACCCAGTGTGGGATCTTCGACGATGGCTAGGAATGCGACTTGGGCCCCATGAGCCCCATGTAGTGATCGTCTAGCCATAAATGCTCAGATGTCCTCATCAATTCTGCTCGGCTGAGATATCGCCTTTGGCGAAATAAAGCGACAGTGATGCTCGAGAAGATCCGAGTCTCATCACTGAAGCTCTATCTCCATGATTCATATGTTGCTTGAATCTGGCCTGCCCTTCCACTTGACGAGGTAATCCTGATAACCTCCATGTCATGTGGAAACCACTCGCTCATCCCGAATATCCTCTATCGCTCCTCTCTTGGTAGGTGTGTATGACAAAAGAAGTAAATGTTGGGAAGAATAGACGAGTATAGGCCAAGGGTCATGGGACAGGTCAGGAGGGCTATCATCATGATCAAGGTGATGGTCTAAATAAAGGTTGATAGGTGTAGGTTCTGGACCCTCAAAAGATTAGGGTTGAAAGTCGGGCGGATTCAACCTGACTAACCCGTGATCGACCTAACATTGGGTTGGGCTCGGTCTGGATGTATAGGGTTCGGTCTCAGGCTTGGGCTATAAAAACACCAACTCGATAAAATTCCGATCGGGCTCAAGTTGAGGTCTCGGGTTGCCCCACCCAACCCGAACCCGATCAACATCTAAGTTACTTATAAATTATAATTGAGTTTATAATTGAGCGTGGATTGTCTATGTTGAAGGCATGGGAAATTCCAATGTCGTCGCGTCTCATTGGTCCACGTCATTTCTAATGACTCAAGCTAACAAGATACGCTGGACTTCTCTCTCCCAAATAGATTGTGTGCTACACAACATGACTTTTAACGGGTGGAACTTCTCTGGGCCCCACAATGATTTGTGTTATAGATCCACACCGTCCATCAATTTTTACAGATCATTCTAGAGCATGACCCCAAAAATGAGGCACATTCAAAGCTCAAGTGGGCCACACCACAAAAAACAATAGGGATTGAACAAACTACTATGGAAACTTTCCTAGGGCCAACCGTGAGACTTATTTTCCATTTGACCTGTTCATAAGATCACACATACATCGAGGAAGTTAAAATACAAATATCAGCTTGATCAAAGCCTTTTGTCGCCACAAAAAGTTTTCAATGGTAGCATCAGTTCCTGTTGTTTTCAATGGTGTGGTCCACTTTAGCTTTGGATTTGCATTTTATTTTGGCTCACACCCTAGAATGATCTAAAAATTTAAATGGACGGTGTGGATTTAAGAAATACATTATCACGGGACCCACATAAATTTCACACGTCAAGAAATTTTGTTGCTTGTTGTGTGTTGCAGGGGAGCAAATTAGGTGAGACCCTAGCCGCACCCAAACTTTATATCCCTTACCATGAGGCCCACCTTGATGTGCGTATTCTGTATCCACTCCGTCCATCCATTTTTTCAGATCATTTTAGAGCATGATCCCAAAAATTAAGAAAATCCCATTATCAGGTGGACTATAGTCCAGGAAACAGTGGTGATTGAACACCCTACTGTTAAAAACTTCATAGGGCAAAAATTAATGTTTCCATAGATTTTTTTTTTTTTTTAAGAATAAATTTCATTAAAGGTAAAGGAGAACACTTTACAACAGGACTATTTTGGGCAGGCCCAACAACAAAATGGGATGGGCCCGCCTATCGTAAAAGCAAAAGCACAAAGAGAGGCGATGAATTACGCAATCCTTAGATTGCCACAGCCTACTCTATCCAGGAACATGAGATCGCGAATATGAGAGGGCAGATCTCCCGAGGACTAGAAGCACTTGTCCAACTGGCCTTCTGATGTAGGACATGAAATTTAAGTATGAGATGCAAGAATTCAGGCTTAGATAATACCAATTCAGAAACAGTTACACAAATTCCACATCCCACAAGATAGTCCAAATCATTCAATTAAAAGGGGAATCTATGCGGATCCAGGCCGACACAGGCTAGGACTGGACCAATAAAAAATTATAAACCAAACAATGTCAAAGGGAAATAGAAATCAACCACACATGCATAAAAATCGGTCCCTAATCCAAGGGATTCCCCAATTTCAATTCAAGGAACCCTAGGGTTTTTTTTTTTTTTTTTTTTAAGGCGAATAAATTAGGACTAATGCAAACTAAGGCTAGAGTTTAGGAAATAGGAATGAAAAGATGAAAACCAGAGGAAAACCTGACCCGGAGAAAGCTCCTGTGTGCAGATGGTGGCCCGGGGCTGACGCACGTGCGCGGGTGGGCTGGCCGCACGTGTGATGGAATCCCGTCTCCCCAAAGTGAAACCTAAGCCTTGGTCGGCCAGGGGAGACCTCCAATCCCTCCAAGTTTGACGACGATCCGACATAAGATCGAGGTGTAGTGCTTCGCCGAAGTTTTAGCCCTCCTACAGGTCCAGATTCTGGAAACTGGCTGTAGGAGGATGAATGCTGCAAAAGCTATGAAATTCAAAGCAATAATGATGATAGAAGATGATATATATGGATGGGATAAGGTAGGGACGGGTGGAGATAGATGTGGCTTCACACAACGTTGTTAGCCCTTTGAAAAGCGAGGGCTTCGCACCCACTTTTGAATTCTTCCACAACTTACGAAGAGAGCAGCAAAATAAAGCAGGAATTTTTATTAAACTTGAATGAATCAAAAGAACTACAAAGGGTGCCTATTTATAGGGAAAACCCTATGCCCCAAAACTTGCGCCATGTGCGTAACCTATCACTTCGCGATGAAGTAAACTAAAATAAAAACCAAACAAAGAAATCTAAAGCGTTCATGATTTTCTAAATAATAACAATAAGCAAAACCTAAAACATGAAATCAATCCAACTAGCGAGCCATGATCATGAGATCTTATGATGGGTTTTTCTTGATTATCGGGCACACTCTTTTGAACCAAAACTCTATCTTCTAGCATGGGGCCCTCCCTGAACATCGTCATCGATCCAGATCGATGGTGGGGCCATCCTTCGTGCATGTGTAGGGGGCGGCGTGCATGCGTGTGTGCGCGTGATGTCCTCATCGATTCTCCCCGGCTGCGAAGATTTCGCCACTTGCGAAATAAAACTCCTGAACCACTCCAAGATGTCAGGATCAAGTCTCTGAAGCTCCTCCTCAGTGAGCCACGTGTTGTCTGAAGCTAGGCATGACTTCCATTTAACCAAGTACTTCTGAAACCCGCCATTCGACGTGGAAACTATCTGATGGTCCAGGATATCCTCTATTTCCTCTCTGGCTATGTGAAGGCTAGGTATGGGAGGTAGAGGCTGAGAAGAAAGGTCGAGAAGAGTAGGTATGGGAGGTAGAGGCTGAGAAAATGGGTCGGGAAGGGTAGGTATGGGAGGTAGAGGCTGGAAAAATGGGTCAGGAAGGGTAGGTATGGGAGGTAGAGGCTGGAAAAATGGGTCGAGAAGAGTAGGTATGGGACGTAGAGGCTAGGAAGATGGGTCAGGAGGGAGCCATGGATCAAGGGAAAGGTCTGGGGAATCGGGATGGTTAGGCGAATGACTGGATAATGCATCAATGGCCCCTTGAAATGCAACTAGATCCTCCATATTAAATGTGGAACTAATTCCCATGGAGGGTAAAAGATTTGCCACATACGCATTGAGACCGTTTCGTTTTATAATTTTGAAGGGTCCAGCACTACGCGCGTGTAACTTACGAATAGTCCTCGGAGGATACTGCTCGGGCCTGATGCGGACCATCACAGAGTCCCTTATATTGAATTCCTTGAAACATTTATGTTGGTCTGCAAAAAATTTGTAACGTTCATTACGATTAGTGATCTTCTGCCTGATTTCTTGATGCCATGAATGAATGTTATGCACAAAAGACACTGCAGGCTCTAACGGCCTATGAGACAGTGACATAGGGACAAGATCAATAGGTTTTTCAGGTTTATAACCAGTAATGTCTTCATAAGAACTGAGACTTGTGGACCTATCAACAGAACTATTAAACGCAAACTCGGTTGTAGTTATTACAGTGTCTCGTGTTCTGGTGTGCTCTATATCTACCACCAGGAAGTCGATCATTTTAGTGGCTTGGTTCTGTTTGTCTCCAGCTATGAGCGGGAGCTGAATTGCCCCTTCAGGGGGAGACTCATCTGGTAGATCATCAAGAAAGACATTACAAAACTCATCCACTACCAGAATGGCCTCAGTGGGTAACTCTACACTGGCCTCTGGTGCACTCACTCCAGCCATAAGGCCGCACATGTTGTACCCCTCAAAATAATAGTCTTGATGTCCCTCATGGGGTGGGGGTACGGGTGCACGCCAATGACTGATTCCTTGGCCACCTCCATTCATTGGTCTATCCTCCTGGCCACCTGCCTGAGATTAGTCATCTTCTCTAATGGTGGGGTTTGTCCTGAGGGAGGCCTCTTTTTGGTCAAGGCGTTGATCTATGCTTTGTTTCAAGCGCTTACCCTAAGACTCGATTTGCTGAGACAGCTTGTTTAGTGACTCTAGCAGTTGTTCCATGTTTAGTGTAGGGTGCTAGCAAAAACCATGACCCGTACGTGTGGGTGTACAACTTGCTAACTCCACCTAAGAACTTTCTACGATGACTATATGGGACTAAATGATCCTACGAGACTCTACATAAGGGAAACTACGCAGTGCTACTAAAATCCATCAATATAGTTGTTAATTAAAGAAATAGCAGAAAGTTACAGCAATGTAAATTGCTAACTTCCTGCTAATAGAAATTTCAGCAACTAATATCAGGGACTATGGACTCCTAAAAGCTACATGTGATGGACTGGATGGCATGAAGGACTCAAACAAACCCTAAACAAGTAATGTATTCCCCTATAAGAACCCTAAGCTTTGATATCAAATTTGATGCAGGATATGAAATTTAAGTATGAGATGCAGGAATTCATGTTTAGATAATACCAATTCAGAAACAGTTACACAAATTCCACATCTCACATGACAATCCAAATCATTCAATTAAAAGGGGAATTTATGCGGGTCCAGGCCGACACAGGCTAGGATTGGACCAATAAAAAATTATAAACCAAATGATGTCAAAGGGAAATAGAAATCAACCATACATGCATAAAAATCAGTCCCTAATCCAAGGGATTCCCCAATTTCAATTCAAGGAACCCTAGGGTTTAAAAAAAAGGGCAAATAAATTAGGGCTAATGCAAACTAAGGCTGGGGTTTAAAAAATAGAAATGAAAAGATGAAAACCAGAGGAAAACCTTACCCGAAGAAAGCTCCTGCGTGCAGATGGTGGCCCGGGGCTGACGCGCATGCGCGGGTGGGCTAGCCGCACGTGTGATGGAAGCCCGTCTCCCCAAAGTAATACCTAGGCCTTCGTCGGACAAGGGAGACCTCCAATCCCTCCAAGTTTGACGACGATCCAACGTAAGGTCGAGGTGTAGTGCTCCACCGAAGTTTCAGCCCTCCTACAAGTCCAGATTCTGAAAACTGGCTATAGGAGGATGAATAGCTGCAAAAGCTGAAAAATTCAAAGCAATAATGATGATAGAAGATGAGATATATGGATGGGATAGGGTAGGGACGGGTGGAGATAGATGTGGCTTCACACCACGTAGTTAGCCCTTCGAAAAGGAAGGGCTTCGCACCTACTTTTGAATTCTTCCACAACTCACGAAGATAGCAGAAAAATAAAGCAGAAATTTTAATTAAACTTGAATGAATCAAAAGAACTACAAGGGGTGCCTATTTATAGGGAAAACCCTATATCCCAAAACTCACGCCATGTACGCAACCTATTACTTGGCGATTAAGTAAACTAAAATAAAAACCAAACAAAGAAATCTAAAGCGTTCATGATGTTCTAAATAATAACAATAAGCAAAACCTAAAATATGAAAATCAATCTGACTAGCGGGTCATGATCATGAGAACCTATGATGGGCGTTTCTTGATTATTGGGCCCACTCTTTTGAACCAAAACTTTATCTTCTAACATGGGGGCCCTCTCTAGACATTGTAATCGATCCAGATCGGCGGTGGGGCCCTTCGTGTGTACGTGCATAGGGGGCGGCATGCCCAAACGGGCCAGAGCATCTGCCACAGAGTTGGCCTCTCTAAGGGTGTGGGTGATACGGACGTCAATATTTCTCATGATAGCACATATCCTCGCCTTCTAATACCAAATGGGCCATGAGAAGGACACAAGGTTTAGGATGGCAACGACCACCATCTTGGAGTCGCTCGCCACCTCTACCTTAAAGAAACCCCGCAGCACACACTCCTCAAGGCCATCCAACATGGCCCTAATCTCAACTCTCGTGTTGGACCCGAACCCGTAGGCAGACGAGAACGCAAAAAGGAAATCACCGGAAGAATTCCTACCAATTCCTCCACCACCAGAAGGACCCGGATTGCCTAACGTAGAACCATCCAAGTTGATCTTGATCCAACCCTGTTGGGGCTTGATCCATTTGACCACCTGGCACCTGGACATGGTCGGAGCAAGCTTAACGATCCCCAAAGCATTGAGGGTAGTCGTAGTGGATAGATTGGGAGAATACGGCAGGGGAAGGGAAGGGGCGATCAAGGCGATCTAGTGAAGGATGTTAGAAATGATTGTAGAGTTGGTGGTCTTGGAGCCGTTGAACCGACCTGCGTTCCTTCCAAAGCTCCCAGAATATAAAAAAGGGAAGAAGGCCCCTCATGAGGAACAAGGATCTCGACGAGGCAGGCGTGGCCCACCAGGGATTGCCCTCCCAACCGCTGACGTTGGTGAAGGGCCTTGGACATTGAGAAGTCTACCAAAATGCTCCCAAACCCGAGAGGGGGTGGCTCCCGATGAGAAGATGTGGTCGATAGATTCCAACGCAGGCATAGAAAGCAGGGCGCAGCATGTGCACATCGAAGCAAGGCTCACCCCTTTCCTCTAAACTCTGTCATCCACCAAGATGGCCCTGTGAATAATTTTCCATGAGAGAAGCAAGAGTTTGGGAGGGATCTTTGGGTGCAACACCCATTTCGACCAAGATTGCGACACGGCGCGCTGACGAATGCTCTTCCAGGCAAGACCGACAGTCAGCTCGCCCGTATGGACCCCAGCCAAATGCATCTATCAGCTGAGTCTGAAGGGCAAATGCATTCATTAGTAATGTGGTCGAGGACTGCCTACGGGAGACTGAGGCTGAGGAGAGGCCGCACAGAGCAACCAGATGGCCCGATCATCTCACTAACCTTGGCTAGCAGGTGGATGGATGGGGACATGGGAAGCTTCTAATCGATGGGGGGGCCCAGACCAGACCAGTTGTCAGTCCAGAATGCGTAGTCCCCCCTGCCTATAAGCCAACGCGATTGAGCAGCCACTGTCGGGCTCAGTTTGCAGATGTTTTTCCAAATTGAAGAGGTAGACAACAACAGACTAGTGCCACGGAAGGAATGAAAATCTGTGGTGTATTTCTCACGCATGAAGTGGCTCCAGCAATTGAATTTTCCCCTGAAGTGCACAGTCCATGCCATCTTCATACAGAAGGCCCTTATGACCAGCTTGAGGCTTCTCAAACACAGTCTGCCCTCTGGTTTCGAGAGAGAGCACTTCTTCCAGCTGAGCCAATGACAACGTTTATTATTCCCTTCCCAACCCTAGAAAAAATCTGCAAAAGCCGCTTCAAGATCAATCAATATTCTAGTCGGGACTTCTGTGGACGCGAGAGTGTGTACCCGGATGCTGGCTAGCACGTGCTTGATCAAGATTAGTCTGCCATCCTGCGAAAGGATTCTGCTATTCCAGTCACTGATTCTCGAACGGAATTTAGCCACCAGGATCTGAAAATAAACATGCTTTGGTCTACCTTGGAACATTGGGATGCAAAGGTAGTTGAATGGAGAGGTACCTTTACCAAAGCCGAGGATCCTTTCAACCGATCTGGCACGCGCATCGGCGTGGTGGGCCGGGAGAATGAAGAAGCTTTTCTGGGTGTCGATTTTTTGTCCCAAAACTCGCTCATAAGTTTTTAGGAATTTGCTGATCTTCTTTAGAGAGGCGAAGTTGCCATTAGCAAAAAGAATAGTGTCATCTGCAAATAGTAGAAGAGAGATAACTGGGCATGTTCTACGTGTCAAGAAAGGATGGCAAAAGCCTTTCTCAACTAGGTCCCTAAAGCCCCTGCTCAGAACCTTAGCTACCAAGATGAAGAGGGCCAGCGATATTGGGTCACCCTGATGCAACCCTCTAGAAGATCTGAAGAAGCCACAAGCCTTGCCATTTACCAGAATAGAAAACCAAGAATTGGACCAACACTTCTCCACCATATCTATCCAACTGCTACCGAACCCAAATCTGACCAGCATCTTTTTGATGAAGGTCCAATCCAGCCTGTCATAGGCTTTCTCCATGTCTAGCTTGACCAGAATATTACCTCCTTTGACTTTGCGGTCTATCTCTGAAGAGCTCTTGGACCAACGCACAACTATCAGCTATGGATCTCCCCTGAATGAATGCCCCTTGTTCTGCCGAGATGATTCTAGGGAGAATCCCACTCAACCTGTCAGCAATAATTTTGGAAAAAGTTTTATAGACACAAGTACATAAACTTATGGGCCTAAAATTAGAGAATTTGGACGGGGAATTAGTCTTGGGAATGAGACAAATGAGGGTCGCCAAGAAGGCCCTAGGAAGGGAACCTCCTTTGAAGAAAGGGCGAGCTGCCTCGAGCAAGTCTGGACCAACCGTATCCCAACACGCCTAGAAGAAAGCCCCTGATAAACCATCCGGGCCCGGGGGCCCATCCGGGGGAATAGCGAAAACAGCTGCCCTCACCTCTTCTAGCGAAGGATCCGATAGAAGGGCCTGATTATCGGCATCTAAAATAGACCGGGGAATCACATCTAGGAAAGATTTCTTGGATCGGGCCGGCTCCATGCGAAGGAGATTTTCGTAGAAATCTATGGCTGCCCGTTTAATCAATTCACTGTCCGTGACAACAATCCCCCCCTCCAATTGGATCTCTTGGATTGAAGCTCTCCGAGCTCTCTCCATGGCAGTGGAGTAGAAATTTTTGGTATTCTAATCCCCCTCTAAAAGCCATTGGATTCAGGATTTCTATTTCCAAAAGACTTCCTCGCATAGCTCGAGGTGGGACAATTTGGCTCTCACCTGGTTTAAGGCTAGCTGTAAATGGGAATCAGATGAGCCTCGGGCCATAATTTCTGCTAACTGAAGATTGGATTTTGCTGTCTTTAGAGCTGCAAAAATGTTGTCGAATGTGTCTTTGTTCTAGGCTTTCAGTGCCAGCTTGACACACTTTAGTTTGAAGAGAAGAATCAGCATTGGGTCACCCACCAAATCTTGGTTCCAGGCCCTCCTGACCAGACTCTAGAAGCCCTCATGAAGGGTCCACATACGTTGGAATCTGAAGGGCCTAGGAGCCAATGGGAGGGGCGGAGGGAGGGATAGAAGAAGCGGGGCATGATCCGAGTTCTGACGCGGAAGATGCTTCACTTGAAAGGATGGGAAGGCCTGGAAACATGGAGCATTGCAGCACGCTCTATTGAGCCTTGCCCAAACACGAGCGAGACCCGCCTAGTTGTTGCACCATGTATAGCTACATGCACATCAGAAAGACCCGCATTGTTTAGGCCCTAAGAAAATTCTGTTGCAGCCAGCGTGTCGAAGGAGTAAGATGATCCTTTCCTTTCCGAAGGAGAGAGGACCGCATTGAAATCACCGCACACTAGCCATGGAGACAACACACAGGACGTGCTCAGCTGAGCCAGCTCCACCCAGAGTTGCCTTCTCAACGATTTAGAGCATTTAGCATAAACAAACGATGCAATAATTCTGTCTTGAGAGGTGTGGGTACCCACTTTGATGGACAGCATTTGGTTAGACTGGGAGAGTATTTTTGCAGAAAGACCGGTCGAGGTGAATATCCAAACCTTACCTCCCGTTGCCGCATTGGAGTATGAGGAGTGGAATCCAAGTTTAAGACCAGTGTTGACTCGCTTCTCGTCTCAAAGCATGGGCTCTAGGATCGCAACAATCGAAGGCTGAAAGCTTTTGATGAGCCTCCTAAGAGTTGAGATTGTGGCTAAGTTACCCACTCCACATGCATTCCATATCAAGATGTTATTCATGAGACAACTGAGCATCAGACTCGCCACGGCACTTCGTTCTTCTCAGCCTATTGTTGCGTTCCTGATCTCGTTCCCCTGCAGATGTGGAGCAACTCTTCTGGCCCTGTCCCAGACCTGAACAAGAGATGTTTCTAGAGACCTTTCTTTTGCTGTAAGTGTGTTGCGGGGGACCGAACTTGTCAAGGGGACTGGGCTGGTCTATCATGGGATAGCTGATCCAGGTATCCTGGTACCTGAGCCTGGGCTGAAGCTGGTAGCCCCTCCTTATGGGCCAAGGGGGAGTTATTTGAACCAGCCGGGAAGGGGGCATGTGATTGAGGCCCTATAGGAGAGTCAGGGACCTGGGACCTAATGAATTGATGGGAGAGGTCACAAGGATCATCAAGTTGGAAAATAGGAGTGTTGTTGCTGCTCTCTGTTGGGTGCATTCCTTTAAGATTTGATTGAGGATCGAGGAGGACTTGTGAGCGAGCCCGAGGGAGATGGGGATGGGCTCCTCCACTTCCTGGCATGGGATGAGGGGTGGAAGTATGGAGACAGGTCTATCGCCAATTGTCCACCAAATTGGAATCCCTTTCTGAGGTCCATGGAGAATGGATAGGAGTTCCAGGGGGGGTGCTCAAGATCCATCTCATCATCAGATCTCTCGCTTGGCTTGATCGGGCTATGTCCCTCAGATATGGCTCTATGACGCGGCAATTCTGGTAGGAGACCAACCCTGAGACCCTCCTGCTGATAGGCTGGGGGGGAGGGCTGAATCACTAGGGTAGTGCATTGGTTGGAGGGATGGCTTACAGCAATGGAAGTATTCCGGGATTGATGGGGTAGAACAGGGGAGGAATGCTCCCTGTCTATATGTTGGGGGAAGTCTGGGCTATTGAATTCTTGTTCCCGAGCAATAGCTGGGGTGACGGGTTCTCTGGGTGTTAACTGAGGTCTGTCTTTGGATATTCTACAAACATCTTCTCTGTGCACAGAGCTGGGAAGCTCTGGTCGTTGAGTAGAATGGATCTGTCCGCAGGGACCGTATGCTAGAGATGGGAGGTTGGGTAGAGACTTGTCTTGGGAAATCTCTAACTGCTTGAGAGGGGCATTTCAGATGGTGGAATGCTCTCTCCACCCACTGTCTAGAGGATTCCCATCCCTCTCTGGCGACTAAAGGACGGAGATTTGCCGAATTGGCAATGAGATCTGGTAATTCCAGGGATGGCCAAACCATATAGTTCCTGTCTGCCACTTGCAATCTTCTCGCCATATGAATATCCACTCCTGGCTTGATAATAACCTTGACTCTCGCCACCACCTGGACCAGGCCAAGTATCGAGCACCTGTCGATCTCAATGACCTTGCCGAAAGTATTGCCCAGCTCCTTGAAGACCGACTCTAACCAAGCATGCAGTGGGATCCCATAAAATCTGATCCAGACACCATCCTTATCGAAGGCATTCCCCGGGCTCCAGGCCTCCACAAAGGAAATACCCATCCTGGCATGGAGAGATGAATCAGAGTAAAAGGAGATCAGCTCCATCCTTGTCTTAAAGACAAGGAGGAACCGATCCACAGCTAAACGAGCAATGTCAAAGGCAGAGGATGTGTACCTCGATTCCTTAATGTTGTTGATGAGGCGAATGAGGGGCGTGTCATGACTTATGGCATGGGCCACCAGTGCCAGTCTTAGGTCTCCTAGCTTCTTCTCCTCCTCCCTGCGATCCGCCCTGACGAGAATGAGGGGTTTTGTGATCGGCGATTGTCCCGGGTTCGGTCCTCGATTGGGCATGGCCTAGTCGGGTTGGGAGGCTATCTGGTTTGTTCTTGTTGCCGCTGCCAAGAAGGACCTCCCCTCCTCGCTGGTCGATTTCGTGGCTGGGATTGGAGGTTTGGGGGGAATCATTGTAGATGAAGGGGTAGCTCCTTTTCTAGGTCTGGACCATGAGATAGATAACACACGCCCGTCCACCATCTTCCCATTGAGGACACCCAGAGCTACTTGGGCGTCTGCTCCATAGAGGAAACAGACGAAAGCGTAGCTTCGAGGCCGTTTGATTGCTTGATTCCAAGGGATGAATACATCGATTATCTTTCCGTATCTGCTGAAGATTCGTTGCAAATCGTCTATTGAAGTTTCGGTGGAGATGTTACCTACATGAAGGGAGAAGGATTTGGGGGTTTTACGATTTGGGGGAACCTGTTCCCATCGCTCGGAATCTCTCTCTCTCTCCAAAAATTCAATAAAGGTTCCATAGATTTTATTTGCCATCCAATAAATTAACAAGTTCACGTAAGCCTGGATGAAGGGAAAAAACAAATATCAGCTTGATCCAAAACTTTTGTGGCCCATTAATGGTCAATCACCACTGTTTCCTATGGTATGGTCCACCAAATAATTTGATTTGCTTCATTTTTTGCATAATACCCTAAAATGATCAGGGGAAAAGGATGGATGGGGGGTGGATACGGAAAACACACATCAAGGTGGCCACCATGGTCAGGGGCGCACCATCTTGGGTGAGGCTGGGGTCTCCCGTGGCGCATCCCATTCTAGGTTGAGAGAAGAAAACCGGAATTGTTGACATGTGGAACTTTCGTGGGCCCTATCGTGATGTATGTACCAGATCCACACCATCCATCCATTTTTCCATACCGTTTTAAGGAATGGGATAGAAAACGAGGCAAATCCAAGGCTTAAGCAGGCCACACTACAGAAACAGTATGTATTGGATGCCTACTATTGAAAACTTCTTGAGGCCACATAAGGCTCTGATCAAGCTGATATTTTTGTTTTCCCTTCATCCAGGTCTGTGTGACCTTATGAAGAGGTTAGCATGTATCCACCCGACCAAGCCCGCTTGAGTTGGCCTTGGGTTGAGAATTCCCAACCTGAGGTTGGGTTGGGTTAGGGTTGAGGTGGTAGGAACCTTGCGTTGGGCTAAGGTTGAGCACCAACCCACCCGACTTTCAGCCCTACAAAAGATAAAAGATCTTCCACTTTGAATATAGATCTAAAACCCATGTCAGGTGGAAGATCCACAACAGACGCATTATGTCCCAATTTACTCAGTATCTTATAAGGTCCTGCACTACGGGCATGTAGTTTCTTAACGGCCCCTTGCGGAAACTGTTCGGGCCCCATACGAACCATCACAGTCACCTATCTGAAACTATTTGAACCTGTGATGAGAGTCAACGAATATCTTGTGCGTTTCATTGCTCATGCTAATCTGTTTTCTAATTTCAACCAACAAATCATGGAATTGACATGCAAATGCATTTGTGAACTCTGACAGCCTATGGGATACTGACATAGGAACTGACTCTATTGTTCCATCCTTAGCTTCTCTGTCAAATTCTTTCTTAGTGATAATATGGAGAGACTTAGGTTGCGACTCTTCACTATTCTCACTCCTCTCCGTGTTTTTCTCCTTTTCTATGGTGACTGTGGGAGGAAGTGGATCCAATACACACCTAACAAATGCAAGGGGTGCAGTCTCAATAGGCGCAGCCTCTTCATCACTAGTACCAGTGACATCAAGTTGATAAACTTCTTCGCACTCACCCTGATCAACCACATCTTTATCCAACTTGCGAATGACGAGGGCCTTATTTCGCTCTTTGTAGGACATTGATGTGTGAAATGCTCATATCCTCGACAGTTATAACATTACGTGGACTCATCGGCCCGTGCACTAGTACCAACCAACCCTTTCCCCTTTTCATCTCTGTAGGTGGGTCTCGAACTAGTAGGGCCCTTGGGTTGAGTTCCGATGTTTGGTCTGGCTCCTTGCATAGTGGGTTCGATGTTATAATCTCTTGGATCAAACCGCCTTATGAATGGTGGTTTCAGATACCGCTCCAACTCTTGCACCACCTGATAGGCGTGATCTAAAGTGCTCACATTGTGATGAATGAGCTCACGCTGAATCTCTGGGCGGAGGCCCATTCTAAAATGGGACAATGTGACTAGTGGGTCCTCCTGAACATTACATCGCATCATGTATTTGTCAAAGTGTGCAATGTAATCAGTTACAGACATGGATCCTTGCCTAAGGGATTGTCATTGATCAAGGAGCCTCTATTGATAGGAAAGGGGAAGATATTTCTCTCTTAATATCTCTTTCATCTCAACCCAAAGACAGACTGGATCCTCTCCAGATCTTTCCACATTTCGCTCCACATTCGTCCAAAACAGTTTAGCTTGGCCCACCAGCTTCATCTTGGTAAACCTCATACGACGAGCATCAAACGCGTCATACCACTTAAGTAGTAGTCCATGTCCGTCATCCAGTTGAGGAATGCCTTGGGATCCAAGCAACCATCAAAACTAGGGGCCTCAACTTTAACGCTCTTCATGACATGGGCATCAAGATCATGGCAGTCATGACACTCCTCACGATGTGGTTGCATGTGCTCACCACCATGACCAACACCTCAGCCACGCCCGCGTCCACGGCCTTCAACTTGACCCCCGGCTTGAGAGTGGACATCTTCCCCAGTGTCGGGATTCGACTGAAGGGAGGCTTTTAGCTGATTAACAAGAGCATTGGTCGTATTCAATTGAGTTGCGGTGGTCCTATTGTGAGCCTCAATGGTCGTAAGACGGTTGTTGATAGTGTTAAGAGTCTCGGCAATCTATTCTACGTTCATGGTAGTAGGGTGAAGACCAAAATCACACCCAAATTGCGTGGGCATGCACTAAAAACCAAAGGGAAAGACTCAACCAGACCCTAGATGATCCTTCACAATTCTAGATGAATGATGTTGGACAATTAACCATTTTCTCTAAAAGCTCGAATTGATAGAGCATGATGAATTAATCCCTTTATCTCATAGCCTAGGCCCCACATCACATGGGTTAGGACCTCAGTTGAACCCCCCTCGTGGGCCCCACTTCACATGGGTTCCACTTCACACGAGCCACCCGCTTCACACAAATGGGGCCTGCCTCACACGGGCCGCCCAGCCTGAGTGTGCCCCTACATCCCACAGGCCACCTCACTCAAGCCCAATGTGAAAATGCCCCCGCATTAATCACCCCCGGTGAGGAGTCTCGAACACGAGACCTCCCACTCTGATACCACCTTGATGCAGGACAATTAACCACTTGCTCTAAAAACTCGAACTGATAGAGCATGTTGAATTAATCCCTTTACCCCACTTCACATGGATTCCGCTTCACACGGATGGGGCCCGCCACACATAGGCCGCCTACCCCGAATGTGCCCCTGCATCCTGCAGGCCACCCCACTCAAGCCCGGTGTGAAAATGCCCTTGCATTAATGACCCTACATGACTCTATATGCACTGGATGTGCTAACAACCCTAGATGTAATGATTATGATAACCTATGCTAAACCAATGGTATTTGATACCAAATTTGATGTAGGAAGGGATGATCTAACCTAATATGATGAGTTAAAACTAAATAGCGGATTAACTAGAGCAATCAAAAGACAAAATAACACTAAACTACCACAAGTTAAAGAAATTCATATTTGCAACATGTTACATGTTAGGGTTCCAAACACCTAACAGTCCCGCAATGTGATTCTTATAAAGTATCAAGTAATTAGGATTGTGTAGAAGATAGGACTCCCACTTAGCATAGGTATTAAATCTGAACATTCATGGAATCACTTGAGTTTTAAGGGTTTTGCATGTTTAAGGTTGTTTTATGGGTTAGGGAATATATGGAATAAGTTTAGAGTATTTAGCAAACTAGGAATTTTGGGTTTCAATATAGGGATTTGAGAATTTAGGATTTTGGGGATAGGGATTTGAGTGTTTAGGGTTATTACGTTAGGGAAATTTGTGGAAATTAGGTTTAGGGTTAATAGGTTAGGAAAATTTCGGGAAATTAAGTTTAGGGTTACAGGATTTTGGAGGAATTCGGATTAAGGTTCAGATTTGGGGATTGGGTTTTGGAAAGATTGGTGATTTTGGGATTTGGGAATCTTAGGGTTAAGGTTTGGGATTTATGTTTAGGATTTTTGTAAAGGGGATCAAAGAGAAAAGGGAAGACAAAGATTTGAAGCAAGGGGGCCACAGATTAGCGCTATTTGTACGGACACTATTCACTCGATATTGTTCCCGCGATACTATTCACGGCTAGAGCTTGGGTTCAGTTGGGTGTAGGTTAGGTCTAGATTGGTTTAGAATCATAAGAAAGAAAGAAGAAAGAGAAGAAGATGAAGACAGAGAGATCATAAGAGAAGTACCTTGAGAGAGAGGAATAAAACAAGAGGATAACTAGGGGAATCACTCCCCAAATATCTTCACACCATCAATCCCATCGTAGGATAAATTGCTAAATCATATAGCAAAGGAGAGGAAATTCTTTTCATTCATGGTTCATAATCATCAAACCCTAAAGGGGGTCCAAACCTTTTATACTCTCGAAAAGTGACTTCTACAAAAAACCTCTCTCAAGAAAGAATTCTCATAAAAAAATCTCTCTAGTAAAACATAAAATAGTCCAAAATTAATTAAATAAATGACAAAAACTACTCAAAAACTACTCAAAAAAAAAAAAAAAAAAAAAAAATCTAAACTATCCTAAACTTTTTGTGGCCAATGTGGTGGTCCATGATCAAGATGGGCCACGATCAAGAGTTGTCCAAAGGTCCATTGTGCACAATCCAACGGGCCGATCAATGCGCCCATGCAATCCAACGGTCCAAACATTCCAAACAAGCAACCCATGCACATTTACCCAGTGTAGGGTCTTCAACAATGGCTAAGAATGCGACTTGGGCCCCGTGGGCCCCATGTGATGATCGTCTAGCCATAAATGCTCAAATGTCCTCATCATAATTATAAAAAGATTCAACAGAAAAGGTTGTCCTTCCCAAGAATCCGAACTCTATATAACTTAACATCAGTATGAAGACCGGCTAGGAATTCAAAATCATACATTGTTCAATTTCCCATATCCTCGACCATAAGCACCGGAGTTTGAGAATGATCTAGCTCTTCCCAATTCTATCTCATAGTTGAAAAATAATTCCCAGCGCTCACATCCCTTTGTTGACATTATTTCAGAAAGTAGTTGATAGAAGCAAGAAACATTTTCCCATTGGGTATACAACAACATGACTGTGTCCAATTCATCCCTTTCGCAGTCTTCTTAAACATAAGACCTCGACTAATACTCGGCTGCATGGATTGTAGAAGCGAAACCCTCACCATCATGTTGTCACTTTCTCACCAGTCATTTAATGGATTGTTAAATGGCAGCTCCATATTTCATGTTATGTAAGCAAGCTTTTTATTCTCTCTAATATACATTTTGGCGGATTGAGACCAATCCAGACAGTTTTTACCATCAAATTTGACCGTAGTTATCACCAACCTAGGAGGGTCACTCTGATTATGCCCCATTGTTAATGAGCTTTTATGATCTCCCCCTTGGCTACTTTCAGCCATGATGTAATCGTATACTCAGCAATCAATGATAAAGAATTCCAAGTCCAACTAACATAAATCTGAAATAATTACCAGAAGATGTCTTCGTATAAGTAGTGGATAGGAGACTCGAAGTCTCAGGTGGAGCCGAATCCCATCTACATTATTGTTGGGCAACTAAGGCTGACTGCCATTCCTATATGAGGACTAAAGATAAAGAACGGTATTGTAGCATGGTACTGTAGCACAGTACTGTAGCCGCACTGTAGCACATAGTGGGTAGTCTTTCCCTAGGAGATCTGATTGTATGGTGGACAATGGAAAAAAGAAAGAGGAGAGAAGCTAGGAATAGAGAAGGAAAAGGAAAGACACGTGATCCCACTCTGTTACCATTTAAAGTTAAGAGGTCAGATTCATAGTTCGGTAGGTGATAGACCTCTCTAACTAAAAATGTGTAGAACGTTTATGTCATAGACCAAGCATACACAACACTACCAAAAAGATTTCCAACATCAGAAAGGCTTTCCCCTCCCCTCTTGATGGGGAAGAGGGTTGATTCCGCATTATCCCTTTTCATTTTTTTTTCTTTGTTAGGTGCTAAAATTTGTGTTGGCATTCAAAAAAATGTTCCGCATTAAAAGAAATTAACAGGCTTGTGACAAAGGAAAAGGGTACACGGTTCTTACAAGGGAGCCAAATAAGAAATGAAAACTATTTATAATTTACTACCTTCAATTGTTTCCAACTCCCCATTCTGAATAAACTTTGATGCTTTTTCATGTAATGATGACTTGACCGAATAGCCTATCGTTTCACACATTTGAGTACCAAAGATCATAGGCGCAACACCATTTGTACTAGAAAGATGATCTTCCACAATAGAAGCTTTACTTGGTAATGACACATCTACATGCAATTCATCCATTCTTTTTTCCTGGCCATCTACAAATGTATGAGGCTATCAAGAGAATTCTCAAAATGGTAGTAAAATGAGAAGCCAATATGTATAACAAGACATAATGGAGACCTATTGAATTGCTTCCATTGGCATTGCCAGCATCATGATTCTCAGAAAAATTCCTCTCAATATTGGCATCTACTTTTGTTGTGTTCATGAGAAGTTCTGCAATTACTTTGTATCCTCTCCGTCGCACAATGTTTGCAAGGTCTTTCCTGTAACAATTGCCAAAAGAAGGCATGAATCAAACATCTCGATATCACTGTCAAAGAAAAGAAAAGTGTGGAATCTAAATCAATGTGTGCTTCTGTTTAATTTTTAAATACATTTCATCCTTAGACATCAATAGAAGAGAATCAAGAAGAGCTAACATTGAGAACCTTTTAAATTGTCAACATACTTAATGTGAGAACAATAAGAACTGGAAATTACTCAATGAGTATCCAAAGGGCCAAAGCCCAAACTAATCAAATTAAATATACAGCATTGATAAGAAGATCAAAAGACATGACATGGATATTGGTATGGGATCTGTATCACATATGGCTTAGGCATGTCCGTATATTAATATTAAAAATAAAACCTACTAAAAAAATTAACAGAAAAATTATGCTACATCTGTTTCTGTAGTTTTAGGGGAAGAAGGATGGACTGAGAGGGAAGAGCGAAGAACTCAAGGAATATAAGGGGATTGAAAGATAACGATAGCATATGGTGCAATGTAGAGTGCTAAAATGTATAGTACTACTACAGGAGTACCAATGCACGTTTTCACATTCCCACATTTCTAAAACTCACCCTCATGCTGGAGCCAACGTTTTATGTATAGGTACCTCATCCCATATCACACCCTTAGGATACGGAAGCATATCAGTATTGCATAGGATATATCGTATCTATCAGGGAATGTATCACAATCTGAGGGAAACATTGGGGAAACATTTTGGAAAATGAAGGAATCTTCAATGATACTTCAGGAGATCTTAAAAGAGACAATGTTACACATTTAGAACCATAAACATTACAAAAAACAAGTAGGCATAATCAGTGTTCGAAATATCGATACTATCGGCCGACATATCGGCCGATATTATCGTTATCGCACCCCTGCGAGACGAAACCCTCGCGATAACCCCCGGAAGATACCAAAAAACCCAAAATCCAGATATCGGCTGATATATCGTCGATATCGCACGATTTATCATCGATATCGCCACAACCGACCATTAAAAGCTATATGTGAAGAATCAAAAAAAAAAAAGAGAAATCGGAGAGTACCTGTAGGCCGCAGCAAAGATCGGTGATCGGAGGTGGGAATTTTTCCGAGATTCCGGCGAGAAATCAGGCCGGACTGAGGAAACCTCGCCGCGAACGTCGCTCCGGAACCCATGCTTTCGTGCGTGAAGGAGAGGGAATGCGAAGAAGATGGGCGTAGATGGGCGAAAATGGAGCGCGCGGATGGGCGAAAATGGAATGGTGACGCATACTGAGTTACTCGGTACACTCTCATTGTACTGAGTAAACTCTGTTGGGCCCACTATGAATTCGTGTGGTTTATCCACACCGTCCATACGTTTTTCCAGATCATTTTAGGGGTTGAGCCCAAAACTGAAGTATATCAAAAGCTCAAGTAGACCATACCAAAGGAAATAGTCGAAGTATTGATTTCCACCGTTGAAACATTTCTAAGGCCCCCGATGATGTTTATTTGTCATCCAAACTGTTCATAAGATCATGCAGGCATGGATGAATGGAAAACACAAATATCATCTTGATCTAAAACTTCTGTGGGCCCCGAGAAGTTTTCAACGGTAAACTTCAATTCACACTATTTTAGGTGGTGTGGTCCACTTAAAATTTGGATATGATTAAATTTTGGTTTAAAGCCATAAAATTATATGATAAAGATGATGTACGGAGTTGATACAGTGCATGAATGACGGTGGGACCCACATAACTTGGTGACGCAATGTGCCCGTCAATGACGGGCGTGGGATTGCGTACTTATCTTACTGAGTAAACTATGTTGGGCCCACCGTGATTGTATGTGGTTTATCCACACCGTCCATCCGTTTTTATTGATCATTTTAGGTGTTTAGCCCAAAATTAAACCATATTCACAACTCAAGTGGACCACATTACAGGAAACAGTGTTGAATGAGCATTGACCATTAAAAACGTTTTAGGAGCCATAAAAGCCTTGGATCAATCTAATATTTAACCTGATATTTAATTTCTTCCCTTCATCTGGGTCTTTAGGGCCCAATCAACAGATGATGTCAAATAAACAGTACAATGGGCCTTAGGAGGATTTTAATGGTGGATATCCAATCATTATTGTTTTCCTGTGGTGTGGTCCACCTATGATTTAGGTCCCTATAATTTTTTGTATCAATCCTAAAATGATCCGTAAAAATGGATGAACGGAATGGATGAAACAAACACATTATGGTGGGGCCAACAGAGCACCAACCAACATTTAATGCTTTGTGCGTTTTCATGCAACCGTGCTTATTATTTGGTGTGGTCCACTTGAGCGTTGGATCTGCCTCATTTTTGTGCTCATGCCTTAAGATAATCTGAGAAAAGGGATTGACGGCTTGGATGTACAAATACATCACGGTGGGCCGGCCTACAGAACTGCCCGTTCGGAGCTAGGGACGGGCGGGGCTAGTACGCAATCCGCGTCCGGACGCGAAGGATAGGTTGCGTGGCCAGACTGGCTACTGAAGTGACGCACCAAGTTCTTCGGGGCACACCATGATGTATGTGTTGTATCTACACCGTCTATACATTTGCCTATATCATTTTAAGGCATGAGACAAAGAATGAGTCAGATCCAAATGGAGTGGACCCCACCACAGAAAACAGTGGGGAGAGGGACGCCCACTGTTGAAACCTTCCTAAGGTCCACTATGATGTTTATCTGAGATCCAACCTGTTTATAAGTTAAGACAGACATGAAAGAAGGGAAAAAACAAATTTCAGCTTGATTGAAAACTTCCGGGGCCCTTAGAAATTTTTAATGGTGGGCGTCCCTTCTCCACTGTTTTTTGTGGTGGGGTCCACTCGAGCTTTGGATCTGACTCATTCTTTTTCTCATGGCCTAAAATGATATCTCCAAATGGATGGACGGTGTGGATACAACACATATCATGGTGGGCCCTATAGAGCTTGGTGACGTCACTTCAGTGTCCACCATGTCATTTATTTTCCATCTAATATGCTGCAAATGTAAAATCCACCGTTCATCCGGTGATCCGTACATACAAAAGCTGCCTGATTAAAAAATTATGGTATGCCACACCAATGGGAGGAATGTAAAACTGCTTCCAAATTGAGATGGAGATGATGATTATGAGCCACCACACAACTTTATGTGGGTCTAGACCACAACCAGTCCCCATTATTAATATGTATATTTGTCAAAATTTACTTCTTTAGTTCTTCTTTTGCTTTTCAATGAATTGGTTGTATTTTCATACATGACTATGATATATTTATAAATATCATGCATCCAATTTAAATATAATTGCATTAGTTCAATTAAACATCGCATAACTTAGGACCCTATACAAAGGAAACTTATTATGTGCCTATTTTTTTTAAGATGTTATAATTTAAAAGTGTGTATTAAGGGCTTTTTTAACAATCCCCAGAGTTTCATTAAAAATTTCAACCATTTTCTCAATGTTTTCCCATGTTTCCCAAAAAGTGCAATAAATTATGCGATACAAACGATATATCTCGTGCGATAACCGATACATATCTATATCCCAAGGGTGCGATACATAGTGCGATACCGATATTTCGAACAATGGGCATAATAAGTTTCTATGTTACTGGGGCCTAAACTATGCATTCTCTAATAGAAGTGATGTAGTTATTTAAAAATGAGCTCATATCATTCAAATATCAAACAATACACCTAATAAAACACAAAAATACAACCAAAAACTAAAGATAATAAAAGACATAACTGTGCCTCTTACCCACAAATTTACAAGGCAGAAGGTTTTCGTATTTCCCCTATTTTTCCATTTCAACCATTCAATTCAAAAATACAAGCCTCAAATCCATGTAAATGCATGCAAAACATGCATAGATGTGGATTTCTAATTTGCTTCTAACCAATCTAGAAAAAAAAAAAAGGATATAAACAAGCAAAATAGGAAGCTTCTCACTGAATGGTTCTGGCCTGTTTCCACTCTTGGATCACAATTTCTCCACCCAAATCCTGATTTCTCCCAAAACAACTCAAATGGAGTTGCCTAAATCCATCCATGATATGTATCAATAGTGCCATCAATACATTGGAAATTTTACAAAGCGCACCGGCTGATATTTTGCAATATCACAATATCTATCAATATTTTTTTTTTTCAATATTTTGATCAATATGATTTTGTAATTCCCTCTATATCTTGTATCGCTGGCCCATGATACTGATAGCATCGGCCAATATTATGGATACATGGAACACTCGCTAGAGAATAGATATAACACATACGTAGCTTGCCCACAATATCTCTGATTCGATGACAACTTAAAGCCTTTATGAAGATGTCAACCTAATGATTATCAGAACAAGCAAAAGGCCTTGTTAACAATTTTGACATCATCACTCTAAGAAAGTGAAAATCTACTTCAATATGTTTCTTCCTCTCATGAAAGACCAGATTATCAGCAATTTGAATTGCAGCTTGATTGCCATAGTGAAGAGCAATGGGAGTATCAACTTCAAAACACATCTCGAGAGGAAGGGGCCTTAGCCACATAACCTCGCAAGCAGCATTCACCACTGCCCAGTATTCAGCTATTGAGGAGGAACAAGCAACGACATTTAGTTTTTACTTCTCTAAGACACTAGATTCCCCTGACAGAGTACAGAAACTAATATTAGTAGACCTTCAATCATCAAATGATCCTGCCCAATATGTATCATTATAACTAACGATGATCATTATGGATAATAGCAAGCCTTTTCCCAGTGCCATCTTTAGGTCTCAAAGAATGTTTTCCCTCCAAGTGAGCATCACACGGGGCATGCATGAACTGACTGATCACACTGGCTGCATAAGAGATATCTGGCCAAATGATGGAATAAATTAATCTCCCTAACAGCCATTAATAAGTATCAATATCACCTATACTTTTGACATGTCCTCATGTAGATGGCGATTACCTTTAGTGTTATCGAAGTCGTACGATTCATATCATATCGTATGGGTGTACGATTTGAATTGTACACCCATATCTTAAATCCCAAATAATCATATGATAATCGTACAAATTGTATCGAATCATACGATAATCGTATGAGTTGTACGATAATCGTAGATTACATAAATGGGCTCAAAAATTACTTAAAAAATCAATTTTTCTTCTTCTTTCTAACCTTTTGCTCATAAAACATGAAAAAGGCCTCGCCTACTAAATACATCCTCTTTTTTTACTTTTGAGAGAGAGAGATTTGGGGATTTTGATATTTGTAATGCCTCGAAATCCAGGCGTCGAGTACATCCACGATCCCCGAATTCCAAAGTGTCACTAATGCACGCAGAAATGCAATTTAATGATTAAATTGATTGGCATCAACTCACTTATTGAAATTTAAATAAAACCGTGCATAATAGCTAAAATTTAAATGATAAAATACAATCACACTAGTGTCCAAACCATCAACCAACAACTTCAATTAATAGGGGTCTCAAAATTATTGTCTAAAAGTAATTCCACAGCCTGATATTTTTGTATATGATTCCAATGATAACTCTGAAGTAGAGGCCTACCAAGTTATTCTTAGTCATCGATCACAGTGGCCTTGGTAACACCTACATACATGAGATCTGGTTGGTGTTTTAAAACATTGCCCCAGGTGGGAGTGAGTATTCAACTCAGTGTTACCATTCCCAAAGTTATACATAATATCAACACGATCAAGTTTAGGTAATGAAGCACAGCATCGCAAACACTTTCCTAATCTACTTGTTTAATGCATGTGTGTAAATGCATGGATGCATGGTCTGCGCATCTTAAATGCGGGGCTCTCTCGCCTTCCACTCTATGCTCGAGGTCGAGTTAACCAATGGGTTCTCGTCGAACAACCAGGCACTCTAAACTCATGCACATGAATGCATGATTACCAAACCTTTATTAATCCATATTCAAACGGTAGTATTAGCGAAGCCGGATTACCACAATTGTAGAATGAGTCAAATACACAAGAACCACATGGCTCGTCACCAGGATCCTTAATCCATCTAGAGTCGTCGCCCAATATTCAACATTATCTAACATGAAAACGGAATTGTCGAGGATTTACGAGAACACCTCAAGATGGCACAACTCATGGATTAGAAAATACAAGGATTTACTTGTCGACCAAGATGGTCACTACCGCGAACACCTAATTTCCAAATAAACATTGTATTTTGGCCATCACTCACTCAATGATGGTAGGCTCTTCACCTCCATCAGTGCTCAAGACTCAATGTTAGGCTCGCTCACCTCCAAAGGTCAAAGACAAAACAAGCACAATGTTCCATACCACCGTGCATGGCCCATGAGCTGTAACGAGTAGCTCATTGAATCGCGGTTACAAGCGGCTATGAATAGTGACTATATATCAATAGTACTTGTGGTATACTGGATTCAATTGGATGTGTGTCAACGTTCACAAAATAATTATTATCCTTAGATTAGACTAATTTGGTAGACTAAGGGAACATAGACTAGACTGACCTTGGGTGCAAAGCAGCCCATGAGTAGCCCAAGCTAGAGTCAGTCAACCGTGTTCTGCCTCCATCAATCGAACCAATCTGTGGCAACTAGGGGATCCACAATTCTAGCGATTTTCCAGAGACTAATCTCAAACAAAACAAGTCCATAATATCCTAATCATGTTCATAGGCATGAATTAATCATATTCCATCAAATTCCTCACTTAAGCATTTAACCAAACACTTAGCGTGCCAAAAGAATAATTTCTTATTTCCACACAATCAAGCCCAGATGAATACCAAATTCATACAACCCACGAAACATGTTATCATTTATCAATACAACACGTATAACATAAGAATCACAACCATCATATCATAATTCTAACAAATACATAATTTCAATCAACACACAAAATTCATCAACTGAAACCATCAAGAGCTGATAAAAGCTAACTTAGAAGAATAGTCCTCACCTTAGGATATGATTCCACGTACTAACGTTTAGGATCTAAGATTCAAGAAAAAGCCTAAAACACTACATAAATTTCAAACGAAATTCAATTAAAACCAAGAAAACACGATTTTGGTTTTCTAAATTGAGTGTATGGCACAGACTCATCTTCGATTACTATACTACTTGGTGTCAATCGAACGGAAGAAACGACGGAAAATCAATGAATTCCAGCTGAAACCCCCCAGAACCCCTAAGAAAAACTCCTAAATTTTTTATTTCTAACCCTATCCCAAATGGGTTTCATATATAGGTTCATTTGGAAAACCAAGGTGAGTCACACAATTCACATTCCTGGGTTCTAATCTAAGTTATGCGATTCGGGGTACAATTTCGGACATCTAATCAATGTAGAAGGTCAAGCCCACTAAGACTAACGTATTCCTATAGTTCCGCGATCGTCGGCCCACCAACGAACGGTCTAGAACTCATTTGGACATTTCGTCACATTTAAGGCGATTTAGGGAATAAGATTTCGTAAATCTAGGTAATAGGTTTGCAACGTACAATGTTGGGCATAGGATTTGGATTACAAGGTGCATTTATTCACGGTCTAAGTGCGTTTAATTGAGATCGTACTGTTCTTATATTACAAGGGTAACTTAGTCAATTTGGCTTCTAAACATAGAGAAATCAAGATTTAAGCCATTGATTAAATAGGTTCTTTGGTGGATTTCTATTTTGATTCAATTACTTGGTTCGATTAGTGATAGTTTCCTTAGATCGTGGCCTACGATTTAGAAATCACAGGGTTTAGCATAAGATCAAGGTGATCGGCAAAATCAGTGGCTTTCCAAGGGTGTCAAATCAAATTCGTATGGTAAGATTTGTGTATCCAAGGATTCTACGTAGCTCTGTTGGCGTCGGGACTCTAGAATCAGAGTTTCATATACCAATTCCCGAAGTCTTCGAGTCATAATTCAGACGTGTGCATATGTTCACCTACAGAATTGGATAGGTTTCTAATGTTACCCGAGTACATTTAATACGTGAGTATTGAGAAATCCAGGTCATTACACTATTAAAAAACCCAAAACAAAGAAATCAAGACACTATTCAAAATGGAATCGAATGCCATTTTTTCTAACATGATTCTACACTGAAGAAAGGTACAAAAGAACGGAATTATTAAAGGACTCTTTTATGTTTTTTAAGGTAATTGTTTTCGAAAGACAACAAAGGAAAACGACAAGAATCTTTTAATATCATGATATGCATACCACATACATTTTCTAAATTGATAATATCATGATATATATTTATTACTCTTTTTTTTGTACAAGTTGATAGGAAATGGATGATTAATGAGTTTTTAATCTTTTCTAATTTACTTATATTTTTTCATTTGTTTTATATGTATATTAAAAAAAAAAAAAAAAAAAAAAAAAAAAAAAAAAAAAAAAAAAAAAAAAAAAAAAAAAAAAAAAAAAAAAAAAAAAAAAAAAAAATCTTACAATTTGCAATTTGATACGATTCAACCCATTAAACGATTTGCGATACAATAACGATTTTGACAACATTGATTACCTTCTATAGTTGATTCTATAGGTTTAACAATGGCATACTTGAATCAGTAAGCAAATTAATAATGAACTTTCTTTGAGACATGAATATTCCTTCCTTAAGTTGAAAGCAACTTCAATTCTAAGAAATAGCTTTGTTAGCATTCATAATAACCAATAAGACAATGAGAAAGAAAAAGAACGAGTGAAGGTAGAAGTTTTTAAGAAGAAAAGGGTTTGTGCATAATAAAATCTCTCTCATACCCTATCCTTATAGAATACCTAAATAAAAAGGTATGATGCACAAAAGGAGTGTCAAAGATAAAACACCCCCACTTAAAAATATTTGTATATGCATGACTAAACAAAGTAAATATACATTCCTCTCCCTCTACACTCCCCCTCAAGTTGGAGCAAAGATGTCAAACTTTCCCAACTTGCCCATAACTACCTAAAGAGTAGATGATGAATGGTTGAGGGAATATTGGACAATTCACATGCGATGTGCATACGTGCCGGATGAAATCTTCTCGTGATGAACTGACAATCAACTTCAATGTGCTTTATCCATTCAAGAAACACTGGATTGGAAGCAATGTAGATCGTTGATTGATTATCATAGACACATGGTTCTGAATATCGGTATTGTGGGGCATATCAGCCCAGCCAAAAAACGATACAAGCGTCGTACATCAATATCAGTCTGTATCAGACAATATCAGCTGATATCGGTCAATTTTTTTTAAGCCAAAAAATTAAGAAAAACATTAGAAAAAATAAGATATTAAAGAATCAATCTTTTTCTTTTTCTTTTTTGTATTTTGGACATGCATATGATAGTGTATTAGACCATTATTTGATGAGAATGTTGTTTGTCAATTTGAGCGGTTGAAGCTCAACTAAATGGACCCTAATTGAACAATAATCAACCATGATTTGGTGAACCAGGGCCCATTACATTGAAATACAAAAAAAAACAAAAAAAAACAAAAAAAAAAAAGACGAACAAATCAAAAAGAAAGTGAAGATTTACCCTTCTTATTTTTTACATAATGGTCCACTTGCTTCGATTTGTCTAATGTCATTCAAATCATTTGTTTTGATCCCAAAATGAGTTTTTAAGCTTCTTCAATGGTTTAAAATGGAAAAGAGAGAGAGAGATGAGTGAAATTCTAAAGGAAAAAAAAAAAAATCAAAATTGTGCTTTTATGGACGTATCAACTTGTACCGACCATATCAGCCCCGTATTGGTGCCGATACAGGTCATTTTTTCGTATTGGGCCAATATGGCCCCATATCGTGTATTGTCTCGTGCTGATATGGATACAATACAGCCGTATCGAGCGATAGGCTACCAATATTCATATATACGACCACGGTAAAAAGGAATGTGTAGGAACCATGAATATGAATATCGGTCTCATATTGGCCAATACGGCCGTATCGTATCCATATTGACACAAGCCGATACGCGATATGAGGTCGTATCGATCCGATACGAATAAACTGACCCATATCGGTCCATATCGGCTTGTATCGGCACCGATACAGGGCTAATACGGCCGATATGCCCATAAAAGCCCGATTTTGAATATATATATATATATATAAATTTTCACACGTCTTCTCATCCTTTGTTCATTTAAACCATGAAAGAAGCTTTAAAACTTATTTTAGGCTAGATCTAAACCTATTTTGGGATCAAAACAAATGATTTGAATAGAATTCGACAAATCAAAGTAAAGTGGACCATTATGGAAAAAATTGGAACGAAGGGTAAACCTTCACTTTTTTTATATTTTCATCTTCTTTTTGTTGTATTCCAATGTAATGGGCCACTGTTTACCAAATCATGCTTGATTTGTGTTTAATTAGAGCTCATGTAGTTGACCTTCAACAAGTCAAATCGACATACAATATTCTTATCAAAGAATGATCCGATACACCATTGTATACATGGTCAAAATACATTTTAAAAATGATAGATTCTTGGATATCTCATTTTTCCTATTTTTCTAATAATTTTCCATACTATTTTGCTTTTAATAATAATAATAATCTGACTGATACGGCCCCAATACCAATACACGACGCCGTATCGTATCATTTTTCCGCCAGGCCGATACGCTGACCGATACCAACATTCAAAACCATAGTAAGAACAGTAACATAGATCGTGTGAAAGGGACTAAAGTCATAGGAATTCACACGCCACATTTACCATAGAGCAACACTTTGCTTCTGCAGACAATCGAGCAACCAAAGTATGTTTCTTGCTCTTGCTCTTCCATGAAACCAAATTACCACCAACAATGTAGAGAGAGGAGTGTGTATGTACCTCCATATACAAGACATTTTTAGTGTGTGTTTTCATCTTTGTTGCTCCTCTTGGGCACCATACATTTTGTATTAGGGTTTTCATATACAAGGATATTATGGGTGGGAGAGATTTAACTCTCCACAACCCTTTTCTTCTCCAAAAGTTCTCCCTTCACTCTCTCCTTTTTTATTCTCTTATTATAAAAACCAACACGGTATCAAAGCAAGTTTGATCCACCTCTCTCTCTCTCTCTCTCTCTCTCTCTCTCTCTCTCTCTCTCTCTCTCTCTCTCTCTCTCTCTCTCTCTCTCTGCTCCCCCCAACCTTGAAAGTCTGAGATCTTTGATGTCAAACCTTTTCAGTAAGTATGTTTTGACATAATGACTTTCCTCACAATTGTCCGTCATATGAAAAATACCATCAACATATACAATCACCACGGTGGAAATACCATGCATCCTTAATAAACAAAAAAATGATTTAATGGACTCCTCTGAAATCCAAACCGAGATATGTCCATATTGAAGGAATGCATTTTGCACTTCAAGTTGATAAAGACGGCAGGTTCCATTAGGTGCAATGGACAAAAAACTCATGGAATTTAGTTTTGCAACAAGAGAAAATGTTTAATGAAAAAGCCACACCATATGTTGAGTGAAGCCATTTGCTACAAGATGTATGATTTGTACCATTTTATAGAACCATCAAGTTATGCTCTAGGGTAAATACCCATTTGCAGCCAGTTGTGTTCCTTTAGGAAACTCAATTAGATCCCAAGTTCCCTTCTTTTCCAATCCAGACACCTCTTCCATCATAGTAGCCCTCCATTTAAAAATAGCTACAAGATCTGAACAATTGTTGTTACTCTCCTACTTGTCTCCCCTTAAACATAATTATATACACAGATTCAGGAGAAGGCAGAGATTTTCTGCCAAAAATTTGCACCCCCAATAGCTCAAAGTCCAGGTGAAGTTTGACAAGAGTTCAAATACACTACGTTGCTCAAGCCATTTCTTCTTCTCTTTAGGAGTGCTAGCAAGGGGCTAACAATGATCTAACTCTTCCCCGTTTCTGCCTCATCGACACAATATTCTTCTACTAACATTTCTCCATGTTGCAAATTGGCTATTTCCCAACAGTTCCCCACACAATATAAGAGGGTTAAGAAAGTCTGACACCCAGGCTCGTAAGTAATGTAGGCAATTATTTTTAGGAATATGTTGATGGAACTATCCATCAACTCCCATGACAAATCAAGTCTTTTGAAGAATTATGAAGCTGTAGGCACTAACCAGATGCAAGAATCCCAGACCAGGACCATTTTTCCCCCCTTTGATAAAATTGAAAAAATAATACACTCAGGGACTCTCAGAAGCAAAGATGAGAACCAACCGATCTCATCTTTTGATGAATAACAACAGTTTATTAATAGAAAGAGAAACATGATATGAGATCCAACCAACCTTCCATATTCGGAAAGCACCTTCATTGACGGCACACTATTTTCTGGAAGGCCGGCCATAGATATGAATTCCCGGAGGTCATTACAAAGATCTGCATTGCTTTTAGTAGACCTTGTCACTTTTGATTTCTTGCTAGCCCTGTGCAAAAAAAAAAAAAAAAACATACCAATACATCAGACAACAATAAAAGAAAATAACAAAAAGGATGAATGTAAGTGTAAGAAGAAACAGGTGCATGCATTAAGATCCATTGGGTGCACTTAAGAATTTATGATGATGACCAAAAACAAGTACCAAAGCTGCACATAACAGTATGATTTCCTACTAACCCGACACATCTATGATACTCTGCTACCTATATAGGCTTGGAGTTTAGTTGCACAAAGCATGAAATGCAGAAGAAACAAATTTCAGGTGCAAGAGCTGCACATAACAGTATGATTTCAATCCTACTCACCTGACACGTCTATGATACTCAGGTACCTGTATAGGTTTGGAGTGTAGTTGCATGAAGTGTGAAGTGAAGAAGCAATGAATTTGGGTGCGAGAGCAGGGAAGCATCTGGTTCAGAATGTAAACAAGTATAATCGGTAGGAAAGCAGGAGTAAGATCCGAAGCGCGATTGGAAGTGGGAGTGGTACCTAGTTAGAAGGACCCTGCAACTAAGGCTTGAAGTATCAGTCTCCTGTTGTTTTTGTAACATTTAGTCATATACTTTGCAGGTTGCAGTATATCATCTGCAACTTATATAGTACATTTGAATTGTAAAGGTATGTGAATAATATGAGCTAATAATGCCTTAAAAAATACAAGAAGAAATAAAAAGAAAATGAATATTAAGTTTCATTGTATAATTGGACCTTCTTTGGCTCTTAAAGATTCTTTTGATGATCTCATCTTTAAAATAGTATGAATAAGAATGGTGTTTCCCTGTAGCGGAAGCACACACAAAACTGGAAACTGTCAAGTAGCAGTAGCATTTCCAATGTCTGTGTCTGTGTCAGAATCAGGGTATCATAGATGACAATGTGGCAGGCACACTACAAAGTGGGATCACCTGAGGAACAGCATGGATATGCATGATTTGAAAATTTTGTTCTTAAATTCCTATGGAGATCTCCAATTTCTTGGTTGTGTATGGGATAGAGCATCTCCCTCCCTCTCTCCTTCCTTTGGCTATTTGGTAAGGAATGAAAATGGTAAAGCCCTCTCTGGTTCACCCCTGCCTCTAGAATCGTCTGGGAGTCATCTCTGAGGTTGATATTCAGGGGCTTGGGAATAAGAGCCTTCCTATTTTATTATATGGTTTTCTCAAGCTATCTTTTGCTATGGTTTCAGGTCTCCTAATTGAAGTGCACAATGAGGACTGTTGTGCAGCTATCAAAGATCCCTTGGACTCTTCTTGTAGTATGTAGCTCTATGCCCACCATTTCACGTGTGGCTCCCCTCCTTTAGAGGAATGGTGGAAGTTATTGGTAGGCGCAAGAGCTCTCATTTCTAGTCTCGCCCCCCACCAATAGTCTCCCTCGGATTATTACCTCTTCTAAGTTGGCATCATTGATCCCTCCTGCCATGCATTCCTAGCCCCCTATATATCTAGTGGGCTAGCTCTGCTTCCTTCGTTCTCTTTTCTTCTCCCTAGCTCGGGCTGTGGATGCCTTCTCTCTTCCCTGGCCCAAGTTATGGGCTTCTTTCTTTTCTTTCCTCCTCAGCCCAGGGTGTGGGCCCCTTTGTATTCTTTGGGCTGCATACCCTTTTGGAAGAAATAAGTCTTTTTTCCTTCCAAATAAAAAAGTAAAGAATGAAAATGGTAGATAATAACTTCCCATTTCTCTTCTTTCTCTTGCCGGAGAGAAGTTTCTCCGTTTTATAACTCAAGGGAGGTAGCTACAGAAATTATCTACCCACATATGCGTTGCTACCCGACATGAGAATCAATTTTTATCAGTAAAAGAATTTTATTGGAATGGCCCAGGGGCAAAGAACCAACATGAGAACCATTAATGGTCATGCGTCTTAGTACTGATTTCTGAGTAGTATGTTTTGAAGTATGACTCACTTGATAATTCAGTCATTCTCCATTGACACAATGCTATTTAAAACCATGCAAATGGTAGAAAATAACAACCCAAATAGCACAATACTACCCACAGGCCACGGCCATGAGGGGTTGCCCCAGATATGGGACAAGAAGGGACTAACTTTATAACCTTGGTTTTGAAAACTGATTACAATACGGTCGTATCTGCCACGTCCATCACACAATATAGGGGTAAACCGGTCCATTACCTATCAGCTGATACGAACTGTATCACTGAATTGACTCGACATCAAATGCTATTTAAAACCATGCAAATGGTAGAAAATAACAACCCAAATAGCACAATACTACCCACAGCCATGAGGAGTTGCCCTAGATATGGGATAAGACAAGGGAATAACTTCATAACCATGGTTTTGAAAATTGGTTACGATATGGCCATATCTGCCACCTCCATTACATGATACAGAGGTGAACCAGTCCATTACCTATTTAGATGAAACAAGCCGTATCAATGCCGATATAGGGTGGATACAGCCAATACATGCCGAATTCAATGTTCAAAATATCGGTATCGCGTTACATATCACACCCTTGGGATACAAATACACATCGGTTATCGCATGGGATATATCGGTTGCATCGCATAATGTATCGCTGTTGTTGGAAACATGGGGAAACATTGGGAAATTGGTCGAATTTCTCAATGAAACTTCCGTGATTGTTAAAAAAGACATCAATACACAGTTGTAAATCAAAGCATTACAAAAAACAAGTCACGTAATAGGTTTTCTTTGTATGGGGTCCAAACCTATGAGTTGTCTAATTGAATTGATGCATGTATATTCAAAGTCTATTCATATAATTTATAAATATAAGAGTGGAAACACAAGCAATACATTCAAAAGCAAAAGAAGAATCACTAGATCAGGATACATATACATTACATGTTTGATTTTATGTTTGGACACAGAGATTGAAATCGATTTGTGACAAATTGGAAATTTTTTAATTTTTTTTTTCAATTTTCCCCAAGTCGACCCATCTCCTCCAAATCTCGAAATCGAAGCTCCCAATCCAATTTGACGCTAATTTAATATGATTTACAGGGAAAAAAAAAAAGGATCAATAATCAAAAATGCTCAACGGATTGAACATGTGAGATATATCCCTCTAGTTGTGTGTTTCATATCGCACGGGTGGAATACAAGATGTATTGTGGGATATATCGGCCGATATCGTCGATACTTAAAACATTGGCCGAATTAACCCTAAAGGCCGCATTTCAATTTTGTTTTCCAATTTTTCTCTAGTGTTTTCACAAGTTTCTTGACTTCAACCATGGAGGAAGCTTAAAAACCCAAGCTTGAGGCCTATTTTGTAGATTTAAACACAAGATTTGAGTAAGATTCAATGAATTGAAGTGGAGTAAACAAGTTTGGTAGAACTCTCACTTTTTGTTTGTTTTTTCATCCTCTTTTTGTTGCATTTTCAATATAATGGACCCTAATCTATCAAATCAAGCTTGATTAGTGTTTGATTGATGTTTATTTTGGTTGACTTTCAACAAGTCAAGCTGACAGAGCATTCTTATCAAAGAATGATCTAATACACCATTGAATAGATGTTAAAATTATTATTTTTTGAAGGATAATGACCAAATACCCCTCATTCATACTTACTAGACCAACAGCCTAATCCTTTTACTTTCATTCCAACTTGGTCCCTGCTTTTAACAAGCAACTTTGTTTACCCCCTACTTTAAAGGAAACGGTAAGATAACGTGAAATTTCCATCTTCCAATGTGCACTTATGATCAGGTCACGCAATCTGATGCAGAATCATATTCCAAGTGCATTAGCCTGACTACACGCATAGTCATACAGAGTGTGTGCCGATAACCAACAGAGCACCACATGGGTTGGAATATGCATCAGATCCACCTTGTCCATCAGGTGAACCACTACATTTTCACCATGGATCCTAAAAATTAATCCAATTCAAGATTTAGGTAGCCACACCATGGGTAATGGGGTAAAGTCATGCCTAAAACTCTAAATTCACGTGGTATGGCCCACAAGAGTTTTTTAATATCCTAATCTTTGTGGTGTCCATTCATCCAAGTATGGCACATTTGACGAGTGGATTCTATTGCATTCACATAATGGCAAACCCCACACACAAGTTGGACTATTTTATTGGTGGAACTTCCCATCTCAACCATTCCCATCTTGTAGCCCACCTTAAATTGAATTGGCAAGATTTTGCGCCATGGTACAAGGTGGCGCAACCGATGAACGTTGTGGATCTCATCTATACAAAGTTCTCCATCCAAATCAGCGAATGGACATGTGCGCACATGAGTACATCTGGTCACATAAGAGTTTCAATTCCAACTTCCTTCTCAAACCCAAAAATGCCCACGTGGCTTTCATGTGTTAAACAGCTACATGGTGCTAATCTTGAGGGCCTATGAGAATCTACAATGAGGAGAAGAAGAAGAAAGATGGAAGAGAGAAACAATGAGAAAAAGGAGAGAGATAGCAAGAACATGAGATACTTAGGGTGTATAGAAGCCCTAGCCCTCTACTCATATTTATAATAGTAAAAACATAAATGGGCCCTATGGGCCTTATTACTTGGACTTGGGCCCAATGGACCTTAGTCAATTATCAATCTTTTAACATCCTAATGAGGCCCAGCTTGAAACAAGGACTAACATAATCAAACCTAAAAAAGAAAGAAATTCTTCTCTAATATCCCCCCTCAAACTCAAGGTACTCTGCAAAGAGGGACTTAAGCTTGGCGAGGTACACAAAAGATTTCTTAAACTAGAAAATAAAAAATAAAAAAGTAGCATGACTCTAGAGATGAGTAGCGGTGGTAGTGATGAGAGGCGAGCGAGCAGATGAGAAGTGAAGGAAACGAGAGGAATAATAATTCCAGGCGAACATGCACTTCTACAACTTCGGTGATGTGAGCCACTAGAATAACCATCCTGTTGGAGCACAAAAATTGCAGAATTTCACCGGAGATTGCTCTGTTGCACAGTCGCACAATAAAGGTGAGTTGTGCGGTTGCGCAAATGAAGAAAGGGTCTACAGGATGAGTGCCAAGAGGCCAGAAATAGTTTTTGGCACAAAAGACTTGTTGCACGGTCGCGTAATAAGAGTACGTGGCACAATCGCATAACAACACTCTGTTGTGCGGTTTCAGCAGCTCACACGTGTGGAGGCCTATAAATACCCCTCTTCCCCCTCTCATTCACATCATCAGAGAAGTTCGAGAAGCGCTCGAGAGCTCTCGGAGTCAAGGGTTAGAGCACTAATCGCAAGAAGCAGTTCGGGAGAAAAGAAAAAGGAAGATTCGAGTATGTAGGAACCTAGCTTGTTGTGCACCACATAATAGGGCCTGTATTGCGCGACTGTGCAACAAGGGCCCCTAATAGCCCATATGTCATGCGATTTTTGCAAATTCAGCTGCGACTTGCCCTCCTATGCAGATATTCTTTGAATATTGGGGTGAAGCAAGGGTTTCAACCCGCACAACTCCTCTGTCATTGCGACGGACTTTATGCACGCTGCGATGCTGCCGAAATCACTATTAGACTGTTTCTCCATTGCATTGATTAAATGTACTTTGTTTTGGAATCAAGGGCAATGCGAATGATGTAATAAGAATTCAGAATTAATAAAATGAGTGATGGTGTTTGCTCTTCAATTTTCCTTTGTCGATTATTGAATGTGGATATTCCTTTCTCCGATACTTGTTTCTGGTCGAAACAAAATGGCGACTCTATTGGGGATCGAACCCAGAATCTCTGGTTGGAATATCTATGTTTAATATTGACAATAGGATAATTAAGAGAACACTAATTATCAATTGACGTCGTAATTGTGCCAAAATAGCGACTCTCAACGATAACATCCCCCCCTTCATCTCTAAAACAAAGTACAATTCGACTTAATCGGAATAACTAATAGTCTGTTTTGGATTTCAGGTACTTCGATCTTACACAATCGCAATAGCCTTCCTTCCAATCAATGTAGTTGTCTATTTCACACCCAATGGATTCGCTATGGATTATATCGGCAATGTGCGATCGCCGTCAAAGAAGGTACCAGGGAAAGCTGAGTCAGCTGCGACTACAAACAGGCAACACCAGGTGATGTCGGGGATGATCTCCGCTTCACCAACAATGCAACATGATAATGAAGAATGGATAGTGGTAACGTCCAGAAGACGGAAGGCTCGATCTCTTTTTATAAGAAGCACAATCTCACCAAGTGTGATAAGAGGACCGATCGGGCGAAATACCAAAAGGCGCAACCTCGCCTCAACTCAAAGTTCATTTTACTCGGGAAGGACTGAAATGCCCGTCACCCCACAAGGTTTTCCCGCACTGCCAACTATGACGATAAAGACATCCATCGTAGATTCATTGAGTGTATAGAAGGATAAAGGGAAAGCCATCGCAACAAGTGAACTTTCGCACATGAATATGATACTCCCTGCAATGGATTCAATGCAAGCTTCTGCATCAAGAATGTCATGATTTGAGTCAGCTAGTTCCTCAAGACGATGATGCGCTAGTTTTGAGTCGAGTAGTGGTTCGTTTTCCTCAATATTGTCAATGATGCAGCATTCATCTCCCCCTTCAATATCAAACCAATCGAAGAGTAAAGAAGCAGAGATCTTTACGGTAGGCACTAATCAAACTAGCCCGCTTTCACCAGATGAGTAGATATCTGAGAAGGTGTATACTCCTCTGATAACAGCTACAGTGAACAATAATGAACAAGCAGAGGAGTCACAACCACGAATGGTTAGATTTCATGGGTCTACACCTGCTATTGTTCAAACTGTAATACAGGAAGAAATTCGATAAATGGTCGTTGAAACCATTCACCTAGAAAAAGGAATGAGATCAGAAGAAAAGGTTCCGTTATCAAACACCGTATCCCCACGAAATGGAGGAGATGCCATTTCCCACTAATTTCAAATGTCCGGATTTTCAAAAGTTTAATGGAAACGGATTGCCGAAGGAACATCTGATGCAGTTCATAACGATGATGGGGAATTTTTACACAGTTCCTCAGTGTTGCTTACAATTATTCAGGTCATCCTTGACAAGAAAAGCCTTTAGGTGGTATTCAGCTTTGGCTCCAGAATCTATTCATACTTGGAAACAAATGCAAGATGCTTTTATGGCGAACTCTTTCTCTTCTGACAAAGAAGTTAACTGAATTGGCTTCTATTTGCCAAAAAGAGAATGAAACGGTTGAAAGATTCACTGATCGGTGGAAAACCCTAGGGCATCATGTCGACAACTTCCAGGAGAATCAGAGCAGGTTAAACTATGTTCAGTTTGGGCTGTATGAAACTAGAGGTGGCGTTTGACCTGATTAGTACAAATATACAAACTTTCCGTGACCTCACTAGGAAGGCCCATACTCTCGAAAGGATTGAGAAGAAAGTGTTCACTTCTCATACGAAGCTGCTATGCCAGAACTTTGATGGAACATCAACCAACGCCGCTAGCAAAGAAGAGAAAAAGGAAGAATCAAAGTAGACAAAGAAACAACGATGGAGAAAATAGGAATGGTTATATGATCAAGATGACAGATAAAAGGCTCAGACAATATAAGGACCATAAGAGATGCATTTGCAAAGGAAGACGTACTTCCCATGATGAATCAATTATTGGCTATGGGGAGGATCGAGTTACCTCGGCCAAAACACCCTGGAGAAATGGCGAAGATGAGAAATGGATTACTATCACTATCATCGTATGCTCGGGCATCAGACTGAAAGTTGTCATGCCATTAAAAATATGCTCCAAAAGATGATTGATAAAGGCAAAATCGTTATGGAAAAATATGACGAATGGAAGAAAGCAACAACCAATGCAATTTCCATTAAAAGTATCTATTATCCTTCAAGAAAAGAGGCATGATTTTAGTGTTTACATGGCCCGTCATACTTACGCACGAGATTGGGGGCAGATTTGACCCAAAATCAGATGGTCCTTTTCGGCCCTTGAAGAAAACAATGACAGAAATTTTATTGCCAAGATTATCCAGGAAAATTCTACCTAATCAAAAGGGGGCAATACGGCCATGTAAAAGCGCAATAAGACGAACAGTTTTGTAACAGCATGATCTCTAGACATGTATCTTCATAAACCTTCTCTCTGATGAAGCGAGGATGAAGAATGATTAATAAAAAGAAAAGTCAAAGAGAGACACGATCTCCAAATATTCCTTTAAACATATTCCTCCAAGCAGTAGGATGGAACTGTTGATCCCTTGGTCCCAAAAGAGGTAATTGTTGATTTTCTGAGATAATAATTGTTGATAATAATTTTGCAGGACAACACCTGAGCCAGAATTGTTATCGCAGCTGAATTATTGTTGCGACCTCCAAAAGGGCCTTCAAAAATTATATATATGCCCTGAAATGGCTATCGCCAATTATTTCCAGACCATCGCCGATTATCTGCGAAATTATCGAGCATCAATTATTCCCAGACCATCGCCGATTATCTGCGAGATTATCGAGCGCAAATTATTTCCGGAAAATTGCCGATTATCTGCGAGATTATCGAGCGTAAATTATTTCCGGAACATTGCCGATTATCTGCGAGATTATCGAGCGCCAATTATTTCCGGACTATCGTCAAATATCTGCAAGATTATCGAGTGCCATTAAATTCCAGACTATCATTGATTATATGCAAGATTATCACCGATTATTCCCGAATTTCTAAATATTAGAGGCTCCGATAACTTACGAGTATAAACTGTGATACTCCAATAACTTACGAGTATAAACTGTGAAGAGTCCAATAACTTGCGATTATAAACTATGAAGACTCCTAATACTTACGAGTATAAACTGTGAGGGCTCCAACAACTTGCAAAAATAAACTGTGAGGACTCTAACAACTTGCAAATATAAATTGTGAGGACTCCAACAACTTACGAATATAAACTATAAGGACTCTAACAACTTACGAGTATAAACTATGAAGACTCCAAATACTTAAAGAGCTTAAACTGTGTTCGCTCCAATCACTCAAGAGCTTAAACGGTGTTGTGTTCGCTCAAAATACTCAAGAGCTTAAATTGTGTTGTGTTCGCTCCAATCACTCAAGAGCTTAAATTGTGTTGTGTTCACTCCAATCACTCAAGAGCTTAAAATGTGTAGTGTTCTCTCCAAATACTCAAGAGCTTAAATTGTGTTGTGTTCGCTCCAACCACTCAAGAGCTTAAACTGTGTTGTGTTCGCTCCAATCACTCAAGAGCTTAAACTGTGTTGTGTTCACTCCAATCACTCAAGAGCTTAAACTCTGTTCGCTCCAATCACTTAAGAGCTTAAACTATTTTCGCTCCAATTACTTAAGAGCATAAATTATGTTCGCTCCAATCACTTATGAGCTTAAACTGTTTTTCCTCAAACTACTTATGAGCTTTCACTGTATATGTTGCCCTAGTTCTACTAACTGAACTCTAAGACAGAGAATGCAACGTGAGACACGCTGACAAGCAAAAATTAGAATGACTAAATTATTGTCATATTATATATTTCAAGTTAGAAGGAAGCGTGCAATTGAAATATGAGTTGATACAGGTTGAAAATCATTTATAATTACATGCCGAAATATAAGGGAAATTGCTCATAGTTTATGTGCCTAAAATTGTTAGAAAGTGCAAAATTTATGATTACTTCAGAATTGTTAATACATTACAATTATTTTGGAATTGTCAATACATTGCAATTATTTCAAAATTGTCAAAGCATCACAAGATTGGATTTAAGAGTTATGAAGCTCTGAAACGCTAATCTTAGCTGACCTGGTAGGAGAGACCATGATGGAGACATCACGCGCACACGCACGCCCCCCTACGCACGTACGCAAGGAGGGCCCACCATCGATTTGGATCGGTGACGACGTCCATGGAGGGCCTCCTAGTTAGAGGACTGTGTTTTGGTTTGTTGAAGTGAACCCGATAGTCATGTGAATCCCACCATGGGTTCTCATGATTATGGCCCACTATTCTAATTAATCTAGTACTTTGGGCTTTACTTATTATTGTTATTAGAAGTATCGTGGACGGTTTAGATTGCTTTAATTAGTTGTTATTTTTTATTACTTCGTCGCCAAGTAACAAGTTGCGCACATGGCGCGAGTTTTGGGGTCTAGGGTTTTATTATAAATAGGCACCTCTTGTAGTCTTTTTTACTTATTGAAGATCAATAAAATTTCTGCATTTTTCTGCTCTTCTAAATTTCTGAGTTGTGGAGATTCAATTGGGTGTGAAACCCTCCCTTTTCTCGAAGGGCTAACTACTGTGGTGCGAAGCCACACCTATCCCGATTCGCCCCACCTTCTTCCATCCATATTTCTCCTCTTACAATCATCTATACTTCAAATTTATCCTCTATTGCAACCGTTTTTCTCTCTACAGCAGATTTCCAAAATTTGGCCCTACAGGAGGGCTGAAACTTCGGCGGAGCACCACGCACAAACTGTGCATCGAATCGAGCTAAAATTTGAGGGTCTTAAAGTCCACCCGTAGCCGACCAGGGCCAAGCTGGCCTTTTTCTGAATAGTGGGCCCCACACAGGAGCGGTCGGGATCACACGCACGTGCGTCTGGGCCATTGTTGTTGTCCACACGTGCGATACTTCTCTAGTTCGTCTCTCTCCCCTCTTTCACTCCTCTTTCACCCAAAATCCCTAAACCTAACCCTAGATTATTCAAATCCCCAATTTTATGCCTTTTCTTCAACCTTAGGGTTCCCCGAATTGAAATTTCTGAATCCCTTGGATTAGGGAAATTATTTCTGTGTATGTGTAGATGAATTTACCCTCCTTTGATTCTTATTGGGTCTATAATTTTGATTGATCTGGCCCTAGCATGTGTAGGCCTAGATCCGCATAAGATTCCCCTTGATTGAGTGTTTGAGCTTTTGTGTGGGATGTGGAATTTTGTGTAATTGTTTCTAAACTAGTGTGATTTAAAGCCTGAAAATCTTGCACATCATACTTGAATTTCATGTCCTGCATCAAATTTGGTATCAAAGCTCAAGGTTTTTATAGGGGAAAGCATTACATGTTTAAGGTTTAGTCAATTTGTGTTCATTATGCATTAAGTATCATCATATAGAGGTGTTTAGATGTCCATAATTTCTTATATAGGCTGCTGAATTTTCTGCTATCAAAAAATCCGCAACTCTTTGATGGATTTTCTTTTGACAAATTTTTTGGACAGGTTGCCGAAAATTGAGTAGTATTGTGTCGTTTTCTCCATATAGAGTCCTATAAAAGCATTTAGTCCTATCTAGGCGCATATAGTTGTAGTAGAAGGTCCTTAGATTGAGTTAGTAGTTGTATGCTCACACATACGGGTCGTGGTTTTGGCTTACACCCTACACTAAACATGGAGCAATTGCAACAGTCAATGAACAAGCTGACCTAGCAGTTTGAGTCTTTTGGTAAGCACTTGGAACAACGTATGGACCAACGCTTTGAGCAGTTTAATGTGCAAGTTACCCAACTAGAGACCTCCGCCAGGACAAACCCCACTATTGGGGAAGATGCTCAATCTCAGGCAGGTGGTCAGAAGGTTAGACCAAGGAATAAAGGTGGCCAAGGAATTAGTCAAGAGCGCGCACCCGCGCACCCATCCCGCAAGGGATATCATGATCAATATGACCTAGATGCGCAACTCTTCAAAGGAGTTAGAGTAGATGCCCCTACGTTTGATCCTTAAGCCTTTTTAGACTGGCTGGCGGATATAGACCACTAGTTTGAGTGGTATGACATGTCGAATGCTCGTCGAGTCTGATTCGTCAAGATGAAGCTTGTGGGCCAAGCAAAGAGGTTTTGGGCTCCTGTAGAGCAAAAGAAAGAAAAAGTGAGGGAGGTCTCAATAGTCGATTAGGGAGAAATGAAATAAACACTTAAGGAGAAGTGCCTCCCTTTCTCTTATCGCTTACAGTTGATTAAGGAATGGCAGTCTCTTCGACAAGGTGCCATATGTGGCGGAATACATTGAGAAGTTCAAAGAGTACTTTACCAGGTGTGAAGTTGATGAGGATCCCATACTCACACTTGCCCAATTTAAAACAGGCCTCCGTACTTACATTAGGAGAGAATTGCTCGCCAAAGACATAGACACTATGGAACAGTTGTATCAAGTAGTGTTGGAGGTTGAGCAATACCTCAAAGCATCTGTGGGAAGGCGATTTGAGTTTCGCGACTCTGGCGCTAAGGCCAACCCTTCTAGGGCTAAGCCTAACACTGGATACCAAAGCAAACCTTCCAGTAATTTTTAGTCCAGGCCCAAGGATGATATGGGTAAAGAAGATATTGGGTCTAGCTCACGTAAGAGTGGAGCAACTAGGTGTTTTAAGTATCAAGGGTTTGGTCACTTTGCCTACCAGTGTGGCACGAGAGAGGGCACCAAGGTGCTCCTTATTGATGGGCAAATAGAAGTAGTGCCCCCAGAGAGTGACGGCGAAGAGGAAGAATATGAGCCAGTAAAAACCCCTAGTGATGAGGAAGAGAGAGCGCAAGAGTCTACGACCCTCGCAGTTGTGCGATGCTCCCTTGCTCAAGCCAAGAACACTGACGATTAGTGCCACAACACGATCTTTTATACTTGAGCAAAATGTGGGAAAAAGAGTTATAAGATGATCGTGATAGTGGTAGTTGTGCTAACGTGGCATCAACTAGCACTGTGAGCCGTTTGAGCTTGAAGCTTGAAGCCCATCCTCAACCCTACAGAGTGTCCTGGGCTGATGAAACTTCCATTCCAGTCTCGCACCGTTGTCTTGTTCCTATTCAGTTTGGATCTTATAAAGACACTTTGGTGTGATGTTGTTCCCATGGATGTGGGCCATATCATTTTAGGTAGACCGTGGCTCTATGACAAGGATATCACCATATTTGGCCATTCAAATGTGTGTACATTCTGATTTGTGGGCAAGAAAGTCAAGCTAAATCCACTTCCACCTAAGAACACCACTGGAAAGGAGTCCACCACACAGAGTGGCGTGAGCGGCTCAAAAGAATTAAAGGAGTAATTAAAGGAGTCGAAGTCCAAGTTCAAGTCTCTCCATATTCTAAATGCCAAAGACTTTGAGTGAGAAACTAAGGCGGACTCGATGGTATACACCCTTGTGGCTAGGGAAAGTGTACCAGAGAATGGCGTAGAGTTACCCACTGAGGCTATTCAGGTAGTGCATGAGTTTCATAATGTCTTTCCTGATGATCTACCGAATGAGCTTTCCCCTATGAGGGATATACAGCATGCCATTGATTTAGTCCCTGGGGCGACTCTACCAAACCTCCCTCATTACAGAATGAACCCAAAGGAGCATGCAAAGTTGAAGAGACAGATTGATGAGCTCCTAGAAAAGGGTTTCATTTGAGAGAGCATGAGCCCGTGTGTCGTGCCCACCCTTCTTACACCTAAGAATAATGGCACATGAAGGATGTGTGTTCATAGTAGGATCATCAACAAAATCACAGTCAAGTATCGGTTTCCCATACCACATCTTGATGACATGTTGGATATGATGGCCAATGCTACTATCTTTTCGAAATTGACCTCAACAGTGGTTATCACCAAATCCATGTACGCCCTGGTGATGAATGGAAGACGGCCTTCAAGACGAAGGATGGGCTATACGAGTGGCTAGTTATGCCTTTTGGGCTGACTAACGCCCCCATACACCTTAATGCATGTGATGACCCAAGTATTGAGGCCCTTCATGGGGAAGTTCCTGGTCGTATATTTTTATGATATCTTGAATTATAGCATGACTAAAAAACAACACCTCAACCATTTGAGGCAGGTTTGTGGGATCCTTAGAGCCGAGAAATTGTACGTCAATCTAAAGAAGTATACATTTTTGTATAGTAGTGTTATCTTCTTAGGTTTTGTTGTGTCAGCTGAGGGTGTATCGACGAATCCCGAGAAGGTCAAGGCCGATGTCAATTGGTCTGAACCCCGCAATATTCATGAAGTGCGCAACTTTCACGGTTTAGCCACCTTCTATAGGTGGTTCATTCGAGGTTTTAGTTCCATTATGGCTCCCATCACGGATTGCATAAAAAAGAGAGTTTAATGGACAAAGGCAGCCTCAAAGGCCTTCAAGGAGATAAAGGTCAAGATGACCGAAGCTCCAGTCACGCGACTTCCGAATTTTTTGAAGGCTTTTAAAGTCGCATACGACGCGTCAGGAGTCGGCATAGGAGTACCTAGTCAGGAAAGGCACCCTGTCGCCTTTTTTAGTGAGAAACTGAATGAGGCGAAACGGAAGTATTCCACCTATGACAAAGAGTTCTATGCGATAGTGCAATCACTACGTAATTGGCGTCATTACCTATTACCGCAAGAATTCGTCTTATTCTCAAATCACGAGGCCTTGAGATATTTGAACTCTCGAAAGACATTAAACCATAGGCACGCCAAGTGGGTTCAATTCCTTCAAGAGTACACTTTTGGCTTAAGCACAAGGCCGGTGTAGAGAATAAGCCTATTGGTGCGTTGAGCCGTCGAGTCGCATTACTCAATTCCACGAGTGTCGAAGTCACGGGCCTCAAGCGCATCAAAGAATGTCCAGATTTTGGAGTTGTGTACACGTTGTTGTTAGAGAGTCCGTTAGGAGCGAGCAGTGAGTACTTGATTTTGGACGGATGTTTGTTTAGGAGTAAACGCTAGTGCATACCGCGCACCTCCCTCCGTGATTTTCTTGTCTGGGAGTTAGATTCAGGAGGGGTTGCAGGTCATTTCGGTCGAGACAAGACCATTGCCCTAGTGGAGGATAGGTTTCTTTGGCCAAGCCTCAAGCGAAACGTGGCCAAAATTATAAGGCAATGTCATACTTGTCAACTGGCAAAGCAAAAAAAAAAATACAGGATTATACACACCTTTGCCAGTTCCATTCATCCCTTGGCAGGACATCAGTATGGACTTCATGCTTGGACTCCCCAAGAATATTCAGAAACACGATTCCATATTTGTTGTCGTGGACCGTTTTTCTAAAATGGCCCACTTCATTCCTGTTTTAAGACCTCCGACGCATCTCATGTTGCCAAGTTGTTCTTTAGTGAGGTCGTCAAACTGCATGGGTTACCAAAAACCATAGTGTCTGACCGTGACATGCGATTCATGAGTTACTTTTCGAAGACATTATGGCACATGATGAATACTACGCTCCAATTTTCTTCTACCTACCACCCTCAAACCGATGGTCAAACTAAGGTAGTCAAAAAGAGCCTAGGGAGTTTGCTCAGATGTTTAGTGGGGGAGCACACCAAGACGTGGGAAACCATATTACCTATAGCTGAGTTTGCATTCAATAGTTCTATCAATAGGTCCACAAGTCTTAAGCCTTTTTGAAGTCGTTACTGGTTCTAAGCCTAGGAAGCTTATTGATCTTGTCCCTATGTCACTGTCCCATAGGCCATTAGAGTCTGCAGAGTCCTTTGCACATCACATTTATTCATCGCATCAAGAAATCAGGCGAAAGATCATTTCTAGTAATGAACATTACAAATTTTTTGCAGACTAGCAAAAACGTTTCAAGGAATTCAATGTAGGGGACTCTGTGATGGTCCACATTAGGCCCGAGCGGTATCTTCAGGGAGCCGTTCGTAAATTACACGTGCGTAGTGCTGAACCCTTCAAAATTATAAAACAAAAAGGCCTCAATGCGTATGTGGTAGATCTTCCACCTTCTATGGGAATTAGTTCCACATTCAATGTGAAGGATCTAATTACTTTTCAGAGGACCACTGATACTTTGTCCTGCCCTTCGCCCAACCATCCTACTTCCCCAGACTTGTCCCTTGATCCATGGCCTCTTCCCGACCATTCTTCCTAGCCTCTACCTCTCATACCTAACCTTCCCACACCCAGAGCGGAAATAGAGGATATTCTGGACCATCAGATGGTATCAACAACAGACGGCGGGTTTTAAAAGTACCTAATTAAGTGGAAGTTACGCCTGGCTTCAGACAGTACGTGGCTCACTGAGGAAGAGCTTCAGAGACTTTATCCTGACATCTTGGAGCGGTTCAGGAGTTTTATTTCGCTAGTGGCGAAATCTTCGCAGCCGGGGAGAGTTGATGGGGCAACACGCGCACACATGCCCCCTACGCACGTACGCAAGGAGGGCCCCGCCATCGATCTAGATCGATGACGATGTCCAGGGAGGGCCTCCTAGTTAGAGGACTGCGTTTTGGTTCATTGGAATGAACCCGATAGTCATGTGAATCCCATCATAGCTTCTCATGATCGTGGCCCACTATTCTAATTAATCTAGTACTTTGGGTTTTGCTTATTATTATTAGGAGTATCGTGGGCGGTTTAGATTGCTTTGATTAGTTGTTATTTTTTATTATTTCATCGCCAAGTAATAGGTTGCGCACATGGCGCAAGTTTTGGGGTATAGGGTTTTTTATTATAGATAGGCACCCCTTGTAGTCTTTTTTACTTATTGAAGATTAATAAAATTTATGCGTTTTTCTGCTCCTCTAAATTTCTGAGTTGTGAAGATTTAATTGGGTGTGAAACCCTCCCTGTCCTCGAAGGCCTGACTACTGTGGTGCGAAGCCACACCTATCCCGATTCGCCCCACCTTCTTCCATCCATATTTCACTTCTCCTACAATCATCTACTCTTCAAATCCATCCTCCATTGCAACCGTTTTTTTCTCTACAGCAGATTTCCAGAATTTGGCCCTGCAGGAGGGCTGAAACTTCAGCGGAGCACCACGCACAAACCGTGCATCGGATCGAGCTGAAATTTGGAAGTTTCGGAGTCCACTCGTAGCCAACCAGGGCCAAGCTGACCTTTTTCTGAATAGTGGACCCCACACACGTGTAGCCAGGATCACACGCACGTGCGTCTGGGCCATTGTTGTTGTCCACACGTGCAGTACTTCTCTGGTTCGTCTCTCTCCTCTCTTTCACTCCTCTTTCACCCAAAATCCCTAAACCTAACCCTAGATTATTCAAATCTCCAATTTTATGCCCTTTCTTCAACCTTAGGGTTCCCTGAATTGAAATTTCTGAATCCCTTGGATTGGGGGAATTATTTTTGTGCATGTGTGGATGAATTTACCCTCCTCTGATTCTTGTTTGGTCTATAATTTTGATTGATCCGACCCTAACATGTGTAGGCCTATATCCGCATAAGATTCCCCTTGAGTGTTTAAGCTTTTGTGTGGAATATGGAATTTTGTGTAATCGTTTCTGAACTAGTGTGATTTAAAGCCTGAAAATCTTGCACATCATACTTGAATTTCATGTCCTGCATCAGACCATTGCTCAAAGTCCTGAAATATACAGATCATGGCTGAGAGGACATTCCCGATTAAGGGACATCTGGCAGCTCAAGGACAGCAACGATGGGAGCAGCATTAAAAGATGATTCCCTAACCATGGTGCTCAAAGTTGGAGTCGCTGGAGCTCTCACAGCGGCAAGTCCTGATGGAAAATGAATTGCACATGTGGTTGCAATTGAGACTGTGGAAGATGCAATTCTCGCCTCATTCGTCAAAACACGTTCTACGATTGATATCTGCCCCAGTGGACGTCGAAGAGACTGTCATATCTTAATCAACCTCCATGTTACATGTCGTAGACAGAGTCCTATCCAAAGAACGCAACGTCACCGCTACCGCCTACATCATCGGCATGAAAAGTTTCGTTTCCCTCAATATCTAGCAAGGAAGAGGAGAATGGTTGGCACTAAAAGTCATAAAGAGGTTAGCTACTGGCAGACAGCTAAATTCTCCATAATCGAGCGCATCTTCCTCCGCAGAATTGTTCGCTTGGCCAATTGGTGTAAATACATCTTGTGAGGCCTTTTGACCAACCATAGCGACTTCGTCTACGATGTCATTCTTCTTGTCAATATTTACTACCTCGCACATATATGGTCTCACTTCTGTAGAGGCCGCTACCTTTTCTCTGTGGGTTCGGAGTTGTAGTTGCAGCAGGATGCTCTCTTGGTCTCCCCGGTTCCTCTAAAAGAGAGCCATGCACGAACCTGTGAAGAAATTTTCATATGCATTTGACTATGGGCATGGGCATGATCCTTCTCCGCTATGCAGTCGTTCCTCCGTTCGGGCATGATCCTTCTCCACTTTGCAGTCGTTCCTCCATTCAGGAATGATCCTTCTCCACTATGTAGTCGTTCCTCCGTATGGGCATGATCCTTCTCCACTATGCAGTCATTCCTCCGTAAGGGCATGATCCTTCTCCACTATGCAGTCGTTCCTCCGTTCGGGCATGATCCTTCTCCACTATGCAATCGTTCCTCCGTTCGGGCATGATCCTTCTCCACTATGCGTCCTCCGTTCGGGCATGATCCTTCTCTGCTATGCAGCCAATTCTCCAATCGAGCATGATCCTTCTCCACCATGTAATCGATTCCCTGCTTAGGCCCCTAATTCCTCATCCTTGGCGGAGCAATTCAGACTCGACAGTTCACCAAGTGACAATAACGTACTATAAAAAGACTGACATATCCACCATCACATCCAGCAGTAAAAGGCTTGAACTGAATGATGATGATCCGAAAGAGGAAAGGGAGGCCGACACATATAGACAGTAGGGCCTGACTATTGCGTGGACCTGGTCATGCAAAAGAATACTAAGAAAGGATTTTTGTGTGGAAAAGTCTCGATCCCCCCATTTGATTCACAATAAAATCAAACGAGGATTGAGGGGGACATCTGTTGGAGCACAAAAGTTGCATAATTTCACGGGAGATTGCTCTATTGCGCAGTCGCACAATAGAGGTGAGTTGTGGGGCCGCGCAAATGAAGAAAGGGTCTACAGGATGAGTGCCAGGAGGCTAGAAATAGTTTCTGGCACAAAAGACCTGTTGCGCGGTCGCACAACAGGGGTACATGCAATGTTCAAGTTGTTGTTATCACCATAAGTTTAGCTGGCCGGAGATAAAGAACTAATATCGTTATCACCAATAATAACGCTGATAACCGGAAGTCGGGAGAAACCATGGAAAAACTATGAAATTTTCAATGAAACTTTAGGACATGCCTAAATACACATATTTACATATTTAGGGATAAAAAATTGTAAAAAGAATACATGGCATCAAGGTAGGCCCCACGATTAGGGACCCACATCATTCAATCAATGGTTAAATACTGGCAAAGTGTTTATGAGTGTGTGACACGGACAATACACATGCACTGAGAAGTTGCACACGTGGTATACAATTAATCAAATTAAACTGTCCAATTTATGGTACTTAGTGTAGTTATCTGAGTAGACCCAAACTTTATCATAGGCAATTAAAATGAATAAATCTAATGGTTGTATTATTAAAAATTTACTTTACTTTTTAATAAAATATATTTACTTTTTAATAAAATATATTTACTTTTTAATAAAATATATTTACTTTTTAATATATATTTACTTTTTAATAAAATATATTTACTTTTTAATAAAATATATTTACTTTTTAATAAAATATGTCACGTGTACAATTTCGAGTGCTTGTGCGTGAAGGGTTAATTGCAGGTGAGAGTATAATAAAACTCATATTTTAAAAAATTTTGGTTTGTAAATAGGTCTTCTTACCCTCACATCCTATCAGTGGGGCCAACCATGAAGTTTGTGAGAAATCCACTCCGTCCATCCGTTTATCCAGACCATGTTTGGGCCTGAGCCTAAAAACAGGCACATCCAAAAATCAATTGGACCACATGACAGGGAAAAGTGTGCAAGAAAATGCCTACCATTGAAACTTCCCTAGTCCACCATGATGTTTATATCACATCCATACCATTCAGTTCCATTCTTGCTAAGATGATTTGAATAATAATAATAATAATAATGATGATAATAATAATAATAATAATAATAGCCCCAATAAAAGGACCAAACTTTTGTGGCCCCAAGAATATTTCAATGGTGGACATTTAATCCTCATTGTTTCATGTCATGTGGCCCAGTTGAGCTTTCGAACTGCCTAATTTTGTGGGCTCGTGTCCTCACATTCTCTGGAAAAATGGATGGGCCGAGTGGATTTCTCACAAACATCACAGTGGGCCCCATCAAACGGATGGACATAAAGTCCGTCCCCCATAAGAGCGCGACTTGGCTACCACCCGGAACCAGCAATTTGGGTGGGACCCTGACCGTAGGGCCCACCTCAATGTATGCATTGAATATATGTGTCGTCCATCTGTTTTGCCACCTTATCCTAGGGGATGGCCTAAAAAATGAAGCACACGTGGCCGTGGACCACTCCATATGAAACAGTGGTTGTCGACAATTAAAAACCTTTTAGGGGCCACAAAATTTTTAGATCAAGCTGATATTTGTTTCTTTCCCTTTCATCCAGGTCTGTATGAACTTATCAATAGGTTGGATGGTCAATAAACATTACGGTGGACCCTAAATGGTTTTTAATGGTGGTTGTCAATGACCACGGTTTCTTTTGGTGTGGTCCACTTGAGATTTGTATTTGATTCATTTTTAGTACCATGTCTTAAAATAAGCTGTAAAAACATATGGATGGTGTGGATGTGTAGTACATACATCGAGGTGGACCCTACTGACTCCCACCCACTTACTGGTTCCGGTGGTGTAAGGGGAGCAGAGTGGATTAGTTACGGCCCTGGCCTGACCCAAGACAGTGCAACACTTATGGTGGGGCCCACCTTGATATATTTATTATATATCCACGCCGTCCATCTATTTTTAAAAATCAATTTAGGGTATGATCTCAAAAATGAAGCAGATTCAAATCTTAGGTGGACCATCACATAAGAAACAGTGGTGATTGACCATTAAAACCTTCTCATGGGTAACAAAAGTTTTGGACCAACCGGATATTTGTTCTTTTCCCTTCATCCAGGTTTACATGACCTTATCAACAGGTTGGATGACAAATAAACATTACAAAAACATTATTGTGGGCCCAAAGAAGTTTTTAATGGTGAAGGTTCAACCACCACTCTTTCTTAGAATATGGTCCACCTTAGATTTCGATCTGCTTCATTTTTGGGCTAGTGTCCTATAATGATATGGAAAAAGCTATGGATGGCATGGACAAAAAATAAATACATGAAGGTTGGCCCCGCCATGAGGGGCGCACCATCTTTTCTAAAGCCAAAGTCACGAGTTCACTCTCTTTGAGAGAGAGAGCTTTCGTCTCATCTTCTCTGGAAAACCTCAAATGACGATTTCAATTGTTTTTTCAGTATTAAAAAAATCCTGAATATCTCTCCCGAAATTTCTCTTTTTTTCGAATCTCCTTCAACTTCGCCAAAATCGGGTTTCTTTCAAATTTGTTCTTTTCAAAGAAAAAAAAAAAAAAAAAAGAGGATTTCTTACCTCTGGAAGTCTAGTACTATCAACCGTGATTGGCCCACCAAATCCATCCGAAAGCCACTCACACAGACAAATTTTGAGGGAAAAAAAAAAAAAAAGGCAAGAGATTTTTTTTCTATATATATTTTGATTTTTTGAAATAGTAGGGAAAGTTGTTGCTGGTAACTATTTTTTTCCGATATTTCGTCGACATTAGGAAGAACGAATCTTTGTTGTTTCGGTATCGTCGGTCGAGTGACACCAATCATATCGGCGATATTATTGATTTTTCATCAACAATGGAAATACTGGGTACATGACATGCCCGCGCAACAACACTATTATGTGGTTTCGACAGCTCATACGTGTCGAGGCCCCCCTCTCATTCGCATCATCAGAGAAGTTCGAGAAGCACTCGGGAGGAGCTCTCAAAGTCAGGGGTTGGAGCACTAACCACGAGCAGCAGTTCGGGAGAAAGGAAGAAGGAAGATTCGAGTATGTAGGAGCCTGGCCTGTTGCGCGCCGTGCAACAAGGGCTCCCGACAGCCCATATGTCATACGATTTTTGCATATTCAACTGCGACTCGCCCTCCTATGCAGATATTCTTTGAATATCGGGGTGAAGGGTTTCGACCCGCACAACTCCTCTGTCATTGCGACGGATTATATGCACGCCGCGATGCTACCAAAATCAACTATTAGACTGTCTCTCCATTGTATTGATTAAATGTACTTTGTTTTGGAATCAAGGGCAACGCGAGGGATGTAATAAGAACTCAGAATTTAAAAAAAAAAAAAAAAATGAGTGATGGTGTTTGCTCTTCAATTTTCCTTTGTTGATTATTGAATGTGGATATTCCTTTCTCCGATACTTGTTTTTAGTCAAAACAAATCCAACACAAACAAGTCTAGATCAGCTATCCAGCTCAACGAAGGTTGGGCTAATTGCCCAACACAATCATAAATCCGGACAACTATCCGGAACAAATAAGAATGAAGCAACTATCCAATATAAACAAACAAGTCTAGATCAACTATCTAGCTCAACCAAGGCTGGGCCAACTGCCTGACACAATCATATCATAAGTCCGAACAACTACCTGAAACAAATAAGAATGAACCAACAGTCCAATATAAACAACGAGTCTAAGCCAACTGCATAGAGTAAACAAGCCCAATACAATCATAAGTTTGAGTTAAGGATGGGACAACCAGCCAGTCCAAATAAGCCCAAATCGTCTGGTATATAAACGGGTTCGGGTCAACTACCCAGATGAATACTGATCACATCACATATCTTGGCTAGACCAACCTAAAAACGAAGAAACTACTAAGTCGTCAAAGGAAGTGGTGAGAAGAGGCGAGCACACGTCACACAACAAGAGATAATCTAATCAAATACCTTCAACCTAGACTTCCAGCAATACCTCCAACCATTCAACAAAAACAGCAAATCCCTAAGAAAAATTCTATAAAAAACGAATAGAATAAGAATTTCCAACAACATCTTCAACCGAACAAAATCAACAAGGGCTTCAACCACATATCAAAGAGGCTTCAAATCCATCAACACATGATGCGAAACCCTAATTTAAAATATTTATAAAAAAAAAAAAAAAAAAGCTCCAGGCAACCCTTTCTCGTGAATCACAACGAATCATGAGGAAAAAGCTTCACGACTCTTAAAAAAATGAATGAAAAAGAAGAATGGTGGAGGAAAAAGGGTTAATAAGTTGTGTAGGTAAGGAAACCACCACTTGTTGAAGAATGAAGGGTGAAGGGTTAATAAGAAGTTGTTTTTGTCCAAGGAAAGAAGGAAAGAGGAAAGAAGGAAAAGAAGAATGGGAAGAGAAGGAAGGAACCACCGAAGATTAGGAATGCAAGGAAGGGAAACACCATTTGTTGACAACAATTAGAAGAATAAAACTCATAAATTTAAGAAGGAAAGAAAAGAAGATTTACTGCCTTTAACGAAAATATGAAAAAAAAAAAAAAATGAATGCAAAAATGGTTCTCATTCAACTGAAAAATATATCTAGGATCTTCAATCACTGGGAGTTTTACTACATTGGCATCCCCAATCATGTCAATAGTTTGAACTTTGGATCATAAAACCACAACCTCACTTTAAAATATGAAAACCCAAGCAATTACCATTGAACCATCCACCAAAGCAATGTATAAATATAATATCTCAAATAAAAGAGAGATAAATAAAGAGAGAAAGAAGAAGAAGAAGAAGAATCAAAGATAATGAAAAAATGTTCATTATGTAGCTTTAAGAGAAGAAGAAGAAGACAAACATACCCTATTGGACGCCAGTGCAAATACTTGAGCGGGTGTCAAAAAGCCATCAGAGGATAAGAGAAGGAAACCCAAGTTACCGAATACCAACCCTAATTGCTTCCCCTTCTATAGTTTTTTTTCCTCAATAACTAATGCGACTAAGTGTTGTGAACGGCTCAAAAAAACCTGTCCAAGCCATTGGTCCAGAAACTCACTTGGCCCAAAAGGTTTCATTATGAAAATAAACAACCCATCCCCCTTTGCTCACTGGTTCCAGTCAAACCATCCAGTATAATCTCAGTTTTAACATATTGGATTCTATCAAAGAATTCCACTTATTGTTTGCCAGGGATTGGGACTAAGGTTAACCAGTGCTTTGGAACATAGTAAGGGAATGGGTACACTGTATGCAGCACATGCAACTTCCCCTAAACCATGGTACGCTTAGTAGGATCGTGTTGATTACTCCAATGCATGACACAATACGGCAATAGAGATGCATAGAAATTGATATTGTAATTTATAATGAAATGATGTAAATCCATGGTACACTATTATGTTGTATGCATGCTATTGTGTAAATCAAAGTATAAATCTATACTTCTCATTACAGATATACATCGAGGCTTTATCAATGATTGGAGTAGAGAATCACAATTTTGGGTCAGTAAAAGTAGTGATCCTAATAAAAAATTCAATTTGAATTGTGTGATTTGAAGCAATAATTTTAGGGGGTTGGTGACCTAGGCAACATTACTTGGGACTAAATGGGTTACAATTGAAGTAAAAGATAATGGATTAGCTATAACAAAAAACCCCAGAACTAGAAATTTCTTCATTAATCACACAACAAAAAAAATCTTTTATCCATGAATATAAATTGGGTTAAGCTGAAATTTTAAAATAAGTTCATGCCATTAGATGCCCCTGGAGGGTCAAAATTCACTTGGTCCAAGGGGCAACAGCCTGCTGTGTTGTCGTGCTTGGACAGATTTTTAGTTTCGGAAATCTGGATTGACAGATTTCCTCTGATCAAGCAGCGGGCCCTCCCCAGATTGATCTCTGACCATAATCCCATTATTTTGGAGGTTCCGACAAAAAATTGGGGTCCAAGACCCCTTCAGATCTGAGAAATCCTAGTTAGAGATTGACAGTTTTGAGGATTTGGTGGTTGAATGGTGGGAATCCTTCTTTGTTGAAGGGTATGCAGGTTTCAGATTAAGCAGAAAGCTTAGAATGCTGAAGGAAAAGCGGAAAATATGGAAGAAAGAGGTTCTATGGCCACGAGAGGAAGAGTTTGACAAGATTGCAGCAGATATTCATGAGCTGGACCTGATTGAGGAGGGTAGAGAGCTTTCGGAGGAAGAGAGAACTATAAGGGAGGAACTCTCTTTCAATTACGCCAAGCAGGCCAAAGAAGAGATAAAATGGCGTCCGAGATATAGAGCGTTGTGGCTCAAAGAAGGAGACAAGAATACTCATTTTTTTTTCCATAGCATAGCTAGCTCTCGAGCTCATAGTAATAGAATCTCTTCTTTGGTGGTTAACGGGGTTCTTATTTCAAAAAAGGAGCAAATTTGCGAATCGATCATTTCTTTCTACAAAGACTTGCTATCTGGAGATCAGTGGGAGAGGCCCCACCTCAATCAATTGGAGTTTACAAAGATTTCAGCGGAAGAAGCCATTGATCTCGAAAAGCCCTTCTTGGAAGAGGAGGTAACAGATGCCCTGAGATTGATGTGTGGGGACAAAGCACTGGGTCCAGACGGCTTCCCCATTTTCTTCTTTCAAAGATTCTGGAGAATTCTTAAAAAGGACGTCATGGACTTTCTAGGAGAATTTTCAAAACGGAATTGTCTCTCATGTGAGCTCCGAGCTACCTTCATTGCCCTCATTCTGAAATTGGAAGGGGCAGATTGCTTGAAGGATTTTAGACTGATCAGTTTGATTGGAGGCCCATACAAGATTTTGGCTAAGATTTAAGAAAGTCCTATCGAAAGTCATTTCTGAATATCAAGGTGCATTTGTGGCCAGAAGACAGATATTCGATAGTGCTCTAGTAGCTCATGAATGTATTGACTCAAGACATAGGGAGAAGAGAAGTGGCCTGGTTTGCAAGTTAGACATAGAGAAGGCTTATGATCATGTAGACTAGGAGTTCCTTGACTATGTGCTAGATAGATTGGGCCACAGTCAAAGATGGAGAAGTGGATGAGAGGGTGCACTCAATCAGCTTTGTTTTCGGTTATGGTTAATGGTTCTCCTCAGGGTTATTTCTCAGCTTCCAGAGGACTTAGGCAAGGCGATCCTTTGTCCCCTTATTTGCTTGTAGGGATTGGGGAAGCTCTCAGTATGATGCTTCGAAAAGGAGTGGAAAATGGCATGTTTACTGGATTCAACGTGGCAACCCACGCAGAGCAAATCTCTCACCTTCAGTATGACAATGACACGCTTCTATTTTGTGACGCAAAAGAAGAGGAAGTTGACGATCTCCGCAAGTTAACTGTATGTTTTGAGGCAGTCTCTGGGTTGAAGATCGATATGGCTAAATCAGAAATGTTGGGTATTCACATAGAAAAAAAGAGACTTACCCATCTTGCGAACATTTTTGGATGCAAAGCCGGGTCTTTTCCCTCTTTGTATTTGGGGCTGCTGCTTTGCATCGAAAAGTCGTCCAAGTACTTATGGGATAGAGTCATTGAAAGAATATATAGGAAGCTTATTTCTTGGAGATGCTGATACATTTCTTTGGGCGGGCGTTTAACCCTCGTTAAAACAGCATTCTCTAATATGCTTGTCTACTTCATGTCCCTCTTCAAGTGTCCCAAATCAGTTCTAGATTGGATGGAAAAGATGAGGAGAGACTTTCTTTGGAGAGGTGTTAATGAAGGTAGGAGATTCCATCTCCTCAAATTGGAAGAAGTTTGCAAACCAGTTAGGGCGGGAGGAGCTGGCCTTATATCACTTGGGGACATGAATGTCACTTTACTGGGCAAGTGGATTTGGAGATTCGGCTCGGAAGCAGGAGTTTTTTGGAGGGAACAAATAGCTAGCGAGTATGGTACTCGAGCGAGTGGTTGGTTTGTGAGGAGAGCGGCCGTCTACAGGGCATCTTCAATCTGTAAAGGGGTGGCGGCCACTGAGAGTATGGTTTGCAGGGGTATTTCTTTTCAGTTGGGGGACGGATCTCGTATCCAGTTCTAGACTGACATATGGTGCAGGGATCAGACTCTTCAGGCTTTATTTCCCAGAATTGCTCATCTTGCTCCTAACCGTTCTATCTTGGTGTCAAAGTGCTTCTCGGTGGTTGGTAGGAAGGCAGTGTGGGCTCCCCCGTGTCGCAAGAACTTAACGGAAAACAAGGTTGCCAGTTTTGCTGAGATGTTGCACATCCTCATGAAAGTTACTCCCAACTTATCCATTAAAGACTCGATGAGCTGGTCCAGGAATCGGTCCGAAATTTTTTCAGTCCGATCGCTCATTGCTTTATGCTCTCATCCTTCTACTCGCATGGGTCCTCCTCATCTGTTTCATTTTTTGCTTTATGGGGCTCCCCCCGAGTGACAATTTTCGTTTGGTTAGTGGGCTGCAAGAGGATCCTAACAGTTGATAATCTCCAGAGAAGATCCTTGATCCTCCCCAACGTTTGTCTTATGTGCCTCTAAAGTGAGGAATCCATCGATCATCTCTTCATTCATTGCTCATTTGCGACCTTTATTTGGAGCCATGTTGCTTCTTCGTTTAAAGTTGATTGGGTGATGCCGGGATCGATTGGGGAGCCGCTTTGGGCTTGGCATGGAGGTTGCCTGGACCAGTCCAGGAAAATCCTTTGGAGACAAACTCTCATGGCAGGCCTTTGGACGATTTAGGAAGCCGGAAATGCTAAATGCTTTAGGAACGTGGATATGGGAGTCAATGAGGTCATTTGTAAAGCCAATGGTCTTGTTAAGGAATGGGAAACGCTGGCTCGATTAGGCTAGCAGTGTTGTTCCCTTCTTGTTAGTTGTGGGGTTTTGCTTTTGCTCTTTTTCCAGGGCTTTGTTTTCTTTTCTCGTTGTGGAGAGTTTCTCAATAAAATTTGTTACCTTTCAAAAAATTTAATATGTTTAGAAAGCATTGCCGAAACAGACATTTTGAATATGGGTGTGAAATTTTTTTCAAAGAAGTACAAATCACTTAAGCAAAAGAGAGGATGGGGGAGGGTGAGATATCATCCTATAGCAAACTTACAAGGATCAAGAAAAGCCTCCCAAAAGGCTCAAACTATCTTCCCTTCTGCAACCCTTGAAAAGGGTGAGCCCCAATGCTCATGACACCAACTCGACCTTTCTCCATGTGGAACTCCACTTCCAAATTGACCAACTTGTCATTGAGGATTCCGTTATTATGTTCCTTCCAGAGACCATATAACTGCAAGTAACAATAAATGCCACAACTGTCTCTTTCTTCTACCCTGGACTCTCCCAATTCCAAGTTTTCTCCAAAGCTTCAAAAGAGCTCAATATGGACCATTGTAGATCAACATAGCCAAAATAATCCTCTAGATTCTGGCCATGAAGTCACAATAGATGAACAGGTGGTAAACTGACTCAGTGTCCTTAAGACAAAGCATAGATTCATAATCATCATCCTCCTAGTACGCAACAAATCGATGGTTAACACTTTATCAAGAGGTGGCCTTTAAAAGGGTAAATTTCACTATCATTGTGTTTCAAACCTCCCTCCACCCATCTTTTGTTTGATACTTAAGAACCTTAGCTTGCTCCTACACTGCTTCCATCACTTTATTTGTTGTGGTATCTCTCTCACGACATGTGCGGGAAATTGTATATTATCTAGAAATTCTTCTAGCCTACTGTTAACACGTGATATTGTAGAAATGGAAAGTATGGAATGGAGGAATGATCTGAGACTCCTAAATCAATAACCGGAGGAATAAGTTTGGAAGAAGCCAAACTGTCATTCTTGACTGAGCGAGTGTGGCAGTAGAGGATGTCAGGGCTGAATGATCCTTTAACATCTTGCAATGCTCATCCTCAGTCAAACTAAGTAATTGCATCAACTGTAGTACTCAGTTTGAAATGGGAAGAGACGGGTCACGTTGCATGACACTCAAACCTTGTAGTATGACCCTCTAAACTGTCATCTTAGGTATGAGCATGGGTTGCCCAAGCTAGTTTACCACTAAGATCCCCGCATATATCAATTGTGACTAGGAAACCCACAATGAGTATATTTCCGACCTCCACGGCCTCTACCACAACCTCCACCAAAATCTCTACCACGACCTCTGCCTAAATTTATGTGACCAAATCATCCACCATGACTTCCTCCATTCCCTCTACCAGAGAAAGTTAGAAAACTAGGTTTATCATGAGTGATTGAACGCATGGTGTCCACACTAAACTCACGTGAATGCATGTAAATGCCTTAGTAACCGATGGAACCTCGCTACCATCAAGAATCTAAACTCACAATGGCTCGAACTTGGAACGTGAACGAAAGAGAAATTTAGTGACAAAAAATTCCTCTCTTTGTTGTCTCATAAGTCATAACCTCATAATCATATGACAAAAGTTTATATATATTCAGTTCTTCCCACATACCTAGCAATTTCTAATAGCACCCTCCTACACTCATATCACCTTGTTGAAGCTCAAAGATCTTTTGAGACTACTTATCTATAAGAGTTAAGTTATTTTCACTTGAGTACATCTACTTTATAAACCCAAATTTCTTTCATTGTTTTGAAGAACATGACATTATCGCTACATACTATTCCACGCAAAGATCTAATTTGATCATCGTATGCCACCCAATCTTCATAATTGGTAGATTTTTCATTAGGTATAGGCAACTTCAAGTACTTCAACTTCAACTTCTGGCCCACTGCAAATAGTTTGCACCATTCAAGTTGATCATTGTGATTTAGAGGTACATATACTCAAATGGAGTCAGGAGATTACTTTTAGTATCACTCTTTGCATCCGTTTAAAACATGGGAAGAACTTAGAAAAGCAAAACAATAAGAAGAATACAATACTGGACAATTGCTTCAAAATGACGCAAAAATTGTCTCCACCACACAAGTGCACGCGAAACAATAAGAAGAATACTACAATACTAGACGATTGCTTTATTCCTTTATAAGGGGGGTTTCTTACATGTAGTAACCAGTCGATGGTCAATAGTTTATTCATGAGATGAACAGCCGAAACGTTGTAGATTTTCCCTGGGTCTGCCCTTATTGATAGTAGATTTTTAGGTGCTCGACATTCCATGGATGGGGTAAGAGTTGACCCTTCATGTCTTCTAGTCGATACATCACTGGGGGGACCATACTAGCTACCTTGTAGGGCCCTTCTCAATTTGGTCTCAGGGCTCCTAAGCCGAATTCCTTAGTGTTTTGGAAGCTTTCTCAGAGGACTAAGTCTCCCACTTGGAATATGCGTGTTTTAACCCTTGTGTTATAATGTCGAGCAGCCCTGTGTTGATAAGCGGAGACCTTCAGTTGCGCCTTTTCTTTAAATTCTTCAATCAGATCTAGACCCAAAGCTAGTTGCGCATCTTTTCTCCCATGTCAAACAGCTTGGTTCATGCCAAGGGTATCTCGATCTCAACTGGGACCACTGCTTCTGAGCCAAAGGCCAGGGAGAAAGGGGTTTCCCCAATCGTTGAACAGGCCGTGGTTTAGTACACCCATAGGGTATGTGGCAGCTCGTCCGCCCAAGCTCCTTTGAATTTTTCGAGCTTGGTTTTTAAGTGATTTTTTATAATTTTATTGATAGCTTCCGCTTGTCCATTAGCTGGGGGTGCCGAGGTGAAGCAAAGGCATTGCAAATGCTAAGCATTTCACATAGTCCTCAGAAACGAGCGTTGTCGAACTACCTGTTGTTGTCAGTAACAATGGTGTGGGGAATACCGCACCTACAAATGATGTTATGTCAGATGAAGTCGGTAGTCATTTACTCAGTAACCTTAGCTAAGGGCTTGGCCTTGGCCCATTTGGTGTAGTCAACAGCGACAATGGCAAATTTAGTCTATCCCTTGCCCATCGGTAGAGGTCCTATGATGCTAACTCCCTACTGTGCGAAGGGTCAGGGACCGCTCATAGGGGTCATCTGCTCGAGTGGTTGTTGAGGTACTGCAGCGCTAGCACTTGTCACATTTACTTGTGTATTACTTTGCATCTTCATGGATGGTCGACCAATAGTATCATTGTTGAATCACCTTCTGGGCTAGGGCTCTTCCGCCTGAATGGTTTCCGCAAACACCTTCGTGAACTTCACTTAGGACATATTTGGCTTCATCACGTTGTAAGCATCTTAGGTACGACAATGAGAAGCCCCTTTTGTATAAGACATCTCCCATAATCGCATACCGAGATGACCTATTTTTTATTTTGCGGGCTTCCAATTTATCCTCGAGTAGCTCGCTCTATCGCAGGAAGCACATGATCAGGTCCATCTAGCTCGACGATTGGTTTATCGGGAGGGTCTCCTTTTGGACAGGCTGGCTAATACTAGGCCCGGGAAAGAATTCGATCACTACAGTCCTGGTGAGGTGATCGTCAACTGTTGCAGCCAACTTGGCTAGGGCGTCTGCTTTGGAATTTTCTGGCCTGGGGACCAAGATGGCCTCGTACTTGTCGAATTCTTTGAGCAAGTCCAGTGCTTTTTGTAGATATGCGATCGTTCTCTCTCCTCTAGCTTGGTATTCTGTAGCGACCTGTTTGACTCTAGATGAGACCATTTCCATGAAGCCCCTGATAATGTTAGGGAGAATGCCCTACACATTACAGGTTCAGAAGCGTCGTGGAGTTCCATCCATGCTCGGAAAGACTCTAAATGTCAGCCAAATCCTTAAATCCTAAGTAGGGAGTTATCTAGGGCATTTGGAACCGGGATGGTAGCTGGGATTTCATAATGTCATCTATAAATGGGGGCTCGGTTTCTTCGAGCAAGGCATCCACAGTGGCAGGAGCCTTAGCCCTGCAGGCCTGTTGGATGTCCCCAAGCTGATGTCGGATTTCCTTCAGTTCTGCCTCCCATGGAACATCATTCTCTGCCATGACTTTTGGGGCTTTCCTTCGAGCTCGCCTTCTCTTCTCCAGAGTATGTCGCAGATCTGACTCAGCAAGCTCAGTTGTTCCCAAAGTTTGCGTGGGAACACACCTACTCCTTGTTGGTCGATCTTTCGCTACATGTGATTCGAGAGGTATAAGCGGAGGGCGAGATTGCTCGATCGTTGCTCCCAATTCAATGGTTGGGTCATCGGGGAGAGGGTGTTGTCTTTTTAATATTCTCATGATGTGGTCGATATTGCCAGTTAGAGCTTCAACTTGATTCTCTAAAGAGATGAGCTGCCTTCCCCTATTCCGAGATTTTTGTGCGATCGTCGGAGGAGGGTCGGGTTGGGGGCTTGACCGCGAGGCCTGAGGGTCTTTAGGTTGTTCTTCCGATATTGGCTCAGCAACAGTGGTCAATGCTCTCCTTTTTCCCTTAGCCATCTAGATGAGAGAAGTAAAAGACTGATCTAGCTTGTTGGTGTTGAAGGGAAGTAGGGAACCTTTAATGGCTATGTTATCGATTTCCACAGACGACACCAAACTGTTATTGCTTAGATTTGGTTAAAGCCGCAACTCCACCCATGGACCATGATCACCTGTACTTATTGGAAAGACAACAAACAACGGGGGCGCCGATTGTAGCCGGGAACATTTCGATGCCTAAGTCAGGTAGATGAACCTAAAGTGGGTGGCTGGAGTCGCGATTTTTGTTCGTACCTTTCCCCTAGAGCGAGATGGTGTATTTATAGGACTTCTGCGTATCTGAGTAGATTCGTCGAATATGCTGGGGGGCCCGTATTGGAGTTGAAATCTGCTCTCAAAAATATCTCTGATTTTGCCTCGATCGACGTGATTTTCGGCAATGCCCTTGTCGAATCAATCCTATTTTTATCATTGCAAGATTCTCTCCGGATCTTTTTGTTCCGAGGTCGGTATTGGAGGTTGAGGTCGGTATTCGAGGTTAGGGTCAATCAATAAATCTTAGTAGTTAGTACAGAGCTCAATTGGATGCTTTGGCTTGGCCATCAGGTTTTCTTATTCTGCTCAGCTTCCCTGGTAGTAGACACATCGGTGGTTCAGGAGGTCTGCTTTGATGGCCCTCTGCCACGTGTCTCATACGTCAAGTCAGTTCGGTTTTCCCCACAACAACAACATATGTAATTGCCATTAATTAATTTATGTACCTTATCTTTAGCAACAAGAACTTCCTCATCCGAGGCATCGGGAACATTAGGAATAGTAAAACAGACCTTAGTGAGAACAAAAGCAATTTTGAGTTATTTGAGCATTAACTGTCTTTTATTCCCACTGATGAAAACAGTCCTTGCACTTACAGAATATCAAAAGTGGCTTAAAGGTGCAAATTATTTTACTCTTCTTGAAGACAGTCGAAGCCTCCCAAATGTGAAAGGGATTCTGCCACACGACCCTCAGGATTTAATTAAGCATTGCTCGATCCAATCTTCCAGTGAGCTTGCACTACTCAGCGAAGACATGATACCCAACCCTTGCTCTATATGCCCAAAATGAATTGAAGGAAGGAAAATAAAGTTGAAGTGGTTCCAACACCTATCTCCATCTTCTCTTATATAAGGATATTAACTATGCAGTTAATAAAATACAGTCCCAGTCCAGTGCAGTAATTACAGGATGCTTCTAGGTCGATAGACCTCTCAGATCCCCAGGTGAGCTTGGAGACTATGACCTGCCATGCACCTCATTGGGCTTGAGGCCCAACAGATAAGTTCAACAGGAAAAGAAAAGAAAAGAAAAAAGTGGGGTCGTGATGGAGGCCCTATAGCACAGCCTGACTCTGCCTTGCCGTGCACATGCCAAGGGCACCACAAGCAGCGCTACAGCCCACTGCCCACGTGCCTGCTCAGAGCTTCGCACCTCACTAGATGACCATTTATATAGTGGAATCTTAAGCAATAGATATATAGGAAGAGTCTTATATAAACCACATTTCACCTCACTTCACTTTCAATGTGGGAAAGTTACCCATAACGTTCTTACATTTTACACAAGTTACAGGCATCCAAACGACCACTAAAACTAGTTTTCAAAACAAAGGTTATACATAGAAATTTTAAAAACTAATTTACATGTATGAGCCGATAGGGGCCCACTTAGAACATCCTGCACATGTAGCCCATCATATGAATGGCCTGGATAAGCGTTCATCTTCCAAAGTGGGAGGATTCTGGCAAACCTTCCGTCAACTGTGGAGCCCATAAGATGAACGGTCCGGATCACCAAAATTTGGGTGTCCACAGAACCCCATAATCCTGTATCCCTTCTTTAATATGGGGAAGGAAATGCATGCTTTTTAAGACATGGTGAAGAGAGAAGAAGCAAAGGCATGAGGAAGAGAAGTGAAATGACCTGGATTTCTTGCCAGAAGAAGCCATTATTGTACAAGGGCAGTTGAAAGATGGAATAGGAAGATGGAGGTGTTCTTCCATCTTGACAAGGGGGACAGTGACAGCAACGAAAGAGGAAGAGGAGAGCTCATTCCGTGAAGTGAGGCAGTTACTTGGGAAATGATAGAGGGTCGCCATCATTACCATTCTTCTTTGGGATTTCTCAGACGCATTGAAATTACTACTAATTTCGCAGGGTGGATTCAACGGAGAGAGAGAGAGAGAGAGAGAGAGTCCGAGTCTCAAGTACTGTGCAGTGGTTGCTCTTATCTTTTTCCTGTTACAGTTTTGATTTGATACTCGGGCTGTATGATGCTTCATACGCAGGTACTCAGAAATTATATACGTATCATAAATAAACGCAAACAAAACAATTATATTGTGCAATCCAGTGTCCTCAACTCACAGTCCGAAGATCAAAATATTTGGACAATGTTAGCCTCTGATTCTTGGACTCTTGTTTGAGATTAAGACCGTTGGATATTTTAACTTATAGCCGGTCTAATAAATGTCCACAAATCCAATAGTCAGACCATCAAGTTAGTTTAAGTTCTGAGTCATTGCACATCTAAATTGGGTACCATAATTTGAACGGTTTTGTTTGACTATTTGTATGCCACTTGTTCAATCTTGGAAGAAATTTCCAACTGCCTGTGTATCATCTGTCTAACTGACAGAGTATCAAAAATTTTATCCTGTTTTATCGGATGGCACGTGTGCTTGGGAGAGAAAAAAGCTCGGTGACACTGTGGGTCCCACTTTAGCCATCTCGTGAAGCAACAATTATGAGCCGCGCCTAGGTAACGCGCTGGGTACCCGTGGTGTTACTTGTGTTGTGCAAACCTAGAGTTGGTTAGGTGGGACATACATGAGATCCAACCCCTCATCAATTACTTTGCTTTGGACCCAAAAATAAGATAGGCCCCACCACGTGAAATAGCTACCATGAAATGCTCAATTGCTCATCATTAGTTTATCTACCATCCAATCCATTCAAATGATGTCTCTCATCATATGAAAAGAAAAATTACCCAAATATCACAGTATTTTAAAACTCATGGATGCCATGCCTCGTGAATTTAGAAGTTTAGGTAGAATTTTTTTGGAGTGGCCCACCTGAGGATTGAACAATCATCCAATTTTTCCAAAGGTGTAACAAAAGTGATGTATATGACCGACAGCCTGAATTTAATGCTAGTTAAGTCTTTTTTTTTCTCATATTGGTGAAAGCAACCCTTGTGGGTGGCTAGTGCGAGTTGTAAGACTTCATCAGTGGGCCACATATGATCATCGGCTTTGATCTAACCGTTGAATTATTCAGATTGAGAGATTTAGTGGGCTTACTACAATGATCATGGCAAATAGGTTTGGGGTGGGACGTTTAAATTGTAATCCTTATACTCAGTTATTAAGTTGGATATGAAAATATATAGTGTGAAGACCCTAAAGGAAAAAAGTGTGATGGGTAAGCTTCTCTAGCCCTCTTTCCTATATATACAAGTCTTGGTCCTCTCACCCACATAAGAGATACACCCTAGTCTCATTGAAGGTTCTCATAAGGGTGTTACGTGCAGAAGACCAAGATTCATTCTCGGCGAATCATGACAATAGGAATGTCTTTCTAATCACGTAAGCTTTTTAGATTGTTATGTTGAATCTCCATTATTGATGCATAGACAATCCATTTATTCTGCAATATTAAGATTACATGAGTTCCCTAGTGATTCAGAAAATTCTCTATTTCGATTATTTGACCATCAAATTGGTGGGCAATTGTTGGACGGTTTTAAAATATCCAAAATATCTAATGGTCCTGTTTCACTAAACAAGTGCCTCCAAAATACGATTGTTGGGACTATGAATTAAAATTGTTTAGTTAGTTTATTTTGAGATGGCAAATGATTAGAGAATTCATTTGCGCTAAAATTTGTTTCTGCTCAATCCTAAGCAGCAAATGACTCCTGGCAAATTTGTTGGAAAAATTTTCAAAATCAATGATTATCGTAGAATGGGACTGCACTGATAGCACATTTAGATTATTTCAATGGAAAAGTTGGAAATAAAAACTTTTCAAAACTCTTTTTACATTAATCCAATGTCCAAAAAAAATTGTGGCAATAGTTTTAAAATTTCACTATAAAAATAAAAATAAAAAATAAAAAGAGGTATTTCCCCGATCTATTTAAAATAAAGGAGATGATAAAATTATTTTCTTTCATCTAATAGGGCCCAGGGAGACTCACTATCTACTAAGGTGGACCACACACTCACACATATACAGGAGTAAAAGAGAAACAAGAAGATATTGGTAAAGAGGAATCTCTCTCTCTCTCTCTCTCTCTCTCTCTCTCTCTCTCTCTCTCTACGGGTGATGCTTAGGGGGTGTTTAGGGTTTTCTCTACTCTGCAAACTCCACTCTCCTCTAAAATATTATATATGTATAAGGAGGATTAGGGTTCCAGGGTGTACATTAGGAATGGTTCTCCACCAATCTATAAACTTTGGTGTACCCTACTATGAAGAAATCGTATATAATGCCTCATAAATGCATGTACCTATGATCTAATCCTTCCCTTGTCTGGGATATTCACCATAAATCCAAATCACATATTAATTAAATAGATCTAAATCTCATGTTAATCAAGTAGTGTGCCATTAGATTTTGTCCATAAGGTTATTATCATCGCATGTGATCAAATCAGTTTTAATGGTTAGAACAAAACTTTACAAGTCAAGAACCTTTATAAAGCCGATTAAAACATTTTAAATATTAGACCCAATAGAAAAATAATTTGATAAATTCCTGATCCAATCAGATTTAAGCCATAAACAAGTCCATAAGTAAACCCAGTAGATTATATTTTAACCCATGTAAGGAGTAATGAATGCCGATGGACATATCCGCATTGCCCACTTTCAATGGCCTCTAAGAAGCCTCATAAAGTGAATTGAAGCCATTAATCACTAAGAATTGATAAGCTTTTATGTATCATCAAGTCTTCAATCATATGATCATAATACAGGCTAATGGGCCCCCAAGTGTTGACTTGAACTTAATCCACCAATACAAGCATCTAAACGTCCAATATTATAATATTTTATCCATGGTATACTTATACTCCCATGTGGGATAAGAGTAAGGGCAAATGCACAACCGCCATCAAGTTGGTTCTTAATGGTGGAGAACTTTCATCTTAACTCAAGTTAGTACCTCACATAGGATGATTGTACATCTTAAAGTATGATGTACTTCCTTGATCAATGACCACTATGTCTAATCTCAGGTTCCTAAGGACTAGAGGAAGAACTCCTCACATAACTCATATGATAAGTTTAAGGCAACACCGGATATTAGTAAAGGCATATTACATTATCCAAAAGAACTATTTGTTATTAAGATTAGGGTGTATATTGGCTTTTTAGGGTGCAACTCCAACATTGGATGACTTGGCTCCTTCAACCTCTGAAAAATCATACTCATCATAGTAGTTAACATCAACGAATTAAGACTACAATGGTCTAAGGCTTGATGTTAGCAGTTATCCTCTTCTAGACACCATTTTCACAGTACTTATAGCTGTGGTGGAGTGAAAAAGAAAGGTTGCCATAGCGATGCATCCACAGATGGCGAACAGTATGTTATATAGGTGGTGGTGGTATGACCGAGAAAAGCACAAGGCGTTGTAAATGATCAATTTGGTAGGATTTATATTGGGATGTGTTAAAACATCATGAGCAACTGGAGAAACTTCAGGAAACGCCAGTTGTCCTTGACAGGTGAAACATTTATATGCGAAGTATCCACAATTTGATCCAAGTTCTAAATCATGTGCGACTGTCAATGGATTGAATGTCCAGCCAGGGAGAAGATCGAATTTAACTAAAATAACGAAACAATACTATGAGCTTTCTGCCACGACTGGGAAGAAGATCAATATATCCGGCACAAACCCATTGTAACCATCCTTCCATGTGGCCCAAACCCCTAAATCAATAAAATGAATAACATTGGGTCATTGTTCATAACCCCAAGTGCAGGGTCGCGATGTAGTAATAACTCGGTGAGACCGAGGTCGAATCCACAGGGACTATACTCGTACATATTCTGAAAGTAAGCAGAATTAGAACTAGAATCGGAACTAAAACTAAAATCTGGAATAGTTGAGAATAATCGTGAAAGACTTATCAATTAAAAGAGGAACTATAACACCAAGGATCCACTTGTAACTATTAAGATGCTACCCTACTTGATTCAACAGAACACGACTGGATTTGGATCCCATCCTATCCAATTGGAAGATAAAACAATTGAAGCATAATCTGAACTTCTCAATGAAATAGTTCACACATGGAGCACTATTGTGATGATTGGAAGAGAATTCAATCATCCACCATGCCCAGGAGATGATGATGAATCACGAATTTTATCAATCTCAACAATATTAAAACGGATAAGAAGATATTCAAAGTTATCGCAGCATCTATTGTAATTTGAGTCATAATAAATCATAGAAAACTGAAAATGTTCCTTAATTCAAACTAAAAATTAATGAGGTTCAATATAAACATGAATAAAAGCAAGATAAACATCCCAACAGACTACAAGCTTCACCTCTTAGTCCTACCTAAGAGGTTTAGTTAACCATAGATATGATTACAACCAAATCTCTAAAACAAAACATGAAAAATAAATTAAGGAAGAAGAAAAACTCTTGCGAGGCTGCTCCACCCTTTTGCGCTGCTCCGTGAACCCTAATTCGTGTTTAGAACTCCTTGGAGAACCCAAACATATAGGCTTTGTTCGGCCAACTTTGAAAACCGCTTCAAATTTCCGCACTCTGTGTAACACTTTGATGTCGTCGAATATACTTCGATGCCATTGAAGGAAGAATCTCTGTTTGAATCGGATTTGAAAGTCGCGCCCTTTCGCATTTGTGTAAGTTGTTGATGCCATCGAGCGACCCTTTGATGTCGAACAGATCTTCGATGCCATCGAACATGTCTTCGAGCCATCGGAAAAGTGTTTAGAATGTTCCAGCGAGTTACTTTAATATTATTCAAAAAACTCAATCCCATCAGACAGTCTTCAATGCCATTAAACAGAGTTTCGATGAATTGAATATGTGGTCGATGCCATTGAGAAATGTACCCAATTAGTCCAGCAACCAAACTTGATTTTTATATAAGTTCCGATGCAATCGATCAAGTCTCGATACCATCGAAGGGTGTTCAATGTTATCAACAGTGAAGCTTCAAATTTCTAGATTTTTACACTTTGATCTGTCGACTTTCTTCCTTCTTCACTTGGTTTCCTTGAATCTTGGGGACTTGAGATCTTCAATGTGTTTTCCTAAGATCCATCCATTACTTTAGTGATCTTCAAGCGTCAATTTCATGCTTTTAACACTCTCTTCATTCCAAGCTCTCAGATTCTTCTCGCAAGACAAACATGCATAAAATATACCTATTAAGCATTATATGTTCATAAAACCAAGATATAAACAGGGAAAAATATGCAGTATTTGACACTTAACACACCCCCCAATTAGCATTTTGCTAGTCCCGAGCAAAACATGCATGAAGAAATCCTTAATCCTCAATGTTCAAGCCTCTTTAAGAAAACAATCTTTTGTGCAATCAAGTATGAATGAGTAGAATCAAGATGAGAAAGTGGAACTTTGAAAACCTAGAGCCGAATCACATAAGTAATCATTCAAATAGGTTCTTTATCAATCACTTAAGAGCATAAGTTCATATATCAAGTGAAAAAGGCAAGCTAAACGGTCCTGGGGGGGGGGGGGGTGAATAGGACTATGTCAAATAAAAATTTAAAAGTTGAAATAATAAATAAATCAGAAAACTCAATCGCACTAGTATTGAAAAATTGATTCAAACTTAGTCCGTAAGACAACTTACACCCAAAAGAAAGTTTAGGTAGGACAACCTTATTTCACGAACAATTGTAAGGATCAAGATATCAAATCAAGCAAGAAACAATAAAGCTATCTATTACAATCATTCACCACTTTTGTATAAATAAAATTATAAGCATTCTCCACAAATGTAAAAAGTAAACATTCACCATAACACCAAGAGTTATAGTGGTTCGGTGTGTACAACAACTGTTTTCAAACAGTCACAACTACTCCACTCTCAATAATCATTATCCACGTGATATTGGTTTCACTAAAAACAAGGTTTTCATAGGGTTACCTTAAAACCTGATATAGTTGTGATTTTCTAGGGCTATCACAAACTAAAAACTCCTCACTGAGATTTTCTGCCTATCTCAACAAATGAGATTTTTTGGCTATCTCAATAAAATCAAAATACAAAAGATAGAATATACTTATCTTCACCTTGAAGACATATTTCTTGATGTAGCCTGTAGAACCGCTTCTCTTGAAGAAGATTGTTCAATGTCCAGTCATATAAACAAGGGTTCTACGTTCTAGATTCATTTTAAATCGATTCAAACCAAAGGCTACTTGTTTGAATTCCTCAAGATCTCAAAGAAGAGTATCTACTCTCTTTATAGAATAAGATTTATAAAACAAGAGATATAGAAATTGAAACAAAAAGCTATTAAAGATATATTAAAAATTCCATGCAATAGCTTGACAATAATGAGGACTCCTCTCTCTCTTGATGAAGGCTTTTATCAGCTTGAATTGGTAATTTCGGATTGAGAAAAGACCTCTATTTATAGGCTAAAAAGTTGTTGCTTCGACTCATCTAAGTTATTCTTTGACTCGTATAAAGACTAACAAATGTTTAAATTTTGAGTGCGATCAGATAAAACAGAACTTCAACTGATCAAAGGCCCTGCTCAACTAGTCGAGGGCCCTGTTTGACTGGTCGAGCATGGGCTTCGACTGGTCGAGGGTGCCAGTTTTTAGTTGCTGGACCTCGAGTAGAGCAACCCTCGACTGGTCGAAAGCCTCTTTTTGACTGATTGAACAGCTTGCTCGACTGGTCGAGGAAGTAACAGAAAAATCCATTTTTCTGAATTCAAACTTGGACCAGTCGAAGATTTCTTAAACTGGTCAAGCCACAGCTTACACTAGTCGAACTTAAGCCTAGACTAGTCAAACTATAGCCTAACATAAGTATAAAAACTCATATAAGTTTATGTATTGAAAGAACCTAAACCTTAGGTCTTTTTAGGGTCTGTTGTACCTAAAATGACTGAACATTGAAGTAGCTTGAATTTCTCGAAACTTGTTCTTCTACTTAAATCTTCAATAGAGCTAGAAGTTGAAGATGAAGCTTGATCTTCTACTAGAAGTGTAGTAGAACTTAAATTTAGTAAAGCTTGAACTTTTCATCTTGATCTACTTCATGACATGAACTTCAGTAGAGTCTTGTACTTAGTAGATTTTGAACTATCTTGACTTGAAGTAAGGTCTTGAACTTTCAAGATTATTAGACGGACTACTTCATAAGATGTTTTGTCTAAACAAAATTTAACAAACAAAGGTGTGCTTTATACAATATAGCACTTACAATCTCCCCATTTTGTCAAATTCGTGTCAAAACACTTAATATAACAACAACTAGAATAGCATCTTGAATGCCATGTTGTAGAAGATGCAACTTTAATGAATGTGCAAAGAATTTGCTACTCCCCCTCAATGTGAGCTTCTCCCTGTATTATGACATACTATTCCAATGCAAAACTCCAACAACCAAATATCAACATTTTCCATTCCAACCATATATTATCATTCATATAATGCGCATTTTCATTCATCCATTCTACTTTCTACTTTTAAAATTAGCAATTCTCTCCCCCTTTTTGTCACAAAAATGACAAAGGGAAGATCATTCATGTGATTGTAATGAACAAACCATAGCAGAATCAGTATAATAATAAGAACAAAATGCATAGAAACATGTTAATTAAGAGGAGTCATCACAATGTCATCAAGAAGCAATAAGAGAGTAAAGTTTGAGAGTTATCACCAAGCACACACAACGTTAAAGTTTATGTAAACTAATCGGATCCAGAGGAAGATAGAGGAGGTATGGAAGGATCAATCTGGTGAAGTCCTGTGTGTAATGCGATGAAAATATTTTTGCATATATTTCATAGATGCTTTGTGACTTTCAGCCAAAGTATCTTGGGATACCTCAACAACTTTCTCTTCCAATAACTTGAGCCGATCATCAACCTGAGAAGGTTGATAGTCAGGATCAGCTTCATTTGCGATTCATCCAGCTCTGCAAAGATGTCATCCATGGATGTGTCCTCAGGTAAAGGTGTGTCTTCTTCCTTTTCTTCATCCTCATCTCTTTAGCTGAGAATAAATGCTAGGTTCATCTTATGGATATTTGTATTTTCAAATGGGAGGGCTAACTCTGGTGTCTCAGTCGATGAAATGACAACATTGCAATAAATAACAAGGCTTGTCATGAGATAAACAAAAAGGATTGACCCATGGCCAGGATGGATACGAAATTGGATAATTAAATAATACATTAATGAGAGAAGACAGATAAGAATACTAGACATAATAATATGAAGGACACGGGTTATGAAGGGATTAAGTTCAGACTTGTTCACAAACTGTGGATAGACATTAGATGTGAAAATGCAATGAATGACTCTATATTTAGGAAGCATCTTGTTGGCATGGAGGGCATTTCCAAAACTCCATTCAACATGAGTAATGACCCGTCGCTCAGATTTAGTCATTTTTTCAGTAAGGATGGCAATAGGTATGCCTTCATCATTAACACTAACATCAAGTAAACCTGAGATTAGGTGCCGATCAATAGGAATTGTCCCTTCTCTAAAATTAATAGAGGATGTCAGATTATCAAGGGACAATTCACCTATTAAAGCATACATATCTTGCGCTATTGACCGGTATGCTGTTCCGCCCCAACCAAGAATATTTTCCCAACTAATGGTAATAAGGATAAGCAAGAGACGGAATGGAGCAATGTGGTCTATGTTCACAATCCTTTCAATGATAATTTCCCTAGAGCGGAAATCCCTAACATGCTCTGAATCTTCTTTGGGAGATCTTAAGGTTCTCACCCTAATAGGAGTCGACTTGGAGAAGGAGCCGCTAGGGCCCTTGCGAGTAGCCTTCCTCTTAGTGCAATGCTTTATTTAGATATTGTAAAAGAGAGTATTAAAGAGAATAGATGGGTTTGCCTTAGATCAGATTTTTTCACAAAACCCACTGTATAAAAGATGTAAATCACAAAATAAACCACAAATGCAAAATTAACTAGCAAATAGGAACCCAAATCTAGAAGGAAATTTGAAATAAACCACTTACAATGAAGAAATGGAGATGGGTTCGAAAAGTGAAGCTACGGCTAGTTGAGAAAGAAAGCAAACATGAAGAAAAAAGTGTGTTTTTCCCTCTTTTAAAGAGCATACCCCACACCTCGACCGGTCGAGTATGGTCATCGACCCATCGAAGGTCGACTGGTCGAGGATGTGGTTGACCCATCGAGCAGCCAAAAAAATAATTGAAATTTAAATGTTTTACATTTTAAAAATCATAAACATATAATTAAAAAAAATGCATAAACAACATGATTTAATTAATTAAAAGTACACAAACCAATCATGTTTTAATTTGGAATATCTATTCCTGTTAAGCGATTTGGTCATAATGTCAGCAAGCTGCTTTTCGATCTGAATATATTCTAATGAAATGTTCTTGTCCTCAACTAATTCTCGAATATAATGATATCGAATGTCTATATGTTTCGTATGAGAATGTTGAATAAGATTCTTTGAAATATTAATTGCGCTTGAGTTATCACAATATAATATCATTGTATCTTGTGCAATCCCATAATCAGCTAACATCCTTTCATCTAGATCAGCTGGATGCTAGCATTGCTAGCTGCAATATATTCAGCTTTAGTTATTGAGAGATATACAAAATTCTGCTTCTTGTTGAGCCAGAAAACTAAACAATTCCCTACGTAGAAATATCCACCACTGGTAGATTTTCTATTATCGACGTTTTCTGCCCAATCTGCGTCGGTATATCCGACAAGTTGTACAGTTGTATCATGCGAATACCATTTACTGAAATTGGCTGTACTTGCAACATATCTGATTATCCATTTAACAAAGATTATATGTGATTTCTTAGGATTAGATTAATATCTAGCACATATTCCAACGCTAAAAGCAATATCAGGTCTACTAGCAGTTAAGTATAGAAGACTACCAATCATACTTCGATATAAACGAGAGTCTATACTTTTACCTGATTCATCCTTAAAAAGTTTGAGAGTTGTACTCATAGGAGTATCAAACTTTTTTCTATTCTCAAACTCAAATTTCTTTACCAGATTCAAAAAATATTTGGTTTAAGATATGAAAATACCATCTTCATATTATTTTACTTGTAATCCAAGAAAGTAATTCAATTCTCCAACCATACTCATTTCAAACTTGGATTTCATCAGATTTGCAAACTTAATGGATAAGTTAGTGCATGTAGATCCATAAATAATATCATCAACTAGATCTGTACAATCAATATATGTTCATTATATTTTTTGACAAATAACGTTTTATCAACTCTACCCATGATAAAATTGTGACTAAGTAAGAATTTAGTCAACTTTTTGTACCATGTCTTGGGAGCTTGTTTTAGACTATAAAGTGCCTTTTAAGACAGTATATGTCATGCCCCAAACTCAGAAATTGGGCTCACAAAATTCCTGATTACTGAATCCGGCGCCAACAGCCTCTGTAGTATCCCATTCTCGGCTCCTGACACCCATATACCATATTCCAATCCTGAGATCCTACAAGGAGGATTTTTCAGTGTGATTTTTTTGAACGATTAATCTGTTTAGGCAGTTACACATTTTGTACATGGTATCAACGCATATCGAAGTGACGAACCTGTTCGACATGTCACACATGATATGGTACACCAGCTCAACAGTAATGAAGGAAACAATAGCAAACTCCAACAGCTCTTAAATGCATCCTAAACAGTGTAAGTCATACGTATGAGTAAACCACAGCTCATGAGTCTACTGCGTGCCGGGAGTAAAACACGTATTATCAGGGCGCTCCCGTTAAGACATCTAAAACAACCATAGATATGTTATCAACCAATCATGTTATCATAGGGGAGAAGGTTATCAATCAAGCATATCGTATAACTATACAGGTTATCATGAACATGACATCAATAATAGGCATGTCACTGAACAAGCGACCATGAATCATTAAAATAGCCAATCATCATGAACAAGATAAGCAAATTTTATTTTCTACTATATGACATACGATGGAAAGGCAACGGCAAGGCTGACGTGTAATCGTTCGAGTACAAGGACATAATAAACTAAATGTCATATGCTGAGGATGCAATACAATATGCAAATCCTGACGAATTCACGAATATGTGGGATAAAGTCCTACCTTCACTGTGTGTATAGTAGTCTATCAACCACTGATAGCTCGCCCAGGCCCTCTAGGCCCCACCCACATCAGTGTCCGCCTACGTGTGCCCGCCCACATGTGACCACAATGACGGGGCGTCACAATATGTCATATGCAGAAGATGTAATGCAATATGCAATGCAAAAGAAATGACAAGGCCGAAGTGTGTAGTCGGGATGATAGTACATGGTATCGCAAGCTGTGGGGTTTATCACAAGGGACTTCTGTTCAAATCAGTCCCATACCTAAATTTGGATAGCTAGACTCAATGTGGTAAACTCCTGATCTCAGGTTGGTCGTGTGCCCCAACCAAAATCCTGGCAATTGCGAAGGTACACAATGATTTGGTTGCGCACCACCTGCCCGAGTGGATAGTGAATGAATGAATGAATAAGTCAAATGCTAAGTACGCAACTCCTACTCAGTAAGTCCACATATCAGTACCGTACATCTTTGGGATCATCACCAAGGTTTAGTACAATGTTGTCAGCCATACCAAGGTTATGCGATGCAAGGCCTACGTGGCCAATGTCATATGCAAGGTGCAATCACAAGTCATGTTTGTCCTCATCTGAATCCACATATCAATACAGTTCCTCTCTGGACAATCACCGAGATCTAGTACGCTCCAAATGGCACTACCCCTCCCCTATGCATGCAATCCAAGTGAGCGTAAGAGACCTCACTATCCGCATGGCCAATAGTCTATCAATACCTATCTGGCACATCGATAGCAGACCGATTTACTAGCTGGTCAGACTCAGCCTAGCATTGCCCCCTACCCTTGGGCGGGTAAAGCCACACCCCCTTCCAACCGACCACGGCACAGTGGGAGACGCAACCTGTTTGTCAGGGATGACCCGAACAATCATAAGCAATATTGCGGTATTGTAGAAAAATTTCCCATGCTAGTGATGAAGTGCATTAAGTGTTCCTCTGGTGATCCTTCCCCATTAAATTTCTGGAAATCTGGATGTTTGAAGTTGGCTGGAAACAGGATATCTTCTACCTCTCTTGGATATGGCGTTCGGTATCTGAAACGGCCAGTATTTTCACGTTCTCTCTACTCTGACAGCTTCTTTGATGACTTATCTTTACCTCGTCTTGTGTCATGGTTCTTGCTGCTGGGACAGACCCCAATGATCCTGCCCCCTGTGGTTAAAAGCCTTTGGGTTGGTTTTCTTGTCCATTCATTGTGCCCATCATCGGGGTGCCACTATCTAGGCTACATTGTGTGCGAGGGTTGTTAATGCTTCTCTGAGGTTTCTACACTCTTCCATTAGTGCCATTGGTGCTTCTGCCATTTCATTCACACAATCTTCTGTAGTTAACATATTTTCTTGGCTTGTTCCAGCCATATGTACTGCGGCTTCTCCACTTTTCGATGAAGTTGTAGTTGGAGTGGGGTGGGAATATGTCGACGTGATAGGACTTACGAAGAGAGGAGAGGATGGAGTTTCATTTGACTTCTCTACGCTTCTAGTGCTATTGATCGATTGGGGCAATACAGGCATTGGTGAACTTGCTAAAATGTCTTACCTTTTTGCTCTTTGGTCCATCTGACCCTTAGGGCGACCAAAGTCGGGAAGATGCTCGACATTAATTGTGGAACTATCTGCCTGGGATATATCACATGAGGGGCGAGTTCAGGATTCCCCCTAGCTGCAATACGCGTTATCGGCCCTTTAACTCTTGGCAAAGGCGGATTCATTCTGGTATTCTGTGCTGTCGTCCTACAGACATCACAATAGTCCAGCCCTTATCTCTTCCAGTGATTCAGGCGAAGCAGATACAACCCCAGCTGTTGCTCGAGTCAGGTTGTTTTTGCTTCGAGTTATGTATTCTGGGGGTTGGTTCGGTGCATATTCTATTGTAAATCTGGTTGGAGTGAAACAGAAGCTCACTTTCCTTGCAGAAATTGTCATTGGTTGTAATTTGTAGTTGGATTCAAAAACCTTCTATCATAAAATACAACTATAGTTAGTGTTTGAAGAATCAAATAATCCATCTTAGAGATGAAGGAAAGGATGTTTCCATTAAGAGTCGCCATTTTGGCGTTATAAAGACGCCAAACTATGATGAAAATTCTATAACTATCTCAATGTTCATATTAAATAAGATAAAAGTTCCCCGGCGGAGTCGCCATTTTGTTTCGAACAAGAAACAAATGCATTCGATTTGGGAGATTATCTTATTCAAACGTAATAGAGAGAGAGTATTTAAGGACAATTATCATATTTTATTAGTACCGAGTTCATTTACATCCTCAACCATCCCTTGATTCTAAGATAGATAATTTGAAATACATTAATTGAAATTATTTAAATTCAAATGTTGAATCTAGAATTCAGAAGCATTTTCATAGTCGCTTCAGTCATCTCTTTAGGAGGAATATTGTGTTCATTAACTTCTCCCCTTTCCTTTATGTGAAGGAGAGCTTGCAGCAGTGAAGATAGAATAGGACAATTTCAGCAGCATCTCGACTCCTTTTATGATTGGCCACATAGTGACCTGGTTGCGTGACCCGCGCAACCAGTCCGTTAGTTGCGCGGTCCGCGCAACCGATCCCCTTCTTTGCTCCTCACCTTCGATCTTCTCTTAGAGCTTTGTTCCCCTTCTAGAATTCTTCTTCTGTCTCAAATGAGAGGGGGAGTGGGGTATTTATAGGCCTCCACACGTGTCAACCCTTGATCTTTGTGCCATGGGCCCCACTTTGCATCAGATTTGGCCTTTCGTCAAAATTGTTATCTACCCTTGATTGCGCAACCCACGCAAAGTGACATTAGTTGTGCGATCCGCGCAACGATGTAAAGAGTTACGCGATCTGCGCAATGATGAAGTCCTTCGCACAGTCCAAATAACTCATTAGGCTAACTACGCGACTCATGCAATGGCCACCAGTTGCGCGACCTGCACCACTGTCAAATAAAACACTTTGATCTTCTTCTTTCTCATTTCTTTACTCCATGTCTAATTCTTGATCTTCAATCTTTCTTCATAATTTTTATGCTCCAACAAATGCCCCCTTGATCCGTTTTTAGTTCCCTTGAATCAAAGAATCAGGATTAATCTTCTCAAATTTCTGCATTCCCTGAGGTTGTTGCGTGACCCGCGCAACGGCACCCGAGTTTGTACTCAACCCCATCTTCTATAAATAGTCGGTTAGTTTTTTGCTTCTTCACTTTTTTCTATCTGCAGCGAAGCCCCACCTCTTTGTTTTCACTTCTCGCAACCAGCACTTGTTGCGTGACCCGTGCAATGATTTTTCATCCACGCAAGGCTTCGAATCGCTACGCTGCCCGTGCAACATAGAACTTGTTGCGCGACTCACGTAACCGCTACTTAGGCGAATTTCCCAGATTTAGCCTATGACCCGTTCTCAAGCTTCCTCTTCTAGAAGAAAGAACCGTTCATCCTCTTCTAGACTGAAACAACCTCTTCTTTATTATTGGAAACATGTGGAGATAAATGAAGAAACTTTGGATCTCCATAACCCTTTCACCAATAATCAAACCATTATCCCTATCAATTTACCACGTCACTGGTTAATTTTACACAGCAAACCCTTTGACCGACAAAATATCTATGTCTCAGTGAACGACTGGGTCATGAGAGAACCAAGAATTCTGACAGGATATTTGGGAGAAAATGGACTCTATCAAAGAGCAGGTAGAATTCACAAGATGAGATTTTTACATCCGCACTATGATCCTCAGCAACCTTCCCCTTCCCACTACTTCGAAACAGCTCAGCAACTCTTCTTTCCTGAGAAATTGCCCTGGAGTATATGGAGATTCACAGTCACAGGCCTGCTATTTATCCGTGATTTTTACGGTGCCTGTGCTCGCGCTGTCATTCAGAGACATACCACCATACTGGAGTAGATTACGTTTTTTAACGCAATTATAGCCACATCAGAACACTTTCGCGCGAATGCTACTATCCTTAGATGCTTTCTTGATCATTGGTCTCCAACCACCAATTCATTTCATCTTCCCCTAGGTGAAATGAGCATCACTTTATGGGATCTATTTTGTATAGCAGGTCTTCCCATCATGGGTGATATCTTTGACGCATATATACCCTCCAATGAAGAGCTTGCTCTTGTGTCTGTGGGAGGAGGTATATCCAAAATTTCTAGAACTACCCTAGAACTTTTCAGTGCACTAGCCGCCTTTCCTCATCCTGATCGCGTCACTTCTCTTGAGTGGTTGTCTCACTTTTCTAAAAAATACTCCTTTCCTTTTAACTTCTATTTTCATAATCCCATTCTTTTTATAATTTTTTGTTGAAGTATTGCATCAACATCTTGACAGCTTTGTAGGCTACAACCATTCAGAACTCAAGGACATCCGTAAGAAAATAGAACATTCTGCGGAATACAGTCGTTCTTGTGAATTAGCCACCTTTCTTGCTTACTGGTTAAGCTTAGTGATATTCCCTGATTCCGATCAAGCAAACACTATTAGGCCCTCATTCTTCGTGGTCACAGGAGCAATGGCGGAAGGCCAAAAATATTCGCTAGCTCCTCCAGTTCTATGCTCTCTCTATTGCGCCTTCGAAGATGTTATTTCTGGTTCAAAAGATCCTGTCCCTGAAGCTTTTCCTATCTGCGCTCCTTGGCATTTCTTCGTAGGTTAGCTAGGAGTATACTTTCCTCAGACATTTGCTGACTCTGGAAGGACATACTCGAACCCCGATCAACTTTCTCTTCAGCATTTTCAATTGAGAGATGCATAGCTTTCGACACTCCTTTGACGAATACTCATGAATTTCCTGCAAAGAATGACGATTCCTTACAGTTCTATCCTCCTCCGCCTTTGCAGATATTACGAGATAATTCTCCTTCATCAGAAAGATAAGAAATGTCAGGACATCGTCATCCACCTAAGAAGGACAAACATATTATCATTGAAGACTTGTCCTCTTCGGAAGAATAGATATATTTTGAAACATTTAAATTCAGAGTAAAAGATACTAAACATTGGATATTTTGATCTGACTTAATATAATTATGATTTTATTTACTTTAGAAGAAACGTATTTTGCATATGGAACGATGTGATTCATGTCATTATATCAAACAATTGACATATTTTGGCATATTTCAGATGAATATATAACCGTAATTCTTACATCATCTCAGTATTACGTGTTCCTACATATGCGTTTATTTATATGTAACTTCTTTCGATCCCCAATTTATATTATTACAAATATTGGGGTATCCTATTCTGAGATAGTTTGCTTCTTTATAAATTTCCAAATCATGATTCATTTCAAACATATTCATTTGTGCAATTATCTTGACTTGATATTGAATGAAGAATTAAAATAAAAGCATTAACCTACTATGATTGTTAGTATAGGATTTCCTATATGATTCTCGTTTTAATAGACGGTGCTAAATTTCAGTTTAGTTAGATGATCACACACAGTTTAAGCTCTTGAGTAGTGGAGCCCACGCAGTTTTTTAGACTTTTAAGTAGTGGAGTTGGGTCTCACGTGATGGTCTCCGTAACTCTTAGGAGTTCACTGGACTTCTTACAGCCTGGTGAGTTCACAAACCGCGATCCATCAGAGGGGCCCAGTGAAGCTACCAAGGCCGTGAACTCGGTTGGACTTACGCGCAGGATTGGTCACAGTAACTCTCTAGAGTTCACGGGGCTCACAAGGTGACCTTCGGGGTACCAAATATAGGGCCGCCAGTCCATCAATGAGTAGGTTTAAGCCCTTCCTCATGAGTTAATACTAAAATTAAGCCAAAGATCTGTGGGTTCTTACGCATGGTTGGCCTATTTATGAACATGGCTAAAGAGCTCACACTGCAGCCCGCGTTTTCTTCGTCTGCAAGGTCGGACCCATTCACGGGAGGGCATTTTCCTCTGTTCCCCGTGACGTTGTCGGAAAGCTATAAAGACGGCATTGGTCTCATGCATGACCGGCTGTTGAGGACTTTTTGGCCTTTTAGGCTTTTAGTCATTGGCTCTATCAACTGCCCGCATGGGTATGTGTACGATGGCATTCACGGGCTTTTTAGGGTCACTGGCTTCTCGCCGCTGCCCGAATGGTGAAAATGATAGGCCTTATGCGTAGCTGGCCATTTTTAGGGCTTAGTTAGGTTGCCTTAAAAGATAATAGTAGGTTATCATCGTTGTCGCGAGGATGATAGACATCTCTGATTAAGATTGATACGTCACCACTTCTGCTAATATCTTCAATGGTATTCATATGTGTTGTTCTTAATACATTAGCTTTGTGACGATACCAATTTCAACAGAATTTTGCAGAGCTTGCTTGATGATGTCGATGGTCACTTTCTTTTTGTAACTCTTGTTGCTATATGGTCTTGATGTGCTTGCAAATTTCTTTTTTTATTCATTCATTTGACAATACATAGTCGTGGCTTTGTTTATCATTTTATTAAATGCCTTTGCTAATCCATTGGTCGGTGAATAGTAATGTGTTGAAAACGAATGATGAATGCTGAATTTCTGACATAGCTTTGCCATCCCTCTATTTTTTAAGGGAGTGCCATTATCTGTAACAATTTTCTTCAGAATACCGTGGCAGTATATTATTGTGTGTCAGATGAAATTAACCACATCTTTTTCTTTAACATTGCGTAATGCTACTGCTTCTGTCCACATGGAGAAATAATCCATCGCTGTCAAGATATACTGTTTTCCTTTGGATGAAGGTGGATTTATAGGACGATGACGTCAAGTCCCCAGGCTGAGAAGGGCCAAGAAGCGACTGACTGATGCAGGTCTTTTGGAGGAATGTGTATAACATCTCCGTGAATCTGACATTCATGACACTGCTTCGCATAATCTATCGCATCTTTGAACATGGTAGGCCAATAATACCCCATTCGATGTATTCGATGGAATAAATTTCGGCCAGCTTGATGTGTCCTACATTCTCCAGAATGTGCCTTTCGTAATATCTGGCCTACTTCTTGTTTGTTTAAGCAACATAGCCGCATTCGGTTGTATGATTTTCTGTACAGCACTTCGCTGCATATGATGAATCTGCTGGACCTTTGCTTGATTTGCTGTCTCTACCCAGGATCTTCTGGCAAGATATTATATTTGAGATAATCTAAGAAAGGCTGACACCAATCATCTGTCGTTACCTCTAAACACGATATGGGAAGTGTCTCCATAATTTCATCGATGACCTCTGAAGATGGTAAAAATCTTCTTTCTTTTATAGTTACTTGGAGAGGGCTTCGATTTGAGCAGGATAGAGCTGCTGCCAAACTAGCCAAAGAATCTGCTCTTGCATTTTTAGATCGCGGTATATGTTTGATTTCGACATGATAGAACTGCTCTAGCAATTGCTGTGCTTTTCGGTAGTATGGTAAAAGCTCTTGCTTTCTTATCTCGAATTCAATTATTAATTAGTTTATGATCAATTTATAATCTCTGAAGATATGCAACATTCTTATCTTCATTTCTTGAGCAATTTCCATTACGATGATGAAGGCTCTATACTTGGCCTCATTGTTTGTGCATGAAGGAGTAAGGTAACAAATCACCTTGAGGAGTAATGAATATCACTCCTGCCCCCGCTCCCGATGCTCGAGAAGCACCATCAAAATACATCTGCCACGGGCTTTGTGACTCAGCCATCATAACTTGTTCATCTGGAAAATCATCACTGATGGTTTCACATTTCGCTACAGGGTGTGCTGCAAGGAAGTCCGCCACTGCTTGTCCTTTTACTGCTTTTGCCAGCTCATATGTAATAGTATATTCTGAAAGTAACAGCATCCATCCTGTCATCAAAAACTTTATCAGATCTGCTCTTGAAATCAAAGTTATCTTATGGGAGAAACAATAATGTCTCAATTTCTATACTGCGAATATCAACGCCAGACACTCTTTCTCGATTAGAGAGTAATTGCATTCTGCACCCATCAACATCCTGCTTAAATAATAAAGAGTGGTCTCTTTCCCAGATTCATTCACCTGTGCCAACAAAGCTCCTAAAGAATTCTCAGCCGCCGATATATACAAGATAAGCGGCTTCCCTTTATTGAGTTGTCGATCTGGTACATTTTTCAAAGAATTCCTTTGTCGAATCAAACGTGTTCTGACAGCTTGATCCCATACAAACTCTATACCTTTCTTCATCAAATGGGAAAATGGCTGACATCTCCCTGCCAGATTTGAAATGAAACGGTGAATGTACGCCTGCTTTCCTTGCAAACTTTTCAATTCTTTTAATGTCTTTGGTGGTGGCATATTTTGAATGGCTCTGACTTTCCCTGGATCTATCTCAATGCCCCTATGTCGGACGACAAAATCGAGAAATTTACTTGAGGACACCCCAAATGCACATTTAGCTGGATTCATCTTCAGTTGTTTCTTTCTGAGTTAACGGAAAATCGATGCCAAATGTTTACGATGCTCCTTATGATCTCCTGACCTGACCACCAAGTCATCGACAAAACACTCAACATGCTTGTGCACCATGTCTAGGAAGATATTCTGCATTGCTCTCTAATATGTCGCCCCGACATTCTTGAGGCTGAATGACATAACTTTATAACAATAAATTCCCAGCGATATTCTAAATGATGTTGCTTTTTCATCTTCAGGTGTCATTCTAATCTGATTATACCCTTCATAGTCGTCCATGAAGGACATGATAACATACTGAGTTGTGCTGTCAATCAGTAATTCAGTTATTGGGAGAGGAAAATCATCTTTTGGACAGGTTTCATTCAGATCTCTAAAGTCAACGCACACCCTGACTTGTCCGTTTTTCTTCTTCACGGGGACCATATTTGATATCCACTTGGGATATTTGACCTCCCTGATGAACTCGACTTTTATCAACTTATTAACTTCTTCTTCCATCAGGGGAACCAAGTCCGAATGAAATCGCCTTTGCATTTGTTTAATCGGCCTTTTCTCTTTAGAAATATTTAATCGGTGCATTGCTATGGAAGGCTCCAAACCCGGCATCTCTGCATATGTCCAAGTGAAAACGTCTTTATTTTCTTTGAGAAGTTGAATATATTCTTCAGATTCCTGTTCAGTAAGACCAGCGCTGACGAATGTGTTTCTTGGCTCTTCCTCCGTACTTAGGTTTGTCTCTCGCAAACTATCTATTGTCGGCTGCCCCCCCGTCTTCCATCTGCTTTGAAGTCATTTCAGGATGCTCGACTGTTTTGGGGTCCTTTTCCGATAACTGCTCTGTTGTAACCATGTTTATTGATGACTCTGCCCCCAGTCCTTGAAATTTTCTTCGCTTTTCCTAACCGACCTCAATAGGAATTTGAATTCCTCTCCCATGATTCAAGCTGGTGGGTTCTTCGTAATCAAAGCCCATGTTTCTCATGATTTTTTTGCTTGCTATACTATATTTTTTGAGATATTACGGTGTCAACCTACCACGGTACACATTATTCTCGGCCTCTTCTCTTGCCTTTGCTTTCACTGAGGTGTAAAATTCAATCAGTTTTAGGTATTTTGCACGAGCCCTGACCTGAAATCTTCCTGGAGTTGCCGAAAATGGCTTATTTCTTTCAATATACGACAACGACACTGTATAATTGGACTGTAAAATTTTTAACTGTTCAGGTGATAATCGGGTTAGTGGCGGTTACCCTGGTTATCTCGGATGTTTTGGCACAAAATAGAATTTCTTATTTACTTCTGCGGTTCCGGATGATTCGACTTTTTCTGTTTCTTCTTTCATCACATTTACTTGAATGTCCTTTAAGACTTTGCTTTCATCATTCTTTCTTTCTTCTTTAGCGAACCCTTTATAATAACTAGCGTCTGCAAAAAAGGACTTGACCTCTGTATAGGGCTTCGCATCGGCCATTACTTTTTACTGTATCCCACCTTTGCAGTATTTGAAGCACTGATGCAGGGTAGAGGATATAATGTTGTACTGATGTATCCATGGCCTTCTTAGGAGAAGATTGTATGTCGTCACTGCATTTATAACGTGGCACATGACATCAGTATTCGGCTCTCCTATCTCCTGCATCACTATAATTTTACCAAGTGCACATTGCCCATCTTGATTGAAGCCTTGTATCATCATTCCACTAGGGCGTAGATCAGAACGATGATAACCTAGTTTACTCAATATCGAGAGTGGTAAGAGGTTTACCGCAGACCTGTTATCTATCATAATCCGCTTAACCTTCTTCCCACAGATATGGCCTTCTATCATTAGCGGCCTGTTATGCTCTGCCTCGTAATCGAATCATCATCGGAGAAGGAAATAATTGGTAGGTAGTTTTCTTGCTCATCGCGCTCTTCGCGTTCCATCTCTGCCAGCAAGGTTTCTCTAACATCATGATTGGACAATGCTTGGATCAAGCGTTGCTGAAATTCCTCTGACAACTTAAGGGCATCATAGACGCTTAATCGAGCCAGTATGCCCTTCAAATGAATTACTACATCATGAGTCACTTTCGCCGTCTCACTCTTTTCTTTCTCATCATCATCGCTCTGCCTTTCAATGACTTATTTTCTTATAATCCCTACTTTCTGCTTCACAGGGCTTGTTATCTTCTTTCCTGATCGCAACGTAATCACTGCTACCTTTTTTAACGTCTTACAGTCCTCTTTCTCTTTCATTTTTCGGCCTTTTTCTCGGATCGTGAGCATATCACCGTCGCCATTGTATCCCTTTCCTTTTCTTTTTCAATTACTATTTCACCTCTGTCTATCATTCGTTGTATTATACATTTTAATGTATAACAATTCTCCATCGGATGTCCCACCTGGCAATGATAGCGGCAAAAATCTCTCTCTGGTTCTTGTCACATCTTTAGGGCATTTGGGTTCTGGTAATTCTATTATACCGGCTTTTAGCAATTGGTTCATCGTAGGAACAACATCTTCCCTATCGAACGCGAACCCCTCATGAGAATTGAGCATCCTAGGCCTTTTTCCACTGTATCTGTTTCTTGGTTGATTTAATTCTTCTTTCTGTTTCGGCCTCTTATCCCTTGAGTCTCTTGTATCCTTACTTTTCTTTTCATGATCGACAGTATTTACGGCCATCCTGTTGGGTGCCCTCTTCGCTGTCTCATAATACAATGCCAGCATCTTTCGAGTCATCAATTCTAAAGCATGAGCCTTAGTGACCAGGTCGCGAAAAGTTCTGATATCGGCACTGATGAATCCAAACGTGATTCTCGTTTTCATGGAATTCAGACACATCTTGACTTGTTCATTTTCTTTCGGCTGCTGCCTACACGAAGCTCCCAGTGTCTTCCATCTGTCTATAAATTTTTTTAGCGATTCTCCTTCTCTCTGCCGCACAGAAGCCAATTCCATAATACTAACATCACGCTCTAAATAGAAGAAGTTTGACATGAAGGCATCTTTCATTTGTTCCCAAGTACGTATGACCCCGGGGCCAAGATGGAATACCATCGGAATGCTTTGTTTGTCAGGGATGACCTGAACAATCGCAAGCAATATTGCAGTATTGTAGAAAAATTCCCCATGCTAGTGATGAAGTGCATTATGTGTTCCTCTGGTGATCCTTCCCCATTAAACTTTTGGAAATCTGGATGTTTAAAGTTGGTTAGAAACGAGATATCTTCTACCTCTCTTGGATACAATGTTCAGTATCTAAAACGGCCAGTATTTTCACACACACACACACACACACACACACACACTCTCTCTCTCTCTCTCTACTATGACAGCTTCTTCGATGACTTCTCTCACCTCGTCTTATGTCATGGTTCTTGCTGCTGGGACAGACCCTAGTGATCCTACCCCCTGTAGTTGAAAGCCTTCGGGTTGGTTTTCTTATCTATTCATTATGCCCATCATCGGGGGTGCCGCTATCTAGGCTACATTGTGTGCGAGGGTTGCTAATGCTTCTCTAAGGTTTCTACACTCTTCCATTAGTGCCCTTTGTGCTTCTACCATTTCATTCACACGATCTTCCGTAGTTGGAATATTTTCTTGGCTTGTTCTAGCCATATGTACTGCAGCTTCTCCACTTTTCAACGAAGCTGTAGTTGGAGTGGGGCAGGAATATGCCAATGTGATAGGACTTACTAAGAGAGGAGAGGACGGAGTTTCATTCGACTTCTCTATGCTCCCAGTACTATTGATCGATTGAGGTAATACAGGCATTGATGAACTTGCTAATAATATCTTACCTTTCTGCTCTTTCATCCATTTGACCCTTGGGGCGACCAAAGCCGGGAAGTCGTGCGACGTTAACTGTGGAACTATCCGCCTGAGATATATCGTAGGAGGGGCGAGTTTAGGATTCCTCCTAGCTGCATTACGCGTTATCGGCCCTCTAACTCTTGGCGAAGGCGAATTCATTCTGGTATTCCCTGCTCTCGTTCTATAAGACATCACAACAGTCTAGCCCTTATCTCCTTCCAGCGATTCAGGCGAAGCAGATACAACCCCAACTGTTGCTCGAGTCAGGTTGTTTTTGCTTTGAGTTATGTATTCTGGGGGTTGGTTCGGTGCATATTCTATCGTAAATTCGATCAGAGTGAAACAGAAGCTCACTTTCCTTGCAGAAATTGCCATTGGTTGTAATTTTTAGTTGGATTCAGAAACCTTCAATCATAAAATACAACTATAGTTAGTGTTTGAAGAATCAAATAATCCATCTTAGAGATGAAGGGGAGGATGTTTCCACTGAGAGTCGCCATTTTGCGTAAAAAAGACGTCAAACTATGATGAAAATTCTACAAATATCTCAATGTTAATATTAAATAAGATAAAAGTTCCCCAGCGAAGTCGCCATTTTATTTCGAACAAGAAACAAATGCATTCGATTTAGGAGATTATCTTATTCAAATGTAACAGAGAGAGTATTAAGGACAATCATCATATTTTATTAGTACCGAGTTCATTTACATCCTTAACCATCCCTTGATTCTAAGATAGATCATTTGAAATACATAAATTGAAATTATTCAAATTCAAATGTCGAATCTCGAATTCGGCAGCATTTTGACAGTTGCTTCAGTCATCTCCTTAGGAAGAATATTATGTTAATTAACTTCTCCTCTTTCCTTTATGTGAAGGAGAGCTTGCAACAGTGAAGATCGAACTGGACGATTTCAGCAGCATTTCGACTCCTTTTATGATTGGCCACATAGTGACCTAGTTGCGCGACCCACACAACTAGTCCGTTGGTTTCGCGACCCGCGCAACCGATCCCCTTCTTTGCTCCTCACCTTCAGTCTTCTCTCAGAGCTTGCTCCCCTTCCAGAATTCTTCTTCTGTCTCAAATGAGAGGGGGAGTGAGGTATTTATAGGCCTCCACATGTGTCAACCCTCGATCTTTGTGCCATGGGCCCTACTTTGTATCAGATCTAGCCTTTCGTCAAAATTGTTATCTGCCCTTGATTGCGCAACCTACGCAACAGTGACATTAGTTGCGCAATCCGCACAACGATGAAGTCCTTCGTGCAGTCCTAATAACTCATTAGGCTAACTGCGCAACTCGCGCAATGGCCACCAGTTGGGCGACCCGCGCAACTGTCAAATAAAACACTTTGATCTTCTTCTTTCTCATTTCTTCACTCCATGTCTAATTCCAGATCTTCAATATTTCTTCATGATTTTTATGCTCTAACATCACCCAGGGACATCTATGTCGCCTCATGTAGAACTAAAACATTTTCCCTGTCCAATCCTGCCATCCACGATACGCCTGTGGAGGTCTCAGCACTGATGTCGCTAGGGTGAACGGAAATCATATCACACAAATACAAGATGCATGAGTCATACAATCCAGTCATACATCAGTCCTGCGTGTACCGGGCGCTTATGTGGGGTAACTCCGCCTCTCAAGGAGTCCCGAAAACAACCAGCCCAATGACATATGTTATGGTCAATTACTCCTCATAACAAGCATGCAAATGATGAGTATGGGCATGAATCATGGTGTATGCCATGCATGATTATCAATCATAACAATGATCGGCCTCACAAAATCACAATGAGCCTCACACATCGCAATGGGCCTCTTCCAGTAATAATAGGCCTCATATAATCACAACGAGCCTCGCACAATGGGCCTCATACAATCACAATGGGCCTCATACAATCACAACTGGCCTCGCACAATGGGCCTCATACAATCACGATGGGCCTCATACCATCACAATGGGCCTCATACAATCACAATGGGCCTACATATCACAACGCTCCTATATATCACAATGGGTCTATTTATCACAACGATCCCATATATTACAATGGGCCTACATATCACAACGGGCCTACATATCATGGCCACAAGATGGGTCCCAAGGTTTAAGTAGTACTACAGGGTATGGTGGAAAACATTATTCTCAATGAGGGCCCAATAAGGGGAAAATAGAAATTGGCTTAACAAGGGGCTCTAGAGAGTTTACAACGTGGATATGTAACCATCATTGCTCCTAAAGTACGGCCTGCCTTAGATTTTAACTTACAATGGGGAATGGGCTTAGCAATGGGCCCTAGGGAGTTTACAAAGTGGACATTTAACCACCATTGTCTCCTAGAACGCAGCCCGCTATAGAGACTATCTCACAATGGGGCCCATGGCCCTTAAACTAGCTAGAAAAATGGATGGGCATCATAAACATTATCATATATATCATGGTGGGGTTAACATCATAATTGGGCTTTGCACAAGAGTCTCATATATCATAGTGGGCCTCATCACATGGACCTCACATACATCACAATGGGTTTCATCACATGAGCCTCACCACATCATAATGGGCCTCATCCCATATACCTCATATACATTACAATGGGCCTCATCACATAGGCCTTATATACATCACAATGGGCCTCATCCCATAGGCCTCATATACATTACAATGGGTCCCATCACAGGGGACTTATATACATCGTAATGGGCCTTACCACATAAGCCTTATACACATTACAATGGGCCTCATACAAGGGCCTTACACAAATCACATTGAGCCTCATCACATGAGCCTCATATACATCACAGTGGGCCTCACATACATCTCATCGGGCCTCATCACATGGAAGGTAAGGCCCATACAAGATAACCCATACTGATGGCCCACTTAATGGTTTGAGCCCAAAAACACCTGAGAGTTATTTTTCAGAGTTTAGATACTGCATTAAATGCTTTAGGAAGGTGGTGGACCCCACTGACGTAGCTCCACATAAATTTTACATCAAACAGATTTTTGTGCAATGTTGGTTCTGGGCTATTTTAGAATCAGATTCATGATTACGTGGGGCCTACATATGGTGAAAGAGAATAATCACCTGGTAGCTTTATGTATGGGCTTTATAAATTATAAGGCAGGCCTCATTAGTTGGGTGAATATACAATTTACGGTGATGGCCCAAACATGGGTACTTGGAGAAACTGCGCAGGAAATAGTGCAGAATTAGTTTTGGCCCAATTTTAAGCATATCCCATGATCACAAGAGACCATATTTCAGTGTGCCATCAGGTGCCCTTGGTTGTACTATATATGCATTTCAAAATTATAAGTCGGGACCAATTAGTTGTGCACACGTAATATTTGGTATAGGACCAAACATAGGCACTTTGATTTTCCGCACAACCATGCCTAACCACATTTTGGGATCCACTCCCTAATCATGTGGTGTTTGAATTGGCCCAATTAAAATATTATTTATCTATTCAATAGTGTAGGTTAGAGGTTCCAAGTGGTGGCCTACTCAAACCTCCAACGTGTGGTCCACTACAGAGGCCCAAAGTTGGTACAAAAAACAAATAATAAGACAGTTTTCAGAAATGGGGCCTGTCAAAACTTAAGGCCCAATTTTCAAACACTTATGGAATCATTCCTGATAAAAGTGGGACATCCTAGATCACTTATATAAGGATTAAACATCCCCCAATGTGGGACCCTTAATTACAGAGTGTGAGGCCCACTACAAGGTGTCAAAGAGGCCTACATGCAATACAGTCAAGTACTTGGAAAATGTCAGCAAACAGAAAGTGCAAAAGAAAGGAAATAAATAGAATGGTAAGTGGGGCCCACATACTAGCAAAGCATAGATAAGAGACACACATTAGTACACATGGCTATCCAGATTAAATTAACTAATAAATTACATAAATCAAAAGTGGTCTCACTACCAAGTGGGTCCCTAATAAGAGGATGAATATTGTGGTCAACATACATACAACATACAAGTAGCACATGAAATGTCTTGATCAAATATCTATGATTAGATTCTATGTTGGAAAATCTGAGCTAATGGATGGTTTGGGAATACATCATTCAAGCATTTTATAAGTTTCCAACCATACAGAGCCTTGGATCCATCTGGACCACACATAGAAATTGAAGATTTGTCCTTACAGAAGTATCTATCGGTCCAGAATTTTCTAAATTTTATCATGAAAAAATTTGACTATAGAGACCATACATATGATTATTAACTATCTCAAGTATTTTAAAAGAAAATATCAAATACATCTGATCGTTGGAATCACGGATATGACCCAAAAGAGAATGGTCATAATAAGCTCTCAAATACATCTTTCATATAAGGCTAAGATCTCAACCATCTGAACTCCGATTAAAGCTTATTATATACCGTTGGAAAGCTGGTTCGATTTTCTACAAATTCAATAGAACATATATTTTAAATACATTCATCAAAAGAGTTAAAAATGGGTCCATTTAGGTAAATTAGAATACCACATGTGCTGCTAGACAGCACCTAAGTAAACTTGATGTTACGGATGATTAAACCGTTGGATGGCTATGAAATTTGGTCCAGAGTTAGTTCATATTATGGTTCATAATATATCTATGTTTCAACTCCGATCTTAGCATGGTTGATTTTATATGATTTTTAGAATTTGCTGTCCAGAAACCATAACAGGATTACAAATGAAGGGTGTAGATATGATGTTCATCATGGTAGACCATACTGATATGGGCCACTTTGCTGACCACCATAGATATGAATACATGCACACAAGAACTTCACACTAGTGGGGCCCACACATATCAAGAAAATAAAAAGAGAAAGAAAGAGAAAGATGAAGAAGATGAAATGAAGGGTATAGATTCACTTCAATGGATGGATGGTTGGATGATGATGTGTGGTCCACTCCATCTTGGTCAATGGTGGGCCACACCTTGGCCCCACTCTCTCTCACTCTCTCTTAAAATCTTAGAATTTTTTTAAGTATAGGAAAAGAATAAGTGCAAGAGAGCTCCAACTCTTATATAGGGAATTGGGGGTTGAGGTGGCAAAATGATGTGGCAAGTTCATGAGATCTCATTGGTACTAAAAGTGAGGTGGAATGTGATGTATGGTATGGGTAGTGGATGGATGAGGTAGATAGTGCTAAGCATGCATTGGCCAAGGTAGAAGAAATCTAGACATTCATTGGCTAATGGATGGATAAGGGTTATGGGTTGTAGGTGATGCATGGTGGATGATGAAGTGGAGTGTTGCAATTGGTTGTTTGAAGTGATGTGACACAAATCAAGACATACATTAGATGCATGTATAGGATGAGGTGGACATGAGTCATGATTAGTTTCTAAGGTATGGGGAGAGAGCTAATGATGAGTTTGGGATAGAATCCAATTCTGTCTTATAGTGCTTGTCTTATATGTGCTAGGTTCTTATTTTTTCATGTAGTAATTATCCTATTTGTTGGTAATTTTTATGTTCTAAAAGTGGGCTTTAGGCCCACATGGGCTCAAGTCCAATGGGCCTAGCATAATAAAGGTTACTTGTGTTACTAGATACATAATTTGGGCCTTACATTCGATGGGTCATATCTCATTAATGGAGCGTCGGATTGACACACGGTTTTCACCATTGCGACCGCAATGACGACGCTGTCCACATGATAGAAGTCTCATGGTCATCCATAACTAATTACTTTGGTGAATTTTCTAGGTGCACTAGGATGCAGTGTATGGTCTATCAACGATGCGAGTTGGGACACGTGTGCACACGAGCGATGTTGCAAAACACCGGGATCCCACATCCTACCCACCTTACAAAAAATTTCATCCTCGAAATTTCTAACTAAGGTCACATTCTATTGTGTTAAACAAATGAACAACCGAATCCCAAAGATCGTTGTATAATCACAATTAATTCATAGCATCTATATAGGGCACAACAACCAAGAATACCTCAATCGAACATCAAACAAGTAAGAATGATAATCAAGGGATGAGAGTTCTACAGTATAAATGATATGAAAGTTTAGGGTCCTCAAAACCCTTAGGTTGTTCAACATACACTTCTTCATGTAAATCACCATTTACAAACGCACTTTTAACATTTATTTGATATATTTTGAATTTTTTATAGCAAGTAATTAAAATAAATAATCTAATGGATTCAAAGCATGCAACTAGTGCAAAGGTTTCATCATAGTCAATTCCTTCTATCTGAGTGTAGCCTTATACAACCAGTCATGCCTTGTTTCTACTAATATTTCTCATTTCATCAGATTTACTCTTAAAAATTCATTTGGTTCCGATTATATGTTTATCAGAAGGTCTAGGAACCAAATACCAAACATCATTTCTGACAAATTGATTTAACTCTTATTGCATAGCCAATATCCAACTTTCATCGGTAAGTGCTTCATTTACATTAGCCGGTTTAATTTGATAAGTGATGCAGATATAATTATAGATATTTTCTAACTGTTTTCTTGTCTGAACATCGGTACGAGAGTTATCTATTATCTGATCAGTGGGATGATCTTTGACTAATCTTAATTCAATATTATCTGATTTAGATGAAAAGTCAGGTTTATCAATAATGTTGACTTCATCATCATCTTGATTTGGTGTGGGTGTGATTAAGCGATTGTCAATTACAACATTAATAGATTCCCGAATAACTCCTATTCTTTTGTTAAGAACACGATATACTCGACTATTCAGAGCTTAACTCAAGAATATTCTCTCATCACTCTTGGCTTCAAAAATTTTCGGTCACATAAAATGAAACATTTACTCCCAAAAGTTTGAAAGTATTTAACTGTTGGCTTCTTATTAAACTATAACTTATAGACTGTTTTATCTTTGGCTTTTCTAATATATACACGATTTATAATGTAGCTAGCAGTATTAACAACTTCAGCACATAAGTTTTTGGGTAAGTTCATGCTATTTAGCATTACATTGGTCATTTCCTGTAATACTCTTTTCTTTCTTTCAACTACCACATTTTGTTGAAGTGTTTTAGGAGCAGAGAACTCATGTGATTACCATGGTCTGTACAATGCTTCTTAAAATTGCTATTTTCAAACTCAGTACCATGATCACTTCTGATTTTGATCACATGTACTTCTTTTTCAGTCTGAATTCATTTTAGAATTCTTTTGACTTCATCGAGCGTCTTTGATTTCTCTATCAAGAAAACTACCCAAGTATATTTGGTAAAATCATCAACAATAACTAGAAAATACTTCTTTCCACCTTTACTCTCCATTCTCATTGGTCTTACCAAGTCCATATAGAGTAGTTTAAGAGGTTTGGTTATGGCTAAGGAGTTCACTTTCTTATGACTACTCCTAATTTGCTTGTCAATCTGACATGCGCCACAATTTTATATTTATTTATCTTTTTTAATTTGAATAAGCCACGAATATGATCTCTCTTGCTCAATCTATAAAGATCTCTAAAGTTAACATGTCCAAGACATTTATGTCATAGTTCTATTTCATCTGTTTGGACCATGTAACATGAAAAGTTAGAAGAGAATGAGTCATTAATAATGTAACAATTCTCAGAAGTCCTACGACCGTTTAATATCACACTTCCCTTCTTATTTGAAATCTCACATCCATGATTTGTAAATTTTACACTGTATTTGTTATCGCAAATTTGAGAAATACTTAGGAGGTTATGTTTTAGACCTTCAACATACAGTCCATTCTCAAAAGGAGGAAGATTAGAGAGTTGAACAGTATCTTGGCCTATAATTCTGCAGGTGCTTCCATCACCGAAATTAACTGAACCATCATTCACTTCTTTGAAGTTGATGAATATCACTTTGTCACCTGGCATATGTCTTGAACATCCACTATCCAAGTACCATTTTGAATGGCTAGTGGCTTTGAAGGCTGTGTGAACAACAAGACATGTAACCTTTGGAACCCATTTCATTATGGTTATGGGTTTAGGAGTTCCATTAGATTTTCTCTGTTTCAGGGAGTTGGGATTTCTCCCCTTTCTATTAACTCTGATTCCATCTGAGTTGGATTTTAGAAGCTCTTTGAGTAAGTCCACTATTTTTTCAACTAAAGGAGGTTTATTATATCTTTGATTTCTATAGCTGATGGCGTTAAAATTAATATTAGAAACTTGAAATGTTTTGGATTTTTGAAATCATTTCGACCATAATTTCTTAAATTCTTACCTTTTGAGTTTGAGGATTCTCTTTTACAAATATATGAGATGAATTCTTCTTTTTCTGAGAATTATCTTTGATATAGCCCAGACCTGATTTATCACCAACCATATTTTCTGAATGAGGTTAACAGTTTTTCCAGTTTTGGGTCTTCGTGGGCATATCTCCAAGTATTCTTAGAACTCAAAAGAGAAGAAACTTCAAGTTTTAAATTCTCATTTTCAATTCTGAGTTTTTCTAACTCTGAAGTTTTGAAATTTAAGTCTAGTTTTGTTTTTTCAAAACAATCAGAAAGATGAGATTTTTCTAAAATATTGTTTTCAAGTTCTTCTTTTAATTTAAGATATTTTTCTCTTTGAATTTTTAGTTTGACAACAATTTTACAACTTTCCCTGTAAAAGGCATTGTAGGCGTCTTGAAGATCATCTTCATTCTCATTTTCAGGGTCACTCCAAAGATTTTCATAATCAAATAAGTTACAACTATCTGAGGAGGTGACTTTGGCTATAGTCATCATCAGACTCATAAGAACTTTCAAAGCCGGATGATTCATCTCAAGTAGCTATCATGCCCTTTCTTTTTGACTCATCCTTTTAAAGATATTTATTCGCCAAGTGCCCGTATTCATAATAGTTGAAACATTGACCATCCTTTACAGATATCCAAGATTTAGATTTTCCTTTTCTTTTGTCAGATGGTTTTTAAAAATCTGATCTTTTCTTATTTTTGAAAATTCTGTAAAATTTCTTAGCAAGTAAAGCCATTTCATCTTCTGTATCGTCAACATCAGAATTAAAAAAATTATCTTTTGAAATAGATTTAGATGATTTAAGAGCAATGGACTTACCTTTAGGATCTTTAAAATTTAACTCATACGTTTGGAGAGAGCCAACTAACTCATCAACCTTCATATAATCAGTATCTCTTAATTCTTGAATGACGGTTACTTTTAGTATTAAATCTCTCAGGAAGAGAACGCAGTATTTTAGCACAGACCTTGCTTTCTGGGATTCCATTTCCTAGACCCCACATGAAATTTACTATATCATTTAGTTTCGTATAAAAGTCCATAAAAGTTTTATTTTCTTCAATACGAATTTCCTCAAATCTAGTAGTGAGGATTTGAACTTTCGATTTCTTGACTATAGAAATTCCTTCATGTGTCATTTCAAGAGTATCACAAGTTTGTTTGGCTGTATCACATGAAATAATTTTCTTAAATTTATCAGGTGATAGAGATCAAGTTATGACATATAAGGCCTTAACATTAGTATTGCTTTCGCTTTTCTGAGCTGCAGTCCATAAAAAGAATGCAGTTTCTCTCATAGATTTAGTTCCATCACTACCTAATATTTCAAACATAGGAAGTTTCCATTTGGTTATAGTGACTTGCCACACGCTTTCATATAAGGATTTTAGAAAAGTCCTCATTCTGGCTTTCCAGTATGCATAGTTAGAGCCATCAAAAGGTGGTGGCTTGGTAATAGACAAGCTATCAAAATTTGACATAATGAAAGCTCTAGATATTTTAACTCAAGGAAATTAATTCAAAAAAAATGAAAATGAGCAACTTAGCTTTGATACAACTTGGAAAAGACGAGCTAAACAGTCCTTGGAGGGGGGGGGGGGGAGGAATACGACTATACCAAATAAAAATCAAAGAGTTGAAATAATAAATAAATCAGAAAATTCAATCGCACTAGTATTGAAAAATTGATTCAAACTTAGTTCGTAGGACAACCAACACCCAAAACAAAGTTTAGGTAAGACAACCTTATTTCATGAACGATCGTAAGGATCAAGATCTCAAATCAAGCAAGAGACAATAAAGCTATCTATTACAATCATTCACCACTTTTACATAAATAAACTTCTCCTTTTGAAGGAGAAGTTTTCTTATTAGTTGCCTTTTGTACTTCTGAAGCTGGAGTAACTGGAAAAGTAGTCTTCTCATTCTGCCCAAAGGGAGGAGTTTGAGAATGTGTCTACGATGGAGTCATTGGGGGAGATGGACTTAGACGAATAGGCTGAGGAGTAGGTGATGAAGTCAAGGGAATAGTATCACCTTGTAGATTCTCTTCTACTCTATGAGCGGGGGAAGAAGATGTTTCAGCAATATCGTCAATAACTTTATCAGAATGCCCTCGAGATACTTTCTCAAAATCCATGGGAGTCCCGTAAGCAATCCATCCTTCTAAAGTATTGGCAGGCTTTATTTCACGGATTGGCTCTTTCAGTGATATCTTTCTATAAAGCTGACCTAGGAAAGGAGCGACACTCTTCTCAACCATATATCTAACTCCTTATTCAAATTTTCATCCTTTGAGTTTTGGAGGAGGGATCCATATCAGGTAGTCTACTGGCAAACATTGATGAACTAAATGGAACTGATGAGTCCACCATCTTGTCCAAATATACAATGCCTGAACTAAATGATCGCAACCAGGAATCACAAAGGTAGACTCAACATGACCGCCTAGAAATTACTTCCAGACCATGGCCCAGTTATATGGAACCACATCATAGCTCCACATTCTCCTAGTAACAACTCAATCTTCAAGTATTGCTTGATTGAAGCCAAATTGTCAAGCGAATCAGCTCGGATAATAGGTCTCTCTCCAGAATTTTGTTCCCTCTCTAACTGGGAGACTACAGGATTGAATCGAAATGTAGAACACCCTCTCTCCTAATGTAAGTGACTTAGTATCCACTGTATCAGTATCTTCTATATATCTGTATAAACAAAATTGGAAGAAGTTGATGGTGTCGGTTGCCAAAATTTTATGAATTACCCAGTCATACGTCCTCGTAATCATCGCTCTCTTCTGAAAGAAACATAAAGGAAGGCGCGAAGGATTAACATATGTTTTTTCAGGTGTGTCGAAGATCCAAGGGAAGTAAACGCCCGGCCATCCAGCAAGATAGTGCCATGAGGCATAAGTAGAGGATGCCCCAATAGCAAGACTCTTCACATGAGTCACTACTTCTCCTAGAGCCCTTTAAATGGAGCATAACACAGGAGGAGCAAGTGAATATTTATCACCCTCCGCCATAGCTCCATCGACAACAAATACTGTTGGTCGTATGGCGTCGGCCCACTTCAAACTCAAAAGAACAACTATGCTTAGTGATTACTTGCCTCCAAGTGCAGAGGTTCGTAAGTCATATCCTGTGAATACAAGGTCGATCCTACAGGGAGATGAATTGCGAGAAGGAAAAAATCAAATGCAAAACAAACTAAGTAATAAAAACTAAACTGATGATTTGATTTTGGGATTTTTTTTAATGGATGTAATTCAACTGAATTAAAATAACACCCAAGCTTCAAAGCTCCACACATAGGTTAATGTTCCAAAATCATGATGACTTGGATAACACAACTAGGATCTGAGCACTATGGTCAGCCTAGTTGGAAAATAAAACAGTTTAAATATTTTAATAAATGATATAAAAGATTAGAAAATAATGGATTTGCACCATTGATATATATTCTCAAGCGTCAGTGATTTTAAGAATTCAATATCAATGAGATAATGAAAATCAAATAAATATAACAGGTTGAGAACCTCTCCTATCTAGGAAATCTGATTGATCTAGGGTAAGTCTATCCATCAATGTGGATCTCATATGATGGAAACATATGGATCTCATAAGAGGATAAAAAATAAAACCTAAAGGATAGATAATATGCATACACCATTTTTCTCATCATTAAAATAATCAATCATCATAATCTTAAAGAAATATTAAACCCATGTGCTTCCCTTTTAGCCCAACTTAAAAAAACATAATTAAATTGCAGAAATAAAAAGCAACAAGAAAGAAAAAAAATGCAAATAGAAAAGATCTAAAATAAATAAAAAAACAACAACTTATAAAGCTTTAATAAAACTAAAAACTCTTTAAAAACCCTAAATTTTGCTTTGGGATGCTTTGAATGATCCTTAAGAATGCCCTAGGAAGCCCTATTTATAAGTAGGGAACTCCAATTTTTGTACAAAGTTGAAAAACCCTAAAAACTGCCTCAAATATACGCAATTTCTTAAAATAGACTTATCGCTGCACAGTTTGTTTAAAATAGATTTCCTGCTGCGTAGTTTTTCAAAATAGACCTCAGAGCTTCAGAATACACTTTTTCAGGACGATTTCAGTATTCTTCACTTCAAATCTTCAATTTTCTTCATTCTTCACTTGGTTTTCTTGGATCTTTGGCATGTAAATTCTTCAATCTTGGTCTCCTAAGATCCATCCCCTGCCTTGGTGATTCTTGATCATCAAATCCATGCTTTTTAACACCCTTTTTCAATCCAAGCTCTTAAATTCACCTTGCAACACATACATGAGTAAAATAGAACATTAAGCTGATTCATGTTCATAAAACTAAGATGTAAATGAGGAAAATTATGCAATATTTGAGTCTCAACACTTAGACAGTAGGCCAAGAAGGTTGCAAGTTCGTCGTAAGTACTATATTCTGGGTGATCCCTCATTCTTTCACTCAAGCCTATTAGATCTTTGGACTAGAAATTATGGAATCTGCAGAAAATACAATGAAAATAAAAAGAATATAATAAGTATATATACAACGAGAAATGATTAATTCAAGGTTTAAAATTACTGAAGCCCTCTCGAGAAATGAGCAAGCCACTGAAGAGGGGAAATCTTATGGATATCTGGGAATTTAGACATCTCTTTGAAAAACTTGGTGGTTGTTTCTAAAACGGAAGTCTCTTGATCAGAAGAAGAAGAAAAGTATGCGAGCTCTTCATTTGTGGGCACATATTCGTCAAAGAATTTTCCTGTCAATGGGAGACCGACAATTCGATGAATTTCCCAAAGTGTGATGCTTACTTTGCCAGCTGGAAGATGAAATGAATTGGTGACCGGACACCAATAGTTAAGAAAATCCTTAAAGACCATGGTGTCCTTGCAAAAGTATTCCGATGTAACTTTTATTGCATTGTATAGGCCGATCTTTATTAGCGCTGCAGCATATTTCGTTAGAATTGCTTTTGCCCACTCCGAATAATGAGCACGAGGAGAGAGGAAACTGCGGGTTCTGAATTCCTCATTCCCCCAGATAGATTCGCAATCTTTAAGTCGTTGTTGATCGGTCTCGTAAAAATGGGTTATGAATAAAGTATGAGGATTCTGAGAAGGAATGAGAAATTTCATTGGATGGATGTCGCCTATCCTTTGCTTCGATCCTCTAGCGGACAAAGTCCCTTCCAATATGTGCGGTTCTTTCAATACCCAGTTTGCAGTGAACCTCAATATCTCTCTCTGTCCATCTGATCAGATGGTTCACTATTGATGATAGATTGATGGCGGTTAAGATTTAGTGGGATGATAACCATTCCTTCTCTGAATGGATTATTAAATTTCATGATGCCTTGTTTAAACCGGATCATCTCCCATGAATTTTGGAGTTTCTTCTTGCTATGCTCCCTTATCTTCTCTTGAAATTCCTCGACCTTATTGCAGCATTGCTTTTTCTTTGACAATGAAGGAGGTAGAGTATCTTCCCTTGCAGGTGGTCTTTGGCTATCGGTTTGGAGATGATTCGTCGACTTTAACCACTCTTCCCAGTCAAAGTCACAGCCATGGTGAGATGGTCTTTCAATATCCCCCATTGCGATCGCTTTATGAATTAGAGAAGATAGCGCATTGATGCGATCAGCAAAATCGAAAGTCAGGAGTGCAGGTTCTTTGATGTACGCGGGACGTTTATTGCTGGTCTTAAATTGCTTCTTTTTTTGGCTGCTCCGGCTGTGGAGAGGTAGAAGATTCAGGTACTTGGGGAGAAAATGGATTTGGCAATTCAAGATAAGAAGGTTCAGAAGTGCGAGGTTTTATCAAGCGATACATTCTTTTAGTGCAAGCCATTTTGAGGAAATGAATAAGTATTGAAGACTTGGGAAAATGAGTTCTTGAAGAGATGAAGAAAGGTCTCAGAGGCTTAAAAAAATCCAAGGATCAGAAAATATTTGGTACTTAAACAAATTTTTAAGTAAAAATTGCTTTACGCAGAAGGAAGAACGGTTGCGCAGGAGCATGCAATAGATGTTCGCTACGTGGAGGTGCGCAAAAGCAAAAGTACGTTGCGCAGGCAAAAATTCATGGCACGCAAAGACAATACGTTGCATGGAAAGGACTTTGTTTCGCAAGAGCTTGGACAAGAGAAGTAAAAATGAGACATTAAAGGTTGAGTCCAATATTTATAGAAGAACTGGACCAAACAAAGTATTGTGCGGGCCCGCGCAACGACGTGAAAACATGAAAAATGGAGAAATTGATCCTATTTCTTCGTTCAAAGGGAAGATAACAAACAAAGGATCAAGGGGGCATCTGTTGGAACATAAAAAATGATAAATATCGAAGAACATGAAGAATCAAAGAGAAAGAAAGATTGATGAAAGAGTTGTGTTGTGCGTACCCGTGAAAAGGATGTTGGTTGCGCGGGACCGTGCAACACTAATAATGGTTGGGCAGGAGCGTGCAACATTAGTTTGGTCACAAAAGATTGATTGGATGAAATGCTGTGTGAAGTGGGTCCTATGGCACGAAGATCAAAGGTTCTCACGTGTGAAGGTCTATAAATACCCCACTCCTCTCATTTGCACACAACGACAAGATCAGAGCTCTAGAGAAGAAAACTCCAAAGGTATTCCGAAGAAGAAGAAAGAGAAGAAGAATAAGAAGAAGAAGACATGAGTTTTACTCACTGCGCCGGACCGCGCAACAACATGTTGTTGCGCAGAGATTGACATAAAGGAGATAAAATGTTACTATTGAAAAGCTGTCGAAATATTTATTTTCCTCTAAATGCTGCTGAAATATTTCTTCTATGAGGGATGTTCAAATCTGCACGATACTTCTCTTGCTAAGATGAACAAATCTTAGGCCGAAATGATGTTAAAATTGATATTTGAACCCATGGTATAGTTGTATTTTGAATATTTTATCTTATAATCAAGGGATAAGAGGATGTAAACGAATTTAGAAATAAATATATCATGATGATTATTCTCTTCACTCTTTTATATTACTATTGAGTAAGATAATCCCTAAACCAGATACTTTCGTTTCTTGTCGAAACAAAATAGCGACTCTGTTGGGGAGTTCTCCTTCATTATCTTACTTGATAATAACTTGGAAAACATATAGAGAATTTCATCACTGTTTGGCATCATACAGATGCCAAAATGGTGACTCTCAACGAGAACTTCCTCCCCTTCATCTCTAAGATAACGCATATCTTTGTTTAAATACTAACTTGTGAATGTTTCATATTACCTTGACAGATATTATGGTATGGCGTCATACAAACGCCAAAATGGTGACTCTCAATGAGAACTTCCTCCCCTTCATCTCTAAGATAAAGCGTATCCTTGTTTGAATACTAACTTGTGAATGTTTCGTATTACCTTGACAGAAATTATGGTATACTCAATTGCAATGACAACTTTTGCAAGCAAAACAATTTTTTATTTCATACCAACTGGGTTCGTCATAGAATATGCTTGTGATCAACCTCCGAACCAAAAAGATCAATTGATCCTAAAGAAGCCAATTTTGGCCAAGCATACTGTCTCTCAAGCTACTAGCGGGGTTATATCTATATCACCTCTTGTGCAAGACAAAGGAGAAGAATGGGTCATCGTTTCTCACCGAAGACCGAGAACTCAATCCTGCACAACTGCAAAATTAATTCCATCACAAATGATCAAAGGTCCAGTGACAAGAAACGTAGCTAAAAGAAATCCCGCACTTGCTCCTCTAGCACTCTATCCAAGAAGACCCCCCTACTCCTTAACATCACAAGATTTTCTAGCCTTGCTTGCCACAAATGTCCGATGGACAAGGAAAGAAAAGAGTAAATCACCTGTAGAAGACTTATCATCCCCTGTATCTCCACAAATGACACCTCTGCAAATTACATTGCAATCAACTGAACCTGTGGAAGTGTAAGAAAAATCAATGGGACTCCTCACTTATCAAGCCTTATCACTCTGATACACTCTTATCCCACTTCGACAATAGCTTTGTCAAGGAGTGGAGAAGCAGTTGTATACATGGCAGGAATAAGTCAGGGTTCTCCACCGACTGTTGATAAACGTATAACCGAGATGGCACAAACTCAAAGAACTTTTATGGAAGAATGTTGGAGTCTTCGAGAGGCTTTGGCTACTCTTGCTCACAACGTGGCTCAAGTCATGGCCCCACCCATGATAGCCACCATGAATAGGCATGGACAACAGTCCGAATCGTTGCAACCACCAAGAGCAGTATCACATGGTTTCACTCCTACGACAAGAGCGATAACTTGAGAAGAGGTGAGACAAGTGGTCACAGAGATAGTCAGAGAACGTGAACGTGCTGAGAGATTCCGTTACAGAACACCGTATCCGAGGGAAGTTGAAGACATACCATTTCCAGCCAACTTCAAACATCCAGATTTTCAAAAATTCAATGGAGATGGGTCCCTAGAAGAACACCTGGTGCACTTTATCACGACAATGGGTAGCTTCTCTACTGTCTCACAATACTGCTTACGACTATTTGACTTTGCTTTAATAGAAAAAGCATTCTGATGGTATTCCAATATGGCGCTGGAATCGATACGAACTTGGGAGCAGATGCAAGACGCATTTATGTCAAACTTCTTTTCATCAGATCGTGACGTCAATATCACAGAACTAGCTTCTGTATGGCAGAGAGAAGGAGAACCCGTAGAAAAATTCATAGACAGATGGAAGACTTTGGGAGCTTCAAGTAGACAGCTGCCCGAGGAAACGGAACAAGTAAAGATGTGTCTAAATTCTATGGAGACAGGAATCGCGTTTGGACTCACAAGCGCTGGCATAAGAACTTTTCATGATTTGGCTACAAAAGCCCATGTACTAGAACTGATGACCAGGAAGATGCCAGCATTCCATCACGAAACGGGTAGAAGAGGACATGATAGGCTGATAGCAAACGTCGTTGACCGAGAAAAGAAAAACGTCGTTCCTCGTGACATAAGAAGAACAGAAAAAAGGGAAGAGTCGAGCCGTTACAGAGGGAGAGTCGGCGATAAAAGACCCAGGCCCCCTTGATTCTCATGAAGGATTTGCGTTTGAAAAAGAAGATGTCATCCATATGATGAATCAACTGCTGAGTGCCAGTACAATAGAATTGCCTCCGTGCAAACATCCTGAAGAAGCAGGAAGTACAAAAGAAAGAAATTTCTGCCATTATCATCATCTGTTGGGACTCCCCACAAAAAACCGTTTTACACTGAAATGCATAAAAAAATGATAAATAGAGGTGAAATTATAATAGGAAAAGAGAAAGAAAGAAGTAGAAAGGCGGCAATAAACATGATTTCTGCCCGGGAAATTATGCATGAGAAAAAAAGACAGATGGAAAAAGAAAGAAGATTACAAACCTTCAGTTCAATTCATTTCTCATAAGTCTATTTTAAGAATTATTTCAGGAATTTCTCTTTTAAAATCAGAGTTTCGGAATATCATTTTTCTGGCCAATTTTCAAGATTCATTTTCTTTACTTCAAACTTTCAATTCTCTTCGTTCTTCACTTGGTTTCCTTAAATATTTGGCATGCAAATTCTTCATTAATGACTTTCAAATATCTAATTCTTCATTATCTTCTTTTAAACTCTAAATCTATCTTTTTAAGCACATATTCATCATAAGTTTCTTAATCACCTCACATGACAAAAACGTATATAATTAAATCAAATTATTAATTAAATATCAGGAATTCTAATTTAATTAAAGGGTTAAATATGCAATATTTAAGTCTCAACAATATGCCTGTTGTGAGGTCGTGCAATGGGTCCATGCAACAAGTCTCTACCCTACTTCTTGCATCTCTGATTGCATCTGCCAGGTGGATTGGGTCCTCAATGGGTTCTTAGATCCAATGCTCAAGTGGGCTACACCACAGGAAACATGAAATGGTGGGGATTGAACACCTGCCATTAAAAACTTACTTGAGCCCATGGAAGTTTTTGATCTAGCTGATATTTGTGTTTCCATTCATCCAGGTGTATGTGACCTTATGAACGGGTTGGATGGCAAACAAACATCACTGTGGGTCTAGAAGGTTTCAAAGGCGGTGTCCTTATCACCACTGCTTCTTCCTCTTATTGGGCTCATGCCTCAAAATGATCTTTTAAAATGGATGGATGGAGTGGACAGAACACATACATGAGGGTGGACCTCACAGAGCCCCTGTCAGACCCACTCCCCTGTGGAAAGGAGGAGGACGCAATCCTCGGCTGGTGAAGAGAGCTGACGTCTCATGTCAAGAAGGGGAGTGCGTACTGAGTACATATGTGGCCCACAGCAACATTTCTTATCAATACTGTTTTACCAGCTCATTTTAGGCAAGAATGCCAAAATTGAAGCATATTCAACGCTTAAGTGGACCACACTAAAGGAAAAGTGAGAACTTAACACCTACTCACCGTTGAAAGCTTTTTTGGTGCCACAGAAGTTTCGGATAAATAATGTTTTCCCTTGGTAACCTTATTCAGGTTTCAACGGTGAACGTCACCATCCTCACTGTTTCTGCGGTGTGGTCCACTTGAGCTTTGATATGCTTTAATTTTGAACTCAGACCTTAAAATGAGTTGGAAAATAGTGTGGATAAGACACATACGTCTACAGTGGCCCGAGAGCCACTTCCCCTGATAAAGGCACCGATGTGGGTCTTCTTAGGAGAGGGATTAGATACGGCTCCGGCCTCACTCCATAAGGTGCGGCCCACCTTGATGTATTTATTGTATATCCAAGCAAGCCATCCGTTTTTCCAGGGTATGAGCCCAAAAATAAAGCATATTGATATCTCAGGCAGAGCACACCATAGGAAATAATGGTGATTTCCCATTAAAAACTATTAGTGGCCCACAAATTTTTTGGATATATATATATATATACCTCCATTCAAACAGATTTTCAAGCAGATTTGTATGACCTTATCAACAGGTTGGATGGCATATAAGCATTAGGAAATATCGAAGAGGGCCATAGGAAGTTTTTAATGGTAGAAATTCAAAAACTACTATTTCCTATGGTTTAGTCCACTTGTGATATGAATGTGCTTCAGTTTTGGGCTCATGCTCTAAGATGAGCTGGCAAAACGGATGGACGGCATGGATATACAATACATAGCCCCATGGTCTTCTTTGGGTGGGAAAATGTCTTTGGCTTTTTCTTTTTTCTTTTTTCTAATTGTTTTGCGAGGGTCCCGTCCCAATACTAGCGGAGCTTAAAATATCTCCCCATCTCTACGGCCCTTATCTTCTTCTTCACCATTTCAACAACAAAACAAATAAGAAACATAAGGGGAGAAAAAAAAAAACGAAAGAAGAAGAGGAGAGAAACATTATAATTTCCCACAAAAGTAAATACAATTACTAACCCGTTTCTCAATCATCTTCATCATCTTAGCCTCATTTCTGCTCCCCACCTCACATGGCTCCTGCTTCTACTGCATTTTCAAACCCCTCCTCTCCAACTCTCCCCATTTCTCTCTCTCCCTTTGCCATCCCTTCCAAAACTTCTCTGCATATTACGCATCCTTCCCTGCCTTCCTACGACTCTCTAACCATTGCTGCTGCCATTCAAGCTGTAACTCTGGCTAATGCCGCAGCTCATGCTGCCAGAGATGCTGTCTCATCGGCAATGGCACTCACTGAGATTGTCTTCCCCACAAACTATGAATTCCAATTCCATGAGGACGATGGAACTCAAACAAAGTTATCATCGATTGCGAGCAAAAGGATGTGGAGGAGGAAGAAGAAGAAGAAGAAGAGAAAAACAGCCACGGAATTATCCAATTTGGAAGTGAGTAGCTGTTGGTGCTCATCCCCGTCTTCCTACTATGAAAGGTATCTAACACCTACAGAAGAGGCACAGTTTTCTCATTACCTCAAGGTACCTTTTACTCTCTTAATTTCAACATTATGGTCATTCATTTCAAGTTGGAACCAGAAACATTGATTTGGTGGGCCACTGTGTGGATGGATGGACCATATCCAAATCTTCTGCTCAAATGTGGATTTTTTTATTTTTATTTCTAGTAATTTAGAGGTATAGGCTATCCTATCAATATAGGATGACCACCACCAAATCAATTGACCTTACAATCCACGTTGGCTGTGAATATGTTCCCGTTTAATGTTAAACAATCTTCCCTCCTTTTTTCTCTTTACAATGGCAGAGTGTGATGGATGATACACAGGCGCCTAGAAATTGCTTTGAAATTGCAGACAAGCAGTTCAGAGTAAACTAAACCAAATTGTGGTCCTATTTAGATGTATCATGTAATGAAAATTACGATTATTTGATTTATCTAATTACATTCTTCAAGGGTCAAAAATAAAAATTATCCATTATATATCCCTCTTCTATACTAGTAACCACTTGTTAGGATTTGTTCTCATTTTGATGTGATTGTGACTTTCAGACCCATTCCATTTAGTTGGACAAAATTCATGCATGCGACTTGAACAATTATTTGGAGGAGAGCATGTGAACTTCCCGTGAGGTCGAGCTATGTGGGCCCCATCGTGATGCATGTCGAAAATTAACACCGTGCATTTGATGAGTCCCCTTTAAATTATAGGATTCAGCCGTATACAGAACTTAGGCAGGCCATACCATCTAAAACCGGTGAAGACATGCCTAAAAATGCATGGAACGTGTGTGTGTGTGTGTGTGTGTGTGTGTGTGTGTGTGTGTGTGTGTGTGTGTGTGTGTGTGTATATATATATATATATATAAACCTGCGAACCAGTTCGCACAGACTACCAACGAACTTTTCTGAGAACTCATCATACGTGATGAGTCTCGAAAATCTGAACGGTCCACATGAAGCAGAGCCTCATTAAACCCCCTGGTACCAATTTTTACTTTGAACCAAAACTTTTGTGGGCCATGAAAAATGCAAACAGTTTCTTCCTTTAACTTGCATTTCTCTTTGCTATGGCCTAACACAATCTTAGATCAGGGTGAAAATTCACCCCCTGGGGTTTCATGAGATTCCTCATCTTACGGACCGTTCGGATTCGACTCCTATGACACGTGTGCAAAGGTGCGCATGTGCGTAGGTGCGTAGGTGAGCATGCCCCTCTCTCTCTCTGTCTCTCTCTCTCTCTATATATATATATATATATATATATATATATATATATATATATATATATATATATATATATATATATATGATGGGTTCTCAAAAAAGTTCGTACGTACTACGTACGAACTGGTTCGCAGGTGAGCGTTTTCCTATATATATATATTGCTAACCTGTGCACCTTCTTACATGAGCAACTTTGCACACATGTCATGGGCACAAAATCCGAATGATCCACGTGATGCAGCACCCATAGAAACCTTATGGGCCCTATTTTCAGCTTGATCCAAAACTCTAGTGGGTCATAGCAAAGAAAGATGCAAATCAAGATTGTTTCCTTTTGCCATGGCCCACCAGAGTTTTGTATCATGCTAAAAGTTGGATTTGCTAGGTTTTAAGGGGTGACGCATCACGTATACAGTTCAAATTTTGTACCTATGACACTTGTGCACAGGTGCTCATTGGTGTGCTCTCTCTCTCTCTCTAAATAACTAATGCTCACATGCACACCAGTTCTTAGTGAGAACTTTTTTAGAACTCATCTCTTGTGATATGAGAGCAAAATCTGAATCGTCCATGTGATGTAGCACCCTACAAAACCCCCATGGCCTGACTTTCACCATGATCCAAAACTTTGGTGGGCCATGGAAAAAGGAAACAGTTTCCTCCCTTGATTTGTCTCTCTCTTTTGCCATGGCCTATCAAAAGTTTTGGATAAGGGTAAAAGTTAGGCCCAAAAGTTTCATGGGGTGCTGCATCACATTGACCGATTCAGATATTGAGTTCATATCATAGGAGATGAGTTATAAAAAAGTTTTCATGAGTTCCCGTGAGAACTGGTGCGCAGGTGAGAAATCCCATATGTGTATAAAATATCATCTCAGCTTCCAAATGACAGGAAGGGGCGAGGCTTGAAGCAGTTAGGAAGAGAATTCAAAGGACAGAAATGCAAGAGCCGAGCATGATTCAATGGGCAGAAGCTGTAGGTATGGAGAAGGTGAGTTTGGAGGAGAAGCTGAGGAGGGAAAGGGAATGCAGAAAGAGGATATCACTTAGCTATAAAAGGCTTGTCGTCACCATAGCCACTAAATACGAGGGGAAAGGACTGAGCCTGAAAGAGTTGGTCCAGGAAGGATGCATAGGACTCCTTCAAGGTGCTGAAAGATTCGATCCTAAGAGAGGCTGCAAGCTCTCCACCTATGTCTACTGGTGGATCAAACAAGCCATCATCAAGGCCGTTGCAACTAAGTCCAGACTCATCCGTTTGCCGGTGTGTGTTGTTATATATGCTGCTTTTCATTATCTTCCAGAGGAATTAATCAAACACCCAAACATGGCACATGTGTGACCTATCTATATATGGATACCACTTGGGGGGAATACGATGCATGGTGCAATTTGCTATATTCACCTGATAAGTGTGGAGGATGAGCCTAAAATTCATAACCAGTGTTTGTTCATTTTGAGCCCCTAACTGGTAAGTACATGGGCTGGCCATGGTGGATTGTGAAAATACCTCTTCAATCAATCTCTCTCAAAATAATAATAATAATAATAATAATAATAGAAATAATAATAATAATAATAATAATAATAATGTGAACTGAAGAAGTTGGGCATCCAACCCAACGTCTGGGCACATGTGTATTCGATCAGGCCATTCATTGGTTGATTGGGCAATGCTGACCGTTTATATGCTGTAGGTTGATGTGGGTTGGTTGGTGTGTTTGGACCAACGTTAGGCACTACTTTAATCTCTAATGATTTGGAGAAATAATACTTTTGATTACTAAAACATTTGGCAAATGCTTTTTAATTTTTAATTTTTTCCAAGCCCTTTAAAGTGAGACCTAATGCTGCAAAATATAAAATGCATGCTTAGTTTGTCAATGTGTAGGGAAGCATGCAAGGGCTGGTGGCCAAGATAGCGCAAGCTAACAACATCCTGAGGAGGCGATTAGGGCGTTGGCCTACTTATGATGAAATTGCAGACACGGTACAAGTGGACATTTCCAACATCAGTCTTGTGTACGAGAGAACTAGACCCCCTATTTCTATGGATCAACCCTTAAGCAACCATGGAAACATCACACTCCAGGTTTTCTTCTCTCATCACTATATATATATATATATATATATATATATATATATATATATATATATATATATATATACACACACACACACACACACACACACATACATGTGCATGCCATGCAGATCCCATGGGCACGGGCAACTTTCTTTTACAAAGGTTCTACGTCTAGGATTTGTTTTCAGCTTTCGCACGCAAGGAGACATTTAAGTGAAATGCATTAAAAGGCGTCCCATGATGCCATGATCGGTAGTGTGGCGCATCATGGATCCCACAACAATTGGCCCATTTTGACATGTTGGGTGGTCCATTCTCCAATCATGGGAGCTCTGTCTATAGGGCTTCGCCTGAATTGGAGTATTATAAATAAACACCTTACAATATGTGGATATACTACGTAAAAATAAATAAATAAATAAATAATGAAAAGAAACACAGAAGAACATTTAATTGGTTTTCTTTCCCCTGTTATTATTATTTTTTTAATTTTTCCCTTAAAATCTGTGTAGGAAATAATGGCAGGACCAGAGGAAACAATGCCAGAGACAATGGTGGCCAGAAAACAGATGAAGCAAGACATTGATAGACTTCTCAAGACGTTGAGTGGGAGAGAGGAAAACATCCTTCGACTCTACTTTGGACTCAACGGTGAAACTGCTCGTTCCTGTGATGAGATTGGGAGGCTCCTCCATCTTTCAAGAGAAAGAGTTCGCCAGATCCAATACCTTGCTCTACAGAAACTCCAACAGACGGCTACCCTTTATTCTCTTCAATCATACATGTAGAAAGAAAAAATAAATAAAAATAAAATCTTTGGGGTCATCTCTTTCTATGGTCCACTTGGGCTACTTGTGCATCACTACTTGTTGTTATCCACACTAGGCCGACTACCTGATCTGATCAGTGGAGCACACCAACGTGAGACTTCACAGACAGACAACCTGATCCCGATCAGTGGAGCACACCAACATGACACTTCACTGAAATATCTCTCCCTCCCTCTCTCTGCATCATTTGTACCATAAGCAATGCACGTTGCTATAGGTTCATTTTCTGGAATCATTGAAAAAGACAATTCATATCCAAATACAACCATATGATCCATGCATACATATAGGAATAAGAATAATTACCATTATGCCATTAACAATGAGGGATTTCAAGAGCATGAGGACACACAAGCCAACAACAACTTTCTGTTTTTTTGTTTTCTTTTTCTTTTTTAATACTGTATAGTGCCATTCAGTAGTATTGTTCATTGTACCTGACTAGGGTTGGGTTATCCTCACATGGTGTTTTTAGGCTTTTTAGTTCATTCATCTCGATATTCAACATATCACACACACACACATACATCCATTGCAAGGCCCTTTGTTAAAAGTATTTGCCAAATTTTAAATTGGAAATGATCACTGAAGTGTAATTAACACATATAGATGTCTCAGACTAATGTGTCTGATTTTCCCATTATAGGTCCTACCTATTAAGTCTTTGATAATGTTGCTTCGATATCGCATACAGTAGATAAGAGACATGACATGGTTTTGGCAAAAATGGAATTTCTATACTACCTGCTGCCAAAGCAATAATGAATTTCTGGTTCCATGTTTGAATGTGCTATGCAAATTTCTTCTTAATCCCCAAGTGTAAAACACCCATTCACTACTGGACTTTAGATTCCTCAGAATCTAGTATTGAATGTGTATCACAATATCTTTCTAATAACACATCAGGTATTTAGACAAGTGTGTAATTCATGGTTTATAGTTCTCTACCTACTTTAGAAACGACATACAAGTAGGATTAGTAACGTATCAACTGAGTTATCTTCGAAAAACATACCAACTGAGTTTTCCTACAGCAAAGGCAAACCAGAAGTAATATTTCCAGTTGCCAATAATCAAATTAATTGCCAAAACTATTAAAAACAAATCCCCTTTTAGGATACAATTAGCCCATTTTCTTATACTCAAGAAAATGCACTCTAAGACTTGTAAACTCAAAGAAAGCACCACCATACACAGTAATCATGGGACTCGCCCAAGTAAAACTGGGGGTGAAAATAGAAATGATTGGGTGAGTAATTCATGAGTTTTTCCATTGACCTCAATGATGCAAACGTTTCAGTAAACCTGGGCAAGTTATTACCCTTCTCCTCCTCATCCTCCTTTCTTCTATTCTTCCTTCTCCCTCCTACTCAATGCTACTACAACTGCTGCTTTTGGTTGAGTGATCATTCACATTCAAACCGAGAAAAATGAGAGGAACTTGAAACTCAGCGTGTTGGTTGATATGCAAGCATGAAGAAGTTGCACATTTTATATATATATATATATATATATATATATATATATATATATATATATATATATATATATGTCACCATCGTCATCATCCAAAAGCCATATCCTGAACTAATTGTGGTCAGCTACACGAATCCAGTTTTGCCACTCCATTATCACAGACCATATCCTCCATTAAACCATAGGCCCTCAAATCTTTTCTTACTACCTCTACCCACAATCGTTTATGCCTTTCCATTGCCCTCTTAGAGCCTTCAACTTGAACCAAACTCCTAACCCGTGCAATTCTTAGTTTGTTGCACATGGCCAAACCATCTAAATCTACTTTTCTTAATCTCATTAGTCATTACCTATATTAGTGATACTCCCGAGTTTCCTTGAGCACGTTCATTTCTAATTCTATCCTTATCTTTCCACTCATCCATCTCAACATCCTCATTGTAGATACACTGGTCCTATGAACATGTTCGTTGATTGCCTGATGTTATTTCCTCATCATATGAAACTTTCCTTTCAGTTTCGCTGGCATGCAGCAATCACATAAAACTCTAGATGCACCTCCCCTCCCTCCCTCCAATTATCAACCCAAGAGATAAAAAATGGTCATTCTAATATACTTGTTGATAAGCAACCTTAATTGATTCCTCGTTTCCACACCTACTGTTGCTAAAATTGTATTCCATACGCTTTGTTTTAGTTAGATTAATTTTAAAACTTTTGTATTCTAAAGCACCCATCCATAATTCTAGCTTTGCCTTTACCTTGTCCATGACCAATGCAAAAAAGATACAGGCTCAATGTCAAACCATGGTGTAAGCCTACAATTAATTGGAAACACACTTTTTTCTCTAGTGGCCCTCATGTTTGTTACCACTATCTTATACATATTCTTAATCGTGTCGATATATTCTCTTGAGACTACGCTCTTACCCAACACCCACAGGATTACTTACCAAACACCCACAAGATCAACTACTTAAGGAGCCTATCTTATGCTCTGTCTTAGTCAACAAATATTGTGGAGATCTTTTGTAACGCCCCGGATTTTTCCCAAATGGGAATTGGATGTCCTTGGGCGTTACCTTTGATTTCTCAATTTGAGTGCATGTATGTGCTTGCATTCAAACGTGTTTGGGACCAAAATGTGTGATGTGGGGTCCACCAAAACTGCCCAAAAGAATGGAAGTTAAAATTTTATAGAGCGTGGACAGACCTTGGCGGTGCCACCCCCATTCCGGTGGTACCACCGCAAAAAAAAAAAGAGAGCTTTTGGACAGACCCCGGCTGCGCCAAAATTGGATAGTAGGTGACGGTGCCCCCCCGAATCGGCGGTACCACCACCCCCCTATTCAGTATTGTTGCATGTTCAACAATTGGCAGTTTCTGTATACTGACTTTAAAAATACATATATTTTGTTTTACAACTCCGATTGAGGTGATTCGAAATCTAGATTAAAGCTTGATGAGTCTAGTTTTACAGAAAAATAAATAAAACAAATAAAAACCAAAAGCAAAGAAGGTTTATTTAAGATATTTTAGAAATTGTATCGAAAATTGTTGGTTTCAAGCAGCTGGTACTTCGGGAATTTTTAGAATATTTCTAGAAGTCAAAATGAAATGAAATTTGATGAGGGATAAAGTAGACTTGATGATGAATTACTATAAAATTATAAAAATAATCTAGTAACTAAAAGTTCCAAAAACATTATAAGAAATATACCTATTGAAATTGAAAATTTCTGTAACTACACATTGTCGATGGGCTGCTATCTTTTTCATCTTAGAGTTTTTTGTGTTTAATGTCTTCTTAGGAATTGCTTTTAATCATGACAGGAATCATCCTGTGCGGTTAAATTTAGATTTTCTATTTTTAATATATTTTATTAATTCAGGTAGTTTCTAGTGTAGTCGAATTAGGGTTATTGATTACGGTGATTAGAGTCGAATCACCATTTCTGCTAATTGCAGAAATGGCGCACTATGAAATTAGCTAATCTAAACCTTAGTTACCATGCACAAGAAATCTCGCCACCCAGTTTATTTCATAAATGCCATGATTAACCAAACTAGCTCTAAATCGCCCATTAGTGAGCCGTTAAACTCGAAACTATAGAAAGATATCCGTCTTAGCGGGCTCGACGTCCATCATGGGACATTAAGTCGAGATCGCGTCTCAAATCACTCAACTTGAGTTCGTAAGCATGAGATGTGCGAATACCTTTAGAGTCGGTTGGGAACTTAAGTTAAATGTCTATTTTTTACTCTTGGCCTAAGTTGTAGCTTTCAAGCCATTAGATCGCATTTAAACTTAAGACGCTAACCTAGAGTAATGCCCTACACGTACTCATATAGCCGTGGCACCAATTAATGATCGGTGACCATTGAACTGACTTTTAATCACACTCATCGATCAACGCATCCAAATGGCGGACCGATCGTATCCATACGTAGATCATCTCTAGGGCTAACTATCATATGACATAGATTGACCTGTACGCCCCATGGTAGACCCCAAAGGTTAGAAACACCCTCCTATAGGGCTAGTATAATGAAAACCCAGCTCTTGGGGCCATTTGCACTATTTTTATGCTATAAATAGGACATTTGGGGGCAACCCTTGCTCCCATCCAAATTTTCCCCTAGAGAAAGAGAGAAAGAGAGAGAGGGATGAGAAAAATGGTGGGGCCTAGTGCTGAATAACACTGTTTGATCCCTGTGCTCGTCGGGTCTTGCAAGATCTCGTCTTTATGATTGGTTTTACGTCTTCCGCGGCCGAAATTCGACGATTTCGGTTTAGATTCTTCACCCATTACTAGGTAAGAGGTTCCCTAGTTGTTCTTCCACCTATTTCTTTCGTTTTCTATATTTTTGAGCCATTAAGGTTATAAACCCCCTTTATGGATCATTGTTTCTCGGAAACCCTAACCCTAGGGTTTGATCATGCTAGGACTTGGGGTCCCGGCAATCGACTAGGAGCGGCTCATGCTCTTATGGGAGTCGTAATCGACCTTAGCTTTGTTAGGGTTTCGGTTGTGCGTAGATTCATGGCCCCTATTCGTCGAATCAAGTTGAGGGATCATTTCAATCGAGTTAGTTAAGCCCTAATCCATTATTTAACTTTTAATTAGGATTAAATCCACATTATTAACTATAGTCTTATACTTATACTTAAATTTAGGTTTGAAGCATTTCCCTAAATTTCCGATTCTAGGGCTGTGTTCGAGTCAAGGATTTCGACTTTAAGGTGAAGATCTACCCTCAAGCTTCTACTTGGCATTTTAAAATAATTAAATATGTTTGTTAGTTATTTAGTTGATAAAATACTCGATGAAATGCTTGAATGACATAAAACTCTTACTATTAGAACTCTTTGGTGTCGAATGCTAAGAAATGTTGATATAATTGAATTGTATCGATGTGTATTGAATTGCATTGAATTGTACGTGTTTAGTTGATATACTATGTTGTGGTATTGAATTTTCTTGCGATCGTGTTTATGTAGTAGATAAATTCGAAATGTTGTTGTGGTAGATCGAGCTCCGCAAATTATTTAAATATGCGGATAACCTTCTTTAGGGTGGGTAACCCAGGCTTATATGGCCGACCGAAGTTGAACACGGATGATCGATAATAGTTAGAATTACACGGGATGCCTCTCACCCAATGTCGGTTTGTCAAAAGTCCACCGTACTCGATCGCATTAGTCTAATGCATGGCTTAATCATTCTTATGCTTGGTGATTATATAATATTCGATAAAATCTGGGATACCACTATTGTTGTTGATTCAAGTTTACTCATAACCATTATTGTGTTACGATCCTACAAATACTCATGAGTCAGGTATGGTGGTATGAGATATCATGTCCAAGCTATCGGCCTACGCTAGGGTGACGTGCCTGCCACATAGGGAAAATATTAGGTAAGGAGCCTGCCATATTGGTAAAACATTAGGTGACAAGCCTCCCCATAGTAACCACCGAGCACTGATGAATGTCACGACCCTACCATGTTTTTAATGGTTTGGGTGGCGTGCCTTCTCCACAATCGAGGTGTGGGTGACGACCTTCACCCTATATGTAATTGTCCTTGGGCGACACGCTTTAATATTAACCTGACTAAATTGTATGGACGATTGGATGATGAACCCAAATTTGGATCAATGGACACTGGTGAGGGGCTGCTATGTGCTGCCACGAGCTACGTAAATCCGTTTGACGACTATTGATAGAATGGCCGTATCCTAGCTTCGCCAACCAACTGTTTGAATTGAACATTAATAAATACTCAGCTAACCATGCACTCTATAACATTTGGTGGGTCGTGCTTCCAGCTAACCATTGTGCATATGTTGATGTCATTGCTAGCGATATCATTGATGTGGTTTTATATTGGTATCATTGAATCTCAGATCATGCATACGCATATCATGTCATTCATGCATTTAAAGAACCAGATTTAGGACTCATTTTTTGTGTTTTGATATGTTTTTGTTGCCTATGCATGATTATGTTAATAACATGTGTAACTTACTTGGTATCTGTGCGTTGGAGGTAACATGCTTAAAAGTATTACATGTAGAAATATGTATTTGTTGTGAATATGCTTATCACTAAGATGTCCCAAGTATAATCTTGGGGATATTTCTTCACTATGTTGGCGTTTGACGCCTTCTATTTGGCATATGCAGATAACTCAGGAATATTACCATATGGTGGTGCGCCTGGAGCGCCCTAGTAGATTCAACTCCATCACTTTGGGTAGTTGTACTTTTCATAAATATTTGTATTTATCGTGATTTGTATAATTCTCATATGGGCAGACACCACATTTAAAATTGTATATTTGTATATTAGCCCTATAGTTGTGGATTTTATTATCTCTACCTCGTTTTGGATTCGCTAATCTTAAATGCGTTACTATGATTATTTGTGCATGGAATGAATGTGAATATGAATGAGGACACACACACACATGCATCTTTATTAATTTCACACCTGAAAACTTGGGATCGAAGTCTCTATACTCGGGTGCCGATTTTCGGGGCATGACATCTTTCCTCCACCCCTTATTTCTCCATTAGCTAAGTAGGAAAATACCCATAACGGTCAACCTTCTTGCTGAGAATTCAAACTGATTTTCTGATACATTCTTCTTATGCTTTAATCTTTGTCCTTATCTTTGTTTGATCACTTCCAAAGTTTTATAGTATGACTCATGAGTTTAATCCCACTCTCCAAGAGTATGACACAGCATATACATAAATTAAATTGCCCAAATGGTGGATCACAGTTTAGATGGCTAATAAATGGGAAATAGCATTGATTTGATTTCTCAAACATCTGATTGGTGGATGTTTACTAGATGGTAGAATAAAGAATAGTCAATAGTACAAATTCAACAAGGAAATGCACATTAAAAAGAGGTTAGGTTTGTTAAATGAACCAGACTTTTGGATGACGACCTATCTACAGCTGACCTCACAATTTGGACAGTTTAATTTGGGTTAATGTGTAAAATTTTTGAGCGCATGTATCAACCACCACAAAGGGCATTATTTGATACTTAGGAAGACTGTAATGGTTGAAATCACATGCACTTAAACATTGTGGCTAAACTGTTGTAATGGCTCACCGCCATTTTAGAACTGTTGATGACACTCCAACTGTACATGTTGCATACTCGTACGGTAATCTAGGCAATCCAAATTGATGTCCAATTATGATGGAGCATAACTCAAGGTGGAGCCACCTTAGGCCAAGTCGAAATGTCCCAAAAACTTGCTAGGATAGCATGTTCTTGCATTAAAGGTGCGTGTGAAGTTGGTAGGGCATACTTAGCTCAAACTCTTGCTGTGTTGAATCAGCTTCTTCACCTGATTAGCAATTCAAGTCACTGGGAAACTCACTCATGAGTGTAATTTGAAGCCAAAAAGATTTGTTTGACTCAATAGGCTGGAGGTGACTTGCCATTATCTGTGTAGAGTCGTCTGATGAGTTGCTGATTTCATAATAACAGTTAAACAGAGACTTGAGTTTCAATCACAGCCTTTCTAAGAAAGCAGAAATCTGTTATAAGCAGACAACTACCTGTGTATCAGATCATTTCATCTTTTTATATATTTCAACTTCATCATCATCATCCAGGCGTGATCCCAACTAATTGAGGTCAGCTAGGTCGGCTATACGGATCCTGTTCTGCAATTCCACTCTATCAAGGGCCATATAACTTCAGTTAGACCATAGGTCATTGTCTTTTTTAACGACCTCCACCCACGTCTTTTTAGATCTTCCCCTTGCCCTTTTAGAACCTTCAACTTGTACCAACTCCTCACCAGCGTAATTCTTGGTCTCCGTTGGACATGACCAAACCAGCTAATTCTACTTTCCCTCATCTTATTACCTATTGATGATACTTCTAAGTTACCTCCAATGCATTCATTTCTAATTCTATCCTTCCTAGTCTTGCCACTCATCTGTCTCAACATCATCATTTCAGCTACCATCATCCATATATTTTTAACTCGTTTTCTTTTTATTTTTAAAGATTGTCCACATATTTTAACTTGATAAAACTAACTTTAATATCTCTCACTACTATAAATATTTTAAATTTAATTATTAAATACCAAGTCAAGTGAAGACTAGACTCATGTCAGTCAAACCAACCTGACTAAGCATTGATGATTTGAGTTTGTGGGTTTTTTTTTTGGAACTGTGAGGTCTGGGGTTAACATTCTCTTCCAGCACCACAAATGACAAAAAACAATAAGATGTGGAGCAATACAATGAGATACACCTCATACGAGGCATGTTGTGATGGTTCCAGTCATCGAGAAATGAGGGCTTAAATATGGCGGGCGATTGCGTGCATCCACAGGGAACAGTCTAGCCTTCCAGGGGTGGGGACACCCTGTCGTCATAAAAAATAAAATAAAATAAAAATGAGGGCCTAAATATTAATGGCCATGAATGCATAAACATTCCATTGACTATCTTCTAGACTCAATTTACAGGTCTTGGATGGTTGAGCCCTGACATGAATTTTGGACTAAGCCCATCAAATGTGGGAACCACCAATCCAGGGTAGATCATGATGTTGTCAATTGGGCGAGCATAGCATCTCAAAATGACCAATCTGAGATTGCACATAATAGTACTGTTCTTCGTGTGTGTGTGTGTGTGTGTGTGTGTCATGTTATGCAATCTTAATATTACATGAAATTTTAGTACATTGGGGTACAATCTTTACGAAGAATGATACTATTATGTACAAGGACTTGCCTCGAGTGTTATGCACCCAAGGTTTGGGTAAAATTACACCACCAAAGTAAACAAAAAAGAAAAAGAAAAAAGAAGGATTTGCATCTTCAATTTTGCCCCACCACTCGATAAAAATAAAGATAAATAAGATTGTAATGTGGATCCACTTAAACAAAATTTGGACCAAATCATCAGTCTGAGGTCTCTCCTTTTATCTGCATCCCCCATACATCCGCCTCTTTTTTTTCCTTTTTTTTCTGCCCCTTTCTTTCATCATTTTGGAAATGATAATAAGATCTAACGGTGGAATATATTAACCAAATGAAGGTAATCACACAAAGAGAAGGCATACTTTACAGATGTACCTAGTATCCAATGTCCTAGATGTTAGATGGTGGCATGTAATCAAGCATCTCCTTTATGCCCAGTTTAATGGAAGGGCCCATTGATGAACATATATGTGCACTTTTCCAGAACACTCCTTTTGGCGCACCCGAAGGTTTGTTTGCTTCAACAGATTTCTGCAAGGCAGGAAAAGAATTAGAAAGGTTCCTGATAAGCACATCCTAAATTGACTGATTCATAACAGTAGATACGATTTGAAGGGGAGATGCGTACAATTGCAGAAACCAAGTTTATGAGAAGATCTTCATCAGAGAAGTCTGTCTTTCCAAAGGGAATGTGAACAATCCCTGTCTTATCTACTCTGTACTCAACCTTTCCTTTCTTGAATTCTGCTATAGCCTGAAATGAGAGACTTTGTAAGTCAACTGGCAAACCCATCTTCATTCAGTTTGTAATCTAACCAAGAACTTTTTTCTCCACTTTGTAGATTAAAGTCTAAAGTAGGGATAGATTGATTCAGGACTGCATTTAGCCAAAAGGTCTACTTTTGGGTCACAGCAGACATGATACTACAAAATGTGCATATATAGGGCTTGAATTTTACATGGATGCACACATGCCAGAACAATTTTTGTGCAGGTCATATCCCAGTGGATCCATCTTAACCACAGCATCATCATCCACATATCTTAACCACAGTTTCTCATTACACTAGTGACTGACTGTATGTTTCCATATAAGATGGCTAAGGGAATTCACTTTTTGCCAATCAGATAAGTGGCTTTATGATTGCAAACAAGTGAAAGGTATCTAACTAAAGCAAGTAATAATAAACTGCAAGCAGAGAATTCAGAAAATACAAAATAAAATCGACATCAAAGTAAAGACGATAACCATACCTGTGGTATATCAGTTGTGACTGTGCCAGCTTTAGGATTTGGCATAAGTCCTCGAGGTCCCAAGATCTTTCCTAAACTGGCAACCTGCAACGAGCGCCAAGGACAAACAAACCAAAAATAAATGAACAAATTGATGTAAATTCCTCCTTGGAGAACTCTATAATCAAATCTTATTAGAGTAAACAAAATATATTTGGAATGAATCACATGTGCAGCTGTTGAAGTGGTCTTTCAGTGTTGTCAAATTGCATATAATCGCATAAGCCATCGTCTTGCACTGATCTCTTATGCGATCGCATAATCACATAAGAGGAAAGGCTGATGGCTTTTCTTTTTCTTTTAGAAAACTAAAAAACAAATATTAAAAAAAAGGGGGGAAACGGAAAAAACAAATCATAAAAAAAATTAAGAAAAACTATGTCTAATTACTACAAGTGATTAGATTGGGTTTTTAAAACTATTTCCTTGTAGTTTGACCATTAGACCATTTATAAGTTATATCATCTATGACAAAACAAATTTAAACAATCAACAAGTTACACTAAGAGAGAATTAATTGATGACAACAAACATAGAAATTTATTGATGACTTGAATCTTGATGAGTTGATGCATACAATACAAGTTACAACTTACAACTTATTACAATCTACAAGAAATATGACAATTGGCCATTATGGCATCGCATACTAGAGTATGCCATGGTTATGTGATTATGCCATTGCATACTAGAGTATGCCATGGTTATGTGATCATGCCATCGCATACTTCCTGCATGGCATATGTGATCTGAGCCAATATATGTAATTATGCAATTGCACATGACAAAACCACTGTTTTTTCATGCATGTAAATTTTGGATAACCAAAAAGGGGGAGGGGGGGATGATCATGAGCCATGATCACTCACCAAAAGAAAAAGAAACAAAAAATGCCCCACAGTTATGGAGTATCATGACAAATTTAGCCATAGAAACTCAAGTAAGAAAAATGGGACACGGATTATGTATTAAGTAAACTCTATGGGCCCATCGTGATGTATGTTATCCACATTGTCCATCCATTTTTCCAGCTCATTTTAGGGCATGAGCCCAAAATTGAAGCATATCCAAGCTCAAGTGGACCCACACCATAGGGAACAATGGGAATTGAATGCCTACCGTTGAAAAATTCTCGGGGGCCATAGAAGTTTTTGATCAAGCTGATGTTTGTGCTTTCCCTTCATCCATGTCCATGTGGCCTTATGAACAGGTTGGATGATAAATACACACTACTATGGGCCCTAGGAAGTTTTCAATAGTGGATGTCATTATCCCCATTATTTCTAGTGGGGTGGTCCACTTGAGCTATGGATATGCTTCAATTTTGGGCTCACGCCTTAAACAGAGTTGATAAAACGAATGGACAGTGTGGATACGACACATACATCACAGTGAGCCCCACAGAGTTTACTCGGTACGCTATAGCATTCTAGCTTACTCAGTATGCAATCCACGTCTACCAAAATATGGGATGTCCCCACACATTGTTTGCAACATTTTCTAATAGACTAGCAATTTCAAGGAAAAATAGAAGTTCAGCATTTTCTACTAAATTAAATAGTCTACCGTGGAGCTCAATACTTCTACACGAGGTATGCAAAAACGGTTACGTAACAGTAACGTCGTGCATTACAGCGCCATAACGGCCATTAAGGGCGTGTTTGGCAAGGCGGATTGGAAGGGATTGAATGGTATTAGGGTTGATTGCATCACTTTCAAGGTAATGATGGCTACGTCAGTGGATTGGTGCAAGATCCATGGGATTGCTGTATCCCGGGATTAGATCACCGAGTCTATTTGGCTCGCCCGTCCAATCCTGGGATTGCACCTTCCAATCCCTTCCAATCCGTCGAACCAAACACGTCCAAGGCAAAATTGAATGGGATTAGGGTGGATTGGATGGATTTTAAGGTAATGATGGTGATGTCAGTGGATTGCTGGCAATCCCATGGGATTGCTATATATCCCGGGATCAGAATCCCATGTCTGTTTGGTACGCCCGGCCAATCCCGGGATTTACCTTCCAATCCGCCCTGCCAAACAGGCCCTAAGGAAAGTGGCCCATAATGGATTGTTGCGCACATGTAATGGCCTGTTATGAGGGCATAATGGTCCATTATGAGCCGATATATGTTTTTCCCCAAGAAAAAAGGCCATAACGGCCATTATGGGGGCAGTAAAGGCCTGTATCATAACTGTAACAGCAGTGGCCATTATGGCCACCGTTACCATTATTCTACAGTGTCATCATAGCCTTTTTCACAGCATTCTGGGTTTGGCTTTTTAATTGTTGATTAGCAAAAGTTCTATGATCAACTGCACAGCAAACATTAACCTTCCTTTCTATCAAGGGCTCTTGAGCTAGGGCAAAGTGTCATACCCTAGGTTGCTTCCCCAAAACATGGATCATGCAGCACTTGACTCACGGCCTCTTTGTGGACGAGTCAGCCAACTAACCAAGTGTTAGCTAGGCTAACATGGGAGAGGAGAGGACACGAGAGACTTGAAGGCAAGACAATTTGTACTGCACTAGAACTCAAGAATGCTTACAACTTCTTAAGGTACCTCCCAAATGAGGAGCCCTCTTCCCTTTCTACAGGAACAAAAAGTGTAACTATTTCACATAAATTACTAGGATAAAGCCATGTGGGGATCATCCAATGTCCAAATAATACTATAGAAACCTTCTTGGCTATTCTACACAAATATCACTACAAAACCCACTAGAGAACTCTAATGTGACAATCATCCAACATCCAATGTGACGTTTTGCTTTCCAAAATCTACTTTCTAGAGCCCACCAATTCAAATATAGCCTTAGGTTCTTACTAGAATAATAGTTATCAAAAGAGAAAAGAAAAGGACTTTTAACAGAGTAACACTTGGATATTTTGTTTAGAATACCATGTCCCATGTGCCATCCAAATGACAAGTGACATAAGTAACAGGACATTTATTATCTCCAATGCGATTTGAGGCATGTAAGGAGAGAGCAATAGAACCAAAATGCAGGTTCCACTTTCCAGACCACCCGAACAAAAGCATATATTGTCAGAGACAGGAACCACGCCAACTGCAATTTGTTCGTAATTCGTACACACCATACCCTCTTCATTAGCATATTTTCAGATGAACACAGCACTCAAGGAAATTGTCACCAAAATACAATCGGCCAGGACACTGTTTTACCATCATTGCAGAACAAGCTTTGCTTAGAATATATATAGTTTTAGGAAGCACAAATAAAATGAAGGAAAAAAAAAACTGAGAAGAAAATTCAATTTTTGTTTTGTCTATACGTTGTCAGAATTCTAATTGCTCCTGTTAAAGAAAATGATGACCATATTCTTCTGGACGTTTGGAAAATTAGTAAACAGATAAAAGTACTAGCACAAATAAATAATTACATTAAAAACATGCAGAGCCAAACCTTGGGCATCATATCTGGGGAAGCAATCAATTTATCGAACTCCATGAATCCTCCCTTTATCTGCTCTATCAAGTCCTCTCCACCAACCAAATCAGCTCCTGCATTTTTCGCTTCATCGAACTTCTCACCTGCATAAATTCAAGCCTATATGGTTATGAGCAGGAGTTAATACTTCATGTTATTGCACACGAAAGGAAGCACCTCATGTTTTTCTTAAGTGTTTGCAGCTGTACAAATTATGGTCAATTTGGTAGGTTGCTAATGCCTGCAAAGTCTGATTATGCCAAGCACTAACTTCTGAGAAGGATTTGAGGTGGACTAATAGCATTTATGACAGGACAGCTAATGCCAACAACCTAGAAATCTGTTTCCACATATCACATCTGATTGAAACCAAAACATCTGTCTTCAGATTTCCACATGACAATGTTTTTTTTTAACAGACAATAAAACTTTGAAATAAACAGTTAGAGTAACATTCCCTCAGGCACACATCACATTTGGGCCCATTGTGAAAGCAAATTTGATGGGTGTGACTCAATCTATTAGGAGGAATTAAATGTCTTGTTAGCTAGAGGTCATCATATGTTTCCTTCGGTATGAGAGCATACATAACTAGACTCAACCAAGAATTATCATCATCGCGGCCATCATATGTTTCCATTGCTACGACAGCATGCACATCTAGACTCAACCAAGAATTATCATCATCATAGCCTTGTCTCAGCTATTCGAGTTCAGCTTTGCAAATATTGTGTGACCAATCTTTGTAACAGAATTTCACACAATTGCACAGCGAAAGCTCAACAACAGGTTGACTACCTAACATTAACCCTCCATTTCCCAGGCTGGAAGCCTGGAAGAGCTGCTGTCACATTCCTACAAGGTGCATTACTCAGAAGAGTAACCATCTTACTCCCCCACGTGTTCAATGTGGCAATTGCTGGTGATATATGGTCATTCATTGTTGGTGCCTACTGTGTCTCTATAATGGTCCAAAATCATACCCATTTGTCCATTAGGTGGGCCCTGTATGTGCCAATGAAAGAGTTGTGATCCAATGCTAGGGTGGAATGTCTGCACAATTCAGTTTCAATTTGCACAAGTGGATCACAAGGTTCAATGATCCAAATCACTGAAGTAATGGACCTCAGCATAGATGGACTATGCACCAAAAATCCCTGGGTGAAAAAAGCCTTCAATAGATCCCCAAAAAAATACACAGTTAAGAAAGAAAACACAACAACAGTTCACGTTAAACAAAAAATAGGCTAGCTACATATTTTATTGCCTAGATCTTCCATTATAAGGGATATATGATACATGATCCATCCAACATGAGGCACATCATATTAATTGTCTGGATCACTAGACCATGGGATCCACTTGTACAATTTGAAAGCCCTTAAACAGGTGCCTGAGCTGAGGTTGCATTCTCGCATCGTAGGAGTGAGCTGATACATGATGAGGAGGCTATTGCATAGAGCATTGTTTCCATAGACTGGATGTCAGTCTTTTGAATAGCGTCTGTAGCGTAGCTATGATGCTACATAATGTCAGTAAATAGTGTAATCCCTTGCAGTGTGCACTACGAGTCATAGAGTCAGTGTTTGAAATATCGGTATCACGTTATGTATCACATTCTTGGGATACGGATACGTATCAGTTATCGCATGAGATATATCGGTTGTATCATGTAATGTATCTCTATTGTTGGAAAAATGGGGAAACATTGGGAAATTGGTCGAATTTTTCAATGAAACGTTAGTGATTGTTAAAAAAAGACATCAATACACACTTGTAAACCAAAACATTACAAAACACAAGTACACATAATAGGTTTTCTTTGTATGGGGTCCTAATCTAAATATCGTCTAACTGAATTGATGCAAGTATATTCAATGTTTATTAATATAATTTATAAATGTAAGAAGACGTGGAAACACAATAAATACATTCAAAAGCAAAAGAAGAATCACTAGATTAGGTTACATACATGTTTGATTTTATGTTTGGACACAAAGATTGCAAATGATTTGCGAGAAATTGGGAAATTTTGATTTTTTTTTCAATTTTCAGCAACTTGGGTCATCTCCTCCAAATCTCGAAATCGAAGCTCCCAATCCATGATTTTTCATGCAAAACAAGAAAAATCATGGATTTGTAACAATTTGAAACTAATTTAACATGATTTACAAAAAATAAAATGATTGAAATTTAAAAATGCTCACCAGATCGAACATGTGGGATATATCGCACTACCTGTGCGTTTCGTATCGCACGGGTGGGATACAAGATATATCGTGGGATATATCAGCCAATATCGTTGATATTTAAAACACTACATAGAGTATGCGTAGTATATGTAGCTTACACTACGTTTTTTCATAAATGATAATTGTATTTTGTACTTAATACTCTCAACATGTAGAATTTTAATTTCTTTTCATACTTGTGACTTGTTATTTTGTACTTAATATTCTCAACCTGTGGGATTTTAATTTCTTTTCATACTTGTGGCTTGTGGTTTCAATTAGACATTATTAATTAAAGTGGTTTGATTAGAAAGTTGTTGATGTGATAATGATTTGATTTGGTTTTTATATATGGATTGGCTTTCAATAAATGATAATCAATAACTTGTTTGAACATGCTTATACTTGAAAAAAATGAATCATCTTTTAGACATTTTTATTTTGGTTTTTTCTTACTATCATTTCCTATTTTTAATTTTTTTTAATTTTATTATTATTTTTTAAGTATCGGTAGCTTACGCTACACGCTAAAGAGGGTTGAATGCTATAGAACATGGCACCACTATTTGAAACACTCGTGGCACAAGCAACTAAGATACATTCGCAGTCGTTTGACTATGAAGATCATTAAGAGTATGTTTATGGATATGGACAGGAATATGGCTATGTGTAGATGTATCATGTATCAAGCATGGTGATATAGGTATGGAGGTGTACAACCACAGCCAGTCGTGATAGTTGTAGTGTCTGCTTAGTATCCACCAATGGGCATATATATTGTTGCAGTTTAGTTCGGATGAGTACCAGAAATATGTTAAAGAAAACATGACCCAGTATCATTAGCCCATGATCTGGGCACAGTACCATAGTTACATGGACCAATAGTATCATGCTCACACTAGTACGGATTGGTACGATGACTTAAAAGGCGCATCACATTCCATGTGGAACTGACTCCAAGTTGTACTTGGGGTTCTTAGTTTTTTTTTTTTTTACTACAGTATTCTATTACTTGTATTTTATGGGATTTTATTTATATCAACTCATTGTGGATTTGCATCAGTTATGGCTGAAAACACAATTGTCCCCTTAAATGACGGAACTATCATGAATGGTTATTCTATGCAATATTTTAAGTTCTAGTGTGTACTCAAGTGTGAGGCGGGCCCCACCCATGTGAAGCGGGTGGCTTGTGTGAAGCGGAACCCATGTGAAGTGGGGCCCACGAGGGGGGTTCGGCCGAGGTCATAACCCATGGGATGTGGGGCCTGAGCTATGAGATAAAGGGATTGATTCGCCATGCTCTATCAGCTCGAGCTTTTAGAGCAAGTGGTTAATTGTCCAACATCAAAAGTGGTATCAAAGCAGGAGGTCTCATGCTCGAGACTCCTCACCGAGGGTGATTAATGCAGGGGCATTTTCACAACGAGCTCGAGTGGGGTGGCCTATGGGATGGAAGGGCACATTTGAGGTGGGCGGCCCGTGTTAGGCGGGCCCCACCCGTGTGAAGCGGGTGGCTCGTGTGAAGCGGAACCCATGTGATGCTCTATCAGTTCAAGCTTTTAGAGGAAGAAATTAATTGTCCTACATCAATAGCGTTCGACCCTCTATAGCGTGTAGTGTAAGCTACATAATACTTTTATTTTTTAATTTAAAAATACAAAAATAATGTAAATAGTAAAAACAAAAAAATAAGAAAATACCTAAAAGATTATTCATTTTTTCAATTATAAGCATGTTCAAGCAAATTATTAATTATCATTTATCAAAAGCCAATCCACATATATAAACCAAATCAAATCATTATCGCATCAACTTTCTAAGCCAACCATTTTAATTAATAGTGTCTAATTGAAACTACAAGTCACAAGTATGAAAAGAAATTAAAATCTCACAATTTGAGAGCAGTACAAAATACCCAAAAAAATATCATCTATAAAAAAAAACATAACGTATACCAATGTTTTCGTATCGTTATCACGTAATGTATCACAACCTTGGGATACACGGATACATATATGTTATTGCATGAGATATATCGATTGTATCACATAATATATCACTGATGTTAGGAAATATGGGGAAACATTGGGAAATTGGTCAAAATTTTCAATGAAACTTCAAGGATTGTTAAAAGAGACATTACAAAAAGCAAGTGCACATGATAGGTTTCCTTTGTATGGGGTCCTAATCTATGCATTGTCTGATTGAACTAATGAAAGTATATTCGAAGTCTATCCTTCTAATTTATAAATGTAAGAAGACATGAATGGAAACACAAGGAATACATTCAAAAGCAAAAGAAGTAAAAAAACTAGAAATATATCTGTGAATAATGTGTGGCTATGGCTCAAACCCACATAGAGTTGCGCAGTGCCTCAAAATCACCATCTCCATTTCAATGGGTTTGCACATATTATTGTTGCTCCACAAACGAACAATACTATCCCCGGTCATAGTAGAATGATACCAGTGAAGATACTTTCTAACATAATGCTTATATTCATATTCTCAAATTTAAGAAAGTTTGGGGGAAATTTCAAATTTTCCTAAATTTTTTGCAAATCGACCCATCTTGCCCATCAAATCCCAAAACTAGAGTGTATGTGATGATTTCATTAAAACTTCTAAATACTATGAAATGGGGGCCAATTTACCTTCGATTGAAGTGGAATTTCGAAAAGAAAAATATTTTTTACGCGTTTAATCAACTTTTAATTAAAAAATAAGCGTTCTCCGAAAAAATTCCCAAATTACCAAGATTACTAGATCAAGTTATGTACATATTTGATTTTGTGTTTGGACACAGATTGCAGCCAATTTGCGAGAAATTAGAAAATTTTGATTTTTCTTAATTTTCCACAACACAACCCATCTCCCTTAAATCTCAAAATCAAAGCTCCAAAACCATGATTTTGTATGCAAAACATGAAAAATCATGGATTTGTAACCATTGACATTGATTTAACACACATATATATATATATGGGGATCAAAAATCGAAAATGCTCATCGAATCGAATAGGTGAGATATATCGACACTACCTATGCGTTTTGTGTTGCACAAGTGGGATACGAGATATATCGTGGGATACATCGGCCGATATTGTCGATACTAAAAACATTGGCGTACGCTACACACACAACGACGCTACATACGCCATGAACCCTATAGCCAGTTTTTTAAATAGCGAATAGTGTGTAGCGTAGCGCTCACCCCTCTAAATTGTGAGGCGTGTGCTATATAGCATATAGCTTACGCTACACACTACTAGATTTTAATCAAGGTTGCACTTGGCTACACCAATTTCATGATATTTTGTACCAAATTATACTGATTAATAATAAAAATTTAACAAAACTGCATGATATTTAGTGCAACCAAACGCAACCTAAAGTAGTAGGAAAGGACAATGATTAAGTATAAAGGTAAAGAAAGAGCAACAAAACTGATTTAATATTGTTATTCACATTATTTTACTAAAAGCATTGAAAAGATTAACTAACTTTTACTGAAAATAGAAAACTATAATGAATCATTGAAAACATCAATTGATTTTAATGTTGTAGTGAAACTTGAAAAAAAAAAGTGTATGCAAATTATCATGTAGCGTAGCGTCCATGTGACATAAGTTATTTTCATGAGCTATGTAGAGTTAAGGCTAAGCTACGTTACATAGCATAGCTATTTAAAACACTACTTGTAGCGTACACTACATGGGATTTATGCTATTTGCTAATGGTACATAACGACACTATGGACGATATTCAAAACACCGATGATACCTATACATAAAACATTAGGTGCCAATAGCATGGTCGGGAACATTTGTGGAGAAGAAACTAGTACGTTACGGAATCAATACTCTTCTTAATTTATTATGGTTGGGGTTCAATCTGAGTCGAGTCGAGCTCAGGCAAGCTCGAACTTGGTTCGAAATTTTTTCGAGCTCAAAAAATCAGCTCGACTCGGCTCGAACTTAGTTTCGAACCGAGTCGAATCAAGCTTTTTCGAGTCGAGTTGATGGGGACATCATGGGCACACGCACGCCCCCTCTACGCACGTACGCAAGGAGGGCCCCACCATCAATCTGGATTGATGACGACATTCAAGGAGGGCCTCCTAGTTAGAGGACTGCGTTTTGTTTCATTGGAGTGGGCCCGATCGGCATGTGAATCCCACCATGGGTTCTCATGATCATGGCCCACTATTCTAAATAATCTAATACTTTGGGTTTTACTTATTATTGTTATTAGGAATATCATGGACGGTTTGATTGCTTTGATTAGTTGTTATTTTTTATTACTTCGTCTCCAAGTAATAGGGTGCGCACATGGTGTGAGTTTTGAGATATAAGATTTTATTATAAGTAGCACCCCTTGTAGTTTTTTTTTTTTTCTCATTGAAGATTGAATAAAATTTCTACGTTTTTCCTGCTCCTCTTTGAGTTGTGAAAACCTAATTGGGTGCGAAACCCTCCGTTCTTCAAAGGGCTACAACCGTAATGTGAAGCCACACCCATCCTGATTCACCTCCATCTTCTACCATCCATATCCAACTTTTCCTACAGCCATTCAACCTTCAAATCCATCACCACCTTGCAGCCAATCCTCCTCTACAGCAAATTTTTAAAATTTGGCCCTGCAAGAGGGCTAAAACTTCGGCGGAGCATCACGCACGAACTGGACATTGGATCAAGCTGAAATTTGGTGGGAGTGTGGCCCACCCCTGGCCGACCAGACCCAAGGTGTCACTTTTTGGGTTCGTGGGCCCCACGCATGTGCGGCCAGCCATCAGTGAACATGCGTCAGGCCTAACTTGCTGTCCACACGCGCAGGTTGGCTTCAGTTTCACTTTCTCCTCTCTTTCACTCCTATTTTACCTGATTTTCCTAACCCTAACTCTAGATTGTCCTAAATCCTCAATTTTATGCCCTTTTCTTCAACCCTAGGGTTCCCCGAATTGAAACCTGTGAATCCCCTGGATTGGGGAAATATTTTTGTGCATGTGTGGATGAATTTACTCCCCTTTGAGCATTGTTTGGTCTATAACTTTAATTGATCCAACCCTAGCATGTATGGGCCTGGACCTGCATAGATTCCCCTTTGTTGAATACTTGACTTTTTTTTATGGGATGTGGAATTTTATGTGATTGTTTCTGAACTAGTATGATCTAAAGCTTGAACTCTTGCATAGCATATTTAAATTTTCATGTCCTGCATCATGAGTCGAGCAAGCTAACCGAGCTAACTCGGTTCATGTACAGCTTTAGCTGTATGGTAACGGATATGGGATACCTTACTCAAAATCCGCTTAGCCTATTTCGAAAACAATGACCATTTCTAGCTTCCCAAATAGCCCAAAACATTGCCATAAAGATCAACCTCCACTCGGCTTTTCCAGACTTGCCCACTTCTCCCCCATGCCACACCCACATGAACTCATCCACTGACTTCGACATTACCCAGACAATGCGAAGCAAACAAAAGAAATGCTCTCAAATTTTCTGAGCAAATAAGCAATGGAAGAAGAGGTGATCAATTGATTCTTTATCCTCGATGCAAATTAGGCAAATGTTGGGCAGATCTAGAGATCTTCTCTGAAGATTATCAACTGTGAGAACCATGGTATACAAAAACGGTTATGTAACGGCCAGGTAACGACCATTAGCGTTACGTGTTAATGGGCCAAAATGGCCATTATAGAAAAACTGTCCATAACGATCTTGTGATGGACCATAACAGTCTCAAAACAGGTTTTTCCAAAAAATAAAAATAAAGAAGGTTGTAACGACTTGTAGCGTAACAGTAACGACGATGGTCGTTACGGCCACCATTACCGTTATGGAACACATTGGTAAGAACCCTCTTTCGGCCCACTAGCCGAACAAAAATTGCCACACGAGGAGGGGCTCCATAAAACCAACTGTGATAGAGATGTGGCTTATCAGGATTATGAGGCGGCGAGCTAACTAACATAGAGTGATTGGATAGAGAACTTTCCAGAACTATGTGATCAGGGTCGAATATTGCATATCAGACCCGGTAATTACCTGATTTTACACACATGATAAAGCCTAACATCAGATTTTAATCGTGTTTTTATTACAGGAGGAAATTAGGAGTGTGTATTGAAAGATGATGTTAAAAACATGGATTTGATGCTCCAAAATTACCAGAGCACGGAATGGACTCCAGAAAACTAATAGTGAAGAATATACACGCCTGGGATCGGAGGAAAACTAGCCAAAGGGGCTCGAAAAGGGTCCAGAATGCAAGATCACATGATTCCCGCCATCCGATCAACTCGAAACTTCATGCATGAGATGGGGGCCGTGAATTAACCGTACATATTAAATTTCAGCTATTGTTGATCTCGGGAAGTGCTCCAACTGACAAATCAGCCCATGAATCGCTGATTTCAGGCCCACCTGATAATAGGATACGCCTCAACTTTGGTCCTGACAGTGGAAATAAGAGGAGAAAGTGGAAGGACGGAGCAGATTTCTCAAAACATCACGGTGGGACCCACTTACAGGGCACGCGTGTACACAGCACTCGTGCACCGGCTGTGCACCGGACCGCCCGGACGGTCAGCGTCCGCGCTGACCCGCGCCCGTCTTCAAAACGCTCTCCGCATTCCAGCGTCCCGCGGAACCGACCGCCGGTCGTCGGTTGTGGGGCCCACCTCGTGTCCAAATGAGTAATCCGGACCGTCTATCCGCTCCCTAGGGCGGCAATCACCTTCGCCTAGGTGGCGAAATTACGAGAGGGAGCGACGATCAGAATCCATCCATTCAAACGCAGGTTGGACGGTGAGTTCAAATCTCTGGTAGACCACACCGAAAATAGAAGAAAACTGGTCATTTTCGACCGGTTTTCCGTCGTTATTCCAGTGAACGGAGTGGATTTTTGATTCGATCAAAGAAGATGGACCCACCATCCCCACAGCGTCGGATCCGCGTCCGCGTAGCGTCTTACGCTGCCGACTTTTTCGGAATTTAGTGGGCCTCGTACGTCATCTGTCCGGCCGATCCGATCCGTCCATCGTGTAGAGGGCCATGAATACTACAAAACCATGCTGATAGTTCACTCCCATGCGTACACACGTGCGTGATACAGAGGCCACAAAAGGGCTATCCGGCGACGTTCAAAACTGATCTTTTTGTATTTTCTTCTGTGGGCCGCGCCAATGGACCTTCAAAACCACCCATTCTTGCTGAAATTTCGTCCTGAATCCAATGGACGGGGTGGATTTTCCAGAAAACACCTCTGTGGGGCCCACCGATCACGGTTGCGAAAATCATGCACTTCGAGTCCGTCTACGACTCGCCACCGATTCCACCATCCAGCTGACTATAAAAGGAAGTTTTGGACGTGGGAGAGGCATTCGAGATCCGGGGAATTGGAGATCCAGCAGGGAGAGAAGAAAGAGAAGAAAGAGAAGGAAGAAGAGAGAGATTGTTCGGTTTGGTGTTTTATTTTATGAATTTTATTTAATATCTTTTTATGGATTTTATGGGTAACTAATCTCTCAGCTAGGTTGAGATGAAGCCCCTAATTTGATTAGCTCTTGTATTGGTTGATTTACTTTGAATATTAATTAATTTGTTTTTTTTCTCTAAGTGGGCGTGATTGGTTTAAATTCCATATTTCTCCATCTATGAACTTGATCAAAGTATATAGATGGATGTTGTTTGGATGCTTATTACAGGTGCTTGTGTCTGATCAAGAACAGGTTTCCTATAGAGGAAGAAACAGGATGCTTTAATGAATGTACATTCCATGTGCCCGACCAAGGACATGGAATTTGTTATTCATGGCATTGCTTAAAGGAATTAGACAGTCTGTATGCCCGATTTAGGACACAGATTGTGCTTTCTCTATTTAAGTGGTATCAATCTAGATCAAGGTGAATCAACAGACAAAACAAGGGTTAGGATAATTAGGGGTGGATTCGAAAGTCCTAGTGCTTTCTCTCTGATTGAATTTTCTTCCCTATTCTTAATTGTTTTTCCTAAAATTGTGCTTAGTAGTTTAGTTCATTATTCATTGGATTAGTTAAGAAGAATCATAGATTTGAATTGTGACAACCAGTCCTCGTGGGATTCGACCTCGATCTTCTAGAGTTTATTACTACATCACAACCCTATACTTGGGGAGTGAACAAGTTTTTGGCGCCGTTGCCGGGGTGTTTCGTTCCAAATTGAATTTAGGATTCTCTCTTATCATAATTCATAGTCTTAGGATTTTACTAACTTAGGTTAAAGTTTTTATTTTATTTTATTTTTATTTTATTTTTAGAAATTAACCATTGCTTAGGATTCTTCTATCATTATTTTAGGAAACCTAATTTTGTTTTTTTTTTTTTTTTTTTTTTTTTTTTTTTTTTGTTTACGGGAATTGAGGAAGGAAGCTACTAAGTGAAGGAGGAACATCTTAAATTTTCGACATCAATCATCTCCTTTTCCGGGTTCTTTCTTCCCATTCTCACTTACATAGTTTTAACTTGTTTTTTTTTGAATAGCATAGTTTCTAGTTCTAGTTTTCTTTCTCTTAGGTTGTTACTTAGTTTATGCTAGGATGTAGATCTCTAGATATAGAACTAGCGCCGTTTGATCTGAAATAGAAAGAACACTTCGAGAAAGATTAAGAAACAATTACATTGAAATGGCGAATGAGGCCGAAGTTAAGGCTCTTAAAGATTATTCGGCTCTGTCCAATTTAATGCGCCTTCATGCATAGTGTTGCCAACCACTACGGCGTGACACACTTTGAACTGAAACACGGAGTCATACAATTGTTGCCATCCTTTTATGGATTGGACAAGGAGGACCCATATCATCATGTGAAAGAATTCTTAGACATTTGCTCCACTTTTAAGTTCCAAAACTTCTCGAGACGATTTGATCGCCTCACTTTGTTTCCTTTTTCTTTGAAGGATAAAGCGAAGGCATGGTTGAATTCTCTAGAAGTTGGATCTATCACTACATGGGACCAACTGCTAAGAAGTTCTTAAACAAGTTCTTCCCCGTTCACAAAACCAATGCCTCTCGTAGAGAAATTACTAACTTCACACAAAAAGAGGGTGAGCACTTTCATGAATGTTGGGAAAGATGGAAGGACTTGCTTCTTAAATGTCCTCACCATGGTTTTGAGAAGTGGCAACAAGTTCAATACTTCTATGACGGTCGACACCCCGAAGCGAAGTCGCATGGTTGATGCCACGGTGGAGGGTCCTTCATGACCAAAAGCGTCTTAGAAGCATGGAAATTCTTTGAAACCTTGTGTGAAAACTCCCACAATGGGACTATTCGAGATAGAGGTGAAAGAAGTTCCCAACCACAAAAGAGAGGTGGTATATATGAGATAGGAGTCGTGCTTGAGTTGTGCGCCAAACTTGATAACGACAAAGAAAGTTGATGCTCTGGTATTAAATAATGGACCTCCACAAACGGCTCAAGTGGAGGCATGTGCCACATGTTCTAGTCTGCTTGGTCTTGTCCATCGGGGCGACATCCCCAGAACTTCTCTCTGAACAAGTTCATGCTATGAACACTTTTCAAAAACACAGGAATGATCCTTACTCGAACACATACAACCCAGGATGGGCTAGGCATCCAAATTTTTCTTGGGCAAAGGGACCACATCAAGGAGGACCATCTGGAAATCCTCCCATGCTACCGCACCTCCAAGTTGGCAGTCAACAAATTCCGCAATATCAACAACCGCCTACACAATCAAGGAACCCATCTCTTGAGGATACACTTCATCTTTTCATGCAGAGTTCTCTTCAATTCCAAAAAGATACCCAACAAACCTTATTGGCTAACCAGCAAAGCTTACATGCAAATGCACAATCCATTGCTAAGCTGGAAATTCAAATGGGTCAACTAGTGCCACATTGAGTGAGAGAGAAAGGCAAGTTCCCTAGCCAACTTTGACGAGGCTAACCCAAAGGGACAGTATGAGATTGGCTCTAATTCTAACCAAGGGCAATATCATGAACAGGCCAAATTAATTACTACCCTTAGGTCAGGCAAGCAGATTGATAACAGAATAGAGATGTCTGGGGATGAATCAAGTTCTAAAACAGAAGATCAAGATGAAGCAGAGGGACACACTAATGCATTCAAAGTCCAAAAGCCCTCTGACTCTCCAAGAGCCACTGATGTGCCACCCTACGTACCCAAAGCACCGTTTCCTCAACGTCTGGCACCAATAAAGAAAAGAAATAATTTTGATGAAATCTTGGATGTGTTTCAAAAAGTGCAAGTCAACATCCCGTTGCTTGACGCTATTAAACAAGTCCTGCTTACGCTAAGTTTGAAAGATTTATGCACTCAAAAGCGTAAGCGAGAATGTTCATAAGAAAGTCTTCCTTGCTGCAGAAGCGGCTCGGCTCCATGATTCAACATAACACTCCTCCTAAATTTAGGGATCCGGGAGCTCCCACCATTTCTTGCGGCATAGGAGATCATAAGATCGGGAAGGCATTACTTGATTTGGGGCGGCGTTAATTTGTTACCTTATTCGGTTTATGAGCGACTAGGACTTGGCGAGTTGAAGCCGACTAAGGTAACATTACAACCTGGCGATAGATCTGTCAAGGTGCCCAGGGTGTTATTGAAGATGTGTTAATCCAGGTTGATAAATTTTATTTTCCAAGTGGATTTCATAGTTATTGATACTCAGCACTGTCCAGAATCTTCATAGTCAGATCCCAGTCATTTTGGGTCGTCCATTTTTGGCCACATCTAATGCTATTATCAATTGCAGGAATGGAGTTATGAAATTGTCCTTTGGTAACATGAATATTAAACTCAATGTTTTTAATGCAGGAAAACAATCATGATTTGGATGACATATTTGAAGTGGACATGATCGAGAGCCTTGTGCAGGACTCCTTTCGTACATCTTTTGAAGATCCTCTTGAGACCTGCTTAGCACAATCGGGCATGGATTTTGACATTGATAGTCCCATCCATGAAGTCAATGCATTGCTTGACTCTACTCCTATATTGGAGATTGAAAAGTGGAGAGCGAAAGTGGAACCTCTTCATCCCTCTGAGACGCCTCCTGACAGCACAGTTTCGAACTCTGAGAAGACAAAGGCGAGCAGGCTGCTTAATTTTCTTAAAACATATAAGGCAGCAATTGAAAGGAAGATAGTGGAAATACAGGGAGTATGCCCCACGATATGCATGGATCATGCTATGGAAATGTCGCGTGAAATGCAAAGGAAGCATGATCCTCATATGGAAGAAGTCGTGCGAGCAGAAGTTCTTAAATTATTTGACGACAGTGTCAGTTACCTCCTTGCAGATAGCACAGCTCATGGGAACTCACATCACTTGTCTGGGATCGGTTAATCAAGGTATTGAGGTAATTTCTTTGGCGGACCCTGGTTATAAAGATTATTTCATTCATGGTCCGTTCTTGTCTGGCTGAAGACGTTAAACTTAGCGCTCCTGGGAGGCAACCCAGTCTCTTGTTTGATTATTTTCATTTTTCTAGTGAGTTCCATCAATGTTTGTGGGTAACATTACTGCAAACCCTCACGAGACTACAACTCGTCCACTAGTGGTAACCTAGGGGTTTAAAGGCTTATTGCATGCGCTAAATGCAATCGAGAGCACCTGCGAAAGTGGTATAGGTAGGATCTTCTTTTGTTTTTCTTTTTGATATTTTCTCTTATGTTGATTTCTCTCTTGTGCTAACTTTGTTTTGCGATGATATTTTTTCCGAGGATGTCTCTTGATTCTCTAGTCAGTACTTATCTTTCCCTCATTCCTCTTTTATTTTCGTTGTCCCATGTGCATTGCATGCTTATTTCTTTTACATTGAGGACAATGTAGATTTTAGGTTGGGGGTGGGAGATTAGGTTACCTAATCAGTATTTTCTTGGTCTTGAGCAAAATTTGTGAAAATTTTAAAATTTTTTCTGGAAATTCTATTGAATTCAATGTGATTTTGAAGGATAGTTGTGATTTTAACATTATAAGATACGTGATGGGTAATTTATGACTCTGGGATTCGGCCATCTGCTTGATTTCATAGTCAATTTTGAATTGTTAATCCATGATTAGAAGTGGTAAACATTGATTGAGCCATGATTTCTCATATTACATCTCGCTTACACATTAAGTTTTCGGTTCGATAACTGAATGATTAACTTGGTAAAAGAAGAATTGAAAGGCTAAGTCATATAATCTTCACCATAGGTTTGCTCCCTATAGGTGCAGATTTGATTCTCCATAGTTGACTTATAAAAAAAAATAAAAAAATAAAAAAAATTTAGGCGACAAGTTTTCGCCATAGGTTTGCTCCCTATAGGTGAGAATTTGATTCCCCTCAGTTGCGTTACTGCTCGTAAAGGAATTCAAAGGCTGGTAAAGATGAAAAGTTAATCTGTACGATAAGTGTTGGTTTCAGGTTTGGTTGTTACGAATTACCAATGATATCATGAAATTGACAAATGGATCTCTTAATGATTGTAAGTCGAGATCACACTTTACATTCATGGAGCTCAATGTTTAGGAATGTTCTAATTGATGGATTAATATTTTGAACTTGATTATGAAGTTTACTGTAAGCTTGATTCCAAGAGAAAAATTCCACACACCAATCATGAATCTTAGAATTTTCACATCTCAGCTATCTGTTCACAAGTTATTTGAGTTTACAGGAATTTGTCTTTTATTTCTGAAATTATTCTTCGCATGATTTGCTCGGGACTAGCAAAATGCTGGTTGGGGGTTATGATCAGGGTCGAATATTGCATATCAGACCCGGTAATTACCTGATTTTACACACATGATAAAGCCTAACATCAGATTTTAATCGTGTTTTTATTACAGGAGGAAATTAGGAGTGTGTATTGAAAGATGATGTTAAAAACATGGATTTGATGCTCCAAAATTACCAGAGCACGGAATGGACTCCAGAAAACTAATAGTGAAGAATATACACGCCTGGGATCGGAGGAAAACTAGCCAAAGGGGCTCGAAAAGGGTCCAGAATGCAAGATCACATGATTCCCGCCATCCGATCAACTCGAAACTTCATGCATGAGATGGGGGCCGTGAATTAACCGTACATATTAAATTTCAGCTATTGTTGATCTCGGGAAGTGCTCCAACTGACAAATCAGCCCATGAATCGCTGATTTCAGGCCCACCTGATAATAGGATACGCCTCAACTTTGGTCCTGACAGTGGAAATAAGAGGAGAAAGTGGAAGGACGGAGCAGATTTCTCAAAACATCACGGTGGGACCCACTTACAGGGCACGCGTGTACACAGCACTCGTGCAGGGCATGCCCGGACCGCCGGACGGTCGGTCGGCCACGCCGACCGACCCGCGCCGTCTTCAAAACGCTCTCGCATTCCAGCGTCCCGAGGCAACCGACCGCCGGTCGTCGGTTGTGGGGCCCACCTCGTGTCCAAATGAGTAATCCGGACCGTCTATCCGCTCCCTAGGGCGGCAATCACCTTCGCCTAGGTGGCGAAATTACGAGAGGGAGCGACGATCAGAATCCATCCATTCAAACGCAGGTTGGACGGTGAGTTCAAATCTCTGGTAGACCACACCGAAAATAGAAGAAAACTGGTCATTTTCGACCGGTTTTCCGTCGTTATTCCAGTGAACGGAGTGGATTTTTGATTCGATCAAAGAAGATGGACCCACCATCCCCACAGCGTCGGATCCGCGTCCGCGTAGCGTCTTACGCTGCCGACTTTTTCGGAATTTAGTGGGCCTCGTACGTCATCTGTCCGGCCGATCCGATCCGTCCATCGTGTAGAGGGCCATGAATACTACAAAACCATGCTGATAGTTCACTCCCATGCGTACACACGTGCGTGATACAGAGGCCACAAAAGGGCTATCCCGTGACGTTCAAAACCGATCTTTTTGTATTTTCTTACGTGGGCCGCGCCAATGGACCTTCAAAACCACCCATTCTTGGTGAAATTTCGTCCGAATCCAATGGACGGGGTGGATTTTCGAGAAAAACACCTGCGTGGGGCCCACCGATCACGGTTGCGAAAATGCGCACTTTGAGTCCGTCACGACTCTCGCCACCGATTCCAGCCATCCAGCGGCCTATAAAAGGGAAGTTTTGGACGTGGGAGAGGCATTCAGATCCAGGGAATTGGAGATCCAGAGCCAGGGAGAGAAGAAAGAGAAGAAAGAGAAGGAAGAAGAGAGAGAGATTGTTCGGTTTGGTGTTTTATTTTATGAATTTTATTTAATATCTTTTTATGGATTTTATGGGTAACTAATCTCTCAGCTAGGCTGAGATGAAGCCCCTAATTTGATTAGCTCTTGTATTGGTTGATTTACTTTGAATATTAATTAATTTGTTTTTTTTCTCTAAGTGGGCGTGATTGGTTTAAATTCCATATTTCTCCATCTATGAACTTGATCAAAGTATATAGATGGATGTTGTTGGATGCTTATTACAGTGCTTGTGTCGATCAAAACGGGTTTCCTATAGAGGAAGAAACAGGATGCTTTAATGAATGTACATTCCATGTGCCAGACCAAGGACATGGAATTTGTTATTCATGGCATTGCTTAAAGGAATTAGACAGTCTGTATGCCCGATTTAGGACACAGATTGTGCTTTCTCTATTTAAGTGGTATCAATCTAGATCAAGGTGAATCAACAGACAAAACAAGGGTTAGGATAATTAGGGGTGGATTCGAAAGTCCTAGTGCTTTCTCTCTGATTGAATTTTCTTCCCTATTCTTAATTGTTTTTCCTAAAATTGTGCTTAATAGTTTAGTTCATTATTCATTGGATTAGTTAAGAAGAATCATAGATTTGAATTGTGACAACCAGTCCTCGTGGGATTCGACCTCGATCTTACCGAGTTTATTACTACATCACAACCCTATACTTGGGGAGTGAACACTATGTGCCTTCCAAAGCAACGAGTCGCCCTCATTAGGGGAGGGGGAAACATCCTTCAGGTGATCTAAGAGGCCGACAAACTCAATGATCTCCTCTGTCATGTTACTACGACACAGAGGAGTGTAGACAACGATGTCACTACTCACTGAATAACAAGTTGCCATCGCAATGAAGCGATCAGGGGTGAGATAAGCAATTCTAAGGAAGGAATCTTAAAGTGACCTATTATTGCGCTAAACATCAACCCAAAATCGAATACAAAGCCCATTACCAAGCGTTAAACCTGTTGAATAGCCCATTTTCCTCCCATTTTTAAAGCATTTTGCTAAGGGCCTCCCCAACAACCACAAACAAATAGGGAGATAGAGGGTCCCCTTGGCGAAGACCTAGAGGCCCTGGAAAACCCTTTTAGTGAACCATTAACAAGAATGGAGAAGAAGGCCGATTGCACGCACGACTGAATCCAACCCCCACATTTCAACCCACAAACCAATCTGAGGAGCATGTAATCGAGGAACCTCAAGTCCACATGATCATAATTCATAAGCCTTCTCGATATCCAACTTACAAACAATGCCACTTCTCCTCTCCCTATTCCTAGCATGAATGCACTCATGGGCAATAAGCGCACTATCCAAAATCTATCTGTCTGTGATGAAGGCACCTCGATTTTCAAAAATAACTTTGTAGAGGACTCCTTTAAATCTAAAGGCAATAGATGTTTGCTAGGATTTTGTATGGGCCCCGTATTAGGCTAATCGGCTTGGAAGTCTTTCAAGTTCTCGGCCCCCTCTACTTTGGGAATAAAGGCAATAAAAGAAGCTCCAAGCTCAGTAGATAGGCAGCCGCGATTAAAAATTCTGAAACGAAGTCCATCACATCTGACTTCACTACCTCCTACCAACTAGAATTTATGAAAAAAGAGCATGGGAACCCATTCGGACCTGGCGCCTTATCCCCGCACATCGACCTGATCGCTACTTTCACGTCTTCCTCCAAGATTGATGCTTCTATTGCTAAAGCTTCCTTGCTAGATAACTGCTGAAAATCTAGATTGTCTGGCAGCGACCTTTCCCAAATATCACCAGTCAGCAAATCGCTGTAAAAATGCACTATAGCCTCACAAATCTTGCTTTTATCTGAAGGCCTTGAACCATCAATACTCAAACTAGATATTTTGTTGTTGCGAGCCCTTGCACTAGCGATCTTGTGAAAGAATCTAGTATTTTTATCACATTCTTTAAGCCACACCACTCTCGATCTTTGCTGCTATTTGATTTCCTCTTCCTCAGCTTCAGCACCCATAGATTCAGCGAACACTGCACTCTTATATGTCCTCCTTCGATAAGCTACCACTCTCTTTCAACAAATCTAGATCGTGTCTCTCTTCTGCTATTCTGTCAAACTTTGCCTCCCAAGCTCCAAACACCTGGTTCTTCCATTGCTTAATATTATCTTTTAAAAGCTTTAATTTTTTGCTTAATCCAAAACCCTGCATATCTTGTCACACCCTAAAATTCGTTACCTAGGTTGGCCACACCCAACTCCGTATTATAGGTCATGATTTATAATTTAAGTGTTCATAACCACCATTCCATAAAAATCACATTAAAACAAACCAAATTTCCATATAATAAATCCAATAAAATGTTTAATTACAATAATCTAGACTTTCCTTTATGCTTCCGTACAATGAATGTAAGCTCGTGCCTTTGTATACTTTTAGGGAATCCGGGGTAGGGCACCGTGTTCATTTTAAGAATGTCTGGGGTAGAGCATTGTGTTCCTTTTTTGTCCCAAGGCAGAGCACCCGTGTTTACATTTTAGGGAACCAAGGACAAAGCTTCGCGGGCTTCAGTTTAAGGAACCTAAGGCAATGCACCTTTGATCTCAATCCCAATTCTCATTCAATGATAATATGCATACGTGAATGCAATCTTACAATAAACATTCTACTCAAGAGATATAAAACACCAAATTCATCGCAACCACATATCCTTCTTACTCTTAGCACAATGCTCATGGTTCTCTTACAAGGTTTAGAAATTAACATGCACTTCTAAGATAAACAATTAATTGCCAAAATCAAATATTCAAGAAAATAGAATAATAATTATTTTAATTTCTTCCTGAAGAAATTCTATCTAAACCGAACAAGTAAAATTCCTATTATGCGAATTTAAATTAAAAATCTAAGCTGTGGGGAGAATTAATGAATCACTAATTTAATAATTATTTTCAGAACTCTGTTAATTTAAGCTAATTAAAATTCAATGCTTAACCGAATTGATTTAAACAAACAATTTCTAAATTTAGAAATTTAATCACAATCAAAGTTAATTAATAACAATATGAAATTATCAACTTGCTTTTTCTTTTATCTATCACAAGTTTAAATAAGAATTTAAACTAAAATATTAAAAAATGGATATATAATGTCAAAATTCAGAAAAATATAAATTTGAGATTTCAAAAGCTTATAGGATCACCCACCTCAACGTGACGAACAGATCGAATACGACTGGATCTTGACTTGCACTCGATTTGGACACGAACTCGGTTCGACTTAGTGAGTCCTTCACCCAATCTCTCTCCCTCTCTCTCTGTTCCTTTTTTTTTTTTTCCAAGCATGTCCAGCCATGGACGTTGGACTAAAACCTAGATAACTAGACTTGGCAAAACTCGGCGAGTCGACTCGGTGTTTCTCAGCCTCAATCCCCTCCCTCCCCTCGAACTCGGTTCTACACAATCTCTCCCTCTCCCTCCCTTTTTTTTTTTCTTTTTTTTTTTTCTAGGCATGTCCAACAATGGACGCTGGAATAAAACCTAGATAGCTCGACTCGGTAAAACTCGATGAGTCAACTCGGTGTTTCTCAACCTCAATCTCTCCTCCTCGGGTTCCTCTCATTTCTATTTCAGTTGTTGGGCTACGTTCTCTCACAAATTGGAGTTTTTATAGATTCTTCACCGCCTCTCTATTGAGTCTCGAACGTTTTGGTGCAACGACACGTTTCCACATTTAAATGGTCGGTTCTCTAGGGCTATGAGGTGGGGTTTGATCTTGGTTAGAAGCCAGTGATTATACGTTCATTTGATGGGTCTTAGAATGTTTGGGTTAGATTTTAAATCAATGGCCATACACGACTCTACGGTTGGGGTTTCTTGATAGCGGAAGATACGTTAATGGTGGATTTGCACTTGGCATGTATCTCGGTGTTCCGTCACTTTTGGATGTTTTGGATTGGTCCTAGGAAGCTTGTAGAAGCTTTAAATCGAAGCTCTGGATCGCTTTACCTGGTGTGTTCGATGTTCGAAAGGCTCAACTCGTTGCCACAAATAACGAAGAAACAATGATCAAAATGGCTTCTCTGCGTTGCAACATGGGATTTTGAGATGGATCCGATGTAGATTGTATGGTCTAGATTCATCTAGATCTTGGTTTCTAATTCTTTCTTTTGTCATAATGTTGAGAGAAGAAAGATTTCAAAAATCCGTTTTCTCTTGGACGTTGATCCAAGTCACTTGTATTGAAGGCTGAGATACATCCAATGGAGGGTTTAGATCGATTAGAGAAGATTTCTCCCGAATTGTAGTTGGTTTGCACAAAGAAAAAGGAGGAAAACTCTTCCTCTCGAATGCTTTTAGTGCGTTGGAAATGATTCGGGCTTCCAGTTTGTACACGTGCTGGCACATGCGGCTCTAGTTTGCACATGTAGATCAGTCATGGGTTGGCTTTTAGATTTATCATGGGTTATGGTGTTTAATGGCCCACCCTATGCGCGGTTTGGATCTAACGAAAATCGACTTTAAACTAGTTATTCTTGATCGGATGATTCTTAATGGTTGGATTTGGAATTCAATGGTCGGTTTACCTTTATTATCATAGATTAAGGAGTCCATTGTGTTGGGGTATCTAGGTGCAGTATGGATAATCTCTCAAATCAATGGTCATATTGTAGTTTTATTGGGTGAAGATGTACGGTGTAGGGTGACATGGGATCGCCAAATCCTTTTTGGTTTTAGAAATTGTAGGTTCTGTAGAATTCTTCCCGGATGATTTGGTAGCTTCAAAAATACTCACAGATTTAGTTGGGTGTGAAAAGTGAACTGGTAGATTCGTTGGGGGTTTCCTATGGGTCGTAACAATGATCTTGTTTTTTTTTTTTTTAGATGAGTCATTCAGGTGATATAATGAAAATTCCGATGGACGGTTGATTTTGTGAATTAGATGTCGAAATTGAAAATGTGTGGCTCAATTGGGTTGAATAACCATTGGTTAAAGTTTCATCACGATCGTACTCGTACAAATAAGTTTTTTGAAGAATGGTGTAGGGCGGTACTGTGTATAAGACGGAAATACATTAGATGACTGGTAGGTCCATCTATAACCATTAGAATTGAAATTCAACGGTAGAATATGGTCTCGCAAGGGTAAGAAATGGAGTGAACGGTTTAGAATCGTAGACAGACGAGTGTATGTGTGGTTTAGATGATCTTAGGACAAGTTTGTTACAAGGAAATGATCCGTTGGTGACATGGACAGTTAGATTGCTAGATCCAAATCTAATTAGGTATCTCTATGGTTGGTTTGGTGAATGGGCAAGTATATGGGTAGATATGGTGATTGATGAACGAGTGGCCTAAAATTAACGATGGGGTTGAGGGATTTGTACACATCGGTTAAGGTTTAAAATCGAGGGATTGGTTTATCTTTTTGGTTGAGTTGTTTTGGACGGTTTAGGCACTTTATTACATGTCTCAATGGGTTAATGTAAGTCATGGGTTCAACGATCAATGGTGATGTAAGCCTATGGTTAAGATCACGGGTCATATGGTGACAGATTGATTTCTTTAACTTTACAGATTGGTTATGGGTCGTTATAGCTCGAGATTAGACGGTTTAGAATGGGCTAATTGGGTTCACAAGTGAGTAATCTATTTGGGCAGATTTTTAGTGTAATTGCAAGGTCCTAGTTGAGTGGTTTAGACACACAGGTCAAGCATCATGATTGGGTAGGTTTAGTGTACGTTCTATGATTAGATCTGGGATTGTTTACGGATCAGTCTTGTGAGTGCAAGTGTACATGTGCAAAAAATAAATAAATCACATAACTGATAATTACATAAGTCAATGGTTCACACTAAACAGATTGATCACATATATCAATTGTCACAACTTGCATAGATTGATGGATGCATGGATGTGTGGATGGATCTATGCACGTATGCTTAGATGAATGTAAGTTTACACGCATGCATGTGCACACATGCGCGCCAAAATCCCGGGTCATTACATATTCTTCCACCAAATAAGAATCCCACCAATCAGAAACAAGATTCGAAAAACGCTTAACCTCTGGCCAAGAAGCTTCAAACCTGAAGGGTTGAGGGCCCCAATTTTCATGATTCACCTTAAGAACAATGGGGCGATGGTCCGAGACCGTCTGTGGCAACCCATGCTAAGTGACCAATGGAAAATTTTCAATCCAGTCCACAGACATGTAAAACCTATCCAACTGAGAGGGTCTAGTGTTAGCTTGCCCATCAGACCACGTAAACTTGCCTTGGCCGATCCAATCCGCGAACATTTTCATGCTTCTAGTGACATGACCACCCTCGGATTTTTCATGAGAGAAGTGGTTGACATTGAAGTACCCTCAAATACACCACGAAGCCCCCCATCTCTGTTTGATAATGTCCAATTCAACCTACAACTGATCATGCAAAGCGTAGTTGCATGGGCCATAAACAGTTGGAAAAACCTGCAAAAAATCGGAAGAAATATCTTGCAATAAAATGGACTCGGGAGAAAGACCAACCATAGAATCAACCTTTTTCCATACCTACGTGTTCCAAGAGATGAGAATTCCCCCAACAACACCATTCGCATCAGTAGATACCCAACCTTTCTGCTAAACCCTCCAGATCAAATAGAGAAGTCTCTTGTCTAGCAATTGAATCTTGGTCTCCTGAAGAGCAATAATATCCGCCTTTGGTTTGATGCAAATTCTCCCAACCTGAGCCAGCCCTCTTGACTTTGTAGCCCAGGCCGCACCCTCCTAATCATTGGGCACATTCTCTAATTGATCTTGCCCTCATGCCTCCACCTGCCTTGTTTACCGACTACCGAGTCATAATTAGTAGAACATTCTAGCCTAAGGAGTTCCTTCCAGCCCTTTGGGGATTTCTTGAGCCTTGTCACCTGAAGATCTTGCTGCCATTGAGCTCCTCTAGCTTCGACGAATTGAAAGAAGGCACGAACATCTTCGTCCCGGGCCTCATAAGACATTCCCACCATACCCCCCACCCTGTCTAATACATCCTTGGCCCATCGATGTTGCTCCTCTATAATTGCCTCTACCCCTTGCGGAATGACTTGATTGCTAACATCAACGCCCTTAGGAAGTGCCAGGACTATAGGACCCATACCTCCTTCCATCTTTTCTACACAAAGGGGAGTAATGTCCAAAGCCTCTTCCAGAAGCTCCCCATCATATCTAAAGCCCCCAAGCCTCCCAACCCCCATCCTCGAGCTTGATCGCTTCCTGAAGATCTTCAGAGATGCACGCATTCAGACCCCTAACTAGGGTGGAATCTCAAGAGTTGGACCTCCCTGTATGCTCGATGATCTCCTTTGAACCATATTGGCAGGGGGGATGAGTCTAACATCTCCATCGCAAGAGCCAGAAGCATCGCTGTCTTCATTGCAAGGAGTCTCCCGTCGATTGCTTCCCAAAGGGTTACGAGAACCATCAAAATGACAGAAAGAGGCCATTAGAGTCGATCTCCCATGTGTGGCCCAAAGGCACACATTTTAACTCAGAAGCATTTCACGTGCAAGTGAATAGTCGTCACCCAATACATGTGGTTGATTTTCCCCTGCATTTGCTACTACGATTGGCCTATCATCTACCGATAATTCATCTTCCGATGACCACGTGTAAGCACTAGAGGAGGCCGCCTCCACCAAAAAAGCGGTAAGATCTATCCTCATTGTCAATGGCTTCACACAATAGATCGTGACCATCTGCAACCTGCACCATAACAGCAACGGGACAGGACTCACGGCCACCTTCCCTCTCTTTGCGACATGTCTTCCCCAAGACATGAAGTTGGCATGAGGCATAGGCTCAAGTAGGTTCGACATCCAAGCCTACCACCTTTTCTAGCGTTGAAGGTACAAGTAGAGACTCCAGTGCTCCCTTAAAGCATTGGGAAGAATGCATCAGTTGTAGATTAAACCTCCCCCCACCCAGTGTTCGAGTTGACGGTATTGCTACAAGTTTCGCTGGCTAGAGATAAAGATATAATATCGTTATCGTCGATAATATTGCTGATAACTGGAAATGTGGGGAAAACGGTAGAATTTTACAGTGAAACTTCAGTACATACCTAAATATACATATTTGCATATTTAGGAATAAAAAAATTACAAAAAGAATACATTACATATGAAGTTTTCATTTAATGGAGCCCAAAAGGCATGCGCTGCCATATGAAATCACTCCACAGTGGGCTTCGCAAAGTGCAATGGATGACATGCAAGCACTTGGAAATTGCAAATATGACACACAAGTAGTCAAATTAAACCGTTCAAATTATGGTACCCATTGTAGATGGATCATGGATCCAAAATTATGGTTATTCCATCATCTAAGTAGCAGATTGGATGGTTAAATGAAAAATATTCAAAGGTCATGTTTCCCTAAACAAGCATCCACGGATAAGAGGCTATGATTGTTTTGTCACTAGGATTGTGACTTGGATGCAGAGGGCTTGACCTAGTCAAATTTATTTAAATTAATATATGCCAGCTGTACAATTTATGAGTGTTTGTGTATCCTAAACCTTGAGAGGATTTAAATATCAGGTGGACCATAATACATAAATAGTGGTAATTCATCATAATGAATTTCACGTGGGTCACATGTTTTGGATCAACCTGATATTTATGTCGTCTCTTCATCCAGGTCTCTGTGACCTTATCAACAAATAAGATGGCAAATAAACATTCTGGTGACCCCCATGAAGTTTTTAATGGTGGGAATTCAGTCACTACTGTTTCTTGCGGTTGGTCCACCTAAGATTTGGATCTTCTTCATTTTTTGGATTATTACATAAAATAAGTTGTCAAAATTTATGTATGATGTGGATGTAAGGCACATGCATCATAGTGGGCCCCATAGTTAGGGATCCACTAACCTCGGTGGCCACCCAAACCGTGCCCCAACAAACCGCGCCCCAGGTTTCCACCTCACTTCTAAAAATAAGGGCAAAGGAAATTTTTAATGGTGAGCATTCCACGACCATTGTTTTCGGTGGTGGTTCACTTGAAACTTTGTATCTGATTAATTCTTTGGATCAAGCCCTAACATAAACCCCTAAAGTAGATGGGTGGTGTGGATATAATGCATGCATCGAGGTGGGCCCTACGGTTAGGGTCACACCTACATCATTGATTCCAGGTTGTAGCCAAGTCGCGCTCCTCTACCGACAAGAGCAGATTGCCTATGACCCTGGGCACAGAGATATACCTGTGCCCGGGGCTATGTGGGGCCCACAAAGATGTCCGTGGAAAATCCACTCCGTCTATCTAGTTTTAAAGACCACAATAGGATATAATTCTGAAAATCAGGCAGATCCAAAAGTCAGGTGGTCCACCCCAAATGACATAGTGGGAAAAGAAACGTCTACCCTTGAAACTTTCCTAGAGCTGACCATGATGTTTATATACCATCCAAACCGTTCATAGGGTTATTTCCACTCAAATAAACTGTAGACACAAATACCATCCTGATATAAAACTTTTATCACCCTAGGCTTTCAATACCCACTGTTTTGTGTGGTATGATCCACATAAGTTTTGAATCTGCCTGATTTTTAGATAACGTGATCTTTAAAAACAGATGGACAAAGTGGATTTGTCACGAACATCTCTATGGGCTCCACACAGCCCCAGGCACACTTATATCTCTATGCGTGGGTCACAAGCTATGAGCTCCCCCTACCGACCAAGCTAAAAATGGCATGGGTAGTGGTTGGTGTTTTGTGGGCCCCACCATGATGTACGTGTTTTATCCACGACGTTAATTCATTTTAGAAGATCATTTTAGGTCATGAGCCAAAAAATGAGGTAGATCCAAATCTCAAGTAGACCACACCAAAGGAAACAATGGTGATTAAACACCCACCATTAAAAACTTCATAAGGGCCATAAAAGCTTTCGATCAAGCTGATAATTGTGTTTTCCCTTCATCCAGGTCTATTTGACCTAATCAAGAGGTTAGATGGCAAATAAACATTACAATGGGCCCTATGAAAATCTTAATGGTAGGTGTTTAATCACCACTGTTTCCTTTGGTGTGGTCCACCTAAGATGTGGATTTGCCTCATTTTTGGGCTCATGCCCTAAAATTACGAGCAAAATAGATGGACGACGTGGATATAACACATTACATCATGTGGGGACCACAGAGCACCGACAGAAACAATGGTCGAAATTCCCATTCACAACCACGATTTCCTCCCCCTTAGAAAATAAGTTTTTTTTTTAGAGAGATTTTCGTTGAAAGGTTTTTCTTCCGAAGAGTTCAAAAACCCTAACCCGACCAAAATCATGTAGAAATCCACCCAAAATCACAGATTATTCATTGAAATTCATGCCTTTTTGAAATCCACCTTTGAATTGAAGAAAAAAGCGTAATTTTGAGGGTTTTTTCTTACCTATCGAAGACTGGCGTTGGATCAGTAATGGGCTAATGAGATTGTGCTTCCAATCAATGATAGGTATCGAAAATCACTCACAAATATTTTTTAAAAAATACCAAAATGAATGCTTTTTTTTTTTTTTCTTTATTTCCGATTTTTTATGTTTTTTTTTCCCGAATTTATCAAGAAATCGCAAAATATTGTCGACATTTCGCTAACTTTTAGTAGAAATGAATTTTTGTGGTTTCAGTGTTGCAAGTGCAGTGACACCGATATTATCGTCGATAATATCGACATTTCGTCAACAATGGAGTTTGGCACCTACCTATCTCCACCATAACACCTAGTAGAAAACTGTTTTTAGAAGAATTTGATTCCCATCGTCGAATTTTCCTTTCATCAATTGAATTGTTGATTTGGGAAGGAACATTCGGAGCTTACAAGATAAGAGTGGATCAGAAAGGGATGTCTATAAGAGAGTAAGGATGGATGTCATTAGTTGGGCCTCTTGTATTAGGGACTTTGGCCATGATGTGTGGCCTTTTGCTTTTTGGGCTCTATTTGCTTATAACACTTTAAGCTTTGGCTCTCTTTCGAATAAATTCTTTTGTCATCACTCGAATAAATAAATACACGCAAGTCCCTTAGCTCGCTCGAATCGAACTAGTTCGTGACTCAGTTATTTTGATATTGATATTGCACACCAAGTGTTTGATGAAATGACTCAATGAAGTGTCGGCTCGTGGCGAGAAAGGTATGGATATGAAACAAATACCCTTGTATCTTGATTTTGATGTTGCCTACTGACTGTTTGATGAAATACCGGGAAACTGCTGGTTCTGTTTTACATACCGTGAGAAATTGAAGGTGCACTCCATGTGTTTATGAAAATGCCTCACGGGCGAACTTGGCTCTATCTTGGTTCAAACTTGGCTCGAACTGGCCCTAAGCTGCTGACCGAACCGAGCCGAGCTGGCCAGTTAGGCTCGAGGACCGAGCCGAGACGAGTTCGAGCAGGGGTCAGCTAGTGGCTGAGCCGAGTCAAGTTGTGCCCAGCTTGACTCATGCACACCTCTGCATATGGCCATAAAGGCCGATACATATAGGTAATGGTCGTGACCACTACGTGATGCGGGGGTGAAACGAGACAGTTGATTTTTTGAAACCGTATTGGCCGTTATAGGGCATAACGACCGATACCTCCATAATGGTTTAAAAATGACCACTTCTTTTTTCTATGTAAATTCATGTTTTCCTCATTTTTTTTTTCACATTTTTCATTCCAAAAACTTTTATGCATCATTTTACAATAGATTTTGACCACTTGTACTATAGTTTTTAGTATTTAAATAGGAGTTTAAAGCTATTTGAGCGAATACAAGCTCCGAGGGCCTTTAAAAAAAATAAAAAATGGTATATATGCGTTTTTCCCAATTTCTAATTCTAATGCTTGATTGTAATGTGTAAACATTAGAGACATAACCATGTTCATAAATTCATCAGACAGCCCAATACAATACTCTCACTAAAGAGTGGACCGTTTCACTACCATAAACAAGTTCAAAGCAAAGTTCAAAGCAAAAAATGAATACGGATTTAGAATATTTACATTATTCTAGATTTTCAAAATGTTTTTTTTTTTTAAAGAATTTTCCGAACAAATTTTTTTAACCATTACGGGAGTTGTAAAGGTCATTACGCCCCTATATCGGTCGTTACTACTGATACCCGTATCAGTAATGGTGGCGACTCTGGTGACCGTTACGGCCACCGTTACCGATACGAAATACCTTGGTTTTGAGGAGGTCATTCAGAAAGTTAAGCTCCTCGTGTCTAGTTGGTTTGTTTATGTAAGTAAAAGCCATATGGGCTTTTTCTTTTGCTTTAGGTTGGGTTTCTCTAGTTGAATTCTTTCCTCACTTTTGTGAGGTCTTTTAATAAAATGTGTTATTACCTCTCCAAAAAAAAATCCTACAAAAGTACTTATTGTTTCCAGCCTCATTTGAGTTGATGATTTCTTCTATGCCTGAGCTTTCAATGTGGTCTCCTTTTTTTTAAAAGGATAACTGAGATTTTATTAAAGAAAGCAACAATGATGCAAAAGAATACAACTAAAACAATTAAAGTAAAGACCAATCCAGGCGCCAATCAAAGGGGTCTCCATTTAACAAAGTTTTGAAATAGTGTCTCCACCTCTTGTTAATCTTGTCATAATTAACTAAAACCCTCAGATCATCGCTCCTAATGCATCTAATATGGATATAACTGCCTACCCCAACCCCCCCCCCCCCCCCCCTCTCTCTCTCTCTCTCTCTTTCTCTCATATTTTTGCAAGTTCAAAGACATCTCTCTCACCTTCACTAGTCCCCAATCTATTGAAAAATCATCATATGCCTTAAGTTTAGCCTCGTTACTTTCTTTGTAATTCTTTATCATGTTTTTACATTTCTCTCAAATATCCTTATTTCGACGCCGTTATTAGTCTTTGAAACATGATCATTTTTCACTAATAACCTTTTGTACATCACTCCACCACCAAGTTTCCTTACCTGAGTGGCTTTTCCTTATAGATACTCTAAAAACTTTTTGTCACTTTCCTAATTCACTCAGCCATCTCATTTAACATAATATTAACTTCTACCTCGACATTCCACTCTCCTTCTTCCATCGACTTATTAGTAAATAAAATTATTCTCTCCTTCTTCTTCTTCTTCTTCTTCTTCTTCTTCTTCTTTTTGTATTAGAAAAATCAAGGAATCTCATTCCTTCTCCCACATAATCTACTCCCTTTTCCTACATGACATTTAAGTCCCCTACAAATATCCTCTCTCCATCAAGAATTCCTTGCACGATTAGTACATATGCATGAATGATATTGGTTATCTCCTCTCCTGACAGAAGCTTTATCAATAAAATCCCAACACTTAACTCTCTTAACACCTAGAACTTTATCCTTTAAATCTGTATCTACCACTACCCCTAACCCTACCCCTCTCTTAACACATAGAACTTTATCCTTTAAATCTTTATATGCCACTACCCCTACCCCATTTCTATTATTGCCCTTTTCTATATACCAGAGTTTATATCCAGTAATTTCTCTAGTTTTTTTAGCCTTCCCACTTGGTCTAATGTACGAAACTTACGTTAACTCTCCTTTGTTTCATCGTATCCACTTACTCTTACTTGTGAAAGTTCCTATATTCCATGTGGCAAGGCAAATCATGTTCTCTTGAACTAGCTTCTTTACCTGCACTCATGGACCAATGGATGACAAGATTGTGGCCCACATTCGGGGCCCATGGTGTGTGTTAGCATTGTGGACTTGAATCCAATTTTATCTTCAAAATGGAATAGGCAAACACCAAGTGGAATGACAGCAACATGACATCTATTGTGGCGTGCAGTGTCCAGCAGTTCAAGGTTACAGATGTGGTCTAATTATAGGTTGAGCAGCCATCCACTGCTTGGCCCTTTGTTGGCACCGCAAAACTCAGTGGTATATGTGGGCCCATCATTTGTGTACATTATTTATGGAGCACAGTAGAGAACAAGTGCCACAAATGGCAACATGGGAATCATTGCTTGGTCATTCCACAAGCTTAGTCCGTACCAGGGCCTCAATCTAACATACAGTAACATGGGGGGCCACTGTTTGGTCCTACCATGTCCTCAGTTATACTGCCCACTGGCATTTGCTGAAACAGGACAACCAGGTGCTTATTTGCCAATGAGAAAATATTTCAATCAGCTCTGGGGTTAACATTTTGAAACATTACAGCTATAAACTTCATTTCCGCAGTTTGCTTTTCTCAATATCTTGCAGATGAATAAAAGGGAAATGATGCCATGATTGGACGGAATCACATCATATTTTACAAATAAATGAAAATGCTTCATACCAATCAAATTTATATGTTCCACAGAAAGGTATATCAAAGAAATCAAAATTTTCTGCAAAAAGATTTCAACACTCCCAAACTGCCAGTGTGGATTCGGCTTGCCACCTTTCAGGCTGAATATATGTTCTCCCACGCCAATTGAGGGAAGTTTTTCCACTCACAATGTGGAAGAATTGTGTTGGCGCTGTTCCCAAATGGCGATGTTCCAGCAGGGATAAAATACTTTTGGAAACACCAATCAGGGGGAAAACACGTCTTGCAGAATTTTGATTTCCTCTGAATGCAATTGGGGGGGATAGAAATTCGATGAATCATGGGGTCCTGAGCCTCAATAAGTGTATGGTTTTCTGAGACTCCCAAATACACATGGATCACAGCATAACAGGCCTCAGATGTCATGCAAGCAAATGTGTCATATAATTCCTCTCCAAATGCAGCCTTCTTCTTCTTTTTAACACAACCCCACATGGGTACCCAAACCCATGACCTGCGTTGAAATGCAGTGCGTCTACCACTGAGTCATGCAGCCTTAATCACCATCACAAAAAGACATTATGCATAACCAAACAGAAAGCATATGAGTAAGAAGTAAGTAATCTAGTACCGACCTTGTGTAAGGACAGCCACTTTCACAGTCTGACCAGTTCCTTTGGGTAGATTCACCTAACATGAAAGAGAGAACGCAAAAAGAGAATGAATATGACATTTTTCATTTCCTAAAGACTAATAAAAATCTTTAAAACCAGCCCACAAAAACTTTAAAAAAAAAAAAAAAAAAAAGTAGGGGGAGGGGGGTGAAAGCTCTCACCGTCGCCCTCAGCTGCTGATCATTATACTTGGGATTGATGTTCAGACGGAAATGTGCTTCGGTAGTCTCTACAAATTTTGTGCTTGCCATTTGCTTGAGAAGAGAAACAGCGGTGGGCAGATCATACTCTTTCTTCCTTTCCCTCAGTTTCTGAACTTCCAAGAAACGTTTCGACCGCGTCTGAAATGACAACGAAAAGAAGGAATTTTCTCAAACAACAAAAGGACAAAAAAAAAAAAAAACACAGCACGATGTAATCGAACACGGAGGTTGTGAGTGCAGGCAAGCAGTGGGAATTGATTTGATTACTCTGTCTCTCTTGAAGGGTAATGCAGCTTTTCCGGTTTTGGGTTTGGAGAGGGGCGTGGCAGATGGGGCTTCCTCTTCATCGATGGTCACATTGGCTTCTGCCGCAGCAAGGGCGGCCGCTGCGGCAACGGTTGGAGATGGTGAGGGGACGTGTATGCATTGTTTTGTTACTCGGGTCTGTAGGAGGGGGAAGAGGGAGATTGTACGGAGAAAGGGGATTGAGTTGGGTTTGGGGTTTTGGGGATGAAGTGAAGAGGTGGTCGTAGCAACTGTTGTGAGGAAAGTAGCACTTGTAGCAGTAGCAGCTGCTGCCATTTCCTCTCTTTTCACTCCTCTGGCGTTGCTTTGTCTTCGTTATGGGTTGGGAAAGACACGGAAGCTATCCAACTACCGTCTCGAGGATAAGAATCGTTTTGAAGATAAAATTACACGAAAACTATCATCCTCCAGATATGCCTCTCATCCTCCGTGTTTTCATCTCGCATCAGTCATCCAGGCCGTTGATCGTATGGCCCCTAGTGTTCATGGCCCTTAACCTCAACTTTTATTTTCATTTTTTATTTTTCCATAAATTGGCACCGATCCAACGTTTGATTTTAGAAACTCGGTACTGTGATGTATGTGGCTTACACCGTCCATTCCTTCGGCATAGGCAAAAAATGAAGGAGATCCAACGCTCAAGTGAACCACATCACAATAAACAGTGGAAATTGGACACTTAGGCCGCCAGTATGTTAAATCTGAAGTCTAAAACCTAAATCTGATATTTGAAACCGAATCTGAAGCCTGAATATGAAATCTAAAGTCAAAAAACTTGTTTGGTAATTATGCTGAAGTCTGAAATTAAGTACCGAATTTGAAATAATCTGTTTGTTAAGAAACATATGAATTGTCTGGAATATGTTTAAAAATATTTTACATTATAAAGAAATTATTTTTTATTAAATGAAAATAAAATTATTTTATTTAATTCAAATAAACTATAAAATACCTAATAGAAAATTAAAATATGTAAAAGTGTGGTAGAATTTTTTGGGTTAGAGATATAAAATGATATGTAAAAAATGAATGAACTGAATGGATGAAACACATACATCACGAGGCCTCACAGCACTGACCATCACCCACCAAGCTAGTGGCTGGGGGAGTAGTCAATCCGTTGATACGTGGATACGTGTCGTGCGAAGACGCTCCTCGAGGTCCGCCTTGTATGAAGGTTTCAAAGGAGATCAAAGTTACATGGGCCCTACAATAATGTATTTATTATATCCGCACTGTTCATAAATTTTTCAAAATTATTTTAGAGCATTGTCCAAAAAATAAATCATATCCAAAACCTAAATGGACCACACCAAAAATAGCAGTGGGATAATGATTTTCACCATTAAAAAATTCACAAGGCCCACTATAACATTTATTTTCCATTTAATGTATTCATAAGGTCAAAAATATGTGGATGAAGAGGAAAAACAAATTTCATATTGATCTGAAACTTCTGTGACCCCAAAAGGATTTCAATGGTACACGTTCAATCCCCTACTACTTTTTGCAGTGTGGTCCAGTTTATCTTTATATATGTCTTATTTTTCAGCTCAAGTCTGACGACGAGCTCGCAAAATGGATGGACGGTTTGGATATAATAAATACATCATGATGGGACTTACAGAACTTGCTTACTTTAGTACACCAGCAAATCCGCTTCCCAATCCCATCCCTGACTCGGACGGGGATTCCTCGCGAAAGGCTTTTGCATGAAGTTCCTGCGCTAGGTACTTTGGTGGGGCCTACCGTGATGTTTGTGAGAAATCCACTCCATTCATCCATTTTGTGAGTTTATTTTAGGACACAAGAACAAAAATGAACCATATTTGATACTCAGGTGGGCCAAAAATGTGAGTATTAAACATAAACGGTTGAAATATTTGTGTGGCCACAGAAGCTTTGAATCAGGATAATACTTTTGTTTTCAATTCATCCCAGTATGAATGACATTATAAATGGTATAGATGGCATATAAACATCACTGTCTACACCAGGAACGTTTCAACGGTAAGAATTTCCTTGTACACATTTTCCTTTATTGCGGCCCACTTGAATCTTGGATCCTTCTCAATTTTTCTCTCAAGTACTAAAATGATCTCATAAAACGGATTGACAAGGTGGATTTCTCACAAACATCGCGGTAGGCCCCACCTAAGTTCCTAGCGCAAGAACTTCCCGCGAAAGCCTTTTGCAGGAAATCCACGTCCCTGACTCGGATTGGCTACTCCCTGGTCGGTGCTTTGTTAGCCCCTCTATGATGTATGTGTTTCATCCATTCGGTTCATCCATTTTTACATATCATTCTAGTACTTAATTTCAAAAATTAGAGGGATATAAATCCCAGGTGGACCACACCATAGGAAAACAATAATGATTGGATATGCATCATTAAAATCCTCCTAAGGCCCACTATACTGTTTATTTGACATCCAATCTTTTTATTAGGTCATATAGGCCCAGAAGAAGGGAAAAAACAAAGATCAGCTTGATCCAAAACTTTTATGGCCCCCAAAAGGTTTTTAATGGTCGACGCTCATTCAACATTGTTTCATGTAATGTGGCCCACTTGAGATGTTTATATACCTAATTTTTTGTCCCATACGATGAAATGATATGAAAAAATAGATGGATGGTATGGATGACACACATACATCATGGTAGGGCCCACAGAACACCGACCAGCAGCCATTGGCCGGTGGCAGTGGGAGTAGCTAATCCGTTCCAGCGCAGAGTTCTACGAGGATGCGGATTGTGTACTACCCCCGCCCGTGCCTAGCTCTGAATGGGCAGTTCTGTGGGCAGGCCCACCGTGATGTATTTGTACATCCAAACCGTCAATCCCTTTTCTCAAATTATTTTAAGGCATGAGCACAAAAATGAGCAGATCCAACGCTCAAATGGACCACACCAAAAATAGTAGCGGGATCATGATTTTCACCATTAAAAAATTTACGGGTCCACTGTGATGTTTTTTTACCATCCAACCTATGCATTAGGTCATGTAGACGTGGATGAAGTGAAAACATAAATATCAGTTTGATCTGAAACTTTTCCAGCTCTCGAGAAGTTTTTAACGGTGGACGTTCAATCCCCACCTTATGGTCCAATTAATCACTGGACCTACTTCTTTTATTGGATCACACCTTAAATTATCTGAAAAAGTTGATGGACGGTGTGGATCAAACACATAAATCATGGTGGGGCATAAAGAAGTTTCACAGGTTATAAGTTGATTTTGTATTGCACAGACAATTTAAAATAAAAAATTTCCGTAGTAACTTAAAAAGGGGTACTTTTGGAAGCATAAAATTTTTGTTTAATGAAAAATCACGGAGCACATTCCGCGTTCACCATTAAGCCAGACTCCTATCATGGAAAGAATTCAGTGAAAAACCACTTAGCGCTTTCCGTCTTCCACGTTAACAACACATTAACAAATACCACTAAATACGAAATTTTTTTCCCATTCCGCATTAAGTGCAAAAATTCAGCATTAACAAACACGGCCTTACAGTTTGAAAATTTGTTGTGGCCCAGAAGCTTTGGATAAAGCTGATATTTGTCTTGTCCCATTGTCTTCTCTCTTAGACCTTATGAACAGTATAGATGACAAACAAACATCAATGTAAGCCTAATGGACAACAGACAGAAACGCAAGTCTTTAAGACCACTGTTTCCTACGGAGTGGTCCACTTGACCTTTGGATCTCTTTATTTTTTGGCTTATGCTATAAAATGTCTCGGTCAAATGGATGAATGATGATAAGTCATTGTGAATGGTGGGAATTTTTGGTCAAATGTATTGCTCAAATGGATGGATGGTGTAGATAAGTCATTGTGGATAGTGGAAATATTTTTTTTCCTTGAGTGGCTCACTAGGCATCCATGTTGGACCATTTTGAAATTGCACAACATGGTGAGCCCGCAGTCTATATATGCGGAAGCCTGACAAACCTATAAAATAAAGATTATGTCATAGAGGGAGTTATTAGGACCAAATAAAATTTATGCCTATTAAACTACAATTACTTACTTTAAGTAATATGTCGTTTAAGCTAAGTAAAGAAAGCAATTTAATAATAAAGCTTCAAAACAATTAGTGGGTCCAATCACATAGATTATAATAGATATGTTAATAAAGCAACTAGCCTATGAATAAGATATTGTACATGTGTATATGTTGAGTGTAAAATATTATATATTTTTCCCTTGTTATGCGTTGGTTCTAAAAGTATAGATGCGATTAATTGATCTAATTATATTTGTTTTTTCTATGCGATGCGATTTGGAGAGTTAAGATTAAAATGATACTTAAAGAGAATATTTAATACTCAAAGAATGACCAAAATAATATTTGGAGATTTGGAAGTAATTAATGAATAATTAAAGTGTAAGAGATTGAAGAAAACCAAGTGCAAAGGAGAGTGAAAAGACTGGTTGAATCATAAGTTCTACGACAGAATAAGCAGACTGTTCAGTCTCACCTAAGGTCAGTTCGGTTCGGGCTGACCGAATATGCATAGAACAATCCAACAACAAACGGTGATTTTTCAGGTTAATTCGATATGACCGAAATGATGTTCGATACAACCTAAGGAAAACAGAGATTTTAGATGCAAATCTAGGAAATTTGGCTATAACTGAGAGTTAATTTGATGCAACCGAGAGTTAATTCGGTGTGACTAAAGGTTATGTTCAGCGCGAGCGAAGCTCATCGTCAATTGCAGTCGAAGTGTAATAAAAGTACATGAATTAAAGTCGGTTTCAAGTCAGTTGCAATTTTTCGTATTTAAATGGATGTTTTAGGCTTTTTAAAGTACAAATTAAGGTAGAAAGTGTAGAGCAATGAGTTGTGGAGCCTCTAAGGAATCTTCATTCTTCTCCAATCGTTCAGTTCTAGTTAGTTTTTATGTTTTTCTTTTGGAGTTTTTAGTTCAATCATGTCTTTAATTGGCTGGTGAAGCTTGTAGTTATTCTTAATACTTCATTTACTTTCATTCAAGTTATTTGGTTTGAATGTTGAATAATTCATTGATATTTGGTTTGAATGAATATTTATTTCTAGTTTACTTTGATCCATTGTCGACTCTGGGCATATTGGATGCTTAGGAAGGCTATGAATAGTTTCTTATCCATTTTGCAATAAATTAATCTATAAAATCCATTGATCTATCGTAGACTCCAGGCACGATAGATGCTTTAAATTCCCTATGATCAATACTTTGGTGCATGATGTGAGAACCAATTCAATTAAAGTTCAAATCTTTTTCAATATATGAAAGATGATTTCATTGCTCCATTATCCGACTGGATAGGATAAGACTTCGATTCCAGTTGAATTATATAATTAAATCAAGTGAATTATATTAAAATATGGCTATAAGTGGATCCTTAGCGCTCTAGTATTTTATCTCTTACAATTTCCTTCATGGTTACTTTCTAAATCAAATTCCATTGGTGAGTTTAGTTATAGTTCTAGTTCTAAACTATTCTTAAACTCACACAATTGCAAGTCCCTGTGGGTACGACCTCAGTCTCACCAAGTTATTACTACATCACAGCCTAACACTCGAGATTGTCATAACAAATTTTTGGCATCGTTGCCCAAGACTTTGGCGGCACTTTTCTGAAATGCATTAGTAGTAGAATTAGCGTAGGATTAGATATAGTTTTTCATTATGTTTCTAGATTAGGGTTTTCTGAATTCTAAGATAATATTATTGTTTCTTCTATTTTGTAGAACCTAACATAAAATCATCGATCTAGTACTATCTTTCCAACCCTCTCACTTTAGTATTTTAGATTTATTATTTCTTTATAATTTTTGTTTTAAAAAAGAAGAAGTTTTAGGTTTAGAACTAGGAATGAGAGTGTTTCATACCTAAGTGGGTCTGTGACAACACTTTGCGTCTCTTAAGTGAAAGGTTTGCCTATCCATTATCGGATTAGACAACACCTAAGATCCTTTGAGTTAGCAGAAAACATGGCTAAAAATCAACCTCACCTCCAGCTGAGGAACAACAAGATGAGAACGATGTGCACAATGGTCCTCCACCTAGAACATTATGTGATTATTTACAACCAGCGAGGACGAGTACACCTTCCTACATAGTTTTTCTATTTAATGCATGAAACATGGATTTCAAGCTAGGAATAATCCCACTACTCCCAAAGTTTCATGGACTAGATTCTGAGAGTTCATATCTTCATCTCAAGGAATTTGATGAGATCGTAGTAACCCTACACTTCCATAATGTGTCTGATGACATTTTAAGACTAAAATTATTCCTTTTCCCTTTGAAGGAGAAAGTAAAGTCATGGCTTCACTCCTTAAGACCGAGATTGATAGGGACATAGGCTGAGATGATCCAGGAGTTCCTTAAAAAGTTATTCACAGTTCATAAAACCAATACCCTGAGGAGGACGATTATGAATTTTTCACAGAGTAAGAAACCTTCTTCCAATGCTAGGAGAGACTCAATGATCTTCTAAATTCTTACCCACATCATTGCTACAAAATTTGGTGAGTCATAAGTTTTTTCTATAATGGACTAACTTCGCCTATGCGGCAATTCGTAGAGATAAAGTGTAACAGGGAGTTTGAACAAAGGTCCCGATGATGCGTAGGATTATTTTGATATACTTGTTGAAAATGCGTAGTCATGGGATACAACATCTAAGCCCACTAATCCCAAATTAGCTTAGTCCAAGGGAAATGAAGGAATGTACGTCTTAAGGGAGGAGGAAGGCGTTAACGTCAGGGTGGCTAACCTTACGAGAAAGGTCGAGGCCGTGGAACTGAAAAGAGTAGAGACAGAAAAACCTAATGAGACCGTTGAAATTGTTTGTGTTATTTGCGCCAGTAACATACACTTGATGCAGGAGTGTCCTACGATTCCGATGTTCCAAGAGTTGTTATATGAGCAATCCAATGTCGTGAACAATTATCAAATGTCGTTCAGCACCCCCATCTCAAATACGTATTGTTGGGGCATAAAAAATACACAAGTCCATGGAGGTAGCCCTGTTGCATGACCGCGCAGTGAAGATGTATTGCGTGGCTGCGCAACACATAGAATGAGGCAGGAGCGTGGTTTCAAGGGGCAAATTGTCCATACTAGCCAAGAGACCCTATTGTGCGTAACAGGGGTGCAATGCACGATCGCGCAACAACATGTAGTTGTGCGGATTTTGGGCCTCACATATGTGGTGGTCTATAAATACCCCCTCCCCTCATTTACATGATCAAAGAAGTCAGAGAAGCTTGGGAGCTCTCATTGTAACACCCCGTACTTTTCAGTACTCAGGATATTACCGTTGTAGTCCAAGTTAGTAAACTTGTGTGAACATACACACCCAACCTATGATATTCACTAACAATTGATAATTCAAAATCCGCCCATCCCAACTATTGATACTTAAGAGGGACAATCATATTCTCTTGAAAGTGGACCTTAAGTATCAAATCAGACTTGTAGATCATAGATCCACCATTCATCAGATTCCAACTTAAAGGCCTTCCACCTGTTCATCACACTTAGACCATCAGACCACTAATCCAAGCATGAATCTTCATCTGGATGAACCCTAGGTCCCTTAGGACCGTTGGTAGAAACCTTCATCCTTAAATTAAGAGATCCAATTGTTGAATTGCTTGAACCATCCAATGTCGAGGATAGTGAATTAGACTATCCCTTGGAGTGGCCCATTTTATGATAAGTAATCCTAAACTTAAGACTTCTAGCACAAAGTATAGAACCCACATGTTAAATATACAGATGAATAATGATAATAATGATAATAATAATAAGGAAATGAATAACAATATATAAGTAATAATAGAAATATTATTTCAATAGATAAAATCAAAGGATAGACGGCCCTAATTACCCTAAGAAAGGGGCCACAACATGGTTTAAGCTAATAAACAAATGTCCATACATACATACATACATACATACATATATATATAAAATAAAATAAAATAGCAAAAACCAACTTTGTTCGGGTAGTAATATGTTATGTTGAGAAATTCATAGTAGAAATGTATAGATGACACCCTTAGGTGCTTTTGACAGTTAAGGTCTTGATTGGAACTAATCCGACCGTCAGATCGACATAATCAACACTTATAGGTGGTAAAACCACTGGGGATGGCCCACCTAAGATTTAAATCAACCTCATATTTTTTCTAACACCTTAGAATGATCCGGTAAAATAAATAGACGAAGTGGATTCGTCAAATACACCTCCATAGACCCCACATGGGATGTGCGTGTGCACAATCTGTGCATAGCCGCAGTGCATCGGACTGCTGCTCGGGTCAAGCAGGCGCTGACCCAAGAAATCCCGAAAAAGGAGGATTTCTCCTCTTTCCTTCTACACTCCCGCGCTCCTGCGGTTTAAACGGGAGAATACCGTTTGGGTTTGATCGTGGGCCACCCTCACGGCTATTGAGCCGATCCGAACCGTCCATCAAGTTCACGACACATATATAACGAAAATTCCATGCATCCCACCCATGGATGATCGCGTATACACACAAACACAAATGCAGGAAGAGTTGTGCGTGTGAATATCCCAAAACCGGAAGTCATTTTCTCTTGCTAGCTGGCATAGCACGTGCCTCCTCATTCTAAAATCCTACTCGCACACGTAAGTCAATCCTATCCCTTCATTCACCCTACACCCTAGGGCTCCCTTAGCAACCTAAGAGCCGCCACAACAAAAAACTAAAGAACCCGTGAGTTTTCATGGCCGTTCATCCAAACGATAGGTCCCACCGTGTTCTAGGATAAAATCCACACCATCCATATGAATTGGATTGAAAGAATAGCCTTTAAACAGTAATCCACCATTATCGATCCCATCATCTTCTCCATTAATCTAAAAAACCCATCTTCCTTAAGTGAACCCCACTGACCGATTAGATTCGTTCATTTTGTGGGCCACGATGTTCGAAGTTCTGTTGCATCTCCGGATTGCATCCATGTAAGCAGATCTGAGGTCCACCACCTCGATTATGGATCGGTTAAAGGAAAAAGATACTGCAACTAATCATCTGATTAATTGCAACTGAAAGTTCTGGAAAGGCTGTTGAGAGCTATAAAAGCTCTCTTTCCGTTTTGGGTAGCTGACCCTAAAAATCCAGAAGGAGAAGAAGAGAGAGAGCAACGAACATCACTGAGTTCATGCCGCACCGACTAGCTCGACTCGTGGCTAGAGTTGTAGAGAGTTAGACTCTGTTCGGGCGTATGGAGGATGAGCAGAAGTTAAAGAAAGGAAAAGAAGAAAGTTAGGGAAGAAGAGCAGAAAGATGGAATGGAAAGAGGAAGAGGGCGCGCTGCCATCCCATCTCAAATCGAGCTGAGGCTAGACCGAGTCAGGTGACCACTGCTGGACATTATCCAGCTGGGAGTGAGAAAGAAAGAAAGAAAGAAAGAAGAAGAAGAACAAGAACAAGAACAAGAAGAAGAAGAAGAAGAAGAAGAAGAGAGGGCTGCTTATCTGTTGCCACGACTGAGTGAGTTAACTCAGCTCTAATCACGACGAGTCAGGTTGAGATCGTCACGTCCAGTTGCTGGACATCAGCAAATGAGAAGCAGAGAAGAAGGACTTGGAGAGTGAGTGGTGGTCTGTTCGATTCTGATCCTAAGTCTCACTGGCTCGGTTGCAACGAGTTTGACCGAGTTGGTGGGTGCTGAGTTGAGCCAAGGCACATCAGATGAATCGAGCTAGAGGCTAGGCTCCTTGTTGACCAGCTCAGAAAGTAGAGAAACATAAGTAAGGAAAGAAAAGAGAAGAAAAAGGAAAAGAGAAGCTAAGGAAGAAGAATGGAGAAAGAAGGAAGAGGAGGAATGAACAAGCAAGGGAAAGTGTAACGTCTCGAAAAAATCCATACAAAGGCCCGAGTACCACCTCAAGCAGAAATCCCTAAGGACCGTACCTTGTAGAAATTAGACAAAAATTTAGTTAAGTATTAAACTAAATAATCGATGGATTTGGCTCGAACCACTATCTATACAAATGGTAAGACCTAAAACCGTCAAAATCACTAACTCAAAACCTAAGAGAAATCCCAAAAGCCGTTGAAACGGCGTATCGGACCTGGACCGCATGTCGAAAGTCTAATGACCTTAAAACTATAAGGTTATGACCGTCTTATTGGGCTTGACAACCATCACAGGAATCGAGCCCAGATAGTATCCAGAAATGCACAACTTGAGCCCTAAGTAAAGTGTGTGAGAAACGCGAATATCTTTAGAAAATGAACTAGAACTTAAGTAAATTGGGCCATTGGCTTGTGGGTGAAATTGAAGATTTCAGACAATCAGTTTCTGACTGAACTTCACCCATGGATCAGGAAAATTTTCCTACACATATCTATATATTTGTGGCCCTGATCGAGCGACGATGACCATTGATCTAACACGGGTCCTCCATGGTCAATCTGCTAATCCGATCATACCGAAATCATAACCTGGCTTAGATCCACGGTAAGAGAACTTGCTCTATGCCGTAGGTGAGTAATGGACCTCCAGATGAGCCCCGTTTGCCCGAAACAGGCACCCTTTGGCTATAACCTAAGCATACCATGGCCCTGGGGCCATTGACATCAGTTCTGGGCCTATATAATGCCCTTAAACCACCACATTCCTATTCCATACGAATTTCTGTAACCCTATGAGAGAGAAGAGATAAAAGAGGAGAAAAGAGTGAGGAGAAGAGAGAGTTCGGGAGATCGTTGTGGGATTCACTCTCACTGCTCCACGTGCTGATTCACCTCCCCACCATCGCTACGAGAATCGTTTCAACTACAATTTGGGTAAGAAATCCTAACCCTAATCTTAATTTAGGAATCCAAATAGAGTAATCGACGAAATAGCTAACCTATTTCAATGTTTAGGTACCCATTGTTCTGTATTCGGAAACGTAGGATTTGAACCGAGTTCGAAACGAGTATTTCGACGAAAGGTGTGGACTATAAATATTTAGGTTATGGTTTTCAAGACTTTCAATGTCAGGTAATGATTTATGTCTGACTTGATTGTTGCCATATGATCTTAGTTACGACGTTTTTGATAAATTATACATGTGTGAACTATGTTGAATATAAGATGCATTCCATGTGTTTGTTGAAATGTTTGAATAAATATGAAATTGTGAATTGTGCTTGTCATGACTATAAATCTAGGAATCATGTTTGTATTATGTATTATGATCTCTTTGTGTGATGAATTGCTATAGTTCATGTCGTAACTGACCTAATCTATGTATTTAGTAATGTGTAGTCTAAGTGTTTGATAAATTATCTGAATGCGAAATTGTTGATGAATTGTATGTAATAAGAGTATTGAGATGGGATTCTCAATTACCTCATCTATATGTATAGTTTCCTTCATGTAATATTAATTTCGATTATGCAATTTATGGATGAAATGCAAACATTTAGTAACATGTTCAATGTGTTCGATAAGATGCTCAAATGAGAGTTGTATTTGGAATGTTTGTTAAATGCTGATATGCTTATCACATGTATTTATTTATTACATCTGAGTAAGATTGAGACTACAACATAGTCCAGGCAATCGGTAACAATTCTCGTTTGGATGGCTGAATTAATCTCGCCACATTTGATACGTTCAGTGGATCCGGATCGTACGATGATTGTCGACAGTGGTTAGGCCATGTGGAGTGCTTATGTGCTTTATGTCGATTAATTCAGTTTGCGCTCATACCAATCGAATTTTTCTAATAAACCGATTGGCCTATTATGTGTTTACCATGTATGAACGCTACTGCTTAAATCTAAGATACCACTTACCAATGTAAAAGCCTGTTTCAACCATGGTACCACAATCTGCTAAGACTCATGAGCCGAGCATGGTGGTATGGGACACCGTGGTCGAGCTGTTGGCCTACTCTAGGGTGATGAGCCTACCCATAGTGACCAGTGAGCAACCCAAACTTGTGAGCTGAATATGGTGGTATAAGACACTGTATTTGAGCTGTTAGCTTATGTTCAAGTGACGAGCCTCCCGTAGTAACCTCGAGTATAAACACTTGAATTTTTCTATCCACTACTTTCATCAGGGGTGATGTCCTACAACTTGCCTATCGTATGTGATTAAGTAGGATTGACGACCCTAGATGGATCTCCGTTTGGGTTAATGATGTAAAAGGGAGGTACTTTAGCTTCCCGAATCTGTTGTATGAATAAGCCTAATTAAGTACTTAGCTAACACGAGCATGCACCGTATTGCATGTGCTTTGGTGTGGAAGTGCACGTTTAGGGAGTTTGCTATGTGCGAACGATTGACAAAGTCGCTTGTAACACCCCGTCACTGTGTGGTCACATGTGGGCGAGCACACGTGGGTGGACGCTGATGTGGGTAGGGCCTAAAGGGCCTGGGCGAGCTACCAGTGGTTGGCAGGCTACTGTGCTAGCAGGCTACTGTACCCACAGTGAAGGCAGAACCTTGTCTCAAATCGGAAGAGTTGTCTGGAATTGTGATGGTTATATGTTGGGTTCCTCCCTTAACAGACATGATGCGTTTTAAAGCCGTGAGCTTCGGCAAAGCAGACAATATCATGTGTTGTGGAGGTGGGCCTTATAAATGGTATCAGAGCCTAATGTTTTATTTAAACCGACACGATTTAAATGATTTTTAAACTCGCAAGTTACGAATCAGATGTAGATACGGTACGTATTACGAGATCGTTCCCACGAGGACTAATCGTCACAATTCAAATCTATGACTCTCCTTAACTAATCCAACAAATAATGGAATGAACTACTAAGCACAATTCTATGAAAAAAACAATTAAGAACAGGGAAGAAAATTCAATCAGAGAGAGAGCACTAGGACTTTCGAATCCACCCCTAATTATCCTAACCCTTGTTTTATCTGTTGGTTCACCTTGATCTAGCTTGATACCACTTAGATAGAGAAGGCACAATCTGTGTCCTAATCGGGCATACAGACTGTCTAATTCCTTTAAGCAATGCCATGAATGACATATCCCATGTCCTTGGTCGGGTACATGGAATGTACATTCATTAAAGCACCCTGTTTCTTCCTCTATAGGAAACTTGTTCCTAATCAGACACAAGCACCTGTAATAAGCATCTAAACAACATCCATATATATACTTTGATCAAGTTCATAGATGGAGAAGTATAGAATTTAAACCAATCAAGCCCACTTAGAGAAAAAAAATAAATTAATTAATATTCAAAGTAAATCAACCAACACAAGAGCTAATCAAATTAGGAGCTTCATCTCAGCCCTAGCTGAGAGATTAGTTACCCATAAAATCCATAAAAAGAGATGGGTAAATAAAATTCATAAAAAAAACGGAATACCAAACCAATCGATCTCCCTTTCTTCTTTCTTCTCTTTCTTCTCTCCCTGGCTCTGGATCTCGAATTCCCTGGTTCTGAATGCCTTTCCCACGTCCAAAACTCCCATTTTATAGCTGCTGGATGGCTGGGGTCGGTGGCAGAGTCGTAGACGAACTCGGAGTACCAATTTTCGTAGCCGTGATCGGTGGGCCCCACAGAGGTGTTTTCTGGAAAATCCACCCCGTCCATTGTATTCAGGACAAAATTTCAGTCAAGAATGGGTGGTTTTAAAGGTCCATTAGTGCGACCCACAGAAGAAAATACAAAAAGATCAGTTTTGAACGTCGCCGGGCATCCCTTTTGTGGCCTCTGTACCACACACGTGTGTACGCGTGGGAGTGGATATCAGCATGGTTTTGTAGTATTCATGGCCCTCTACAAGATGGACGGATCAGATCTTCCGGAAGGTTGACGAGCGGGGCCCACAATCATCCGCAAAAGCGTACAGCGTCGTGCGTTACGCGGATGCGGACAGCGACTGTCGTGGCAATGGTGGGGCCCAGTTTGATAATTTTTTCAATAATCCACTCCGTCCATTGCATGGAGGAGGAAAAAACGGTTAGGAATGCCCAATTTTGAGTTGAATTTGTGGTAGCCCACAGAGTTTTGAACTCACCGTCCAACTTGTGTGCGGCTGAGATCTACACATGTCCCTGTGCATGGACCAAAATTCCACCTAGGTAAGGATTCCGCCTACCCCATAGATGTAATGGACGGTCCAGATCATCCGTACAGGTGACGAGTGGGGTCCACAACTGCCGCAAAAATCGGCCAGCGGCGTCCGTCCGTGAGGCGTTGCGAAACAGTAATCGCTGTTTTTAAAGCGATCGCGGTCGGGCCGACGACCCGTTTACTCGGTTCGGTGCTCGGCGGTAGAGTGTTGTACATTATACACACTCTTATACATGTGGGTTCCACGGTGATTTTCTGAGAAATCCAATCCATCCATTCATTTTCTCTTCTCAAGTAAGACGTTGAATCCGAAGTTGAAGCACATTCAAATATCAGGTGGGCCCAGAATCAATGGTTTATGGGTTGATTTGTCAGTTGGGACACTTTCATAGTGTCCGAGGGCTGAAATTTGAAACGTACGGTTAATTTATGGCCCTCATCCCATGTATGAAGTTTCGAACTGATCGGATGGCGAAAACCATGTGATCTTGCATTCTGGACCCTTTTCGGGCCCCTTTGGCTTGCTTTCCTCAAATCTCAGGCGTGTAAAATCTTCATTATTGGTTTCTAGAGTCCATCCCATGCTCTGGTAATTTCGAAGTGTCAAATCCATGCTTTTAACATCATTTTTCAATACATGCTCCTAATTTCCTCCTGTAACAAAAATATAATTAAAATCTGGCATTAAACATTATCATGTATATAAAATCAGGTAATTACTGGGTCTGATATGCAATATTTGACCCTGATCAGAGCCGAGGACAACTCTGCCCTCGGTGGGGGATATTGTGAGGCCCCGTCACTGTGTGGTCATATGTGTGTGGGCACACGTGGGCAGACGCTGATGTGGCCGGGGCTTAAAGGGCCTAGGCGAGCTACTAGTGGTTGACAGGCTACTGTGCTGGCAGGCTACTGTACCCACAGTGAAGGCGAAACCTTGTCCCACATCGGAAGAGTTGTATGGAGTTGTGATGGTTATATGTTGGGTTCCTCCCTTAACAGACATGACGCGTTTTAAAGCCGTGAGCTTTGGCAAAGTGGACAATATTATGTGTTGTGGGGGTGGGCCTTACACAGGTGATATTTAAGATTTTCATAATAAATAGATTAAGAGCCAATGATAATTATAAGTAGACTTGCAAAATTTATAAATAGAATTGAGCAAGGCTTAGATGATGATGATAAATCTCTATAATCATGACAAAAGTTTCTGATTTTCAGGTTTCTGGTGGGGAAATATTGGATTCGATACTATCTGTGGTGAAAATCTGAACATGCATATTTGGCCTCTTTAGATGCATCTTTATTGGCATTAAACAAAGGTGAGTTGACTTGCACCAAGTTGAGAAGCTTGTATATGAATTTTATGTTTCAATTTTCTATCAAATAATATAGAGTGGTAGTACTTGTTTCAATTTTCTGTCAGATAATATACATTCACTTGTGCATGTAACCAGATTTTGCTGCTTTAAACAGATAATATAGATTCACTCCTGCATGCAACCAGATCTGCTCATAAGGGTTTTGGGATGAAAACCCCTACAAATAAATTACAAGATCTACCACACCGACACACTCTCAATGTTTGGGGGCAAGTTACTCTGGCCCTTCTTGAATTAATTTTACATGCAATTTCTTTCTTTTTCTTTTTTCTTCCTTCTTTGAACTAAGTATGGAAGGCCGGTATTAAGTATTACAATCTATCCAACCTTAGATGGATAGGTAATTTGTGATTTAATTGAGCGGTGGTCCCTGGAAGGTGGGAACCGTTGTTATGACCATGACGGAGCAGACCAGGATGTGCGTCGAAGCTATCCGGATGTTGAGTGGGGGTCCCTGGAAGGTAGGAACCGCAGTTATGACCATGATGAAGCTGTCCATTTCCTATGGATGACATTAGCATGGCCTGGCCATTTGGACAGGCCGTGTTTATGTATTCTCAAATCCCTAAACCTAAACCTACACCTAATCCTAATCTCAACTCCCTAACTTAAACCTAAACCTAAACTTGAAAACCCAAACCTAAACCTGATTTCAAACCCGAATATGAATCCCTAAACCCTTAGCCTAAACTTAAACCTATAACATAAACCAAAACCTAAACCTAAAACCTAAACGTAATTCACTTAACTTAAACCTACACCTTAACCCAAACATATAACCCGAACTTGAACCCGAACTCGAACACGAACCCGAATTCCTAAACCTAAACCTAAACCTAAACCTATAACCTATAACCTAAACCTATTCTCTAATCCCTAAACCTATAACCTAAACCTAAACCTAAACCTATAAGCTAAACCTATAACCTTAACCTAAACCTTAACCTATAACCTAAACCTATAACCTATAACTTATAACCTAAACCCAAACTTAAACCTGATCCCTAACCCGAACCTGATTTCCTAAACCTAAACCTTAACCTATTCTCAATTCCCTAAAGCTATAACCTATAACCTAAACCTAAACGTAAACCTATAACCTAAACTTAAACCTAAACCTAAAACCTAAATGTATTCTCAAATCCCTAAACCTAAACCTACACCTAATCCTAATCTCAACTCCTTAACCTAAACCTAAACTTGAAAACCCAAACCTAAACCCGAACCCGAACCTGATTTCCTAAACCTAAACCGTAACGTATTCTCAATTCCCTAAACCTTAACCTGTAACTTAACCTAAACCTAAACCTATAACCTACACTTATAACCTAAACCTTTAACCTTAACCTAAACGTAAAACCTAAACCTAAAACTTAATGTATTCTCAAATCCCTAAACCTAAACCTATAACCTACAATATTAACATAAATTTATAACCCACAACATTAACCTAAACCTATACTTATAACCTAAACCTATTCTCAAATCTCAAAACCTATAACCTAAACCTAAACCTAAACCTATAACTTAAACCTTAACCTATAACGTATAACTTATAACCTAAACCTATAACCTATAACCTAAACTTAATTCCCTAAACCTTAACCTATAACCTAACCTAAACCTAAACCTATAACCTACACTTATAACCTAAACCTAAACCTAAACCTATAACCCGAACCTGATTTCCTAAAACCTAAACCTATAACCTTAACCTAAACCTAAAACCTAAATGTATTCTCAAATCCTTAAGCCTAAACCTAAACTTGAAAACCCAAACCTAAACCTGATCCCGAACCCGAACCCGATTTCCTAAACCTAAACCTTAACTTATTCTCAACTCCCTAAAGCTATAGCTTATGACCTAAACCTAAACCTTAACCTAAACCTAAACCTATAACCTTAACCTAAACCAAAACCTATGACCTAAACCAAACCTAAACCTTAACCTAAACCTAAACCTATAACCTTAACCTAAACCAAAACCTATGACCTAACAACCTTAACTTATAACCTAGAACCTAACCTTAACCTAAAGCTAAAACCTAAACCTTAACCTATAACCTAAAACCTAAACCTAAACTTAAAACCTAAATGTATTCTCAAATCCCTAAACCTAAACCTACACCTAATCCTAATCTCAACTCCCTAACATAAACCTAAACCTAAACTTGAAAACCCAAACCTAAACCCGATCTCGAACCCGAATCCGATTTCCTAAACCTAAACCTTAACCTATTCTCAATTCCCTAAAGTTATAGCTTATAATTGTAACGTCTTGGAAAAATCCGTACAAAGACCCGAGTACCACCTCAGGTAGAAATCACTCAGGACCAAATCCTTTAGAAATTAGACAAAATAAACTAAGTGCTAAACTAAATTAGCTATGAAATTCACTTGAACTGCTTTAAATATGAACTGCAAGATCCAAAACTTGCAGAATCATTAATGCTACATTACCTTGAAACCTATGATCAATCTCAAAACCCAGTTGCTCTTGAGAGCATCACGAAACTCCGTATCGGACCCGGACAGTGCGTCAAAAGTTTGATTACTGTGAAACTAAACACTTATGACCGTCTTACTGGACTTGACGACCATCCCGAAAATCAAGTCCTAATGATATCCAGAAGCGCACAACTTGAGCCCCGAGTGAAGTGTGTGAGAAACGCGAATATCTTTAGAAATTGAACTTAGATTTAAGTGATTTGGACCATTCGCTTGCTGGCCAAATTTAAGCTTTCAGACCATCAGAAGCTGACCCAAATACACTCTCGGATCAGGAAAATTTCTCAACACAGGTCCGTGTACTTGTGGGCCTGATCGAGTGGCGATGACCGTTGAACTGAAACTGGTCCGCCACGGTCGATCTACAAATTCGATCAGACTAAAAACTTAACTCTACCTAGATCCAATGCCAGGGAGCTTAAGTTCGACCGCACGCAAAAAGGGGCCTCCAGAAGTGCTCTTTTAAACCGAAACAGATGGGTTTTGACTATAACCTAAGTATACCATGGCCCTGGGGCCATTGAGCTCACGTTTGAGCTTAAATAAGGGTCTTAAACCCTCTCTCTCCCTTCACATACGAATTTGCAAACCCTAGAGAGAGAATAGAGAAAAGAGAAGGAAAGAGAGAAAGAGAAAGAAGTGTGTGGGAGATTGTTCTCAGGACTCAATCTCGTCTTCCACGTGCTTATCCACCATTCCTGTATCGCTATTCGGGCGATTCCAATCCCGTTCTTAGGTAAGAAAACCTAACCCTAATATATTTTAGGGTTTTAGATAGTATAAGTGATGAAATAGCTAACCTAATTCATGCTATAGGTTGTCATTCTACTGTTGACAAAGACTTAGTGTCTAAACTGAATTCGTTACACGTTTACCGGCATAAGGTGCGAACTATAAACATTTAGGTTATAGTTTTTAAAACTTTTAATGCCAGTTAATGATTTATAACTAACGTGGGTGCCATTTCACATGCAAAATGCGATGCCTGATTCGCTTTACAAATATATATGAACTATGTTGAATATAGTGTATTCTGTGTTTATCGAATTGATTGAATGCGTGTAGAATTTGGATTCATGTTTGACATGATTATCCATCGTGGATATAGAATTGTTGTATATGCGACAACTCCTTGGCAAAAGGATTTGCCCTAATACATGTTATGACTAATATATGTCATGTATGTTGTAGTGTGTAGTCTAAGTGTTTGTAGAAATGTCTGAATGAGTATGGAATTTGTATTCGTGCTTGCCATATTTGTCCGTCGTGGATACATGGTGGTTACGTTCGTGACAACTCCTTGGTGAAAGGAGTTACCCTAATACATGTTGTGGTCGACATACGTCATGTATGCCGAAGTGTGTAGTTTAAGTGTTTGTAAAAATGTTTGTATGAGTAAGTATTTGGTAAATTATATTTTTATGGGTGTTGAGATAAGATTCTTAACTACCTTAACTGTGTGTATAAATCCTACCATGCAACTTATTTATATTGTCCATTTTACGTATGAAATGCATATCTGTGAAATCATGTTTATGTTATGTTTCATGAAATGCTCAAATGGTTGGTATCACTTGAAGGATTGGTTTAATGCTGAGGTGCCTATTCATATATGATTCCTTATTATGTTTAAGTACGGTTGGGACTATGATATAGTCCAGGCAATCGGTAACAGATTCTAATCGGGTGGCTGAGGTTGTCTCACCACACGAGACGTATTGTATGAATCTGAGCCGTACTTTGGTTGTCGGCAATGGTTAGGACACACGGAATGCTTACGCATTTCATGTCGATTAACTCGAGGTGCGCTCGTACCAGTCGAGCTTGTCAAGTAACCTGATTGACCCGATGTATGTTCACTATGTATAGACACTACTGCCTGAACCTAAGGTACCAAACTCACCAGTGGAAACCTCGTTAACCTTCGTACCTCTATCTGCTAAGACTCATGAGTTGGACATGGTGGTATGGGACACTGTGGTCGAGTTGTCGGCCTACGCCGGGGTGACAAGCCCACCCGTAGTGGCCAGTGAGTAACCTAAGCTCGTGAGCCGAATACGGTGGTATGAGACGCTATATTCGAGTTGTCGGCCTACGACTAGGTGACGAGCCATTCGTAGTGACCTCGAGCATACTCTAAGCCTGCATTGAGGCGACGAGCCTTTTCATAGCAACTAGAGTATAATCTAGGCCTACATTGAGGTGACGAGCCCTTTGTAGTAGCCTAGAACCGTAACATCGTATAGATTTACTAGGACTGACGACCCTAGAATGGATCATTATTTGGAAAATGATATAAGGGAGGTACCTTAGTTTCCCAATCCTGTTGTATGAAAAGGACTAATAAGAACTTAGTAATCACGCTCATGCACCTCATTGCATGTGCCTTTGGCATTGGAGTTGAGTATTGAGGAAGTGATTGCATGCCGCGACCGTGAGATGAAGTTTACAGAGGGAGTGCAGGTGAGGGCATGCATCATTAATACATACCATTCTTACATTAATCAAAGTACTTAGGGATGCTTGATTGTATTGCTTTATCATTATTGCTTGACTGAATTGATAACATGTTAACCTTTGCTTTATAGCTCCATTTAGTTGATCACTCACTCCCACATTCTGGGAGGGTGTTTTAAACACCAACCAGACCCTATTGTAGTTTCAGATGATGGCGTAGTCTGCAAGGTGGAGCCAGACTTTAAGGATAATGAGGAGGCATTCTCATATATGCAGTATTCAGGCAGGTTTATATAGACCGTTCTGATCGGCGGGCTTCAGGGCTTATACTTTGTAGTGGACCACCACATTTTGATATTTTGTATTTTGAAACAATACTTGTAACTATTTGACCTGGCAACTCGTACATACTTTGGGACCTACAGTGGTTTTTACATTTCATGTATTTCTCTCAGTCTTTCGCTTACGTAATTCGACAGTCCCTAGAGTATGTTTTGCTGTTTTAGCTTAATCTCATTCATGTTTTATGCACTAATACGGACAACATTTAAATCATCATTATCTATGTTGCATAAGTGATATGTTGGAACTCGGGAATTGGGCTCCTGGTCGACCACTGATTTTCAGGGCGTTACAATAACCTAAACCTAAACCTTAACCTAAACCTAAACTTAAACCTATAACCTTAACCTAAACAAAAACCTATGACCTAAACCTTAACCTATAACCTATAACCTAAACTTATAACCTATAACCTAACCTTAACCTAAACCTAAAACCTAAACCTTAACCTATAACCTAAAATCTAAACCTAAACCTAAAACCTAAATGTATTCTCAAATCCCTAAACCTAAACCTAATTCTAATCCTAATCTCAACTCCCTAACCTAAACCTAAACCTAAACTTGAAAACCCAAACCTAAACCCGATCTTGAACCCGAATCTGAATCCCTAAACTCTTAGCCTAAACCTAAACCTAAACCTATAACCTAAACTTAATTCACTTAACTTAAACCTACACCTTAACCCAAACATATAACCCGAACCCGAACCCGAACATGAACCCAAATTCCTAAACCTAAACCTGAACCTAAACCTATAACCTAACCTAAACCTAAACCTATAACCTTAACCTTTAACCTATAACCTTAACCTTAACCTAAACCTATAACCTATAACCTAACCTTAACCTAAACATAAACCTATAACCTAAACCTATTTTCAAATCCCGAAACCTATAAACTAAACCTAAACCTAAACCTATTCTCAAATCCCTAAACCTATAACCTAAACCTAAACCTTTAACCTATAGCCTATAACCTAAACCCAAACCTAAACCTAGAACCATAACCTAAACTTATAACCTAAACCTTAACCTATAACCTAAACCTATAACCTATAACCTAAAACCTAAAACCTAAACCCAAACCTAAACCCAATCCCGAACCCGAACACGATTTCCTAAACCTAAACCTTAACTTATTCTCAATTCCCTAAAGCTATAACCTATAACTTAAACCTAAACCTAAACCTATAACCTTAACCTAAACCTAAAACCTAAATGTATTCTCAAATCCCTAAACTTAAACCTACACCTAATCCTAATCACAACTCCTTAACCTAAACCTAAAATTGAAAACCCAAACCTGATTTCCTAAACCTAAACCTTAACCTATTCTCAATTCCCTAAACCTTAACCTATAACCTAACCTAAACTTATAACCTATAACCTACACTTATAACCTAAACCTAAGCCTAAAACCTAAACCTAAACCTAAAACCTAAGGGCCTGTTTGAGCGGTGGGATTAAAAGGGATTAGGTGGGATGGGATTCAAAAAACATAATTATTACCCATGGCAGGATTTGTCCCCTGTTGCCATGGGATAAGAATAATGCCATGCTTTGTTGATAATACGGTGGTACATCGAATGGATATACCCACCATCATTTGAAATTACTGAGAATAACACACATGTGTTATATCTAAACCATTCATTTGTTTTGTAACCTCATTTTATGGTATGGGCCTAAAAATGAGGTAGATTCAAAACTTATGTGACCCCAAAGAAGTTTTCAATGGTAAGTATTCAATCCTCATTGCTTTCTATAGTGGGGTCCACTTGAGCTTTAGATTTACCTGATTTTTTGGCCCATGCTCTAAAATAATCTCGATAAATGGGTGGACGGTGTGGATATAGCCCACACATCATGGTGGGACCTACACAACTTGCTAACATTGAGTGGAATTGGCACAGGACCCAATGTAATTCCATTTAATGTAATTCCAAGCTTTTCATTCTTCCCAAACATGGAGTGAAATTGGCACGGGACTAGATGAATCCCATCCCACCTAATCCCTTCTAATCCCACCGCCCAAACAGGCCCTAAATGTATTCTCAAATCCCTAAACCTAAACCTACACCTAATCCTAATCTCAACTCCCTAACCTAAACTTAAGCCTAAACCTGATCCCGAACTCGAACCTGATTTCCTAAACCTAAACCTTAACCTATTCTCAATTCCCTAAAGCTATAACCTATATACTATAACCTATAACATAAACCTAAACCTTAACCTAAACCTAAACCTTAACCTAAACCTAAACCAAAACCTATAACCTATAACCTAAACTTATAACCTATAACCTAACCTTAACCTAAACCTAAAACCTAAAACCTAAACCTAAACCTAAAACCTAAATGTATTCTCAAATCCCTAAACCTAGACCTACACCTAATCCTAATCTCAACTCCCTAACATAAACCTAAACCTAAACTTGAAAACTCAAACCTAAACCCGATCCCGAACCTGAACCTGATTGATGTAATAATGTAGCCCAATCACATGGCAACAAACAAGAAAATCTTGCTTTGTTAGCAAGCATACTCGAACTCAAGCATCACAATGCATCTATTTCCATCTCCACTATCTCTTATAGCATAAATTATTTAAGATTTGGATTTATCTCATTTTTAGAGTCATGTCCTAACACTACGATAATATTAATAGACAAGGTGGATTTGTCACCAACATTATTCCAAGTCCCATATAACTTCTACTTATAGGAAGTTGGGTAGGGCACATGCAGCTTGAATCCATTAAAGGAGATAAGGATCACCTCTCATATGTTCTATCTTTTCATTTATTTTTTTCCATAGGATTGTTTATTTTGTGGTGTCTGCTCATGTACAACATTTTATCATGTTAATATAATTATAAGTGGCCTAATCTCACATTTCTAAAAACAACTAATAATAATTTCTACCTGATAAGTGGCCTTTTGTTTTATGCTACTAGATTTTATATTGTCATTATACTAGAAGTTTGTAGACCGTGAAAGTCATCTCATTAAATAAATATTGTTGTTTCTATATATTTTAAAAAAACTCTCTTTTGATTTATTGCTTAGTTTCAATAAGATTGTACATAATCTATTGTAAAGGAAAAGAAAAGGGCTTAGTTTTTGAGTTCTTTTAAGCTTCCTTATCATCCATGCATGGTGCTGCAAACCTTTACTAAACTGTAACTCTAATCGGAACTTTATGTGTAATCTGATCAAGTGCATTAACATCTAATACTATCATATTCCTTTGTAGGATAACATTGCCGTATTTATGGGCCCTTGTGCTACGATTCTTGTTCTCATCATCATTGAACTCTCATGCATGAGAATCAAGGATGTATCCCTTTAACACATGCCCCTTTTTACAAGCTTTAATTTTTGTTGTTGTTTTTATTAACTTGAATTGAAACACTTTTTTTGCATTATTTGTTTGCATTAGTTTTATTTTAATGATCAGTTTTATTTTAAAAAAGTGTGCCCACTTTTTTGTAAAAAAAAAAAGCAAATGAAGTTTCTGCAATTCTTCATGATTCTGAATTATAATGTTTTGTTGGTTGAATATTTTTTTATTAGATGAAAGATACAAAAAGAAATTGTTGTTGATTTTTTTCTTTTTCTTTTTTTATTTTTATTTTTAATGCAAGAAATTTTCTGACAGGTTTAGGCCATCCATATTTTTCTAAATATTCAAATATGAGACGGTCCATAACCGTCCTTTTAAGGTTCATCAGAGATGACTCATAACAGTCCTTTTTAAGGATGGTCCATGACCATCCTTTTAAGGTTCATCAGAGACTGCTCATAATAGTCCTTTTGAAGGACCGTCCATGACCGTCCTTCATAATAGATGGTCTATAACTGTCGTTTTAACGTCTATATTTATTGACGGTCCATGACCGTCCTTCTTTACAGACGGTCCATAACCGTCCTTTAAATGTCCATAGCAATGACGGTTCATGACCGAGTAATACGACGTCCCAAAATAGGATGGCCCATGCGATGGTTCAAAACCGTCCTTTATTGTCATTTGAGACGGTTTTCAACCGTCCTTTTTTCACTGTTTTGGCGTAGTGTCACCAACCATCCTTTATTACATTCCATACCCATTTCTTTGCACTCCTTCTACAACATTCCCTCCACTTCATCCCCAACGAATTTCTCCACATTAGCAACCTTAATCTTTGAGGGGATTTCTTCTAAGACGATCTCGGTAAGTTTGTGTTCATTGCAATCAATATTAAATGTTGAGTTTGTTGATGATGGAAACCCCTTTTTACCTTCCTTTCTTCTATTATTCAAACTGTCAACCGGATTTTAGCTTCTTTTTTCATACACCCCGTTAGAAATCAACCTAACAATGATCCTACACACTGTAATGTGATCAATGCACACATGTTAGTTTCCGTGTCATTGGTTTCTACAGGTTCTTGAAGCACTGATGGTGGATAAGTTCTTGATCTTCTTGTCACGGTTGTGATTTGGGAACCAACAAAAAAGATGTCTAGGGATGGTAAAAATAGATCGAGCTGTTTGGACCACTCGTTAGCATATTTGTGAATGTGCTCATGTGTTCTGCAATCTTTCCACTATATCAAACAGATCACCCATTCACAAATAGCAATCCAATTAGCAACATTGATGCTTTTACCCACAATCCAAGATCCCACAAAAACAATCAGCAATGATAAACAAAAGAAGTCCTGATAACTAAGTACCTTGCATTATGTGAAAAGCATGATAAGAAATGATAAACAAATCTTGAAGCATTGATCTCAATGAGACCTAAGTAGAGAAAAGAGGGAGAGCTATCCTCAGGATTGCAAGTTCTCTTTATATATGTTTTCTCAGAGTAAAGCCGCAGTGAAGGATAAAAGTACTGAAATACCTCTTGTTAAATAACTAAAAGAGTTCTCTCTAGGGACTGTGTAGAATATTCACATCATTTTGTTCCCTCCTTTTTTTAGCCGTTCTTTTGGTTTCACGAAAATTCAAGACTTAGCAACAACCCCACGTCAATTCTTCTATAAAACCCCATCTAAAGGACCCAAACAAATTCAAAGCCACACTCGTACTCTTTCCAAAACCTTTAGTCCATGTACTGGAAAATGGCACTTCTGACAATGTTAGGGACCTTCTAACAAGCATTTACTTACCAAGTACGAATTTCCTTGAAATATCATGGTACAGGATTATTTGGACTACAAGATCAAACTAGACCATAGAGCAGGATCTAACAAGTTACTTTCAACAAACTGGAAATTATTTATTAACAGAATTTTATCTTCCAATTAAACTTATTTATATAATTCTTTTAGTTGTTTAGATAGCTATAATTCCTGCAGGTCATTACTAATAAATTGTTAGAATTATAAGGGAAAACTACTGATAAAGAAGGGAAAACTACTCTAACATGCATGACTCTTAATAATTTTCAATGAGACTGCCAGAATCATTTTATGCTTGTGTGAATAAATGTGAATGGAGCTGATTTCATATAGAAGTGGCATGTTTGTATGAAGCATTTTCGAGTTTATTTTATCATTTTCTTTGTTTGAAACAAACACTATCATCTCAACAGTCATAATGCCTAAGAATAAAGGAAAAAAGGCTATGGTTGGAGAGTCATATAGGGGAGATCGTACAAAATTTCGATCAAGACCTAGATCGGAATGGGCAGAGGAACGAACTTCCTCGACCGAATCGCCGGCTAAGCGAGATCGTACTCAAAGGAGTGCTCCAATTCAGGATCCCCCTCCACCAATCCAACCAGAACAATTGATCCCATAGGTTCCTCCTCCTGCAAACATGTACGACAAATATTGTGTCTGAAAAATAGTATATGAGAAAAAGGTTGATCGAGTGTGCATCCAGCAATTTGGGATTCCACAGATTTTGGAGAATGTTCGGTGGAGTAACCTTTTAGATTTTGGAGGGACGGTTAGAAATGAGCAAATGATCATATTTCTATCATACTGTCACTCGCCGGTAATGCACCCTGCTTCATTTCAAGTGACCATTGGAGAGACCTCCACCACCATTGATCCTGGGGTAGTTGCACAACTTTTAGGGATTTCAGCCACATGTCGAGGCTTAATTGATCACAACATTGATGACCCACATGTACAGATAGAAATGATGAAATATTTTTGTAACAGACAGAATGTTCAGTGGTATAAAGATAGTGTACTGAGAGCAACGCACCTAAAAGACAAGTACAAGGTGCTACACTGTATCTTCTGCAAGAATGTTTATCCGAGGGACTCGAACAAGTCTGACATTACTTTAGATATGTTAGATATTCTATACAGCATCTGTCATAGTATTCCTCTATGTCTTACCACCATCATTACTCAATTAATTGTCGACTGCATAGCGACCACGAGAAGCACGACCATTCCATTCTCACACCTATTATGTTTACTTTCCCGTCATTTAACCTGATGCCCACCACTGACTGACCCAGACCCATGAAAATGTTTACACAAAACAACATCAAGCGCATGAAATTGGGGATGAAAGGGGCATCGACATTAGTAAGGTGCAGTGAAGATTTTATGGGAGAGACAGAAGTAGAGGCAGCGGAGACAGAGGCTGCAGAGATGGACGTGGCTGAGACAGAGGCAGCCGACACAGACTATCCTACAGAGGGAGAGCACCGTGAGGTGCCACGACCCTCATATAGTCATACCAGTCGAAGGATGCCATACCGTAACCATAGGGCATTCATTGTTAGGCACATGGATGAGCAGGGCAGACGACTTACGTGACTGGAGCGGCTTTCTGAGGCCATCTAGAAGGGTATCAAATGGGTCGAGCGTAAGATTGACACCCTTATTGCCACAATCACATGCCGGTGTGATGATGTCATTCCACCGGATGACGATCTGTCCAGCTAGATTGGATTTAGTCATGTATGTTGGCTTGTGCATCAAGTATCCTTTCGAGATGCCAAGCCTATTGGATATTATTTTCGAACTGTTTCTTTAGATAATGGCGTGAATTTTACTTTGACTGATGTAGGGGACATTGATTTTAGTGCCCAAACATGGGGTACTTATTTTGATTACAGTATGTGGTGTTATGATGAAATTTATTTATGCATTACACATCATTCAAAGCACTTCATGTTATGTTGCATGTTCTCAATTTCATTTACCTTTCAAATGTTGATGGATTTCAATGGTGTGCATTATGCCACGGCAATCTCGCTCCCAGATTGACCGATATGACAAAAGAGAGGTATTTATAATAGTTCATTCTTTTATATGCTTTTTCACCTCATTCCTCTTTTTTGGTGGATACCTACTTTATTTGCTACTCATTGGATAGCTTCTATTGCTTTATCGAGTAGGCTGCCATAGCTACAAGTACTTTGGTATGTAGGTTGTTAGAAATTACTCATAAATTGAATATGTGGCATAATTACAAACTATGTATCATCCAAAGTACATAAATTACACGATATGCTATACACCGAGTATTGGAAACTTGCACGACCGACGATTATGCCCGGTTTGTTTGCATCTCCCACACTTTATTGTTTTCGATTCCTCTCCACACGATGAAATTCTAAGCTTTTTAGGTCTTCCAGCTGACCTCCTCTGTCTTGGGGATTTACAATACTCCTTCATCCCCGCTGAAATTTTTCACTCACTATTGTTGCGTACTGGATACACCGATTCGCTATACGTGGCTAGATAATTATGTGTCATGTAGAATGAGGAGTAGTATGAGTAGTGAGAAAGATTGTAGCTTATGCAGGCTGACAGGACATGCATACAAGGGTACCCCTTTACGCCAAACTCACGACATGTACATGAAAACTCACTGAGCTTCACTGTATCTTTATAATCTCTAACAACATAGTACTAATCTCGAGAAATAGCATGGCAGGGAACATCTCGCGCCTTTTGCACGATATCCATTAACTGTTTCTCCGCCCATGGTGTCAATGGACCCATAAATGATGCCGCAGATTCTCGTCTCTTGTAAAACAATTCCTGTATCTTCAATATTATTGCCTTTATCAATTTCATAATGGAGCGTGCTTCTTTGAAAAGGGCATTAACGCACTCAGAAATGTTTGTCGTGACCAAGTTGAATCTTCTTCCTGGAAAGTGCAAAGATGTCCATCTCTCGTACCCGATTTCTGTCAGCCATGTATGTACTGGAGGATTGGCCATTTCGATATCATGCATTATTTTTTCAAATTCGGCCATCCTGCAAGTCTTCACAGCGATCCAGTAATACATCTCCAACAACTTGTCCTTAAAAGCGTCCACCAAGTTTCTGTAAATGTGGTACGCGCAATACCCATGGATTGCATGCGGGAAGACTTGGAGAACCTCTTTCATTAGACCTTTATGTCGGTCAGATATAATAACAAGACCCTCCACAGACCATAACACATTGTTAAGGTGGGTAAGGTACCAATTCCAACTACTGCTATTCTCTGATTCCTCGATGCCAAACATAACTAGAAATATATGACTGTCCTCGTTTAAGGCCGTGGCGATGAATAGAACACCATTGTATTTGCTCTTTAAGTGTGTCCCGTCAATAGCCAATACCCTCCACAATGATTTCTGAAAACTTCGAATGCATTATCCGATAGCTACAAAACATCTCTCGAAGCTGCAAGTCTGTTGGTTAACAAGCATGGCAGTAACTGTCCCTGGGTTGGCCCTCCCCAACTCATGCAAACACAAAGAGAGTTGATTGTAGGAGTCTTTGTAAGACCCCATCACGTGATTAATTGCAAGTTCCCTAGCTTTCCATGCCTTTTAATAACTGATAGAATATTATATTTCTCTTGCATGGCGAAGATAATATCACATGGCCTCAACCCTAGGCGTTGTTCAATGTGGCTAATAACCAGATCACACGCTAGCTTACTGCTGGCTTGTTGGTGATTGTTCTTCATCCATGCCATCCGCACGTGTGTTTTGATGTATAAGTCCATATTTTGAATATACCCATATCAGTCACCCGAGATGCATGAACCCTCCATTCGCATGCATCTTCGAAGCACACCGTGGTAAATCTGCTCGAATTTGAGTATATTACTCTATACTGGAAATTATTCCGAATTGTAAATTGGCTCAAAACATATGGCACCAACTCTTATCCTTAAACGTTTGCCCAACAGCTATATCGGTCGGTTCACATAACAAATCAGTATAGTCCAGCATTTTTGCATTAGTGAGTGCATCATCATCAAATGGTGTGAGAACTTGACGAGTATGAGGTTTGATGTTTTGGAAAAGTCTCGAAGCGGAATGTCGCTTACACGCACAAATGGGATGGTGGATGATGATGGCAGATCTGTTGTTGATGCTAATGGCAGTGTCTTGTATTTATAATTACTGTTAATGTCAAGTGCACCACTGACTTGGCTAGTCACGACGTTTGATGTTTGTGGTGGCTCGAATAATTGATCATTACTTACTACCACTTGTAATGGAGAAGGATTGTATTTGAATTCCATGTCATACTCTTCAGCTATACTGTCCACATATGTTGTGGTATTGATGTGTTGCATCGTTTCGATGACTAACGAGATGAATTTATCCGAATGCTCAAACTGGTAAGACAAGAACTCTTTGACGTCATCGTCGTCTTCGATTTCGATTGGAGGCATTGATTCGTTAGTGCAAGGATTCAATACTTTCATTCTAATATTACAATCTTCTAGTCTGCTCTTAATAATTTTGTAAATTCTAGATCGAAGCTCCTCGTACGTAGTCTCGAGACGTAGCGTCATTTGTTTTGATGTTCCACCCATGTATGAGTATCGCGTGTTTTCAAATTCTAACTCCCAGCGAAAAGAGCACATGATTCTTGCAGCAATTATCTGAAAACCAATACAATGACACATTATCAGTGAATTATAAATCAATGGAACCATGCCATATGACAAAACTCGATTAAATAATGAAAGACCGACAACTCATGTCAACACCTAAAAAGAATATGAAAACAGAAAAGAAAATCTTCAAAGTAGTAGATGAATACAACACTTGACCAAATTCTGCGACCGACAACAATACCTGGCCTTCAAATTTGCAGCTGGAGAACTTGTAGCATGGAGGAATTTCGGAAAGTAGAAATTGAGGGGGGCAAGCATGAAATTGAGCGGGCCAAACTGGAATTTGAACGGGCAAAACTGGAAATTGGCGGGACAAACTGGAAATCGAGCAGGCTAAACAGGATTTGAGTGGGACAAACTGGAAATCGAGTAGGCTAAACTGGAAATTGAGAAGGCCAATCTGGAAATTAAGTGGGACAAACTGGAAATTGAGCGAGCGGGACAAACTGAAATTGAGAGGGCCAAACTAGAAATTGAGCGGGCCAAACTGGAAATACAGTGGAACAAAGTATAAAGTTCATTTCATCATCCACTAAAATTACAAAGTATGCTATACATCCACCCATGCACTGAAATTTCCATGTCTGTGCATTTCAGTCCGAGTTCTTTCTTTAATCACGATAGCCTTGAGAGGGTTGATCCGAGGGATGGGTTGTGTCATGCCCCAAACTCAGAAACCAGGCTCACAAAATTTTCGATCGCCAAATCCGGCACTGACAGCCTCCATAGTACCCCATTCCCAACTCCCGGCACCCATACACCAGGTTCCGATCCTGAGATCCTACAAGGAAGATTTCAAACATGATTTGATTCGTAATAAGCATAACCATAAGCATAACCCACGAACAATAACGACAAGAACACCATCACAAAATCCACTATGATAAAAGCTTTGAGTATAATGCGAATGAAAGGGAAATACAGGATAATGAAAATAACAGAAACTCCAGAAGCTCGACTGCACACTCCAATTGCGGTGAGACTATAGCTGCATCCTGGTGTCACCTGTACTCATCAATCATGCATAAGCTTATAGAAAGCTTAGAGGGTGGTATAAGTGCGTGCGTAGTATGAACGTGCTCAGAACGCAATGCCAGAGTAATGCGGAATCATACTGATGAGTACATGAATGCAATCAGCTGTACCAAGCCTATGCGATGCAAGGTATGAATGTCATTGGCCATATCAAGACCATGTGATGCGAGATGCAACTCAAGTATGTAGATCCTCATCCAAATCCCCATACAACTCATCAAATATCAGTACAGTTTTCATTTTGGATAATCACTTGGGTCTAGTACAATCTACGCCAGCTTGTCGCCCCTATCCGAACGCATAACTGGGAGAGTGGAAAAGACCTCACTATCTGCCTGCCAATATCGGGCCCAGCTCGTCGATAGCGGACCCATTCCTTAAGCTGGTCAAACTCAACCTAGAAATTGCCCCCTCACTCAGGCGGATAAGGTCACACCCCTTTCCAACTGACCACAACACAGTGGAAAACGTGGCCTATTGGTATACGGCCCTCGCGCGCTCATGTATCCACTCGGTCTTGACATTAGAGTCATCATCTGGTACCATCAGGTTTAGGGATTTTCACCCAAGGACATCTATGGCGCCCCGATGCTAGAAATAGTATTTTCGGTATCTAATCCAGCTACCCACGATGTGTCTGTGAAGGCCACAACCTTTATGTCGCTAGGGCATATAGTAATCACAATCACACAAACACAAAGTGCATGAGTCACACAGTCCAATCATGCATCAATCCTTCATATACCGTATGCTCATGTGGGATAATTCTGCCTATCAGGGAGTCCCATAAACCATCTGCACTCATGGCATATGCAATGGTCAATCACGTCTCATAACAAACATGCAAATGATGCGTATGGACATGTATCATGATGCTATGCTGTCACAAACTCATAATTGGCAATAGTAGACGATATCGGCAATCATCTCCGATAATCGGCATCGATAATCAACCCCGGCACGAGGCGGAGTCCATAGATAAACGAACGATGATGGACCAATTTAAATCAATGGGGCCCAAGCGTTTGGGTTAACCCATTAGAGAAGGATGAGAATGGGCCTAAAAGGCCTAAGAGAAGGTCACAATGTGGACGTTCAACCATTATTGCTCATCAATATGGTCATTTAACCAACATTGCTCCTATGGAATGATGCTCATAGAGCCAATTGGATAGGGGCCCATGGCCCAGCACAAGGGCCTAATATACATCATCATGGGCCTCAATTACATCAAATGAGTCGAATTAAATGGGCCGATACAAATGGGCCGAATCAATTGGGCCGATCAAATGGGCTAGTACATATGGCCGAATCGATTGGGCTGATCAAATGGGCCGAGTTAAATACATCAAATGGGTCGGTACAAATGGGCCGAATCGATTGGGCCGATCAAATGGGCCGAGTCGAATAGGCCGAGTCAAATACATCATGCATTCATTGTAAGGGATCATTATAGTGTATAAAAAAATGAATCATATCCGGACCATACCACAAATGACAATGGTGACAATGATTTCCAATGTTAAATTTCCGGTGGGCCCACCATAGTATTTACTTTTCAATCCAGCCTGTGCATAAGGTCATAAGGACCTCAAATGGGGTGAAAACAAATATCATATTGGTCTAAAACTCTATAACCCAAGAGGGTTTCTATGGTGGACATTCAAACCCACTGTGCTTTATAGTGTGGTCTACCTGATAGTTGGACCTGTCTTATATATACTAGTGGCTCACCGTATCATTATTTAATATTATAAAATATAATAATATATATCTCATACACAATACAGTAAGGTGGGCTCCCATGCGACAATGATGATCCCACGCGACTAATGGTAATTACCGTACATTCGAGCAGTGTGTGTCCCACCCATGATATGTTTGTTGAATCCAAACCATGCATCTGGTGTGAGTTTTCCTGTTCATCTTACGTCTCAAGAATCCTGATACAAAACTCATTTGGGACACAACATAGAGCAATGCACCAATCACACATAAAACCTATATATTCATTTGTTGTGGCCCACCTGAGTTTTTGAATGGCTTGAATTTCGGTTTCTCTTTATCCTAGTGGGAAGCGCCTGATGAATGTGTTGGATGATATATATATATATATATATATATATATATAGAGAGAGAGAGAGAGAGAGAGAGAGAGAGAGAGAGAGAGAGAGAGAGAGAGAGAGAGTAATGCTCACACACAACTAGTTGGACATTGCATTTTCGTCCAACTAGCTTTGCATTTAATGAGAAAATTCACTCTTTTATATAACACATAGGCTTACATTGAGAGATTTTGGAATGCATGTCACAGTTGTGTAAAGTAACATGTGTGTCAAAGATCTAGGCCATTCACCAGTTAAGACCCACTAAGAGAAGTTATGTACCAAAAACTAAGAAACTACACTTTTAAAAAAAATAAGTATGCATGTTAAATCTGGATCGTTGGACAGTTTTATTAACAACTAACACTTTCCATAAGTATTTGACATGATTGATCATAAGATCATCAAATATTTGTTGTCCTTGGCATGTTGACATGTAATTTATCTAATGCACGGATCTGATTTTGAGTTGTATGGTCCAAATCTATAATAGGTGTAGCCCATCCTATATTTACTCTCCCTTCTCATGAATCCTCTTCCCAAATATTTAATATAAAATTTGCCAGACCTTCCTTAATGTGTTTGGCCACCTTGTGTTTATCATGTGGGCCACCTTGTGTTTGCACATGGGCTTGCTTTCCTAGATTTAGAAGGAAAGAGTTAATGTGGAGTAGATCCACCCCGTCTATCATGTGGGCCACCTTGTGTTCGCACATGGGCTTACAATTAAGGTAGATTCAACACTAGATTGGGCTACACCTTTGTAAGTAGTTAAGATAGAAAGTCCCACCATTAAAATCAATCAAATTGTGTTTGGCCTGTTTTACTTTTTTAAAACACCACTGTAACCAAATATACAAGTTAGTAGGCCAAGTGAAGGGGCATGACAGTGAAATGCGCCGAAATGACCGTGAATCAACATGGAAAATGCGGGACTGACCTTGGTATGCATGGAAATGAGCATGAGGTGAAGTGATTGGACTACGAAATGCGCCGGAATGACCGTGAAGTGAAGGGGCATGACCATGAAATGCGCCGAAATGACCATGAATTAACACGGAAAATGCGGGACTGACCTTGGTATGCATGAAAATGAGCATGACGAAATGTGCTGAAATGACTGTGAAGTGAAGGGGCATGATCGTGAAATGCGCCGAAAGGACCGTGAATCAACACGGAATATGCGGGAATGACCTTGGTATGCATGGAAATGACCATGAGGTGAAGCGATTGGACTGCAAAATGTGCGGAAATGACTGTGAAGTGAAGGGGCATGATCGTGAAATACGCCAAAAGGACCGTGATTCAACACGGAATATGCGGGAATGACCTTGGTATGCATGGAAATAAGCGTGAGGTGAAGTGATTGGACTGCGAAATGCGCGAAAATGACCGTGAAGTGAAGGGGCATGACCGTAAAATGCACCGAAATGACCGTGAATCAACACGGAATATGCTGGAATGACCCTGGTATGCATAGAAATGAGCATGAGGTGAAGCGATTGGACCGTGAAATGTGTAGAAATGACCGTAAAGTGAAAGGGCATGACCGTGAAATGCGCCAAAATGACCGTGAATCAACACGGAATATGCGGAAATGACCATGGTATGCATGGAAATGTGCGTGAGGTGAAGTGATTGGATTACAAAATGCGCCGAAATGACTGTGAAGTGAAGGGGCATGACCGTGAAATGCGCCGAAAGGACCATGATATAATCGGAATAGGCGGGAATGACCATGATATGCGCCGAAATGACCGTGAAGTGAGGCGATTGGACCGTGAAATGCTAAAAAATGACCGTGAAGTGAAGGGGCATGACCGTGAAAAGCGCCGAAATGACCGTAAATCAATACGGAATATACAGGAATGACTGTGAAGAAAAGATATCATTTACTGCAAAATATTGTCTTCACCATTCGTAATGAAATCAATATTACGAATACATCATTTCCTTCAATTTTTTTTTCAAAATATACAACACATCATTTACATCCTTTCACCAATGTTTTACAGTATATCATTTACAACAGTTTACAACATTTCATAAAATTTTCCGATTCCTCTCATGCCTTAGACAAATATATCATATTTGAGGTCACTCAAGCAATCATAGGTTATTGAATCCCTAAAGCTGAAAGTGAATTGCTGCAAGTCTCTCCCTGTCAAAATTTGATCATTGCACAAAATGTCGATATATTTCATGACAAAAATGCCACAGTCATATCCGTTCGTCTGCTTTGGTATAGAGGTATCTTCTCTGACCGTCCAAGCATCTCCTCCTAGCGCAGTCCTATCTCCAGTGGTGTAAAATAATATAGGCAATGCCTCCTTCATCAGATCAATATGCTGCCTGTATCGACTGGTACATCAGATCAATATGCTGCCTATATCGACAGCTAGTACATATGCCTCAAGATAAGATATCAATATCTAGAAATAATAGATTTGGGTATACCTAGCATTGATAACATGTAACGACACCATTACCTCTTCATGTTGCCACATGGCCTTCTGCCCCTCATGCGGCTTGACAATGCTGATCGGAGAGAGTTTATCTAGCCCTTCAAATAATAAACGCGATTCGTCACTGCCAACATCTCGATATATTTGCAATGTTGACATTTGCATGCCGATACATGGCTATTACAAACAACATAATCAATTAAAACATATATCATATAATGAAATAACATATTAACCATGATCCAAATCATACAGTTACCAGGAAAAATGTAGGATAGAACTTGTAGTCCTTTGTATATAATAGAGGAAATGATCGGTGCCTTCTCTCCAAGAAATCGACATACTTGTCAATAGCCTAATCAATAAGGAGGGAAAATTAACCTATACTCTATTATATACAAATTTTGAATAAAACCATGTATGTATGTGTGTGATTTACTTACCACCCTGTCAACCTAAGCATTCTTCTCCCAAATGGTCTTGAACCATCGATATTCGGGTGATTGTTTGTTTGCGTTGGCTCAGCTTTTTAATTCATGGAGTTTGTCTTGCGATATTACCCTAAGTGGATCGATCTTGGCTTGAAAGGGTATCGGAGAAGTCGAAAATTCTCTCTGTTTCTCATCGTCAGCGGCATTACTTGGAGTGGTTTGCACGATAGAGATGGAAATGAATGGAGAACACTTGTAGACAGATGGCTTAGCACCCTCTTAGGTCTCCTCGTATATACTGGAATGGAATGCAGTGATTTCTCACATATATTAACGCCCAACGCATCCTTGTCCTCCTTCTCAAACTCTTCCTTCTGATTCTCTAAGTCCTCATTTCAAAACCGATTCTTCTCTATATGAAATGCTTCCATCTGCTTCTTTAACTTCGCTTTGCCCTCCTCCAACTCTTCCCTCTCCTTCTTCAATTCTTCCTTCTCCCTCAGCAGCATTTCTCTCTCCTTCTTCAAAACCTCCTTCTCATTCAACTCCTCCTTCTCTAACCTCAAAGCTTCTTTCAGTTTCAGCATTAGTTCAACCTCATTGAGTACTACTTCTCTCTCCCTCTCAATCGATTCTTCTCTCTCTTTTAGTGTGGGTTCGAAAAGCTTCAACTCTTCCCTCTCTCTCTCTCTTCAACAGAAGCCTTTGCGCCTCTAGCTCCTCCTTATCCTCCATCGACTCATTAGTGAGTTGTAATCCCGCTCCCTCTCCTTCTCTCTCACCAGTATTGTCTTCCTCTCCCCCATCTTCTCCCTCTCCACCCTCTTCTCCCTCTCCTTGTCCCGATTTCTCCTCCATAATTTCATCATCTTCATCTTTAGTGGCCTACAGAATGAAGCAATGTATGTGTCAGTTATATAATATGTCAAATTAAATATAAAATATCAACATAAAGGAAGACGTTTCTGACATCTTACATCAAATATATCACGGGCCAAACGAACAGACTCCATCTCCAACTCCTCTGTGGTAGGCTCTAAGTTAACAATGATCTCAACCTGCACGAGAACATCTTCATTTTCATGCTACAGAAACACACACGCACACACACATAGATACACACACAAATATATATAGTTAAATGAGTGACCACTTAGCTTCATAGAAATTGACTTACATGTTTACTCTCTATACTTTTATGAATCTTCTTATACCTCAAAACCTTCCATCCCTGATATTGTATGAATCGTGGAAATTGGAAGGGAACGTATGAAATTATACATTGTTGGAGAGCTGGTACTCTCTCAACGGCCCATATCTGTTACGATGAAATAACAAGATGATGTTAAATAAATATAAATTGTTATAAACTATGAATTAAAATAGACCAGGAAAAAATCCTTACCTGTAGGGGAAATATGCAACCAGTGACATTGTAATGAGGCCCCTAGGATGCCATGAAGGTACTCTCGATCCCTTCTGTCATCGTTTAGAAAGCCAAACTACCCCAAGGGTAGATATTAAAGTCTTCCAACGAGTCGACCAGGTCAATAAACTCTTTACAACATTTAATATTCGTGTCAGTACCCCCTAACAAACCACTTTATACATAATATTAGGGCTAATTTCACGACATCTTCGTGCTTATTACTATCAACTATCCTATCATACACCTCCTGTACATGTTTCTTTAGGATAGGATATTCATGGAAGTATTTTTCTCTTAATGACTTTTTCGATCGATGGATATTGGGTATATAGAGGTCACCAGTCCTCAGCCCTGTTATTAGGGTAAAGTCCATCCTGGTAAATTTTATATGGTTCCCTTGTATCTTGAATACAAGGTTGCCATATATCTGTTAATAAGTGCATGAAAAATGGCTCCTATAAACCGAAATGATGGAATGTGTAAAAAAATGAGAATAGGGTATGCCTAAATATATTTAATCTAGTGTTACTCTTCTCCAACCCACTCTTCACATTATCAAACTACCATGTCAAAGAACATCTGCATGAGATGGTGGGGGCCAACTCGCCGAATCCCTTATGCAAGGGTTTGTCATCTGTAAGGATGAATTGGAAATTAAATCAACGATAACATTTAGTATTTAACGACACATAATGTGAAAGTTCACTTATTGTGGTGAAAATTCATAAAGTATGGTGTGAGTGTGCCGAGTCAGCTGTCAATTTTTGGCAAATTTCAAATGAAAGTATAAGACTTATTAGTAAATTTTCACAAGTTTTGGGCCACTTTCACTCATTTATTAGTATATTTCATATACTTCTTGCTAAATTTATACTAAGGTTGGCAGTTAAAAAAATGTCAATATCAAGCAGTTAGCGGCCATTTTGAAGAATTCCATGTCAAATGGTCATCTCATAGGTCACATTCAACAGCTTCACGACCAATTTTACTAGGATATGGGTCAATTTTCAGAGTTATATGTTGCATTTTGGCCGAGAACGTCGTGAATTCTTACATGCATGGATTTGTCTAAGGACTGTAATTGACCGTTAAGTGAAGGGGATTGACCGTGAAGTGCATGGAATTGTCCGTGAGGTGAAGGAAATTGCCTATGAAATGAGTGGAATTGAACATGGCGTGAAGGGTATTGTTCATGAAAATGAAAAGCATGGAATTGACCGTGATGTGAAGGGGAATGACCAGGAATTACCGTGAAATGCATGGAACTGATCGTGAAGTGAAGGGAATTGACCATGAAATGCATGAAAATGACCGTGAAATGAAACGGAATTGCCGGGATTGACCATGAAATGCATGGAAATGACAGTGAATTGAAGGGGATTGACCGTGAAATGCATGGAAATGACTGTGAAGTGAAGGGAATTGACCGTAAAATGCATGTAAATGACCGTGAATCAACACTAAATCGCCAGGAATGACCGTGGAATGCATGGAAATGACCGTGAAGTGAAGCGAATTGACTGTGAAATGCGTGGAAATGACCGTGAATCAACGCAGAATCACTGGGAATGACAGTGAATAAACACAGAATCGCCAGGATTGAACGTGAAGTGCATAAAAATGACCGTGAAGTGAAGGGTATTGACCGTGAAATGAAGGGAATTGACATGAAGTGCATGGAAATGACCGTAAAACAAAACGGAATCGCCGGGGTTGACTGTGAAATGCATGGAAATGATCGAGGAGGACAGTGAATTGACCTTGAAATGCATGCAAATGATTGTGAGGTGAGGTGAATTGACAGTGAAATACATGGAAGTGACCGTGAAGTGAAGCGAATTGACGGTGAAATGCATGGAATTGACCGTGAAGTGAAGAGAATTGACCATAAATGAACATGAAATGATTGGAAACGACCGTGAGGTGGGCCCTGAATTAACCGTGAAATGAGGTGGAATGGCTTGAATTAAGTCAGTTGACGGTCAATTTAACTAAGTTCACAGTCATTTTAGCCCAGTTCACAATCATTTTAGTTCAATTCTTAGTCATTTTAGCTCACTTCATGATCATTTTAGCTCAGTTCACGATCATTTTACTTTAGTTCACAGTCATTTTAGCTCATGAATCAATAACTCAGTAGGTCCTCGGTCTGTTAACTCAGTTGGTGCTCAATCGCTTTCATGGTCTTCATTTAGTTTCACATCTAATTTCATTCTTTGTTTAAACAACTCTCAATGTGGGTGAGTCATTTGAGTCCTAATTTCGCTCATTTATCAGGACATGCCATACTATTAAGCATTCTTACAAAATGAAATTGGATTGGGGACCGTGCGCATATATAGTATAATATACAGTGGCATCCACCCAAAGAAAGCTTAATATTTTTAAAAATTGAAAATGGATTGTGGACCGTGCGCATATATAGTAAAATGTACAGTGGGGTGGACAAAACGAAAGCAGGGATTTCAATATACCTGCCATTCGAGGCTTCTTAGCTAGGGTGACCATATTTCGTCCTATCTTGGGCTCAAAAAAGTCGAAAAGGACGTCTGTGAGATGTGTATTCTCGACCAGATAAAGGGGAAAAGAAGAAAGCGATAAAAGAAGGGTTTTACTGCTACAGTGGACAGTCACAGGGGGGAGAAGTGATCAGAAATTGGTAATCTATGGATAAGATGAAAGATCAGGGAGAGAAAAAGGGAAAAAACTAGGTTTTTTCATTGGAGAAGCAGCTGGCAGCGTCAGAAGGGTGCGTCGGCTAGAACAGGAGCATTTTCGACCTTTGGGAAGGCGTCCGTACAGCTGGGGCTTATTTTTGCAAGGTAAAATGAGGTGGGTTTGATCTCGTAAATGGGCCTTAAATGGGTCGTACAGTCGTAAATTTCTCATCCATTAGGATAAAAAACTTTGATACTCTGACATAGTTGGTGGATGATATGCAGGCACTCATAAGTTGTATGCGTGACACACAAGTAAGTCAAATAAAACTGTCCAAATAATAGGTCCCATGTTCATATTTATCTTTAACAAGAAATTAAGCTTATTTGATTATCTAAATATTGGATTGGTAGGCATTGATTAGGCTAATAAAATTTTAAAAAAATCCAATGGTCTTGCTTCAATAAAAAATGACCATAAATCAGCAGTTAGGACTATTCAATCAATCTTATTTCAAGAATATGACTTAATAACAGTAGGTCACATGCTTAAGTCGGTTCAATTTAAGTAAATATATGTGCCATGTGTATAATTCCTGAGTGCCTGAGTATGAAGCAACATAAGCTACCCGAGTATCAAATAACTCCCAATCCTTCGAGAAACTCCTTCCTTTCATGTAGTCCAATTAGGGGGGTTATAGCTTTCGATGCATCATACATGTTTGAATGGAGAAAGTGCATTAGAGTCAAGGCCATTTTTGAGGACCAGGTCTAGCTGGACGAAATTCTTTAATTCCTTGTATGGATGATGCATCATCATCATCCATCATCCATGATCATCATGACATTTTGAACATGGAAGGTCGAGCCAAAGCAAAGACATGGGCATCTTTGGAGGACCACCTTTTTTTTTTTTTTTTCCATCTGACTCTTATTGCATAGAGGAGTAGTCAACCAGGAAATGAACCATTTTCTCACCCCCCATCTTGTAAATGCCTTTGACGATGGGTAACCTCACACAACCATGTGGTCCACATCATCCCAAGTATCTATCTCTCTGCACTCAACGGCCATTTTTTTTTTCCCGTGCAATCAATCACCTTCTGGATTGCTACTCTTTCATGGTCATCCCTATATATATATATATATATATATATATATGTCATCATCTCAAATACATACACATATATTGAATTGATAATCTTTCATGGTCTTTGGTGTCACCATCTCAGGTACACATGCGCTGGATTGTTACTCTTTTACGGTGATCTTCGTTGTCATCTCGAATACATGCATATACATATATGATAGAATGACCGATCAAAATGGAATTATACATTAGGAGGCACACACTATTAGTTAGTACATAAAACAGTAAAATGATGCGAAAGGCGTGAACGAAGTTTGTGTCGGCACAACTCATTTCAGTCATATAGTCTTAGATTGGTTACTTTGAATGAGTTATCTTGAATTAGTTTGTTATTATCTGCAGTTGTGGCACACATGGGGAGCTTAATATAGATGACGGTATATATGGCATTTATATAATGCATGGATATATTAACATAGATTAGGAGCTTAAAAATTAATGATGCACAAATGGACATTTGAGGTTCTTGTACTTGGATGATTGCACGTGTGATGTTTACGCATGGAATAATGTGTTGTATTTTTTAGAACAAAAATAAATTTCAAAAATAAAAGTTATTTTTAGAAAGTAAATAAATATATTAATTATTTAAACTTTTCATAAATAGTGTGTATAGCCAGTCGGTAAGGAAAAATGTTTTTGCTTATGCAACCAGGGTTCAAATCTCTTCAAGAACGGTGGGCTGTAGGGCTGCTTGGGCGCTTTATTAGGCACACTTAGCACTTCGCACGTGCGCATCGTCGTGGGCCATGGTACCTTGATGTTTTATTACCTTTTTTGTTAATTGAGAGTAATTGTGACATGATTGTACATGTGGCACCTATGCTATGTGTCGCTTATGTGGATACAGTTTTTTCTGTTGGATAACTGCTTCTGTCTGAATGAGTACAGAAATAACCGTCATAGGACAAAGAGTCATGTCCTTTCATGGAAGACAATTATTTGCTGTGAATGGGTATGGATTTCTTGAAGAGGCACTTTAGCACCTCTTCAGGATGAAATCTATAACCTTTCAATTGATATAAATCCTGGATATATAATCCAGAAGAAATACTTTTAATCCTTAAGATTATATCATCTTTTGTGCAATTACTCTCGATCTAATCTCTTGCTAAGTTTTTTTTGAACGTCTTAAGGTATATTGGTGTCAAAACTAGAGATCTGTTCAATACTTAAATGTGCAAATTTTCGTGTTGAAAATCGGATTGAGAGTTCATGGTATCTTGAAGACAATTTGCAGATTTTCTTCGTTTGCACTTGCTAAAAATTCCAGAAAAAGGGCAGCAAATCTATCTTAAAATTTCGTTATCGTTTTCTTCTATCCTCTGTTGTGTACAAGATAATCTTACAATTTTTAACATAGTGTACTCCCACATCTACTAAATTAGGAATAAGTTATCTACATTGTTATTTTAATTTTGTTTTTAAAGACATGCGACCTTATGTATATTTATTTTTAGCTCAAGTTCCGCTTCTGAACCCCGGACAAACTATCTGTCTGAATCCAAACAGCCCAAAAAACTAGGCTGGTCCACCCATCAAGTGGGCGAGACATTTATGAAAAAGGGATGGTTAAATAAAAAGCGATGATGCATGACCTATGTAGTCATGCGGCCCACCTATCAGGTGGATCATCCTGATTTCTGGGGTGGGGAATGTTATAGCGCTGCACACTTGTATCATGAATCCACCGCTTTTAACTGCGTACATTTTCCAGCTGTGCTGCTGGTCTGACAATCGAGGCCCAGTTCTGATAAAAAAGCTGGGCCAGCCTGACAGCTTTAAGCCGACAAGCCTAGCCCTGGAGAAGCTCCAAACTTCAAGAGTTAAACATGAGCCCAACCCATCAAAAGTCCGAAGACTGGAAGGTTAGGATCTCTTAATCTTGAAAGTTTTTGGGACGTCCCCACTATGGTGGGCCCAATAGATCAATGGTCTAGATCATAAGATCATGGAACCACTTGTACAAACTGGGTGCATGAGTACCATTAGGACCCACCCAATTCCTTATTGGCATGACAACACAAGGTTTGCGGATCATCGTTGTGGCTTTATTGAACCAGGAACAAGCGGCCGGATCCTCTGCAATAAGCTCATCCTACAACGCAGTCTTGTGGGGCACAACTTGATGTAAGGTCCACATCGAATCCTTCCAAAAGGTGCACCCTTTCAATTTTCTCCTCCTATCCAAAAAATAATCTCTGATCCTAACACAGGTGGGTCACAACACACTGAACAGTTGAGATGAGGACACCACCATTAAAACTTTCTAGATTATGTGTGAGGTACATGGTGTTTTGTATATGCCATCCAATCCCATGATTAATATACTGCCCAAAATAAACAATCCATTCCAAAGCTCGTGTGGGCCACCCCACCTGATTTTAAAGGTTTTAGGTATGATTTTACAAAGTATGGCCTACATGAGTTTTGGATGGACCTGATTTCGGGGCTCCAATAATAAAATGATGGAGCGGACATGATAGACGAATTGGATGTCATGAACACATCAGGGCGGGCCCCAAAGACCGTGCCTTACAACAAGCTTACTATGCAGATGTTGCATACCATCCGGCCATGAATGGACCGACCCAAATGTTATAGAGAAATTTACAACTGTACGACCCATATATGGCCCATTTTCATTTTGAAGCCCACTTCTTTTTACCTCTCAAGAATAAGCCCCGATGTACGGACGGCTTGCCAATGGTCGAAAATGCCCCTGCTTTTTCCTTCAAGCGTATCGGTGGTGCTCCAAGACGACCGCTGACGCTCCTCGAACTGAGTTGTACTAACGGTTCAAAAGAGATCAAAGTTACTTGGCCCACAGTTATGTATTTATTATATCCACAACGTTCATCCATATTTTGAGATCTTTTCGGAGCATTATCAAAAAAAAAAAAATCATATCCAAAGATCAACTGGAGCACACCACAAAGAGCAGCGGGAAATTTAATTTTCACCGTTAAAAATTTTGTAGGTCCACAATAACATTTATTTTCCATCCAATCTATTCGTAAGGTCACAAAGACCTGGATGAAGAGAAAAACCAAATTTCATAATGATCCAAAACTCCTGTGACCCTAAAAGGGTTTCAATGGTAGACGTTCAATCCTCCACTGCCTTTAACAGTGTGGTCCACTTGATAGCTAGATCTGTCTCATTTTTCATCTCAAGCCTTAATACCAGTTCCCCGAATAGATGGACTGTTTGGATATAACACATACCTCATAATAGGACCCACAAAGAGCGGTGGGGATTACAACAGCAAAAAAAAAAAAAGAAAATAAATAAAACCAGGAACTTATGGCTACCGATAAAAACTTAAGTAATAACCGTAGCCCTCGTTTTTTCAATATGTTCTTTGCTCTGCATCGAAGGTCTTTCGATATGTACTTCGATATATTGAAGCTCTTTTGGTATGATCCAAAAAGGTCCAGAACTGTCCATTGAATTTGCATAAAAAATCCTTCAATTTTCGAAAGGTCATTGAACCTATAGCTACGGATTAAAACCGTAGCCATAGCTGTAGTCAATTTTTTTTATTTTTTATTTTAATTTTTTTAGATGGAGAACTTTATTTTACCTACAATTTTCTCTAATACATGTTTATATAAATATGTATATATAAGCATATAAAAATTTTTTTTTCTCTTTTTTTTTTTTTCATTTCTTTCTTTATTCATTTAACAAGCATATCTTCTAAACCAAAATTAGTTAGCTGACGTACCCTATATGATTTTGGGGTAGGAGAAGCTACTTTAGCCAACCAACCTAGTTAGTTTTTAAGATTCCATTAGGTCAATGGTCAAAAATCCATTTAATTCATTTCGCGGTCAATTTCAATCACTTCGTGGTCAATTTCATTCATTTCATTTACTTCGAGATCAATTCCATGCATTTCACGGTCAATTCCCTTCACTTCACGATCAATTTCGTGCATTTCACGGTCAATTCCCTTCATTTCACGGTCAATTCCATGCATATCACGGTCAATCAAGGCGATTCCGTTTTAATTCACGGTCATTTCCATGCATTTCACAGTCAATTCCTTTCACTTCATGGTCATTTCCCTACACTTCACAGTCATTTTCATGCATTTCACGGTCAATCCCGGCGATTCCGTTTTGATTCACGGTCATTTCCATGCATTTCATTGTCAATTCCCTTCACTTCACGGTCATTTTCATGCATTTCGCAGTCAATTCGCTTCACTTCACGGTCATTTCCATGCATTTCAAGGTCAATCCCAGCGATTCCGTTTTGATTCACGGTCATTTTCATGCATTTCACGGTCAATTCCCATCACTTCACGATCATTTCCATGCATGTCACGGTCAATTCGCTTAACTTCACAGTCATTTCCATGCATTTCATGGTCAATCCCGACAATTCCGTTTTGATTCATGGTCATTTCCATGCATTTCACGGTCAATCCCAGCGATTCCGTTTTGATTCGCGGTCATTTCCATGCATTTCACGGTCAATTCCCTTTACTTTACGGTCATTTCCATGCATTTCACGGTCAATTCGCTTCACTTCACGGTCATTTCAATGCATTTCACGGTCAATCCTGGCGATTCCGTTTTGATTCACGGTCATTTCCATGCATTTCACGATCAATTCCCTTCACTTCACGGTCATTTTCATGCATTTCACGGTCAATTCACTTCACTTCACGGTCATTTCCATGCATTTCACGGTCAATCTCGGTGATTCTGTTTTGATTCACGGTCATTTCCATTCATTTCACGGTCAACTCCCTTCACTTCAAGGTCATTTTCATGCATTTCACGGTCAATTCGCTTCACTTCACGGTCATTTCCATGCATTTCACGGTCAATCCCGGCGATTCCATTTTGATTCACGACCATTTCCATTCATTTCACGGTCAATTCCCTTCACTTCACGGTCATTTCCATGCATTTCATGGTCAATTTGCTTCACGTCATGGTCATTTTCATGCATTTCAAGGTCAATCTTGGTGATTCTGTTTTGGTTCACGATCATTTTCATGCATTTCACGGTCAATTTCCATCACTTCACGATCATTTCCATGCATTTCACGGTTAATTCGCTTCACTTCATAGTCATTTCCATGCATTTCATGGTCAATCCCGACAATTCCGTTTTGATTCACGGTCATTTCCATGCATTTCATGGTCAATCCCGGCGATTCTATTTTGATTCATGGTCATTTCCATGCATTTCACGGTCAATTCCCTTCACTTTACGGTCATTTTCATGCATTTCACAGTCAATTCGCTCCACTTCACGGTCATTTCCATGCATTTCACGGTTAATCCCGGCGATTCCGTTTTGATTCACGGTCATGTCCATGCATTTCACGATCAATTCCCTTCACTTCACTGTCATTTCCATGCATGTCATGGTCATTTCCCTACACTTCACGGTCATTTCTATGTATTTCACGATCAATCCCGGCGATTCCGTTTTGATTCAAGATCATTTCCATGCATTTCACGGTCAATTCCCTTCACTTCACGGTCATTTTCATGCATTTCACGATCAATTCGCTTCAATTCACGGTCATTTTCATGCATTTCATGGTCAATCCCGGCGATTCCGTTTTGATTCATGGTCATTTCCATTCATTTCACGGTCCATTCCCTTCACTTCACGGTCATTTCCATGCATTTCACGGTCAATTCCCTTCACTTCACGGTCATTTCCATGCATTTCACGGTCAATCTCGGCGATTCTGTTTTAATTCACAGTCATTTTCATGCATTTCACGGTCAATTCCCTTCATTTCACGGTCATTTCCATGCATTTCATGGTCAATTCGCTTCACTTCACGGTCATTTTCAAGCATTTCACGATCAATCCCAGCGATTCCGTTTTAATTCATGGTCATTTCCATGCATTTCACGATCAATTCCCTTCACTTTACGGTCATTTCCATGCATTTAACGGTCAATTCGCTTCACTTCATGGTCATTTCTATGCATTTCACGGTCAATCCCGGCGATTCTGTTTTGATTCACGGTCATTTCCATGCATTTCACGATCAATTCCCTTCACTTCACGATCATTTCCATGCATCTAACCATCAATCCCAACGATTCCGTTCTGATTCATGGTCATTTCCATGTATTTCACGGTCAATTCCCTTCACTTCACGGTCATTTCCATGCATTTCACGGTAAATTCCCTTCACTTCTAGGTCATTTTCATGCATTTCACGGTCAATTTGCTTCACTTCACGGTCATTTCCATGCATTTCACGGTCAATCCCGGTGATTCCGTTTTGATTCACCACCATTTCCATTCATTTCACGGTCAATTCCCTTCACTTCATGGTCATTTCCATGCATTTCATGGTCAATTTGCTTCACATCACGGTCATTTTCATGCATTTCAAGGTCAATCCCTGCGATTTCATTTTGATTCACAGTCATTTTCATGCATTTCACGGTCAATTCCCATCACTTCACGGCCATTTCCATGCATTTCATGGTCAATTCACTTCACTTCACAGTCATTTCCATGCATTTCACAGTCATTCCCGACAATTTCGTTTTGATTCATGGTCATTTCCATGCATTTCACGGTCAATCCCGGCGATTCCGTTTTGATTCACGGTCATTTCCATGCATTTCACGGTCAATTCCCTTCAGTTTACGGTCATTTCCATGCATTTCACGATCAATTCACTTCACTTCACGGTCATTTCCATGCATTTCACGGTCAATCCCGACGATTCTGTTTTGATTCACGGTCATTTCCATGCATTTCACGGTCAATTCCCCTCACTTCACGGTCATTTCCTACACTTTACGGTCATTTCCCTACACTTTACCGCCATGTCCATGCATTTCAGGATCAATCTCGGCAATTCCGTTTTGATTCACGGTCATTTCCATGCATTTCATGGTCAATCCCAGTGATTCCGTTTTGATTCATGGTCATTTCCATTCATTTCACGGTCCATTCCCTTCACTTCACGGTCATTTCCATGCATTTCACGGTCAATTCGCTTCACTTCACGGTCATTTCCATGCATTTCACAGTCAATCCCGGCGATTCCGTTTTGATTCATGGTCATTTTCATGCATTTCACGGTCAATTCCCTTCATTTCACGGTCATTTCCATGCATTTCATGGTCAATTCACTTCACTTCACGGTCATTTCCAAGCATTTCACGGTCAATCCCGGCGATTCCGTTTTGATTCATGGTCATTTCCATGCATTTCACGATCAACTCCCTTAATTTTACGGTCATTTCCATACATTTCATGGTCAATTCGTTTCACTTCACGGTCATTTCCATGCATTTCACGGTCAATCCCGACGATTCCATTTTGATTCACGGTCATTTCCATGCATTTCAAGGTCAATTCCCTTCATTTCACAGTCATTTCCATGCATTTAACGATCAATCTCGGCGATTCCGTTTTGATTCATTTCCATGCATGTCACGGTCAATTCCCTTCACTTCACGGTCATTTCCATGCATGTCACGGTCAATTCCCTTCACTTCACGGTCATTTCCATGCATTTCACGGTCGTTTCCATGCATTTCACAGACAATTTGCTTCACTTCATGGTCATTTCCATGCATTTCACGGTCAATCCTGGTGATTCCATTTTGATTTATGGTCATTTTCATGCATTTCACGGTTAATTCCCTTCACTTCACAGTCATTTCCATACATTTAACTGTTAATTCACTTCACTTCACGGTCATTTCCATGCATTTCATGGTTAATCCCGCTGATTCCGTTTGGATTCACTGTCATTTCCATGCATTTCACGGTCAATACCCTTCACTTCACAGTCATTTCCATGCATTTCAAGGTCAATTCGCTTCACTTCACGGTCATTTCCATGCATTTCATGGTCAATCCCGGCGATTCCGTTTCATTTCACGGTCATTTTCATGCATTTCACGATCAATCCCAGTGATTCCGTTTCACTTCACGGTCAATACCCTTCACTTCACGGTCAATGACCTTCACTTCATGGTCATTTCAATGCATTTCACGGTCAATTTGCTTCACTTCACGGTCATTTCCATGCATTTCATGGTTAATCCCGGTGATTCCGTTTCATTTCACGATCATTTCCATGCATTTCACAGTCATTTCCCTTCACTGTCAATTCCATGCACTTCACGGTCAATTCCTTGCATGAAAATGACCGTGAAGTGAAGCGAATTGACCGTGAATTGCATGGAAATGATCGTGAAGTGAAGGGAATTGACCGTGAAATGCATGAAAATGACCGTGAATCAAAACGGAATCACCCGGATTGATCGTGAAATGCATGGAAATGACCGTGAAGTGAAGCGAATTGACCGTGAATCTAAACGAAATCGTCCGAAATGACCATGAAATGCATGGAAATGACCCTAAAGTGAAGCGAATTGACCGTGAAATGAGTGAAAATGATCGTGAAGTGAAGGGAATTGACCGCGAAGTGCATGGAAATGCCCGAGAATCTAAACGAAATCGCCAGAAATGACCGTGAAATGCATGTAAATGACCCTAAAGTGAAGGGAATTGACCGTGAAATGTGTAGAAATGACGGTGAAGTGAAGGCAATCGACCGTGAAGTGCATGGAAATGACTGTGAATCTAAACATAATCGCCGGAAATGACCGTGTAGTGAAGCGAATTAACAGTGACATGTGTGGAAATGACCGTGAAGTGCTTGGAAATGACCGTGAATCTAAACGGAATCGCCGAAAATGATCGTGAAATGCATGGAAATGACAATGAAGTGAAGCGAATTGACCGTGAAATGCATGGAAATGACCATGAAGTGAAGCGAATTGACCGTGAAATGCATGGAAATGACTGTGAATCTAAACGGAATCGTCGGGATTGACCGTGCAATGCATGGAAATGACCGTGAAGTGAAACGAATTGACTGTGAAATGCATGGAAATGACCGTGAAGTGAAGGGAATTGACCGTGAAGTGCTTGGAAATGACCGTGAATCTAAACAGAATCACTGAAAATGACCGTGAAATGCATGGAAATGATTGTGAAGTGAAGCGAATTGATCGTGAAATGCATGGAAATGGCCGTGAAGTGAAGGGAATTGACCGTGAAGTGAAGCGAATTGATCGTGAAATGCATGGAAATGACCGTGAAGTGAAGGGAATTGACCGTGAAGTGCATGGAAATGACCGTGAATCTAAACGGAATCGCCGGGATTGATCGTGAAATGCATGGAAATGACTGTGAAGTGAAGTGAATTGACCGTGAAATGCATGGAAATGACCATGAAGTAAAGGGAATTGACCATGAAGTGCTTGGAAATGACCGTGAATCTAAACGGAATCACCGGAAAATGATCGTGATATGCATGGAAATGGCCATGAATCTAAACAAAATCGTCGGGATTGACCGTGAAATGCATGGAAATGACCATAAAGTGAAGCGAATTGACCGTGAAGTGCGTGGAAATGATCGTGAATCTAAATGGAATCGTTGGAAATGACCATGAAATGAATAGAAATGACTGTGAAGTGAAGCGAATTGACCGTGAAATGCGTAGAAATGACCGTGAAGTGAAGGCAATTGACTGTGAAGTGCATGGAAATGACCGTGAATCTAAACGGAATCGCTGGAAATGATCATGAAATGAATGGAAATGACCTTGAAGTGAAGTGAATTGATCGTGAAATGCATGGAAATGACCGTGAAGTGAATGTAATTGACCGTGAAGTGCATGTAAATGACCGTGAATCTAAACGGAATCACCGGAAATGACCGTAAAATGCATGGAAATGACCCTCAAGTGAAGCAAATTGACCGTGAAATGTGTGAAAATGACTGTGAAGTGAAGGCAATTTACTGTGAAGTGTATGGAAATGACCGTGAATCTAAACGGAATCGCCGGAAATGACCATGAAATCCATAGAAATGACACTGAACTGAAGCAAATTGACCGTGAAATGCATGGAAATGACCGTGAAGTGAAGAGAATTAACCGTGAAGTACATGGAAATGACTGTGAATCTAAACGAAATCGAGGGAATTGACCGTGAAGTGCATAGAAATGACCGTGAATCTAAACGGAATCACCGAAAATGAACCTAAAATGCGTAGAATTGACCATGAAGTGAAGGGGAATCGCTGGGGGAATTGCCGAGATTGACCGTGAAATGCATGGAATTGATCGCAAAGTAAATGAAATAAATGAAATTGACCGCAAACTGATTGAAATTGTCCGCAAAGTGAATGAAATAGATTTTCGACCATCTACCTGATGGAATCTTGGAAAATAACTAGGTTAGTTGGCTAAAGTAGCTTCTCCTACCCCAAAATCATATATGGTACGTCAAGTAACTAATTTTGGTTTAGAAGATATTCTTGTTAAATGAATAAAGAAAGAAATGAAAACGAGAGAGAAAAAAAATTTATATTCTTATATATACATATTTATATAAATATGTTTTAGAGAAAATTGTAGGTACAATAAAGTTCTCCATGTAATATATATATATATAATAATAATAATAATAATAATAATAATAATAATAATAATAATAATAATAATAATAATAATAATATTTGCATAGACTTTTACGGACTACAGTTATGGCTACGACTATAATCCGTAGTTATAGCTTTGATACATATCGAATACACTTCGATATGTATCAAAAATTGCAGGATTTTTTAGGCAAACTCGCTGGACAGTTTTGGACCTTTTTCGATCAATCAAATGACCTTCGATACATATCGAAGTATATATTGAAAGACCTTCGATACATAGCAATGGACATATTGAAAAAGCATGGGCTGCTGTTATGGCTACAGTTATAATCTGTAGCCATAGTTTCCAGGCTTTTTTTTTTCTGTTGTATTCCCCACCACTTTTGTGGGTCCTTTTATGAGGTATTTGTTATATCCAAACCGTCCATCTATTTGGCGAACTCGTATTAAGTCTTGAGACAAAAAATAAGACAGATATAGTTATCAAGTGGACCACACTGTAAAAGGCAGTGGAGGATTGAATGTCTACCATTGAAACCCTTTTAGGGGTCGCAGAAGTTTTGGATCATTATGAAATTTGTTTTTCCTCTTCATCCAGGTCTTTGTGACCTTACAAATAGATTGGATGGAAAATAAATATTATGGTGGGCCCTACAAAATTTCTAACGGTGAAAATCAATTTTCACTCTGCTCTTTGTGGTGTGGTCCAGTTGATCTTTGGGTATGATTTTTTTTTTTTTTGATAATGCTCCGAAATGATTTCGAAATAGGGATGAACGTTGTGGATATAATAAATACATAACTGTGGGGCCATGTAACTTTGATATCTTTTGAACCGTTCGTACTACTCGGAGTTCGAGGAGCGTCAGCGCCCGATCCTCTTGCGGAAGGAAAAGCAGGGGCATTTTTAACCTTTGGCAAGCCGTCCGTACGTATGGCGCTTATTCTTGAAAAGGTAAAAAAGGTGGGCTTACAAATGTAAATGGGCCATAAATGGGTCGTACAGTTGTAAATTTCTCAAAAATATGTCTTATTTTTTTGGTAGTTGAGCCAAGCGTGTGCTATGGATAGCACCAAAAGTATTATTTTATTCATATGAAAATCTGAGTTGGAAGTGGGCTAAGACCATAACAGCAAAATACCCTTCTAACAGTATAAAAGGTGTGTTGAGGGACCGCGGAAGCACACTAAGTAGAATATAGAAGAGTAATCCAATTGCACAAATCAAGCACAACAAGAATACAACAATTTAACATGGAAAAAATCCTGCATAGTGACGGATGATCACTATGAAACATGAATCACAAAGAGAAAGAGAGCTTACCTGATTCGAACAACTACGAATCTCACCATTGCTACACCCCTTCGAAACTCTTGGATGAATTAGGAACCCTAGAAGTACCTCCCAATCCCGCTTACACCCCTATATATAGCTTATAGAAGGATCCTAAGAAAAATCGGAAACAAATCCCGCAAAATCGCGATCCTGTGTAAATCTACGCCGAATAGTTCGATGGCATCGAACACACTTTGATGTCATCGAAACTTATCCTTCGATGGCATCGAAGCCATGTCAATGACATCGAACTAACACCCAAACTGTCCAGAGACAAAACTGAAAATCTCGTTTTCTCCGATTGCATAGAGCCTTGTTCGATGGCATCAAACAAACTTTCGATGTCATCGAACAAATACCAATAGCAACGAAAAGACGCTCAGTTAGTCTAACAACCAATTGAAAAAAATTCAAAAAATCTCGATAAGATCGAAAATGTGGCATCCAATAAACTCAATAGCATTGACAGGCCTGTATATTACTAGAATTAAGACATCAAATACAAAAGGTGAAAAGCAATGAACGGAGCTGAGACAAGATAAGCTAAAACACCCAAATTAAAAGGACTCATTTCATTCAACCTTGATGAGATAGAGTAAGCTACATTTCATTCAAAATGTTTTGAATTAGAAGTAGATTAGCCAAGTGAAATCTCAAGGGAATGTGTCGCCCACTCCAGGCTCACATGATCAGATGATTAGAACCATCCATTTCTGGATCCTACCTTTGGTCAGACATATGTGTGGAAATGATAATTGACTTTTTTCTTTTAGGAGAATAGTTGAAACAAAAATTGATTTACATAGATACATTTATTTTCACCAATAGAGTAAGATGCCATATATACAGAAATCAATTTAGTTTTAGAGGATTTCGCCAAGCTAGACAGTAAGAAGTTTGTAAGCAAATCAATCAAGACAGTTTGATTTTGGATGTCGCACCATCTGATTTGGCCTATTGAACCCATGGTTTTAGATACGAGTATTGCATATCGAATCATTCACCACTAATATGGCCACTAAGACTTCTTTGCACAGCTAGATCAAAAGAAGCTTAGGCGGAAGTAAAAGTAGTCAGTTAGATCCGGGCCTATTCCTACATAGGACATAACGTAACTGCCCCAGTCCAGTTTGAAGAAATTCATTCCGAATGGGGAGGAATTATCATTCGAAGTGTGACTCATAAATTAGTCGTAATTTTTAAAACAGGTATTGTCACGAAACGCACAAGTTATCGATCTTTATCTAGCAATCGTTTTGGGCCAAATGACATGCATAGCAAGTCACGTACGCCATTTTGCAAGAAAATGTATGTTTCTATTTTAAAATTGTAATTAAAAAAAAATTATTATTATTTAGTTATTTCTATTCTTTCATGTCTCCTTATTTTTGAAGTTTTAAATTTTATATCTGTTTTTAAAATTACTTGTAATTATGTTGGGAATTGTTGATAAGATTTATTTGGACTTTTTATTTTTAACAGATTAAGCTTTGAAACAGACTTTTAATATTTTAGGTAACTTTTGAGTTATGGCAGAATTTTCTAATTTTAATATTTTTTATTCAATTTAAATTAATACTTTTATTAAAGTTTTGAATCTTTCATATAAGTGATATGATTGATTTAAAATTTCTCTCTTATTTTTTTTATGGATTCAAAATCTTACTCTATGAATTCAAAGTTTACATTACTTGAGGAAGACTATAATATTCTTCTCATTGTTTCACATTATCCTGTATAACCTCTCTCTCAGACTACTTTTTATGTCATTCATGGGTGATATCAGGTGCAAGCAGCTTAATTTTGGGATGTGTATAGAAAATGCTTAAGGAGCACCCACACCACAGAGGCCATTTGGGAGGAAATGGTCAAACCAGTACAACCTCTTGGGAGGTTTGTAGGGCCTACCATGTTGTGTATACGCCATCCAAGCCATTCATCAAACACACCAGCCAGGAAATACGAATACAAGGGAAAATCACATCATTCCAAAACTCAGGTGGGCCACAACACATGAATTTAGTGGTTCTAGGCATGATTTGACATTGCTCCCTGTTTTGGGCAACTTAAACATGCATAGGCTCTGGGAGAGACACCTGCCACTAGTGGTGCTCTGTAGGCCCCACTATGATGTATGATGTATGTATTTTATCCATGCTGCCCATCTACTTTTCCATATCATTTTAGGGTGTAACCCCATAAATGAGGCAGATCAAAATCTTAGGTGGATCACGACACAGGAAATAGTGATAATTGAACGCCCACCATTAAAGACTTGTTGGGGACCACAAAAGTTTTGCATGAAGCTGATTTTTCTGTTCTTTGTGATCTAATTAACAAGTTGGATGGTAAATAAACATTACAGTGCGCCTTAGGAAGATTTTAATGGTTGACATCCAATCAACACTATTTTTTATCATGCGCTAAAATAATGATCCAAAATGGATAGACGGTGTGGATAAAACGCATACATGATTGTGGGGCCCACGTAGCACGTGAAGTTGCTACTGGCAGTGTCAATACCAACCCGCGTCCCCCATGTGAGCTCATCCCTATATACACATATATACGTATACGTATGTATGTATGCATGCATTAGTTCGAAGGCAAAGATGAGCATGCAAAGTGCCGTTGTAAGGCTGTCATGAATGAGCGTTTCAAAGTCTAAAGATGCTGCAAATACATATGCCTTTCTCTCTCTCTCTCTCATGATACCTTAGCTGGGGCAATCTTGCATTTCCAGACTATCCAACTTTCCCTCTCATATCTCATCAGCGTACCTGGAGTTAGTAGAAAGAGAATGATTGTCGTATGACATATGTCATTGTTGTAGATCCATGCCTCTCCTACCTTCTAACCCTTCAAGTGGCCTTGAATTTTAGCTTCCCCATCATGCATCACTACCTCAATATTATCCTCATGACCCCACTTTGGACCACTATGGGGTGGACCTCTCATCTCGATCCAATCATGATAGTTTATCTAAGATGCTCAAAAAGTTTCCGTACAAATCATCTATTTCTGGGCCACTGATGGATGGATTGAAATCTTTCAATCTGGAAGATTTTATTTTATTTATTTATTTATTTATTTTTATTATTATTTAGTATTCCCCCACCAATGCAACAAGGTGAGGTGTGTTAGTTCAAAGTCCTGATCACCGTACCATGAGCCCACATGAAGCAGGCCCATTAGTGCAGTATTTGGATGTTGGTGCACCAAAGTAGGGATGTCTAAAGGCCCAAACCATGAAATAGAGTCCATGCCAGTCCCATTCCCACTTGGGACCAGATTGGGTAGTGTAGCACACAGCACCAACGTTGGTACTGTGTGCTACTGGAAAAGCTTCGTAGACCCACCATGATGTATGTGTTTTATCCCTGCCATCCATCCATTTTTGAGAAAATGACCACTGTAGACAAAACCTTTTACCCAGCGGTTTCTATGAAAGACTACAAACTTTAGTTACCAATCTAGATTAACACGTGCGGACAGCCACGTTGAGGATGAAACTACCCCTCCTTTTTACTGTCGTGACAGCGACTTTGAGGACGAAACTACCCCTCTTTTTTACTGCCGTTGCTTTTCCTCTCCCTTCCTTCCCTCGTTCCATTTTTTAAAAACAGAAGGACGAAAACCACTGCACTACATCTGCTGCTTGGATCCCACCACGATCTAGTGGATCCCACCCTCTCTATTCAGGAGCGTTATCTCGTTTCTTGAAAATGGTCCCTCCACGGAAAAAAGTACGCACTACAGGTATAATGTAGTACATTTACCTAAACGGTGTAAATTTTTTGTGGGCCATTGAACCGCTAGATGAAGCTCGAATCTTGGTTTTCGATTTATCCATGCAAAAATCATCCAGTGAACATAATGGATTACAAGTAAAACATCATTGTGGGGGCATAACAAGGTTTCTACGGTGGAACCACTGTTTCCTGTGCTTTGATTCACTTGATATTTCGATATGCCACTATTTTGGGCTAAAACCCTTACTTTAGATGGAAAAACGGATGAACGTCGTGGATAGTTCACATACATTCAAGGCGGGCCGAACTCAGTTTTTGTAATTTTTATAAAAAAAATTTATTATAATTTTTTTTATAAAAAATTGGGTTAGCTTGTTAGTACACACCCATGTCAGTACACACACTCCATGTTAGCCACCCCTGCTGAATTCCTACGTTACCTCGCTCAATTTCTAGCTTCCCTCGCTCAATTTCTACCTTCCCTCGCTCAATTCCTACGTTGCCTCGCTCAATTTCTACCTTCCCTCGCTTAATTTCTAGGTTCTCTCGCTCAACTCCTAGGTTGCCCTCGCTCAATTTCCTACGTTGCCTCGCTCAATTTCTAAGTTCATTCGCTCAATTCCTAGGTCACCTCGCTGAATTCCTACGTTACCTCGCTTAATTTCCTATGTTGCCTTGCTCAATTTCTACCTTCCCTCGCTCAATTTCTAGCTTCCCTCGCTCAATTTCTAGGTTGCCTCGCTCAACTCCTAGGTTGCCTCGCTCAATTTCTATCTTCCCTCGCTCAATTTCTAAGTTCCTTCGCTCAATTCCTAGGTCACCTCGCTGAATTCCTACGTTACCTCGCTTAATTTCCTATGTTGCCTCGCTCAATTTCTAGCTTCCCTCGCTCAATTTCTAGGTTGCCTCGCTCAACTCTAGGTTGCCTCGCTCAATTTTTATCTTCCTCGCTCAATTTCTAGCTTCCTCGCTCAATTCCTACGTTGCCTCGCTCAATTTCTACCTTCCCTCGCTTAATTTCTAGGTTCTCTCGCTCAACTCATAGGTTGCCCTCTCTCAATTTCCTACGTTGCCTCGCTCAATTTCTACGTTCCTTCGCTCAATTCCTAGGTCACCTCGCTGAATTCCTACGTTACCTCGCTCAATTGCTAGGTTCCCTCGCTCAATTTCTATCTTCCCTCGCTCAATTTCTAGCTTCCCTCGCTCAATTCCTACGTTGCCTCGCTCAATTTCTACCTTCCCTCGCTCAATTTCTAGGTTATCTCGCTCAACTCATAGGTTGCCCTCGCTCAAATCCTACGTTGCCTCGCTCAATTTCGACCTTCCCTCGCTCAATTCCTACGTTGCCCTGCTCAATTTTTACCTTCCCTCGCTCAATTTCTAGCTTCCCTCGCGCAACTCCTAGGTTGCCTCGCTCAATTTCTACATTCCCTCGCTCAATTTCTAGCTTCCCTCGCTCAATTTCTACATTCCCTCGCTCAATTCCTACGTTGCCTCGCTCAATTTCTACCTTCCCTCGCTCAATTTCTAGGTTGCCTCTGCTCAATTTCTACCTTCCTCGCTCAATTTCGAGCTTCCCTCGCTCAATTTCTACCTTCCTCGCTCAATTCCTACGCGTTGCCTCGCTCAATTTCTACCTTCCCTCGCTTAATTTCTAGGTTCTCTCACTCAACTCATAGGTTGTCCTCGCTCAATTCCTACGTTGCCTCGCTCAATTTCCTACGTTGCCTCGCTCAATTTCTAAGTTCCTTCGCTCAATTCCTAGGTCACCTCGCTCGAATTCCTACGTTACCTGCTTAATTTCCTATGTTGCCTCGCTCAATTTCTAGGTTCCCTCGCTCAACTCCTAGGTTGCCTCGCTCAATTTCTAGCTTCCCTCGCTCAATTTCTACCGTCCCTCGCTCAATTTCTAGCTTCCCTCGCTCAATTTCTAGCTTCCCTCGCTCAATTCCTACGTTGCCTCACTCAATTTCTACCTTCCCTCGCTTAATTTCTAGGTTATCTCGCTCAATTCATAGGTTGCCCTCGCTCAATTCCTACGTTGCCTCGCTCAATTTCCTACGTTGCCTCGCTCAATTTCAAAGTTCCTTAGCTCAATTCCTAGGTCACCTCTCTGAATTCCTACGTTACCTCTCTTAATTTCCTATGTTGCCTCGCTCAATTTCTATGTGCCCTCGCTCAACTCCTAGGTTCCCTCGCTCAATTTCTACCATCCCTCGCTCAATTCCTACGTTGCCTCGCTCAATTTCTACCTTCCCTCGCTTAATTTCTAGGTTCTCTCGCTCAACTCCTAGGTTGCCCTCGCTCAATTTATACCTTCCCTCGCTCAATTCCTACGTTGCCTCGCTCAATTTCCTACGTTGCCTCGCTCAATTTCTAAGTTCCTTCTCTCAATTCCTAGGTCACCTCGCTGAATTCCTACGTTACCTCGCTTAATTTCCTACGTTGCCTCGCTCAATTTCTAAGTTCCTTCACTCAATTCCTAGGTCACCTCGCTGAATTCCTACGTTACCTCGCTCAATTTCTAGCTTCCCTCGCTCAATTCCTACGTTGCCTCGCTCAATTTCTACCTTCCCTCGCTTAATTTCTAGGTTCTCTCGCTCAACTCCTAGGTTGCCCTCGCTCAATTTCTAGCTTCCCTCGCTCAATTTCTACCTTCCCTCGCTCAATTTCTAGGTTGCCTCGCTCAACTCCTAGGTTGCTTCGCTCAATTTCTAGCTTCCCTCGCTCAACTCCTAGGTTGCCTTGTTCAATTTCTACCTTCCCTCGCTCAATTTCTACCTTCCCTCGCTTAATTCCTACATTGCCTCGCTCAATCTGTAGCTTCCCTCGCTTAATTTCTAGGTTCTCTCGCTCAACTCCTAGATTGCCCTCGCTCAATTTCTACATACCCTCGCTCAAATGCTACGTTGCCTCGCTCAAATGCTATGTTGCCTTGCACAATTTCTAGGATCTTTCTACCTTCCCTCGCTCAATTCCTACGTTGCCTCACTCAATTTCTACCTTCCCTCGCTCAATTTCTACCTTCCGTCGCTCAACTCCTAGGTTGCCTCGCTCAATTTCTACCTTCCCTCGCTCAATTTCTACCTTTCCTAGCTCAATTTCTAGGTTGCCTCGCTCAATTTCGAGCTTCCCTTGCTCAATTTCTAGCTTCCCTCGCTCAATTTCTACCTTCCCTCGCTCAATTCCTACGTTGCCTCGCTCAATTTCTAGCTTCCCTCGCTCAATTTCTACCTTCCCTCGCTCAATTCCTACGTTGCCTCGCTCAATTTCTACCTTCCCTCGCTTAATTTCTAGGTTCTCTCGCTCAACTCCTAGGTTGCCCTCGCTCAATTTCTAGCTTCCCTCGCTCAATTTCTACCTTCCCTCGCTCAATTTCTAGGTTGCCTCGCTCAACTCCTAGGTTGCCTCGCTCAATTTCTAGCTTCCCTCGCTCAACTCCTAGGTTGCCTCGCTCAATTTCTACCTTCCTCGCTCAATTTCTAGGTTCCCTCGCTCAATTTCGAGCTTCCCTCACTCAATTTCTACCTTCCCTCGCTCAATTTCTAGGTTGCCTCGCTCAACTCCTAGGTTGCTTCGCTCAATTTCTAGCTTCCCTCGCTCAATTTCTACCTTCCCTCGCTCAATTTCTACCTTCCCTCGCTCAATTCCTACGTTGCCTCGCTTAATTTCTAGCTTCCCTCGCTCAATTTCTACCTTCCCTCGCTTAATTTCTAGGTTCTCTCGCTCAACTCCTAGGTTGGCCTCGCTCAATTTCTCCTACCCTCGCTCAAATGCTACGTTGCCTCGCTCAAATGCTACGTTGCCTTGCTCAATTTCTAGGATCCTTCTACCTTCCCTCGCTCAATTTCTACCTTCCCTCGCTCAATTTCTACCATCCCTCGCTCAACTCCTAGGTTGCCTCGCTCAATTTTTACCTTCCCTCGCTCAATTTCTAGGTTGCCTCGCTCAATTTCTAGCTTCCCTCGCTCAATTTCGAGCTTCCCTTGCTCAATTTCTAGCTTCCCTTGCTCAATTTCTACCTTCCCTCGCTCAATTCCTACGTTGCCTCGCTCAATTCCTAGGTTGCTTCGCTCAATTTCTAGCTTCGCTCTCTCAATTTCTACCTTCCCTCGCTCAATTTCTACCTTCCCTCGATCAATTCCTACATTGCCTCGCTCAATTTCTAGCTTCCCTCGCTCAATTTCTACCTTCCCTCGCTCGATTCCTACGTTGCCTCGCTCAATTTCTACCTTCCTCGCTTAATTTCTAGGTTGTCTCGCTCAATTTCTACCTTCCCTCGCTCAATTCTCTGCCCTCGCTCAATTTCTACTTACCCTCGCTCAAATGCTACGTTGCCTCGCTCAAAGGCTACGTTGCCTTCCTCAATTTCTAGGATCCTTCTACCTTCCCTCGCTCAATTCCTACGTTGCCTCGCTCAATTTCTACCTTCCCTCGGTCAATTTCTACCTTCCCTCGCACAACTCCTAGGTTGCCTCGCTCAATTTTTACCTTCCCTCGCTCAATTTCTAGGTTGCCTCGCTCAATTTCGAGCTTCCCTCGCTCAATTTCTACCTTCCCTCGCTCAATTCCTACGTTGCCTCGCTCAATTTCTACCTTCCCTCGCTCAATTTCGAGCTTCCCTCACTCAATTTCTAGCTTCCCTCGCTCAATTCCTACGTTGCCTCGCTCAATTCTACCTTCCTCGCTTAATTTCATTTCTCAACTCAGGTTGCCCTTCGCTCAATTTCTAGCTTCCTTCCTTCCTTCCTTTCTAGGTTGCCCTCGCTCAATTTCTGTTGCCTCGCTCAATTTCTACCTTGCCTCGCTCAATTTCTAGGTTACCTCGCTCAATTTCTACCTTCCTCGCTAATTTCTAGCCTTCCTCGCTCAATTCCTACGTTGCCTCGCTCAATTTCTACCTTCCTCGCTCAATTTCTAGTTTCCCTCAACTCGATTTCGCTCAATTTCTTCCTCGCTCAATTCCTACGTTGCCTCGCTCAAATTTTACCTTCCTCGCTTAATTTCTAGGTTCCTCGCTCAACTTTACCTTCCTCGCTCGATTTCTACCTTCCCTCGCTCAACTCCTAGGCATTTGCCTCGCTCAATCTACGTCCCTCGCTCAATTTCTAGGTTGCCTCGCTCAATTTCTAGCTTCCCTCGCTCAATTTCTAGCTTCCCTCGCTCAATTTCTACCTTCCCTCGCTCAATTTCTACCTTCCCTCGCTCAATTCCTACGCTCAATTCTAATGAGCCTCGCTCAATTTCTACCTTCCTCGCTCAATTTCCTAGGTTCCTCGCTCAATTTCTAGCTTGCCGCTCAATTTCTAGCTTCCTCGCCTGCTCGAATTTTAGCTTCTCCTCTACCTGACAATTTCTTAGGTTGCTTTAATTTGCCTCGCTCAACTCCTAATTTACCTAGCCTTCCTCGCTCAATTCTAGGCTTCCTCGCTCAAGCTTGCCCTCAATTTCGCTTCCTCGCTTAATTTGATTGCCTACGTTCTACCTTCCTCGCTCAATTTCTACCTTCCTCGCTTCGATTTCTCGCTTCCTGCTCAATTCCTAGGTTGCCTCGCCTCCTCAATTTCTACCTACCTACCCATGTTGCTCGCCATTTCTACGTTGCCTCGCTCGATTCCTAAAGCTCCTTCTACCTTCCTCGCTCATTGCCTCTACGTTCCTCGATGCAATTCCGACTTCAGCTTCAAAATTTCTACCTTCCTCGCTCAATTTCTGGTTCCTCTCGCTCGATTTCTGAGCTTCTGCTCGCTTCAATTTCTACCTTCCTCGCTCAATTTCTAGCTTCCTCGCTCAATTCCTATGCTTCCTCGCTCAATTTCTACCTTCCTCGCTCAACTCTAGTTCTCTCGCTTTGCTTCCCTCGCTCCATTTCTACCTTCCTCGCTCAATTTCTACCTTCCTCGCTCAATTTCTACCTTCCCTCGCTCAATTCCTACGTTGCCTCTATTGCTCAATTTCTACCTTCCCGCTCAATTTCTAGGTTGCCTTCGCTCAATTTCTACTAGCTTCCCTCGCTCAATTTCTACCTACCTCGCTCAAATGCTACCGTTTGCCTCGCTCATATTTCTGGCTTGCCTCGCTCAATTTCTAGGATCCTTCTACCTTCCTCGCTCAATTCTACTGGCTTCCTCGCTCAATTTCTGAGCTTCCTCGCTCAATTTCTAGCTTCCCCTTGCTCAATTTCTAGCTTTCCTCGTTACCTCGCTCATTTCTACCTTCCCTCGCTCAATTTCTACGTTGCCTCGCTCAATTTCTACCTTCCTCGCTCAATTTCTAGCTTCCTCGCAATCCACATTCCCTAATTGCCTCGCTCGATTTCTACCTTCCTCGCTCAATTTCTAGGTTCCTCAACTCAAATTTGCCCTTCGCTCATAAGCTTTCTACTACCTTCCTCGCTCGATTTCTACCTTGCCTCGCTCAATTTCTAGATTACCTTCCTCGCTCAATTTCTGGGTTCCTCGCTCAATTTCTGTTGCCTTCCCTCGCTCAATTTCTACCTTCCTCGCTCAATTCCTACGTTGCCCCTCGCTCAATTTCTACCTTCCTCGCTCAATTCCTACGCTGCCTCGCTCAATTTCTAGGTTCCTCGCTCGATTTCTTCTTCGCAACTCCATTTCTGCCTCGCTCAATTTCTACTTACCTCGCTCAATTGCTACGTTGCCTCGCTCAAATGCTACCTTCCTCGCTCAATTTCTGGAGCCTTCCTCGCTCGATAAATGCCTCGCTACAACTTTCCTCGCTCAATTTCGGCTCCTTCCTTGCTCAATTTCTCCTTCCCTCGCTCAATTTCTAGGTTGCCTCGCTCAATTTCTACCTTCCTCGCTCAATTTCTACCTTGCCTCGCCAATCAATTTCTACCTTCCTCGCTCAATTTCTACCTTCCTCGCTCAATTTCTACCTACCTTCGTTGCCGCTCAACGAATTGAGTTCGCTCGCTCGATTCTACGCTTGCCTCGCTCAATTTCTACCTTCCTCGCTCAATTTCTAGGTCTGTTCTCTCGCTCAATTTCTAGCTTCCTCGCTCAATTTCTAGCTTGCCTCGCTCAATTTCTACCTTCCTCGCTCAATTTCTAGTTGCCTCGCTCGAAACTACCCCTCGCTTCAATTGCTTCCTCGCTCATTTCTAGCTTCCTCGCTCTCTTCCTTGCCTCGCTCAATTTCTACCTTCCCTCGCTCAACTTCAGCTTGCACCTCGCTCAATTTCTACCTTCCCTCGCTCAATTTCCTGCTACGTTGCCTCGCTCAATTTCTACGTTCCCCTCGCTCAATTTCTACGGTGCTAAATTTCCTCGCCCTGACCTCAATTCTCGTTCCTTCCTCGCTTCAATTTCTACCTTCCTCGCTCAATTTCTAGGTTCCTCGCTCAACTTTGAGCTTGCCCTCGCTCAATTTCTACCTAACCTCGCTCAATTTCTACGTTGCCTCGCTCAAATTCCTACGTTGCCTCGCTCAATTTCTACCTTCCCTTCTAGTTTGCCTTCGATTTTTCCTACCTTCCTCGCTCAATTTCTACCGTTGCCTCGCTCAATTTCTACCTTCCTCGCTTAATTTCTAGGTTCCTCGCTCAATTTCCCTAGCTTCCTCGCTCAATTTCTACCTCCTCGCTCAATTTCTACCTTCCTCGCTCAATTTTTCTAGTTGCTCACCGATTTCTGAACTTCGCTCAATTTCTAGCTTCCCTCGCTCAACTCCTAGGTTGCTTCGCTCAATTTCTAGGCTTCCTCGCTCAATTCCTAGGTTGCCTCGCTCAATTTCTACCTTCCCCTCACAGCTTCGATTTGCCTCGCTCAATTTCTACCTTCCTCGCTCAATTTCTACGTTTCCCTCGCTTCACTTTCTGCCTCCCTCGCTTCAATTTCTAGGTTCCTCGCTCAATTTCTAGGCTTCCCTCGCTCAATTTCTACCTTCCTCGCTCAATTCCTACGCTTGCCTCGCTCAATTTCTACTTCCTCCTCAATTTCCTAGCTTCCTCGCTCAATTGTTCCCTTCCTCTAGGTTGCTCAATTTCTACCTTCCCTCGCTCAATTTCTGGGTTCTCGCTCGCTCAATTTCTCACCTTCTACCTTCATAACCTCAATTTCTAGGCTTCCTCGCTCATTTTGCCTTCTCAAGCCACTCTCGCTCAATGGGTTCTTTCACCTTTGCCCTTCTCGCTTCCTCGCTCAATTTCTAGCTTCCCTCGCTCAATTCCTAGGTTGCCTCGCTCAATTTCTAGCTTCCCTCGCTCAATTTCTACCTTCCTCGCTCAATTTCTAGCTTGCCTCGCTCAATTTCTACCTTCCTCGCTCAATTTCTACGGGGTTGCCTCGCTCAACTCTAGGCTTCCTCGCTCAATTTCCTACCTTCGTATTTCCTTGCCTCAATTTCTGCCTATGGCTTACCTTGCTCCCTCGCTCTATTGCTAGGTTGCCTCGCTCAATTTCTACCTTCCTCGCTCAATTCCTACTAGTTTTGCCTCGCTCAATTTCTAATTTCCCTCGCTCAATTCCTTTGAAGCCTCGCTCAATTTCTACCTTCCTCGCTCATTTCTAGCTTCCCTCGCTCAATTGCCTCGCTTAATTTCCGCTCCCCTCGCTCAAATCTACTCCTGCCTCAAAGGTTGCCTCGCTCAATTTCTAGCAGGTTCCCTCGCTCAATTTCTACCTTCCCTCGCTCAATTTCTAGCTTCCTCGCTCAATTTCTACCTTCCTCGCTCAACTTCTGAGCTTGCCTCGCCTCCTTTCTACCTCGCTCAACTCGTTTGCCTCGCTCAGCTTCTACCTTCCTCGCTTCAATTTCTTCTCCTCGCTCACTCCTTCCTCGCTCATTTCTGGCTTCCTCCTCAATTTCTACCTTCCTCGCTCAATTTCTAGGTTGCCTCGCTCAATTTCTACCTTCCTCGCTCAATTTCTAGGTTCCCTCGCTCATTTCGGCACCTTCTCGCTCAATTTCTGGGTTCACCTCGCTCAATTTCTGCCTTCCTCGCTATAATGTCCTAGGTTGCCTCGCTTCAATTTCTACCTTCCTCGCTCAATCTCTCCGCCTTCCCTCGCTCAAATTCTCGGTTTCCTCGCTCAATTTCTATGGTTGCCCTCAAGTAAATTTCTTACCTTCCTCGCTCAATTTCTGGGGCCTCGCTCACTCAATTTCTACCTTCCCTCGCTCAATTTCTACTGTTCCCTCGCTCAATTTCTTTGTTGCCTCGCTCCCAATATCCTACGTTGCCTCGCTAATTTACGCTTCCTCGCTCAATTCCTACCAGGTTGCCCTCAGCCTGGAAACTCGCTGATTCCCGCTTTCAATTTCTACCTTCCTCGCTCAATTTCTACTTCCCCTCGTTTATGGTTGCCTCGCTCAATTTAGGTTGCTTCGGCTCATTTACCTTCCTCGCTCAATTTCTGGCTTCCCTCGCTCAACCTTCTAGCTTCCTCGCTCATTTTACGTTCTTCCTCGCTCAATTTCTACCTTCCTCGCTCAATTTCTAGGTTCCGCTTCTCGCTCAATTTCTAGCTTCCTCGCTCAATTTCTGGCTTCCTCGCTCAATTTCTACCTTCCTAAACTAATTTCTTAGGTTGCTTCCTGCTCAATTTCTAGCTTCCTCGCTCAATTTCTAGGTTGCCTCGCTCAATTCTACCTTCCTCGCTCAATTTCTGGTTTCCTCGCTCAACTCAATTTCTACCTTGCCCTCGCTTTCAATTTCTACCTTCCTCGCTCAATTCCCTCAGCTTCCCTCGCTCAATTTTACCTTCCTCGCTCAATTTCTAGCTTCCTCGCTCAATTTCGCTTGCCTCGCTCAATTTCTACCTTCCTTCGCTCAATTCCTCTTCTCAGCTTCTGCTCAATTTCTAGGTTCCTCGCTCAATTTCTACTCTTCTACTACCTTCCTCGCTCAATTTCTACGTTGCCGCTCAATTTCCTATCCTTCCTCGCTCAATTCTCTCATGGCTCAATTTCTATCTTTCCTCGCTCAACTCCTAGGTTGCCCTCGCTCAATTCTAGGTTGCCTCGCTCAATTTCTACCTTCCTCGCTCAATTTCTAGCTTGCCTCGCTCAATTTCTACCTTCCTCGCTCTCAATTTCTACCTTCCTCGCTCAATTTCAATTCCTACGTTGCCTCGCTCAATTTCTACCTTCCCTCGCTCAATTTCTAGCTTCCCTCGCTCAACTCTTAGGTTGCCTCGCTCAATTTCTACCTTCCCTCGCTCAATTTCTAGGTTGCCTCGCTCAACGCCTAGGTTACCCTCACTCAATTTATACCTTCCCTCGCTCAATTCGTACGTTGCCTCGCTCAATTTCCGACGTTGCCTCGCTCTATTTCTAGGTTCCCTCGCTGAACTCGTAGGTTGCCTCGCTCAACTTCTAGGGTTCCCTCGCTCATTGTCTTAGTTCCGTCGCTGAATTTCTTGGTTGGCTCCCTTAATTTCAAGGTTTTCCACTCAATTTTTTAGGTTACCTAGCCTGGTTTGTACGTTGCCTTGCTAAATTTAATGTTTGTCTTCACGAAGCACTCATTTTGTAATTTGTCTCGCTCAATTTTTATTTTGTTTCGCTCGATTTCAACTATGTTTAATTTTTTGCGTTATGATTCTTTAAGTAGTGAAATTTGCTTCTAATATATTTTCAGTTACATGTTTGTAGGTGACGATTCTTGTTCTCAATTCCCAAACCCATCCTCTAAGTGTTCATTGAGATGGTGGTTCGACACGGTGAAGGGTGGATTAGAGAAGCATGATACTCGGCTAAGCCTATTCAAGCAGTCCCCATTTTCGTTCTTGTTGCACCTCTCATCCTTTCGATTTATAGGGGCTTTATTTCACCTTCTTCTTGTAAGATATAAAGGTGATCTTATATTTGAGATACGGGGGACACGGTTGCAATTCACCGAGATAGACTTCGCCCTCATAACAGGGCTTAAGACTGGGGAGCTGACAATACCAGAAAAGCGTCCCATCAGTAGTACATTAATGGACAAATACTTCAGAGAATATCCAGTTTATAAGAAGCATTTATTAGATGTGTTTAATAAATTAGTTGATACCAACAAGCACGAGGATGTCGTGAAGGTTGCTCTACTTATGTGTGTAGAGTATTTTGTTAGGGGAACCGAATCGAAAACTATGTGTAACATAGATTATATATACCTAGCAGACTCTATAGAGGATTTTTATAGCTATCCTTGGGGTAGTTTGGCCTACAATACAATGTTGCAAGGGGTCGCAGCTGCTGTGATGGCATCAGGTGCGGTTCGCTACAATGTATATGGTTGCGTCTTTCCTCTGCAGGTAAGAACTCTTTATTTATTCTACATGATTATATTCAATTGTGGATTTTTATCCTCATGCAATTTCTTTAAAATAGATATGGGTATGTGAGAGAGTACTAGGCCCGCGAGAGTGTGTTATTTCATTTATGCCCTCTCAAATTCCACGCTTCATTCAATATCGAGGCTGGAAGGGTTGGAGGTACAACAAAATATATGCAATTTTTGAGAGTGAATCTGTAAGTATATGTATTTCTCCGCCGTTCACTTTGCTTGATTTGACACTTACACTCCGTATATTAACGACAATCTGGGTTCTTTTGCAGACTATCTTAATAAAGAACTTGGAACCCACCTTACGAGAATGGGAAACGGACGCCGTTCGCTTGCTCCGTGATAGTTTTCAGGTGAGATATCATGAGCGTTTAATTAAAATGAAATGTTGTTTAATTCACCGTTAAAAGTTTTCCGACTCTTATATGTGCATTGATACATTTTGTAGGTAATCGAAACCCAGGAATTGAGCGATGAGGGTAACGAGAATGATGACGAGGGTGAGGGGAGATCAGCGGAAAGTGATGAAAAAGGCGTACAGGGAGAGGGATCAAGGCGGAATATCGTGAAACCTTCTCTTTTGATGGATGAATTTAGGGTTGGGATAGATGAGTTGAAGAAGGAAAGAGAGGAGTTGAAGAAGGAGAGGGATAACCTGAGGAAAGAGAAGGAAGAGTTGAGAAGGAGAGAAGAGAGGCTCGATGAGAGGGAGGCGTTGTTGAAAGAGAAAGAATTGTTGAAGATGGAGAGAGTAGATCTGAACGAGAGAGCGCAATTGAAGAAAGAGAAGGAATTGTATTTTTCACCATGAATGAGGAGTTGAATAGGCGGATGCGTGAGTTGTTGAGAGAAACTGAAAACTTAGCGAAAGAGAGGGAGGCGTTGAAGAAGGAGAAGGAATATTTCTATATACAGAGAGCACAGTCTATGAGGGATGAGGACGGGGAGTTGAAGAAGAAAGTGGAAGTTGAGCATATGGAAGAAAAAGAACAAGGAAATGTAGATTTGGAGGTGCAATCGTATGGTATGGCGGAGCGTAATCTATTTGATGAAGCACCCGTTTCTCCAGTTGTTTATATAAGGAGAACTAAAAGGGTACTTAAGCCATCCTATTATATGGTTTCTCCATTCTTGTCCCTGTCTTCGATCAATACAACCCCAAACATAGTGAGGCGACCTGAGGAAGCCGTAAACTTTCCTACATCTCCGATACCATTTCATTTACAGATGGATCCATTCAGGATGCTATCGGCGGATGAACTCAAAGAGGTAGAAAACTACTATGAAGCAAATAAGGAGACAGGAGAGGCTTCATGGTTCAAGTCTATATGGGTAGATGACGCGTGGGTTGATAGCATAGTAAGCATTCGTATGAGAGTGTCTATATACATTGACTTTCATATAGTTATATTTTTTTTCCAATTATTGCTGAATCATATTATCTTGTGGAGTAGGCTATTGACAAATATGTTGACTTCCTAGAGGAAAGGCAGTCTGATTGTGCAATTGCATATCCCCAAGATTGCAAGTTCTGTCCCACCTATTTTATGGTAAATATTTACTTGGAAGTATCACTAACCTGGTTTTTTAATTAATTTGTAATTTTTCTACTTGTATTGATCTTTGATTACGTTTGTTACAGCTATGCCTTAAAACTAGTATGCCGACTCTAAGGGCGTATCGGGACTCGAAGTCTGCTTCGGAACGAGCAAAGTTGGTAAGCATGATGAACAATGTTATCGCAATTGCCAAGCAGCGGGGTAAATCACACGCCTCGGAGATTTGGTATAGTGAACGGGTAATTTATTCATCACATAACATCAAAAAAGGTCGTAATGTGTTCTTTGAACATGTTTTTTAACTGATAGCCTACTTCTTAAACATGGACAGGTTTATGTACCCGTCAACCATGATAACCGTCATTGGTTCTTGATGGTCCTATATCCAAGACAACGGGAGATCATTATTATCGATAGCTTAGTGTCAAATGCTCTCCTAAAGTATAAGCAGATGATCAATTTGATGATGGAGGCACTCCCGATTCTTTTCCATGCCACCGGAGACGTCACGCGCTTGAAGGAAAGACTTGGACAACCAAATCCATGAAATCGTGTCAAGCAATGCAATGGTTTTGACCGTGGCATATTTGTAATGAAATTCATCGATATACTGTGCAGCGGTTGCACCTTGGAGGGAACACACATGAAAAAATTCACTATACATTGGAGGAAGTCGATAGCGTATGATTGTTTGTCTGTAACTTGTAAATGATACTTGTTGTAAGCATGAGATGAAAAGGATAATTTTGTGGAATGTTGTATTATATATAGTGTTGTATGTACCCCGCACAATTTGTACTTCAGGAAATTTTATTATGAATTAAATTTCAAAACGTGTAAATGTTTCCGTCACTCAACTTTCATGCTTGTTTTGTTCAACTTCTAGCTAAGCATTTAATATTAATTATTTTGCTTTTGTTTAGTTGAGCAGTTTGAAATTTTCCATTGCCAACATTTTGCACGATAACTCTGATCTATAAATGTGTGAAATTGAATTTGCAGCTTTAAGTTTATCTTTCAACCAAAACTACTGCTTGAAAGGGTAAGGAAAAAAAAAAGTAAATTTGATATGCCTATAATGCAGCCCCTCTACATGCCAGCACAAAATGAATTCTACATAATGCCAGGTGAGTTTTGTCTTATATCTATATTCCTGCTATCTTTGATCATGATATTTTGCTGGCGAACTCCATCAAATTCTTTGAGTATGCAATCATATAAGACAAACTTCTCACCTGTTGCAATCATCTACTGTAGAGGTGCAATTGTTGCATTATGTTTCTTTAGTTCTTTTGTCTTTTAGCAAGCAAACCTTAATATTAATAACTTCTACAGATTGTGAATTTTTTATCGGGCAAATTTTGGCTTTTAAACACTAAAAGACAACATAAACAAAAGGAAAAAGTGTAATGACACCTTGGCAGCAGATGTTCTTCATCATCATCATTTAGCCCTTATCTCATTTAATTGGGGTTAGCTACATAAATCCTGCTTTGCCATTGTTTCAATAAACATAGGTTGCCTCGCTGAATTTGTACGTTGCTTCGCTCAATTGCTAGGTTGCCTCGCTCAATTCCTAGGTTCCTTCGCTCAATTTCTAGCTTCCCTCGCTCAATTCGTAGGTTGCCTTGCTCAATTTGTGGGTTCCCTCGCTCAATTCCTAGGTTCTCTCGCTCAATTTTTAGGTTGCCTCATTTGAATTTCTAGGTTCCCTCGCTCGTTTCCCAAATACAAAGAGCATTGCATCCATGTAAGTCAATGAGGAAAAGGCCTCATGACTTGAAAAAAAGTAAAACAAAAATGAAAAAGAAGAATAAATGGTGCAAGGAAAAGGGATTAATAAGAAGTTGTTGTTGTATAGGGAAGGAAAGAGGGAATGAGGAAAGAAAAGAATATTAGAAAGGGAAGGAAGGGAACCATTACTTGTTGAGAAAGATTAGAAGAATAAAACCCATAAAGTTAAGAGGAAAAAGAAGGAAAGAGAGAAGAAGACAGAAAAAGAAGAAGAAGAAGAAGAAGAAACCCGAGGAGCACTTAGACTCTAATACCATTTTATGCATCTTATATATCTGTTAAAAGTTTCTATTAAACATGCCTTTATAATTTCCATACTTTGATTAGTTCAGGCCTCTATTCCCAGATCAAGGAGGAGTACGTCAGATGGAATAATTTCAAACATGTATTACCGTATTCCCTTGAACTCTATTAATGGAGATTAGTTTTGGGCTACAATCCATCTCTAGCCAGGTCTATTTCAAGTCTTCTTCAATCACCAAAGATAGCGTATGGTTGGTGAAATGAGGTTTGTAAAGCCGACTTGGAATGACTGGACAAGGCTCCAATGATGATTCCATTTGTATTTGGGTCAATGGTTTGATATTTAAGGTTGGGTATGTATATTGCCATGTGTGTTGTATCTCTATGCATGTGTCCGGTGCATTACAATTGCCACACTATCAACGATTTCTCTTACAAGCTACAATGACCCAACTATAACTGGCTTTCCCTTGATTTGTCTGTGAAGAATGTTTACTGGAAAGATGAAAGAGATCAGCTTTAAGATGCCATATCCATTGGGAGGCTCGAATTCAGAACTCTATCCTTAGCTTTACTTGCCTGAAAAGAGAAGAAATGGCATTTAAGTTATGAAAATTGCATGTACACTAGGAAGAAGTTGAATTGAAATGAATAGTTAGTATTAAATGACATCTTTCTATTTCCATTTTTCATAAATAAAAAAGTACTAGTAGATAAGTAAGATAGTAAGCAGAAGGTGATAGTAGAGAGAACGCCTCAACGCAAGTTTGAAATGGGACAAGACTAGTATTTCTTTATTTGGTCAAGCTTGAAAAGCTTTAGTCCTTGAAGCAGCTTTAACGTTGTAGGAATACTAAATGCAAATTGAAATGAACTTCTACCATGAAAAGTAGAGTTCTGTATTTGCGCTAAAAAGAAATGCCTGATTTAAGGTCTGAGAACATTAGGGCCTGCTTTGGTGACACCCAAAACCATTTTCTCCCTTCACTTTTGCCCCACAGGTGCTACTGTAGTTAACTGCGCCTGTTGGTAACTCAGATTTCTCTTAACATTAAGGCCCATGTGATGATTTTTTATTTGAAGGACGGCCCAGATGATGAATGGACATGCTCAATTTTAGGGCCTGGGTAATTTCATGACATGCTGACCCCAATCAGTTGGGACAAAGGCTTAGATAATGATGATGGTAATTTCAAAGCATGGCGTATCTAAGGGATGGCCCTAATCCGCATTAGTGCATGTGCAGATTGGCAGTCAGATCCCACTGGCCAAAATCATAGGAAAAAGGTTGTGAGATTGTGAGATTGTTTATTGCCAAAATATTGCCTTCCATTGATCATTTGAAATTTCATGTTTTATATGATTTAGATTTGAGATTTATTGAAATATGATTTTTGTTGGATTTCTTCGTTAGTATATTTAGATTGAAATCATTCTTCTCAGATGCATCCAAGTGGCCTTGACACCCATGTAAAACATGCTCTTCACCAAACTACCACAACATTCAGTGCTTATATTCTTTTAGTTAGCTTTTGGAATGATGATCTTTAATATGAATTTGTTTGGGAAGTGTTGAAACACCATACCACATTGAATGAGAAAGTTCATCAAACCACCCAAGAGCTCAATGTGGCAAATAGATTAATTGAGGACAACAACCATTCTTCTCAATGCAAGTATGGCAACTTCCAAACTCGAAGAGGATTTATGAAGAATAATCCAGAATCATTTGCTCGTATCATATCCTCAAAAACAAACAAATTTGAAGTGTCAACTCAAGTAGAAAGGAAGTTGCTTACCTCTTTCTCCCAATTAGTGCAGAGAGTTATGGTTCCAAGCGACAACACTTGTACAAAAAGCCCGCTTACAATCCCCATCCAAAGACCCTGCTTGGAACATTTTGAGCATTAAGGATAAACACAATCTCTCGCCAACAATACAAATCAAGAACATGACCAACCAACCTTTCCTCCAACATGTAAGATGAAGGCCAAGAGAATAGCAGAAGGGATTCCCACAATGTAATAAGCACCTAGATTAACAAATGCACCAAGCTTCTGCCATCCATTTTGGAGACATGACCCATATACAGTCATGTGAATGATTTGAATGGTTTGGATTGTGTTATATGTTTCCTATGTATACAATGTCAGCATGAATGGGTACAAATGGTCGTATTTGCCGCAGTTGATAATAGTTTGGTTGAGAAGTAGTTTATACCGGAAAGCACTGACTGCATTCCATCCAAGAAGTTAGAGGTTGCAAGCACGGTATCATGATTGCCATGTACTTCACGACTTCTTGTTCATTGCTATATGCGTAGCCCCAAATGCCACGCACCAAAATCATGATTAATCCTACTACCAAAATCATGATTCCGACGATTCCGTTTACATTTATGGTCATTTTGATGCACTTCACGGTCAATTCCCTTCACTTCACGGTAATTTCCATGCATTTGATGGTCAATCCCGGCGATTCCGTTTCCAAGTTTTATCGGGTTGGTGTTTGTATGGCCCAACCTTAAGACCAAACCTGATACATCTTGCCCAAGCCCAACCCAATGTCTGTCGGTTGGTTGGTCGGGTTGAACGGGTTACCAACTTTCAAATTTCTAAAATCATATATGGTATGTCAAGTAACTAATTTTGGTTTGGAAGATATTCTCGTTATATGAATAAAGAAAGAAATGAAAAAATGAGAGAATTTTTTATATATGCTTATATATACATATTTATATAAATATGTGTTAGAGAAAATGTAGGTAGAATAAAATTATAAATGTAAAAATAAATAAAAATAAATAAATTTAAAAAGAGAAGTACATAGGAGATGGATATAGCTACGGTTATAATCCGTAGCTATAGCCTTTTGTTTGAATCCGGGATCAATCGCGGATTCCGTGATCCATCCCCGAATCCTAACAGCGAGTTGCGGTGGAATCGCGGAATCCGCGATTCATCGCCGAGCTCTTATCTATACATTTTTTTAAAAAAAAAAATTTTCGTTGCTTCTGTGGGCCCCGCCATGAGGTCTGTGTTATATCCAAACTGTCCATCTATTTGGCAAGCTCATATTAAGGCTTGAGACGAAAAATAAGACAAATCTAACTATCAAGTGGACCACACTGTAAAAGGCAGTGGGGAATTGAACGTCTACCATTGAAGCCCTTCTAGGGTTTATAGAAGTTTTGGATCATTACGACATTTGTTTTTCCTCTTCATCCAGGCCTTTGTGAACTTATGAATAGATTGGATGGAAAATAAATGTTATGGTGGGCCCTACAAAATTTGTAACGGTGAAAATCAATTTCCCCGCTGCTCTTTGTGGTGTGGTCCGGTTGATCTTTGGAAATGATTTTTTTTTTTTTTGGATAATGCTCCGAAATGATCTCGAAATATGGATGAACGTTGTGGATATAATAAATATATAGCAAAAGGGCCATGTAACTTTGATCTCTTTTAAGCCGTTCGTAATAAATAGATTCCCTCACTCATTTCCTAGCTTCCCTTGCTCAATTTATAGGTTGCCTAACTTAATTTGTAGGTTCCCTCGCTCAATTTATAGGTTGCCTCGCTTAATTTGCCATATGCGGGCCCAAAGGGCCATTTCAGCTAATAAGTGGCACCTGGGACACCTCTATAGTTTAGTAGTTAAATTAAAGTCTTATTTAGGTAGGTTTTTCATGCATTTCTCGGTCATTTCCATTCACTTCATGGTCAATCCCGGCGATTCCATGCATTTCCGAGCGACCTTACAGACAAAAAATGAACATATAGGGTTAGTATGGGAGTGCAAGTGTTACTAGGGCCATTTACATCAAAATTGGAGTCATATATAACCCCATTTTCTCACACCTCTCTATCTTGCACGAATTTTCTATGTTTTCCTAGGGCATTTCAGAAGGAGAAATAAGGAGAAGAGAAAAGGAGAAATAAGGAGAAGAGAAGAGGAAGCTCGGAGATGTGGGATCCAACCAAGGAACATTGATCTCCTTTTCCTTGGGAAGACTCCGTGCCGCTACTGGGACTCCTTTCGGTTTCCCTAGAACCACAAACAGGTGAGATCCGATCCTCGACCCAATAATGTAGACTATTAAGCCCTTTTTTCACAATTGCTAATAGATTACGTGTATTATACAAATCCAAATGCCCAACATCGAAATCCTACTTCGAAACCGTCGACTATTAACCCTAGTTTATAGTTTTATCGACCCCTGAGGGCCCAGATAATGATCACGGGTTGCGATCTACGCTTAAGAACTTGCTGTGCCGTTTATTTTAAATGATTTGTAAATGATATGTTTTATGAAATGCATTGTAGTCCATGTGTTCGATGAAATGCCTGATTCATTTCTGCTCACTCATACCTACAGTTCATTTTCCCCATGCTATGTGTTTCCCTCATTCGTTTATGCAATCCAAGTTGCTCATTTCAGCTCATTTCCCATCAATTGTTTTTTTCCCATTAGGAAATGTTACAAAAGGCACCTCAGAATTTCCCTACAAACCTACGCCTTTCCTTCCTTTAATAGAGAATTTGCGTCCATATTCAACAAGCTGGTCGCTTGGAGCATCCCCGCTTTTCCAAAAATATCAAATTTTCCTCCTATTGATTTATTCCACCCTATAAACCACACTAGTGCATCACATGTTGAGGAAGTCATTCGCTTCAAGAACAACCCCCTTCTTAATCTCACATTTCATCCTCTCACCTGAAAATGGAGACAATTGCCTTGCACACTACACTCAAGAAAAAAGTCAAGTTCGGTAAAATGCCTGACTCGTTATAGTCCATGTGGTCGGGTCAAGGTATATCCAAGCTTCGGTTTCAGTTAGAGGGGATGCGCATAATATAAAATTCCAACAACCCAGGGTATATCAACCATATTACTCAAATTTTATGAACGTGTTCCTCAAATGAACATCTCAACAACTTTAAATTTAAAACGGGCCATCATCATCGTCACTACCGTTACCATCATCATCATTATCATCGTCATCATCATCATCATCATCATCATCATCATGAGCTATCCCCATGGTCACAAAAGTGGGGCGCACTGCTCTCAATCACCGATCAGGACAGAGAGTTGGGGCGGAATCGCGGGATCCGCGATTAATCTCCAAACAGTCCAGTGAGTTGCGGCGGAATCCCGGGTCCGCGATTGATCCCGGAACTTTCTAGCGAGTTGCGGCGGAATCGCCGGATCCGCGATTTATCCGGGATTGTGTTTGCGGCGGAATCACGAGATCTGCGATTAATCGCGGAACTGTCCAGCGAGTTGCGGCGGAATCGCTGAATTCGGGATTCACTTCCGATTGCGTTTGCGGCGGAATCGCGCGATCCGCGATTAATCGCCGAATGGGACAGCGAGTTGCGGCGGAATCGCGATATCCGCGATTAATCGCCGAACCCCTCACACCCCTTTTAAGTGATGTGTTGCGCGAAAATCACTCCCTCCTCCATTTCTCTCCTTTCCCTCGCAACTCTCACTCTCTTTGCTTCACAACTCTCACTCTCTTTGCCCTCCTCAACCCTTTCAAATCAGAATCCCCAAGTCTTCCAACGTTTCACCTTCATCTCCTTCTCCACACAGCATTCGACTTCCGTCCTCTCTTCTTCTTTCACCCTCTTTTCATTTGAAATCCACGAACCCTATACCCTACAATTTTCGAAATCCTCAAATCCCCACTCCTACAAATTTCGAAATCCCCAAATCCACAAATCCTACAAATTTTGAAATCCTCAAATCCCCACTCCGACAAATTTCGAAATCCCCAAATCCACAAATCCTACAAATTTCGAAATCTCAAATCCCGAATCTTACCAACTTCAAAATCCTCATGTCCCCAAACACTCAAAACTTCTACAAGAATACCTCTATCCAAGCTTCAACCCTCACACCATTCACCCTTGAGTTTGTGCGAAAATGGCCCTTCTTGGAGCTATCGCCTCGTTCTTCTCCTTTTCGTTGATCCTTTCCCTCATGGGAAAGAGGAGGGCGGCTCCCGAGGAGGCGGGGCCGAGCCGGGCTAGGCGTGCACGAAAGGAGAGTGAGCTGAAGCTAGCAAGCTCAACAAGTGCTGCAGGGCGAGGCCGTGAGAAGCGCTCGAAGAGGAATCAGGACACTCCTGCACAGCCCGAGGTGAACCTAGGAAAATTTCATGATCGAAAAGTTGTGTTTGAGGTATCAGTTGAAGAAAAGTTCTTTGGCGAGTTCGAGTTGCTCGACCGCCTCCTGCACAACGATTGGGCAAACATGTTTGAGGGTAATTACCGCTCTGATGCGGGCTTGGTAAGGTCCTTCTACTCTGTAATTCGTAGGGCAAATAGGAACCCGTTAGGGTTTGACATCCCTTCTCGCGGGCATATGGTCCGCGTTAACGTACAAGTCATCTCCGAGATCCTCGGCACCCCTCTAGGGAAAGTGCATATTAATGTGAAAAATGTGAAGAAGAAACAAAATAGGGATGAGCGAATTATGCACCTGTGTGGGAAGCTAGTCGAGTGGAAGCGTGGCAGCAGCGTGTCTGCATCCGAGCTGCTCTTCCCATATCGACTACTCCACCACATTTGTACGTACAACCTGTATCCAAGGACTAGCAACCGGACTGAGTGCACCCGTTTCATGATCGAGCTCCTCTACCAAGTGGGCCAGGGAGCACAAGTATGTCTCCCCACCATTGTGCTTACCCATATTGTAAAGGCAGTGACATCGACTCGGGATAATGCAGCGCTTCCATTTGGTCGCTTAATCTGTAAGCTCGCCCACAAGTACGGGATCTCGGGATCCAATGGGGACCCTGAGCCCGTGAAATTCATCGATGAAACTACGATCAACCATATGAATATTAGCCCGAAATTGAAGATGTCGAGGCGCCAAAAGAATGGGGATGAGATCGAAGAGGAAGAAGAAGAGGAGAACGATGAAGAGGAAGAAGAAGAAAGTGATGGGGAAGATGAAGCCGAAAAGGAAAGGGCAAACAAGACACCTCTTGCCTTACAGGAAATACGAGAGCTCTACCAATCGCTTGATGCAAGGATGGAGAGACAAGAGAAGCTGGGCAAGAAGCTCTACCGCGCAGTAAAAGCGGTCCTGTGCTGTGTACAGAAAGAGGGAGCACCCCCTCTTTCGCCTGACTCTGAGGACCAGTAGGCCCTCATGCCACCCCTTTTTTGTAGCCCCACCTCTGAATGGTGTCATTTTCTCTCTACGGGGAGTTCACGATATGTATTGCCTAAGTTTAGTTTCCGTTATGTAATGAAAATGAAATCTCCTTTACTTCATGTTATTAATGGTGTGGGCTGATAGTACTTCTAGATAAATTTTGCTTTCTAAGGAAGGGTGCATTTTTTTTTTTTGAAAGATAACTTGTATTAAAAAGAAGAGACCAAAAACAAAACATGGTTGTACCACAATCGAAAGCAAAAACTCCATGGATGTGCCTCTACTAGTTATCAATTTGCCATAAACTAACACCCTATTCTCAGCTTTGCTTTGATCCGAAAGCTTACTGCACATGGCTGAAAATCAATTTCATCATACAAAATGGAAGAAATTGCATGTTATGACATTATACATGAGAGGTTGAAAATGTGTTTGTGTGTGTTTTGAAGAATGAGCTGAAAATGCAATGGACCCACTTGAATAATGGACACTCTGAGGATTGTGCCTCTGAGGCCAACCCCAACAAATGTGATCGCCATGACAGTCGGGCCAGCGAGGAACCTCGCAACCATTCTGTATGCGGTGAGTTTGGTCCCACAGGCTATGATTCTTGGCTGCAAGGCCATGAACAGTCCAGAAAATTCGAAAAATTCAAAGGCAGTTCAAGTCAATTCAAAACACTTGAAAAACAAGGACTAAGAATCATGATGAGCATATCAATGATCTTATCGAGACTGAACATGGTCATCCCAAGACCAGCATTCGACAAGATCGTGACATAATTTTCCATGATTTGAGGCTTCTTAACACCCCATCTATGGTAAGAAAGATGTTTGAAGAAAATCAGATTCAAGAGATAGAGATTGAAAGAAATTTGAAATTCAAGACCTGTGAAAATCACCTGTAAGATACAAGAATTGATTATTGGGTCATCTAAAATTGAGATGTGTGCCCCAATGTATGGATACTCATGCATATTCCCAACGGAAAAATTTTATGTGTTAGTGTTTCCTGTAGTGGCTTATCCGTGGAATGCCCTTTCATTGATATGAGTGAATTAGTTGAACTACCATGCAATGTTATACGGATTCCCACTTAGGATTCTGAATATAAGGATCTAAGTTTGTTGTTTAAGAAATTAGGGCCAGCCAGGTATTTGGATGAAAGCTACAAGGCCCATGCCATTTGCCTTGTGATTCCCATGCATTGTTAGAAGGTAAGGATATCCTAACACATCTCACAAATAACTTGAACAATTTTTTATGCAGCATCTCCATCAGAAAAATTCAAGTTCAAAATAAAATGCACCCTTTTATAAGAAATGCAATTCTATGCAAACAAGACCTGATGGATAGCCTAAGCCTGCTTTCTGTTTTCTTCTTTCTAAATTTTTTATGTGATGCATACTATGTATTTTCATTTTCTTAACACTGAAGGCACCAAATGTACCCCACTCTAGAAGAACTTGTAATTTCAAACTTCCATCTTTTTTTTTTTTCATGCAAAAAGAGTAAAAGAACATATTAAAATTGAACTCCGTGTCCATAAAAGCATGTAATCCCAAACACTCATTTTCCAATTCACATGGAAAGAGCAACACTTCTAAAATTTAAATCTCTGTCGAAAAGAAAAAAGAAAAAAAAAAACTATAATTCAAAATACCCACTTCTAGTTCATGAAGAAAGACTAAAGATCACATCGAAATCCATCGCCCTCTCCGAGGACCTGAAATTCCAAACTCCCAACCTCAAAATCAAGAAAAAAGAGCTAAAGAAAAAAGTTGAATTCAAATCTCTCTTTGAAAATCTGCAAAACCCTTCACCAACTGTTCTATACAACAACAACTGTTCAACTAAACCCTTCATACCCCAACAACTGTTCCACACACTTCAAAAATCTGCTACCATTGTTCTATACAACAACAACATTAAGATATATTTAAACAACAACTATCAGTTTGGAACAACAACTTCCATTGTTCCATTGTTCCTTAGAAAATCTGCAAAAGGATTTTCAATGGTATTTAATGTATAGAAAATCTGCTATCATTGTTGTGTGGAACGCAACCCTGTCTTTGTACTTCCTCTATATGCAACACAACCCAACCCAACCAAAATTCAAGTTGATGCAAAATTCAAGTTGATAGTGAAACCATTTGGGATTTTTTTTTTATTTTTTTATTTTTGTTTTTTAAAAACAAGAAGAAAAGAAAAAGTTCCAAATACAACTTCACCTTGAACTGCAGGGTACTGTTGATAGCATCACTTATCAGCTCCTAGTTTGGACCCATATCATGCATGAGGACAACAAGTGCCTGAAATAAGAAATTTTAGTTAGGAAGTTCTCCATTGTCCTTGCAATTATCCAAAATGATAATATGGTTAGGAGGAGCACACTGACCTGGTCTTCAAAAACTGACCATGGACTTCCTGACCTGATCATGTCAGCAGGTATCTACAAAGGTTGAAGGACAAAGGTACTAAAATTCTACAAACATTTGACTTTGATATAAGCAATCTTTATAGGTAACATGCACTAAAATTCTGCGACCATTTGACTTTGCTGTAATGCAATCTTTTGAGCTAACAAACACTCTTTAAAGTTTGTGGTATCTTATTAAAAAACCATGTTGAACATTAGATTTCATACTTATTCTATTTACATAGGAAATTAATTTCTCAAAACCATTAAAATGACCAAACAAAATTTTAAAAAACAGAGTGCCAACATCAACAGCCACATTAAGATAGAGAGGTATGAATGAGAATATCATGCAGAATTGCAGCAAGGTTTGAACAAACTAAAAAGAAGGAGAAACAACAGCAACATGAAGGACTACGGTCCCACACAAGTCACAAAGAGTAAAAATCATAGAAAATAATACAGCTTCTAACAGAACTTCATTTCCATCAATGAAAATATTCCATAAGTTCTCAAGACATAAAAAAGCATAGCTAAACCAACATGGAAGTCAAAGGATGAAAGGTTGTGCTTGAGAGAGATCCATGAGCCATGATATTAGAATGGTTAAAAAGAAAAAAAATTGAAATGATGAAACAGAAATTCCACTTCACTAGCCCATAAGTGGGAGCCCAGATATGTTGAATCAAGCACTACTGGGAAATGAGAAGCTTAGAATTTTGAAGGCAATTGCTAATGAGTACATGCTGGAATGGGACTCTTCAAGCACTGGAGAAGAATTCAGTAAAAAGCATTTAAGTTTCCCTATATTCCCATTTGATGATTGGTAGGGTTACGTATCCGTTTTCATTTGTGTCTGTGGGTTAGGTTGCAACTTGAAAGTGCTCAGCTGGCACTCCACTCAATAATCACAGATCCCACTTGTGATTTGAAAGGTGCTGTTTGGAAAATGTAGACGCTTAATTTTGCATTGGGTTCACATTGGATGGAAAGTGAGCTCATAAGAAAATCAGAGCGTATGCCGCCCATGAATGTCCTTGGATCCGGGCAATTTCCACTAAACTGGGCCTATGAGAAGTCAAAACCTTTCATGAACGTGGGACCTACAATGGCAGTCCACTCTTCATGCGATCATGATCACAGACCTCCAGGTGGGTTTAAAAAAATAGAATACATGCATGATGGGATGAAATTTTGGGCTTTGAGGGTGATGCACATGGGTTACTTGACAGTTGACAGTATCGAATAATGTGATCATGATGCTACCGAGTATGGGAATGTTTGCATATAACAATGGGAATGTTTGCATATAACAATGTTGCACCTAAGCAGCTAGCTTTGATCATCTCATCAGGGGTGATTTTACTGTCACCTGCAATCCATAATGGCCCACCATCCACCAGTCCAATATGGTCACAAGTAGGACACAGCTGAATTTGAACTGGTGGAGTAAGGTAAGAAGATCATGGTGATTTGCTGGTCATTTGAAATCCACAACAATACACCAAGAGAGATTTCCCATGGAACCATGTACATGTTAGGACATTGGAACCATGAAAAAGGTGGGACCCCACATCATAAAGATCACCTAGGAAGAAATAGGATGATCCATTCATCATGCATGAAGTTAGAAACCACAGACAGCATCAGACTCAATGCTCATCTTTCTAGTTTGATTCCTAGCCAGCCCACCTTTTAAATTTATTACAAAACCAGTTTTACAGGGTGAGGGACTCAGCTCCAGTCACCACGAGTCACATCGAGTCACCCGAATTCAGCAACTCAATTGGAGTAGTCCTCCCAAGTTTGGGCCATTTAGAAATTGAACCGAGTTTACTAACGACTCCGCAAAATTTTTTAAGATATGAGACAAAAAATGAGGTATATCCAAATCTCAATTGTACCACATTACAGGAAACAGTGTTGAATGAGCGTCGAACATTAAAAACTTTTTGGGGGCCCACTGTGATGTTTGTTTCGAAATCCTCCCCATCTAAGTTCACTCATAGGGTCACAAAGACCTGGTTGAAGAAGAAAAACAAATTTCTTAATGATCCAAAACCTCTATAACCGATGAAAGGGATTCAATGGTAGATGTTCAATTCCCCATTTCCTTTTACAGTGTGGTCTATTGATAGTTAAATCTATCTTATTTTTTGTCTCAAACCTTAATATGAGCTCGTCAAATAGATGGACCGTTTGGATATAACACAGACCTCATGATGGGACCCACAAAAGGTGGTGGGGACTACAACAGAAAAATTAAAAACCCTATGGCTACGGATTATAACCGTAGCCATATCTGTAGCTCGGCGATCAATCGCAGCTCCCGCGATTCCACCGCAAGTCGCTGTCTCAATCAGCGATTAATCGTGGATTCCACGATTCCACCCCCGATCTATCGCTACGGATTAAAACCGTAGCTATAACCGTATCCGTATTCCTTTTTAAAAAAAAAAATTTTTACATGGAGAATTTTATTCTACTTACTTTTTTCTCTAACACATATTTATATAAATATGTATATTTAGCCCAAAAAAGGCTAAATCAATGACTAGGTGTTGGCAAGTAATCACAATTCTCCTCACTAATCCAAGTCTTCACCCAAGAATGAAGGCCAAGTTAGAAAACTAAACAAAACCCGACCTGCAATTAAGCTAATTCTCATCATTAATCACCAGACTTCCACATAAGAATCAACAGTAAATCAATAAATCAGCAAAATATAAACAAAATGGGTTTACGACAAGAAGGGGCAATCTCTGCCTCCATTATCCTTTACCATATGGTGAAGGCCGTAACGGCCAGAAGGGGCAATCTTTGCCTCCCATTTGGCCGCCTAATTTGCAAGATAGCCCGACATAATGGGTTTACAACATCCGTCGGCCCCTCACATCCAGTAAGAGTGGTAACTGAAGACACCTTAAATCGCATGCAATGTGGCCCTAGACAAGAAGCAAGGCGGTTGGAAGAATTTGGAGACGAGATAGCTGAAGATGAAGAAGAGGAAGAAGGCAGCGAAGAGGATGAGGCTAAAGAAGAAGAAGAGGGTGATGATACAGGTGACGTGCGCAATGCACGTCTGGTTTTAGATGAGCGTTTAGGGGCGATTGAGGCTAGTATATCTGAGCTTAAAAAGGACCAAGCCTATCTGAAGCGTAAGATGAAGCGTATGCATCAAATGATAAAGACGGTGTTGTGTTGTATACAGAAGGAGGGAGTGCCCCCTCCCTCGCCGGACTCAAGTAGGGTCTATGTGGTGCATATGGACTCCCTCACTTCTGTTAAGCAATGTTAGTGGTTATGTGCTTTGTGTTTACTGTGTAGTAAGAAGTAGATCAATTCCACTTTCTAGTGTAATAGTTAGTAGTGGGGTTGTTTACGTTTTTCTCTTGGTTAGGTAAGTATGGGAACAATGTACTAATTAACAATATAAATGAAATTGTTTCACTATGATTGTCTAGCAGCACATTTAGATTGGATAGTGCTTGTGATCCAATGATTGTCTAGCAGGCACATTTAGACGGGATACTTTTGGGTTGGCAACGAACGTCAAGACCGAAATATGACTAATTTCGATGCCAATTTCTGTCGGAAATTGTGTGTGAGTAATATGAAACAGATTAAAAAGATAAAAAAAGAAAAAGAAAAGGAAGAGCTAGGCACTTTCTAGCTGATGTAGGTTAAGGGAGGTCAAGTGGCTGATTCACACCAGCCTTTCCATATTATTTTTAATAAACTGTTTAACAAGGCGAATAAGGTGTTACAACTTGTGTTTTTTCTCAGAAGGTGTATCCTTTGTCTATTTCTTTTGTGTGAATTTTGTAACTAGTACTTGGTTCCCACTACGTTGGTACGAAAGTAGATTCCACATAAACCTTGGCCCATTTTATCGTTGATTGTCGTCTTTTTGCTTATCAGGGAAAGAGTTACTGACAAAGATGAAAAACTGAACTTCAAGGTGGATCTCACCAATGGATGGTTGAGATTAAGGATCAGATCTTTGTCAATACAATCAATCAAAATCATCCATATCAATGATCAAACCTCTTCAAATATGATTAACAAGTATTGTCTAGCCCTGAATCTCCAATGAAGTATATCTTGAAAGTTGAGAGACATGGGAAAAGGTGGGCCCCATGGAAGGATTGCCAAGATTATCTATTGTAATATTTTAATATGAACCATCAATCAAATGTGGGGTTCATATAAACATGCGTGTGTGTATGTGAAGGTGCCATTTGTTACTATCTTGTGGTGCATGCAGACTTACATGTTTAAGTATGATAATGTCCATGGGCAATAGAAGATCACTCCGCTCAAGGTGAAGGACTCCAAGACCCTTCTCTTTGGTGAGAAACCGCATTGTATTTGGTGTCAGGTAATTGAACTTCACATCTCGTGTATTTTGGAAGCTCTTTTTTAATATTTGAAATGCATATGTGAAAGACAACCAAGGTTGTTGAGATCTCTATTGTTTTACCAATTGTATGGAACATGAAGAGATTCAATGGGTTGAGACTAGCGCCACATTATGTTGTGGTGTGAACTAAGAGTGTTATTAAGGAGGCTGGGAGGCTGAGGAACATGTATAGGGAAAAGGTGAGATGTTTGGTTTTGATTTTTTGAGAAGATTCTTATTCCATCTTTTGTCGAGTCCAGACGATATCGATTCCATGTTTTGTTATGCAAAGTTTCATATGAAGTTTTTGTTGTCCACATGTACAAACAGGGTAAGAGGCTATTTTAGAGAATGTAGATACCATTATAGCTCATCTTATTGGATTGGTTTCCTACCCACACATGATGGTAATATTAGAAGCTGTTTTATATTGAGAAAAGCTAGCAAAACTTGTATTTTTCTTTGATTTTATACATGTATAGATTACATGTATAGACTGTCTAAATTAGGTGCCAGGTTGGCAAGGACGACAGGGTTTGGTGTCCCATCTGCAAGCAAAGAGAGTCGAGAGAGAATCATTATCTTATTTACTGTACTTGTTGCAAGCTTCAAATCGATGTCCAAAGCGATAAGGTGCTGTCCCAATTCACTGCTCAGATCTTAAGCTGGTCGAGTATTGAATTCTCATGTCTAAGCATGTTAATTTCACACAGGAGGGGATTTCTGAACATGTCCCCTATTTTAAAAGGTTCTGAAATCGTTAGATTTTGTAAACATGAATCTCCCAAAAGTTCCCCATGGTTTCTAGAGGAGAGAGGTTTGCTAATGCGACATGTGCATAGTTGCACGGAGAGGCAGATGCTTATGTGTGTCGTGTGTTTCTGCTCAATGCCAACATGTGCGTTGTGCATCCCAGCAGCTAATCAATAGAGCTTATGTGTGTCGTGTGTTTCTGCTCATCATGAGAATTATGGGATTTGAGGGTGTTATTATTGTGTATCTGAAAGGGAGATATTTTGTGGGTAGCACATCAAATTACAAAAGATTTGGTAGATCAGAGTTTGAATTTCAGCTTCATTGATGATTTCGTGAAGTGACGGAAAAAAGGGGACTGGTATATTGAAAACTAAAATGGTTTGTTGATGTTGTTTGTTCTGCTAATGCTTGGACTGCATTTCTGGATAATGGATGTCATGTTTCTTGTAATTGCGGAAGTTTCTCCAAGAAGAAAACCATGACCTTGGATGAATTAGCCTAAATCCGGTGGTTCTGGAGAAAAGAGAAGATGTTTTCCATCCATAGTCCATCCATGATGTGATGAAATACCTGGTTGCAATTGCAAGAATCTAGTTTGAATAATAAAATCTGGCTTTTGTCTAACAATTACAATTCAGCTGTAGAAAGCCATGGCATGTAGCCCATCAAGTCCTTTTTAAAAATAAAAGTAAAAATTCATGATAAATGGAGTATATCTTGAATGTACTTTTATCTTCCAACTATTCAATGGTAATTATTCAAATTTCCTCTGTTTATGTGAATGCATTGCCACTGCTACATATCTCAACGAATTTGGATATAAACATGAAAAGGTTTACATAGTATTCTACCAGTTTTGATGCTCTATCTTATCTTGCAGAATGGTATATACAAGATTATGCAAGTAGCAAGAACTGTTAGCCACTGAAAATATTTACCTTATGTTCATTCCAATTTAGTTTTAATTTTTGTAAATAAATTTGACAAAAGAGGGTCAATTTTAGGCAGGTAGTTGGTCATAGAAATTTGACAAAATATGTATGTCATTTGTTAATTGTGCTTGTTTTATGAGAAAAATGATCATACTATAGTATGAGTGTAATGGTTCTCATTTATAACTCAAAATGATCATGCCTTAATCTTTGAAACTTTTCCCGGTTGTCACATAGTTTATTGGAATGTTCTTTTGCCATTTTCCCACATATGTTGGCTTCACTTAGTTGACTTTCATAACCAAATGGACCTTTTCATGTGTGTTTCTTTTCCTTTCTGTTCTTTATCTATTTTTTAAACATTACTCTTAATTTCCTTTGTTCCATTGTGATCTTTGTATCATCGTGTAATTCTCCAACCCGAGTTTTATGCTCAAAAAGTCTTCTTTGAGCTTAGTTTACACACTTCATTGTGAACACGCTCCTTATGCTTGTGTCGACGACTCGGACCATCATATCGTGCCAATATTGTTGGATGCAAAGACTACATGTAGTTGTTGAGGAACATGTTGATCGAGGGAACCTAGAAATGAGAGAGGGAACTTAGGAATTGAGAGAGGCAACCTAGAAATCGAGCGAGTGAACCTAGTAATTGAGCGAGGGAACCGAGGAATTGAGCGAGGCAACCTAGAAAATGAGCGAGGGAACCTAGAAATTCAGCGAGGGAACCTGGGAATTGAGCGAGGGAACCTAGAAATTAAGAGAGGGAACCTAGAAAATGAGCAACGAAACTTAGGAATTCAAATGAGGAATGAAAAAATTCAAAGCGAGAGAATCGAGGAATAAAGCGATGTATCATATAAATTGAGCGAGGAACCTAGGAATTGAGCGAGGAACCTATAAAATGAGCGAGGAAACCTAGGAATTCAAGAAGGGAACCTAGAAATTCAGTGAGGGAACCCGGGAATTGAGTGAGGGAACCGAAGAATTGAGCAAGGCAACCTATAAATTGAGCGAGGAACCTAGAAATTAAGCAAGAGGAACCTAGAAAATGAGGGAGGAAACTTAGGAATTATGTGAGGGAACATAAAAAATTCAGCGAGGAAACCTAGGAATAGAGCGAGGCAACCTATAAATTGAGCAAGGAACCAAGGAATTGAGCGAGGCAAAGTAGAAATTACGTGAGGTAGCATAAGAAATTCAGTACAACAAACTGAAAATTTGAGAGACAACTTAGAAATTGAGTAAGACAACCAAAAGATTATTGTATGAGAGGATATATATTACAACATATATCATACAAAACACTAAATAAATTACAAAGTATGCTATACATCAGGTATAGGAAACTTGCACGTCCGGCGATTATGCCCAGTTTGTTTGCATCGACTGCACTTTAATGTTTTCGATTCTTCTCCACGCGAGGGAATTCTTAACTTCTTTGGTCTTCCAGATGGCCTCTTCTGTCCTGGGGGTTTAATTTTCGCACAATACTCCTTGAAGCCTTCTGTAATCTCCCATTCGCTTATGTCACGTACTGGGTACACTGATTCGTTATATGTGCTCAAGTAATTTTGCGCCGTGTAGAATGGGGAGCAATACGAGTAATGAGGAAGATTGTAGTTTATACAAGCGGACAGGACATGCATACAAGGGTAACCATTCATGTTAAACTCACGACATGTACATGAAAGCGAGTTGAGCTTGACTGTATCATTATAATCTCCCACGACATAGTACTCATATCGAGAAATCGGATGACAACGAATATCTCGCGCCTTCTATATAAGATCCTTCAACTGTTGCTCCGCCCATGGTGTCAACGGACCTACAAATGAGGCTGCAGATTCTCTTCTCTTGTAAAACAATTCTTGTATCTTACATCTTACGGCCTCTATTAATTTAGTAACAGGATATTTCCGTGCTTCCTTGAAGAGGGCGTTAACACACTCAGATATGTTCGTGGTGACCAAGTTGAATCTTTTACCTGGAAAGTGCGAAGATGTCCACCTTTCATAGCCGATTTCTGTCAGCCATGTATGTACTGGGGGGTTGGCCATTTCAATATCATGCATTAATTTTTCAAATTCAGCCCTCCGCAAGTCTTAACTGCCCACCAGATAGTATATCTCCAACGACTTGTCTTTAAAGGTGTCCACCAAGTTTCTATAAACATGGTACGCACAGTACCCATGAATTGCATGTGGGAATAGTTGGGGAACCTCTTTCAGTAAACCTTTATGTCGATCGAAAATAATCACAAGACCCTCCAGATACCCTAACACATCGTTAAGGTAGGTAAGGAACCAATTCCAACTCATGTTGTTCTCCGATTCTCCGATACCAAACGTAATTGGAAATATATGATTGTCCCCATCTAAGGCCGTGGCGATGAATAGAACACCCTTGTATTTACCCTTTAAGTGTGTCTCGTCAATGGCTAATACCCTCCGCATAGAATTCTGAAAACTTTGAACGCATTGTCCGAGCGCTACAAAACACCTCTCGAACCTCAAAGTCTCTTGGTTAACAAGCACGGCAGTCACCGTCCCCGGATTGACCATCCTCAACTCATGCAAATACATGGGGAGTTGATTGTAAGAGTCTTCGTAAGAGCCCATCACCTGATTAATTGCAAGCTCCCTCGCTTTCCATGCCTTCCTATAACTGATAACAATATTATATTTCTCTTGCATAGCGAAGATAATATCACGTGGCCTCAAACCTAACCGTTGCTCAATGCGGCTAACAACCAAATCACACGCTAACTTATTGCTTGCTTGCCGGTGATCACTCTTCATCCACGACATGCCACACGTGTGTTCTGACGTATAACTCCGTATCTTGAATATCCCGGTATCATTCACCCGAGTTGCGCAAACCCTCCAGTCGCATTTATCTTCTAAGCACACAACGCTAAATCTGCTAGAACTTGAGTACAGTACCTTATACTGAAATTTATTGCGAATTGCAAATTGGCTTAGAACATACTGGCATCGACTCTTGTCCTTAAATGTTTGATCAACAGCTATATCGATCGGTTCAAGCAACGAATCTGTATATTCCAGCAGTGCCGCATTGGTGAATGCAGCATCATCAAATGGCACGGGAACTTGACGAGTGATGAAGTTTCCGCTTTCAGCAAGGTCTGGAAGCGGAATGTTGCTTACACGTACAGCTTGGGTGGTGGATGATGATGGCAGATCTGCTATTGTTGCTAAAGGCGGTGCCATGTACTCATAAGTGAGGTTAAGGTCACGTGCCCAGCTGACTTGGCTACTCACAAAGTTTGATGTTTGAGGCGGCTCGGGCAGTTGATTGTTGCTCACTACCACTTGTAATGGAGATGCCTTGTATTCAAATTCCACGCCATGCTCCTCAGGAAAACTGTCTATGTGTGTTGTCCTATTAATGTGTTGCGTTGTCTCGATGACTAAGGGAATGAATTTATCCGAATGCTCCAACTGTGTAGCCAGGAATTCTCGCACGTCATCGTCGTCTGCGATTACGGTTGGAGGGATTGATTCATTTGTGCAAGGATACATTACTTTCATCCTAATATCACAATCTATTGGTTGACTCTTAATAATCCCTGTAAATTCTAGATGAAGCTCCTCATACGTAGTCTCGACACGTAGCGAAAAAGTTTTCGTTTCCCCACCAAGGTACGAGTATCGCTTGTTTTCATATTCAATCTCCCCACCATAACAGCAGATGATTCTCGTAGACATTATCTGAAAACCAATACAATGACATTATATTAGTGAATCATTAAGCAATGGAAGCTTGCCATAAGACAAAACTCGATTAAATAATAGAGGACCGAGTACTCACGTTCCATAATAGATGAGGATCGCATGAGCTTAAGGAAATAAAGAGTAAGCAATGCGTTAAATTTTTAAATAAACAAGAAGAGCTTACATGGATTATGATTCAGAGATACAAATGATTTCATGTGGTGCTTGTTAAATTCAGTGACACTATCTATCATGGAATATCCATATAGTCTTCTATTTTAACAAGACAATTCTATGATGGCCTAGTACACTTTAAAAAATATATACGAACCTAACATTTCTACATGAGGATTTGGGTTTAAAATATGTTAAACTTACATCAATTTTCAAAGCTAGTCTCAACAAGCAGAGTTAGGGTTGAAATTTCACCTAAAATTTCACTGTTGAATATTTCTAATTGTTGGAACATACAAGAGATGTTGTTTCGATCAACGAGATGTATTTATGCGATTCAAATTACAAAATCCTAGTCTCAATATGCTCCATTTAGAGCTAAAATTTATTTCTCAAACCTTTATAAATTCACTTCTACAAAGTTATGCGAAATATCATCTCTAACTAATGAGATTTCTTAGTGAATTTTCATTTTTAATTCCTAGTGCGGGTTTTAAGTTTAGGGGGTGCTTAAATTTGATCTAATGTACAATATAATGGGTAAGGAATCACATAATGCAAAAACTCATTTCACTATCTTGTTCACCGAGTGTCTTCACAATGTCATTTCAACTAAGGAAAATTATGGAAAATTCAAATCCTCGCTTGCTAAAAAGTTCATTGGAGGTCGCTCAAAGAACATTCTAGTTTAATCTAATACACATCATACCAGTTTATTTGTTCTCCCATAATTCCAAAGTTCATTGGGGGTCAAGCAATCACAAATGTACCATAAGGGGATACAAGGCTAACTTCTCTACACATGGTTAATCCATATAGAATTAGACTAATAGGAATTTAAGCATTACATCATACATTAATACTAAATATCAAGCACTTGATAATTTGAGCGAGCTTCGGATAAAATGGAATAAACCTCAAGTAAAATTAACCGCGGCAAACATGAAAATGATTAAGGCAAACATCTGATTCAACAAGGCGGAATAGAAATTGAGCAAGGGAAACATGAAATCGAGCAAGAGAAGTTTGAATTTGAACAAAGGAAAACAAATAATCAAGCGAGGGAAGCATGAAAATTCAGCGACGCAACCTATAAATTGAACGCGGCAAATTAGTAAGTCAGCAACGCAACCTAGAAATTGAATGAGATAAACTAGAAATTCAATGAGGGAAAAGCCAAAGTTTAGCGAGACAGGCTAGAAATTAGGCGAGGCAAACTAGAAATTGAACGAGGGAAAAATGAAATCGATCGAGAGAACTTCAAATCTGAGCGGCACACAAGAAATGATTGAGCGAGGGAAGCGTGAAAATTTACCAACGCAACCTATAAATTGAACGAGGCAAACTAGAAATTCAGCGAGGGAAGAGGGAAAATTGAGCGAGGTAAAGTATATATTGAGCGAGGCAAACTGACAATTGAGCGAGGAAAGCTGAAATTGAGCATGGTAAACTGAAAATTGAGCGTGGCAAACTAGAAATTTAGCAACGCAAACATGAAATTGAGTGAGACAATAATGAAATTCATCGAGGCAAACATGAAATTTATTAATGCAAACATTAAATTGAGTGAGCCTAGAATGAGATTGAGCTGGGCAAACATTAAATTGAGCAATCCTACGATGAAATTGAGTTGGGTGAACATTGAATTGAGCGAGCCTAGCATGAAATTGACTTGGGAAAACATTGAATTGAGCGAGCTTAGCATGAAATTGAGCTCGGCAAACATTAAATTAAGCGAGCCTAGCATGAAATTGAGTGGCCAAACATTGAATTGAGTGAGCCTAGCTTGAAACTAAGTTGGGCAAACATTAAATTGAGCGAGCCTAGCATGACATTGACTAGGGCAAACATTGAATTGAGCAAGCCTAGCATGAAATTGAGTGAGCCCTAAAATGAAATTGAGTGAGCTTCAAATGGAATTGAACAATTTTCACATTAATTTGAACGATCAACGCATAAAATTGACTAAGCCTAACAAATGAACTTGTAAGAGCCTGACATGAAATTCACAGAACTTCGCATAAAATTGATGTAAGTTGATCAATTGTCGTCGACTTCCGCTCGTCTCAATTTCCGTGAGTTCTTCTTCAAATTCAAGTGTGCAGTGGCTAAGTTTAACCAAACACCTTTGCTGAATTACAAGCTAAATTTCTACATGTACTTAGTTAAACGTTGTCCAATACTACAAATGAATATATCTATAAACCACACTATGGTTTTTTTTTTTTTAAAAAAATATCTGTACCTCCAGCAACCGTACCCTCGCTCAATGCAAGTTGAGGACGGGTGCTTTCAAGTGAGGGATTAATTTAAACCTTTTCGAAGATTGGAGGTGCAACAACTTTGGAGGATTCCACGTCGCCCTCGCCAAGATGGAAAATGCCAAGTGTAGAATGATAATATGGAGATGATAAAGTTTGAAATTTAGGAAGAAAAATGATAAGGAAAATGGCCATGCGTCGGTTTTTCTCGTTGCAATGGAACGCAGGGATGTGTCTCGAAAAAAACGATCTGTTTTCTGTCAAAGGGAGAGAAAAGGAAAACCGATTGGCTACTCCCCCTGCCACCAGCCAATGGCTGATGTTTGGTGGTCTGTGGGACCCACCATGATGTATGTGTTTCATCCATGCTATCCATCTATTTTTATAGATCATTTTATGATAATATCTAAAAAATGAGGTATATAACAATCTCAAGTGGACCACATTACAGGAAAGAGTGTTGAATGAACGTCGACTATTAAAAAAATTTTGGGGGCCATAGAAGTATTGGATCAAGTTGATCTTTTTTTTCGCTTCATCTGGGTCTTTATGGCCTAATCAACAGATTGCATGTCAGATAAACAGTACGTTGGGCCTTAGGAGGATTTAAATGATGGATATCCAATCACTATTGTTTTCTTGTGGTGTGGTCGACCTAAGATTTAAATCCCTTTTATTTCTATAGTGAACCCCTAAAATGATCTTTAAAAATGGATGAACGGAATGGATGAAACACATACATCATGGTGGGGCCCACAGACCACCGAACACCAGCCACGGGGCCGTTGTCCGGGGGAGGAGCCAATCCGTTCCACAACCGTAGTAAAAAGGAGGGGCAGTTTCGTCCAAAAAGTCGCTGTCCGCACGTGCTAGTCTAGATTGGTAACTAAAGTTTGTATTCTTTCATAGAAACCGCTGGGTAAAAGGTTTTGTCTACAGTGGTCATTTTCCCTTGTAATTTGGATCCTTACTCTTGCTCGGCTGGTAGACTCTCAGGAGTTTCAACATCCGGTCAAGGGTTCGTGTATCCATAGGTGGTGAAATTCCACTACCATGCGAGTGGTGTGGTGATGTGTAAAAAAAATAAAAATAAAAATGTATTGTAATATTTTAAATAGAAATAAAAAAATAAAAAGAAAAGACTTTGCCTTTTGACTTTTTTTGTCTTTTTTGGTACGTTATCTTCTCTTGTGAATGTGCTAAGCTATATATGCCCGGCCGGTCATACTTTCTGTGCCCAGCCAACAGGAAATTCATGTAGGTGAAAGCTAAGTTATATAGGGCCACCATGATGTTTATGTGACATCCACACCGTCCATCAGTTTTTCTGGCTCATGTTATAACAGGGACCAAAAATAAGACGGATATGATAACTCAAGTGGGCCACACGACACAAAATAGTGGGTTTGGAAATGCTAAACATTGAAAGCTTCCTGAGGTCTACCGTGATGTTTATATGCCATCCAAACTGCGGTTATTCTCACTTAGATAAAAACAAAAAATTAGCCTGATCCTAAAATTCTGTGGCCTAGGGAAGGTTTTGATCGTGGCATTTCCATCCTCACTTTCCAATCATATGGCCCACTCGAGTTATGAATTTACTTTATTTTTGGGCTTCTCTCCTAAAATAGAAATGGAGAAATTGATGGACCGTGTGGATTTTACCCGGACATCCCGGTAGGACCCACATAGCTTGGCAATTTTAGAGTGCCCGCGTATCATCCTTAACACTCCGCCAGAGCACGAAATCTCTCAAACCTAAAACTAGACGGAAGGAGAGAGCGAGAGAGAGAGAGAGAGAGAGAGAGAGAGAGAGAGCCCATCTTCACTTCTTCTTCTGCTGCTGCTGCTATTCAGAAGCTTCTCCAGCCGTTGAAGTTCATCCATCGCGATGGATGGAAGAGAAGCAACAACTTCGGCAGTTCCAGAATCAGTGCTGGAACCTATAAACAGAACCCTACTCAAAGTAGAAGAGCTGAAACCCAACTTCCTCGAATTCATGGCCCACTTCGATCCAGACGTTCTGACCGAAATGCCCCCGCTCAGCCGGGCCCACGCCCTCCTCGTCCTCGCCAAGGCCGTCTCCGCCCTCTTCACATGTAAGTGCCTTCTATCCATCTCGATTGACACATTTCTTCGTCTGGGAATCATACAAAAGTCTGCCCAAAGGCTTCGCATGGAATACGTAGGTTTTTTATTCTGGTAATTTGAGCCCGCATTTAAGTAATCTTGACCGTTGGTGTGTTGCCTCCAGCCGTGGATAGACCATACCCCAAAAATCTCCCAGATCAGAAGACCCTTGCAGCTGGTGCTGAGACATTTTTCAGTTGAATGTGGACCGTTGCTGTAGTTCTCTCTCTAAGGGCGTGTTTGGGCGGTGGGATTAGAAGGGATTAGGTGGGATGGGATTTTAAAAATATAATTATTTACCCATGGCAGGGATTGTCCCCTTGTGCCATGGGATACGATTAATGTCATGCTTTGTTAGTAATACGGTGGTACATTGAATGGATATACCCACCATCATCTGAAATTACTGAGAATAACACATGTGTTATGTCTAAACTGTTCATTTGTTTTGTAACCTCATTTTATGGTATGGGCTTAAAAATGAGCTAGATCCAAAACTTATGTGGCCCCAAAGAAGTTTTCAATGGTAAGTATTCAATCCCCATTGCTTTCTATGGTGGGGTCCACTTGAGCTTTAGATTTACCTTATTTTTTGGCCCATACTCTAAAATAATCTCGAAAAATGGGTGGACAGTGTGGATATACCCCACACATCATGGTGGGACCTACACAACTTGCTAACATTGAGTGAATTTGGCACAAGACCCAATGCAATTTCATCTAATCTAATTCCAAGTTTTTCCATTCTTTCCAAACATGGAGTGGAATTGGCACAGGACCAGATGAATCCCATCCCACCTAATCCCTTCTAATTCCACTGCCCAAACACGCCCTAATGGTTTGTCTGTAGGCTGTAAAATGGTTTAACCAACTAGTAAAAATTAGTTCGTTTTACATATTAAACAGAGTCTATTTTGAGACCCTGCGGTTAGCCCGGGGACCTGAATTTCTAATGGAGTCCATTTCGAGACCCGGGGCTCAACCCAGGAACCCAAATTATCGGCGGTTCATTTTGAGACCTGAGTCTCAACCAGGGACCCCAAGTGGGGGTTAGCCAGGGACCCAAATTTCCAACTAAGTCCATTTCGAGAACCGAGGCAGCTCAATTGGGGACTAGAGTTTCCAACGGAGTCCATTTCGAGACCCTGGGAGGGCTCCACCTAGGTCTTGAATGACCTTCCAATAGAGTCCAGTTTGAGACCCGCCTCAACCAGGATCTTGAATTTCAAACGGAGTCCATGTTGAGACTCTGGAGTAACCTAAGAGCCAACATTTCCAACAAAGTCCTTTTTAGTAACCTAGGCTCTGCCAAGGACCAGAATTTTCCATAGAGACCATTTTGAGACCTTTGGCTAACCAACAATAAGAATTTCAAATGTACTCCATTTCGACACCTAAGGCAGGCTCAGCCAAAGTCCTCAATTTCCAATAGAATCCATTTTGGGACCTCATGGTTAGCCAGGTTCCCGAATTTCCAATTGAGTCCATGTTGAGACCCTGGTCTCATCCGGAGACATGAATTTCCAATGGAGCCCATTTTGAGACCTCAGGCTCAATTAGGGATAGGAATTTCCAGTGCGAAGTCCATGGTGGTGGGTGGGGTGTGAGCTCTAGGGAGGGTGAGTGTACTCCTGCTCGATGCTCTAGCGGACTACCAATTCTTCTTAGTGACACTTGCTCGTCTTAGATCATCACTCCTAGACAGGTGGGCCCCTTCAAATGCTCTTGGTGGGATGCGTGGTCCTACAGTGTGGAGAGAGACAGCTACATGCTTGCCTCCTGTGCTAATGGTATCTTCTCGTCATCGTCGTCAGGCCCCAAGCAGTGCTCTTGCTATGTGGTAGCTAGAGCGTCTCCCTTAGCCGTTCACTGAGTTTCCTTGGGCAGTGATCTTGCCAAGTGGTGTATTTGATGGGTGGCCTCTAAGGCGGCGGACCTGTTTCTTCCATTGTTAAATTGACATGTGGCCTTGATCTCTGTGTCCGGCCTCTAGAGAGGGACATCTGGCCCTTAATGATTTGTCATATCCAAAGGCTATGATGGTGAGAAGCCACCTGCCTGTGCTTTGGAGCCACGATCCTTCTACATAGTGCTTCGAGAAGGCTCTTGCTCCTCCCCATTATGGTGTGCCGTAAAAGCCATTACGTAAAGGTAACGGTGGCAACCGTTATACGTTACGGGGTCGTAACGGCCGTTATGGAAAAAAATGACCCGTAATTGCCGTCAAGGGCACGTTACATCCCCTATAAAGGCCATAATAGCGCCGTAATGGTCTGTTATGGGACATATATAGATTTTTCATACTTTTTAATCAACATGACGTGGCAGATATAGGTTTTTCGGAGGGTTTTTCAATAAATTAAAAAAAATAAAAAAGAGAGACCGTAACAGCTGTTATGCCCCGTATCGTAAAGGTAACGGTGGTGGACGTTACGGCCACCATTACTGTTACAGAACACCTTGTCCCCATGCTGCTTGCCCCCCTTGCTTCTTTGACACGTGTCCAACGCACTTATGGTGAGATGGCATCTTCTGGGCTATGTATTTATGATTCTTTGGATATGGGGAGGATGCGTGTTGCTTTGGGGCCTGGCGAGGGCAGCTTGGGTCAGGTGGCCGACGTTGGTGCTTTTATGAGTGGAAACACATGTTGGGTGACATGTCTAGCTTCTCTACCTTTCTTAGAGCTGATGGCTCTGATTGTGATATGTGTAAGCCATTGTTGGCCTCAGTGTGGGAGAGGATAGGATTTTGCCCCGCATGGACCCTTCTCTTATTATCTTGGGTGCCTCTACTCTTTTCTCCTCCCCGTCCACTAAGATTTGCCACACTCCTTCCTTGTCTCATCTCCCACTCTTGAGGTACCAGATCCTTTTGGTCCCCTCACTTTGATATCTATTCCTCCCTATGCTTCCCCTCTTGCTTTGGTCCCTGACCTTGCATTTGATTTCCCCCCTATAGGCGGCGGTGTGTTCGGACCATCTTTATTTGTCTACTACTCTTGGTCAGGCATTTCGGCTGAAGTCATGGCGAGTTTGGTTGAGGTCGTTTGGGGAAAGAGATGGATTAGGAAGGCGATCAACCACTTGGGAAGGCTGGTTGGTATGGTGTTTGGAGTAGAGATGAGGACTATGTTATCCTCTTTCAGCTTGTTGAAGAGAGAGGCCTTCGGTGGAGTCTAACCTAGCTTTCCCGAAAGTCCCCGATCCGCCACAAAAGGGGTAGGGAGTTGGTTAATTTGAGGTAGGCGCTTGCGGTTTGTCTGTGTTATTCCTAGGGTTGAGAGAAGAGGGAGTGGGGTGAGGCTTGTTCCCCAATGAAGATTCTGAGCTGGAATGCGTGCTGGCTTGGGTGTCCCTAGGTAAAAGGTATTTGCTCTATATCTAATGCTAAGATTATTATTCTCCATGAAACTAAACTTTAGAAGATAGATTTTGCTTCAGTTGTATCTATCTGGGGTCGGAGGAGTGTTGACTGGGAAGCATGGATGTGATTGGTTTTGCGGATGACATTTTGGTTCTTTAGGATCCGTAGGACTAGGCCAGAGAAGACAACTCGAAGGGCCATTTCTTTATTTTTGTGACCTTTTAGGGGGTTCCTCTGGCTTCAGATGGATTCTCACAGGAGTCTTTAGCCCCAATCAGCCTTCCCTTTGCCCTCTTATATGGGATGAGTTATTCGATGTCTTCTCGAGATGGCTCCCTTCGTGGTGAATGGGAATCGGGTGTCCAAAAGTATGAAAGGTTTTTCTAACTGGGTGTGAAGCATGAGTTTATCGATCTGCCTTTGGGAGGTGTTAGGTTTACTTGGTTAAATGGCTAGGTGAATCAATCCATGTCTAAGTTGGACAGATTTCTTTTTTCTCCTAGGTGGGTTGACTCTTTCCCTTTAGCTCGTCATAGGAGCTTCCCTAAGCTTGTTTTAGATAATTGTCCAGTGATCTTGGAGATGGACGAGGTAGACCAAGGTCCTAAACCCTTTCACTTGAGTTGGACTGGCTCGAGGTGGAAGGTTTTAAGGACCTGGACTCATGTTGGTGGCCTTCCTTTGTGGTCGTAGGTCGAGCTGGGTTCAAGCTATTTCACAAGTTAAAGCTTCTGAAAGCTAAGTTGAAGGTCTAGAAGAAAGAAGCTTTTGGGTGGAGAGAGCTGGAGCTCGATTCTATTCTTCGGGAGATTTAGCTGTTGGACATTAAGGAGGAAGACAATCAATAATCAGATCAAGAGAAGGCTTCTAAAGATAAGCTCTCTGTAGACTATTGCGCTCGTATAAGGAGGAAGACAATCAGTAATTAGATCAGGATTTGGCCCCGTATGGACCCTTCTCTTATTATCTTGGCTTAAGGAAGGTGAAAAGAACACTAAGTTCTTCTATGGTATTGCCGGTGCTAGAGCTCGAGCTTGAGCCAATTGCATTTCTTCCCTTGTTATGGATGGGGTAAGGTTATCTGAGAAGAAATCTATCGATGATGCTAGCGTTAATTTTTATTTATCCCTGCTGTCGGAGGATCCTTGGTTCCACCCGCCCGACCCTTCATAACTTGGCATTCGATCATCCCTCCCCTGAGGAGGCGACTTCTCTTGAGGCCTTGTTGGCGAGGAGGAAGTCAAGGCTGCTGTTATGAGCCTCAAGCGGGACAAAGCCCTGGAGCCTGATGGGCTCCCCTTAGCTTTCTTTCAAAAATTTTTGGAGCTGATTATGCTTGATCTGATTAGTATTGTCTCGGAATTCTTCGAATTGGTTGTATGCTATTTGAATGGGGTTGTTCATTCATTGCGTTGGTTATAAAGTTTCAAGGTGTTGATTGTTCGAAAGATTATCGGCCTATTAATCTTATTAGTAGTGCCTATAAAATCATCTCCAAGCTCCTCAGCCTTAGATTGAGGGCCTGTCCTTGCTAAGGTGATATCTCCATTTCAGAGCACTTTCATTGTTGGGAGGCAGATCCTTGACAATGTGTTTATTGCTCGCAAATGTTTGGACTCCTGTCATAGGGTTGGCATGCAGGGGATTGTTTGTAAATTGAACCTCAAAAAGGTGTATGATCAGGTCGATTGGGCCTCTCTTGATTGTATGTTGGGTTGTATTGGGTGTGGAGCCAAGTGGAGGCTGTGAATGAGAGCCTGTGTCTCTTTGGCTGGGTTCTCTGTCCTCGTTAATGGTTTTCCGTTTGGATTTTTGCACTCTTCTAAAGGGCCTTCATCAGGGGGATCCGTAATCTCCCTTCCCGTTCCTTGTGGTCTTTGAAGTTCTTAGCAGAATGTTGGTTACGGGTCAATTGATCAGTCTCTTTCGGGGCTTTCATGTTGAGAATGCCTCCTAGTCATCCTCGATTTGCTGATAATACCCTAATCTCTATGAACCTGATGTTTATATGGTGGATAGTTTCAAAAAGTTGATCTGCTGCTTCGAGGTTGTCTTGAGACTAGGGAAAACTTGGCCAAAAGTGAATTGTTGGGTATCCATTTGTCTGAGGCTGAGGTGTCTCGGCTTGCTGAGTCCTTTGGATGTCGAGTTGGATCTCTTCCCTCTTCTTATTTGGGCTTGTCTTTGTGCGATGGTAAGGTTGCGAAACATCTTTGGGATTCGGTGATCGAGAGATTGGAGAGGAAGCTGTCGTCTTGGAAAAGCAAGCTCCCGACTTTGGTTGGTAGAATCACTCTCATTAAGACGACCCTCTCAAATCTCCCAGTCTATTTTTTGTCGTTGTTTAAATGCCCAAGATCAATCCTTGATAGGATTAGTAAGCCCTGCTATGATTTTCTGTGGCAAGGGGGAGAATCTAGAGGTAAATTCCACCTTTTAAGTTGGAAGGAGGTTTGCAGACCCTATGATGAGGAAGGTGCCGGTATCCGTTGGCTAGATCTTTTGAATTTTGCTCTATTGGGAAGTGGGTTTGGAGATTCGGGTCTGAGGAGAACAACTGAAGGAGGTCCTTTATTGCTGCTAAATATGGTCTTTCCCTTCTAGGATAGTGGACGAAGAATTCCTCCCTCTATCGGGCCTCATTCTTGTGGAAAGCCATAGCTCAAGTAGCTTTTGAGGTTCTCTTTGGGGTAGGCTTTGTTGTCGGGGATGGCTCGAGAGTGAGGTTTTGGGAGGATATCTGGTGCGGGGATTCCCCTTTTTGAGAAATCTTCTCGTATTTGGCCAACTTGTGCTCCTTCGTTGAAGGCTCGGTGGATAGATGTTTCTGCTTCGTAGGTGCTTGGATCTCTCTATGCCATTGGAGCTTGTTTGATGTTGAGTTTGATGATTTCCTTTGGCTTCTTTCTCGCCTGCAGGGATGCAACCACCTCTGGGAGCTAGAGAGACACTGGTGCAGCTAAAAGACAAATCAGGGGCATTTTTGGCGAGGTCATTTTTCATGGTCCTACTCTAGCTCGAATCTCCTACTTCCTACTTCCTTTTCTTTCTTTCTTTCTTTTTTCTCGGGAGCTAGAGACGTGCTGTTGTAGCTTAAACACCGGGGCATTTTTGGTGAGGTCTTTCTTCATGGTCATACTCTAGCTCGAATCTCCTGCTTCCTACTTCCTTCTTCTTCTTCTTCCTTTTTTTTTTTTTTTTTTTCCCCTTAGGTGCTAGAGATGTGCTGGTGTAGCTTAAAGACAAATTGAGGGCATTGTTGGCGAGGTCCTTCTTCATGGTCCTACTCTAGCTCGAACCTCCTGCTTCCTACTTCCTCTGTGTGTGTGTGTGTGTGTGTGTGTGGAGGAAATGCTTCCTACTTCCATACAAGCCATATCTGGTCTTATGGTGCTTTGCTCAAAGTGGCGGCCTTTGCTTGGCTTGTTGGCAGAAGTAGGATCCTGACTATCGATAACCAGTGCAAGAGGGCAATGGTGCAGCCTAATGCTTGCCTTCTTTGTCTCGGGGATGCAGAATCCGTGAATCATTTGCTTTTTCATTGCCCTTTTCTTTGGCGGTTTGGTCTGCTATATTATCTTCTTTCAGTGTTTGCTGGGTGGTGTCGGGTTTTACTGTAAATCTTTTCTTATCCTGGCATGCTGGTGGTTGTGGTAAGTAGGGCAGATCCCAGTGGCGAGTTCATCTTCTGGCTGTCCTTTAGTCGATTTGGGGGGGGGGAGGAAGGAACAATCGTTGCTTTCGCAATAGGAGTTCTTCTGATAAGGGGGTTGTAAATCGGATTATGTTGTTAATCAGGGAGTGGGCTCCCTAAGGGGTTGTTTTCCCATTCTCTTTCGGTTTTGTTTTCTTTTCGGCCTTTGGCCTTTAATAAAGTGCATTATCTTCCAAAAAAAAAGAGAGGAAATTTTTATGACACAGTCAATGCAAAGTGGGATGCAAAAAACGGGTGATCTGGATTGCCAAAACATTGTCCCACTGGTTAAAATTATGAACCTGTGTATTCTGTGCAAAGATGGGGGCAGCGTATCATAATGTTCCTCTTTTCCTCTCTTTGTTGTTGTTGTTGCTGATGCTGCAATTTCTGTTTGGGAGACTCCTTAGATGCCCCCAGCTTTTTACATGTGCATCCTTCCATTTTGCTTTTGATACCAGACAGTAGAAATTTGCGGGCGCATGCATAAAATAATGGGATGTGAATGTTATTTTTGCTTAAATGCTCCTGTTCCAGCCCTTTTCACATGTAATAGGCTTCAATTCACCTACATCAAGCATTTCAAAATATCATTTTGGGCACATGCATAAAAAATGGGGTGTAGATCAAGGTTACTTGGATTGTCGGTCACTTTGGTACATTTTCATGAATGGGTATGCAGTACACTATTTCCTCCAATATGTGGTACACTAGGGGTAGGATCATGAATGTCACTCCAATACATACACTCTATGCAGTATTGTTTTATACAAACTCATGCTGCAATTTATATAAGAAATGATTAATGTTATTCTTAGACCCTGCATGCTTAATGTTATATTATAACTAAATAAATAAAAGTGTATATATATTTTTTGAAACATAACTGAATTTTATTAAAAACATGCCAAAAGCTACTCAGGATTTCAACCTGAACAAGCTATAAAAGAGGCAAAGGTCACAAGACTTTATATACAAGAAGCCCGCCCAACACCTCAACCTTAACCCGCCTAATCATTTCCCCCACCAACCCACTTTTGTTTAGGAAACAACGCCTATTTCTTTCCCCCCATAACACCCATAAAACTACCATGCAATCCAACCGTCAAACCATTCTTCTTTATTTCCCATCCCCTTCTCCATGCAATCTGAGAGATGATCTTCAATGGTCCCGGACACAAGCGCGCCACGTTGAAAAAACTAAGAAAACCCTCCCACACCTTCTGAGCGAAGGGGCGGTAAAGGAAAGATAGTTGATGGATTCCACATCTTCTGGGCAGAGTAAGTAGACATTGGGGAGCACCATTCTTCTTCCTTGCAGATTGTCCACAGTAAGGATTCTTCCCCCCAACGAGAAGCCAGACAAATGCGAGATTATCCATAGTAAGGATTCTTCTCCTGTCCATTTTTTTCAATAACCTTCTCCTTAAGATGGAGACATTGCTATGATGAGGGAAATGACCCTGTGCTACACCTGAAGATCCCCGCTTTCTCCACTTCTTTCATGGACATGTGCACCCCCAAAAGCTCGTTCCGAAACCACTTCAAAGCACCTCACAACTGTCCTCAAATCATCTACCATCACACCATCCTCTTCACAAAAGAGAATCGTGTCATCGACAAAATGAGGGTGAGAAATCTGGAGACCTGAATTAGCCACCTCGAAGCCATGAAACAAGCTAGCCGCTTGACCTGTATCCAATATTTTGCTTAGAGCCTCAGCCACCACCACAAAAAGGAAGGGAGAGAGGGTCCCCCTTGCCGAATTCATCTCGAGGCCTTTTGGAGACCTGTTGATCAGCACCAAGAATTTCGCGATCGAATACATTCCTAGATCCATCTTCTCTACCTTTGCTTGCATCCCAGCTTCCTAAGCATGTAGTCCAAAAAGTGCTAATCAACATGATCATAGGCCTTCTCAATGTTCATCTGCAAAGAATACTCTTCTTATGCTAAGAATCAATACATCCATGTGCTATCAGCGCACTATCAAGAATTTGCCTGCCGGCCACAAGCGCTTCTTGGACTTTTGAGATAACCCTAGCTAGGACCGACCTGAGTCTTGACGCTAATGTTTCAGCTGGAATCTTGTACGGTCCACCAATCAAACTAATTGGTTTAAAATCCTTCAGACAATCAACACCTTCCACATTCGGAATGATAGCAATGAAGGAAGCCCCTAGACTCGACTAAAGTTGGCCCCTCTCAAAGAATTCCATCATAAATCCCATCACATCAACTTTGACGACATCCTAAAAACCTGGAAGAAGGGCATCGGGAACCTGTCTGGGCACGTGGCCTTGCCCCTCCCCAAAGAATCAGCTGCTTTAACTTCTTTAGAAAACAGCCTCTCCAGAAACAACATCCAAAACCGATATCTGGTTAAATGCCAAATTACCCAACCAAGGCCTCACCCAAGCTTCCCCGGTTAGCAAGTCCTTATCATTGAGCAATTGCCTCACAAACTTGCTCTTTTTCCTCGACTCTTCTACCCTCCACAACAATTACAATACTGATCTTGTTAAATCTTGCCTTGGCACTAGCGATGTGATGCGATGGAAAAACTGTGTTTTTATCTCCCTGCTTCAGCCAAACTGCTCTAGATCTTGCCTCCACTTGATCTCTTCCTCCTTAAGGTGATTAGCATAGTCTAGAGATAACTTCACCCGCAAAGCCTTTTCCTCAAGAATTCCTCACCTTCTTCTTTAATGTTTTAAGTATAAACCTCTACATTGTAAATACAAATTTGCATCAACTAACTCGACAGTAAGAATATAGATCCATAATTCTGGGTCGCTAAAAACTGTTGTCTGGATCGCGAATGACCCAATCTGGATTGCTTGATCCAATATGGAAAACATGGAGGATTTTGTGTTGTAGGCAACATTGGTGTAGATATCACCTTATTTGTTTTTCTTCACGAAGACTAGAGTATATAGATTACAAAGTAGAGCTGTAACTATCATTTCACATAAATGTGTCCGGCTCCCTACTCCCACATATTTCACATGTAACTCACTTCAATTCATCCGCATTGATGGGTGAGTTTTCTTATTTCTCCTATACTTCTTGCCGTTTTTGTTTGTGAGCCACTATTAAAATCCTGACCTTTTGACGCATACACAGCCAGCTTGGTAGTTGAGTTGGTACTGCACTGGCCCTGAAGCCGCATCCCAAAAAAGATGAAAAAAATAGGGTGTATATTTAAAAATGCAAGGTTACATATCATTATCCTTTTGTTCTTGTTTTTTTATGACATTCTGTTTGAAATTGACAGTGCGGTTGCGATGCAGCGGAATTCACCCTGATGACCATCCTGTTAAAACAGAGATTGTAAGATTTCTATTTATTTATTTTTTTTTCTTTTGGGGAAAATATATTTATGAGGCCAGTTTTCCTGTTTCTGACAGATTGGAACTTCCCTATTGGGTTAATTTGGGTATTTATGATTTTTAAAATGTTTTTATGGGTTTCCTCTTTTTATTTATTTATTTATTTATTATTATTTATTTATAAATATGGGTTCCATATGATTTTTTTAAATGTTTTTATGGGTTTCCCATTAATCATCTGGTTTCTTTCATTTTTTACTGCCTTCTTTTTACTGTTTGTTCATCTTCTTCTTTAATCTTTTGGATGAGTTGGTTTTGTTTTTGTGATTTTTACTGCTTTTCCAAACGGGTCTTCTTTTCCTTTTATTTTTTGTTTTGATGATTTTTTGAAGGGTATTCCATTTTGAGAGATTTGGAAAAGCACTATCTCGTTGAAAGGTTCTATACATCTGCCGTTTCTCAACGCATTTCTTTAGACAAAGACTCCGTTTTTTCCTCTTTCCTGATGGTAAATCTTTCTCAGAACATGGAGTGTGAATCAAACCCATGTTTGAATTGAAACTGAGATATATATATATATATATATATATATATATATATATATATATATATATATATATATATATATATATATAAACATTTGGGTGAGTCAGCTTCAAAATTTTGTGATTTCTACTGGTTTTCAATATATCTATTTTCTTTCTGATCATCTTCATAAGTTAATTTGTAGTTCTTTTCCTTCTTTTTTTTTTTTTTAAATTTTAAAAGCAACGATTCATTAGAAAAAGAAAATGAAAAGGCTCTGCCTAGATGGCAGAAACCAGGTTACAGGCCTAAGAAAAGAAAATTACAGCCCTTAAGAATCGAATCAGAGGCAGCCCATTCTATAAGGAGGTTTTTGGCCCGAGTCGCCACTAGTTGGGCTGAGGCGTGAATATTGTTAAAACATCGGTCATTCCTTTCCATCCAAACAGCCCACCAAATTGCAAGTATCTCCATTCTCCATAGAGTCGATTTTGGTCTCCCCAGCTTGACCCCATGCCAATATGGAAGTAAGGAGGAGACGGTATTTGGAAGGCAACCGCTCACATCGAATCTACGAAAAAAATCCATCAGGATGTGCGATATGAGAGGGCAGTGGAGCAATAAATGATCCACCGTTTCCTCATCATTCATGCAGCAAAAACAAATATTCGGAAGTTGCATGCCTCTCTTCTTAAGATTATCAACCGTCAGGATCCGATTTTTAGCTGCCAACCACGCAAAACAGATGTATTTTGGGGGAGCCTGGTATTTCCAAATAAAGTGGTTCTTTTCCTTTTTTTCTTTCTGATTTTTCCCCTTTTGTTTGTAGGAGAGGCTAAGATTGTACGAAGAGAAACTCGAGCGATATAATGGATGGAGTAAAGGTATCCCGTTACACTTCTTCATTTTACTACTTTTCTAGAATATCCACCTACCACACTTCTTCATTTTACTACTTTTCTAGAATATCCACCTACCATTAAATTTTGTTTTTTTGCTTTGTATTGTTATTCAAACTCATGTTTATATTGGACTCTCTCTCTCTCTCTCTCTCTCTCTCTCTCTCTCTCTCTCTCTCTCTCTCTTGTCATGTGTTGTTTTAGAGCCACTGCGACCTTCTACTACAATAAACTATCAAGCAGCAACTCGTTTCATTGAGCATTCTTTGCCTGATCTAACAGCAGGTATTGAACCATGCTTTGTTCCTCTGGTTCACATTGTTTCTGTATTGCTTGACATTGTTTTGTTGATGAGAGATGTAACTTTGCAGAACAGAAGCAAAGTATGCAGGATATCAGTAGAGGGGAGGGGCGTAAGAGCAGTTTTCATGAGCACCGGGGCTCCCGCAAGAAGAGGAAGGGCCCATCATCTGAGAAACACCAATCCGTTCGAGATGCTGCACGGGAGTTCCTCGAGAAGGCAACACGGGAGCTTCTCGGTGCTGAAGATGATGTGAGGGGGCCTCTGAGAAATCAGAGTTTGGATGAAGAAGATTTGTCGATGATGAGTTGATGGTTATTCAGTCATCCAGGTTCGAATTGATGCTTATGTCCACCCCCTGTCTTATTGTAGCAGGATAGTGTGCCACTCAACATTTACCCTTTCTTTGTGTCGAGAATGCTATGATTTTTCCTTGTTTTGAGCCTCGTCGCATGTTGGTTTATAAAGGATCTTATTTTGAAGAGGCCAAGCTCCTTGTTTAGAACGTGGTTTGTAGATGTGGGTCCCATAGTTGGTCTATCGAAACCATTGATCTGAGTCCTCCATCATGGATGGATGATTCCCCAAAATGGGAGATCCTAGCCATAAAGCATTGGCCTTTCCTCCATGGTTTGTTCGTGCATTAATTTTTAACCATGTATTTGAATGCCAAATAGGGAGGATATTCTGGGAATGGTCCATCCATGGTTGGAGCCGGCAGATCAATGGCTTGGATAGACCATGGGGCCCACATCTACAAACCAAGATCCAAACAGGGAAGTTCGCTGTTCTGAATGAATGAGGAACTCTGCCTCTATTATTTTGAAATAACCATTGTAACTTCAATTTTTGAGTATTAAGTAGATTGCAAGTTTGAAATCTAGTATGTAACTCATTCTACTCATTAGACACGATACACTGCTGATATTGCGATGGTCTTGCCTAAATACATTTTTGTAGATTCAAGGGCATGCTGTAGGGACCAAAATCTTAATCTTTGACTAGGATGAAGTCCAAGGACATGGGCTCCATATGAGACCGCACCCCTGGCAAAAAATGCTATTTGGGGGCCCCATTTGATCAGTCCAAATCATGAAGGGAACTTGATAGGCTATCAAATGGGACCAATTTCATATCATTTCGACATCATTTGAAATTCAAAATCAGTCTTGGCGGGGGCCACTGAAGTGGGCCACATGAGTTCAAGATTCCATAATCACGCGAAAGGGTTGATACTACCTATTCTATCAATGACATTAGAAATGAGAAACAAAAGAAGGTCCAATCATCATCTTGAGACTTCTATTCAATTGTTCTTACCATAGATTCCTTTATGATTTCAAAGAAGCAGTTTGGTTAGATGATGTTCACCAAACAAGAATGGTTGCAAAATTTTGAAGGGCTAGAATCATTTGATTCATATGTTTTTTTGGAAGAGCCTAATACTCTAGTTCTTAGGTCAGGCCATGTTCAAGATATAGCCTGAATTTCACAAGCATGCAAAAATGATTTGTACCAATTGCCAGGAATGTCAGATGGACGCATGAAGAACGGACCTGGGACCTAAAATAAAAAATGACCACCGTTGAAACCTTCCCAGGTCTACTGTGATGTTTATGTTACATCCAACCCGTTTATAAGGTTATTCTTACCAGGACGAACAGACAAACAAATATCATCCTGATCTAAACTTCCGTGGGCCCGAAGATAGTTTCAATGGTGGGCGTTCAATCCCCACCGATTCCTGTGATGTGGCCCAACTGCCTTGTTTTTGTGTTTATATCATAACATGAGCTAATAAAATTGATGGAGTGAGTGGATGTCGCACTGATATCGTGGTGGGCCCCACAGAGCTACAAGATGAGGGATGGCCCCCACCTAACCATTGGCACTAATACCATACACTGGTACGAGTGCGAATCCGCGATTCGCCTTTTCCATCATTCCTTCGCGAATGCCGCCGCGTTCTCAATCCAACGCAAAAGGGAACGCTCCTGGCAGGGGATATGTGTAGGGTATATATATATATATATATATATATATATATATATATATATAAAATCCACGCCGTCCATCTATTTTAAAAGGTCATTTTAGGTGATGATATAAAAAATGAGGAAGAATCGAAGGTTCAAGTTGACCACACCACATGAAGCAGTGGTGACAATGACGACCACTGTTGAAACATTTCTAGGGCCTACCGTGATGTTTATTTGCCATCCAACCTGTTCATAAGGTCACATGGACCTGGATGAAGAGAAAACTTAAATATTAGCTTGATCCAAAACTTCTGTGGCGCCAAATTTTCAACGGTGAGCGTTCAATCCACATTGTTTCCTGCGGTGTGGTCCACTTGAGCTTGAATCTGCCTATTTTTGAACTTATTATCTAAAATGATCGGTCAAAATGGACGGAAGGCGTGGATTAAAAAAAATACCTAACGGTGGGCCCCACAAAGCCCCTACCAGGATCGTCCGTCTGTAGCTAGCCCTGGTGGGGTAGTACCCAATCCGCGTCCCACAATGCTATCTCCTCGCACGGCTCTCTCTCTCTCTCTCTCTCTCTCTCTCTCTCTGCAAATGGCTTCTTCGAGTGCTCTAACGGCTCGGATTTCCTTCTCTCACAGGCCAAATGACCGGAATGCCCCCGCCTTCTCTTCTATTTCCACCTGTAACTCTCTCTCTCTCTCTCTCTCTCTCTCTCTCTCTCTCATATTTCGATTTTTACTGGAAATTATTTCTACATTTCCATTTCTAAATAATTTATTTTATTTTATCTGCTTGAATTGTGATATTTCTGATGGAGAAGTTATCCCCGTTTGGCTGTCATTTATGTGATAATTTTTCATTGCAATCTGATATTCTGTTTGGTTGTTGGGTGTTTTTTTTTTTTCCTTCCCTTTTTATGCTCGTTTCTAGTCTATGAGGAGGAATTTAAAGTATATACGCCCGAGGATATGTATTCAGGTTTTCGAGTCCCTGTATCTGTGATCCAGACCGTTGATCTGATGGGACACATGGTGGATGCTTCGTGCCCCTTCAATCTTCCTGATACAACGATCATAACCATCCATCCGGAGGCCTTAAAATAGACGGTTAGGCCTGGAAATATAGCAACGTTTCTCATTCAATTGATTATCAGCCAAAATTTGCACGGCTAAGATCTTCCAAACTGTTTTTTTTTTTTTTTTTGGATCATGCTACTTTAGTATGGGTTCACTAGATTTAGAATCATGTGGTGGTCCCAGTTCATATTGCTAAGTATACATATTATATTCAGGTAAATTTGGAGATCCTTATCAATAAGCTCATTCGCGTTAAGTAAGAGTTGTAAGATTTCACTTTGAGAGTGTGAAATTAAACACTTTCTCTTTCTCCTTCTTCTTCATTTTTTGAAATTCAAAATTAAACAGATTAATAACCTTTGTCCGCTCTTAAGAAAACGTCATACACGTCAGTGTTATTCAGATTTAACTTTTTTAAGTATACAGTATGTCTCCTTTTTACTATAGCATGTTAGAGAATTGGATCCCTAACCAATGATTTGTATGCTATCATGCTTCACATTTAATTCTCAAGCTGCATTAGTTGAACATATTTCCTGATATAATGGAATTGCCATCAGAGAAAAATGGCTATTCTGTTACACAGGCCCTTTTCCACATTGAGCTCACCTGCTATTAAAAGCCAATTTCATGGGTTTTCTCCATTTTGCTCAACACAAAATGGGTTTCCATAGCTCCAAACAAAGGCCTATTTCAAAATTAAAAACGGCACTGCTTAAATGAGGCATAATGGCAGTTTGTGCACTATCCCAAATCGAGCCTCAAAAAACATTTACACTTCAATTCTTCATATTTGTTTCATATCTTTTTATTGTATGTGAGAATCAATGAGCATTAGCGGTTGTTCTTTTTAAGCAAAAAAGTATATACAGGGAGTGAGCCTGTGTGTTTTTTCTTCCTGAAAACATTTTCAAACTCAAGTGCAATTTTTTTATCTGCTTTCCAGGTAATAAACTGAACAAAAATACAAGCGTGACAGATGGACATATCTTAGCCTGGCCTTGCAGGAAAAATGTGCACACAAGGAGATCTCTCTGTGTTTATAGTTTATTTGGAGGGAAAAAGGAAAATAATGAAAAGAAGGATGATTCACCTTCAAAGGCAAGTTAAACTAACCTTGTCTTCCAGAATAGCTACTCGTAGAATTCTATATTATTCTATTCAGCCATCATCTTTCTTTCTGAATATTTATTTAAGAATAATTGTGTGAAGCTTCTTCTTGTCTTCTTTTAATCTCCAGATGTAAGTTTTCACCCTTCTAATGTTTGTTGAATTTTGCTAATACCAAGTCATATCAGCGCAATGTAGTCAAAATAGGTAATAGTGCTCTCGACAATTTCTTGAAAGATACAGGTGTCCAGACCTCCATTAGGGGATTGGTTCCATTTCTGTATACTCAAATCTTAAGAGTCCCACTCTAATCAGAAAAAGGTCAAAGTCACGTAATATTCATAAAATTGTAACTACGGGTGTCAATAGGCTATGCTGGGGCGGTCTGAGGCTTGTCCAAGCCGGGTCCATGAGCTAGATACCAGCAGCCTGGCCTGCTAGATGAGAATCTAGGTCCAAGTTTGCCAAGTTAACCAGCTGAGCACCCATCCTAACAACGTTTAATAAATTGGGCTGGGCCTGGCTGTCATGTTGGGTCTTCGTGCATATCCAAAAACAGGTCTGGATCAATCAGTTATTTGGCCTCGACCTTGTGCCCTAAGCCCAGCTCATGGGCCTTTAGCCTCAGGCAAAATCAATCCCAAAGTGGCTGGACATAAGCCGGGGGCCAGCTTGGTCCATTTTTCACCCCTAGTTAACTTGACTAGTCCACATAAGCAAAAAATGCCTAGGCCAAATAACTAATTGATATGTTACTAAAGCAAAAAATGCCTCGGCCAAATAACTAATTGATATGTTACTTACATCAACGACTTCAATTGATTCAATTATTTTAATAAGGTGTCAGAATTGGGCCTTCTTTGAAGAGACCCTAAACCCTCAAGATTGAAGAATGACGAACTAAAGATTCTTTGAAGCAAATCTACATTGTTCATTCAATAAGTACAAGTTGTTCTTATATACTGAAAATCTCCTCATGCAGTTTATGATGTGTGTTTTCTTGAAGACTTCAATTCCTGCTTGCCCTTTATTATTATTGTTTCTTTCTTTCTTTCTTTCTTATTAGAAAGCTTGTTTTCCTAATCACAGCTTGCTGCTAAGCATGTAAACACCCATCCGCATGCACGGTTATAAGAAGTCACATGTGGAAAATCTGAGCCATGAATTTGAATCAGCTAGGCCCTGCACTATGGATGACCTGGCTCAAAATCAGGCGGGTGGATTCATCAGGCAGGACACAAGTATAATAATATTGAATGGTTTACTGAGAAAAAAAAAAAAAAAAAAAAAAAAAAAAAAAACAAAAAGAAAGAAAGAAAGAAAGAAAGAAAAGAAAATGCGAGTGTTCCATATTTCATCTACACTTGTGGCCATCCTGATGAGTGAACTGGCATGATCTTTGGACAAGGTCATCTTCTTGGTGGGGCCACCTGACATGCAGCTCAGATGTCCCACACGAGTGCCACGGTGCATGTGGGCTTAGCAAACCTTTCACTTTGTTTTATTCATCTATCTCAAGAGCTTTGCTAACCGCCCCACAGAAACTCTCTCCACATGCATATTTACACACAACATGTGCTCACCTGGCGAGTATGTGAGACAGTTAAAAGGTGAATATGGTGGCCCCGTTGTGTAGATGAATGCACATAAAACTAGGTCGATTCATTTGTTGAATGGACCACCCTTATACCTAAAAATGGGGCGGTTTAGAAAAACTATGCCAACAATTCGCATTCAATGTAGATGTGGCCCACCTGATGAAGACAAAAGGGGGTAACTTTGCACTCGTCAGATGCCCAACATGCTTACAAGGTTTGGGTAAGGGCATGTATGGAGATGGGCACATGTGGGGCTAGCAAACCTCCCACATTGATGCATGAAATGGATGCTGATTGTCTTCTGATCTCATTTAAGTCTTTGTTGGCTAGGCTAGACTTTTATGTATTCTGTATGTTTGTTATAGGCAGGAATTTTTGGAAATATGCAAAATCTATATGAGACTGTTAAGAAGGCCCAAATGGTTGTCCAAGTTGAAGCAGTGCGTGTACAGAAAGAACTTGCTGAGTATGTCTTGCTACAATTCCTTTATTATCTGACCTGACCATTTTTGTTAAAATCTTGAAATATCGTCCACCTATTTCCTTTTGTTTTGCAGAGCAGAGTTTGATGGTTATTGTGAAGGCGAGCTAATCAAGGTATGCTAATGCTCATTACATTGTGGCCTTGATTTGAAAGTGAGCGAAGCAAATCTGAGATAATGAGCCACTGGCTAAGATTGACTAACCTTAATCATGATATGCTTGATGTCGTAGAGAAGCAAATCTGGCTATTGATAGATTGGTGATATATAACTATTAACTTCAACATTGTTTGAGATGTTGAGGGTCAACCCAAGCTCACCTGACCTTGGGAGGACCCAACTTGCATCCTGACCTGACATGAATTCCAACAATGAGGTTCCTAGCCCGAACTCAACGCGAATTCCTCTATACTCAGCCCTAAACCAATTCGACCAGACATGACCCAAGTATATGTGATATTCCTTACCTGACCTGACCGACCCAAATTTGTCCAATGCGAACCCAATCCAATTTCAAATTGGGTTGGAGTTTTCCAACCTAACCTGACTGAATGACGCTGACAACCAGCCCTTCAGGTTGACCTGAACCCAAGTTGCAGCCCTAGTCCCTAGCCTGGATAAAGGAGGGTTGCGTCAGCTTTGTCAAACTATGTCCATGGCCTTTTCTCATGAATCTTGACAATCTGACATTTTAGTGAGAGTGGAATGGAGGAACAAGATTCGGGTAGCCAACCCCAATTAGTTTGGATAAGGCTTAGATGATGCCGATGATTAATTGCAGCATCTATTATATGAAGCTTAAATTTAATAATATTTTGGCCTTGCTTGGTAGACACCTAAAATGAGTTATCTCATTTTAGTTAACATTAATTATGTATTATAGTCTTATAGATCTTGATCACCAATACATAATGAGTTCATGTTAACTGTGATTATGTATTACAAATCAAGATTTCTAATACATAATTTACTGTTAACTAAAATGAGATCAACTCATTTTTAGGCATCTACCAAATAAGGCCTTATTCTTTTTGAAAAATAGGATAATGTTGTTCATATGCTGGGTTTGGGCTTTTTTTCCAGGTCTCTCGGGTTCATGTCTGGGCATGAGCTGCATGCCTGATTAGTAGTTGGCCTGGACCATAGTTCAAAAACTTGAAAACTCAACCGATTCCATGTCCATCCAGGTCGAGTTGACTTGAAGACTTGTCTCGATTCGATATTGAATTATTAAATTAATAAGGATATTTAATTAGTAACACCTATTTAAATAGGCTAAGAATATAAAAAGTTCGCATAGACTTTCAAAGATGAAGTGCAAGGCTTTCAATGAGGAATGTTTGTGAAATCCAGGTCATTCATCAAGTAGGCTGCACTGTGTAGTTTTTGTGGTCCACTCTATTCATCACTCTCTTGCGAAATGCATCAAATCTTCTCTATATTGTTGTGAAAATGATGTCTCTTCATATCTAATTGAATTTCTTACTAGGTAACACTTTCTGGAAACCAACAACCCCTGCGTACTGAAATCACTGAAGCTGCAATGGAGTTGGGACCTGAAGTAAGTGAAGTTTAGTTCTGTTAATCAGATGATTGTCATTTTCCATTTTTCCAAGCTTTCTACCGTTATTCAACTTTTGCCTTGAAGTTTTACATGGATTTTAACTGATTACTTTTGGGAGGAATTCTATGATCATTGGTGGCATATAGGTAGTATCCTTGGGAACTGAGTTCCTCCAAGTTGGGCCACACTTCTGTAATATGGGCTGTCGATCTGATGGGGTTCATGAGTCACAATGGACCATTACCGACTGGCATTTTATATCGAAATATCATAAACATCCAGTCTTAGGCTTCTTCTTTTGTTGTTGTTGTTTATGGGAGAGGTGTTTTAGCCACCAATGGTACTCTGGAACATTCTCCAGAGGCAACAAGAAGGGGAGAGGGACTCAAACGGTGAACCGATGAAGCTCCTAAATTCGAATGCGTAGGCGGTTAGGCGCTGACAAAAGAGGGGCCAAATTAAAGACGTTTGCAGATGGTTCAAGGATCAGTTGATCTCACTGCAGGAAACCATGCTTCGCGCGTCGACCAGTTGCTGATGGAGTCTAGGATATAAAAGTGGGTCTCTTTGGATGCTATGGGTTCAACGGGGAGTATTCTGATCATCTGGGATAATAAGGTCTGAATTGAGGATTGGTGAAGTAGTTACTGTGTTTCATTAGGTGGGCCTTCACAGCTGTTTATGGGCCGAACCAATCAACACAACTACGGCATAGCTAGCACTTGGGCTAGGTTTAATAGAATCCATAGCATGTCAGTGGATGGCAATAGGGTCAGTCATAAATCTTAGATTTGTGATACTATTGTCTAGTTCAACAAGAACCTTCTGTCTAAAGAGGAGTGGGTGCAGCTGTGCTTGATAATTTGCTGTTCAATAGAATTGCTGAAGTGGATGCAGACTTCCTTGAGTGGCTGGTTTCAGAGGAAGAAGTTAAACATGCGGTGACACACTAGGAAGAGATAAAGCCCTTGGGCCAGATGGTTCCCCCTTGGCTTTTTTCGAAGTCTTTTGGGATTTGGCAATGGAAGATGTGATTTGTTTCATAGCTGAACTTTTTTTGGGTTGTCAGCTGTTGTAAGAGAGAGTTAGGTAATTCCTTATTGCTGTTATTTCGAAAACAGGAGTTGATTGCTTGAGGGATTTCAGGCCTATCAACCTCATTGGGAGTTCATATAATATCTTTGCTAAAATTTTGGTCACCAAGTTCCAAGTGGTTCTCACAAATGTAATATCCAATTCTCAAGGGGCGTTTATTGCTAGTAAGCAGATCCTGGATGGCACGTTGATTGTGCATAGATGCATTGATTCACAGCGCAAGGCTGGGTAGAGAGGGCATCATTTGTAAGCTAGATATAGAGAAAGCCTACAATCATGTGGACTGGGACTTTCTCGATTATATGTTGGAATGGTAGAAGGCAGTTTATGGCGAGCTGTGATATCTAGCAAGTATGGTGTCAAGGAAGGGGGAAGGTGGGTCAGGGATTCTTCTTTCTGCAGGGCGTCTAGATTATGGAAGGCGGTTGCTAGCATAGTAAGCAAGTTTAAGAAAGGGGTTGATTTTCTGTCGGAGATGGGTAGATGATTCATTTTTGGGAAGACGTTTGGTTAGGAGAGGGCCTGCTCCAAGTTGAATTACCTAGGTTAGCTAGGCTTTTTCGGTTGCAGGCATTTCTGTCACTCGATGCTTCTCCTTCACGGTGGAAGAGTTGTTTGGTCTCCCCCTTGCAGAAGGAGCTTGATGGACGAGGAGGTCGATAAGTTCACTTGGCTCTTGGCTTGGATTCATGACTATCGCCCTTTGCCTGGCGAGAAGGATGTGATGGTGTGGAGAAAGGAAAAATTGGAGAATTTTCTATTCTATCCTTTTATAGGATGATTGCCTAGCACCCAGTGGGAGAGTAATGTGGTCACACTACTTTTGTGTGGCGCTACGGTGTCCTCCAAAAGTTGTGGCCTTTACTGTGGGAGGAATAGGGTGCTCACTATTGATAATCTTCTAAAAAGATTGTTAGTTATCCCCAATATTTGTTATGTGCATGCAAGATGCAGAGTTGGTTAATCATTTGTTTATCCATTTCCCCTTTGCTAGAGATGTGCGGTGGGTGATGTCGGGGACCAATGTAAACTAGCTCCTTGCATGTCATGGAAGTAGGGTGGGAAAAAAAAATGAAGGGTGATGTGGAGGTTGGCACTGTTGACTGGTCTATGGGCCTTGTGGGGGAAAGGAACAACATGTGTTTTTAGAACTAGTGTGTCGGCTATGAGGGTTTTCAGAAGGGCAAAGTCTAATGTCATGGGGTGTGCTTCTTGTTTAAAGGCCTTTGATGAGTGTATTTTTCTTTCTTAATTGGGCTTTCGTTGTCATTCCGCTCTTGTAGCCTTTTGGACGTTCTTTTTCTAATAAAATTCTCCTTTTAAAAAAAAAAAAAAAGAATGTAGGCCTTTGTTTTTTTTTTTTTTTTTTTCTCCTCAAAAATGTATGAAGAGTTAGGATTATCCTAGTGGGAAGATAATTCTAGTTGAGGCCGGATCCTCTCGAAATGTTTTGCAGGATAAGCTTAACCTAAAAAATCAATGTGTGGGGCCTACTGTGATGTTTTAGTGACATCCAATCTGTCCATTATGTGTGCCCCATTCTCTTCTCCTTGGCTGTCAAAACTCAGATTGATCGAAAAGTTAGGTGGGCCAGACCATGTAAAATCATACCTAAAACCTCAAAACTCACATGTTGTGGCTCACCTGATTATTGGAATGGCTCATTTTTTAGGCATCCCTTCATCCTGGTCAGATGCATTTTCTGAATGGATTAGATGTCATACAAAACAGTGGGCCCACGTACAATTTGGAAGGTTTTTATTGGTGGGTGTCCCCGTCCCAACTGTTCCCTGTAGTGTGGCGCACTGAGTTTTGGATTGGCCAGACTTTTGGCTTCGAAGGAGAACATTAGAGGGCACGAATAACAGATAGATCTGATCTCAGTAAAACATCAAGGTGGGCCCCATCGTAGATTAAGCTTATCGGATAAACATTTGTAGTGAATGTCAGTTTTGTCCATTGATTACTGAAGAGTGCACCCCACTTGTAGAAACTCAATGTCTGAGGATTCTTCAGACATTCCTGGGCTTATGATCATATAATTGTGTCTTCTTTTAATATCTATCTCGTGTAAGAGCCAATTCTCGATCATACAATCCCATCTTCACAAGTTCCAACAATCTATAGATCGATATTACTGACATCTCCCATTCGTGCAGAAGCTCTCGCTTTTAGTAACTGAGGCATACATGGACGCACACCAGAAGAGTGTTCAGGTGAGAATCTTCATTTTCCATAATAAAACTTAATTTCATCTCTTCTGCTCATTGAACTGAAAGTTTGTACGGTTTGATTTTCTCAGGCCATGAAGGAGAGGATGAGCAATCTTGCCCAGAGCCTGGGAATGCCACCAGGCCTCGGCGAGGGACTCAAGTGACAGGTATTTCGTCATGCTGGTAAGCGAGAAACAAGCTTCAATTTTGTATGCTAAGCAAAAGCAGGCCACACACATCATGACCATGCAATCATAGTAATCTTCTCCACCTTTTGTTTTCTGATAATTTATAACTGCTCTGGTCCAAACATGGTTTACTTGACAAAAGAGAAGATTTACAGCCTATCCCCCTCCTTGTCTTCATTGTTTCTCAAGAAAGCACGTAGCGAACATTCGTTTTCTGTTCCTTGAATGATCTCTTGATGATTCAATGCCCCCTGCGGATACGTTCTTGTTGGCAATTCTGTAATGTTCTTAGTTCTTTTTCCCAGGGAAATTTGTGTAATTATACTGTTGGGTTTTGATTTTTTAGTCCTTTTTTCCCCCTGTTTCCTCAAATGTTGCGGATTTGCTATCAATCTCTACAGGTTTACCTTATCATGCTGGAGATATGTTATATGATAGAGGACCTCTCCAGCGTACACATGGCAGAGAGGTGTGTGATTTGGAGCCCTATTATTTTTCTGGCCCTACCATGTGTGGCCCATGGTTTCTAGAATCACACTTATTAGATGATCATTGCCATCTTGATTGATAGCCTAAACATGCATGTAAGAAAGCAAAAAATGGGTAATGATCATCATTCAGCCAGGAAAGTTGTTTACGGTTAATGGATGAATTTCTGATTGTTGTTGTCTTTTGAATTGTGGGCCATCTAATGTAGGTCCCACTAGATGATCAGTCTCAGTTAGACATCTCCTGCCGTGCATGGTTGTGAATGGAGAGAGCAGGCTTTAGTGTTACGATCGAGGATGTTTATCATATATCAGAACTCCATTGTTGGATGGATATTATTGTGGATTAATACATTCCGATCATCTGACCGGACCAATCAAATAGATGCCTTTTGACTGGCTTGATACAGTCGGTCCACCTACATGCACCTGAAACAGCTCACATGTGCATGAAGGTGGGTCCTCTTGCTGCATGGTGCCCACCAGAAAGGTATGTATCTCAAATGAGTGCTGTTCAGTTTGCTGGTTGACGTGCAGGATTCCCTGCCTGTGGGCCCATGGTTTGATAATCCAAATTGTTGATATGATGGCCATAATTGTTAATGAGGGACCTCTTTGATATCCCCCGATTTCGATGATTTTAAACTAGTTGATATTTTTGGCTCTTTTTAATGTAAGTGGGGGCATGGAGAAGAAGAAAAAGATCACCGTCTTCTCCCAGTTGATAATCTTTGAATCCACAAAGGGAGAAAAATTGCTGAAAATGAGAAATAAAATGAATATTATTGAATAAATAGTGTTGTTGAAAATGTATCTAATGTTACTATAGACAGTGTTTGAAATATCGGTCTCGTGTTACGTATAGCACCCTTGGGATACGTATATGTATCAGTTATCGCATGGGATATATCAGTTATAACGCATAATGTATCGCCTGTTGTTGGAAATATTGGAAAATTGGTCCAATTTTTTAATGAAACTTCAATGATTGTTAAAAAAGACATTAATACACACTTATAAATCAAAAACATTACAAAAACAAGCGTACATAATAAGCTTTCTTTGTATGGAGTCCTAATGTATGCATTGTGTAACTGAATTGATGCAACTATATTCAAAGTTTATTCATATAATTTATAAATGTAAGAAGATGTGTGGAAACACAATTAATACATTCAAAAGCAAAAGAGGAATCACTAGATCAGGTTATATACTTGTTTGATTTTATGTTTGGACAAATATTACAATTGATTTGTGAGAAATTGAGAAATTTTGATTTTTTTTTTTTTCAAAATTTCGCAACTCAGACTATCTCCTACAAATCTCGAAATTGCAGCTCCCAATCCATGATTTCTCATGCAAAACATGAAAAAAATCATGTATTTGTAACAATTTGACAATGACTTGATATAATTTACAGAAAAATTGATCGAAAATCGAAAATGCTCACCAAATAAAAAATGTGAGATATATCTCTACTTGTGCGTTTTGTATCACACAAGTGGGATATAAGATATATCGGCGGATATAGTCGATATTTAAAACACTGATTATAGAAGCAAAGAAGCCCTAAACTCCTAATTCAACTCAAGGTGGGGAACTTTTGTAAAATAATAAAACTTACTAAAAATAGTAAAAATGCTCAAATCAACTCAAAACTTATAAACTACTCTTTAACTAAAAAAAGGCTTCAAAGCAAGAACAGATTCCTAGAATACTAAAATTAATAAAAATAGCGAAAAAGGAACTTACCAAACATAGTAATTTCTGAATTAAAATGAATTAATCCTGAAAACAGCCTTTTCCCAAGAAGCCCCTTGGAGCCAACCAACTCTATCAATTGCCACGTCATAAGGATCATCGATAGCTTTACAATGATATATTATACATGTGAATTCAAATAACTGATTGCAAAGTTCCGATTGTTAAAAGCTACAGTGCGTGTTGCCCATGATTTTAGGGGGGGGGGGGGGGAGTGTCCATGACCTGTTCTCATCACTTTTCCCATTGAGTATGGATTGCGCCTGCATTTCTTCTCCCATATCTATTTGTTGGCTACAAAAAGAAGTGTTGGATCAATTGATGTTGGAGATTTCTAAGGCCATACAGCATCCAAAGGGATGCAATTTCTTCTTTTATCCAATGCTTTTCTATAGCCAGGTAACAGGTTTTTCAAGTTTCCGAGTGATGGCCACAAATAAATTGCGTTTGGATTTTTTGTGGAAGGCTTGATACATGCTCAATCTCATGCATTATCAACTGGTAAGAAGGCAATTAGCAGTAACTCATTATCCCATCTCATCGATGAATGCAACTGGCTTCTCCAATCTAAGGCTTTTCTTGGTCAAAATTCTCATTCTAGACCTTTTTTTTTTCCAAGTGTTTTGCCTCTTGCTGTTTGGAAACTTAATTTATTATCACGCATTAAATTTTATGGTGCATTTGGTGGGCCTCAAACTTCTGCCATCTATTGAATAATTACCAGTTAGCTGACTAGGTAATCCAATCAATGTAATATTTTGTTCAAGAGCCATCCAAATCAGGGCCAAGGGCTTGTACAATTTAGTTTTGAGTTATATGCCACATGTTCAGCTTCGGTGTATGGACCATTATACTCTTCTAGAGTATCAAAGTGGAAAGCTCCTCTTTTTTAGTTTAAATTATCTAAATGTTCTTTCTTTTACTTTAAAATTCTTTCTATATCCTATAAGTATAGATTTATCCATTAAAAGAACTAAGCGCGTTTTGCCCATGTGATATACTCCTCTAGTCATATGTATAGGGGTTATGATGGGTGCAACTCATGTGGCGAGAGTAGGGGAAAGAAAAAAGGATATAGAGCTGATGGAAAGGTTATGAATATATGTAGGTGCATGTAATGGTTTAAATGTCAAGTGACTTATCTTTACTTTTACTTTTTCCGGTATTGTGGCTAAAATATTAGGTGACTTATCTCTACTTTTTCTGATGTCGTGGCTTATTTCAAGTATTAGAAATATCTTATTTTGGTGCTAACATCCTAATATAAGCTGAGCGCAAGATATACACAAAGTAGAGAAAGCATATTGCCCTTGTCCAAACCCCACCTAAACACTAAAATTAGAGTACATGTAGAACACAAGCAATCCTTAATAAAATAAAATAAAATAAAAATCAAGGTATTAACATGGTTTTACTGGATAAATTCTTTATATCAGCATCGAAAAATATGGTTTGATGATCCAAACTGTTGATTTGATGTTCCCAACCTTGGAAAATCCAAACCCTTCTATAAAGAAATGAGATGATTAAGAGAGGAAAGGTACTTGTAAAACATCAAAGGTTAGGATCTTCCAATCTGGAAGAATTCATTGGAATCCCACATCAATGATGGGTCCCATAAGATGAACAGTTCGGATCATCAAACCATCCTAACTAGGAAACATGAAATTTTCTTACATCTTTGCATTAGGGAAATGAAGCTTGTGTTTGTTTCCACTCCAATCTTGTGATTGAAAATCAAAGTAATCTGTTTGGTAGAAATGAAAACAATCAAATGCACTTGAAATGAATTATAATCCTATGGTAAAACTCTTTCACCCATGATTTTGTATGGGAATTAAGAGCCGTTGGATTCCAATATTTTTGCTAAGAATCATGACTTGGAGATTTCTCCAAGTATCCAATATCTTCCATCCATACCATCTATTCATCATCTTGTGTGGAAATTCCTTCATCTTTCATCTCTTTCTGTCTAAGACATTGGCAGCTCTTCGCCGGCCAAAAATGATCGGAAAAGACGAAACGCTCGCTTGGGTTGGAAGAGAGGAACTTCATGGCCTGCCCCTCGTACGGTGGCGAACGTCAGCCCTTGATAAACCTCGGTCCATCCTCCCACCTAGAAAAATAAAAAAATAAAATGTATGCCATTGATTATGGACGTTTAAGCATTATTTCTACTTGGATGTTGATCAAGCAATATGCTGGGCCCCACAAAATGTCCATGTAGGGCCCACTTTTTGATGATCCAACATTTTGTATGGTGGGTCTCATGGTAAAAAATGTATGGGGTTTAATGAAGCAAATTGCACGTGGGACTGCCTTTTGGGTGATCCAAACCGTTCAAATTTCCACCCTCTGAAGCTTCCAAGCATTTGGTGGGCCCCCTTTTAAATGTGGACAGTTGGCTGTATTATTCATTTATAAGCCCTTATGGGCCAACCCCACGATGGGACCCACTAGATGAGCGACTTAGATAATCTTAATATGGGCCCACCTGCCTTTTTCAATTGAAGATCATATGATACCTCATGCCAGTAGAATTTGGTCCACTTAACACTATCTGAGCTTCATATATGTGGGCCACCATCCATTCATTTTGGTGGGCCACGATAGATGCTGTTATCAGATGGTAGTGCAGAGATCTCGCGTACCTCCCCGCCCGAGTACCAAGGGTACCAACGCGTCTTTGTGGTGAGATTTAGATGGTTGAGGGCGAACCTTGTTGCTGTAACTGGAACCACTGAATCTGTGTCCCCACTGCGATCAACGATTCAATCATCAGTGACCGTCGATTTTTCAACTTGCTTTTTTTTTTTTTTTTTCATTTCGTAGTAGTGAGTACATTGTCAGGTACCATCCCGTACATGATGTGTGGCCCACAGTTCTTTGATCCAGACCATAAATCTGGCAGGTCCCACTTTGGATATCAATACCCAGAAAAATATTCCAGATTGGATGATCCTAGCCATCAGATCTGTTTTGTTTTCTTAGAGCCATTGCTGTTGTAGGTCATTGATCAAAAGGTTCAGATACATATAATTTGGAAGTTTGTTTATGAGCTCCCACTCATGGCGCTGCCCATTATATCAACGGCCTGGATCCTGCTCCGTGGGCCCCACGTGAGGCTAGATAGATATTGATGCATTAGGATTTAGGGCCTAAGTGGCTGTTTACAATCTCCAAATTTATGAGAATTCCAATTACACGCTGAAGTGCCCTTTGAAGTTGCGATCGCCTCACACTTGGATATGAGCCACACGTGTCTGCTATCCTAACTGTGTAAATTCCATGCATCCAAAATGAGCCACACGTGTGAGTACTCTGGAGAGATGGTTCCACCATATTCGGGTTCTCCCTTCTCTACCGTATCACAAACAATTATACAGTACGTGGCCAACATCTTTCTGCAGTATACCTACGTTCTCATTTCTGTCGAGTGGAGCCCATGCTTCACAAATCCGGACCATTGGCCCGTTTGGCCCACGATGGATGTAGAATACCCAAAAACATCATAGATAGGAATATCTTGGAGACTGATATTCGGACCCCTAAATTGAATGTGGACCGTTGTTGTATCTCTCTTATAAAAACCATTTATCTTTTGGCCACAAATCAAATGGTTAATATTTTCCTATCTGTGATGTTTTGGGACCACAACTAATCAACGGTAATACGGAACATGCCAATGGTCTGGATTACCAAAACATGGACCCCACTTATCAAAATTGAAAAATTAGTGATCACTGCACAAAAATGCGGCCCACTTATATAATTCCTCTTGTATCATCATCACCAAGAGGCGTCTGTACCAGTATTCGTGATACAGGGCTTTCTAGCCTGTGTATGGATGATCGTAACCGTTCAAGAGGTAGGGCCTACGATAGTAGGCCAACCTTGCAATGATCCTAACCCTCCAATCAATGGACAGATCAAGCCAGTGGATTCTGGACCGTCTACAGTAGAGTCTATTTCTGAATGGTCATGATCATCATCAAAGAGAAAGAGGATCGTTCTATGTCCTGTACATGGTGGGGCCCACCAAGTGAGGTGGAGTAACACTGGTACAGATGGCCCAGCTGGTGAACTTGGATTTCGGTTCAGTAGTCCGAGGGAGTACTTGCATTTTTACTGCCATAAGGAATGAAAGGAAAAGAAGGGAGGAGGCGGGAATCCAGACCTGAAAACCCAGATTCTGAGGCCAGCTGCAATGAGCTCCTTGTACGTAGGCAGCATGGAGAACTGGGAATCCTTCCAGTTCTTTATCAGCACGTCGCTGCAACCATCACAACCACACATCATGCACTTTTAAGTGTCCATGTTCTCTCTCTCTCTCTCTCTCTCTCTCTCTCTCTCTCTCTCTCAGGTGGAAAATGTGGGCCCTACCACGGATATTTCTGTTAAAAGAATTTCAGGCTTGCTGTACCATCAAAATCATTGAAGGGGACATGGTCTAACTCAGAATGCATGTCTGGCCCACCTAATAAATGGATCAGCATGATTTGTGAGATAGGCCATCTTCTTAGTGGGGCCCACCTTTTGAACGGACCAGATGTCTTACACATGTGAAGCGCTACTGTAGGTAATCATTTCCCTCATTCCTTAGATTGCCTGGATTAGAACACAGCACCCAAGTCCGTACTGTGTATAAGCCGCAAAACTCCGTGGGCCCACCATGATGTATGTGTTTTGTCCACGCAGTCCTTTATAACATCGTTTTAGGGCATGAGCCCAAAAATGAGACAGATCCAAAGCTCCAATGGATCACACCACAGGAACTTGATGCCCACCGTTGAAACCTTACAAGGGCTCACCATGATGTTTATTTGCCATCACACGGTGGAAGGGAAAACACAAATATCAGCTTGATCCAAAACTTCAGTGGCCCTCAAGAAGTTTTCAATTGTAGCCGTTCAATTCCCTCTGCTTCATGTGGTGTGACCCACTTAAGATTTGGATCTGCCTCATTTTTGGGCTCATACGTGAAATGATCCGACGAAATGAATGGACGGCGTGGATAAAACACGTGGGGGCTCACCGTGGGATCTTGATTGGGTGGTAATCAGATTCACCCACGTGAATTTCTGGGATGAGCGTTTTCAACGGGTCCACTCCATTGTGGATACACATTACAGATATATTATATGATCCCGGGGATTTGAAGGCATAGAGGATCCACGGTTCACCTGAAAAGACCCTAAGGGCCTGTTTGGCCGGGCGAATCCCTTGGGATTAGGAGGGATGGGATGGATTTTAAGGTAATGATGGTGGTGTCGGTGGATTGGTTTAAGATCCCATGAGATTGCTATATCCGGGACAAGTTCACTGGATCTGTTTGGCACGCCCTGCATATCCCGAGATTTTATCATCCAATCCGTCCAACCAAGGAATGGGATCAATTTTAAGGTAATGATGGTGATGTCCATGGATTGTTTTAAGATCCATGGGATTGCTTATATCCCGGGACAAGTTCACCACGCCTATTTGGCTCGTCATGCATATCTCGGGATATTGCGATCCCATCCCTCCTAATACCATGGGATTTGTCCGGCCAAACAGGCCCTAATGGGCTGGGAGGATTGGAAGGGATTGAATGGTATTAGGGTGGGTGACATGGATTTCAAGGTAATGATGGTTTTGTTAGTGGATTGTCTTAAGATCCATGGGATTGCTATATCCCGGGATTGCTATATGGAATCTGTTTGGCAGGCCAGCAAATCCCAGGATTTAACCTTCCCATCCCTTTCAATCCCTCGAACCAAACACGTCCCAAGGCAAGTTTGAACGGATTAGGGTGGATTGGATGAGATTTAAAGGTAATGATGGTGTTGTCAGTGGATTATCTTAAGATCCATGGGATTGCTGTATCCCGGGATCAAATCACCCAATCTGTTTGGTACACATGCCCAATCCCGGGCTTTAACTTCCAATCCCTTCTAATACCATCCAAACCCTTCCAATCCGCCCGGCCAAACGAGCCTTAAGAATGAATGGCTAAAATATTCGGATGCAATGGATTTCTTGACAATGGTCCATCAGCAGTATGGCACATCAAATCAATGGTCCGAATTACAAAACTGTTGACCCCTACTGAAAACCGGAGTACATTTACAAAGTCTCGAGTAGAGGACCTAAAATTCTTCATAAAGGGTCGCGTTCCGTGGCCAAGCAACAAAAAGCTGTGTGGTGGTCGAGATAGGGCTGAAAGTCAGGCGGGTTGGGTTGGGTCGGGTTGGGTTGGTGCTCAACCCTAACCTAACCTGAGGTTCCTGTACCTCAACCCTAACCCAACCCAACCCAATCTTGGGTTGGAAATTCTCAAATAAGCCCAACCCAAGCGGGCTCGGTCGGGTTGATCGGATACATACGTGCTAATATTTTCGTTATTACATTAGTTGATTATATTTCAATATAAGACTTATTTTTTGTATCTATAATTTTATTAATTATATATGCAATTATTCAGTATAAAGAACTTCATTTTTTTTTCTTTAAAGAAACAAGTTTTTTTTTTTTTTTGGTTAGCTTGTTAGTACACCCACTTGTAGATCACACTTCACTGTTAGCCACCTCCACTAGGGAATCGATGCCAAGACCTCAGTGTTGAAACGAGGTATGTTTCACTCAGTCTACCACTTGAGCTATGCATCTGGGTGTTTCTTTAAAGAAACAGGCTAAAATATAAGACAATTATTCCTTTAAAAGTCATGTAGCATAGTATGAATTCCATTTGGGAGAGAGAAATCTAGCATATCTTGTTAGCTTGAGTCCTTGAAAATGACGTGGACAAATAAGACTTGACATCACTAGTGTGCCTTCGACCCAAACGATCCACACTCAATTATAATTTATAAGTAACTCATATATTGATCGGGTTCAGGTTGGGTTGGGCAACCCAAGACCTCAACCCGAGCCCAACCCAAGTTTTATCGGGTTGGTGTTTGTATAACCCAAGCTTAAGATCGGACCCAAAATATTCAGCCCAAGCCCAACCCAATGTCGGGTTGGTCGGGTTGAACCCGCCCAACTTTCAGCCCTAGGTCGTGATTTCTGTGTGGAATCCACTCCGTCCATCAGTTAAGAAATCTCATGTTATGACTTGAGCCCAAAAATCAGGAAAATGCGAAAATCAAGTGGGCCACACCACGGAAAATAGTGGGGATGGAATGCTCAAAATTAAAACCTTCTTGGGACCCACCATAGTTATGCATCAGGCTGATATTTGTTTTTGACCCTTCATCGTGGTGGGACTCACCTAATGAACGGGTTGCATGGCATACAAACAACCCAGTGGGCCCCATCAAGGTTGCAATGGTGCCCATTCCCTTCCTCACAAACAACTTGAGCTGGCGAAAACTGATGAATGGAGTTGATGTCATATATCACGGTGGGCCCCACAGAGCTCTATGTTGCACTGGCTCCCATAACACTAGGAAGTATAAATGGGGCCACCTATCCACCCATCACTCCCCACAATGTGGTTACCGTGGGGCCCACCTTGATGTATATATTATGTATCCACGCCGTTCATCCATTTTTTCAGATCATTTTGAAAGATGCCATTATCCTAAAAAAGCCGACAGATCAAATTATCAGGTGGACCATACCATAAGAAACAGTGGTGATCGACTGCCCTACCATTAAAAACTTCTTAGGGCACACCTTAATGTTTCCGTAGTGTTTATTTACCATCCAATCTGTGGACGAGGTCACATAACCCTGGATGAAGGGAAAAAAAAACAAATATTAGCTTGATCCAAAACTTGTGGCCTATTAATGGTCAATCAACGCTGTTTCCTATAGTATGGTCCATCTGAAATTAAATCTACTTTATGTTTAGAATAATGTCCTAAAATGATCTGGAAAAATAGATGGACGGTATGGATACATAATACATAAATCGAGGTGGGCCCCACGGTAATGGCCGCACCGTCTTGGGTGAGGTCAGGGTCGCACCTAATCCTCTCTCCCAAATGTGAAGGAGTGATCCAACATCAGCCGTTGATTTGAATACGATGTCAGGGAGTATTAAACACCATCCGATCTTAATCCGGCAGCTGTAAAATGAACGGCCACCACTTGAATACATCAAGCGTAGATCCCATCTATCTAGAAATTGGTGGGCCACTCATGTAACAACCGTCCGGATCAACATGGGACAGTTGCCATACTCCCTTGCATCGCAAAAGATGGGCCACACCATGAAAAGGATACCTGCAAGCCGTCCATTTGTAAGGAATTCCTGTGGTATTAGCGTGCATGGCCTTTTGTACGTCGATCCTGTTGTAGTATTTCTCTGCGTAGTTCTCCGTGCATGGATCGTATCCATACGTACGACGGCGCAAGAGGGTGTTCTTGAGCCTAAGTGCTCCAGTGGTATTTGCAGGTGACACCGTACACGTGGGTGTATAAATACTGTACTGATCGATGTTGCCGAATTCATGGTTCATCGCATAGTTGAGAGCATGATCGCACGGTGGAGAGCTATCCACGTCTGTGAAGTTGCAGTGGGCCATGATCGACCGGTAGGCTTCGTCCGAGATCATCGCATGGCTCCACCAGTATGTGACCGTTCCCACGCTATCATAGTGGTTATCCGTTACGGCATTCCCCACCTGCATTTTTAAATTATGTTAGTGGCTATTTATTGTTTGGTATGTTGTGGCCCACCTAATGAACTAATCCAGCTGATTTTTTTTTTTTTTAACGGATATCCTCAGGTGGGTCCAACCTTTTAGACGGGTTAGATGACTCATTGGTTGATGGTAGCTATTAGATATGAGCGTTCTCTTCTAAAATTACTTTCAAATCACCGAATCTTATGGGCCCCACCATGACGGACCATGGTCTAAGAGTCACCCAGACTGGAAGATCATATCCATCATGTTTTATCATTTCCAGTTGAATGAGGATTTCTGATATATTCCTTCCAAGGATAATCACTGACCATTGCCACCCGATGTTGGGCCCATTAGATCAACGGTCTTGATCACATAAACATGGCTCCATTAAAAACTAAGGATCCATCCTATCCCAGTGTTGATTGATGACCCATCAGATCAATGAGGTTGGTCATAAAACCATGGGGCCCACTTCTACAAGCTAAGAACGTAAGGACGTACATGATATCAGTAAAGTACGGGATTTTCGTTATTTGCATTTATAAAATTCTTGATTTTTTTATTTTTTTTATTTGTTACCTGCGGACTTCCACTCAATGATCGTATATGTGGGTGGTATTAATAAAGAACTGCACATATCTAATTAATCAACTATAGGAATCCAATGAATTTACTTAATCACTTAAACTTCGAGTCTAGTCTTATAATTTGTTCATATATGGTTCCAAATTTAATGTAACTTATCATCGACTAATCAAAAGCAACCAGTAACTAAATAAAAGACATGTTAAAAGCTGCAGAATGATTAGGTCATGAATCAAACCAAATTGAATTACTCATTTAGCACAAGAAAGCTGACCAAATTGTCATTTCTAATTATACGTTATTATAAACTTAGCTAATTCATACCCCTAATCATCATGCAAGAGAAAATCTTCATATCTAATTCATTTCAAAAAACGTCCTAATTATTGAATAAAAGTCTATATGCGTTCATTAGTGGGTCACTAAATCGGAGACTATAACGTTCATCTTAGCGAGCTTGGCACGTCCATCGCGAGAAAATCGAGGCTAGAGATCACGTCCTCGAATAAAACTATATGAGTGTTTGATTTATTATTTACTTGTGTAAATAAGAAATTAAAATAATGAAAAATAAATCATTATTATTTACAACATGAAATACATGCCCATTGCCCTTGTCACATTCACATAATGTGGTGATACTGGGTGGATTTTTTTTTTTAAAAAAAGATGGGCCCACCATGATTTATATGTCGATCCATGCTTTGTTTATCGATTTATAACAGCTCATTTAATGCATGAGCCCAAATTGAGAGTACATCAACGCCAAGTGGAATAACGTCTGAAATAGCAGAGAGTTAAGCGGCTACTATTGAAAACTTCTTACGAACCATACAAGTTTTAGATCAAGCTGATATTTGTGTTCTCCCTCCATCCATATCTGTGTGACTATATTAACAAGTTGGATCACAAATACACATCACTGCCAAACCCACAAATGGTCTCTCTTTCAACGGTGGATGTCTTTATCCCCATTTTCTTATTGTGTGGTCCATTTGAACTTATAATTTACTTAAATTTTTTTAGTAGACACATACATCACGATGGGACCCATGAATTTCATCCACGCAAGCTCATTAGTTTTTTAAAAAGGCAACCCAAAAATCGAGGTGCAATTACGAGGAGGATTTACACTTTTCAAACTGGATGAAATGATGATTATTACCTATTTATACCATTTACGGTGGAAAATGAAAAAAACAAGCTTCCTTAACTTGGACTTGCAACATTAGTGCATGACGCATATGTTAATATCTTTAGAGTCTGTTAGGAACTTAAATTAAATGTTCATTTTTTACTCTTGGCCTAAATTGTAGCTTTAGTTGACCGTTAGATCATAACCTCAAATTTCGAGGCGGTAACCTAAGCATTAATATTTTGCACATATCTGTATAGTTCCGGCCTAGATTGACCGTCAAGTAACCGTTGAACTAACTTCTGATTATACACGTCGATCGATTGCATTTCAAATGGCTTTTTTGGATTGATTATATCCACATGTTGATCATCCGTGGCCAACTATTATACGGTGTATATAAACCCTTACACCCTATAATGAGATTAGATAAGTTAGAAACACCCTCGAGATAGGGCTAGTATAATGAAAACATATCCCTTAGGGCCCTCTGTACTATTTCTGGCATTATAAATAGTGTATTTGAGGCAACCCTTGCTCCCATCTGAATTTTGCCTAGAAAATAAAGAGCGAATAAAATAATGAGAGAAATGAGTAGAGGGAGAGCAAGTGATAGAGATTGGTGTCTCTTTCACCGAATCCTTCCAATCAAAGTCATACCTTCGACCATTCTTCTCCACCGAATTCACCTCACTAAAGCGATTGAAAAGTAAGAAAGCAACTGGAGACTTCCCAACCTAGAGTTTTTTAGGTTGAATTCACATAGAATCTCCCACATAATTCCAGAAATTGGTGTAAGAATTGTTTTCCCCAAAATCCTAATCCTAGGATATCAAAGATTGAAAATTCTTTTTTAAAGTGTGGACCATTATTCCTATGTTGCCATTTATTGATCATTGATGGTATCAATTAATGATTTGTTATTTGTAGGTAACTTGGTGTATGCTAATATATTCATATTCGATTTGAGCGCAACATATGTTATTACTTGTTTATGGATGTTCACATGTTTGATAAAATACATAAGTGATTGAATGCGTTGTTTCATTGATGCTTACTTGTTTGATAAAATACCTACGTGAATGTGTAGTTTTATTGATGGTCACATGTTTGATGAAATACTCACAGTGAGTATATTGTTTCTATTGATGCTCATATGTTTAATGAGGATGCCCAAGTAGTGTGGTGTCAATTGAATTTATGCTTCATATGATACCTCGTTATTACTATGCATAATGAATGACTAATACGTAGATGATGTTTAATTATTTATAATGTTGGGACATGATCATTCTAATCACCCAGAAATAAGGAATGACCAGAGTTAGTTCATCACGCGTAGGCTTGTTGATCGACCGAGATTGAACACGGACGACCGACAATAGTTGGACTACACGAGATGCTTTCAACTAATGCCAATACACGCAATGGGATTCTCTCATGTCAATTAAATTAGTAAGCGATCAATGATTATGTATATTCGATGTGTATGACAAGACCAAATGTAATTTAGAATCACCCATCCTCATTAAATGTGCTCTACTATAGTCATTGACAGGAGTACGATCCATAAGACTCGCATGAGTCAGGCATGCCTTAGATAATAGGACAACGTGTTGAATTGTCGACATAGTTAGCTTGAAGACTGTCCTCTCGTAGTGACCAAATGAGTAATCATAAGGCTACTCTGAGCATACTTATATCATAAATGGAATGGATGCCAGCGACATGCATTACAATTGTGTTTGGGTGAGCGACTCTTTATCAATTGTGGTTGTCCCTCCACTATGTCGATGAGGTGACTAACCATATTTCCTCAAAGCCGCTGGATCATCTGGGTTCTTTGAGATCGGTACCAGGCATGAATTAGTCACGCATTGGTTGAGAGTCATCGCTTGGGTGTGAAACCAAACAATAGATCAATCAGGCCATCCACTTACTGAAAAGGAGTTCTACGGCCGCCCCTGTAGCATTGTGATCTGGTTGATATCATGATAAAATGATGGTACCTAGCTTCCCTAATATCTTTGGATGAATAAAACTTAATAACTATCATCTAGAAGCTAATATACGCATCAATCGTGATTTCATTAGATATGATCTTGCGATTGGGCAGTGAAATCGCTTGTAAAGGAGTGTTGACATTTGCAAAATAAGCGTTGAAGTCGGTTGTGAGAGAGTTTTCGATTGTAAGGGCATGCATCATGTCATAATTTCGTACATGCATCTAATAAGAGTATTTTTGAAGTGATTGTTTACCATGTTTATCATTATCTGCACAGGCTGATTATTATCAATAGCATATGTAACTTAGAACTAATGGAACTAATAAATTGCTGCTACTCACTCTCTTTGCACAAATGGTATTTTAAAATACCAACCAGGTACGTTGTTGATGCAGACGCTTTCAAAACTTCCGATAGGTAAAGCTTGGATCGGCTAACTTTCGTCATGATATCTTAGGAATGTTGGGAGAAACTGGAAAACCTTGCTTTTATTATTATTATTATTATTTTATTTTTTTTTATTGTGCGTGTGTTGAAGTTTTCAATTGGGCGTACTCTATGTGTTAATTTTGTTGTATTATCTTTGTGTATTGTATAATATCCATTTTTTGTGATCATTATTATTGAAATTGTACTTTAACTGTAAACCTTATATTTATAGATTTTTATTATCTCTACCTCACTTTGGATACACTAAATTAAATTATGCTATTATGATTATTCCTGTGTAAAATGAACGTAAATCTAAGCGAAGTTATACATGTGTTTTCATTTAGTTTACACCCGAAAACTCGGACCAGGGTCTGTATACTTGAATGTAAATTTTCTAAGTGTGTTATATCCGAGTGTTGGTTGATGTCCATAGTATCAATGCACACTATCTTGCACCCTGTGATACCGTGCATACCAAATTTTAGACCCGGGTGGACGTTATCTTGAACCCTTTGACGTTTCAGTGCCATCCAACCCGTCCATTGGATGCTACACCCCAATGTTCAGCTTAGAAGTGTCAGTCTAGCCTTATCCATAACTTAGGTGGGCCACACCAAATGGAACAAATGGCGGACAATGGGGAGGCGACGCCACCACGGAAACTTTCAAATGGAACGTGGGGTCTACCAAGTTATGTATATATCACCAGACCCGTTCATCAGGTAATCCACACCAGGATTGATGAACAAATCGAAACTAAAAACGTTCCAAAATCTAGGTGGGCGACAGAAAGTGCATATATAGGCTGTAGGTATGGTGTGTCCTACATGAGCCATTGGTAGGAGTGATTTTTCAGATCTACCGTGCTGATGAGGAGTCTCACCCAGTGAGCAGTTTGGATTAAAAGGATTTTCACTTACAAGGAATCCCTTGAGATTGATGGCAGGCTTTGAATGAGCTTTGTTGTAATCTTGGATTTTCTTTGCTAATTGAGGGACATAATGCCCTACAAAAAATGCCAGCGTGGAAGTCATCAGAACAGGTATGAGAAGCATTACATAAATCAATGACACGTGTCAACAAATGGTTAATATGGCCCATCAGTATATTTATTTCCCATCCACCACTGATCATCGCAAGATGTTATCATCTCAGATGAATGGTTGTCACGTCACTTTCCCTGATTTTCAGTGTAAGCTAAATTAGCAACCGTCCGATATCGATCCAACGGTTAGGGAAGCGGATTGTATGGTGACCAGCTGTAGGGCCCACCGTAATGCATATGTTTTATGTCCACACCGTCCATCAGTTTTGTCTCCTCATTTTAAGGTATGATACAAAAAATGAAGTAGATCATAAGCTCTAGTGGACCACACCAAAAAACCACTTTGGATAATGACATCCACCGTTGAAACCTTCCTGGGGCCCACCGTAATGTTTATTTGCATTCCAACCTGCTGATAAGGTCATACAGATCTGGATGAAGATAAATCATAAATATCAGCTTGATCCAAAGCTTTTGTGGCCCCAAACCAGTTTTTAACGGTGGTCATTCAATCGCACCACTGTTTCCTACGGTGTGGTCTACTTGAGATTTTGATCTTCTTCGTTTCTGGGATCATACCATAAAATGAGCTGGTAAAACGGATGGACGACGTGGATAAAACACATACATCATGGTGGGCCCCACAGCACCCAACACTACGTAGCTGGGTGGTGTTGCGTCACCGCCCAATACGTTTCCATAAATAGGTGGTCCTCGCACGTGAGAACCATCCAATCAAGATCATCTCAATATTTTCTTACTTCTCAACCATCCAAAATCTACACATGATGTATATATTCAAGAGATCCAGACCGTTCATCTATTAGATCACTCCTTGGATCTGTCATACCCAAAAATAACGCCTTAAGTCAGAATTCTATCAGATCACAAAATGAACGGTTAGCAACATGTCCAACCAACCATCGGCATTCAACGGGACTCTCCAATCAATGGGTAGGACCATCTAACTGGTGTTATTTTATTCTATGGCCTATCAACGCTAAGCAATGGACCAACAATCAAGATCTTATGCACGTGTGCCACGTGTAAGGAGATTGAGTTCATGGAAATCTCTATACCTGCATAACTCTCCCCAGAAATGTAGAAATCTCTGTATTTGTATTGTGGAAGAGCAGCAACCATCTTATTAGAAAATTTAGAGCGTCTGAGACTGTTTAAAAAATACGAATTCATTTAAAGCAATTAATAAAAGTAAAAAATCAAAATTTTCTTTAAAAAAAAAAAAAAAACAGTGATTTTTAATGAAATTTACCTGTCCGTTCATCGCCGGAATCTTTAAGATCTGAGCTTGTGTTTGTGTATGAAAATCCAACACCGGCCGGAGATTCTAGAAATAAAATATTAGCCTCTGCAAAAAGAGAAAATTAAAAAAAGATCAATATTAAAAAAAAAAAAGAAAAAAAAGAAAAAAACCGAAAACATGCATGGCTGTGTACACATGCAAGTACGGTTCGATCCACCACGTATCTGCACTTGGGACTGTCCAAATCGTGAACCCGATTGCTGGGGAATCATAACCAAGCAACAATACTGATCGGACGGTTCAGATTATCCGATCAGTTTCTCTTGTATGTTGATCATCGTCCACTTCTTTTAAGCGTCCAATTTGATGGTTATTATCTACCAATAAATGCAACTTTTGAGCCATGTCCCATCTATGGTGGGACCCATAATGTGGATGGTATGGATCGATATACAAATGCCACGTGTACGGTGGAAAGAAGGAAAAGCAACATAGTAGGCCAAAAGATAAATGAATGTACCTTTATTCCATGAGTACTTATTGACATAAAGAGATGAACCGGTTCGGTTGACCCGGAACGGTCCGATTTCCTCCGTAGCGCCATATGCGATGGATGAACAACCCGGACCTGCATCCGATATTTCGGTAGATATATGAGTATCGCCAATAGAACTGTGTGGGGCCCACATATGATGTGAATACGGAATCCAGACCGTGCATCTGGTGCATCTCCTAATGTTAACAACACATCACAAGAATAATCTGATAAAAAATTTCAGGTGGGGCACACCAATGTAAAATCACGCTAAAAACATATGCATTCAATTGTTAATGGCCCACCTGAATTTTTGGAATGGGTTGAACTTAGGTCCTACCATTCATACTGGTGGGGAGCACCTGATGAGTGGGTTAGATGACGTATAAACAACAAGGTGGACTCCCACATTCCATCTGGATGTTTCTATGGTGGGAGTCCCCCTGCTCAATGTCTTCCATTGTTTTCATTGGTGTGACCCACCTGAGCTTTGGATCAGGCTGTCTTTTGGTTTATAGATTAAATTCAGGCTAACTAATATAATGGACGGTTTGGATGGCACCCAAATTTCGATGAGACACACAGCTCGAATTGATTAGTAGATGGCACACGTCCGCACGAATGTATCATTCCCGTTTTCATCCTCCTTTGTGGAAGCACAAAGATATACCTGTACCTGAATTGAATTGCCATGGGAGTCTCACGTGACAAATCCACTTCGTCCATCTGTTTTTAAAGATCAAAATAGGAAAGGATTTTTAAGAAAATCAGGTAGATCTGCAAAAACTCAGGTGGGCCGCATCAAATAAAAAAGTAGGAACGGAAATGTCCACTGTTAGAGGCTTCCTATAGACTGACCTCGGCGTTTTTATACATCCAAACCGTTAATAGGGTTATTATCACTCAGATAAACTGTAGTC